>OZ038434.1:30528946-31918946 GCA_964036275.1 Litoditis marina
ACACCTGGATCAAACTACAAGAACAACATAGCGGACTAGTATTCTCCGTTTCACCAATCGATGACTTTCTACAGTAATCTTTCGAATATTCAAGGCTGTTTATCTATTAAACAGACGAACTTTTAGATTCACTGTTTTCTAGGCTCGTGTTAACCAATTTGGAGAACAAAATCACAAAGTTTGAACTATTTTACATACCTAGAAGATATCAAAAATTTGCTTGAAAAATTCGCAAGCTTACTGTAGAGGGCCATTGTTGCGTGAAACAGACTATACGTACTGTTTCAGCCTGTTCGATAATGAACACACGGACGGCAAACAAACACGTAACACGTATGAATGCATTACTCTATGTAAAGCTTGAGAATATTCGTGATTTACTACTAGTGACGATAGTTAGGATGTTACTAAAAACTGGAACTATAAATCTCATTTCCCCAATAACGACACAGTATGTGTCAATTCGAGTGAACAACACAGGAAAGAGGTTGTTGTTTACTTGCCAGCATATAGGTTGTTGTTTACTTGCCAGCATATAGGTTGTTGTTTACTTGCCAGCATATAGGTTGTTGTTTACTTGCCAGCATTTAGGTTGTTGTTTACTTGTCAGCATATAGGTTGTTGTTTACTTGCCAGCATTTAGGTTGTTGTTTACTTGCCAGCATATAGGTTGTTGTTTACTTGCCAGCATATAGGTTGTTGTTTACTTGCCAGCATATAGGTTGTTGTTTACTTGCCAGCATATAGGTTGTTGTTTACTTGCCAGCATATAGGTTGTTGTTTACTTGCCAGCATATAGGTTATTGTTTACTTGCCAGCATATAGGTTGTTGTTTACTTGCCAGCATATAGGTTGTTGTTTACTTGCCAGCATATAGGTTATTGTTTACTTGCCAGCATATAGGTTGTTGTTTACTTGCCAGCATATAGGTTGTTGTTTACTTGCCAGCATATAGGTTGTTGTTTACTTGCCAGCATATAGGTTGTTGTTTACTTGCCAGCATATAGGTTGTTGTTTACTTGCCAGCATATAGGTTGTTGTTTACTTGCCAGCATATAGGTTGTTGTTTACTTGTCAGCATATAGGTTGTTGTTTACTTGTCAGTATATAGGTTGTTGCCAGCATAATTCAGACAATTCTCAACCAACTAGCAAGCCACTTGTTTAGCGGTCTTGACGAGAGAGTGTGCAGGTCAGAGAAACGCAGACTTTTTAAACTGTATGCGGTCTCATTGACCTCTATGCTCTGAAAATCGGGACAATTGTGTGCATCTTGCTCCCTCTTCTCTTTGCTTATCAACTCAACCAGTGTCAGTCGTAGTACAGTGCCTTCCTTTCCGATAATAACGAAATCGCGCGCAGCGCGAAGCGCTGTGCGAGATTTGTCTTTGGTCCGGCTAATGCGCGCCTCCTGTTTTTTTAGTTTACCCTCAAAAAGGCCCAAACGTGCAAATCAAGACTTTTTATGATTTGTTGATTTTTCATGGCATATGTACAAGCTATGTTCAAAATTTGAACAAAATTGATTAAGTTTGAGCCGAGTTATGACGTTATGCGCTTCATGCAGACCGCCAACTTCCGCCGTGTGTGTGTGTGTGTAGTGTGAACGCACTTCTGGGAAATTTTTATGTGTGAACCGATTTGACTGAAAATTTGGGACACGATCGATATCCCACTCACACCTCGGGGGCGCAAACTTTTTTTCAAAAAAAATTATTTTTCATCAAGTTTTAGGTCTTTGAAAATGTCTCTGTGTCTCTTCATTTCGTGCACTCTCTCGCCCTCTCTGTCGGGGTAAATCAAATTGCGTTATAACTCAGCTCAGTCCTAACCAATTCAAGTAAAATTTGAAGTATGATACCACGACATGAACTGACATCGGTTTAGATGTAAGTCTTCTACTGATGACGTCATCGAGGATTCTGGAGCTCGGATGACGTCATTTTTGAAAAGTGCAAAGTTGACGTCACATATATTTTCAAATGATGGTAATATCTTAGAAAGGGTCAATTAACGGTGAAACTCAATCTGAGAGTAACGTATTCTGGGATTCTGGAGACCAGATGACGTCATTTTGAAAAGTGCAAAGTTGACGTCACATATATTTTCAAATGCTGAAAATATCTTAAAAATGGTATATTAACGATAAAACTTCATCTAAATATGACTTATTCCGGAATTCAGAAGGCCAGATGACGTCAACTTTTAAGAAAATTGACTTGAAATATGTTTTCGAATGCTGAAAGTTTCTTAAAATTGGTCAATTCACGATGAAACTTCATTCAAACATGACGTATTCTGGGATTTTGAAGGGCATATGAAGTAAGTTGTCAGAAGAGCAATGTTGATGTCATATTTTCTTCGAATGATGGTAATACTTGACTAGTGGGCAATTGAGAAAACAATTTTACCACCGTACAGATCAAACAACCTCTCAACATACCTACGGCATGTATACAAAAACAGAAAAATTCATGAAAAAGCGGGGACCCAACGACTGTGAGATTTGTCTTCTGCTGTGCGCCCCTTAGACAACTACTCTCAAATGGAGCAGCTACTGCTACAAAAACCGAAAAATACTAATATACTCAAGTATAACCGTTCATTACAAACATACAAAAGTCGTAAAATATTTTCTCAAACCTGTTAACTAGACTCTACAAATCACAGATTTTAACTCAACGTACTCAATTATAGAGTTCCTGGTTTTGTGCACAATGGTTGGCATTTTTTGTCATTACTTCAATTCTAGGTGCTATAAAGTTTGTCATATTATTCAACAGTTGTTCTCTCTTTCGCAGCTGTGACTTGTAGATTCTAGTTAACAGGTTTGAGATAGTATTTTACGACTTTTGTATGTTTGTAATGAACAGTTATACTTGAGTATATTAGTATTTTTCGGTTTTTGTAGCAGTAGCTGCTCCATTTGAGAGTAGTTGTCCAAGGGGCGCACAGCAGAAGACAAATCTCACAGTCGTTGGGTCCCCGCTTTTTCATGAATTGCTTCTGAATTTCCTCGTTTCCAAGGAGGAAATGATTAGCACTAACACCTCAAAGTTCGATACGACAGCCGTATTTTAGGTCACTACCATTAAAAGATATTAAGGATCGAGATTCAGAAATCAATTTCATTAATGAAAGTATTAAGAATGCTGTGGACGTAGTTTGTGAGCGCAAAAAGCTATTTACGCAATATAAATCCGTGAGCAGATTGGAAAATTAGAGGGTGGAAGGAATGGGAAAAATATGTAAAAACAACTCCATGTTTGAAAACTTCAAAATACGGAACCAAACTAGGGAGGAAGTATTCAACAGCAGTCAACAGAAGTATTATCTCTTTTAGCACTGATTGAATACACTTTTTATCTACACCACCTGGACAGAACGCGTTTCATTGAACATGGATACAAACCGCACAAGGAAAAAACCTTTTCCGAGTTCTGATGTGTTTAACATGTTTCACGTGACTGTGCAATTGACTAACACTATAATTTCAAAGCCCACAAAATTTGAGTAAAAGGGTGATTAACGTAGGACCATTATGTGGACCAATCTCGATGCATCGGTCCTTCAAACTACATGTACATTGCAGTTTGAGAGACCAAAACGATGGTATTGGTCCACATAATCGTCCTTCTTCAACGCTACGTGTAGTATATGTATAGGAGGTGACCAAATCATCGTTTTCATTTAATCTGGATCAACACGCTAAATCACCTATTTTTTATAGCTATGATCGATCTATATCTTTTCCATTTGTCCCGTTGCCCTTTTTTGTGTATTGAATGAATATATAAATAAGAATTTTGCCAGAAAGCAACGGGGTAAAACTGCATACACAGTGGGTTATGACAACATACCCCATCGAGACCTGCTTCGAATTGAGTGAACCCCATATCTGACACACGTTTTCGATTCCAAAGCCTGTCGATTATGTATTCTCGTAGCGTAGTGGTTAGTGGCCAGCTACAAACCTTTTGCTCACAAGTTTGATTCCGGCAAAAGACAACATTTTCATCAACTTGGCACCCCCCAATACTGCGGTGCTTCTTATATTCTGCCGAACTACAGATCATCGCAAAATAACTTTATTACAAGCAATAAATTTATTGTGGCCCTCCTAAATGTAAATTCTCTCAATTTTTTGAAACCTTCGTATCGAATACTAGCTCATTGATGTCATTATTCACAAAAACTGGACTTTGCACTGATACATTGTTTTTCGGATGTTGACGCATGAAAAATAGCTAGAAATTTTCAAAAAGGAATCTTGAGAACTAGTTCCGTTTCGCTATTTCTCACTAATTTTTGGTACACCGAGTGTATTTCGGGTCAATGAGCACTATGAAAATTAATAAAAAATTGACGTGACCAAACTACAAATTGTGTTTAATTAAGAAAAAAAACTAAGCCCTAATGAAGAATATGAAAGTGCGGATGGAAGTGCATTTTTGGCCCAACGAAAGGACCCTTTTACAAAGAAAAGAAATGAGGTTTTTGTTGTAGTTTTTTCTCATTCTGCTTCATTCATGGGTTTCGTCCGTAAACAAACGATTATAGCGCGTGCATTCACAATGGAAAACGTGCACTTCACATCAACACACTCTCGGCGGCGTTGTAATCCTTCCAACCTCATAAGAACCTCATATGAGTTTCTCATGAGAATCTCATTAACGCCTCATAAGCTACTCGTGAACTTCTGATCTTGAAGTATAGCAATCAACTTAAGATCATGAGGTTTTGAGCGATTGCGACCGCGGCCGAGTTACAATGAGTTCAAGTGGCCTCGTGTGACCCTACAGTATAGTGTAGTATAGAAGAAACGTGGAGCCGAAAACACTAATTTTTCCCAGAAATCTAAAACTTTATCTAGATTGAAGTGCCTGTTTACGTCGGGAGAAAAAAATAAAGGACGATGGGCTTAGGTTTCGCTCTTTCATGCTGTATTTTTAGAAAAGTTGTTAACACGATTTGGACTCGACTTACACTTAGTATTTTGTGAATGCGTCAACCGTTTTCCAGAATCCGATTTCACTAATTTTCAATCTCTGATTGCACTCTGTGAATCAGACAAAATAAAGTACACATTTAAATTACTAATTTAAAGACTACAATCGGGGGATGAGTCGATTTGGTAACACCCCCACAAGGTTATTATGAAAAGCCAGATATTCGAGGACACTGGCGCGCTAATTATTTTTCTAGATGCAAATCTAGAAAGAATTGTAAATGTATAACTCGTTTGCTGTTTCAGAACGAAGTGTAAATTTGACAACGGCCCGCGTCAAATTTTACGAGAAAGAAATGCGACTTCACGTGTTGGTCATGTATTACATAGTTGTGAGGTCACTAGGAAGTCGAATTTCTAACATCTTGCGTAGTACCTCATGTCTAACTGCACTATTGCTACAAAAGAAAAATCACAAACCCTCTCGTTCGTATGCTCCCGCAAGATGGTTTCCCTGAGACATTGCAGGTCCTGGCAAAAAAACGTGATGTATAGTGAGTGCCAAATTTATTATTTTCTGTTTGTCGTCAGAATCGAACCTGCGAGCAAAATATTCGTAGCAGGGCACTTACCACGGCGCTATTAGAGCACATTCCGCCCTCCCGTTGGCGACGACCATAATGGAGCCATTTATTTCAATCGTCACAGAGAATTAAATTGGCAGTATGCTTGAAGGAAACGGGATGGTCACGTAGAGTCAGAATTCTCATGAGGTATAGTGCGTGTTTTACATGACTCTGCGATTGACTAAGAGTATATACTGTACGTGGGTACTGTATAGCTCAATGTTTGCTGTGTACGAAGACATGTTTTTGATTCCAAGCGTTGTATGTTATGTACTGTTGTAGCGCAAAGCTTAGCGCTGAGCTACGATTTATTCGCTCGTTGGTTCGATTCCTGCGCGAGACAAAAATTTATAAATTTGGAAACCCCTAAAATTTTTGTTGTTTCTAGACGAGGATGGGGATTTAATTCTTATCGAGGACGCCGACCAACTTGCAGGTTTTCTGCAATAAAACCATGACGGAGAATATGACACGTCGATCAAAATTTACGTGAGACGTGATAGAGATGAAGACGACGAATAGATCGATCTGAAAAGCAAAATGAAGTATTACTAGGCTTAATTTAAATAAGATAAATGTTGTCATGTAGATTTTTGAAGGATATTATTGAAGAATGTGCTCAGTACAACTTTGATTCAGGACAATTTGGTTGTAACAAATTTAGTATAGTTGGCTTGTGTCGTATATATTTGAGTCTAGGTCATTAGCTCAGGTCCAGATTGCGCAAAGCACCAGGGGTTATGAAAAAAGACAGATGGAGAGATTGCGGGAAACCATTTCCTATAGGGGTAACACGAGAAGACGTAGACAATCTAGGAAACACGACCGGGCTGCGCGCCATGCACTACCGCCTTTCATGGGATCGGCACTTCCGCATTTCACATGATTTCCCACAGTACACTTGTCTCTTCTGATAATAAAATTTGAAACTCGCATTCTTCTCTTAGTCGTTTTTCCTATATGTTGTTGGGAACGGCGCGGAAGAAATGAAGACAATGAAACCACAGAAAAAGTACTGATTTTCGAAGGCGTACCCGAAGATAGCCACCATTTGTCAATAGCAACCGCTCAAATTAGACATATTAGTCATAACGGAAACACCGTTAAGCAAAAAATAATGTTCAGTTTTCGCTTTTTTGAAGAGATTAGCCTTTTCCTCAAAATATTTTTATTGGACTTCTTTCATATTTCTTGTACACGTTCAAGACAAAACTAATCTTTACTTTCTTTAGACCCGTTTTTATACTAATCATTATTGTCTTGGATTTTTTTGAGTTAAGCAACCGAAAAATTCGCAGGCGACACTCCCCTGACCTATCCATGTTACTAAGAGTGGCGCAGTTCTACAAAGAAGGCCAAGACCAGTTCTGGTTCATGGTTTCTGGAGTATTTGAACATGTAGCACACGCTGAACTACATAAATAGCTTGTTATATACATTATTTTTAAGTGCATCAGTTCGAATTGAAATGTATGTACCATTAGTTTTGGGCGGCTCTTTCATCCTAACTTTTGTTGAATCTATCCCGATCGAATGAATAATTTAACTATTTTCTCTTCCCGATCAGTGAACATTTGATCATTCCTTCGTCCTTTAGGTCTGATACAGGACAGCTGTCGTTTCACCTACATTGGTTATCTTCAAATATGGCTTCGAACACTACTTATCAGTGACTTTTTTGGGCGATTGATCATCTTTGTTTGTTCCGTTGTTCAATGGAGATAGGAGAAAGAAAGACGACAATGTCCATGTCGTGAACATTAGTTGAACACACATTAGAGAAGTTTAAATATGAAATTGCACAGTTGTGTTTTATGTTTTAATGAAAACACATCTTCATTGCTCGTGGTAATTTTTGTTTCGGGATGGTTGGAAAAGGTTTTTGTAATATTATCGTCCTTCTATGAGATTTTATCGTAGTTTTGTACGTCGGTGTGTCACATACCGTACTTTTACGTCGGTGTGAACCAAACGAGCCTCCTATTCGGACAAACAAATCTTCACATCCAACGGCGTTCTTCCAACCGAGACCGACCACTCCTCCCGATCAGGTTCCCCTCATCCTACCGAGCGAAGTCCGATCTGCCATCCACTCATCGCCCTCTGGGAAGTCGCCCGGTCCCGACAAGATCTCGTTAGACGAACTAAAAGGAGCCGGCCACGAACTTCATGTAGCACTAGCTGAACGGTTTTCGGCCTATCTCTCCTCCGGATCGATACCCTCCGACTGGAAATCCTCCGCGATGACCATAATCTACAAAAAGGGCGACAAAGAGTCGATTGGGAACTACAGGCCTATCACCAACCTCCCGACTCTCTACAAGATATTCTCGAAGGTCCTTCTCGGACGCATACGCAGGACCCTGGACTCCAACCAGCCCCTTGAGCAAGCCGGCTTTCGCCCAGGCTTCAACACCTCCGACAACATCCAGACCACGACTAGAGTAATCGAAGCGGCCAGAGAGCACAAGATGCCACTTGTACTCACCTTCGTCGATTATCAAAAGGCATTCGACACGGTGGAGGTACCATCCATCCTCGAGGCCCTAGAGTCGCAGGGAGTCCACCCTCAATATCTGAAGATAATCACGGAATGCCTAACCAACACTTCAACAACAATACGCCTGTTCGACCGTAAACTCGTTATTCCCATCGAACGTGGAGCTCGCCAAGGAGACCCCATGTCCCCATCACTATTCAATGCCGTCCTCGAACACGCAATGCGACCATTGAACTGGACTAGAGATGATACAACCACACCGCCAACCCTAGGTCGTGGCATAGACATCGACGGTAGACAACTCCACCATCTACGCTTCGCAGATGACTTGGTCATCTTCAGCAACTCCCTCGAGGAAGCCCAAGAGTCACTGAATGAACTGAACACACGAGGCCGAGAAGTGGGACTTGAAATGAACCTGTCGAAGACCAAGTACATGACAGCCAACATCGAAACCAGACCCAATCACCACATCAAGATCGGGACAACGACAATCCAAGAAGTCGACCACTACATATACCTCGGCAGATCCCTGAACATGCAAAACGAGATGCACCATGAACTGCACAGGAGGCGGAGCGCAGGCTGGGCCACCATCTCGAACATCATGCCGGTCATATCGTCATCCACTGACCGCAATCTGAAGACCAACCTTTTCAACACCCACGTTCTCCCCGCCATAACATACGCTTCCGAAACATGGACGCTAACCGCCGCCTCAGAACGACACCTCAAAGTCACCCAAGCCGCTCTCGAAAGAAAACTGGTCGGGATTTCACTCCGCGAGCAACGTGATCGCCTCCTCCACAATTCCGATATCCGCGTCTTATCTGGAGCAAAGGACGCAGTCACATATGCCGACCACGCCAAGCACAGATGGGCAGGCCATGTCATGAGACGCACGGACAACCGATGGTGTAGAGCAACAATGGAGTGGTACCCAAGAACTCACCCCCGCCCCCGCGGTCGCCCTCCTATCCGTTGGTCTGACTCCTTGGCCCACAGAAACAACAAACACACCATAATTTTCAACAGAATTTCCAGAACAGTCACAAAGAAATTCACATATTGGTCAACTATCGCCCAAGACAGAGAGACATGGAAGAAGAGTTGGGTCCCGCAGAAGAGTAATTGCCCTCTGAGGAACGGGACAACTAAGTAAGTAACTAAGTAAGTAAGTGAACCAAACGAGCCTCCTATTCGGACAAACGAAGCTAAAGATAGGTGGTTGAAAATTATACGGTTTTGGTGTTTTGTGAACAATGTGTTGCCTAACCCGGCTGTGTCAGTAGTTGTATCCCGCTGAATTTCAATCGAAAATCGTGAGTAACGGTTTATTAAAGAAGGACGATGATTTGGTCCAATCTCAACGCTCCAGTCCTTTAAACTGCAATATATTTCCAATTGCAGTTTGAAGGACCGTTGACACGGGATTGTCTACATAATCGTTATATTTAAGGATCAAATACAACAATTAGTTAGTCACGCCCTATAACAAAGCGACGTGAATTGGTGAATTTATCGAAACAACCAGTTTGAAATCACCGAGAACAATTCATTTGAGAATGTGCCAACCAGTCTTTTTCTGTCTTGTGTCTTCTGTGTCTAACAATTTTCGTCGTCCTCTTCTGTATCTTTGATCCGGAGTTTAATCAAGAGATCGGATTCACCACCCTCGTCGTTCATCATCGCAGCTTCTCGGAACCGCTCTCCGTTTTCAATCGAAACCAAATCGTCATCTTCGTCTAAAAGAGAGGAATGTTCAACATCACGTCAAAAAACGAATTTGAACCTGGAAAATACCACATAGTTTGACAGGATACTCAGTTATATAATACATTCATTATGCTACTTTTCAAGCAAACTTTTCCTGAATCAGAATCAAATCTGCCCGAAACAGTTTTGCTCTTGCTAGCTCTAAATTGGTTAGGTTTTGAAACGAACCACCTGGTTCGGAATGAATTGATGCGATTCAGGCTCACCAAAGTAGGTTTGGAGAGAAATTTATCCCGAGTGGCTGGTAATTCGGCTAACGATAGTCGGCTAACGCTTCACATCTTTTTCATTTGAACGAAGTAACACTGAAATAGTGCTGTGAGATTCTAACACCATATCAGCTCGTGCTATTGAACTCAAGGGACTGATACTCTAAAGGTCTTATACCATGTCCCAATGTCCCAATGACCCATTACAAGTCTAAATTTCCCAATGTCTTGTTTCTGTAAATAAAATTACATATTGTTCTTAGCAAATACGCCCATTTCAAAGTAATTCTAATCTTTCTTCGGATCACAATTCCAATCCTTCGGATTTCAATTCAAATGTAGTTCTTCAATCTAAATCTACAAGTGAACATGTAGACCACATTCTGATGCTGGAAACGCATACAACGATTTTTGATGAAAATTGATTCGAGGTTACCCTTTCTGAAGTAAATCAAAATTAGACAAAACGTCATGTCTCGAAGAGAGATCGTACCAAGTGTATATCAGCTTGCGATGACAAATCTCGGGAGACTTGTCTTGTGGCAACCATCTGCGGACTGAGTACCCCCTAAGTCCCATATTCTAAAAACGAATCTGTAGGTCAGTGGCTTGTGTTAGTTAACTTCTTGCTCAGTTTCCGTTTTTATTGTTGTGTAAACGATCATCATTCCGACATATATATCGTTACTGTGTTGTTGTAGTACTGTTCTCATTCCACATCTCACTTTATCACTTTGTTCTATGTTTTATTTCTGTTTCCACCACCTTTTCCCACTTCTCATCTTATTTTTTCACGTATTCATATGCGTAATAAATCAATCAATCAAAATCTTCTTCATCTTCCAGCGAAATATGAGAAAAGACATGAATTTACATCCAATTTTCTCACTGATTCTCATTTTCAAGCTCAAAGTTCGATTTTATTAACTCTATACCACAGTTTTGCCGCAATGAAAATTTGAAAAGTTGCGCGCGGAATTCAAATTGCGAGCCAGGCCTGAACCGATAAGCCACGCCCCACGCCCCTTTATGTCCCCCTCTAACTACCACAGGTTCGGTCTGAGTACAATGTTAATTATGATTAGAGATAGAAGGCTCGAATACCGATCAGAAAGTTTTGTTTATACTAAAAGTTTTGGGTATGTTGACTTCATTCGAAAACGGAATGTTTGGTTTTGTTCCCGTCGTCTGAGCTGACCTGAGGTAGATAGAGCGGGACATAAAGAGACGTGGCTTATTGGTTCAAGCCTGGCTCGTTTTCCGAGATCAAACTGAAGCGAATATTTGGTCATCTCTACAAATATCCAAAAATGCGGCGAGACCAAGTTGTCTCCATTTCAAAAAAGCGAAATGAGAACTTTATTTTTTGCTGAACGGTGTTCCCGTTATGACTAATATGTCTAATTTGAGCAGTTGTCCTTTGACAAACAGTGGTTATCTTCAGGTACGTCTTCGAAAATTGTTATCAGTACTTTTTCTGTTGTTTCAACGTCTCAATTTGTTCCGGTCCGTTCCGTTCCGGTCCGTTCTCAACAAGAGATTAAAAAAAAACGACTAAGAGAAATATGAGTTTCAAATTTTATTATCAGAATAGCCGGCTCCATGAAAGTGTGAATATACACGACACAAGCCAACTATACTAAATTTGTTACAACCAAATTGTCCTGAATCAAAGTTGTACTGAGCACATTCTTAAATAATACCCTTCAAAAATCTACATGACAACATTTATTTTATTTCAAATAAATATAATGATATTTCGTTTTGCTGTTTTTGTATCGATCTATTCGTCGTCTTCATCTCTATCACGTCTCACGTAGATTTTGATCGACGTGCCATTTTCTCCGTCATAGTTTTCTTGCAGAAAACCAGCAAGTTGGTCGGCGTCCTCGATCAGAATAAAATCACCGTCCTCGTCTGAAAACAACAACAATTTTAGGGGATCCCAAATTCATAAATTTTTGTCTCACGCAGGAATCGAACCAGCGAGCAAATGACTCGTAGCTGAGCGCTAACCTTTGCGCTAGAACAGTACATAACATACAACCCTTGATATAGAAAACATGTGTTCGTACACCGCGAAAATTGAACCATACAGTACCCTCCCGCCTTCCCGTTGGCGACGACCATAATGGAGCCATCAATTTCAATCGTCACAGAGAATGAAATTGGCAGTTTACTTGAAGGAAACTGGATGGGCACGTAGAGTTAGAATTCTACTGAGGCATCGTGCACTTTGCCATTGCACGTTTCTGAGTTCTGCTGTGTTTGACATGATTTACGTGACTGTGCAATTGCCTTATAGTATATACTGTACGTGAAATAATGAAAAATTGACGTCATACAAATTAACTTTACGTCTTGTTGCAAGTGACATTATCACTGCTTCAAACCATGTCACATGACACAGTAAGTATGAACATTCACTGAATGGCGTCTCACCTTTTATTTTCATGGAGAAATTATCCGTACCGAGCACATCCTCTATCTTTCTCTGCACCATATAATGTGCAGATGAAAGATTATTGTAGGGAGTGGTGAGGTAATGGTTTTTCTAGAAGTACCGTAATTTGTAACCAGCAGATGAGTTCGGCCGTTCCGATACTCTGAAGTTGAAAACGGAGTTGTTCACCAAGGTTCGTCGGAAACCCAAGTTGTAAATCGAGGATCAGACTTTTTACCAAGAACTTGGTGCACAATTGTGCACCAATCTTTGATTTCACAGATATCAACTAGTGACCAATTTGGTGGGCGAACGCGAACCTTGGTGAACGACTCGGTTTTTAACTTCAGAGCAATTTCTCCACGTTACATGTTCTGATGAAAACTTATTGTCGATAATATTTTCAAATACTCATTTCAGTAAAATCAAAATCCGATGCAAGATATTTAATTTCATTATTCACATAACAAATCCGAAACGATAGTTTTGTATAATTACTTCAAATACCAAACGATGGGTATAAATGATTTATAGATCCCTGTCTAGTCATTCCACAAAAAAATCTGTTTTTTGAGACTATCCACGTTCTATGAAACTGAATTATATAGTATATAAAAACCAACCACGCTGACAGTGAACTGTCTAACATCACCACGATAGACCCATTTAACACGTACCACGATAGCCATACTCTGGAAACAATACAGCCTGTTCGTTTCATTCCCACTGAGACCCATTGGCATCGTGCCAAGATTTTCGGACGAGTATTTCTCAGAGCAGACATGAGTATCGCGCGCAGCGCGAAGCGCTGTGCGAGATTTGTCTTTGGTCCGGCTAATGAGCGCCCCCGTTTTTTTAGTTTTCCCATGAAAAGGCTCAAATTCGCAAAACAGAACTTCTACAAACTTGGGAAGTTTCTACAGCATATTTGTAAACTGTGTTTCAAATTTGAACAAAATCGGTTAAGTTTGAGCCAAGTTATGATGTTTTCGCTTCATCAAGAGCGCCAACTTCCGTCGTGTGTGTGTGTGTGTGTGTGTGTGCAGTTGTGCTGTGATGCTAACTCTGCCAGAACTAACCAGATTTGGCTTAAGTTTGTAGTAATGATAGAACTCGTATAAAAACGGAATGAGCGCAAATTTTTGTTTGAAAAAAAATATTTTTCACCAAGTTACGACCTTTCGAAATAAATGTCTCTGCGTCTCTCCATTTTGTGCACTCTCTCGCTCTCTCTGTCAGGTAATAATAATAATTTATTGCTCATATATAAATGGCAGAACAAATTGTAACGTGTTATGATGACGATTATACATGAACTTATGTAAAGGAGAAAATCAAAATACCGAGGATGAAGATGAAGAGATAATGAATCTGGAGAGATTCAGAAATATTGATGCAGCTGATGGAAAAGGAGAGAAGAAAGAGAAATATCACATATAAAGGTTTTTCATACGAGAAGCAGGGGTGATTTTGTAGTCGTACAACTCATAGTACTTGATAATGAAGGTAGTTCTGAAGTAGGGCGGAACAACGAAAACATAATAGTCCTCAACAGATGCGTTAGGAAATTGTTCACAATAAGAGTGTACTTCTTGACAATAGCGATCAATTCTCTCGAGCTGACTGGGATATAATGTTGGTGGAACATGGTGTTTGTAGAAATTATCAAATGAACCGGAAGCAGGAATAGAAATTGAATCATCAGTTGCAGGGGATTCAGAAGGAGTTGGACACGTAATATGTTCAGATGAAATTGCTTGAGGAGAATCACATGTAGCAGAGGGAGAAGTAATAATGACAGAACTTCTACTTTCTTCAACTACCTCCATTTCTGTCTGAAGATTGGTGTCGGCTGGACTTGGCAGGATTGTAGTTTGGTCGGTGACCTCAGGTCGGTTATGCATCTTGTAACTTAGGGTAAAACTGACCGATTTCCATGAAAATTTAAATATGATACCATCGTGACTTTAATATAAGTAAAAAGTATTCTATCGGTGATGTCAGTCAGGATTCTGGAGACCCGATGACGTCATCTTTGAAAAGTGCAAAGTTGACGTCAAATATTTCTCCAAATTATGACAACAGTTGGCAAGTGGGTTATTAACGATGGAGCTCCATCGAAAGGTGTCGTATTCTGGGATTCTGAAAGCCAGTTGACGTCATATTTAAAAGTTCAAAGTTGACGTCAAATATTTTCTCAAATGATAATAATAGTTGGCAAGTGGGGTATTAACGGTAAAACTTCATCTAAACATGACGTATTCTGGGATTCTGGAAGCCGGATGACGTCGTTTTTGAAAAGTGCAAAGTTGACGTCACATATATTTTCAAATGATGGTAATATCTTAGAAAGGGTCAATTAACGGTGGAACTCAATCTAAGAGTGACGTATTCTGGGATTCTGGAGACCAGATGATGTCATTTTTGAAAAGTGCAAAGTTGACGCCACATATATTTTCAAATGTGAAAATATCTCAAAAATGGTATATTAACGATGAAACCTTATCTAAATATGACTTATTCTGGAATTCAGGAGGCCAGATCCCAGATGACGTTGACTTTAAAAAAATCGACGTGAAATATGTTTTCGAATCCTGAAAGTTTCGTGAAAATGGTCAATTCACGATGAAACTTCATTCGAACATGACGTATTTTGGGATTCTGAATGGCAGATAAAGTAAGTTTTTAGAACTGCAATGTTGGCGTCATTTTTTTCGAATGGTGGTAATACTTGACAAGTGGTTCATTAAGAAAACAATTTTATCTGCACCGTACAGATCAAACCACCTCTCTACATACCTACAGCATGTATACAAAACAGAAAAATTCATGAAAAAGTGGGGGCTCAACGACTGTGAGATTTGTCTTCTGCTGTGCGCCCCTTAGACAACTACTCTCAAATGGAGCAGCTACTGCTACAAAAACTGAAAAATACTAATATACTCAAGTATAACTGTTCATTACAAACATACAAAAGTCGTAAAATATTTTCTCAAACCTGTTAACTAGAATCTACAAATCACAGATGTTAACTCAACGTACTCAATTATAGAGTTCCTGGTTTTGTGCACAATGGTTGGCATTTCTTGTCATTACTCCAATTCTAGCTGCTTTAACGTTTTTAATGTTATTCAACAGTTGTTCTCTCTTTCGCAGCTGTGACTTGTAGATTCTAGTTTACAGGTTTGAGAAAATATTTTACGACTTTTGTATGTTTGTAATGAACAGTTATACTTGAGTATATTAGTATTTTTCGGTTATTTGCAGATTCTAGTTTACAGGTTTGAAAAAATATTTTACGACTTTTGTATGTTTGTAATGAACAGTTATACTTGAGTATATTAGTATTTTTCGGTTTTTGTAGCAGTAGCTGCTCCATTTGAGAGTAGCTGTCTAAGGGGCGCACAGCAGAAGACAAATCTCACAGTCGTTGAGCCCCCACTTTTTCATGAATTCTAAGCTTTTTTCATTTACTTTTTAAGGAGCAAAACAACCGCTAAAATAAATTTGCAATTGTTTGAGAAACTTCGAAGTGGTGAAAAAAAGCCTAGAAAATTCATTGACATGCTGCCGAGTTTCAGTAGGAATGATCGGAACTGTACACCTATAAATAAACATCTAGAGTATGAACCTGGAGTTTCGCTCAATTATCAATGCGTGAACGTATTCGCAAATCTTTGCTTGGCTCTTATTTTACATGTTTACTGTTCAAGTGAATTTGAGTATGAGTACAACATACTAGGTTGGCATTATATGATATATATTGTTTGTGACAACTTTAGGACGAACAATATTACACTTGAAAAAAAATTATTCTGAAAGGACTTCAACCGTTGCATGCGCAACTCGCCTCATTTTATTCGAAGGATGCACTCCAAAAGATAATAAGGGCGGGTTTTCAATGCTGTTGAAAACAATATGCTTACCTAAATGTCTACTTTATGAGGGAAATTACAGTTTCAGAGAAAAACTACAGATCGTGGAGAAAGGGAATGAGAAGCGTATAGGGAGTAACCAAATTAGTATAAAAAACGAATGTAAAGAGAGAGTAGATTCAATAACTCGAGAGAGAAATGCAAAATCTAATCTCGCAATTTTCATGAGTCAAAAACATTTTGGTGTTCTACTGAAAAATATCTTGCAGCAAACACACATTAGATGGAACTTCCGAATATGACAGTTGCTCACCACTGATTCAAAACTGTTAACAGAACAAGTATACTAGAAGTGAATTGAATATTCTTGTACACTTTGTCATTTCAATGTGCACTTTGTTCTTTGTAATTCACGTTTTCCAGTTCTGCTGTGTTTATCATGTTTCACGTGACTGTGTGATTGACTGACAGCACAGCAGATTTTTATTCAGATACGTTTTTAGTGTAAGCAGGAATGTTCTCAAAGGTTGGGCACTTATTTTCTGAAATTGTGTGTGAGATTGATCATGAAAATTGCGAGATTAAATTTTTTATTTCCCTCTCGAGTTATTGAACTCCTTTTCTATTCTCCATGCAGCTTCATCTCAGAAACTAATCGCGCGCAGCGCGAAGCGCTGCGTGTGAGTTGTGTTTGGTTTGGCCATTGCGCACCCATTTTAAGCTTTCAAACCACAAAAGTCTTCAAATAAGACCATTTTTCGAAATTTAAAGAAAGAGAGAGCTAGAGATCTATTAAATACATGTTGTGTGAAAAAATTAGGAAAATCGATCAAGTTTGAAAAAAGTTATGAGTCCGTGTCGTTATGAAATTTTCCGTTGTCCCTCGTCGCTCGTCCCTCGTCCCTCGCCCCTCGTCCCTCGTCCAATGTCCGCATAGAAAATTATTTTTTTAACTACTGAACCGATTCGGCTGAAATTTGGCACACATGCGTAGACCCCAAAGTTAGCTCGGCCCCCAAAGTTTGGTGTTTTTCACGTCTTGTCTGGCGCTTGGCGCGGGCGCCAAGAGGCGCCAGAAGCTGGAAAATATGTGTTCCCATGGATGAAATGCTCCGAAATTTTGCACAGAGGTTAGATTAGTGAATCCCAGCCTTTTCTGAAATGGTTTATATTTGGCGCCAAACGCTGGCGCCCAGTGGCGCCAAATTAGAACAACGCCAGGAAAGTAGGGTAACGAGCAAAATGTTCCACAGATGTCCGAACTATAAACATAATTGACGAATACGGCTTGGATATCAACAGTTCTTCGAAATTCTGCGCCAAAACGGTACTTTTTCCGCCAAATGACGCCAAAATTGAAAATAGGGTTTCTGAACCGAAAAACAGTCGAAAATTGTGCTAGTTGGTCGAGGCCATTCATTCCAGTTATTTTTTCACCAATAAGAGTAACATGTTCCATATATGGCGCCAATGGCTGGCGCCCGTTCGCGCCAATTGAGAAAAGATTTTTTTTTGTACTGTGATGACGCAGATTTTTCACAATACTCAGATTTCAATTAACGAAGCGGAAAAAAGCTGTTTTTTGAACCAGTTTCGCCGATCTCGCCAATCTAAGAGGTTAATTAGCGCCAAAATATTTTGAAAACCCAGGATTATATCGTTTGAAAACTTGGAACTTCCAGATATCAGGATGTTTGATAGTCACCACTATTCAAAAATCGTTTTTCCAAGTCAACTCTAGGAGTGGTTGTACTAGTACAACTAGCAAAAAGAGAACAATTCGTAAAAAGTGGGGGACCAGGAAGTGTGTGAGTTTTGTTTGGTTTCACCGTTTTCTGCAAAAAGTGAACGATACGATGCTGTGAATGAGTGTGCAACAAAAATCGAACAATACATTTGTTTGCACAACGGTTCACAACGTTCTTAGGGGAAACCACTATGCACTTTTACGTTCAAGTTATACTTTGTATATTTTGTTTTTTGTGAACCGTAGTGCAAACAAATGTATTGTTCGATTTTTGTTGATGATGATGATTTATTACGCAAATGAAAGCGTGAAAAATATGAAGAATAGGAATGAAAAAGTAAGAAGAAACCAGAAGTTGAGATACAACATTGGATAATACAGTCACAGAATGAAATATGAACACAATGCAGTAACGAGTACAGTAACACGATGTATATATAAAAGTTGTCACAAAAGTACAATCAGAAACTGAACAAGGTGTAACACAATGCATTAGACTACGAATAATGGGAACTAACAGATACGTTCAATTCTAAACCTAGTTAACGGTTTCCAGCAAGTACCTTTTCATGCTTTTGACACATAGCGGCATTGTTTTATTCTTGGTTATCTTCAAGTATTTCGAGCCAGCTCTTATAGTGAAAAACTGTGCTCTAGTTTTGAATTTCGGCGCACTGAAACGTAATTTCAAACTCGCACCCCTTGTGCGCGAATTATCGAAGTTGTAGAAGTTTGATGCAGTGAGGCCTGATTGTTCGTTAACAATTTTGTGTACCATGATCAAGTCAAAAACTTTGCGTCGTTTTTCAAGTGAATGAAGACCTAACTTTCGGTTTCTAAACTCAGCGGACGGTATTTTGCAGTAGCTATAACCTCCTTGTCGCATGAACAACTTTCTAGTAAAGTCATTCTGCACCGATTCAATCGCTCTAACATACATTCTTTCGGAGTTGAAGACAGTACAACCACTTTCAACAAGCGGACGGATATATGTTTTGTAAACCTTAATCCATGTTAAGTTATTTTTCAATTTCAAACACTTGAACATATTAAATGTTCTTCTCTTTGCAGCAGCTACTATTCGCTTGCAATGATCGGCAAAGGTTAGACTACTTGTAATAGTGAAACCTAAGTCACGTACAGTTTCACAACCACCTATCATAGTTCCATTTACGGTGTACACATTCTTAGGATTTCTACTACCAATGTGAAGCACTTTGGTTTTTTCCACTGACAAAGGTAACTCCCACTGAACCGACCAAGAATACATAGTGTCAATGGACTCTTGCAAATGTTCTCTACTTTCATTTTCTGAGAAATTTTGGTAGATTTTCGTATCATCTGCAAAAACCTTGCAACTTACTAAACCCGGTTTAAGAAGTAAACTGGGTACTTCGCAAGTGTAAGCACTGAATAGCAGTGGAGAGAGAGCCCCACCTTGAGGTACACCACTAGTTATTGTGAACACGTCAGATAAACTTTCTTTAACTTTAACTTGAAAAGTTCTTTGTAATAAAAACTTTTCTAGCCTATCAACTGTTTGGTTGTGGAAACCAAGTGCTCTCAACTTATACAATAACTTGGGATGTGAAACTCGATCAAAAGCTTTAGAGAAGTCGAAATATACCACATCAGTGAATCTATTCTTATCAGTAGCAAGCGTCCAATCATTTACGCATTCTAGCATCTGTGTTTCAACAGATTTACCTTTTCGGAAACCATGTTGATGCTCAGAAATTATCTTATTTCGGTCAAGATGGCCAGTCATGTGCTTTTTCAGAATCTTCTCGAATAGACGAGCAAAAATAGAAGTAATGCTAATAGGTCTATAATTGTTCGGATCAGTAAATGGTGCTTTCTTGGGTATAGGGGTAACCAAGGAATGTTTCCAACGTCTCGGTACCTCAGAACGAGTCATACTCAGCGTGAAAATGAACTCTAATGGTTCACTAATCTGACCAACTACTTCTTTGATGTACTTGAACGGAATTCCGTCCGGAGTCACAGAAAAAGATTGAGGCCATGAGTTCAGAGCACTTTCTATCGAAACTCTGTCGAAAAGTACAGGAGTATCACAATGAGTTGTTACACAGTTATACAGTAGAAGGTTACCGTTATCTTTGGAATATACCTTGAAAAACACTTTCGCAAGCAAATCGGATTTTTCTTTATCCGATATGCATAGCTCATGATCAGAGCCTATCAAACTAGACAAACAACTGGATTTACCCATTGTTTGATCTACCAGTCGATACACAGCATTTTTTCCACCACTATTAATAAGTTTGTTCTCCACAGATCTATTATACTTATTTAATTCTTTGATATATTTCTTATTGGATTCAGTATATGCGTCCCAGGCTGAATTTGAATTGGAACATTGTGCGCGTTCCCAAAGCAAGTCCCTGTACTCTTTCAATTTCAAAACATGAGTAGGGAGATTTGTTCTGTTCGGAGGAACAAGTTTCATAGGCACAAACATGTTGATGGAATCATTCAAAATGTAAATGAACATTTCGTACATTTCATCAACAGTTTTAACAGATGAAAATGACCCAATCCAGTTCACACCAAAAAGATATGCTCGAATACTATTGAAATCGGCATCCTTGAATGATCTTTTCCGAACTAGAGGCTCTTTCTTTTTCTCAATGCATACCTTAAAACTAATTCTGTTGTGATCACTTGTTCCTATGGGTGAACCAACAACGCAATTAGATATGAAACGGTCTTTAGTACAACAAATTAAATCTAAAATTGAATTTTGGCGCGTTGGTTTAGTAACTAACTGTTGCATACCGCAACTAGTAATCATATCTAGAAAGTTTTCTGAAACATTGTCCAACGAGTCTACCTTTGAACTGTTCCAATCAATAGCTGGGAGGTTGAAATCCCCCAAACAAATTACATCGTGTTCACAAACGGAAAGATCGCTAATGCTCTTGTGAAGTTGGAACGAGAAACCAACAGCACATGAAGGTGCGCGATAGACTAAAATGATTCTAAATGTGTTGAATGCTGCAAAAATATCAACAACCAGGATTTCGTATGATTTGGCCACAGATTCTGCAAATATTTTACGAAAACAAACATTGGAACTGATCAACAAAGCGTTGCACACTCATTCACAGCATCGTATCGTTCACTTTTTGCAGAAAACGGTGAAACCAAACAAAACTCACACACTTCCTGGTCCCCCACTTTTTACGAATCTACTCTCTCTTTACATTCGTTTTTATACTAATTGATCTCTTTTCCTATATTTCCAAGGGAAATTAATATGAAACGATATCGAAGTCAATACCTATTGAACATTATCAACAGTTCGAAATGAATATATAAGTGATAAGTTTGACGTTGAGGTATTTGTGAGCGAATTCAAATGTTCGCCCCAAAAACCTAAATCACACTTTCCAGTAGACAGGCGACAGGTGGCGCATTGCGGTCGCAAGCCCGTTGTGCCTGCGTGGCTGAGTGGTCTAAGGCGCTCATGAGACACCGAGGGTTCGTATCCCGTCTAATGCAAATGTTTTGCTTTTATGCCTATTAGCACTTTTGTGACATTTAACATAACTACCGCAGATATTACATCCTTTAAGATGTAATGAACATCACCATATAAGACGCTTCAATGTAGATAGTTTCGGAAATCAGGAAATCCTAGTGATTTCATGAAATTTTTAGGATGAGACTTTTGACCATCGAAGAGTTATCACTTTTTTAAACT
Source organism: Litoditis marina (assembly GCA_964036275.1). Taxonomy (NCBI): domain Eukaryota; kingdom Metazoa; phylum Nematoda; class Chromadorea; order Rhabditida; family Rhabditidae; genus Litoditis; species Litoditis marina. The sequence continues at coordinate 30,550,797 of OZ038434.1, forward strand.
ATTTCTGACTGGACATTTATTTGAAGTTTTAACTGAAAACCAAACGATCGAATCGCTGTGTCCTGATTCAGGAAATTGAAAAAAAGTGTGTCACAAAAAATTGCAGTTTCCACAAATCTCTCAAAAAGTTGTGTCACAATTTTTCACACTTCAATTTTTTGGGCACAATTTTTCACACTACAATTTTTTGGGCACATTTTTCACACTGTTTCCAACTTCGAAAAAATGTGTTAAAAGGTTCTGGAAGGAAAATAATTGTGGCAGAGGATTTCGAAACATACAAATATTCGGTAGTTTTATCTGCGCTCCAAATGAGAACGACACAAGAATTATAAGAATTGGACATTTCAGAAAAAATATCGGACAAGTCTGATGATGCACAATATTTTGAGGTTTTCCAAGAAATTATCCAAAATGGAAACCATTTAGATTGGAGCCTCTTATATGCAGTTTTCAGAACGAAACACTTCCGTGAACCGCTAATGAGAAAAAACTTTGTATGTAGAGATATCAACATTAAACTCTGTCCGTGACCATATATTCACAGAGCAGCAGAGTAAACTCTGAAAACTTGGAGAATTCATCCAGCCATCTCTCGGAAAAGATACGGAAGTCAATGCAGCCGTCGCCCTAGCCGTCGCCGTCGCCGCCGGAAGTTATTTTTGCGAACCAATAACTTTACATTTTTCATTTATTCCAATAACTTTACAATATTTCAGAGAAATTGAAAGCGTTTTCAATATGTTATACAACTTTTTCTTCTCTACCTCTCTCCATCAAATTTTTGAGAAAATGTAATTAGGCGTTTTCGAAATCTCGCATTTCTGTGCACAAAAACTACTTTCAACCGAAAAGTAACGGGATCAAACTAAGAATACAGAACACACCTATACACGGCAACATACACCGTATGAGCTTGCTCGGAAAAAAACAAATCCTTAAAGAAGCCCGATTACGTGCTCCAATCTCGGCGCGTCAGTCCTTTAAACTGCAATTGAAAAATATATTGCAGTTTAAATGACTGAAGCGTTGCGATTGGAGCACATAATTATCCTTCTTCAACGGTGAAACATTCTTTCCATTATCACTGAGAGTGCTTTCTGAATATTATGAAGGCAAATAAGTTTCGCAGACTATTCTGATTCATTGTTACGGAGAGCGGAAAGATATTTCTAAAAAGTGTAGAAAACGAACACTGGAGAACTATAATGTGTACTGTGGGAGTCTGAGTAGGAATGGTGTCACCTATATATCGGTTTAGTTTACAGTGAGACTAATGATAACGAGGGGCGTCACTGGCCTAGTAGTAGAAAAAGAGGTCCAGACTAGAAATAAATGGATTGATGAATCAATTTCAGAAAAAAAAACATTAGTGATGTAGATTTGTAGTCCAGACTCATCTAGAAGTTTCTATTTGAGAAATATATTAAATTAAAAGAAAAACGAATTTGAAATTATTGAACAAAACCACGTTGCTAGTTTGAACAAGCTCAACTAACTGTTTATATTGCGCTACTTTAGTAGTTTTAAAAAAGAAAAAGTCCAAAGGAAACAGGAAACAGGAAAGAAAATAGGAAAGATAGTGTTTATATGGTTTTTATACATCATTTATATGGTTTTTGTTACTTTTTTCAGTTTTCGAGCCACTTCTCCTCAACTGCCTGGGTTGTTTTGATTAGCCATTCTCATCCACCCTCTAATTTCCTCAATCTTTTTAGCGGATTATTTCCATAATTTTCTCATTACCAAAATTATTTCCTACGTTAACCACAGTTCATATTCTGTTGAGGAACTAACTTCAAAGAAAGTGCCACCACTGCGCAGTTCCCTGTGACTCACGGAACTAGGAAGTATTTTCTTGTAATCGAAAAAGAGAAATTTATAATTTTCTTTGTTTGTAAACTAGAGTGGTTAACCAATTACGAAAAACCAATTCAATTCAATTCCAATTCCAACCAATTCGCAAAAAATCTCAGAATTTCAATTCCAATTCTTTTCCGATGGCGCAAAACCAATTCAATTCAATTCCAATTCCAACCAATTCTCAAAAAATATCCGAATTTCAATTTCAATTCTTTTCCGGCGCCAAAAAACCAATTCAATTCAATTCAATTCCGACCAATTCCGACCAATTCTCAAAAAAAAATCAATTTCATGTTCAATTCTAGATGCAGTTTTTGTCAATTCGGTTCATAAAACAGTTTTTGTGTTTATTAACACTACTACCGCCTTGAGATTGAATAGACCATTCTTAACAATTAGAATAGTATAGTTTTGAGCTCGACTAGCGATATTCAATTCTAATCACCCAACAATCACACCCGCAATAAAAAAGTGTATATTTTTCAACCAAATTTTTAGTTCGGAAAAATGTATCATCCCTACAACTTACAGAATTGATACCATCTCTACTTAGTCAGTAAGTAACCAAGTAAGTAAGTAACTAAGTTACTGAGTAAGTAAGTAAGTAAGTAAGATACTAAGACACCACACATTCGAAAATTTCTCTGGTTTCTTTCTGAATCAAATCTAAACTTTCCGTGCGGAAAGTGTTGAACTTTACGATCACGTTCAAATAACTATAACGGACCGAAATTTGGTAATCACAGTACACAATCAGTAAGAATCATCAAGGTAATCAGTAAAAATGAAAATTTGAAAAAAGGTGAACCGTTCCAAAAAATATCAAACATCATTTTCCGATTTCGTTGCTGGTCCGAAAAGATGAAAAAGGAAAGGAAATTTTCACCTTTTCACCTTTTTAAGTTTACGTTTTCACCTTTTCACCTTTTTAAGTTGACCTTTTTAACTTTTCACCCGCAGAGATTTCCACCCTAATTCTATTTTCACTACTTGGTAGTTCTTACTGTAATAATTGCATCGTTGATTGAACCAAGTAAGATTGTGGTCACAGGGAAAGTTTTCATTTACATGGATTTATTGCTTAATGATATTGTGCACATTTTTCTAAAATTTGAATTCGCATCTCCGTTCATAGTCTATTGGAACACAATGAACGACATTTTTGAGATTTTCTTCTTCATAACATTCATACTGTAGAGGAACGCTTTCACCAACTGGCAAGGCGAGGCAGTACTTCCGCGTTTCACGTACTGTCTGACTGAAAAGTATCGCTCGTGAAGCTCACCAGCTGGTGCAGACTGGTACCGCGCCTGCGCTTTTCGCTATAATTAACAGTTTACAAAATCCCGTCTATGAATTGGGAGGTGGTAAGACAAAGATTTTCTATCTTTGTTTGGCCAGCGACTGGTTGATTGTCTCCCCTTTCCTGTTTCCATCCCAATACTGCGTATTCCTACAGGTCTCTCCCGGCGAACTACCCAGTGAGCCCTTTCCAACTCGTCGTGGCTGGCGCGGATCGTTTTGTCATAACCTCAACTTCAAGTCAATTCTGAGATTGTTCCTTTGCGCTCTGAACCTTGGCTCTCCCTCTTTCAAAAAGCACATGAAGCAAGAAGTTGAGAGAACACCATGTGATACATTAGTTCATGTTTGTTCTATGTGTCGAATAAATTTATTGAAATATATTGAAAAAGAGATAAACTAGCAAAGATTGAACAATAATTAACAATGTGAGACCAAATGCCGAAGTTATAAATTTCTGCTTTATTTCGAAACTGTATTTGCAAGCAAAAGATTCGTAGCTAAGCGCTATCCACTGTGCTACGAGAGCAAGTAATCCATAAACTTCGAAATCGAGTAAATACCCCTGTGAGCAGCGCAAAGTGTGATATACAGTACCCTCCTGCCTTTTTGTTGGCGACGACTATAGTCGACCCCTCATCTATATTGCCTAATGTACAGCAGCTATCGTTTTGCGAACAACATTCATACTTAATTCTGTCCTAGAAAAAGACTTATCAGTGGTTTTTTAGTGTTCCTTTTCTTACCGAAGATAATAGGAACACCAACAAACCAGTGAAAAAAGACCTAAAGGTCAACATAGGACAGGAATTTGTGTATCAGGAGGGCCGAGAGAATTAAACAATATATTTTTTCTCTAAATAGTTATATTCAATTCTGCCCTGAATTCACGAAAACTACTTCCGCACCGTGTAAAGAAAACATAGCAATACCTACGCAGCACCTAATCAAAATTGTGGGAAGAATAATGGAACAGCACTGACAATGTGTCATGACCTTTGAAGCCAATATGTTCAGTTTACAAGATATATTCGGAACAAATATTTATTTGAACACTTGCCAACTATACTACATTTGTTCTTTTGTTCTCCTCATTTCACGTAGATTTTAATCGACAAGTCCTCTCCGTCAAACTTTCCTCTCAGAAAACTGGCGAATTGGTCTGCGTCTTCGATTAGACACATATCTCCGTCCTCGTCTGGAAGCAACTGAATTTGCACGGACGTAAAACAAGAAAGATGAATAAAATGGAATAGAATAGATCTATTCGCAACTCAACACGTGAATTTCCACATTGTTGGATGTGGCACTCCGATTGGAGAAATGAATAGATAAAAATTTAGATGATAAAAAGAGTATTGTGACCCTGTTACGCGCCATAATGATTGATGGAATACAAGTAGCATCTTACCTTTCATACTAATAGAGAAGTTTTCTGTTTTCAGCAAATCCTTTATCTTTTCCCTAATCTCGGGATATGCCGAAATAAGACAATTATGTGGCTGGGCGAGCAATTTCGGACCCTAAAAGTACTGTTATTTTCAGATAGTTTAGGCATCAAACTCAATGTAAGTTGAGCTCTGTTTCAGATTATTGCTGCTCTGTGAGCAATTACTTAGAGAGATACTGTCATATTATGTTAACAATTATTTTAATCTAGGAAATTGTTGCGAAACTTTTCAGGTTTTATTTTTTATTTTTTTAACATTTCGAAGTTTGCTATTCGTTAATTGAAATACTACATAGTATTTGAGCAAATGAGAGTAGCATTATATTGGTTATTTTCTAAACAAACCAACCACACTGATATTGAACTGTTTCACATCACCACGGTAGGCCCATCTCACATGTAGAGTAGAATAGAATAGTTCGCCCGCGATTGCACTCCACATTGTAGATGATTTGATGTGGCACTATCAATTTAATAAATGAATGAGAGAATAAACATTGTTACTTTGTCGCACGCACACTATTGAATTGGTGATTGTACCGAACAGTTTGCGGAACATTCACTATTTTGAGAGAGACGTTGTAGGAAGATATAGTTTTGAAGAGATAATTCGGATCGACTTGTTCGAAACATATGAGAATAGCTGTGCCCTGTAAAAACATAGGGGTAAGTGCGAGATTTCTCATTAGAATGCTAAATTTACGTGACTGTTCAATTTACCTTCAGTATAGACGGTCACGTAAAACATGAGGGTTGCTCAGTTTCGTATTCTAAACTAGAACTCGAATAGCTCGATCAAGCTTGCAACAGTTGCTCCACAGTTTCAAATCGGTTCGGCTAGCAATGTTGCTTACTAACCGAGCACTTCTTATATAATATTCACCACAGGGTGAAGCGTACGTTTGCACTTTATAGTTCCGGTCATTCCCACTGAGACTTTGGCAGCGTGCCATTGAATTTTCCGGGCTATTTTTCACCACTTTGGAGTTGTTCAAAAAACTGTAATTTTCTGTCATTGCTTGTTCAGTTTTACGAGAACACGTGAACGAAAACGTTTCCGGAATACTCATGTCTGCTCTGAGAAATAGTCATCCGAAAATCTTGGCACGATGCCAAGGAGTCTCAGTGGGAATGAAACGAACTATACAACACCGTGGATAGACAGACATAACACCATCCAATTACCCCAATAAAACGTATACATTGTAACACATCGATAACCATACTCTGAAAAAGAGGATCCGTTTCACCTACATATAAACGCCTGTAGTGAGAACTTAAGATATCCATGCAATTTTCAACATGGAACCGTTTTGAAGACTGTTTGTTTGATTTTTATTTAACAAGTTTATTGTTTACGGACAATCGAATATCGACAACTTCAGGATGACCTCCACTACTCAGAGAAGGTTTGGGCCCACTTTTTTGCCCAACCCTCTGAAAACTCAAAGTACCGAACTCCTTTATTTACCCGTAAATGGTTTTGTACAGGACATTTTATGACTCATAATATTTTTCAGACATTTTTTGGCTCATTCTTCAACGAAATTTGCGCATCTCCACCTGTATGACATAGATCACACAGCCATCGCCAAGTTTTTCTCGAAACAGCGAGAGTAATGAAATATTTACTTTTCGCAAAAATGAATGTTTCTATAAAAGAAGTTTGGGGTTTGAAAAAAAAGAAGAGGAGGTGTATATGGAACGAGCAAATATTCGATTTACTCAGATAGAACCCGGGGCAGTTAGAGGGGAACATAAGGGGGCGTGGCTAATTGCCCCAGGCCCCACTCGAAGAATAAATGCGACGGGCCAGTTTTTTAGTCTTTAATGCGACAAAACTGATGTCTTTTTTTATAATAATAATTCATTTATCCATATGTATCAGGAACAAATCAGGACGGAATGAGATCACGAAGTAATGGACATAAAAATTCATCACGATGATGAGAACATATGCGATTGAGAGATTGAAAATGAGAATGTGTGAAAAAGATGCAGATCAGCATAGAAACTTATAAACTAGCGTTATTATAACGAGATGGGGGTACAATTTTGTAGTCATACATTTCGAAGTAGAATCTAATAAATGCGATACGGAACTTGAATGGAACAATTGTAACATAGAACTCCAGATTTTCCACGGCTAAGTCTCTTGAGATCTGTCATATGAGGTTGATCCTAAAACTCAACGTACATCACGGAGCGCTGTCGCAAAGCAATGATATAGTTTGTTTCAATAATCGATGACTTTCTACAGTCATCTGTCAAATATTCATGGGCATTTATCTAAACAACAAACATAATTTCAGATTTACTGTTTTCTCTGCCTGTAGTAACCAATGTGGAAAACAAAATCGCAAAGTTTAAGCTATTTAAAATACCTACAGGATATTAAAAACTCACTTAAAAGTTTAATAAGCTCACTGTACAAGGTAATTGTTGCGTGAAACAGACTATATGAAACTACGAAAACGGGGAAAATTCACCGTCTACTATATTTTATATTTAAATTTATGATAACGAAGGGAGGGGGGGGGGGGCGGCGCTTGCTCGAGAGTAGAACAAAGTGCAGACTAGAAATAAATGAATTGATTTCGTTGAATCGTTTAGAAAAATCTTCAAAATGGTTCTCTCTCGAACTTAGGGTGTTTGAATCCCTGCAGCAATTGATGAATTGCAGTGAAAATAAATGTTATTGTACCTTACCAGGACATTTTTCGAAGTCGTTGTCAGAAAATTATTTCAGAGTGAAAAATCATTCCGTTAGAGCACCAAATGTATTCTAATGGAAGAAGTAGTGAGTGAAATATCATTTCGGAGCATTTTGGGCGGTATTGTCTTCTCGATCCACTTCTCCTCCACTGCCTGGGTTGTTTTTAGAATAGAATAAACTAGAATTAAAAATCTTCTGTTATTGATCAATGCCAAAGAGTGAGTGGGCAGTTTTTTGTTGGATGTGTTGTGATTTAGAGGGTTTTTTGTTGTATATTTTTCCGTTTTCGAGCAACTTCTCTCCAACTTCATATGTTCCCAAGTTGTTCTCCTTTTCTCACATATCAGTTCAACAGGTTCAGTTTTCGTACCTAAATATGATTGTCCAACTATATACTGATTGTTCGACAGTCAGTGGAGAACTGCCTATTACTATTACAAGACTATTGCCACGCGGTATTATTGTCACTTGGAATAAAGTATTTTACTCGATATAACTCTAACCGGAGTTTGATATAGTTTTCGACTCTTTGTAGTTTGATACAACGCTAGGTTATAACCTAGATATTATGACAGGACACTTGGTTTACACAAAGGTTCATATAACTAAAGCAAATAACATACAACAACAAATAAGACTCTATAAGAGAGTCTGGGACCAGAACATAACAAAGGTGAGAAGGTAAGAGTATCTCCACAATGAGATCAGAAGCGACGCGTCCCGACCGTCCGACTTCTATCCTTTTATACTATTCACGTGTCCAGACCACGTGCGCGTTCGGTATGCTAATTGCGGTGGTGCGAGACACGTTATGCTAATCGAGTCTACGAGACACTGATAAATCTTATTATTATTATCATAAAACTTCCTGGGTTGTTTTGATTAGGCCATAATCATCCACCCTCTAATTTTGTCAATCTGCTTAGCGGATTATTTTGAGTAAACAGCTCGTGTAGGTAGCTGAATCGTCACACTTTTCTCAAAATTATCTCCTACGTTAACCACAGTCCATATTCTGTTAAGGAAGTAACTTCAGAGTGTCACCACTGCGCAGTTCCCTGTGACTCACGGAGCTAGGAAGTATTTTCTTGTAATCGAAAACAAAAAATATCATTTCCTCTATTTGTGAACTGAATCGAAATAATTTTTTTTACTTTTGAACTCACTTTCGATTTCAATAAACTATTCTATTCTAAATTACAATTTCTGTATCATTATTTGTGTTGTAATTCTTATGCTCGAGAAGTCACGACTTGAGGAACATGGGGGATTCTTCAACCTTGTGAATATTAGAAAAAAAAATAATGCGGTTGAACCGCGTTATGTAAAGTGATTATCAGGTTAAAAAAGGACGATTATCTGGTCCAATCCGAACGCTTCAGTCCTTTGAACTGCAATACATTTTTCAAATGCAGTTTAAAGGACCGCTGACACGGGATTGGTCCACATATTCGTCCTGCTTTGAGCTGATTTCGTGAGGTCTCGAAGCTGCTACTGCAAAGTGCAGATACGGATCGCCATCCAGAAGTAGTATTCATAGTGTGTAATCAGTTCGCCAACAAGTCAAATGAGATTGAAATACTACGTATATAACAAATATTGTGTTTTTTTTTGTCTCCAACTGGTTTCTTTACAATCGAAAGTTTGTAAAAACTCTTTTTTATTGTTATATCTCAGTAGGAGATGAACTCAAAAATCGTTTCGACCCTGACTTAAGACGTTTTTTAGGGTTTCTCAGGAAGTTGGGTTCTCAGAGGGTCGCAAATGAAAACAGGACGAAAAGACTTACCGTCTTTTTATGATGAATTGATATAAATTAACATTGCTTTTACTTCAATATATTTTGTTCAAATAAATAACCTAATATATCCCTATATCGTTTCAATGCGAAAGCCAATACAGTAAATAGGACATGAACGAGGTGATTTTTAAAAGCAATTTCTCTCTTCCGGACATACTAACTCCAGAACGTGTACTTGGTACATTTAATGTCAGAGATGATATGATTATTCATGAAGATATAAAATCGGATTTCGTTTCATCAGAAATAGACGAATTTGTATAGGATAATGCACTGATGAACTGATGCTTTGGTGTAAAACTACAAATAAGATAGCAAGACAACACACTATTTTTAATTTTTACACGGAGTTTTGGAAGCTTGGATTTTACAATGTTCACCAATTGACAAAAATTTTCATTATTCAATCACATACGCAAAACGAAACGACATCTATGACATGAAAAACTGCTAGCTTGAATAGTGCGTTACTACAAAATCATTAATAACTAAGTTCAATTCTTAACAACTAGAAAGTAAAGGTTTGAGCAGGACTAGCTATATTCGATTTAAGCCACCTAACAATCACACCCGCAATAAAAGTTGAGTATCTTAACCAAAATCATTGTTTAGAGAAAAATTATCATTAGTACAATTTACCGCATTGCTACTGAGACGCTACACATTCGAACATCTCTATGGCTGTTCTCTGAACGAAATGTTAATATTTCGTGCGAAAAGTGCTATACTTTACGATCACGTTTAAATAACTAGAACGGACCGAGGTTCGGTAATCACACTGTACACAATCAGTAAGAATCATCAAGGTTATCAGTAAAAATGAAAATATGAAAAAAGGTGAATCGTTTCAAAAAATATCCATCATTGTTTCCCGATTTCGTTGTTAGTCCAAAAAGATGGAAAAGCGTTCGGTCGGTTTTCCAATCCACTGGTTGCTTCGATGAAATTCGACAGGTTTTCCTCTTTTATGGGACTTCCAAAGTAGCATTGCGCAGGGGAAAAGAAACAGTTTCGGTCGTAGACGGCTGGCCTGAAATTTGCGGATTTTAGTAAACAGAGGCTTCTTATTTCTTTCTCCTCTAAATTTTCCGTTCTCTATCTCTCTATTTCTTTCTCTCTCTCTTTCTCTTTCTCTCTCTCTCTCTCTCTCTCTCCATTTTCTCTACTTCTCTCTCTCCTCTCAATTATCTTTTATCACTCCAAACAGGTTTACCGAAAGTGATAATCTGCCGCTCACACTCATAACACATTGATGCATTTGAATTTGGAATAGCAAGATCAAACTACAAATGGAAAAACTAACCGATGCCTGTGAGCTCTCAGCCTGTGTCATACAGTGCAATGAACTGGGGATAACAAGATGAATACGGTAAGGAAATATAACTGCATACTGTAGGTCTGCAGGGGTATACGGTATTCTTGGTTTTCGTTGTGGATCGCTCCCGAGAAGCCCTTTTATAGGCAAAAACACCAAAACACGGATTATAGCATCTAGGGCGGAGTCTGGGATCTAACACGGATTTCCGTGATTTATGGATTAATCAGAAAACAGATTTTTGGAAAATGAGCAAAGACTGAATGTTGGATGACAAACACTTTTTTTGCAACGGAAGTGTTTGAGTTGCTCTTTTCAAAGGCTGAAATCCTGCAAATAAAACTTCACCACGCGAAATCGAACCCTGGAAGAATTCCTCCAACCTCTTGAGGAACTCGTATGAGTTACTCATGAGAATCTCACAGGCAGCTCATGAGCACTCGTGAACTTCTAATATTGAAGCATAGCAATCACTATAATCTCATGAGAAGTTCGTGAGATATTGCTCACAAGGTATATTCTGTGGTTTTTGAGGGATTGCCACCGCGCCTGAACCGCTGGGTGACACCGCGTGGCTTACCACTCGACTAGTCGAAACGAGAGTACGAATGCTAGAATATCCTAATGAACCTATAGGATTCGTCAAACCGTTGTGGACACCGTACCATCGATTTTGTAAATGGCGAGGTTTGGCGAGGGGCCAGCCAGTCTGCGTATAATTGATCTACACACTCTCTCAACTGCTGGAAAGTTGTCAACGACCGCTCGCCTCGCACTCAGAACGATTGGCGCCAATTTTCTGCGTTTGACCAGCTACAAAAACAAGAGAGCATGCAGGTCAATGACCCGCAGACAGGCTAAGACAGTCTGCGTCTCTCTGACCTGCACACTCTCTCGTTCAGCCAATTAAAATGTGGCTGGCCAATTGGCTGGGAATTGTCTGAGCACCGGTCAATCAATCAAACCCTCTGCTGTCTTTTTGGTGAAAATGGCAACTATATCTCATTCGTCCTGCGTTTCTCGCAGTGACGAAAACACCAAAAAACTTGCAATTGGGCTTCCGAGATGAACTCGAAACCTGATCAGTGAATTATTTTTCAGAGTTGCGACATTCAGACGTGATAGACCACATGAGATCACGAAATACGATCCATTTCAACTGTCATGCTTTGGGCTCGCTTTTTTCGAATCACAACAGTACTCCCGTAGTTCGATCGTAGTTCGATCCTACTATATCTTAGTCGAAACTCGTTATATATTACGCGTATCTGCAAAAGTGCCCATTATACAATGAGCGCGTAACAGTGTAACAGAGTAAACTATACTCTACATTTTTTTATCTTCCATGTATCCATTGTCTTGTAATTGGAGTGCCACATATACCAATGTGGAAAGACACGTGTTCAATCTCGAATAAACATTCCATTCTATTCTATTCTATCGGGATCGAACTAAAACAAAGATTTCTATGTCCTATAGACATCATTCTATGTTTGTTTTCTGCACAGCTCATTCTCTATCTTCTCCGTAGTTTTACGTCACAGCTTCAGTTTATCAGCGCATCACTAATGAAGATTTGTCTATTTTTGTCCGAACAGAAGCCGATTTTAGTTTTGGAAGCTAAGCATCTTTGTGACGTCAAATGTACAGGGTACATAGTTGGAGAATAATACGCAAATGAGAATGGAAATATAGTTTTATCATTATTTTAACTACGTTTCACTTAGATTTTCGAAAGTAAAAGTCATCGTAAACTAACAAATGACCTCAATTGTACAACATACGTGTTTTCAATTAGTGATAAAAATGCGAGAAAAAAAAAACAGAATGAAATACTATATTTATTTGTTTATTTATTCAATGCACTACGAGGTGCGCTAAAAAATAAGAAAACTAAACAAAGCATTTCTTGAAATACAACTGATCAAGGTAAAAAAAGTAACATAGAGAAGAACTTCAAAAAGTAAACAGGAAGGTACACGTGTAGAATTATGGAAGATACTTCTGCAAAGTCCGCTAACTATACACACAGTTGTGGTTATGAATAGATGAATTCAAAAATTAGTGTTTTGCCAATCGGAGCTACATGTTCTGTAGTATATCTCAACAGAATCGAATCGTGTTGCCATCTTTCTCTGCCACAGAAAATAAAATGGAAAACTACAATCAGTCCTGAACAAAAACATTTTCCTGCAGACACTGTATTGCTAGAAAAGGGAGGGGGCTACGTGTCAGAACTGAGATAGTGTTATACCCATTAGATTTGTGTTCCCTATCCTACTTATTGTTTGATATTTGATATTGTCACCAATTTCTGGTAAATATTGAAGAGTAGTTAGATAGATATACGTGGACAATGCTGAAAAGACTGCGAGGGGCGTAACAAAATAAGTAACATCGAGATCAAACTAAAACACAGCAGGTCGAACCGACATGTTCCATTTCAGTTTGATATCCCTCAAACGATACACCATTACTCTCTTTCGTGACGCCCAACCGTTTTCCGTAATCTCAGTCTCAGGTTTCGTTAGTCTCACCACACTGTTGCATAGTGGTGATCCATGACCGATCTCCAGGTCCTATTCTTCCACATTTCTCCAATTGGAATGCCACATCTGTCAATGTGACAAGTCACGTGTTGAATCGAAAACTAGTTTATTTTAGTTTTCTCTGTCTCTTTGTCTCTGCATGCTCTGAGGTGAGGCCACGACTACGCGGCTGGCGGAAACGACCTTACTGGCCTATCAAGCGCGGTAAAAGACCCTCAAAAGCCTGATGAGATACTCCTCACAAACTTTTCATGAGATTCTACAGATTTCTATGCTAAAACATTGAACCTTCACAAGTAGCGCATGAGGTCTTTATGAGAATGTCATGAGCAACTGGCATGGGTTTCTCAGGGGTTGGAAGGATTGCTAGCCAGCGAGTCAGTCGATCATGTAACATTTTAGTCTGACCCTGATTCTCCGCTCGTTCCTACAGTACTCCGTAATGATATCAGAGTGCTACAAGAACAACTCTGAAAAACCGTTGCAACTTAAAATACCGGACTCGCCACATTCGCAACTTAAAGTACCGGGGTCAGCCAGATGTCGTCTGAAATGTTTGAAACTCATAATGAGATGCAGGCTAATTCGACACCAGTATTTAAGCCTGCATCTTCACCGCTATTCTAAGTTGCAAGCGTTTTCACAGATAAATTAAACACAAGTGGAGGAATTTGTCAATTGTCAGTTTCACATGCTGCAAACTTTAATAAAATTTTCATTTTCTCAACAACGAGAGCGAATGTTCGAGTCAGTTAAGTAAGGCGCGAGCGGTCGTGGACTGTTTTTCAACAGATGAGAAAGTGTGCGGATCAATGATACGCACATACGCCAACCGCTCGTTAAATCGCGAACGTTACGATATGGACCGTATAGTTACAATCATTCTCACGGAGAGATTCCCAGGCGGTTGTTCATCATGTCAATTTTTCCCAAAACGCTTGAAGTTTTTTCGAGCGGCAGTTAACCTTTGTCACAGTACGTGAATAAAACATTATATTAGGAATACCTGTTTTTCTATGAAGTATCTTTAGTCGCAGTTTCATAGCCACGTTTCTAACGTCTCAGTGGATATGGCGAAAACTATAACCTGTTTTTGGTCATTTTTTACAAGAACGAATTATCAGAATGTTTCTCTCCCCCATTTTCCCTCCGTTAACTCAGTTAGGTTTATTAGTACATTGTCTTTCCTTGTGCACTGCAGGAGATAAAGTGCTACTCTAATACTAAGGAAGTTGCTTTCTAAGTTCCTTATTTGCGTCTTTCCTAAGGAGGAATTGAGAAGCTGTAACATCTCAATGTTCGATACAACGGCTGTATTCTGGGTCAAAACCATCAGGAGATTACTAAAAGCGAGAATTAAATTCAGAAAACAATTTTTTAATGAAAATCATTGAGAGGAACTGTTACTGTAGCCGTATTTCAGAAGCTCATTCAGTTGTTTGATAGCGTAATTAAAATTAGTCAGGTTCCAAATTATGTTACGATAAAGTTTGCCAGTTTCACACATGAGCAAATCAATTGATCTAACTTAACAACTACACCCTTATTCCATTTATTTCACATTTCTCCAATTGGAGTGCCACATCTAACATCGTGGAAAGTCAGGTGTTGAATGCAGTTCGAAACGCCAAAACGCCATTCGAACTCTGCTCAAATAGCATTTTTTATTTGGCTATTTGAGTCTACTACTTCCAGCCACTGAACTGCATACGCAATATAATTCATTGATCAGGTTGGGAAAATAGAGGAGAAAGAGCGAAAAGCAATAAATGTTGGAAAACAATTCCGACCATACGGACCCGAACTAGGCGAAAGTATACAACAACAGCGAAAGATAGTTCTATCTCTGTATGCATTATGAATTTCGGTTAAATAAACACTATTCCATCTACACTACTGACAGAACGGTTTTTCATTGTACATGGATACGACGAATTCCCGGATATTTTCATATGAACGTATTCCGCGGCATTATCGTGCAATTCTCTTCCCTGGTCAAAATTTTGTTTAGTACACTCCTGAGCCCGTATGCAGGAAACATTCCGGGCCTTGTGGGGATGCTATCCCGAACCGATTCGAGGCCGTGATAACATCCCCACCCGGCCCGGGACGTTTCATGCATACGGCCTCTATGGTACAATCGCTCGTCTATGAAGCAGAAAAAGTTCAACTCAGGCCTAAAAAGCACACGTGTTCCAGTACAGACACATGCCGTGGCCCTAAACACTGAGCTCGAATAGCCGGGTAAGCTTTTCCAGTAGCACTATTCTCATTAGGTTCTGGAATTGTGAGTTGGTTCCGCTCATTTATTATAATCTTTTGCCTACTTTGACTGAAACCACAAAAAAAACTTTGAAAAAAGCTTCGCCACTGAAAGTTTGCTCAAATGACTTACCCGGCTATTTGAGTTTAGTGAATACGGCCACTCCACTAGTATCAATGCGCACTGAATTTCTAGAGAAAAGTGTGAGAAAATGATTTATTGATTGACCGAACGTGTAAACTGCGGTGCTTTCGATATTTTGTGAAACTACAGATCTTCACAGGATTCCTTTATCGCATTATCTTCTCTGGGCCCCTTATTTGTATTTTGTCTCAATTTTCTGAAACCATCGTATTGAATATAGGCTTACTGATGTCATCGCGCGCAGCGCGAAGCGCTGCGTGTGAGTTGTGTTTGGTTTGGCCATTGCGCACCCATTTTTGGCTTCCAAACCACAAAAGTCTTCAAATAAAACATTTTTTTGAAATTTAAAAAGAGAGAGAGAGAGCTAGATATCTATTAAATACATGTTGTGTGAAAAAATTAGGAGAATCGGTCAAGGTTGAAAAAAGTTATGCTGTCGTGTCGTTATGAAAATTTCCGTTGTCCCTCGTCGCTCGTCCCTCGTCGCTCGTTCAATGTCCGCATAGAAAATTATTTTTTTTAACTACTGGACCGATTCGGCTGAAATTTGGCACACATGTGTAAACCCCAAAGTTAGCGCGGTCCCAAAAGTTTGGTGATGTCACGTTTTGTTTGGCGCTTGGCGCGGGCGCCAATAGGCGCCAGAAGCTGGAAAATATGTGTTCCCATGGATAAAATGCTCCGAAATTTTGCACAGAGGTAAGATTTGTGAATCCCAGCCTTCTCTGAGAATTTGGTGTCATGGTTTATATTGGGCGCCAAACGCTGGCGCCCAGTGGCGCCAAATTAGAACAACGCCAGGCAAGTAGGGTAACGAGCGAAATGTTCCACAGATGTCCGAACTATGAAGATAGTTAACGAATACGGCTTGGATACCAACATTTCTTCGACATTCTGCGCCAAAACGGTACTTTATCCGCCAATTGGCGCCAAAATTGAAAATAGGGTTTCTGAACCAAAAAACAGTCGGAAATTGTGCTAATTGGTCGAGGCCATGTATTCCAAGTTATTTGTTACCAATAAGAGTAACATGTTCCATATCTCAATTGGCGCGCCCGTTCGCGCCAATTGAGAAAAGATTTTCTTTGTACTGTAATGACGCATATTCCTCACAATACTCAGATTTCAATAAACGAAGCGGAAAAAAAAATGTTTTCCAACCAGTTTCGCCTATCACGCCAGTTCAAGAGATTAATTAGCGCAAAAAATATTTTGAAAATCCAGGATCACATCGTTTGAAAACTTGGAACCAGATATCGGGATGTTTGATAGTTACCACTATTCAAAAATCGTTTTTCTAGTCAACTCTAGGAGTGGTTGTACTAGTACAAATAGCAAAAAAAGAACAATTCGTAAAAAGTGGGGGACCAGGAAGTGTGTGAGTTTTGTTCGGTTTCACCGTTTTCGGCAAAAAGTGAACAATACGATGTTGTGAATGAGTGTGCAACAAAAAAAGAACAATACATTTGTTTGCACAACGGTTCACAACGTTCTTAGGGGAAACCACTAAGCACTTTTACGTTCAAGTTATACTTTGTATATTCTGTTTTTTGTGAACCGTAGTGCAAACAAATGTATTGTTCTTTTTTTGTTGCACACTCATTCACATCATCGTATTGTTCACTTTTTGCAGAAAACGGTGAAACCGAACAGAACTCACACACTTCCTGGTCCCCCACTTTTTACGAATTTCAATTGAATTGCCATTAGTATATGGTTTTTTCTAGGGTTGACTCATGAAAAATAGTGATAAGTTATTTGAATGAAATGGTGAGAATCAGTTCCGTTTTGCTATTTTGCTTTGAATTTCGGTACATTTAACGTTTTTAGTGTCAATAAGCATTATAAAAATTCAATCTTACTAATGAAAAGTTGGCCTGACCAGACTACAAGTACTATTTACGTGAAGCAAGCCCCTAAGAAGATTATTAAAATGAGGGTGGAAGTGCGTACTTGGCGAAAACAACACAAGATGTAAATGCAGAGGGGGGAGCATTTAACTTTCCATTCCCAGCTAAACTTTTATATAATTGAATTGAGAAAGATGGTCTTTTCTTGAAGTGCACATATCGAGACAGTTCAGGATATATAGAATAGAATAGAATAGATTTATTTGTGATTCAACACGTAACATTCCACATTTTCGGATGTGGCACTCCGATTGGAGAAATGAAAGAAGAAAAATTTGGATGATGAAAAGGGTAACGTGACCCTGTTACGCGCATAATGATTGCTGCCTTATGAGATTGAACGGTGATTGTACCTGTTTTTGTAGGAGAATAATAGCATTTAGGAATCATTTTTTGTAGTAGAATAATAGTATTTAGGAATCACACGATTGTTCAATTGGAATTCCGATTGTAGGAGTCCACTTGGATAAACGGGCAAATTTCTTCCAAACTGCTTCTTCCCGAACCAGTTGTTTTGGTATGAAATCGAAACACTGGCGTGCTCAAACCGACCGTGAACCGGAGCAAACCTGAGAGGAGACCGGAGCAGAGGTATTGTTTTGAGCTGCTTTTAACTGTACTGAGATCAGAGAGCACAAATAACTTGCATATTAGTTTGATCATCGGCACGCATCGCGTCCAATCAAAAGTAGGATAAAGCACCTTCACGAGAAACCATGTTGCTCTCCGGTCTCATTCAATGAACGTTACGTAGTGACTAATATAGCATTTCCTAAAAATATATGCCACCACCAAATATGTAGTTGTTCGTCTGTGAACTGAACTGAGGCTTTAGTCTCAGGCACGAGTGATTTTCTACATTAGCGCATCTAAGCCTGAGCCAAAGCCTAAGCCAAAGAAGCCTGAACGTAAACTTTTTCCTCTAAACTTGAAAAAACATAGTTTCATCTTCGAGCGCGCGCAACTGTTATGGTTTTTTTAGAATGGCTGGCTCAAAAACCTAGAGCACTAGAGGCTCGGTCTGTACGGTTCGCCAATTGACGTTTCGTTTTATTTGTGTCTCCGGTTTCTGAGTTCGGAATTGTGTATTTACTGCAAATAGAGCATAGAAAGCCAAATGTTTGTGTTTAAGAATTTCCAGTTCAGTTTCCATTCCAACCATTGGAATTTGCAGTGCATCAATGACTAACTGTCGATCTCCTATTCACGAAAAAAGAAAACTGATATATAAAGAACGGTGTAAAACCACTTTGCTCACAAAGAAACGTAAGTTTCACCATGGCAGTTTGTTGAGTTGTGATAGTAATATCATTGTAGTGATGATAATATCATAGTTTTTTTTCTCTGTCTTTGTTACAAATATGACAAAACCAACGGTTTTCAGCAGAAAATTACAAAAAAACTCAACATTTGTTATGATTTCGTTCATGTTTGACCTTTCTCCGAGCGATATCCCACTCGGGCTTCGTTTTCGACAAAAACATCGAGAATTAGAACGGGTGTTAAGAAAGTAAAGATTAGTTTTGGAAGAAAAGTGTGCAAGAAATATGAAAGAAGTCCAATAATAATAATTTGAGGAAAAGGGTAATCTCGCTCGGTTTAAAATTTCAGAAAAAAATGAATACCGAGTTTTTTGTTACCGGAAAGAAAACTTCTGACAGCGACTCACAATGATCTAGCTTACAGTCTGTTTTTTTTTCAAGAAAAGCGAGATTAGCCTTTTCCTCAAAATATTATTATTGGATTCCTTTCATATTTCTTGCACACTTTTCTTCCAAAAACTAATCTTTACTTTCTTTACCCCCGTTTTTTATACTAATTGAACTCTTTTTCTATAGTTACGAAGTAACGGTCATTTTTATCAAGAATGATATTTTTGAACAATAAGCTAAACAAGGAATGTTATGTTTTTATATTAGAGTTTTCAATGGCGCCGTAGTTCAGAACGATTGATTTAGTTGTAACCTCGTTCAAGGAGAGCAACGTTTGTGCTCCAGGCAGGAATCGAACCTTGGTTCGCCGTGCGTGAATAGAGCTTTTATCCAATCCGCCATTCAGACAAGAGAAAAACAAAGCTGTACCCGCCTCTCATGAACTCTTCATTGGGAAACGTCGTTCTACTACACGTTAAACTCTTCTTTCATTTTTCTTTTCACCAAACCGGTCTATCCATAATTTTTTTGCGAGACCATTTTCGCCTTCTCACGCGTAATCTTCAAATTTCGAACATACCTGAAAATACGCATACCTCAACTTTGTTATAGCTTTTCAACAATGTGAGAATTTTCAGAATAAGGTAACTTGAGCGAAACTATGCCGAGATTTGAGGAGGCGGACACTTTTGTCGCCGCCGTCGCCGCCGCCGAGCACGGAAGCCATTTTTACGAGACGTTGGGGTCTCTAACTCCTCTCAACTAATTTCACTCGAAACGTAAACGTTGTGTCTTGTAGACGCTCAGTGATTCATGCAAATATCTAGGAAAATGGTCGACGTACTTTGAAGAAAAATGTAATAAACTGTTTTGGAATGTCTGCAGACCTCTGAACAAAAACTAATCTGCGCAGCGTTCCGCGCTGCGCTTGATGGAAAAAATATAAGATTGTTCGAAATCTTTAAGTTTGCCAGGTCTTATATTAAGACGCGAAATGTGACTCTACATTTCAGTTAAAGTACAGAAGAGCCATGAGCCGAGAACGAATCAAACTTTCCCATGAATCCCACAACTTTAATTTTCTAGATGGAAGTGCCTGTTTACGTCGGAAAGAAGAAAAAGGACGATGGGCTTAGGTTTGTTCTCTAATGCTGTATTTTTAGAAATTTTGTAAACATGATTTGTCAGCGTAGCTGAGATTTGGCTTACACTTAGTACTGTGTGAATACGTCAACACTTTTCTCAGAATTCGCTTTCACCATTACAATTCATGAGTCATGAACGATTTTTCAGTAGTTCAGCGTGGAGGGTTATAGCAGCTTACCAGTTGCTCGTAAGAAGACCCCGTGTATACTGGAAGTAATCCGAATAGTTACGTGAAGTAAACATTCTAATAAGGCATTGTGCACTTTGTAAATGCACGTTTCTGAGTTGTGCTGTGTTTAACATGTTTCACGTGACTGTGCAATTGACTAACAGTATACATTTCACGTTCGACTGTCCAACTCACACTACATCGAACCACGGCGGTCATATTTAATTTTTCTCACTTTGTTCATTCTCTTTGTCTGATAGACAAATGCCAACGTATTTTAACAGACCATTTCTCTCTAGTTTTGACCTTCGATCTAACAATTTCATCGTATACAGCCTAAAAAAACAGATGACGAACTATTACATAATATACTATTATATAACTGTTACATCTTTATTTTGCTCTGTTTTCTCATAAAATCGATATACGTAATGAACACCGCAGAGTTACGTACAAAAAATCAAGACTGATAAAAATGGAAAAAAAATTTCAAGTACCTCTTAAAACCTATCAGGATACAGCAAAAAGTTGAAAAGTCAAATACATTCTGGATAGCGTCACAGGGAAAATGCTCAAGTTCGGGTAAGTATCCAATGGTATTAGGCAATTTTTTCTCATTTTAAATTTCTAAGGTTGTGGATGACTATTGAAACCCAACAGACTACATTTTTCACATTCGAAAATTGCAGATTATAGGGAAATGGTCTCTTCAGGTGTGGATCAACAAGTGTTAACTACTAACAAGTCAATATCTATCACAGGGTTCTCTGTACAGTGGCCATGCAATCACATCCCGACCTCTTCCAATATGAACTCTGTCGAAAATGTTTGAAGAACTTTGTGGGTAATCACAATGTTTTGATCATAATAACTTGACAGAAACTAATTGATAATGATGTAGTCAGAATTTGGACGTCTTTGTAGAAGATCCTGCAGATTCTGTGGTGTAGATTCTGCAAAACGGTTCAGTCAAGGTCTCAAAAAGATTAACAGTCTTGACTCGCCCTCATTTCACCTATGAATTAAAGTATTCATCACTTGGAGACATGAAGGTTAGTTTAGTCTCCATTCTAGAGCCTACAATGTATCTAAATTTCTGCTGTGTTCGTACAAGAGCTGTTTTCGAGCAAGAACTTGGAATGTCCAATCTCTGATTGCACTCTGTGAATCACACAAAATGAAGTGCACATTAAAATTATTAATTTAAAAACTACAATCGGGAGATAAGTCTGCGATTTCGTAACACCCCCACACGGATATATGAATAGCCAGATGTCGAAGTACACTAGCGCACTAAATAGTTTTTAAGACATAAAACTTGACCATTCTAAGAAGGACGATTATTTGGTCCAATGGCAACGGGCATTCGTTTGCTGTTTTAGAACAAGGTGTAAAAATGGACGATGACCTGCGTTGTATTTTCCGTATTGAAGAATCACACTTTGTTCTAAATGGGAGGGATGGCTACTTAATTTTTTTTGGCTAAATGAACGTGAAAATTCGGCGGTACATACAAAAATGTTCTGCTCGCGACCCTCGGACGTCTGTATTGGTTTCGGTACGAAATTCAACCATAACTCGCTGTCCATGTAGAGTCCCGTGTACATTTGACCGACATCCACATAACTCCTCTTCGGGGACGTCTCTCGATCTCGGTCATAATCAGCAATTATTGTATTTTTCTCTTACTTGAGTTTGTTCGAAATAAACACTCGTCAACATAGAACGCAGTTACCGAAACATTGCGCAGATCCCATTCCCAACTACACGACTTCTGAGAAAACGCCAACTATCAGAATGGTTTCCGTGAGACTTTGCCGGTTCTGGGCAGAAACTCGTGAACTTCTTGCATGTGTTGAAGTTGAACTACAATAATGTTGGGTCATTCCCCATAAGTTCATACAAAAAATCTTGAGAGAAGATTCGGGCTCTCTAAGCGGACTCTGTGATTCAGATACAATAAAGTACAAATTTAATTTACTAATTCGATAATTAAGTATAGCTCAGTAGGACTTTCGACAACCCCCACTAAAATATATGAATAGCTGAAGATTTGCAGCTTAGTTTGGGATCGGGATAATGGAAGAAACATATCGGATGAAGTTTTACAAACCATAAAATTATACACTAAAGATTGAGTCAGACCAAGAATCAAAGTGGGGTACATTTCCAACCTGATTTTTAGATGAACGCGGTACGTTTTAACGGTCTCAGTTGGCGGTCTTGTTCAGAAATAATTGAGCCTTACTGGCAACGTTTTTCTGGCGGCGTAGCAATCCAAACAACTTCATGAGAAACCCATCTGAGTTTCTTGACGAATTCACTGAGGAACCGGGTACTTCCTGGACCGAACCGCAAACCGGTCACTGGAGAACCGAACCACCGAACCTACTTCTAAACCGACCGGTTCTCCAATGAAAGGTTCAAACCGAACCGACATTATTCACGAGTTGAACAAACGAATCGAATACAGGTTCGAAGCATTTACTAGTGGCGGTTTGGTCGGTTCGGTTTGGTTCTCCAGTGACCGGTTCGTGGTTTGGTTCGGGGAGGACCCGGTTCTCCAGTGGATTGGCCAAATTTCTCATAAGAATCTCATTAACACCTCGCGAGCTATCACTGAACTTCTAAAGGTGTTTTATTGTGAGGTATCTATACTCTTTTCCATTCCTACTGAGACTCCTACAGTAGGATTTCGGAACTTCCAAGCCGTTTTGCTCACTTACTTTTGATCGGAGAAGTTAGGAATTATAGTTCCTCATTCTATTAATACAGAGTAAATATACGATAGAATTTTTCATGAACTACATTTTCGGCTTCACAACAGCCTTCGGAAAGTTTGTAAGGTTACTGTAGGAGTCTCAGTAGGAATGGTGTGAACTATATCTCATTACGTTTTTGAGCGATTGCTACGGCGAAAAGAAGATCTGCAGGTGATACCGATTCTGTGAGGATAACATATAATACTTCTTTTGTACCTATTATTCACTTTATAATTCCGGAATTTTTGTACAAAACTATGTTAAAGAAATGATGTAAGCTAGTACGTTTTCACAGCCGAGTGCGTGATTGAGTTCTCGACAAATTTGTATATTCTCGAAACTGAAAATGGTTCTTCCCACTACAAGAGCACAACTATGTAGCTCTCGTTTTTACGGGGAGTTCTCTGTAAGCTCTGCAGTCTGAAAATGAACTTTGTGATCAAAAGAGATGGTCTATGGTTCGAAAAACAGCTGCAAGTTTACCGTAGCAGAATAATATTTATACAGCTCTAATTTTGCTTCTCGTTTTCCTAAAAACTCAGTTTTATTCACTTCTTATTCCTTTTCAATCAAGAGAAAAGTTTTTAAATTTAGCTTTCAGCCCTTCGCGGGGCTTACAGGATAATCCTTGTTTTCCGTTCCGATTCCATATAAAAGGACGTTTGCGGCTGAATCAGCCAGAAGCACAGTGTACGGCCGGTCTACAGTACTTCAAAATGTCCCTAAGCGAAAACTACAGTATCCTTCTGGTCGCACTGGTGCTATCGGCAACTATCTGTCCGGTACATTCTCATGTGTGGCATACATTGAGACCACATCGCGTCAGGTAACTATTATGTAACTGATCTAAATTTACCTTCATTTAAATTTTACATGGGGGAAAAGTACGTTGAGAATCATGAATCGGAGGTAACTGTGACTCACAAAATTAGATTTCTTTCTTTCTTTGTGTAAAGTTGGCGACACGAAAATTAGAGAATGAAACAATGAAGAAAAAGCTCAGGATAAATACGAAAATAAAAAAGAATCAATCACAACATGGTACATTTGCTTATATACCCAATTTTGTTGAAAATGATACGAACTATTTTGTATTTGGTTTCAGAAACACCGGCTACGACCGCAACTGCTTTTTCTCGCCGGCTCAATGTTATTTCGGAAGTTTTCTGGCAGAGGAACACTTGTCCAATTTCATAGAAGCAACTGGCGGGAAGAAAATGAATTTGAACGAACACTCGCTCTGGTTGAGCTGAAAATTTTGTAGAATCTGTGAAAAGTTCCTGTATGAGAATAACAAAATAATAATACTTTAGTTGGTTGATTGGTTACGTCTGATGTTCTCTTCGAAACGTTTGTATGATTGTAATCAAAATAAATGTTGACGAACACTCGCTTTGCTTGAGCTGAGAAGTTGGGAATATTCCACATTTTTTAGACTCTATGAAACGTTCTGATGATTGTACATGAAATATCATAGTATCTTGAATGTTCTGTTTCTGTTTTTTTTACAGAACGTTTGCATAATTGTTATAGGAATAAACCTGAACAAACCCTCGCTCTGGTTGAGCTGAGGCTATTCAACATCTCAAAAAATCTGTGAAACGGTTGCAGAATTGTTGTTGAAACGGCATGATTTCTGTTGTTCTCTACAAAACATTCAATGGTTGTAATTTTTGTCACATTTCCTCGTTCAGTTTGATACAGCTTTTTAAAAACAGTCTTCAAATTAATTGGTCGAATTTATTTTTACGTGAAACATGACGAATAATGGTGAACACGTACTCTAGTTCAGTATGTTGTTGGTTTCCGAAGTGTCAGCCATTTTCCGTTTCATAAAATATCTGTCAGGATAAAATAAATGTGTTCAAAGTTTTTCGCTGACACATTAGTGGTCAATTCGTAGATATATCAATCACAATGGTAATAAGAGAGTAACACTAAACAGTCAACAATAAAAATAAATGTGTATATAGGGAATGCCAAATTTATAAATTTTGGCTCTCGCTGGAATCGAACCTGAGAGCAAAAGTTTTGCAGCTGGCCGCCAACCCCTGTGCTACGAAAGCACATAACCGACAAGCTTCGGACTCGAAGACGCCAAGACCGAACACAGCGGAAATTGAGATATACAGTAACCTCGCGTCTTTTAGTTAGCGACGACTATACGAGCTGGTTCCTTTCATGTAAAAGAACTAGGTGGTCACGTGCCGCCCCACGTGAGCCGGGTTTGGTATTCCGCTCTATTTGGTACCAACCTGACCGATTCAAAATTGTAATAGTGCCATTATTTTTTCTGCTGTACAACAAAGTTTGCATTCCTTATACAAATTGAGAAGATTTGTGTTCTCCGATTGACAATTTTTCTGTCCTACTTCTGTCTTTTTGGAATGCTGGAAAGTGGGTCTAAAGTTTGAACAATATTTTGAGGAAGATCGGTTTTCTTCCCGATACTCACAGTAGTGTGTTCATTTAATGTTTGCTAAGTTTTCAACTAGTTTAAGTCAATTTTCGGTGTTTTCGAAAAAAAAATTGAAATTTTGAAAAACTTGGTAATTTTAGCATTTTTAATTAGCTGAAGCAATAGAAATCAAATAGAAATCGAACGTTGCTCATTTCTGACTTAAATCAGAATAATTAAGTTTATTAACGGGTTGGGTGAACTCGGCGTAATGCAACGCGTATTACGCCCCGCGTATTAAATCAGGACGTTTTTACATGCTTGTTGGCGTATTACGCGTGCGTGAAAAGTATGGACCCTGCCTAATTCATATTATTATCACTGAAAACTTACTTGGAACTAGGAATCGAGAATCCATCATGCCAGAAATTAAGAAATTAATTATAGAGATTTGAAGAAACTAAGAATTTAGAACACATTGAAAATGCGACATATCTCTAAATTCCGCTGAATTGGCCTTAGAAAGTTCACATACGAATCGCTAAATGTTCATTTTTGAACAGTACAAAACTTCCGGATTCCCACTGTTCATTAGTAAAATGTGTGGAATGTGTGATCGGAAATGTATAAAATGGCCAATATGTGGAGTGTCCAGTGTACACTGGGCGAATAAAGTGTACACTACAAAGTTGACGTTAGATGACTATAAGTATGTATTATGATTGCAGTCATATCATGTCAGCCCACTAGTACGATATAAGCTGCTCAAGAAGCTAAAAACAATATCGGCATTTTTGGTAGCAGCTTAGCATATCTCGTACAGAAGTGGACGTAAGACTTTAACTACACTGTTATCATAAGTCGTACGCAAACATTTCATTGGCACGATACGAACTAGTGAAAAAACAATAGTTAAAAAACTAGATAGGAAGTAAGTAAAGTAATATTGAACTAGTGCGACATGAACTCTAATGAATTCATACGACGACATCGAGATCAAATGCGGATTCCCGATGATTCATACAGCAATGGACGTCAGAGTGACGAAGACAATTAATAAAAAACTTGAATTACCGGAAAATTCTGAAAAGTTCGGTCGATCCCAGTAGTTGACGTTGGGGTGACGAGGACTATACGTACACAACATTCTACACCAACATCTCACTCGTGCCAACTACTAAGCGATGAATCATGAACTACAGCACGTAAGTGGATTCATGAGATTTCGTACAGGAGTTTCACGTGGGAATGACTACGACTATGTACATTATCCTACACAAATACATCATTTATGCCCACTAGTGCGCGATAAATTATATGAGAACTGAAGCACGTTAGTGGATTCGGAAGTTTTGCTCAGGGGTTAACGTAGGAATGACTACGATTATATGTGCATAACATTCTACCCAAACATCTCAATTGGGCCCACTAGTACGTAAAACAACTATGTGAAAACCGAAACACGTTAGTGGATTAGTGTGATTCAGCTAAGAAAATGACGTAAGAGTGACTACAATTCTAAGTACACAAACATTCCATCTCTGCTCACTTTCACGACACTAAGTACATCAGAATTTAAGCACATCTGCGAAATTGCTTGAAATAGCCACTCATAGATCGGGTCTAGTGTGTCATGCACTATTTCCAGTGATACACTTTGAAGACTACGTCAAAACAGGATTGCATTTCATCCCGGCGCGGATTGTAAACGTAGGGATTTGACGACGTTTTTATGATGAACACCACCTACACGTTTGCTTATTGAACACAGAGTGGTGCTTCAATCCCAACCATTCGAGTCACGTCATCAACTCAAACGTTTAGAGAAAAACGATAGGACGAGAGTTGACTATCGAAGCGTTTTTGACAAAATTGAGTTATTATATAGTAATAGAAGTTTCTGTAAACCTTCCTCTACTCTTGCAGCAGCCCTAATCCATTCACAAACTGTTCTCGCAAAAAACGTACAGTTTCTGTTTCTATTTCTGTCATATCTTTTCATTTTGCGAGAAACCATTCGAGATATTTTTTGCAAAAAACGTACAGTTTCTGCAAACAACATCATAGAGATAAGTCATTAACTCCCATTACATCTATTATTTTCCTAGAAACCACACATGATTATCTTTAGCAAAAAAACATACAGTTTTGCACATTAGATTGGAAACATTAATAAAGAGAAGTAATAAATTCTCATCAATTCTGTTACTTTCCTAGAAACCATTTTAGCTTAGTGAATTCAGGCGACTTCTCGCGTGATGTAGAGTGATTGGAACGTTTCAGAGAGATAAGTAATTCTCCATCAATTCTGTTATGTTCCTAGAAACCATTTTAGCTTAGTGAATTCAGGCGACTTCTCGCGTGATGTAGAGTGATTGGAACGTTTCAGAGATCACTTTTTCTGTTGCTAGTGAGTAGGAGCTAATCTCCAACGTTTTGAGAACATTAAATTCGAAAACCCTCTAAGTCTCAGACGATCAGAATCATAGATCGGTCTAGGGACTACGCAAGAACGGGGTTTCATCGTTCATAAACTGCCGATAAGCTTTTGGCGAGCAACACCCACGGATTTTCTCAACATTTGTTCAAATGAAAAATGATGTTGATTGTCATAGTAAACGGTAGCAGCAGATTTATAGTATATTTCATGTTTACAGACTGTCCTACAGTATGATTACAGTACTTCGGGTCAGTTTGAATAAGGTGGATGTCTGAAACGACAATTCCATACATGCATCATCAGTTTTCTATCAGTTTTCAACACCCACTTACTGGAAATGAAAATTCAAAGAAACTTTGAAAAGCAAACTACATTTCCATAAATTAGAAATGTGCAGGCGACCTGTGACCGTACTTCTATAACCAAAAACTCTGTTTAGTTCACGATAACTTTTTTGCGAAATTCCGCAAAAACTTATGTATTCATTCCTAGTAAAATATATGATATTTGTTCATGGCTGAATCAAAGATTGGAAAGTTTGATTAAAATCCCGGACTTTTTTTATCAGCATTAGCTCTCAGGTTTCGGCTTAGAAGGTTATCAATTGACTTTCAATGAAAAACATCATTTTTGAAAGGAGAAATGTGGCTTCATCACATAATCTCTGAGTGATGTGATTGCACCACACATTGACCGAAGCCCACGGCTAGCTCTTTGGTCAGACTAATCTTCCGATCTAGAGGTTTGATTAGTCTTTATTCTAGGAGGATTACTGTTTGGGTTTCGGATTATAAGTCAAGTGACTTTTAGTGAGCAAAATATTGGCTTCATTAAAGGTGGTCTGACAGGAACCAAATCTCATGCCTTGCGCTCCACGGTTAATTTCGTCGCTCCAAAGCAAACACTAAATTATCGATATTTTGTGAATCATTCAATCACAATTCATCAGCGGACAATCGAAAAGTTCGTTTTTGGGGCGCATTCGCGTTGGAGCGATTGAATTAACCGTGGAGCGCAAGGCACGAGATTTGGTTCCTGTCAGGCCATCTTTAAATAATATTTAAGGATGAGATTGAAAACATACAGGCATCCGTATCGAATCGTCCGAATTCGTCTAAGGTAAGACTGATACGTTACCAACTTTACTATACTGCCAATTTTGATTAACAACACTGATTAGCATAAAACACAAACAGTTCTAAGTTTTTAAGTTCACGAGTTTACGAGTTTATCAGTTTCAAATTAACACTTCACCCATTCTAGTTCACCGTTTCACCATACAAGATCTCCGACCTAGAAGTGTCAGTCCTGAGATCACATCAAATCAAGCGGATCGCGTGGAAGATTACTTGAATTCTTATTCTTCTGTAGTTCTTTGACGTAAATGAGAGATGTATGCATTAACGAATGGTTCTCTGTGAAATTCGCTCAAATTTGGTGTATTGCCTCTCCAATATCCAAGATTTCGAATGAAACTCCGCCCAACGGATTAGTCTTGTTTTGCTCAGAAGATGTGTATAAAAGGCTGGCACAGCTCACTATTCACAATTCAGCTCTCGAGCTCCGACAACTAGCGATGTCTTGCAGCAAGTTCTACAGTATCCTTCTCATTCTGATTTCGCTGCTGGCTCTGATGTCTCCCGTACAGTCCCGCGTCTGGCACAAGCTTCGAGCACATAGAAACAGGTAAATTCCCGACTCTTATATAAGATTTCATATTTCAGTGGTAACTAACAACTAACGTATTAACCTCCTTTGTCAACCTTAGCAAACCTTTATTGCATAGTACGAGTTCACATGAATGAAAAGCAATCATAAACATATAACATCTTCTTATAGGGATCGTAAATACATTTTTGATTGGGAAAACGTGCTCATCAGTTATTTTTCAGAGATACCGGCTACGATCGCAACTGCTTTTTCACGCCGGCCCAATGTTTCTTCGGCAGTTCTTTAGGAGAAGAACATGTGTCCAGTTTCATCGAGGCTACCAGTGGATTGAAAACGCAATCCGGTGTACCATCTTTCTGGCTGAACACCAGAATCGGACCTTATTGATATCTCGGACATTTACCAGCCAATTGGCTAGATTTAATCTCCCAGCCAATTGGTCAGAGAGTTTTGTAGCGACCTCGACAAGATAGTGTGCAGGTCAGAGAGACGCAGATGTCTGCGGCCTCATTGATCTTCCACCTACATGCCCTTTCGCTTCAAACATTGGTTTCACTCGTTCTAAGTACATTCCGGTATAAGAAATGATCCAATCTTCGTTGTACCCACATTTCGGAACACATCTTTAGTTACGAACTTCGTACTTGGATCAAACTACAAAAACGCGTGGTATACCAAACCCGATAACTAAACTCGGTCTAGAAGTAGAACCAAGGAAACTCCAACCTATTTGATCATTTTTGTATGATCCTAATCAATAACTTCCGTGTTTGTCACTTAATGTATTTGAATTTTAGTTTCCTTCACACTTCTCATCTAACTCGTAGTTGTTTAACTTGAATAATATACTTTGTAACTGATATTCAGTTCCAGCGTACTCAATGTTTGAGTTTTCTTCTGTGGATATACATGTTTGTGCTCAAATATCTTGGTGCTCGGTTTTTCAATACGAAGTTTCATTGAATAAAGATTCTTATTTTGTTTGTCTTTTTTTTATTGTGTTTCTGACCGAACGTTTTCCGTAAACCTCGACATACAGAAAACCTGAACAGGTATTTTTTCTGAATTTGAACTGTGAAAGTGCACACAGGAATCACAATTCAAAAACACTAATTCATGAGAAAATTCTGAATAGTCTCAGCGAGTGGCTAACTATAATCTGTGATATTTTCGGGATGTGGGTGAGTTATACTAGAGATCACACAAGAGAACACAAGTTGGACAAGTTGAAAATTAATGCGACCGACAAAAAAGAACATTCTGCACCACTTCTCGAAGGTTATCCAGGAACAATCGTCCATTATTGCCTCAGTTAGTTTGGAAAATGTCAAGTTACGCGATGAGCTTACCTCCGTTAATCAAATAACTAGTGGTGTTCCACAAAATAACTAGTGTTCCGTTCCGCAGAATGACTAGTGGTGTTCCACAAGGAAGTGCGCTTTCTCCTGTTTTGCTTAACATTTTCACGTGCGAATAACCTAACACACTTACAGATTCGAGTGTAAAATGCAAGGTTTTCGCAGACGTTACGAAAGTTTATAAGTCGTTTATGCCTAGAGATTCTAACGAATAGCTGCAAAGTTGTTTTGATCGAATGTATAAGTGGTCTGTAGATGGGGGGTTACCACTATCAGTAGAAAAATCACAAGTTATGCATCTGGGCTACAACAACCCAAAGCAAAACTATACATCGAACGGAGCAGTTCTGAAGCAAGTCACTGAAGAAGTTAGAGATCTGAGTTTCCTGCTGAATAGCAGTCTTTCCTTCAAAGATCATGTGCGACATATTGTACAGCTAGCAAAATATAGAACTTTTCAAGGTATTAAAAACCAATAAGGAAAGTATTTGGATCAAAGCGTACAAAACCTATATTCGTCAAATGGTTGAGTTCGGAACAACGGTGTTCAATTCAGATATAGGATTCGTAAAGAAAATTGAATCAGTTCAGAACAATTTCACCAGAAAATTGTTCTTCCGGCTTGGTGGCTACAAATATTGCACTATTCCCAGCTCTTCATTTTGAAACAGGAAATTAAAATTGATATCATTGGAATCTAGAAGAAATACAACCGATTTAGTTATGATACACAAAATAGTAACCGGACAATGTGGTCTAACTGCGACTGACTTTTTCACGTTCAATCGTTCACGTACTCGAGGTACAAAGGAGAAGATTAGCTTTCCAATACCGAAAACTAGTCATCGTGCACAATTTTTCACTATTCGTGCCGGTTCAAAATACTTGAAACACAGCAAGAACAAAAATATTCCGAGTTATCTTGCGGCGGCCAAGAAGTATTTTTCGGAAAAGCACTTGTAACTGACCTTACTATGTTATTATACAGAACCCCATTGAAGTGTCGATCGTTGTACTGTAGTCATATATGCTCGTTCAATGTTCACTTTTCTGTTCATCATGGTTTCGATTTATGTTTTCATATTGCTCAAATTCAGTTGGTTTTCATTTACTTTCTGTTTCTCTATGTATCTCACATGCTTGCATGTAAATAAATAAATCAGTCAATTAAGTCAAGTACAAGGTTAATATATAAACGAATGAATGAGCTTATATTGATATATCGACTCAAACTGAATACGAAAAGTACTACCTATGAAAGTATATGGTTCAGTGAAAACCGTTTCAGCCTCTCCTCTGAAGCTGTCATCTAGAAAAGCGATCATGCACATTTACTTGATTGATTTGTAAAGGGTGGGTGAGATTGAAATTAATATCTAAAATACAAATATCAGCAGATGTTTAGCGGAGTTTCTGAATTTATGCACGCGCCACGACAACAACGTATCAAACAAACGTATCATTTATCAAACTGAATGAAACTTTGGAGGTTGGAACAGTCAATCCTGTACACTGGATCGGTTATGTGGATACCACGCGCACGCGCGACACATGACGCTGCAAAAATTTCAAATCTTGACAAAAATGATCATGTTGAATGAGAATAATGGTTGAATTTAGGGTTGTGGGAAGGGCTGAAGTATTCTTTTCCAAAACTCTAGCGTACGTAATTCAGGTGTTGAATTGCCCCGTTCCGATCAATTTAGCTAGATGGGACCCGACTGACTGTCTTTCTAATAAAGCATTTCAATAGAGTGTATCCATAGACTTTAAACTCAGTTAACGTCAAGACACGCTCGATGTAGATATTATTGTACTAAAATCCAAATTTAAAATACCATATTCAAATCAAACTCTCCCGAATTTATTTTTCTTATTTTTTTTGTTATTATGTTCCAGTTTTAGTTTACGTTCGGTTAGTTGGTGTTCTTCTTATCATTATTGGACGTTGGAACGAATAGAGATAATGAATAACCGAAAAAGTCACTGATAAAATGTTTTCGAAGACGGACTTTGTGATAACTGACGTTTTTGAATGTCAACGCTCTACATAAGACCTAAATGAAAAAGGAATGATCAAAGTTCGAATTTTGAATTTGAGGGATAATAAACAATTTATATTTTCAAAGCTAATATATGCAATGTATTTTGCTCCATTTCATTGTCTTTGTAGTGTGATCCCGTAATTTCCAAGCGAATTCCGCAATTTCTGTGAATTCTCATAGATTTAAGGTCTAGTTAGAGTCAAAATGTTCAAGAGGAATGCATGTTCATAAGAAACTCTTTCTTCCTTATTTCCTCATTAAAACTCGAACTCGAAAAACTCGAAATGAAATCGAAGTTTCGACTTTCGAGTTCAACTCGAAACTCCAGAAAAACGAAATTCTCAACTCGGTTAACCACCCTAGTTGCTCAACTGTGTTGAAGTCGTCGGGCTACTTCAAGAATTTATAGAGGAGCTCAATGAGGTCGCAAACACCTGTGTAGGTGATTTTGTCAATCCGTTGTGGACAGCGTACGGCCAATTGGGTAGGGGACGGGGTTTGGCAGCCAGCTCGTCTGCGTGTCTTTGATCTACACACTCTCTCATCTGCTGTGAAGTATTCAATGACCGCCCACCCCGCTATGCTCAATGAATTGTGCTCTTTTCTGTCTTACTCGGAGAAATTTTTATTATATATTATAACCCTCTGCAGTAAGATTCTTAAACTTCTTAAACTTGAAACATGCTCTCCAGACTTTGGCCGTGTCTTCTGCACCTTCACTAGAAAACTTTCAAGAAGTTTACAACGATGTAATGAATTATTCAGCAGAAAAAGCCTCCTGAATACTAGATGGACCACTTTTGAAGGAAATCGATTGGTGAAACATATTATATACTAGAATTGAATTGAATGAACACTTAAAATTGGCATTCTAATGAGCCATCAGCATTTTTTTTCTGCGCGTTTGAGAGTTATGCTGTGTTCAACATGTTTTACGTGACTGTGCAAGTCACTAACAGTATACCCCACTTTTTAGATTGACAACCTTTAGCGTTGACGCCGCCTTGTTTCTTATCAATGTCTCTATGTTAAACCGACATTCCCCACCGAAACGTTCTACTGAAATATGAGTTTTTGATTGAATCTAAAAAAATTTGGTTAGGTTCACGTTATGAAACATAGTTCCAATCATTCCCACTAAGACCTTGGCAGTGTGCCAACAAAATTTCCAGGCGGTTTTTCACCGTTTGTTACAGTACGTGAGTGAACATTCTTTTCAAAAACCTGTTAATTATATTGAATATATTCTATCAAAGTTTCATGCACGCGGATAGAATACTGTTCTTCCAATGTCAATAAATTCCAGACCATGATCAATATACGCGTGAAATGGGTCTACAAAGCAAATATGAGACAATTTGTTCTCGAATGGGTTTGTTACATATTTACATATTAATTTTTTCACTTCCTATTGTTTTGAGGCGGTGATCATCAGACATATCACATTATCGTCAATACGTCTTCTTGTGCAGTAGTGTTGATTCCTCATGGTGGACATTCGCATGGTCTGAGATATAGATCCAGTGACACGTCAAAAACAACAGTAGAACCAGCTCACAACGAATCTGTGAATATGCATTCCGAGGTTATTAACAAGAAATCTCCGAAACATATAATGTATTCAATGTTTCATATCGAGCATGTTGGGTGGAACCTGGAACTCGAATAAGAAAATCTAAAAACCGATTTTCGATTTTCACGATATAACGGGTGATCGATTAAGAAATGTTGAAAATGGCCTTATGGCAACAACAACATGAGTGGTGGGAGCTGCGTTGAACGTCATGGGTTGAACGTTACAGCGTTTAGGCCCAAGCCTATGAAATCATTGATTTGGATAGCCAGTTTCCGGCGATGGTGCAACGGCCTCAGCACAACTTCTGATTACGTATGCTAGAAGATCCTGACACCTTCATCCCATCCTGCATCTCCTCATACATACGCTATTTCTCATCTCTCACCTCCCGCGGGGTGTAAGAGACAGGAAATAGTGAGGCAGAGCGAGAGACGCAGGATGGGATGAAGATGCCGAGATCTTCTAGCATACGTACTCTGCCAAAATGAGTGTTCCAACTTTTCAGAATCATGGTTGGTTTCTCAGTAGGGCCTATGACCACGTGCGGAGCAAAATCGAGGACGTTCTAGAAACAGACGACTTTTTAGTGAGCTTCAAAGGTGAGATTTCATGTCATTCACCATACTAGATATCGTATAAAACCTACGGATATGTTGGGATTTGCACTCGATATACAGTTAAGCAATTGCACATCCACGTTGAACATGTTGAACACAGCATAACTCAGAAACGTGCAATGACAAAATGCACGATGCCTCATCAGAATGTATTGTTGGTTTTCTTGTTAGACCGAACACGAGGTGATATGATGTTGCTATTTAGTGCTGACGTTTCGGTGGGTTCGCCGTCTTCAGAGCCTGAAAAAGGCATCAGTCAACTATTCACAACAAAGGCATGACGAACCCGCCGAAACGTCAGCACTAAATAAAGAACATCATATCACCTCGTGTTCGGTCTAACAAGAAAACCAACAATACATTACACAAATGCCGAGGTTCAAAGACGATAGGACATGGAGAATATTACGAACCTCATCAGAATGTTAACTTCACGTGACTATTCATTTTACACACGCCATAACTCACGATGGTTCACCAAAAAGTAACGGTAACAAACTACAAGCAACGCGGAATCGTGCGAAACCGTGAATTTTAGCTTGACGTAGCTTGTATTGCAGTGTGATCAAACAGGGGGCACTTGTACCATATCCGCCTGCCTCCTCAGAACAAGAGTCGTTGTAAAACAGTTAATTACTGTTTATACAGCGCGGCTGTCATGTATACATATTAATTTTCCTTTTCGTCGTCTGACGTCTCTTCGAGGCACCCTATATCTCAGATTTGTTGCAATACAGTTTCGACCAAACGCGAATTTGTAACTAACGGAGCGCGTTCCGAGTCACTCAATACTAAGGTTACAGCATGATTGAAGGGAAAATCGAGAATAAAGAGTTTCATTGATTGATTATTAATTTATTCACATGCAAGCATGTGAGATACATGGAGAAAACAGAAAATGAATAAAAACCAACTGAATTTGAGCAATATAAAAACAATAATCGAAACCATTATGAACAGAAAAGTGAACATTGAACGAGCATATATGACTACAGTACAACGATCGACACTTCAATGGGGTTCTGTATAGTAACATAGTAAGGTCAGTTACAAGCATTGAAGTTGTTGGTCTTTACTATGGTTTTCCCGGTGTAAATATACTTTATACTCGAATTACACGATTTATCACCAATTTTCAAAAATGAAAGAAATAGTAGATTTTCTTTGTTTTCAGACGATGAGAACGATTTTATTCTTATCGAGGACGGCGACCAGTTTGGAGATATTCTGGAAGAAAACAGAAATGGGGATGACATTTCGGTCCGACTCTACGTGAAAACGTGAAGGCAGATGGAAAATACCAGTCGATCAAACATTGCAATGTACACGAAATAAAGTTCAAATAGTGTCGTTTCGAGATTCAATAAAAGGTTGATTTGATCACATAATATCAACTTAACTGGTTTACCGTAACTGCTTCTCAGTTGAGCTGAACTATTATCTAATAAACGAATGGCTTTTTAGCATATTGCAAACTAAGCCCGGTTAAAGAGAGGGGTATAACTTCTTGGTTCGACTCTACGTGAAAACGTGAAGACAGTGACTACAATTAGATCAAAAATAGCAAAATTCAACATTTAAAGATTTCACGTTGTTTGAAAAGTGTTATATTATAAACAAGTCGTACTTGATAGATTCTGAACTGATTAACGTCATGATACAAAGCTCGGTCGTAGCTCAGTGGATGATGTGTGTGGTTGTTCTAAATTTTATAACAAACCAATAGTTAACAAAGTTTGCGATAAGTTGGATATTATCAACTGAATTCTGAGTGAGAATACCACGTTAATAAGAAACATGTTCCAGTACTTATCCGAGTTACCACCAAAATTTTATTATTGTAATATACACATCAAAAATGACTGTTACAGTAGAGTGTTGATCTACTTCTCAGAAAAAAAACAATACACTTCCGGACTTTCGCTTTATGATCTTCATGTAGTATTGATGTTAGTTGGTTTTGTTTTTATCTCGTGTTGGGACAAACAATGATGATGCATATCAAAAAATCACTGATAAATCGGTTTCGATGATATGGCGACAGCTGTATCAAATCAGAGATAACTAAATGGTCAAAGTTTCACTGCTCAGTAAAAGAGTTCAGTCTTTTCTATTCCTGAGAGATGAATTCATGATAATATTTAGATAGAAAAAGCTTCTCAAAACAAACTGATATGTACTTTTAATTTTCGCAAGAAAGACAACGAAGGCTCGATTGAAGGAATAATCAGGTTTAAACCAGGACATGTTCATAATGCAGCTACCCAGACTTAACTTTCAAAAAAGATGCGCATTAGGGCAGTGAAGAGATCAGAAACAAAAAAACTCGGAAAAATAGGCTTGAATCTACAAAATATACCGTATCAAATATGTTACATAACCCCCTGTTTGAATTTCGCGCGCCTGCCGTCTGGCGTCTCTCACTCCTCAACACTCTCTCACCGACCGCTTGCCGCCCGAAAACACGGAGCTGATTTCACAGAATTTTATCGAGGAAATAAAGAAAATTGGAGTTGTTTCTGCAAGTACAATTGATGAGAAACATGTTCGTGATATGTAGCAGTTGTGAAACATGAACATTGTATAATCAATGACTCTATGTTTTATATTCCTTCCCTCGTTTTTGAAATTTTTGTAAATAGATGTACAGCAGACTATTAAACAACTTTATTGAAACAGCTACATACACTATTAAATGAAATCATGGTTGCCTCCGCTTTGGTTTTCCTCTTCATGACTTCTCCCTGAAAGTTCACTAATGAAGTTGAAGCTGAATGAGGAAGAAGTGAACATAAATTGAGTTTTATTTTTGATACGAAAAGTAATTTATGCGATACATCCTTTACCAAAGAATAGAAAGTCATGATTTATCGTCGTCTACAGAAGAAAATTTCGAACAAAGCTAAGAACAAAAGACGAAACTTCATGGTTTTTGAAATCACCAAAGAAGCACAGCTGTGAGTAGCGTTCTAATTATGAGTGAAATCAACATACCTTATGTTGCACAGAATATGACGCCTATCGGTAAGTTCCTGGCTTACCACACATCAGTACTCTGAAAGTTATTTGATTTCATATGGAGGTATTGTTCGGATAGGAAGTTCTAGTTCTGCAAATATAACTATGGTTTTGAATAATCTCACTAGTTGGTAAAAAAAAGTAAGAGAGAAACCGGGTTGCATGCAGCCAGCAACCAGGTTGATTTTGTAGAGAATGGTTTGTTGTTTTTGAGGAGCAGATAAAATCGAGTTCCTTTTCGAAAAACATTATTAAAGTGTGACACTTCTATATGAAAGTGATCACAATATCAGAAAGAAGGAATTTGCATTGGAAAGGTAATATAGATCAAATTGGATCAGTACAAATCCTTTTCCTTTCATTTTCAGTGAAAATTTTTCGTGAAAAGCAAGCGTGGTACACATAAAAAACAAGTAGACAAGCGGAAGATCACTAACTAACCTCCAACCGAACGTAGTACAGTCCATTTGTGTGCGTCCGAGTGCCTTTCCCTAACTCTCCACTTTGAACGAAATGGATGGCAATCACGAATGCTGTAAAAATAGAGGTCAGAGAACAGCAAAAAAGACATCAAAGCGAAACAAGTAGAGCTTAGAAAAATTGAGTTAATTCAAGACTGAAATTGAATAATGAACAAGAATTTAAAGTTATAATTAATCATCATGTGAGGCAAAATTTTATAAGAAACAAAACATACTACGTGAAACTTTGTGGTCACCACTGAATATGCCAGGCGTAACACTAACAAAACATCTATATCTAGCAACTATAATACACTAAATGTCACAAAACCAAATTAAAACACATCTTTGGGAAGCATAAATATAAATAATTTCGGAAAAAAACCCGGTCTGGCTGCCTGGTGGCGAGTGGGCGGAGCCTTGCCGCACGATTGCAAATATTGCGCGCTGCCCTGCCCGCCCTAATCAGCATGCGCAATCGTGAAAAATGTCGGCGATTTCCGGAAAAATGACTGTTTTTGGTCATTTTTCATTATTCGTAATCGAAACATATTCTGAGAACAAATGCATCGCCAGTATCAGCAAAATAGCGAAATTTAAGCCGAATTATACCTTTGAGAAAGCGATGGACGGCGACCGGTTGTTGATTATTCTCAGCAGGCGGACTACCAATCCCTCCAGATGCATGTGAAGTTCACAAGAGTTTCTCATGAGGTGCCTCATTAGCCACTCATGAGCTCCCAACGTTGTGGCAGAGCAATCAATGAAGTCTCATCAGAACCCGTAAGATATAGCTCATGAGTTATGAGTTTTTGAGGGCTTGGTACGCCGCCAGAAGAGAGGGTGTAGATCAAAGAGACGCGGACGAGAAGCACAACGGTTACTAAAAATTAATGTAATTCACTTAATACTAATGTTTGCACCTGATAAACATACGAGCTGATTCAACTCTACTTCAGCGTGTGCTCTATATAAAAAAACATACAGAGAGGCTTAAAATACATTTTTCCAATTTCAACTGTAGGACATGGAAGGTACGAGAGCTTCAGAGGTTGCCTGGCGATTGGCGAGTAAGATTCGATGGAAGTGGGTGAATTATAGCTTACAATATATATTTACACAACAAAATAAAATTAGGCTGTGCGGCCATTCTACAAGTTGAAACATGGTTGATCAATTAACCTCCATTGATGTTCTATAGATAGGCGTTCGATAATATACGTCAGTTAGAGGTGAAACGAGTTAGATTTATCACTTTTGTTGCAAACACCTATGTTCTCTCAGGTTCTCACGCCATTTTTTCCATTTTTCCCAATCATTAGAGAGGTTATGGTTGCATAGCAACAATTTTTATCAGGAAATGCTGGAGGTTACATCAAACTCATCTGAACAGTTAGGAGTTTAGCTCAACATGTGTTATATTCCTAGTATAGTTCGCCAGTGGATCAATTTTTTTGATAACAGTATTATATCAAATTTCAGTGCAGTTTTCGAGTTTTGTATTTCGTTTCAAATACCATACTGCTAAGTTTCATTTGAATGAAAGGCATAAATCGTGATTCGAAGCTCTCAGTGACCTTCAACTTTAAAATTGCAATGACTTTTCAAATTTAATGCGAGCGATGTTTATATTCCTATTGAAAGGATACATTTTTACCACAGTGTTTTATCATATTTTTACAGAGCGTTCAAGATATGGGTGGCCAACCTGAACAATTTCGTTTCTGAGTATCATTAAATCTCGCCATACAATATTCTCTTTTAGTTATTATGTTTTGAACATCAAACCTATATCTATGTTTGTATCAAAAACAAACAACAATACAATTTCACAAATTTCATTTTACAGAGCGTCCACATATGAGTGTTCTATTACCTTTAGAGCAAGTTTTCGAAGAAAGGGGAACAATGGATTTGACTGACATTGAAACTCGAATGTTGATGGCTGGATTCCGGCTTTGCTGTCTCTGCGAGAATACAATTGATCCGAGCGGTGGTAAAAAAGGCGAGTGTCTCGTTTTGACGTTTTTCAACAGGATTGAAACGCATCATTTTTATAGGGGACAAATGAATTGTTGTAGTTTGATCTCGAAACAGATCATATATTAGGAGTTTAGTTCAAAAAGGAACGGGATCAAAAACCAATATTAAACGGCTTTGAAAAAGCGATGTCCTAATTCTTATACAAGAGTTTCACTCGTGAATAATCATAAAGGGGAGCTGCAATGAATATTCAAATGAAAGATCGAACTGAGACAGTTCGATATATGTCATTTTTTTTACTAGGATGTCCAATTCAAAGCTGTATTTTCAAAATTTCACTATTTGTTGCTTGCTGTCAGAGACGCAGAGGATGATTTGAAGTATGGATTGCGAATGAATATGGATTGCGCGCAGTTCTCTGACTCTCCTGCCTTTTCGGGTAACGCCGTTAGCCAAATTCGGCATTCAATGCAGCCCCCCCCCCCCCCATTTAAGATGGGAAACTGACGAAACCTACCACAGCTGACTGGAAAACTTTGATATACGAGTCATATTGCGTTCGTGTTTAAAGGCGTAAACTATGTACTATATTTTTGAAATGTACAACAAATACTTAAAATAAAGACAATTGTCATTAGAGCAATCCATCATGCATCCGTGCGTTATTTATGCTTACAAAACGTACAAGTAATATCTCGAAAATAATTGTATTTAGAGCAAGCCATCATGCATTCGTGCGGTTGTATTTCTCACGGCAACATGAATTCTTGTGGGAATCGTGCGAAACTGTGGTTCAAAGGCAGTGGTCACAATGAAGGAACGTGTAATCTGCAATCACGTGAGTATGTATATATTTTTTTCATTCCCAGACTTACTAAGACTTTTTGACAACGAGCTAACATTTTTGGATGACTATTCCTTGTTCTCATGAAATCAAAAAATTTTGGTTTGAAAAAGGGATCACTGAAACAGGTTAATGGTGTTTCGGCAGTCTAGAAAAAAATCTATGGAGAGAATTAAAACACAATGATTGATTTTTTCATGTCGAACAAATAAACCATAAAGGTCACAGAAAAAAAATTATTAGCACAAACAGGCGATTACTCCGAAATATCAGATAAATTGGAAAATCTTCAAGTGTGACACAAACTCTGATTCTTCATCACAAACTTCTTCGGAAGCTCACATAATGATCATTTATAACGTTCAATTACTTTGTGTAATCTGGTAGTGTGATTTATCTTATCATCTTTCTATCTCAATGTGTCCCATATATTTTATAAATTCAAAGTATCTTACAGGCTCGGAACTGATCGAGCGGTTCGTCAAAACAACTCTTTTAAGAGGTTGGTTTTTCCCGAGCAATGTTACTGTTTTTCTACATTTCTCTCCAACCATTCTACTCACGTTAAAAGGAACGAAAAAAGGCACGCGAGTCAGAATAAAAGGCACGCGAGTCAGAAAAGTGCGCGCAATCAATATTTATTCAATCACTCCAAATCATCCTCTGCATCTCTGACAGTAAAAAAAACACTTTGAAAACAGTGCTTTGAACTGAACTTTCTATTAAGAAAGGGAGAAATATCAAATTATCTCAGTTCGGTCTTCTATAAGGAAACTCATTGCAGCCATCATTAGACCGTGGGATTCAATTTATTGTGAAAAGTTTCCAGCGACCGATGGAACCCCATCAAAATGAATAGAAATGATTCTGGTATCTACCATGATACCTATTGTTAAAAAATCAGACAATGCGCAGTTTCTATGAATGTATGTATTGTCTATAACATATTTCACAGATCCAACGACATTTCTCGGCATTTCTCCCATGCAATACATAGAGTCGTACATGAAAATCAACTGTAGCAGCGTGGAACGCATAGTCGTTGAGGTAGGTCAGGACACTTCCAAAAAATCTCAATAAAAGTTTATCAAAGATGGACGTGATGTTCAAACTGCGCCATGATCTATTAATTTTGTTGTTGTTTTCGTCAGATTTATTTACCTTAAAGTAGGACGATTATGTGGACCAATACCGAGGCATGGGTTTCTCAAACTGCAATTGGAAAATTTATTGCAGTTTGAAGGACTGAAGCTTTGGGATTGTACCACATAATCACCCTTTTTTAAATCACAGGATGATCTGGCGGCATAGCAATCCTTTCAATCTCACGGGAAGTTCATAAGAGTTGCTCATGAGATACCTCATGAGCTACTCGTGAACTCTCAGTATTGTAGCCTAGAAATCAATGAAATCACATGAGAAGCTCGTGCGAACAGCTTATGAGATATCTCATGAGATTTTTGCGGGATCACAACGTCATCGCCAGAACGTGGGCAACATCACTACGTAACATTCTGTCATCAACGCTAAACGATGAACTTGTTATGTATATTATCAAAGTCTTTTATCAGATTTGAATTGTAATTCTTCAAGTTCATCAAGTCTTTAACTCAAATAAAGCTGTACTACTGCTATAACTGCGGGTTTTCCAGTATGGACTCATGAAAAAATTTGGCAAAAAAATAACTGTGCTACGCCGACAACTTATAGTGGGTGCCAAATGTACACATTTCTGTCTCAAGACGGAATTGAACCTGCGAGCCAAACATTCGTAGCAGGACGCTAACCACGGCGCTATCAAAGAACATAACCAGCAACCTTCGGAATCGAAGACATGTGTGAGTACACAGCGGAAAGTGAGACATACAGTACCCTTCCACCTTTCGGTTGGCGACGAC
The DNA here is from genome assembly GCA_964036275.1 of Litoditis marina. Taxonomy (NCBI): domain Eukaryota; kingdom Metazoa; phylum Nematoda; class Chromadorea; order Rhabditida; family Rhabditidae; genus Litoditis; species Litoditis marina. The sequence goes on from OZ038434.1 coordinate 30,594,148, forward strand.
ATTACCGGAGTTTCAGTTGTCGACACAGACAGAAGAAGTGCAGTCCAAACACGACAGTTTGCTTGTAACGATGGAAGAAAGTACTGACAAAATGAAGCTGTTGAATAAAGATTTGAAGAAAGAAGAAGTTCTTAATAAAAAGAAAAACGCGCATCTCAAGTTGGCTAAATCAATCAATGTGAGTTAGCATCTCTTCCGATTTCCATAAGTAATCTTCATAATTACTGACTGTCAGAGAATAACTTATTCTAACATTTTCTTATTTCTTGTTCATAAATAACAAAACTACATATATTCTTTACTGATGGCCTATCAAACAATTTTGAACATTCTCGGCTAATCTCTTAATAAGTTTGTTCCGATGACTGACTATAAGAAGTTTACCGTTCAAACTCTAGTATTTCCATTCCAGGTGTTATCGGGAGCATCTCTTTTTATTGACCTTTTCACTACGTTAAAAATTAACTGCAACAGTTTACAGAAGGTATGTTTTCGATATCTAAACTAGATTTGAATCGGTCTTTCTGCAGCAACTGGTTTGAGAAAGAACAACTCAGCGGTAGAAAAACTGGGACATTTCTAGTTCAGAATTGTTAAACTGCGTTTTAAAATACACTTTGAAGAGTAGTAGGATTTTAGGTGTTTAGATATACAACTTAGTTACTTCATTTGAGACTAAATTTTGAAGACACGTTCTAATGGATAATGATTTTAATGAACAACTTAGTTAGTTCGAAAACCGTCCATGGCCAATTCATACCAAATTTTGTGTTATTTCAGACTCTGTCTGAGAAGGAACTGAAAATCACTCAGTACGAAAAACTGCTGACAAATGCTCGTTCAAACTCTCTGAAGCTGGAAAATGTTAACAAGCAAATAGAAAAGATGCAACTTGAATATAAAGACGTTGTTGGCGAGATAACAGAAGAGACAGTGACCGAACTCAAAGAAAAGGTACGTATAGTCGTCGCAAACGGAAAGGCGGGAGGGTACTGAACATCTCACTTTCCGCTGTGTACGCACGCATCTATTCGAATTCAAAGCTTGCTGGTTACGTTCTCTAACAGCGCAGTAGTTCGCGCCCTGATACGAAACTTTTGCTCGCAGGTTCGATTCCGGCGAGAAACAGAAATTTATAAATTTGGCACTCGCTATATGGGCGACTCAATTAGAGACCAAAGCAAACTTGCTCAGCCGAGTATTGGACAAAGTCCAATCATTGTGTGTTCGAATTTAGTTCGGTCCAAAACGTGTTACGGTGAGGATCTGTTTATGTTCGGTGTGGAAAGAGTTTTCGGGAAGAAAAATTACCTCCATTCAACCTGAAAAAAACAGTTTTTAAGGAAGGAGACGTGGTGTGGGGCACGGGAGACGAAGCGCTGATGACGGTGGAATGGAAGCGATTCCGAAACGAGTTTCACAATCTACATCAGGTTCAATTTGAATCGGATTCGATTTATGTAATGTCATGAATGAGGTTTAGTTTGTTCCAGCCACTTATAACCCTCTACAGTAATTTGCTTAAGCTTCCAGTTCAAAATTAGGTATATTGATCATTTTGGGTTTTCTCCAAATTTTCGTAGCGTCTTCTGCATGTTCATTACTACAAACTCTACAAGTTTGAGTACCAAACACTGATTAACTTATTAGAAATCGCCTCTGGAATATTATGAATTACTGTAGAAGGACATCGATTGGTGGAACGGAGAATAACACCGGGCTGAATTAGTTGCCGTAGAATATTATTATTATAATTGGAAACAGCTCATGGAAGAGACACTGGGTGAGTTACACGTTTCAGTTTTATTGAAAGTTACGCACGATATTTGCATTTATTCAATGTTGGAAATATATCCCTTTACAAATCAGAGTCGACTCCATTTCTACTAAGACTCCTACAATACACATTCAGACTTTCGAAACACTAATCATCCAATGTGAACTCTAACTTAGTTTAAAACATTACAACCTTCTGTGTAATTAGAAATCCGAATGCGCAAACCGTCACCTTTTTGAGAACATTTTCGCAATTAAAACAAACTGAAAGTTTTGTAACACTACTGTAGGAGTCTTAGTAGGAAGGAAAAAGACTATATAACAGTACATGGAGACTTACAACAACTAAACTGTTAGTCATTTGCGTAGTCGCGTGAAACATGTTAAACACAGCAGGGTTCAAAAACGTACAATGATGAAGTGCACGTTGCCTCATTAGAATGCTAACTTCACGTGACTCTTCAAATCACTTCTAGTATAAAATGATTCACTTATCTGGCGGCGTAGCAATCTCTCAAAAATCTCATGAGATGCCTCATGAGCTATTCGCATGAGTTTCATAACAGATTCAATTAATTGCTATGCTATAACATTGAGAGTTTACGAGTAGCTCATGAGGTATTTCATGAGAAACTCATATGACTTCTCATGGGATTGGAGGGATTGCTACGCCGCCTGATCTGTGACGTGGTCATTTTCAGACGCTCACCACCTTCCTTCGAGAAGGAATGACTGTGGGAGATCCGCGATCGCTCTCAGACAAGTTAGAGCACGTTAAGCAACTTACGGAGGTTGCAGAAACTGTTCGCACTGAGTTTCTACAAACAACGCTGAGTTGTGTCGAAAAAGTTCAGGTTGGTTTATTGCGGTATTGTGTTTCAACTTTTTTTCTAAATTTCTCACGTTTACGTTTAGATATGTGATAAATCTATCGAAAATTGCGTACAAGCTTTATAACTTATATTGTATAGTGGTAGAAACTGAAAGCTTATGGTTTGAAGCAACTTTTTTACTATGAAGCAAGTATTGCACTACTGTGCTACACAACAATACTAATAACACAAATTTGAGTTCTATTCCTGTTTTGTAGCTCTCGATTCACAGTTTTATACACAACAACATGAATAACATTCGTTTTTGTAGTTTTTTGGTCTTCTAGCTTCCAAGGTGCACATAGCACATTTCTACACACAAATATGATCAACATGTACTACTGTAATTGTTTTTTGTGTTTCGGCAATTTGATTTCAGGAGGCATTGAAAGAAGTTTGCCCGTCTCCTACCGCTACTGGGATTTCTGCTTGATGTTCAGCTCTACTAGACTGATTACGTGTTTGAAGTTTAACTGAATGTATAATCTTGTATCCTAATAAGTTGGCCGAGGATTCACCGTAGATCACAGAATCATCTCTGCACAGTTCTCTCGCTCTGTTCCTCTTCTCCCTCTCTCTTTTTTTTTCTCTCTCTCTACCTCTCTTCCCCCTTCTAAAGTTCTCAGACTGTTTATAGTTCCTTTCTCTTCCCCTTTCTCTCCCTCTTTCTCTCTCTCTCTCTCTCTTCTTCATTTTTCAAACCTAAAACTCTGGTTTTCAAAAAAAAGAGCATTAGGTGTTCTTTCAAAATATAATTAGAGACCAATCGTGGATCACAAGACCGCAGACAAAACTACAAATAACACTACACTTTACTCAGTTAGCTATAATTAAAGCTTGAAGCCGTTCCTACTGAGACATTTAAACTCAATGAACAAAACTCCTGCCAAACTTCTTTGATTCGAAAATGAGCCATATAAGTATCATCTGCCGGGACTAACAGTAGAGAGAGGTGATACGGTTCTTTTCATTATCAGACATTATCCCGCCACTTTTGTAGCTTCGTCGACGAGAGAGAGAAAGTGCAGATCAGAGAGACGCCGACTGTCTCAGCCTGTCTGCAGCCTCATTGACCTGCATGTTCTCTCGCTTTGGTAGACGGCCATTCGCAGAAAACTGGTGCCAATGTTTCTAATAATCTCCCACTCCTTGGAGTTCCCCATTGGAAAACGTGGTTTTTTTTCGTTCCAAACGCTTTGAATCATTAAATGACGTGTTTTGAATAGACATTTTTCAACATTATGATCATTAACCCAGAAAATACGCATGAGTGGTGTCTTTTCACGAACAACTGAAAAACAGTAATTAAATGCTTGTAAACAATTGAGATGAGTGGGATCGAGAGAGAGAGAGAGTGAGAAAGTATGAGAGAGAGAGAGAGAGACAAAGAAAGAAAGAGAGAAAGAAAGAAAGAGTGACAGAGAAAGAAAGAAAAAGGAGATGCCTCTATCAATCTATTTTCTTTTCTGTCATTTCTCTCTTTCTTCATCATTCTCTTTGTCTCTTCCCTTTTTTTTAGTTCTCGCTCTATTTCTCTCCCTTGGTTTCTTCCTGTCACTCTATCTCTCCTCATTTTTCGCTCTCTCTTTGTATCTCCCTCTTTCCTATACTTTCTCTCTCTCTTTCTCTCTCTCTCTCTTTCTCTCTGCTCACCTCTAGCTTTCTATTTCTACTTCTATCTCTCTCTCTCTCTCTACCTATATTTCTCTATTTCTCTACCTCTATCTCTCTATGTCTTTCTCCCTCCCACTCCCGCGTTCCTGTGCCTTAGTAATCTGACCTGTTCTTTCTTCGCGGAGTTTCTTTGTTGAACTGCGGTTTACATTCCAAATGAGACATAAATATCTGATTTCATTGTCCCTCTAGTGCTTGGACAGAGAGAGAGAGAGATGGAGAGAGAGCGAGAAAAAAGAGAGAAAGAGACAAAACTACTCCTTGCAGACTAGATACCAGAGATAACTCAAACTTCCGCTTTTTTTTGAACAAAGTCTAGAGTAAACAGGGAAGATTGAGTTTTTCCACGTATGTACCAATTCAAGCTTCCGTGTGTGAAAATAGAAAGCCAGAGCGCTCACAATTGAGAACCCATTGTTCAAAGCATTCGTAGATATAGGATTTGTCAAACCGTTGTGGACACCGTACCATCGACTTTGTATGGCACGGGTTTTGGCGAGCGGCCAGTTCGTCTGCGTATCATTGATCTACTCACTCTCTCAACTGCTGGCAGATAATCAACGACCGCTTCGCTCAATGTCGAACTCTCTGCTGTCTTTATGGGGAAAATGGCGACTATATGAATAGTTTCTGAAATCCGCATTTTGTGTTCAAAAACCAATTTGCGCAGTGCGTTCGAAACGTACGTTGACTATAAGGTGTGATCAGATAGTGTCAGTTGTATTGATCCAGATGCAAGTCATGATTTTTCGAGTTTTGACCGAAAAGCTGATCGGACTAAATATACAGCTGGACAGTGCAACATAAATTCCTATAGTCCAGAGTTCGTATGCTAGAAGATCCCGGCTCATCATCCCATCCTGCGTCTCCGCAAGAACACGCTATTTCTTTGCTCTTACATCCCACCGGGATGTGAGAGACGAGAAATAGTGAGGCAGAGCAAGAGACGCAGGATGGGATGAATGAGCCGGGATCTTCTAGCATACGTACTCAGCAGAGCTATTGGGAAAAAAATCGGGTTGTTAATCTCGCCTAAAAAACTCTAGTTTTTAATAGTAGTTGAAATAGAGATTTTCAACTGTGTGTGTGAGTGTCCTCGAACTACATTTTACTCAAATGATTACACATTTCACAGAAAACATCACAAATATCACAAATAAAAATGTTTTTCCCTCTCTCTCTCTCATTTCATCATCACAGATCCGTCTACGTGACTTTGTTCAGTTATCTACCTCTTTCTGACTTGTTCTCTGAACTTTTCGTCTGATAACATGTTGAACATGTTTCTGGAATTCATTCAGTTTCGATTCAACACCACTTTCACATTTCTCTCCAACTTTTCCAACAAGTTTCTCTGTGAGTTTTCATTTCACAAACTTTGTTTCTGCTAATTTTTCTGTCATAAAACTTGTAATATTATCAGAGCTAATACTAATTTGATTCACACTGTTTTTATGTAGTCGCTTTCGTGGAATATACTCGTAAGTGCACAGAAAACTTTGATTCGAGTGTGTTCATCATCAACAACACAACAGCTATATGCATTTATTCACAAAAAATATCATAGCCTAGAATGAGAGTGCGACTGAACACTCATGTATGTGAGGGAAGAGGAAGAGGACAGTGATCACTTGGCATCTGTAAACGAATGATAGTTGGTCAACTCGATGCAGTTCTTATATATCACCTCTCAGGTCTATATCATCTATGGTAAGTGCCAAGTTATAAATTTCTGTTGGGAATTAAACCTGCGAGCAAAGGTAATGTAACAGGGCACTAACCACTGCGCTATTAGAACACACTAGGGGCAAGCTATGGAATCGAGAACATGTATGCGTACACAGCGGAAAGTGAGATATACAGTACCCTCTCGCCTTTCCGTTGGCAACGACTATAGATTATTTCTATATCAGTTCTATATCATTGTTCTATACGTACAGTTCTTCTCTCTCGTTCTATTTAGGTTCTGTCTAGCTGATAGGCAAATAGACAAGAATAGGTAACAGGCAAGACAAGTTAATATAAACAAGTACTTACTTTCGTATAGATGCGCAGAGGGGGACTCGCTCGAGGCATTCGCTTCCTCCAGTTTACGTGTCAGATCGTTAATCAGATCTGTTTTCACCTTGACCTGGAAGAAATGTTGATTTCAGGGTGGAAACGAACGCCCCATTTTCCTCTAACTTTCAATTCACACGGCTCATATTATGTTATAGTGAGTGCCAAATTTGAAAATGTTGGTCTCTCACCGGAATCGAACCTGTGAGCAACAGTTTGGTGGCAAGGCGCTAACCGCTGCGCTATTAGAGCACATGGAAAGTAATCTGAGGAATCGGAGAGATCTGTGCGTAAACAGCGGAAAACTAGATATACAGTACTCTCCCGCCTTTTCGTTGGCGACGACTAAAGAGCTTGCATTCTTATCAAACAGAAGTGTCTGCGTTCTCTATAGTAGGAGAGCTGAACATAACTAAAATTTCGCAAAACAACTGAGAATTGAGAATTGATTTTTCTGATTGAATCTCAATAGATCATACGCACTACAGTACATTTGCTACGTACAAAGAAAAGACGAATTCAATTCGACCACTGACCTGATTAGTAAGGTCCTTCACTTTTGCTGTAAGATCCCCAAATATCTGTAATAAATATTATTAGTTTGTTTCAAGCACTTTTAACGCTAGTAATCTGCGCGAACTTCCGCGTTAGCGTTAGGTAGTTTGATGTTTTAAGGATTTCGAACTTTGTCATTTAGTTTTCTACCTTCACTTCTACATACTGTGAATGTTTGAAATCAAAATACTAATTTATTCATCTGAAAAAGCCACCTAAATATTTTACAGTGACTCCCACTCATCCCACGAAAACAATACACAACTCTGCTCACATTGAATTGAGCATTGAAACTGCGAAAGTGGGGATATTCCACGAGAAATAATGTGCAAAAAGATACAAACATTCTTCATCAACTAGCTAATTTCACGATCCATACGAGCATTTCGAAAACATTCCTATAGAGCCCAAATAAATTTACAATTGCTTCCCACCCAATAGAGGTACTTTTCCAACGGTATATTTTACATTTTTCCAAAGGTAATACTGTTTTACTTGTTGTTTCAGATTTTGCTTTCCCAAATCAAAAGAAATGTTGTACTACGGCGTTTCCTTCAACTACTTGGGGGGGGGCAACCGTAATCTACCACAGAAAACGAAACTCACTCGATCCATTTCCTCCTCTAACATGGCGTTGATTCTATCCCAGAGCTCGGGTCGAGTTCCGCTGGCCATTCCGATCGCAGAAGTAGAAATGAATCAGAAATGAAATGCAGAACTGTGGAACCCGTTTGTTTTCACGTGTACAGGAATACGTTTTTCTGCCGACAAACAGTTAGTGCAGTTTACAAGTTTCCGTACGCACCTAAACTTTTTCCACATGTTATCTTCTGTTTTCGTGCTTCGAAGAACGGATCTTTAACCAAAGAAGGCCGATTATGTGGTCCAATCGCCACGGTTCAGTCCTTTAAACTGCAATACATGTTTCAATGGCAGGTTAAGAGACCGTTGACACGAGATTGGTCCACATTATCGTCCTTCTTTAAGGCTTTTTTAAGGGACCATTCCTCTACAAATTGTACCAGAAAGTTTTAATATGTCACAATCATTCACGAGAATAATGTAGTACTCACGGGTTGCCATCGGTTTTGTTTGTGGGCGATTTTTTTTCGCCGAATTTTTGACCTGAAACTGAAGAACTAAACTAGAGTGGGTACTCCTAGTTTGAATAAAGTTATGGTTTGGTCAATGAAGTGTAGTTTGATCACATTTCCCAACTGGACTTGTTGGCAGTGTGCCACAAACTTTGGAAGACTGTTATTCAAAGAAAGCATATGTTTTATAGAAACTTTTCCTGAATACGAAAGAGAATTAACCCTTCACATGAATTTCCAAGTATTTCAACATTTTCAAAAACTGCCTTGAAATTTCGTTGGCAAGCTGCCCAAGTCCAGTTGGGAAACCTCAGAACGATTGGCGCCAATTTTCTTCGATTGGCCAGCTACAAAAGCGAGAAGGTGTGCAGGTCAATGAGGCCGCAGGCGTCTGGGTCTCTCTGACCTGTACACTCTCTCGCTCAGCCAATAAAAAAGTGGCTGGCCAATTGGCTGGGAATTGTCTGAGTGTGCGAACTATACACAGTACGAGCCCGCCATTCAACACACAGTTGTTATTCTATAGATTCGCCGGTAGATCTACACATGATCTGGCCAAATACAAGTTATCGAATGTGACCAAGTTCCAAGGTGTTATTGGACTAATGAAACTGAATTTTGAAGTATTGATCGGTTTTTTTTTAAAATTCGGTTCAGGGTAACTCGTCTTTGTTCGTAGTTTCAATTAGTGATTCTTTCTATTCATTTGGTTTCAAAGTTTGTTACAGTATAGAAGTGAAACGAGCAAGCTGCAGAAATACGTCCGGGTTTATTGTACAATCGTCCCCCCCCCCCCCCTTGAGCCGAAATAGGTTGAAATCCGACCCGTAGTACAATCACCCCCCACCCCGAGGGGGGTGATTGTACAACATCCTTCTTTACTGCAGGTTTGGATTGAGTGGGGGGCGATTGTTAAACAGGTCCGGGGTTGTACTATTACCCCCCATTTTGTATTGTGGGGGGTGATTGTTAAACGTCGACATTGTACAATTACCCCCCATTTACAATCACCCCCCATTTACAATCACCCCCTTCTCTATAGGGAATCGTATTGGGAGGGGGGTGATAGTACTACGGGGGGGACTTAAGGTGAGGGGGGGGGGGGCAATTGTACAATTTTCCCCTGCATTCGACCTAGAAACAAAAAACAACGAGACATTGCGACATTAGGACTTTGAAGTGGGACATCGAGACATTGGGACATTGAAAAGGGACCTTTAGAGAATTAGCCCCTAGAAACAATTAGACTCAGGAAATAGATGCAAGTTGTGTTACCATATTTATTCGCCTCAACTATACACTAGTCAACATAATATCGGGTCTCTTTTCAAGAATTTTTAAAAATCTTAGAAAAATTTACAATCTTTCCATTTTCACTTTCAATGTTCTACTTTGTTTCGCTCAGTTATGAATATAGCTCTCTGTTTATTCCTCTCTACTCCTTTTCTCTCCCTCAAACTCTTTCTTACTTCCCCTCTCTAGTTGTCCGAACACGATGTTCGTGTACTGTGGAAATCAAAAGGCTAGAACTGAGTACTGGTTTATTATAATAAATATCTGGTGTTATATCATTCCAAGTGAAACAGAAAAAAACTAAGTCACTGGGAAAATACTCTGAAAATGAGAACTTATAACTGATTGCTCATAACACCAATCAGGGTTTATAGATGGTTTACTCAATCAAAGTGGAAAATATAGAAAACACTCTGAATTGTAAATCACCTTAGAAGGCATTAAACATTTAGCTACACTGTATGCGAGGCCTAGTAACCAATAAAATAAGGCAATTAATTGTTCTAATTACAAAAATGGTGTCTATCAGTCTAAAACTGTGGAATGGTAACGCTACTACTATCCGTAAAGCAGCCAGGAACTATGTATACGAATGTACATGTGGAGCATTGGCTCCTAGCGGCGTTGCAACCATCCCAACCTCATGAGAACCTCATTAACACCTCATGAGCTAGTCGTGAACTTTTATGATAGAGCATACCAATCAATAGAATCTCATGAGAAGCTCGAGATACACAGTTGCGGTCATTCCCACTGAGACTTAGTATCGTGCCAATGAATTCTCCTGGCTACTTTTCACCACTTTTGGAGTCTTTCAAAACACTGGAAACTTTCGTCAGTGATTGTTCAGTTTCACGAAAACACGGGAAAATAAAAAGTTCTCAAAATACTTATGTTTGCTGTAAGAAAGTTTCATCCAAAAAAATGACACAATGCCAATGAGGATCAGTGGGAATTAAACCAACTATATTGCTGAGGTATCTCATGAGGTTTTAGAGGGTTTCTATACTAGAAGTCAATTGAATAGTCACATGAAGTTAGCCTGCTAATGAGTAATCGTGAACTTTGTCATTGCACGTTTTTGATTTCTGCTGTGTTTGACATGTTTCACGTGACTGTGCAATTGACAAACAGTATAGCACGCCTGATGGAAGGGCTGTTTATGCCCTCATGTCCTTGGAACATTTGATGGTTCGTCCGCACAGATCTTGACAATCTCGGTAGTTGGAGGCCACAATGGTACGCAGTACATCCATCTAAAAATATATTGTGTATTTCATACTTCATATGTATTAGGGTTGTTAATCGAGTTGAAAATTTCGAGTTTTCGAGTTTCGAGTTTTTCCAGTTTTGAGAAAAACCAAGTTAATCGAGTTTCGAGTTTTTCGAGTTTCGGAAATTTCGAGTTTTTCGAGTTCGAGTTTATTGCGTTTCCGAAAAAAACGAGTTTTCGAGTTTCGAGTTGAACTCGAAAAACTCGAATTTCGAGTTTCGAGTTTGTTCACTCAGTTTCGGGATTTTATCGAGACAAAAAAATGAGAATTTTCTGAGAAATTCTGATTTTTTCACATGAATACGCGAGAATCGTCTAAAAGGAAGCATTTTATGTTTGAAACTGCGAATAAAATGCTGAAAAACGCTCATTCGTCTTCCATTCATGACTCGGAACGAAGCCAAACTCGAAACTCGAAAAACTCGATCTTTTCGAGTTTCCAAAATTTCGAGTTTTTCGAGTTTCGAGTTTTTCGAATTCTGGAAATTTCGAGTTTTTCGAATTCGAGTTTCTTACGTTTTATAAAAAAACGAGTTTTTCGAGTTTCGAGTTTATTTCGAGTTTTTTCGAAATTCGAGTTTGGAATTAACAACCCTAATATGTATTCATTCACTGCGGTTCGTAACGAGGCGGTGATCATTATGCATGTCACAGATATTTGTAGTAGCAGCTTCGTTCGAGTTGGTCAGTTGATTTAAATAGGAACAATCAACACTCGAGAAGAAAAGAAATGAATCAACTCTTTTTCTGATTCTATCTTTGGAGTTTCGAGATAACTTCAGTGTTACATCATACATCATCAATCACTATGAGCGCGTCACAGGGTCACTATACTGCTAGTCAATTGCAGACCCACGCGGAACATGTTAAACACAGCAGAACTCAGAAACGTTTAATGCACAATACCTCATCAGAATGCTAACATTACGTGACTATGACTATTCAATTCACTTCTAGTATATATCCTTTTCATAATCCCAATTTTTTCATGTTCATGTCTCTAATAGCAGTGCCGCATCCAACAATGTGGGGGCCGAGTGGTCAAGTGGTCAGCGTTCGGTTGTCGCTCCACAGACCAGGGTTCGATCCCCGCTCGCCGCGGTTTCTGTCTGGCGGACCGCCTGAGTGCGAGTATGCTACAATGCGAGTATGCTCACGCATGCCGATCTCCACCCCCCCCCCCCTCTCTCTTCACGGACTGTCCTTCTACGAATGATATTGATACTATGTAATTGTAATTGAGTCACAATAAAGTGACAAACGGATGGAATAGGCCATACACAAATTTATTACAAATCTGTTGAGTCGCGAATAAATTCATTCTCTTCTATTATATTAGCGAAAATGAATCTATTCTACTCTATCCTCATGTTTAGTTGATGCCCGAGCAGTAATGTATCGCGATAAATCTCTAAAAAACGGGACAGACACTTGGTTTCAGCGACAAACAAGAGATAGTGAAAAATCTTTTGGTGACACCCATTCAGATGTTTGATTGATTGATTCATTTATAGTTTGTTCCACCCATTTATACCCTCTACAGTCATATGTTAAAATGTCCAGGTCCACGTCTGCTATGTTGGCGCTTTTGGATTTTTCTAAAATTGTGGTAGTGTATTCTGCATTTACTACTGAAAACTCTGGAAGTTTGAAACCAAAATTATGAATCACTTGTTAGAGAAAGCCTTTCGAACTTTTGACGGATTACTGTAGAAGGACATAGATGGTGAAACGTAGTATATTCACATGCAAGCATGATATATACAAGAGGAGAAATTGAAATGTTCCTGTTCCTAACACCGTGACCAACATCAACCAAACAATGACTTCGCTCGCAGAGTAAATGATAGTCATGTTAAATTCTCTATGAAGACATGCTATTTTTTTGAAATGATGTGAAACCGTCAGAAGTCTAACGATGTGAAAAGTCACATGTGCAACCGAATGAGCTCCTAGTCATGTGAACACGCTGGCAGCTTGAAATACCGGAGAAGATGCAGGCTTGAATACTGGTGTAGATTTAGCCTGCATCCCCATATGAATTTCAAGCAGTAAAAGAGACATCTAGCTGACCCCGGAATTTTAAGTTGCAACGGTTTTTCAGAGTCAGTGGGGTAGAAATCCCTCCAAACACTCATGAGAAATATCTCGCGGACTTCTCAAGAGATTCTATCGATTGCTATGCTACAACACTAGAAGTTCTCAAGCAGCTCGTGAGGTGTTCATGAGATTCTCATAATCATATGAACTTTCACGAGGTTGGATATATTGCTACGCCCCCAAACTCGTTTGTATACTAGAAGTAAAAATAGTCACGTAAAGTTAGCATTCTAATGAGGCATCGTACACGTTGTCATAGCATGTCCCTGTGTTCTGCTGTGTTCAACATCTTTCACGTGACTGTGTAATGGAATAACAGTATACCAATCAACCGACCTGTTTTTTGGATACCTCAACGGGGTGAATGAGAACGGTCCACACGACACTTTCTGAGAAGGGCGGAGTCGTCAGGGAACCGTGATAGGTTATGAACTCGCGGTCCACTGAAAACACACACATATATATATAGTTATTGCCGTTCTCACTGAGACTTGAGCAGCGTGCCAATGAAACGCTGAATGAACATTATTCATAGAAATAACCAGTTTCAGGACCCGAATTTCCATCAGTGTACTCACTGCATAAAGGTAAACTACCGCTCAGAAAAACAGGTTCGGAAAACATACACATGGTGAAAAGCCCCCTGAAAATGTTCTTGGCACGTTGCCGAGGTCACAGTGGGAATGATTGGAACTATACCAGTGAATGTAATTCATTCTCACCTGGTGCGGGGAAAAGCTGCTCCAGGACGAAATTGTTTGGCATTGGGGCAGGCTTGTCACCACCTTTAGCCTTCTTTATAGCATCGAACAGTGGCTGGTAGTTGTCACAATGATCTCCTTCCTAAAATACTCTGAATCACTAATCGATGTTCTCCTACAGAAATCCTTCAGATGTTCAAAAGGCTTTTCTAACGAACGATTATTTATTTTGGTTTTGGACTTATATAGGTATCAGTAGTGAAGGTGCAGAAGACACTACAATAATTTGAAGAGAATCTAAAAACGTCAACATAGCCAACTCGGGTGAAACGAACTCTATAATATATGAAGATCCACTTTTATAATCTTATATTTTTGATCATTTTTCAGGTGGTTTCACATCTCGAGGTCAAGACGTAATCGTGTGCATGTTTGATTGATTGAGTGATGCGGTATGGGGCGTTCACTCCTTGCCAGGGGGAGAAAGAGCGTGTAGATCAAGGAGACGCAGAGCTACCAAATTGACCGCACGCTTTCCACGGCGGTTGGAAAACTTATGAGTTGACCCCACCTTGAGAAAAACTCCCAGGACCGCCAAACCGTCTTCTTTCTCGAAAGCGTGGTCGAAAGTTTCGTATTTTTTGTTAAAGAACACAAAGTGGACCTGGAAAAACAGTTATGTGTAGGTAAACTGAAATAAGTATTCATTTTGCTTTCGTTCTTTATTGGGTCCTACTGGTGTCTAAATATTTCCTTGTATAATTTGAATCATAGGTTCAATAAATATTCATATTAATATTTATCATTCAAATTCCAATGATATTGAAGAATTCGATTGTTTGACCTACCTCTCCGCTGAGGGCCTCTCCGTCGAGGAGATGTTCCGAGCCGCAGCTACCGTCCTCGCTCCAATGCGCGTGGAATTGAGCTAACTGGAAGTCACCCTCCAGATGAAGGGCTGCGAAACCTGCAACTATCACTTCAGGCGCCATAGAGTTCCGGTCATTCCCACTTTGGCCAATGAATTTTCCAGCTAATTTTTCACCACTTTGCTGTTTTTTAAATTGTGCAAATCTGTGTTAGCGGTTGTTCAGTTTCCCAAGATTACGGAGATAAGAAGAACTTCGGAATACTTGTTTTCGCTCTGAGAAACAGTGATCCGAAAATCTCAGCAAAGATACCTCGTGAGCAGTATCTCACGAACTTCTCTTGAGATTCAATTGATTGCTATGCTTCCAAATGGAATGTGCCCGAGAAGTTAATGAGGTGTGCATGAGATTTTCATGAGAAGTGCGTACGAATTTGAGATTGGATGAATTTCTACACGGCCAGCTACAAAAATAGCGGTCAAGTGTACTCGAAACTATCTTCTACCTCGCAACCAATTCAAAACACGAAAACTCGAAAATTTGAACTCGATTAAAACTCTAATGTAAACTAACTGCTGGTGCAATGATCCGTGACATTTACTTGAAATCCGCCGTACGAGGTTACCACACTGCAACAGTCTCCCATGGTATAACTGATATTCAGAGAATCCGCCTGAAACGATTCAATAATTATAAAAAACGTCGGATTTAAGAAAAACATTCGAGAGAAAGTATGAGATATCTCCTTTTCGATATACCTAAACGTACGACGTTACAATCCGAGAAAAACGTACAGTCGTCGCCAACGGTGAGGCGGGAGGGTACTGTATATCTCAATTTCTGCTGTGTACGGACACACGTATTTCAGAGCTTGTCGGCTACATGCTCACGTGGCGCAGTGGTTATCGCACAGCCACGAATCTTCTGCTCGATTCCGGCAAGCGATAAAATTTTAGAATTTCGCACCCACTATAGACAGACTGGAACCGATAACCACCTTTTCAACAAGAAAGGTCAACTTCAAGCTTTGATAAAAAACTGTTGTTATTAGAAATTTCTTTGTAGAAAATACCTGGCATTGTGCTGGGTCGTGATGAACGATGTCGCTGGTGATGTCAATGGGGGATTGACGCTGGGTGATGGCTGAAACGGACACTTTTACAGGGAGAGATGAAAATATGTTGTAGTTTCCAGTCACAGAAACATCGGCGCCAATTTTCTGCAATTAGCAAGCTACAAAAGCGAGACAGCACACAGATCGATGAAGAGCAGACATGCTGAGACACTCTGCTTATGCCTGCTCGCTATCTCGTCGAGGTAGCTACGAAATTGGCAGAATGTTTTCTGAGCATTTCCAGTGAGACTTGGGCAGTGTGCCAACAAAACTTCTAGGATGGTTTTTATTATGTTAATCTTTTTGATCCAGGCGGTCACTAACCCTCACTGGAACATATGAGTACCAACACTTTTGAATAAAATGGTGTTTTCCATAAAATATACGCTTCCGAAATGTCATTCGCACGCTGCCACGGTCTCATTAAATGAACTATAACCTAGCATTCCCTTAGCCTCAGAAAGTTACGGCCGCATGAAAACTCATACAGCCCCAACCAAACCAGAAATCACCAAATGGTCTTCCCAATGAAATACCAAGATCTACCAGAGAGTGTTTCAACTACTATTGTTCTACAAAAACAGGTAGAATCGCCGTTTAATCGTTCAACACTGTCTAGTTGCATCTATCACTATTAGCGCGTAACCGGGTCACAATACCCTTTTCAAAATCTCAATTTTTCTTCTATTATTTTTCCGATGCCACATCCAACAATGTAAAAAGTCACGTGTTGAATCGCAATAAATCTATTATATTCTATTTCAATGCAACGTCACGTTGAACGTGTTAAACACAGCAGAACTCAGAAACGTGCAATAACAAAGTGCCGAACTCTTCATTAAACTGCTTATTCTGAGTGACTATTCAATTTTGTTGTAGTCTATATGTTAATGGCTGTAAACACAAAATACGGAAACTTTTCGCAGTCCATCTATGAATGTGTGGTCTTCTGTACATTTCTGAGTACGTATGCTAGAAGACCCCGGCCCCTTCATCCCATCCTGCGTCTCTCGCTCTGCCTCACTATATCTCGTCTCTCACATCCCGGCGGGATGTAAGAGCAGAGAAATACCGTGTGTTTGAGGAGACGCACGATGGGATGAAGGTGCCGGGATCTTCTAGCATACGTACTCTGCTCAAATCGTGATTATTAACTACCGTTTCGGTAAAAGTCTACAGATTATTGCTTTGCGAGTAGCGAATGTAATCCGCCGCGAAAAACCTCATTTATATACCGCACATACTAGTAGTTGATTGAATAGTCACGTGAGGAAAGCACTCTAATGAGGAACAGTGCAGTTTGTCATTGTAGGTTTCTGATTTCTGCTGTGTTTAACATGTTTTAGGTGACTGTGCAATTGACTAATAGTATAAATGGCGTCATGTCCCATGTTTGTCACGGAAGATTAAATATGTGGTATAAGAGATAAAACTCACTCATTTTCTAAAAAAAGAAGTGTGTCTTGTTTATGTTTGTGTTGTTTCCGGAAGTATTGTAACCTGAAGATAGACAAATGATAGAATACAGGAGGCAACTCTTCAAATTATACTAGGAGACATTAGAGGAAGAGAGAGAAAAAGAGAGCGCGAGACAGAGAAAGGAAGTAAGGAAGGCAGACAGAAACAGGCAAATAATGATTGATGATGAACAATCTCTTTGTAACACACTTCAGACTATTTTCCCTTTCTTTTTCAGCAAGTTTTCAGACATAATAGTCTCATTTCATTGACAAACAATTGTTCATTTCTGGAGCGCGTTTAGCACTTTAGTTGCAAAATGTGAGATGTTTTCGGTGTAAAACATAACATGTTTTCGATACATCTCCATGAGAGAGAATGAGAGAGAGAAATGGAAGGAGGAAAAAGAAGAGAGAAAAAGAGAGAGAAAGAGAGAGAGAGAAAGAGAATAGATGGGGGAGAACTACAGAAGACAAAATGGTTTGGAGTTTGTAATATCTGTGGGACTGATGTATGTTGAACATGGTTCAATGCTGCCTTTTATATTGCCGAACTATACCAAAAATCATTTTACGATGGAGTGTGGCGGCGGCGGAGGGCGCCGGGCGGTTAGACGGTAGTCAGAGCAGGTTATAGAACACGTGTCTCACGGAGAGTTCAGAGCGGATAGACTTTGATTTCGGCGATGTATGGAAATACCTTTCACGTGGGGGCACCATATTAAGACCCATTACTGTCGTTTTACCTAGCAAATAACACGCGCGCCAGTGGTTGCAACAGTTCCAAGTTGATGATTGCCAACAAGTTGTCTACTATAGTCGTCGTCAAAGGGAAGGCGGGAGGGTACTGTATACCTCAATTTTCGCTGTGTGCGGACACATGTCGTCGATTCCCAGGCGCCTCTGTTGTGTGCTCTTGTCGCACAACGGTTAGCGCTCAGCTACGAGTCAGCTAGTTTTGCTCGCAGGTTCCATTTCTGCGAGAGACAAAAATTTATAATTTGGCACCCTTCATCCAAGCCACCGAATTACGAGGCAGTAAATGTAGTACATGGTATTATGTATGTGTCGGTATTTATGGTAGCCACTGATTGTTTCTCCACATCGAACTGTAGAATGCTTCTTCGAGAAAATTTTTTGATTCACTCATCAACTGGGGTTGCATTAAAGGGGGGCTGCAATAAATGTTCAATTGATAGATTGAACTCAGACAGTACGATATATCTCCTTTTCATACTAGAATGTCCAATTCAGAGCTCTATTTTCAAAATTTTACTAATTTTTTCCTGACTGTCAGAGACGCAGAGGAATATTTGGAGTGAATGAATATTGATTGCGCGCACTTCTCTGACTCTCGTGCCTTTTCGGCTAACGCCGTTAGCCAAATTCGGCATTCAGTGCAGCCCCCTTTAACCCAATTTCAGGCGGGGTAGAGGTAGCAATCCATCCAACCTCATGAGAAGTTCGTATGATTTTCTCATGAGAAACTTTTGAACACCTCATGCTGCTCGTGAGCTTCTAAGCACGGGTCGTGAGATATGGCTCACGAGGAATCTTGTGAAGTTTTCAAGAGATTGCTACCACACCAGGTGCAGAATCATACCGTTCTGAAGCACGAAAGTAACCGAAATGTGTTCAGAGGAAACGTCTACAAACGAATGGTGGAAAACAGAGACCACTTAGGAAACATTGGTACGGCACTTAGAACCAGTTCACTTGGTAATGGACGGACATCAGCTATAATGAACTAACAAGAGGCAGCTAGAAGAAAATATTAGGAGAAAAGAGTAACATGTTTTTGATGTTTTCGACAGATGTTTTTGAGAGTGTCGGATTTTTCAAATTTAGGTAACTCGTTACCTAAATTTTAGTTTTTGTGACGGTTTCAGCATTAATACTCTATTTGTCATATTTGAATTACGATTGGGTTACCATCGAGGGTTTTTCATGATAACTAAAACATAGTCTTTTTAATTTTCTAATGAGACTCCTACAGTATGAACAGAAATTTGTAGACAGTTGTTTTTACGTAAAGTTTATGAGTCACTAAACTGATTGTCACTAAATTGCTCAAAACATATTCGAAAAAGTTGAAGTTTCCGTATAAACAGTCATTGGAAAGTGCAAATGTGTATTGTAAGAGTCTCAGTACAAATTATGTCGACTAGGGTTCAAGAACTTTCCAAAACTCGAATACTCGGATTTTCAAATCGATTAACAGCCCTAAATGTCGACTATATTCCACTTGTCATCTTTCAATGACGAATGGGCAATAGTAGAGTTTCAATTAACCACAGTAAGAAATGACATCATTACAAAAACTGTTTCGAATAGGTGTTCATGGAGCAATAACCGTGAGCAATATGTACTCACGCATGAGCCTAAACACGTAAGAAGACGTGTTATTTGATCTTCCTTTACTTTCTTTTGTTCTTAAGTCCTAATAGCGTAATAGTAGGTTTTAATAATACTACTCTATTTGTCATCTTTCAATGACGATTGGATGACCAACGAGGGGGTGAAGAGGAAGTATTCTATTTCCATCGAATTATGATGCAATTTGTGTTTGCTTTCAATTGTTTTCAATTGGACGAATTGTTCAATGATCTGTACAAAAGATGCATGTTTGCGGTAACTATATGTTACCTGGTTAATTTCAGAAAAAAAAGTTTTTATTACATCTAGTAATTGTTCATGTATGCTTCTCATGCTTCTCAGTGAAGATGAACTGATGAACACGTTTTGGTCTCAATTTCTCGGAGTTGGTAGTACTAAAGATGCAGAATATACTACCGAAATTTGGAGAAAATCCAAGAAACGCCAACATACCAAACTTTGACTTGCACGTTAGAGCGTACTATACTATAGATGGTTGAAGGTTAGTGAAATAAACTTTATACTTCAAAACAGCGGTGTTTCTAGTTCGATTTAGCTTAATTTCCTTCTCAATACCAAAAACGTTAATGTATATGCACTACAAACTACAACACATTTAGTGTGACTCTAGACACTAGGCGCGGTTGCAATCCAACCGCAAACCTCATGACATACTTTGTGAGATAGTGAACGAAATGTTGATTGACATCAAAGATCACGAGTAGATCATGAGGTGTTCATGAGATTTCCATTAAAAAATCGTATGAAATCATGAAATTGAAAAGGTTAATACGCACCTAGTGAGTGAATCAGAGTTTATATCGACCACTATTTAGGAGTGTCCATCAACTTTGACCAAACTTCACTGTTCAATATTATTCACACTGTTTTCTCTGATTTTTAGTGAAAACCATTTATTTGCATTCGCCCATCTCGTGTCTGTGCAGGTGCATTATTGCATTTTCTCGAGTTGAACGATTAATCTACTTTCAGTTGAATGACGCAGCCAAAACATGAGATTCCTCACGAAATGCCAAATCGTTACCATGAGTCACCCTGAATGGTGTCCATACAAAATCTCACTCCGTTCCTAATAAAGTGGGTGCCAGACTAATAAAACATCCGCCTCTTGTGGGATTCGAACCGGGTCCAAAAGTTTAGGAGGCGTGGGCGCTAACCACTATGCCAACAAGACCTGTAGCAACGATGTTAAGAAATCGTGGTCTCACACACTACACAGCGACAACTATAAGGACTACTTGGTAGATGATAGGGCCATCCTCCGACAAAAACAACCGTCTGTCGTCATCTGAAGTACGTAGATGCAGAGGCCAAAACGTTGCGAAAACTTTATACATAATCAATAATAAACTTCATAGATGGTGTTCATCAGTTCATTCAATCAATCAAGTATTAACTTTATTCTATACTCTAATTCTTTAACTTTATTCTTTAACTGTATTAACTTTAATTTCATTCGTACCGAAGCGCCGTGAACGAATACGTAAATATGCTTAATGTAAATATTCTAATTAACTTCATTTCATTCAGCCTAATTCTGTTCATTTAATTACATAAAATATCATTCTGATCGCAAGTGAGGCGTGTAATAAAAAAATGAGACACAGTTGGAAATAAATAACTCCGAGGATGAGAAATCAAACTGTGAAAATACAATTGTACACGTACGAAACGAATAGGCAACAACAGTATAATTCAGTAATTTAACTTTTAGTCTGGTGTATCAATAATCTTCGGAATATAGTCGTCGCCAACGGAAATGCAGGAGGGTACTCTATATCTCAATTTCCGCTGTGTACGCACACATGTCTCCATTTCCAACACTTGGTAGTTGTCGACTTTCATAGCGCAGTGGTCTCCGCGTGCGCAGTGGTCACCGCGTGGCTACAAAACTTTTGGTCGCAGGTTCGATTCCGGGAAGAGACAGCATTTTATGAATTTGGCACGCTTTATACGTGATTCCTTGTCGTTTTCGAACCCACAGTTGTTTCCCAGTGAGTTTAGGCCAATGTACTATAAAGATGTGGTCGTTTGCTCTGGTATTCATGATAATAGCGCGACCAATCGGTTTTGTGTCGTGGTGAACAAATGATACGCAGTTAGAAAAAACACTTTTCTGTCGCAAATACAAAAGACCTACGAAAATAAAACTGGACATATGATTCATATCGGAGCGTTCACGAATACGTATCTCATTGGTACATTTTTTCACGGTCTTATTTCTTTAAATTTCTCAGGCAGATATTCAGAGGATAAAGAGCGTAAGAGGGCTATTTTTTAGCACGCCATCTCCTTATTCAAATTTGAAAGAACCAAACCGAACACACTGTACTGTAGCAAAGTCTCGGGACAGGGCCTTTGACCTTTGAGCTGAACTTTCTGGTCACTACTTCACCCATTGTTGGGTCACCTACACTAGAACGTTGTCAAATATGTGGCCAGAATGTGATCAGGTCCTCGATAAGGTTCTTGCATTTCTGTAGCGGTGCATCATCTTTCACCACAAAATGTTCCAGATTCTTGCAGAAAAATCAATCATTCATGTGTACTGTGTACACATTTTTGTAGTTTTCGCATGTAATCAGTAATTCACACTTTCCGGTTGTGAAGATTGTTTACAACATTTACGGTTGAATGAAAGTAACCTTTCACATTCATTAAAATATTGCACAGAAGCGTGCAAAGATGGGTCGTATGGTGCATTCCTTTACAAATTTCTCGAATAATGTTGAGATGACTAATTTCGGATGATTTTCTTGGTCAAAAGACGAAGTTTACTTCCGTTCGAGTGCGATGAAACTATAAACAAAAAGCCAAATGACCAAAATAATACTGTAAATATCGCTACCGATTTCTTCTGACAAGCTTGGAACGTCATTGTGCTCACCACAATGTTGGTCCCTGCTCCGAACTAGTAATGTAGAGATAATTGCAATCCCGAATCAAATGAGACAACAAATTAGTTAAGTTGGATCTGTGAAGGTATACTAGAAGTAAATTTAAGTCACTTTAGGTAAGCATTCTAATGAGGCATCGTGCACTTTATCATTGCACGTTCCTGAGTTCTGATGTGTTGAACATGTTTCACGTGACTCTGCAATTGACCAACAGTACGATTTGGTCTGAAACTGGGGTAGGTAGCGTTGCCGTGTTAGCATACCCTACCTTTGATCGAACCCTAGTTTTTGTGACAGTGACAAAATTCCTGAGATAAAGAATCACTCGATCTTTCATCGTGTTTTTGAAGTCTTGTCTGGTAGCGTTACTTTTCTGAAAGCGGTTCTTGAATCTAATTTTGGAATTGACATTCTCTCCAGCCACCCACAATATAGAACTCTACAACGGACCACTAGACCGCTTCAATTAGTCAAACGTCATTTTGGCTCATTTGGGTAATTCGAGCATTTACCCAACTTAAATTCCATAAGTCAATAAACCAGAAGGTTCATTCATGACGTCAACGTTTGTACTCCATGAACTGCGTTCATATTCTCTTCAGAACAACCGTTGACAGTTACCAACAGAGTACGTATGCTAGAAGATCCCGGCACCTTCATACCATCCTGCGTCTCCTCAGAAATACGCTATTTCTCTGCACTTACATCCCGCCGGGATGTAAGAGACGAGAAATAGTGAGGCAGAGCGAGAGACGCAGGATGGGATGAAGGTGCCGGGATCTTCTAGCATGAAGCAAACAGACAGTATTTGGTCTATAAAATTGATTTTCAGCCTGAACATTCGACAGATGTGGCGTTATATCATCTCATGAAGTGAAGATGTTGAACAATCATTTAGTGAAGATGTTGAACAATCGCGTAAGGTTCTGAACAATCATTGGACGACAATCTCACAGGTACCAATGAGAGAGTTTCCGTGAAATCTCCCAGATTTTGGGATGACTACTATGACTCTTAAAACATGGTATATACTCGCCATTTACCCTATAAATACAGCAAAGGGTTCTATTGATTGAGCGATACGCGGCGAGCGGTCGTCGATTAGGTGCCAGCAGTTGAGAGAGTGTGTAGATCAATGATACGCAGACCGGCTGGCCCTTCGCCAACTCTCACCCATTACAAAGTCGATGATACGGTGTACACAACGGTTTGACAAATTTTATATCTCACGAACTTCGGATGAGATTGCACAACCTTGGAAGATTACGAGTAGCTCTTGAGGTATTTCATGAGAAACTCACATTAACTTCACATGAGGTTGAATGGATTGGTACACCTGAGTACGTATGTTAGAATAACCCGACACCTTCACCCCATCCTGCGTCTCTCGCTCTGCCTTACTATTTCGCGTCACTCGTATCCCGGCGGGATGTAAGAGCAGAGAAACAGCGTATGCTTGAGGAGACGCAGGATGGGATTAAAATGCCGGGATCTTCTAGCATACGTACTCTGGTGCTTTTGCTGAAACATTTCTGGCGCTAGTCCTCCTCTCTACACATTAGCTATACTGTGGATAACAGTATAAATCTCACCTGGTTACTGTAGGTATCAACGCATGGATGGAGCAGAGTATACCTGGAAAATTCGCTCACGTTGGATAGTTTTTTCCTGACCTAATAAACCAGTTATCATGACCAAATAACAAAACTTTTTTTAAACTTTTTTACCACCTTTTCTCAATATACATTTGAGATTTCGAGACGCATACAGTATACTCTTCGGGTAGTCGTTTACGGAGCTGAAAACAGTTTCGACCATTTATAGTAAAAAAGGGGCCCCCACGGAATTCAAATTCAATTGAGTGTGGGAGTCGGAAAACGGTATCCGACCCTTCGTAGTGTGATAGTCTACATTTCGAAGATGGTTTTACGAAGATAACTTGACTTTATTGAGAAAAGTTACGATCGTTTGTAGCAAAAATGGCCGAAAATCGTCCTGAGTAACAATAAATATCAACGTTACGATTACGAGATACTATTTGTGAATTGCAAAAGCATACTGTGATCTGTGAATTTCACTGTAATTGTCTGCAAGGATCAGACTATTTGACGTCATTTGTTTGCATTTTGTGGGCGGCGCCCATACGTATTCCCAGGTAGAGCCACGCCCCCTTTTTCCCACGTCGACTCCGCCCCCTGGCCTCTCTATTTGAAATGAGCTCGCAACATACGTATCTAGTACTATTCTTCGCCTCTATACTCGTGATACAGTATGTAGCCGCACAGAGGTAAATTCACTTCATTTGAATACCGTGGGCACATGGGTTACTGTAGCGGAGAGTTTTGCTGTGTGTATGTGAAACTAGTGCTTCGAATGAACAAATTAAGATTGTACAGGGTATAAGTTACTGTGTATAAAACTTTTGCTGTGTGTTTCGTGCTGCAATGCAGTAACTCTTCTGCTTCTATACTGCTGTGGTAGCAATCTCTACAAAATCTCATGAGATACCTCATGAGCAATATCTTATGAACTTCTCATGAGAATTCATTCACTGACATGTCACAACATCGGAAGCTTAAAAGTAGCTGATGTTGTGCTCGTTAGATCGTGAGAGACTTTTATGAGCTTCTCATGAGAAATGGAGGGATTGCTACGTAGCCCTGTGTAAATATTTTTTACCTATCGTAGTTTTATTCCTTGTCTCAATATCGTATAAAAAAACTTAACTAAACTATAAATAAGTTTTTCTACTAATTTTCGTGAAAAGTGGTCCTCTTTCCAGAAATAAGTATGCAAAGAATGGCCTGAGAGCACGCTATTTGGTCCTAAACTCACGTCAAGTTTACGGGCCAATAATAACGTTTTTTTTGGAGGAGGAAAAAACTTTAATATAGTAAACTAATAACTTTTCTGAGAAGAAACACTTTTTATTTAGAATGGAGAACAACAAAACATTTCCTATTATCGGATGTTGCTCTTCCTGGTAGTCTTTAATTAAAGGACTGCATTCAATCAAGGCCTAGAAACAATTTCAGGAAATAGAAACACGTTGTGTTGACATATTTACACTAGTAAACAGCAGTACAATTCTGATTTCTCTCTCTCTCCTATATCTTCTACAACATTCACAAGCCTCCCTTTTTACACTGATCACTGTTGTTTTTCTCAGTGAGCGATTGAGCTTGTCACGTTGAACTTGTGACCATGTTGTTATTCAATCGTACTGTCACGTGGAACATGTTAACACATCAGAACTCGAAAACGTGTGTTGACAACTTTACGTGACTATTCAACTTACTTCTAGTATAAGTAGCTCCTCTCACGTTGTGGGAACTTACGGCTCTTGCAGTACAACCTGGAACTCTGCAGTTTCATGTGTTAGATTGTATTTGTAGTTTGATCCCGCTGCGGTCCATTAGTGATCCGGTGAAACGGTAGATCAAACTATGAGTACGGTACCTACGGTATCTCCGGACCACCCACCTAGATTACGTTGTTTACCCTTTTGCAGTTTTTTGGTTTATTCGAGCAGAAGATTTCATATATTTTCCTTTCTCTTTAATTAACTATGACGTCACGAGGCGGAATAGTTTTCCTAATGAGAGAATGCCCACATATTCTATTGTCATGCGCAAACTCATTTACTCATCATCCTTCCAACCATGATAATAACTAGTAAAATGGGGTAAATGAGTTTCATTATCAATTAACTATTTCTGACAACTGAGTAAATTGAGTACGTTGCTACTGCGAAATTGAATCATCGAATTAAGCCAAGTTTCGGGGATGAAATTAAAGAAGACGGAAGGAGTGGGATCTCCTGTACGATTTTTTCGAACAAAATTGGAGAAAACATAAAAGTGGAAATGTGCACATTAAAACATTAAATTTGAAAAGAACTTCAAAATTGAAGTTCTCATACGCGCAAACTAAAACCATGGTGCACCAACTCTAGAATTCGGTATAGAAAGTCATTTTACAATATTTCACACAGTTCAACTGACCTTATCACTACCGTGATGAGTGAAAAATTAACTAGAAAATCGAAACAAAAACCACGTATGTTGAATACTAAACTACATACATTTTGAGCTCTAATTCAGAGAACACAAACTAACTTCCCGGAATTACGTGATTTCTCAAAAGTGGCCAAATCATATGAGAAACGCGCTTCTAATGGACAAATTACGAATTATCGTAACAAAGAATGACGAGTTGCGGAACTTTTTCCTTTTTGGCACCTTAGACATTAACAAAGAGGAAGTTAAACGTACTTGTGCCTTGTCCCGTTGAAGAGAAACGTGTTATTTTTGGTTCTTAACGTTTCTTCACGTGACCTTATAATTCATCACTTTTAACATAAACAGATACATCCAACCTGATGACCGTGACGGTGTTCATTATCCTTTTGAGCCGCTCGTTATTCCTATTGCTCACGTAAAACTCACGTTCTCTCACTTTTTGAGTACCAAACTTCTACGTGAATTTCATCTCCAGTCTTGGTTAAACACAGCTTGATTCTCTGAATCTCAACTTGACAAGGTTCAAAAAGTGCACATTCAGACGTAGATCGGAAATTTGCTTGAACCTTGGAATGTCCACCTACGAACCGGAAACCATAATGTTTCCTGCTTGCACTCTGATACTATTTTTAGTCCTTTAAATCTAGACAGCTGATAGAGAGGTGAACTCTTGGAGAGAGAGAGAGAGAGCGAGAGAGGAAGACAGAGAGAGAGAGAGAGAGAGAGAGAAAGAGTGAGAGAGCGGAATAAGTGAGATAAACAGACAAGTGGTTCTTCATTGGATAAGAAAATTGAATGCAACAAGTGAAATTCAGACAATTTTTCAATTTTTAATTTTTCTCATTTCAGCTCAGACATGGAGTACGAGCGACGGGTGCGAGCGCCGGTGCCGAAATTCATTCGATTCGGTCGAGGGGGCGGAGCTAAATTTATACGTTTCGGAAGGAGTGGTGTTAATACTTGGGTGAGTTATCTCAAGAAACAAGATAAAAAGTGGTGTTTCATAGGTTTTTAAAACTCATTCCTGTCATGTGTACTTTTTATTATTATACATCTTCTATCTATCTTTTTCTTCTCTCCCTCCGTTTCTCCCTGCCTCTTTCCCTCTCTCTCTTCTCTCTTTTCTTCTCCCTCCAACTCCGTCCATACTAAACATATATTCCGCTCGGACTACCAAGTAACATAATTAATGACGACACTTCAACGTTCAACGAAAGATCCGAAAAAAGCCACTTAGAATTCCGAATCCCCCTCAATCTAGTGTAGTTTGGTCTCAAACTACAAATTTCTACCAAAAAACGAGATCAAACTACGATCTTTGATGAAAACGAACCGTATATACAATATACTAGAAGTCAATTGAACAGTCACGTGTAGTTAGCATTCTAATGAGGAATCGTGCAATTTGTCATTGCACGTTTCTGAGTTCTGAGTACGTATGCTAGAAGATCTCGGCCCATCATCCAATCCTGCGTCTCTCGCTCTGCCTCACTATTTCTCGTCTCTGACATCCCGGCGGGATGTAAGAGCAGAGAAATAGCATACGTTTGAGGAGACGCAGGATGGTATGAAGGTGCCGGGATCTTCTAGCATACGTACTCTGATGTGTTTAACATGTTCACGTGACTGTGCAATCGACTAGTAGTATAGTTCAACCACGTGAATATTTCACTCAAAACTTTGATCAACACCCACGAAACCCCATTAAAATCCAAAGTTTCACCTGTTTTGTAAATAGTTCTGCATACAAATAATTAGCAATGTTTAGTATACAGCTGTCCGCCTACTTTATACATCTTTATAAAGTTCACTTATAATAAGAAGTAACCATGCCGCTCGGGTTGAAGAATATAAATATTTCATAATGTAGGTTAGTATATTTAATGTAGGTATGATGCATTTATTTTCTATAATTTACATTATGTTTATAATACTTTATACCAATAATAGTTTATGATTGAACTGAATTCACTTTCGAGAAAGAGGTCAATACTGTCTACTGACTCATGTTTTTTTGACCTACTTTGGGTCCAAATTTTCAAGGTTGAGCAAATTTCGACATTTTAGGCCAGAATGGAAACCTAATCGCCTGGAACAATCGAGACTCGAGAGAGCAAATAGTACTTTAAATTTAATTAAATGAAGTTATTTGACGGGGGTACGAATGTGAAAATAGATGGTAAACAAGCTGAAAATAGAATTTTCTCTTTCTTTCTCTACATATTTTCACCCTCTGACCTACTCTCTCTTTCCTTGATGCCACCCCTTCCCCTCTCTCTCTCTTTCTCTCTCTCTCTCTCTCTCTCTCTCTCTCTCTCTCTCTCTCTCTAGCTATCTCTCTCTCTCTCTTTCTATCTCTCTTTCTATCTCTCTCTTTCTCTCTAGCTATCTTTTTCTCTCCCTCTAGCTATCTCTCTCTCTCTTTCTATCTCTCTCTCTTTCTCTCTATCTATCTCTCTCTTCTTCTCCCTCTCCCTCTCCCTTCTCCTTCTCTCTCATAGGTTCCTATCTCTCAATACTTGTCATTCTATTTTTGATGTGTTCAACCAACCGCTAAGGCCCACTCGTCTGCGCATTACCTCATTTCATTAGAAGATGGGTGAAAATGAGGGAAAAGCATATGATGCGAAAGAATGAGGGGGAAGAGAGAGAAAGAGAGAGAGAGAGGGAGAGAAAGAAAGAAAGAGAAAGAGAAAGAGAAACAACGAGCAAGACAGGGGAAGCAGATTCACACAGATAGTGTGAATAAGGAGGGACAGACATGAAGAGAGGCGAAGAAAGAGAGAAAGAGAGAGCGAGACATAGGGAGGTACTGTGTTTCTAACTTCTGCTGTGTTTCAGGATGATTCCGTTTTGGACCAGTTGAATGATGAGGAATTCGTGCGACAAGTGAAGCGAGCGGGAGCAAAGTTCATCCGATTCGGATAACCGATCGATGTATCAATCAATACCTATCGATTGTTCTCCTTCGTCGATGTATTTTGATGTTTGATCTCTCGTGTGTAGTGTGATCTCTCAACCTTGTTTCAACAGTGCCAAAGACAATGAAATTATGTCATGTTGCTTCACGCATGTTTTCTGACTGGAAAAGAGTGATAAACATTGTAAAACCTATTTTGAAAGTGCTCAGATACTGAATGTTCTGGCGGGAAGATATAGTTTTACTGAAGACAGAGCGAATCAACTATTTATTTATTAAAAAAACTTTATTCAATTATTTCAAATATAGTTGATCTACATGGTAGCCAAAACTCTCTAATCGGGAACTTAAACTTAAACGTAAAGGACAATTGCGTTTGTATTCGTACAGTCTAGCGCTAATGGTGCTGTTTTGTGAAAAGTATATTCAGCCAGTGTTGCAGTCCTTTAAGTTTCTGTGCGATTGGCGAAGAGATTATAGTTCGTTTCACCAATCAATGTCCTTCTACAGTAATCTGTAAAATATTCAGACGGCTATTTCTAATCAATAAATTATTATTTTGATCTCAAACTTTCAGAGTTTGTAGGAGTGAAGGTAGAAAACACAATAGCAAAGTGAGAACCTGGAAGTTCGCGCAGATTACTGTAGAGGGTTATAAGTGCGTGAAACAGACTATAATAAGGTCCGCTTTTTCCCAATACGGTGTATGTGGTTCTATCCCGATGTGCTTGTAGTTTGATCGCCTTATAAATTCTCGGGAATATCGAGATCAAACTACAACGAATATGGGATCACACCCTATAAACCTGTCTCATTGCATAGACTCTGAGTTCTATTTTTGTCACACTTTTAATAGTATTTACATGTCTATTGCGCATTCTGAGTCAGTATTATGTATGTCTGCGTAATTCCAGTCTACCTCTGAACTTGCGAACGCCAGAAGATGTTTTATTCATATAATGCACTCCAATATGAATATTTCGAGTTAATTCACGTGTGCATAATTTCACTCACCCCGGAAACGTTTAGTTAGATTGGAAAAGTACATGTCATTGGTAAAACTCGAGAGAAAAAAAAACTAACAATGTAGTCCTCGTCATTGCAAAGTAGATTACTACAGTATGCATTGGAGACTTGTGAACAGTTTCTTAACATTCAAATTCTTGCAGAGCAACAAACTTGGAATCGATCAGTTTGATTGGTCGTTTCAAACTTGGCAACGTGCAGTACATCGGTATATCGAGTAAAACACGTCAACAATATAGTCCTCGTCATAGCGACGTCGACCCACGTCGACACGTTTTGACAGTTTTGAAGACTCGTAAACAATTTCTATCGGAAACCCCTTCAAGCACTGTTTTCATTCATTCGAAAGCTCATGTACGAATGGAACAGACTATAAAACATAATTTTCACATCACCAGGGAAATCGTTTTACAAGAAAGTCGGTTACGAATTATAAAAACGAATAATTTATCGACATTTAAATAAATTCATGAAAGTTAGACTTTCTTCTTCTGATGTCGCTTCGCGAGTAGTTCACATACAAATAGTGATGAGCAGAATACGCCTGGAAAATATTATTTAAACAAAACTTTATTCAAAGAAAAGCATTCAAAGTTTTCAATATATTCTAAAAATTATTCACGTAGAATTTACGAAACACTCCTGAGACCGTATCGAATGTAATTTCACTAGATAGTGCTCAACCTGCGTCTCTTAAAACACGCACTATTCCCTCGCTCTTGTATTCGGCAGACAGACAAGTTTTGCGAAATAGTATATGAAAAGAGAGACGCAGAATGGGCTCTAAGCGTCGGGATACTCGTGTATACGTAATCCGGAAACCAAAGTTCCTCATTTAAAAATATTGTTGAACCTAAGTTGCGGCAAAATGAACCTCGAATTCAAGGTCAAAGATCATTTAGTCATCCCTTCGAATAAAAATAAATCTCATAGTTATTTGTATGGACAGTACAACCTCTTCAATCCGACGCTTTTTCACATCATATTGTATCTACTACAAACGTACAGCTGAGGTGATAAAAACGCATACGACCAAAGTACAAAGTACAATCCTGCAAACCACCTGTATACGGTGAAATTCGTATGACATGGCGTGTATCACGATCAAACTACAACTCTTTTCCACAGCAGAAACTGGTGACAGTTAATTGGGTGGACGGGCACTATGAGCCATTACTCAATTTGTCATTCATTTGGATTACCTAATGCATTACTGGAATGAAGGGTATGTTATATAGGGGGAAATGATTGAAAATTCAGGCTGTACACTGACAACTGACCTTTTTCTATGAACATAATGGGGTAATAAGCGGAAAACATGTTGTCTCGTTCTTTGAATCATCTTTCTCTTCCCTCTTTCTCTCTCTTTCTCTTCGCTTCTCTCTCTCTCTTTCCATTCCCCTCTCTCTCCCTCGCTCTCTACCACTGTCTCCCTAATATCTCTCCTCTCGCTTTCTCTCTCACCTTCATCTTTCTCTCTCTCTCCTTCTGTCTCCCCTCTTCCTCTCTCTCTCCCGCTATAAAATGTCACCATAAACCAATTAGGTTCAATGGCAATCGGTAGTACTGGCGAAGTGCACTTGCTTTCATTAATTAACGTAAATTTGACGGATTATGGTAATACGGAAAGTTGTTATGCGCACTCAAATGCACTGAAATTAGCTCGGAAGTAGGAATGTTGAAGTCAAACTAACAACCTAGGCCAAAGACAACTTCTCATTTGCGAAAATAAGTTTCTCGATTTCTCAATTGATGAAAATCGATATAGATCACACCAACACGAAAAGTCACCAACACAGTATGCTCGCTCCTTGCTAGGTGTAACGACTTGAAGCGAGTTGTTTCGAGCTATAAAACTACAAACTACAGAAACATAAAGTAAAAACTGACCAACAACAAAAATGAGGGCCGAAAACAAGGCGGAGGGCAGAAGAATCGCCCATTCTTGTACAGGAAACAGCGGTCCGATCGCGGAGAAAAAGGGCTGGAAAATTTCGATTTTTTACATTTCGGAAAATATTGATTTTTACAATATCATACATAACTTTCTAGAATTTCATCTGATTCTGAACGAATATACGTCACTAATCGTCAGCAAGATATTTCAGAATTATAAGTTACTTTGCTCCGGTTTAATCCATTTATTACTTGACGTTATTTCAAGTCAGAATGACCCTATTGTGGATCAGAAAACAAACCATTTGCCATTCGCGCAACTGATTTGAGTCATCACCTGGTTTTCACTTTATACATTAATCGTTGAACTTTCCATAAATTAAATATTCGCTCTAATCTGATGTTATTTGATCTTTTAAAGTCAACTGAGAGGCAAATTGTTTGCAAGATTGAATTTCCAGATACAAGCTGCACGCTTAGAAAACAAATTTAGGGAATGATCAAATCTTTATTGTATAGTTTGACCTCCATACACACCATACTTCACGAGTGTCCACCAAAATGGAACAGGATCAAACTACAAACACAGCATAAAAAACATACACCGTATAATAGGTTCGCTTTGGAAAGTGCAAAACCTATAGACTTTTCTCAGGGAAAGGCCAGCAAAAAAAGGTACATTTTGCTCTGATCTCCCGTGTTTGTAGTTTGAAACCTTATGTGTACACAAATCAGACTACAACTCAGATATGATGAACCCTAGACACACACTCAAAGGTACCTTTTACGAAATGATTTCAAAATCAAAAATAACTCCAATTGTTTTCCCATCAAATCGTCATCGCCAATTTTATCAATATTCTCAAGGCTATATAGTATCCGCGAGAAGAACAGCAACAGAGTACTGTATAGCACAATTTTGCTTGTTTTAAAACACAAACTTTCGCGTGAATGGCGTATTCCCAGAATTTGACGTTCCGAGTTGCCTATGAGGCAATTACTTTAAACATTTGATACTTTGGCACAGTAACAGATAGATAAGCATAAAATAATTTTGGGAAGAAAAATAGCGAAAGTCTATGTAAAATCTACAAGTTTTACTATAACTTCCGTAGATCAAACTTTTTTTCCAATTTAGGTAATTTCCTACGCGTTGAGATATGGTTGGTGGCGAGACAATTTATCTTACACCTTTAGGTAATTTGTCATCTTTACCCGAAAAGGACCGGGAACTTACCCATTTCGCGCTATTATACGATAATTATAGGAAATACTCGACGCCGAAAAACGTTTCCGGGAAATTTTCGTTGATCACTGAAAAACAGCCGCCGAAAAAAACAGGATTTCAGAAAAATGACGGAAT
The DNA here is from genome assembly GCA_964036275.1 of Litoditis marina. Taxonomy (NCBI): domain Eukaryota; kingdom Metazoa; phylum Nematoda; class Chromadorea; order Rhabditida; family Rhabditidae; genus Litoditis; species Litoditis marina. Next base: position 30,627,505 of record OZ038434.1, read on the forward strand.
GCTCAAAAAACGGGCTGAAATACTCAAAAATTAGTATCTACTCCATTCGGGATTCGAACCTATGCCAACTGTGCCGCAGACGCAGGTGCTAACCACTCTACCAACTGAGCTGCCAACTGAACCGATGACCGAACAAGTATGAAAACTTGTACACAGAACATAATGGTCATACATGAGGCGACTTTGTTGTGCACAATAATTTATTGAAAATCTGGTAGGGAAATTATCTTTTCAACGGTAAAGTTGGACAATTGTTGGAAACAGGGGTAGTTTGAAATCCCGATTTAGAATAAAAACGAGTGAACCAAGGAACCATTCAATAAAGTCACCCTACGTAAGACAATGGTGTATTCGGTACAATTCTTGCATGCTTTTAACTTCTAACCATGACTATAAGCAAGCTCTACAGTTGCAAGGTGCACACACTTACGAAAGGTGATCTTTGCTACATCGTTATTGAATTGATCACAGCTTTTCTCAACGTCATGTTTTCTAGGACATTGACGCATTTTTCCACACAAGAAGGATTCAAACCACGCAAAATCTTCCAAAAGAGCAGCTTATCTGATGTCACAGTCTCCAAGATTAGAACGCTTCAAAACATTTCAATGATGTAGTTTCGAGTGGGCGATGATTAGGCTTAAAGGAGCCATTTCGCTAAAATTCCAAAAAAAAATGGGGTGAAAATAGCTCAAAACCTCATTATAATGTTTCAAAATAACTGGTCAGAAATATGATAAAAACATTTGCGTTCCAAGACGGATTTTCAAACATCAGGCATGAATAAACTATTTCCCAAATGAAGGAAAAGTGAGTGAACATATTAAAGAAAGACGATAATGTGAACCAGTCCCGTGTCAACGGTCCTCTAAACTTGAAAAGTTTCTATTTTGCTGTAAAAAAACTGGACCTTGATCCATCAGATCTATTTTTCTCTTTGATAATTTCCGGAGTTGGTATTATTTCGAATGAGAACACATCATAATCATCATATCACATGTGACTATGGATATGAATTCAACTCGAAAAACATAAAAACAAAATAATAAATCTCAAAGTTTAAATGAGGGGTGACCAAATCAAAGTTGTAGTTTGATCCACACACGCAGCTATATATTCGGATTACAACTGGAATAGAGCACGACCAAACTACAAAGTACAAACACAGCAGTGTAGTTTTGGCCTGCCTCTCTAATATATACTTCACGTGTATACTTAACTGGTGAGAACAATGCACGTTTACATTCCACTATTTTAGTTATTTTTTGCATTGTACTGTCACGGTCCACAAAATAACGTTTTTCACACGTTTTTCACACAAGGAACTCATCTAGTACTTGAACGGCTCTGAACTCCTTCTTATCTTTAAATTTGTCTTAAAAGTTGTAGTTTGATCTTTGATCTCAATACATGCCAAATAATTCGACTCGACTTTCAGCCGAAAAGGGACGAGATCAAAAAGTGAACCCTATACACGTCTGTTATTGTTGACAAACTTTTGTTTACAAACCATCGTCAGCAGTTAATTAGAAGCTAATTACATTTTGTATCTACTTAATCAATTACGCATAACTTGGGCGTTCTGCCATCTTTCACTACTTATTCAAATGACTTTTTCAGTATGTCATGTGACGTAGGAATTACTAGTGGAAATACTGGGAAGGAACAAGAGGACGTATATGATAGAATATATTACATGTACATAGAAAAACTATAAAGGAGATGCGACGTAAAGAAACGAAAAACAGTGTCACTTTGTCACCAGCAAAACTACTTGAAAGTTCAATAGCTGGGTGTAAGTTTCTCTGATATTTTTCAACTGTTTATAGTGTAAATCTTTCACAACAACGATAATATTACGATTTGTTTTTTGAAACTTTATGAATCATAGGAGAATCTCTGGTTTAAATCAAATTTTTCCTCTCGACAGGATGGGCCTATAACCTTATAACGTTTTTTCTTGACACCTTTTTCTGCAGTTTGCAAAACTCATCAAATAAGTGTAACCTTCACATTTGCAAACTCAGCATATAACTCCATTCAAATTGACTCATAATTGGGTCAAAGTTTTTCTTCGTTTGCAGTAGAAATGGAGTTTGTTTACTCTCACGTACTGGTGAATTCTATATGTGACCGGGTTTTTAGGTAACCTAACCGGTTTTCGGTAACCCTTTCTCAGGTTACCTCAGTAGGTAACCGGTCGGTAACCGAAAATGAAAAATAGGTTACCTGTTTTTCCAATGCGAAATGAGATTTTTACCGTTAGTTTGTACGGTAACCGGATTTTAGTTTCAGGTTACCTACTGGTTACCTACTGAGGTAACCTGAAAAAGGGTTAGGTTACCTAAAAACCCGGTTACATATAGAATTGGCCTCACGTACTAGCATACTAAATTTACAAAATTTTCCAATTTCATCAGAAAAAAACGATGCTGCAAGTCGTTCAATTTATGTAATGTAATAAAATACTGATCAAAAAATTACAGTGAGTACACATGAGTTAGGCAACTAGAGAAATTAATATAACACGTATATCACGTAGATTACAACTATGTCTTATATTAAATATAATGAAACTCACCACAAAATACATCCAAATGAGTAGATAGGAGAGGAACAGAAGATAGATAATCAAAATAAACGTCGACAGAAATTTCGATGCAGAACACATCTGCAAAAAATGTTGGGTGAAAACTGGGGAAAACGTGAAAACCAGATAAAAAAAGGGGGGGGGGGGTGAAACTACAGATTAACTAGAAAAGGGTTGAATACTATTAACTGGAGACCATTCAATTTATACTTCTTTTCAAGGTCAATTCCACAAGCAACCGGAAATTTTGTTAACTCTATCGGGTAACCTTAACCGTGTTACCCGGTTAACCCATCCATTGGTAACCCTCTTTTACAATGTTTTTTTGGAGGAAATTCTTGGTTACCAAGTGGTTAAGAAATGGGTTAACCAGGTAACCCGGTTAATGGTTACGGCTATGGTTAACAAAATACCGGGTTAAATAAAGAATTCGCCTCATTTCAATGGTTCATGAGCATTTTCAGTTATTTTAATTAGAAATTTCCAGTGCGCGAAGAAATAATACGGTCATGGGGTTTTGTTCACTAATCAACCTCTATCAATCTCATCAATTCGGAAGCTTTTACCGGAAAGAATCGTCAGTAGTTTGAGCTGCAAGTCCTCCAACCTCGCCAAAAAGCGTGAGCATACTGTGTTCCATACTTTCTGCTGTGTTGCTTTAGTGGTTGCGGTGGTTACTGATTCGACTGTTTTTAGGTTTCTATACCATAGAAAGGACACTAAAGTGTTCGTTTTACAAACTTCTCAGGTAACAGCTGGCCGAAAATGATCAAACTACAACAAACGCATGATCACGTAAAGTTGTAAAACGCAGGCAAGAGGAAACATAGAGCAAAACCACACAAATAGATTAGATCACGTGAATGCCACGTGAAAAAAGTACTTTCCAGCAATCGGTTAGCTCATGCAAATATTGGTTAGAATAGGAATCCATTTTTCAACATTTCAAGTGGAAAAACAACAATTCATTAACAAAATCACCAAAATGCAACCGGTATTGTCAACATATTCCACAGGATAAAAACAACACAACGAGACCATGAAAATTGAAATTCAACTGTTCACAATTTCTGCTATAATTTGCAAATTCACAAAAAAAAATGGAAAATTCTCATTATTCGTGATAAAACAAATATTTCACAAAAACTACTCCAACTTCAACAAAATTTCCTTGGTCAGGCGAGCAAAATCTGTTGGATCGATACGGGTATACTGTAGATATTCATCGATTTGTTTCGAAGCGAAACCGCCGGGGAAAAACGATTCTTCCATCTCCTCGTCCATTTGACAAATACTGAAAGAAAACAAAATAAATTGTAGATCAAAAATAATTTCTACTCCATCGGATCATGGTTCCAAAACTGATTTGAGGGAGTAGTGTACATTTGCCCCCCACCCTGGTCGAAAATGGGTTGAAAACGGCCCGTACTACAATCGCCCCCCACCTTTGGGGGGCGATTCTACACCATGCTTATTTACTGCAGGCTTCGGTTGAGTGGGGGGTGATTGTTCATCAGTTCCGGGTATGTACTATCACCCCCCCCCCATTTTGTATTGTGGGGGGTGATTGTTCATTGTCGAAGATGTACAATGTCCCCCCACCCATTTACCAATTACCCCCCACCTTCGCGCGACTTTTCTAGGATTTCAATTAGGTGGGGGGTAATAGTACCACGAGGGGGGTGATTGTTGGGTGGGGGGCGATTGTATATTTTTCCCGCGTCACTCTTCACGTGACCCCTTTGCTCAGAAAAAAAGCGAAAGGTGTTCAGATTTTCACGTAGCTGCCTCCAGTTTATGACTGGTACAATAGAGGCTGGTACCAATCTTCTTAACCAATCTTCTTGAACTTAACGTCAATATACAGTCTGAATATCAGAATCTCAATAAGGTTAACTACTTTCCGAATAAGCTCATTTTCTGGTTAAAATTTTCCGAAAACCCATTTTAGTATGGTGAAAATTGAACCACAAGCTTGTGAATTCATCCGACTCATTCACTCTTATTCATACGAAAATAATAAACCTACAGCCTGAATATCAATATCACAACCAGGGGAATGTGGCTCCGTTCGAAGTCGGCTACCGTATCCGCTTGAAGGCTGAACGACGATAAAAGTTGAGCGAACAGATGGGTTCGCGAGCTGCTCATACGCAGGCGACGCTCCAACTTCAGGAAACTGAAATCGGCAATGGAAAAATAGGTGAAAAGTATTTTTGAATTCTATAAACTGTTATATACTTCAGCAATGGCACATTTTTCACCTCCATAAACCTTGAGAAATTAGGTCAAGAGTAACTCCGGTTGTTCAAAAAACGACGATAGATTACACTGACGTTATCGAGTTTACTGTTTGAACCGACCATGAGGTGAGATGACGGTTTGTAAGGTAAAACCAACAGTATGCCCACACACCACCGAGGTGTGACTATTCTACGGAGAGGAGCCAGTTTCTTCCAGTTGAATACGCAACACGTGGGAACATTTTACTCTTGACCCCCACTTTTTCGTTTTAGCCGAAATAAGTACTGTGTTACAAGTCCGTTTTTTCAGTTTCAGAATAGCAAGAAGAGGTTAATCTACAGGACATGGAAAAACTGACGTAGGTTTCAGTGACGTAATCAGAATCTCAAGTTGTTTCTTCGGCACGTCCACACTATCGACAGCCGGCAACATGATGTCACTCTGGAACACGAAATGTAAACGCAACGAGATGCATAGTCCATTACATTCCTACGTGGACTCATACAGTAGGCACATGAACTTTCGACTGAAATTATCGCATTCCCAGAAAATGCTTCGGAAGCATAGGTGGGAGTTAAAGGTAGTTAAAAGAAAAGTTAAAAGAAGTTGAAAGAGAAGTTGAAGATCCCCCGGCCCCGGCCAGTTGACCGGGGTATCGCACCTATGTTCGAAAGCAGTCGTTATGAGACGAAATAGACGAACGAGAAAACCATGCAGTTCTTCAAAAACTTCATGTACAAAAACTGAACAGAAGTTTCAAATTCGTACTATAGGCTCCCACGGAGCAGAGTCGAAATGTATCATTTCCTTCATTTCTTTTTTCTTCAATCATTTCTTTCTTCTTTCTTTCATCTTTCTGAGTTTTCCGCTTTCTCTTCATTTAAGAAGCGCGGAACCGGGACAAACTTTGGAATTGGACATTCCTGATCGCATCACACTTCACACGTGCTCTCTCGCTTTTGTGGCGGGCCAATGACAGAAAATTTCTTGTTTCGCCATCGCCAATGTTTCGGAGAAGTGAACGTACCGTATCCTCGCGATCGTCTCCCTTCAGATATCGATTGAGTATTCCGTCAATTTCACTGGTCGGTCGCCGTCCTCCCATCAGAACCAATTCACGACTACGGGGGGTCCACCAACCGCTGGAAATACAGATGATCAAAAAAGTACTGAGAGGAAGTAGGAAAATCAATCGTCCTAAAAGAAAGAACCTTCAATAATAAACATAATTTTCCAGGTCTTAGAACAGGCAAGTTGGTACAGATTCCTGTTGGGTCGAAACAGTTTCGACAACATGCTGTTAGGGTTAATAATAATAGGTTTATTCCACAAAAATCCCAGACATGGTTGAAACAGCAAAAAATCGATTTGCATTATGACCACGATATGAGAGACTGACGCTTCTTTACTGTTTGCTAAAGGCCCAAACATACTACGGGCGGCTGCGGGCGTCTGCGGGCGGCATATGATATAAGTATAGCGCCCTCAGACTATTGATCCAATGTGCGGCTGGCTGCGGCTCTCGGCGTTTTGGCGGGCATTCATACTTTTGCGGGCAAAAGCGGCTGCGGGCGTCTGCGGGCGGCGCCGCACGGGGCCGCCAACAGCCGCAAACAGGCTTTGCGGCAATAATGGATTGATTCAATAGTGCCGCGGCGGCTCTCTGCGTCTGTAAGAATCAATTGTGTTTAAACCCAAAAACACTTGAAAAAACATCATTTAATTTATATCAGTTTCTTTCCTAATAATTAATAAAAGTAATCCTTTGTCATTTACATGGTTTTCATTAAGTTTTTCCATTTTTTTTTCTCATGATTTGAACGTTTCGAATCGAAAAGGCTTTTAAAAGCAAGAAGAATGAAATGTGGGAGGGAAAGCGAAAAAACATCATGAAGAGCATTCACTATTCTGATCTTCCCATTTTTAATGGGTTGAAAGAGAGGGGAGCTCGATAACCACAACTGAACGGGTTTCTCAGAGAGCATATTGAAACACTTATTACTATCAATTATCAGTCTGAGTTCTCCAAAATCACTCTGAAGATAGCAGCGCCGCAGTCAGCCGCAGCCAGACGCAAACGCGCGTACATACTTCAATCAGAGTGCGTTTGCGGGCGTCTGCGGGGCGGCGCGTCAAAACCACCACTCAGCCGCAGACGCACGCAGCCGCAGACGCCCGCAGCCGCCCGTAGTATGTTTGGGCCTTAAGAGATTTCAGAATAGAGCCACACAGACAACGATTTTCCTCCAGACTAGGACTCAATGCATACAGGGCTCGCTCTTTCCCTCTGAAAAACCGATGCAACTTAAAATACCGGACTCGCCAATTTTGCCACTTGAAATATCGACGGTCAGCCAGATGTCGCCTGTACAGTTTGAAATTCATAAGGAGATGCAGGCTAATTCGACACCAGTATTTAAGCCTGCATCTTCTCCGGTATTTTAAGCTGCCAGCGTTTTCACAGCCAAGGCCATTCCACGCTCTTTGCTATCCTGCTCTGTTTTTTGCCTCGATATCAATACAAACCTACATTCGGTCACTTCCTATACTCACTTGATCAACTTCCTGACAGTATCCACATCGGCTTCTGTCAGCTGCGGCTCCATTTCAGCATCGTGGGTGGTCTTCGAGTTTTCTTCTTGGGTGGCCTCCGGCACAGAAATACATTCACCGTCAAAGTCGATCTGAAATAGTCGAGAATTGAAAAATTTCAAACGAAAAAAATCCAAACTGTGGAAAAAATTCCAAACTGTGGTCCGATGCGAACGCTTCAGTCCTTTGAACTGCAATACATTTTTCTATTTTTCAATTGCAGTTTAAAGGACCGATGACACGGGATTGGTCTACATAATCGTCCTACTCTAAGCTCGGTTATGTTGTGTGTTTATCAATACATTCTCCGTCAAAGTCGATTTGAAATACTTGCACATTAAGTCAGATGTACAATCCCCGAAACTCATCAAAATCTCTTACGAAACCGGATGCGTGATTGGAAAATGCCCAATTGTACTTTTGATTGAATCATGAAGCTGTCCTCTTTTACATCTGAGCTCTCCCTAGTTTTTCACTATTCTAATGAAGTTTGCCTGCACGATGGGAGCGTTACACTACTTTTCACATAGCGTAAACCCCGCACAGATGCCATGCCTTCCTCAACCCCGCCCAATATTTTCATATTTCATATTTATTTAGTCACGTCGCTTCGTTACGAGGCGGTGTTCATCATACATAGCACAGATCTCTGTAGAAGCAGCTTCTTGTTTGTGGATCTTGGTCCAGTTCCTTCATGGAAGATTTCAGGAATGCATATTCACAAGCAGTTCTCTCCCCCAATAATCTAATTGAAAACACTACAAACAGCCTACCGAACATCGCTATACCCACAGCCCAGTAAGGTTCGACTATTCGACGGGAAGGAGTCCGTTTTTAGATTTGAATTGTTGTTCGATTTTTTTTCAGGCTATTCGGACAGCTTTACTGGAGTGTGACTACAAACTACAAATCATGACCTACACTAAAATCAATAACTCGATAATCGACCCACCAGCTCAGTGGTGACAACCGTTTCTGCGGCAGCACTTTCCCTGGCTCTTTTTGGATCGATTACTGGGGCCGAAATCAGTTTCGGAGATCGTTGTAACGACGAGTTGGCACCGAATTTTCGCCTGAAACATCAAAGTACAAACTACGGAAATGTTCAAAATCTAACTATTGAAGGAACAAGTTGACCGATTGAAAAGACATGCTGGCATCATCCGCTTCCGCCTGAAAGATCAAAGTACAAACTATAAAATCGACACAATCAAAATCGCCCCACTATAAATTAACAAGTCTCTCAATTGACACGAAGAGTTGGGACCGAACTTCCCCCTGGATGATCAAAGTACAAACTACAAACATTTACAATATCCAACTACTACAAAGTAACAAGTTTCTCTATTAAAAAGACAGAAACGTTTTTAGTTTCGTTCCACAGATTATCAGATTATCTGAAAGGTGTGTGATGTCCGCGTTGGTACGATGATGATTATATAGTCTGTTCCACCCACCTATACCCCTCTACAGTAATATGCTCAAACTTTCAGTTAAACGTTTGGTAAGTTGGCGTTTTTCGATTTTTATAAAATTTTGAAAGATTCTTCTGAATGTATACTACAACAAACTCTGAAAGTTTGAAACCGAAATAATGATTTACTCATTAGAAAAAACCTCGCGAACATTTGACGGATTACTGTAGAGGGACATCGATTGGTGAAACAGAGTATATACTACGCATAATTTCAGCTGTGTTTCATAGTTTATGATGTATCTACATCACCTACAATTGAGTGTTGTCCCCCGAAAAGGTTGTAGTTTGAACCCCGAGGAACCAACCTCAATCTGCTCAACTTGTCCTCTTCAGCCTTGCTTAATGACAGCCTGGACACGGATCCCTGCTGTTTTTCCGGCAGACTGGTGGGCTGGTTAGTCGAACTTGGCATTGGGGAGGCGGAACTGGGAGAAAAACATGATTTGTTTCAAAACTTCGGAGCTCTCTCTTTCTCTCTCTCCCTCTCTCTCTTTCTCTATCTCTCCCCCTCTCTCTCTTTCTCTGTCTCCCCTCTCTCTGTCTTTCCCCCCTCTCTCCTCCTCTCTCTTTCTCTCTATCTCCCCTCTCTCGCTCTCTCTTCGGCATTGGAGAGGCAGAACTGGAAGAAAAGCAATACATGTTTTCAAGGCTTCGGAGCTTCTCTCTTTCTTCAACCCCCCCCCCTCTTTCTCTTGTATCACGCTTGAAAAAACTATTAAATTATCATCTTTGAAGTATCAAATAACATAACTTATAGTTAGCTCTTAATTTCTCTTGCTAGTTTTGTATCTATCTATCTGTCTGGCGCTGTCCCTCAATCTATATACGAAGCCTTCCTTCTGTTGATGCTCACCTCGTCGCCTTTTCAGAATCGGTCTCCTTCGTGACGTCATCTTTTTTCCTGATGACGTCATCAGATGAACTTGGCACTCCGCCAGAACCGGCCGGTCGTTGTTCGATAAAACGACGAACAGACGAAACGAAATCGTCGTCATCCTGAAATAAGTTAGATGAACAACAAGATTTATATCATAACAATATAATATGAATCATTAGAATAACAAATAAAGAGGATAAAACTCCTGAAAACAGTCATAAGATGTTTTTACCACTATAAGACCAAAAAAATGCGGTCGGCTTCCTATTTTGGAGAACAAATACGTCATACTAGTTTGTGACCACAAACTTACCAACACAAAAACCGTTCACGCTCATACTATAGTCGTCGCCAACGGAAAGGCGGGGGGGGGGGTACTGTATATCTCACTTTCCGCTGTGTAAGCACACATGTCCTCGATTCCAAAGCTTACGAGATATGTACTCTAATAGCGCAGTGGTTAGCGCCCTGCTACGAATCTTTTGCTCGCGGGTTCGATTCCGGCGATAGACAGACACTTATAAATTTCGCACCCACTATAATGTTTATATCACCTAGGCAGTACTTCCAAAAAATGATAGTTTACTGTTACTACCGAATCACCACGGACTTCCTAATGTTGACCAAATTTATATGATAAAACTCAAAAAAGCCCAAAAAAGACTGAGAAAACCTCTCCGGAGACGTTTCAGAAAAAGACTCACTTTTTTAACTCTCTGCATCTCTGCCCTCTCTTCATCATCCATGGTATCATCTTCTCCCAAATCGCCATGTTCCGCTACCTAAAAGAATATTATGAATGATAATAGCATACGAATAATATTAACACATAAATAGGAGCACATAAATGATGAGTTTGTAGCCTTTCAAACCCCTTTTGCAATTTTGTATTCCATTATCTTTCGCATTGAGTTTTGGGTTTGCTTGGGTTCTTTCCCGTATTCATGTATAAATACATTTGGTGAACAACAAAAGTAACGGGGTAGTAACGGAGTACAAAAGTGACGCAGTTCTACAAAAGTGACGAAGTTTTATTATCATTTTAGTAACCTAGGCGTTAATAGCAGTTAAGCGCGTGAATATGACCATTTCAGTGTGAATGTGTTTAGAAACGTTTTCCGCACTCTTGGTCGTACTTCAGCCAGCTAACTTTGAACAAAGTTTCTTAGATAGTCCGTTACTTTTGTGAAACTCCGTTACTCTTGTTCACCGCTACTTCTGTTGTTGGCCATTTCATTTGAATCTTTCGTCCAATGAATACATACACCAGTAAGGTTGTCCAAATAGTCAGAAAAATTCAAAAAACGGACTATTTTTTCACCGAAAAGAAGAAAATCGGCCTACTTTTGATGAGGAACTATAAATTTTCACATGTCCACATCTGAAAACGGACTACTTTCTGTTGCTTAGTCAGAGCTTACTGGTGTTTGAATGAATAATCTCACTTCTATACCAAATAGTTATGTTTGAGCTTTATTACTAGCTGTACGGGTCGCCATTAAAATGCCGTGCCCAGTGGGAGTCGAACCCAGGCCATACTAAAGTGCAACGTGCCAGCGCGCAGCTAAACACCAGACTACTCGCCTTATTTAAACGATTTTTTTCAGTAAAAACTTGGTGGAAACTTCAGCCCTAGCAGTCGGCAGCACGATCGATAATCACATTTTCCATGTTGCTGCTGTACTGCCGGAGTTGTCAGCAAACATTATGGACCCTGCCTAGAATGCACCCAATACCCAAAGGGAGCGAAAAATACCAACAATCATACACCAGTAAGGTGCGACTAAGCGACGAAAGTTAGTCCGTTTTCAGATGTAAACACGTGAAAATTCAGGATTTTGCATCAAAAGTAGACCGATTTTCATCTTTTTGACTGATAAGTAGTCCGCTTTGCGAATTTTTCTGACTATTCTGACAACCTTGCGGGTGTATGCCAACAATCAATGAAAATCACCTTCAACGCGTGAAGTTTCCGCAACACCGGCCGTATATCCTCCACAATTTCAATCGATACCGTCGGTTTCTTGGAATCAGCTGTTTCGGGGCGAGGCGGCATCACACGGGGGTCAATCACGTACTTCTTTGCTGGAAACAAATTGGTCAGTCCAACGAGAGGTGTCTTCAATCTACTCGGTACTTTATTGTGTGAAAGCATGAAACGTGGAAACTGTAGCGATCATTCAGATAGTGTTCACATTTCCCAACTGGACTCGTTGGCAGCGTGCCAAAACTTTGGGAGATTGTTATTTAGAGAGGACATATATCTAACAGAAAGTTTCCTTGCATACGGATTGTAACGAAGGGAAAGAACCCTTCACATAAATTTCTACTGCTCTGAAATATTTCAACGTGTTCAAAAACTGCCTTGAAATTTTATTGACAAGCTGCCCAAGTCCAGTTAGGAAATGTGCGAACTATACATTACACGTGATCGCAAACTTCCGGTACAGCACGGCGTAACCAATACGTACTTTCTAGCCATTTTGTATCTTGTTTGAGATTGAAACACGGAAAAGTATTGAAAACATAATAACTTTTTTACTAGGGTTGTTAAAGCCAACTCGAAATTCGAAAAAACTCGAAATTTCGAGTTTCGAGTTCGACTCGAAACTCGAAAAACTCGGTTTTTCTCAAAACTCGAAACCCGAAATTTCAAACTCGATTAACAACCCTATTGTCTACCCACTCATTCTGTCCCCCTTTTCTCCGGTCAGCCAGAGGGGGTACTCGGTCAACTGGGCGCGGATAGTCGCCGCCATGTTGAAACACTCGACACAGCAGAACTTGTTGCGCTCCTTACACGTCTCGTAGATCTGAAAATACACACAGTAATATAGGCTCCGCTCTGTTCAAAGCAGGCCTATCTACACGATGTATGTTATTCTTTACCGCTGTGTTTGAATGTAGTTTGATCGCGTTGCTTTCCCGTCGAAACTCAAAAGATCAAAATACAACGGCATCTCGACTACTCCATATAGGTCTAACTATACACTGCCCTATGTTATATCCACTACCTGGTACGTTTACAAGTGTAGATATTACAAGAGTTATCCTACAATTTTAAAAGTTAGCCTACTATACCTCAAACCAAAAACCTGTTTCCTCACCTAAAGTCTACGGACTTAAGGAAGGAGATACAAATTGCCTAGAAAACTCTCGCAAACTTATATACTTCGAAAACTCCTCTACACAATAACCACTACAACTTTTTACTTTAGGGAGCTGGAATACACTTTGAACATGGAGAAAAAAGTAACAACATACCTTTCTATTCCTCAAATCAATATGATACTTCTGCGTGGATTTTCGTTCAATGTCCATGTCACACGTGGGAAAACCACACATTTTTGCCAAAAATCGTTCTTCAATCAAATCGTCCCAAGAGTTCTGGTCGAGGTAGGGAAGCTGAAAGAGAAGGCTTAGTTACAAATATCGTAAAATAATGTAAGAAAGAGGTTTACAATCTCTCTCTTTCACTTCAACCCATGAGCTGGACCAATTTGTTGTCTATGAAATTGATTGAAAATCGGGTGTTCAATCTGGGTGATCAAACTACACACTTGGTTTAAAAGTGACGTTTTCACCAGGGAAGGCGCCTAATGTAGAACATAAGTTCTATATCTGTATTCAATGAAAATATGGTGCTTCAATGAAACACTCAATAAAGTCGCCCTACGTCTACTTCAACCTCTTACCGTCTTACCGCCTTACCGCCCTTTCTCTCCCCTTCCTCCCATCTACCTCTCCTTCATAATTCTTCTCTTCGTCTTCATCCTCATCCCCCCTCTCTTTCTCCTCTCTATTTTTTCTTCTCTCTCTCTCCCGCTTCCTGCTCTAATCTCCACATCTTTTACTTTTTCATCCCTTTCCTTCCCATCTCTCTCTCTACCCCCAACCCCCATCGCCCATTCCTTACCTCCTTCTCTCTCACTTTTTGACCCCCTGTTTATCTTACTGTTCTCTCTCTCTCTCTCTCCCTCCCTCTCTCTCTCTACCTTGCTCCTCAGCTCTTCATTATCAACTACTTCTGTCAATTCCACCACAGAATCGTGTACTTTCCTTCGAAGTTCCATCTCCTTTTTCACGCGAGCTTCGACTGCAGTTCGAGTGGCATCTGCAATAGAAAACATTAACAAACATAAAACTTTTAAACATTATACTTGAAAATAGAAAACATTCATAAACAGTATACTTTCACCCCCCCCCCCCAACCTATCAATGCTTTATTACGCAATCTAAATCGCCATTAAAAAAACTTCTTCATAGTTTGATCCCGTAGCTTTTTCGCCCGAATTCAAAGATTATAATGGGGTGTGGGGTGTGTCGGCATCAAACTACAACAGAAAGGGATCCCCTTTCAATCTGAGCTCTATGTTACCAACCGGTTACAAACTCAGGTAATCTAAGAAAAGGCTTACCAAAAACTCGGTTATGTTGACAAAACCCGATTAGATATAGTTTTAATTCATGTATTCACTCTACCAGGGTCGAAGTAGTAGTTCTAGCTCAAAAAGGGAGGAGGGGGTGAAAGTGCACTGTTCCCACAACTCGAAGTTAGAATAACAAGGTTTTTGAACAATTAACAACAGCTTACTTACCATTCTCCTGAACCTCCTTCGAGAATTCCACCAACTTCCGTTCTTTCTCTGTTAACATTTCCATCTGGAAGGCAAGTTTTATACTCCAAAACTATCGGATCGTACTGAAGAGAGAGAGAGAGAGAAAGAGAGAGTGAGGGAGGTAGAGAGAGAAAGAAGGATAGAGAAAGAGGGAGAGAGAGAGATAGAGAAAGGGAAAGAGGGAGAGCGACAGAGAGAGAGGGAGAGAGAGAGTATATGTAGAGATAGAGAGAGAGCGAGAGAGGAAAAAGAGAGAGGAGGCAAAGAAAAAGGAAAGGAAGAGAGAGAATTGTCTATTTCGCCCACCGACTCTCAAACGAAAACAGATACCAAATAGTTGCATTACTGTAACTCGTTTCAAAATTTCTGAGAAAAACTGTAAACCGGGACATCTTCATTAATCTCTGAGAGATCTGATCTTACACAACCAAACTGAGTATTTCATACACCGAGCATCGTTTCATACCTAAATCACATTGTATAACTATGCTGTAAAACTAGATGGGCTTGAATACCATAAGTGACGAGTACAAATATATTGATTATTCTAAATAATCCAGTGTTCAAAGAAAACTTGTTTCACGAGTGCAAAACATGCGTATTGATTGACAATTACCAGCCTTGCTCTGAACACTGGGCGCGAACATGTACACATATTAAATCACATCCAAAATCACATATATCTTCGAAAATTGTTCTACATTAGCTCATTACTACACTAAAATCTTTTCAAATGGGTAAAAAATAGCATAAAACAGATGAAGTTATCACATAATAAGCAATGAGTATAAGTGAATTTCACAAACAAAAACACAGAAGCTTTTAATCATTATTGAACATATGATATAATTTCTGTCTCATACCCTTAACTGCTCTCTGTAAAACAAGCCCAGCTTACAGACATTAAGCCACTTCCACGATCGATAACCATGTTTCACGTGACACCTGTCGCTCTCTTACTCAAGTTTGCTACAAAAAATGGTGATCGCTCTCTCAATCTCAAAATTTTACTTTTCCAGGAAAGTACTTCGACTGTCAGATATTCATATCACAAGACTAGAACAAAACACCTACACGCACTTACTATACAATTCTCTAAGACTGAGAACTGTCACTAAAACCAGCGCTCTCGCTCTCTCAAAATCACGTACTATTTCGCTTGTCTCTAGTTTACTATGGAAAACAATGAAAAATCAATATTTTCCCGAGCAGAACTCGAAAATATTGCGAACTCTCTCGGACAGAGACACGTTTCCGTGCATTCTGAACGGCGAGTGGGAATGAGAATGAGATGATGACGTAGTCGAATCTGTGACGTCATCTTGCGTGGGATACGAGGGGGCGTGGCCACGCCTCCGCTGGATCAGATCGTGGGTGGTCACGCGGGATGAGATCTGAAACAGGGGGTTGTTTAGAGAGGGTGGGAGAGGGTGGGAGAGGGAGAGAGATAGAGAAAGAGAGGAAGATGAGAGAGAGAGAGAGAGAGAGAGAGAGAGAGAGAGAGAGAGAGAGAGAGAGAGAGAGAGAGTCGGGAGACATAGAGAGAGGGGAAGAGACAAGAGAAGAAATGTGAGAGTGAGAAAGGGGTGGAAAATGAACGAGCGGGAGAGACAAGAAGGGAAAGACAATAAGTAGAGACGAGAAAAACAAAAAGAGAAAGTGAGAGTAAGAGAAAAAATGAAGAGAGAAAGAGAGAGAGAGAGAGAGAGAGAGAGAGAGAGAGAGAGAGAGAGAGAGAGAGAGAGAGAGAGAGAGAGAGAGAGATAACAAACCTGGTAACACTGCTGGAAGAACAGCATAGACAATGCGAATGCGTGGAACATGGCCAGCAGCGCGGTGATGATGAGGAAACAGTGTCTCAGCAGCAGATGATCTGAAAATTATCAGCATCATGAAAGAAGCAGTACAGTTTGTTCCACCCACTTATAATCCTCTACAGTAATCTGCTACCTCTTCCAGGTCAAAGTTTGGTATATTAGCGTGTTCAGACTTCTCAAAATGTTGATATATGGGTTCTGCATGTTTACTAGTTTACTACTACTAACTCTGAAAATTTGAAACCAAAGTAGTAAGTACTGACTTTTTCATTAAAAAACAACCCCTTGAACAATTGACGGATTACTGTAGGAGTACATCGATTGGTGAAACAGACTAAACACTAATTACTTAACTGCCTGACTGGCTATATAACTACTAAAACTGCTAACCATCTCAGAGAAGTTTCTTGTGAGTAATAGTAATGTTTAATCGGGGTTGTCAGTAACAGACACCACCCCAAAAATTTATGGTGTGCACTGATGTGGAATGTATGAATCGATACTACACTCTCTCTCTCTCTCTCTCTCTCTCTCTCTATCACTCTCTCTTCGTCTCTCTCTATCACTCTCTCTCTCTTTCTCTCTCTCTCTCTCTCTCACTGTTCTCCCTACATCAACTAAATCTATGAACCGGTTTCATGACGGAAACTCACCGAGACTATAGTCGCGTACGATAGTGGCCGACAGATGAATAACGGCGCCCGAATAAACGACCGAAGAAGCCGCGACACAGAATACGAAAATGACAAAATCGCGGAGATTCCGTTTTGTGACGCAATTGTGCAGCCACGGACAGTGGTGGTCGAAACCACGGACACAGCTGAAAATAGAGGGCACCGTAAGACTCGGCGGCGTTTATACAGTCTTCATTCTATCAACGAAGACATCTAACCACCCTCTAGAACAGAAAAATGAGGCTTTTTGAATTAACAGGTCTCCAAAAGTCGTTCGGTTGTGCCTATACAATCAACACTGTAAGCGTCCACATAGACACGACAATGACTACAAACCGTGCCGATCACACACCACTCGCGACTTCTACTTTTCATAAAAATTAGTTCGCAACCCTCCATCTTATAAGAGACCTTGGCGGTGTATGCGACCATGACTGTACACAACTTAAAATATTGTTATTATTATTATTATTATTATTATTATAAGTATTAATATTATATAAAACGTACCGATTACAGACAGCGCAGTGCTTCGATCCGTCCGATCTATCCACCCAACACGTGAAACAGTAGTTCAGTCGAGGAGTTAACGACTCGACGGCTGTCACGAAGGAATCAGCTGTCAGGGAGGGCGCGACCACTCCCGGATCACCAAAGTACAGTCTGGAATGGATGAAAATGAAATACTATATTCTTATATAGTTACAATATAAACGGATAGTGGAGAGAAAGAGATTGGTACGTTTTTACCCCAGACACGACCATTTGATCTTCCCTGGGGCTCTTGGGGCTCCTGAGTGTGGTCTGTGGTAGGAAGAAACTTCGATGAATATAAAAATTCGGGAAAGAAGAGAACCACATCGCTGGAGAAAGTTCACATTTCGAACTGTTCGATTTTCTGGGAAGGAGACGTTCAACCCCTGACCCCTCCAACCGAGACTACAAAACATATATTTTCGAAGAGGGAAAAAAATCGATTGCCGATCATCCTACTAACCTTGCAAGAGACAGAAAGAGCACAAACATAATACAGAAAAACGAAATCTGCAGCCACCAGGGAGCGAACCAATGCACTTGAAATGACCTGAAAATGGGAATCGGAACTGAGCTGAATGTCTATACTCTATACCTAATAACTCTCCATGGTCCATAAGAAGCAGATAGGGTTACTAACTTTCATTTATTCATCTACATTAAAAAACTCGCTCATCAGAGAAAGCGAAAATAGGCAAGGTGGAAAAAATGAGATAAGATCGTGTCGTTATTGTCAATTGTGTGAGTAGGGCTTGATGAAGTTTGAATTCAAAACTCAACCCAGCCCAAGATTTTTCATGCAAGTTAGGAACCAGACACCAGTAAAGTTGATAGATGATAGAATAGCCACGAACAATTGAAAAAGGGTAACTTTTCGCCAATATCGAGAAAAATGGCCTCTTTTGAAGCGAAATCATGAACTTTGACAGATATCAGTCGATAATGGTTTAATTTTTACTTGTATATGTTTGTAACAAACCAGAAAACTCACGAAACTGACCATGTGACGATCATAACGCATGGCTCGGCTACCGTAATCCCGATCGGGATGAGACTCGCGTGCGATCCATGCATATCGATTTGTACCGTACACCCGATCACGATTATCAGTATCAACACCAGCATAGACGCTATTCCGTAGTGGAACAAATAGAAGAGGAGGCCGGCCAACGACAGGACACAACCTGCAAATTTGCAAATTAAATATGACAAAAAGCATATAGGACTTTTCCATCAAAAGTTCTTTTTCTGTTCCGAAACAAAATGTAATTTTCCAACGCGGAAATTATACCGCTTTCTATTGCCAAACTTACACTTTCTTCCATAACAGAAAAAGAATGATACACTATAATTTTCGGAGATCTTTTCATGCAAAAACCTTCATACTACCCTAGCTCTCTAGCACAAATGTGCAACACTTGACTGAGCCGCCGAGCCAATCTGCTCAATCCATATTTCCCTAATAACGTTCGCGCATCCGCCTTTTCAAAGTCATATGCCGCTAAGGGTCTTTCAATCCTCCTGAAATCTCGCGATACCCCTTTTTTGATTTTTGAGTTGCGACCCATTCATACTGTGATTTTCATCACTCTTTTTCTTGATGTACGCCATCGGTGTTTGGATTAGAACATAGAAAAATCAACAAACCTGGCAGCACAAACTGTCCCACTTTCCGGAACCGTTTCAAACGATGGAAACAGGACTGGGACTGTAAACCCTGGCGGCGCGCACCCTCCTCCAGCATGGCTGTAAACGGCGAGATATATACTCTTCGTCAATTGTACCGTCACGATCACGTGAAACATGGTAAACACAGCAGAGCTCAGAAACGTGCAAGGACAAAGTGCACGATTCCTCATTAGAATACTAACTTAACGTGTCTATTCAAGTTACTTCTAGTATATATTTGACCTACTTTTTTGGCAAACCTTTTCTGGGTTAGCTATCGGTAAGCTGAACCAAAACAAAGCTGTTATCATACCTGCTAGCACAGAAAAGGTTGAGAGAAAAACAATTCTGCCGATTTCCAGTAGCATAAGCACATAAGCTGATAGCGGAAACCGAACCGCGCTAACTGTCTCCCAACAAATATCTATAGTACGTGCCGAATTTAGAAATGATGATCCGCCTCATATGGGACTCGAATCGGGTCCAAAAGTTTGGTACGCTAACTACTACACCAATGGGGCTTATAGCAACGCTGTTGACGAATCGTATTCATGTGTTCTTACACAGCACAAAGTGAGACATACAGTATACCTCGGCCTTTCTTTAAGCGAAAACTATCTATAGTCTGCGAAGTTATGACAAGTTTAGCCATGTACGCGTTCAACACACTTACCGATTATCCGCTGATTCCTGTTGTTTCTAGCGATATCCATGGCCGTTTCGTGTTGTTTGTTCTTGACAGAAACATCCGCACCGCCCTCTACTAATTCGCTGAAAACAAACAAATACTGAAAATGAACATAATTACCAAATAGCCAAGCTTGCCCTCTTGCCCACCAAGTTTGTGAAATCGTGCACTTCAGGTGAATGCATGTACGAATGGCTCACCCATGCCTATCTCCACCACCCTCTACGGACATTCCTTCTACGGTTCATATTGAGCATGTGTATTGTACAATGGGAATGCAGTGACAAACGGATTGAATAGGTCGTACACAAATTTATTATTATTTTTATATACGAAGCCTATTCAGCTTTGAAACATCTAAAGCTAACGACATTATCCGAGAGATGAGCAAGAAAACTAACATAACCGCGGTGTAGTTTCGCTCCTGAGCGGCAAGATGGAGTGCGGTGTTCCCCTAAAATATCACAAAACATATAAATGATAATATTTGAAACCAACAACAAAACGGCATAAGATACAAAGATGTGACTATGCCACAAAGATGAACATGGTTTTTCGGTTCAAAAACACTTAATTGTATTGATTCTCTAGCAAAAAAAAGACAAATTTATCTGAATTGGCGTAGAAAAAGGACGTTTTCGGAATTTTTCTTTCTCTGCGGACAGTTTTTCCTGGCTTATGCAACCTGTCCTGCCCCACAAAAGAAAAGAGAGAAATTTTGGGCGTTCAAAATAATATTATTCCTACCCCTTCTCTTCCAAACACGTATAATGAATCTGTAAACTGCTAGTGAAATCACCTGCAAATGTTCCTTGGCGTCAATGTCAGCCATTTTTCGCAGAATCAGTCGAAGGGGGAAGATGGTGAACGATCGATACGCACTCCACATTGTGGGAGTCATTCCTGAATAGAAACTGTTTGAACACAAACATAAATTGATAGGAAATTAGGTGTTTTTCTGGGCGATCAAACTACGGAGTTGGGTGAGCGGTCTGATTTTCACCAGTAAAGAAGACTAGTTTTGAAATTAGGATAGTTCAAAATCCTGATTCAGATTAAAAACGGGTTATTCTATGGAACATCCAACAAAGTGGCCCTATGTTTGAACACAAAGGAAATGAATAGAAAAAAAAAACGATTTTTTGTGTATGAACACTATGAACAGTTACATCTGAGGAAAAGAAATAAGCGTTACATGGTTTCTAGCCAGAAAAATCCGAGAAAAGGACGGTGTTTCTTTCTGTTTTATGAGAAATCCAGAAAGTACGAACTAAGAATGACGGGTTCCTATTTCTGCCTATTCACGCGAAGTTCAAAGAGTATAGCCCCAACGCACCGCTATTGTCCGTAATATTTGCTGCATAGTCGAACTTCTCCAGCAAATAGGCGACCAGATTATTGTGCTGACCCTGAATAAATACTCAACATTCACCACTGAAACTTCCTTCATTGAACCGAGAGCCCAAAGCCAGTTTTGTTACTAAGTTACTCAAACAACTTCAACATCGATCGTACAATGTGGAAAACAATGCTTATTTACACCGGCGAGCAGGGGTGACCAAAAATTTGACCGACCCTACCGCCGGTACGACCCCTCCCCTTTAAAAAATATAAATTCACCGAAAAATACGAATTTATTCTTCAAAATTGCGAGAACTTCACGAAAATCGGCAAAAAGCGCCATTATTTTTGAAAATTTCCGCCCTTTTGAAGCCTATACAACCCCCCTGCCCTTGAAAATGTTGCACGCGTGCAACTTGTGGTCACCCCTGCCGGCGAGAACCGCTTACTTTCATAATGAATAATTGATACACGTTACTACCATAGTGACACATAATCTAGTATGCTGAATCTAAAATTACGAAATGCGCTAATGACACTGAGATTTACCTGCACAGCCAGATGGATGGGAGTGTAACCCTGTGTATCTCGGACATTTGCCACCGCACCAGCCTTAAAACGCGACTATCAAACTTTAATCAGAACAGATGTAATTCAGGTCAAACCGTGGATGATCACAATGTTTTCTGTAAACACTGAGTATCGAATCAATGTATATAAGACAAATAAAAAAACCAGCTTATCGCCTCTAAAAGCTGATTTTTTTTAAAGATTAAAAGCTGATGAAAAGCTGATTAGTTTGATTCACTGTCTGAGCGGCCAAGCAATTGGGCAGCAAGCCTACAGTTGTGGCCTGAACCTGAAAACTCATCAATCTGAACAAAATCAACCAATTCAATACATTTTTATCGAAAGTTCCCTTACCTTGATTAAAACAGCACAGGAGGCCAGATTCCCAACTCTCGCAGCCCAATGGAGAGCCGAAGATTGCAGAATACCACCGAGAACATTTGGATCGGCGCCAAGAGACAATAACCTGCAACTCAGAGACTCAGACAATTCCTTGCCAATTAACAAGCCCCTTTTGTAGAGACCTCAACGAGAGAGTGTGCAGGTCAGAAAAAAGTAGATGTCTCAGACTGTCTGCGGCCTCAATGACCTGCATGCTCTCTCGCTTTTGTAGCTGGCCAATCGCAAAAAATTAACGCCAATCGTTCTGAGATGTTGAACAAGAATCAATACAGACCAGCGCAGCGAAACGCTGAGCACAAAAGACTAATTATTCGACCTATACCTTATCCCTTTCCTCTAAACAAATCATACGGCGAATTCTCAATTCTCCAACTACCCTGTTGAGCGAAGATTGTCGTTTTTCCACCTACCACACTATGTCATCAACACATCAACTATACAGATACAGATACAGCTCAGAACGTGTACCAAATTCTATGTTACTTTTCTGCTCCAAAGAAAGTAATCGCATTTGGCACCTCTGAACAAAACATACGTAAAATACTCCCTTATTCTGATATTGGATGATGCTCACTTTTGCCCGATTCCGATTGTGTCATGATCACTTTTTGGGGTCAATGTTGCAGATTCTAGGCGAAATTACTATTATTTTGTGTTTTCGGTGCTGCTCATGCTCACTTTTTGGACTGCTCATGCTCACTTTTTGGACTGCTCATGCTCACTTTTTGGACTGCTCATGCACACTTTTTGGACTGCTCATGCTCACTGTTTTCGCCCCGATTCCGAACTATTTCACGTATGGAACAAAATGAATAATATTTTAATAAATAAATGTATATTATCGAACCTTTGTACAATCGGCACCCGATTATTGATCGCGGCCCAATGCAACAACGAACAGCCATCCGTGTCTGAGCTGGAGGCATTCACTCCGTCCTAGAAATATAAATTATAAATGGGAATGAAATAGGCGGTTTACACATGCAACCGGGTTGCATGTGTACTTGTGTACGAAACTATTGGTTGCTTTCAAATGCAACCAAATTTGCCTACAGTGAGACTTTTTGAGTACGTAAAGTGACTTTGGTTGCATTTGAGATGCAACCAGGTTGCATGTGAAAGCAACCAATAGTTTTGGCCTATGAAATACTGGAATACTCTGGAGGTGAAACCATTATTCGCACAAACCAGCAAACTAGTGAGGTGTGACTATTACAAAAAAGTAATTCGTTCTACGCTTCACTTTTCAAATACGAACAACCGGTTCCCCCCAATCAAGTCAAATTTTATACTAATAGTACAATTATGTTAAACCAATTTCGCAGGAACCACTGTGCAATCAATTTCAACAACGAACGTATGTCTTTTGAAGGCGAGGAGCGGTTACCGATTAAAAATTAGTTGGAAAAACGGTTCCAAAGTAAACAACAAGTACCTAAGTTAACTACCGATCGAAATATCCAGTGCCTGTGTTCAAGAACACGCATAATGGTTGAAAGATGTGTTCAACCAAACCCCCGCATCCTTGGGGAGTTCGCCAAAACTAAGCCCCACCCACATGTTCCGACAGTCGGTCCAATTCTTTCAAACAAGTTTGTTTTACTTTCTAAATTACGCCCCGCCCACCTGCTCAAGCAGTTGGTCCAACTCCTTCAAATCTCCTCGTTGACAGGCGACAACCGCCCTACTGATGACGTCATCTTCGGCAGATTCACCCCGAGGGCTCATCGATTAAACTACTTTAAAGTGCACAAGAGGATTAGTTATGAACCAAACTACAAGCTACTGTGCACTCTTACTTTTTCACCTTACAAATGGAAATTCGCATATTTCAGCCAACTGAGAAGCACGAAAAAGCCACATGTTTCTCATTCTTTTCTTCGATTCTAACAATTGTATGAAATGAGCAAGCACTCGAAAAACTGAAAGCAATGAACAAAAGTAACCTAACAATTTCGGGTGCGTGCCAAAGACCCGATAGGTGCGACAGAAACTCGTTCAAATACTAACATGGAATCGCTCAACCACACACATATAAAACAAAACAAACTTCAAAATATCCGCTTCATTATACAATACACGTCGCAGAAACAATTACACACAATACTAAATCTACAATAGAAATTTGAAACACTACCTACTACTTTACTATGCAAACCGGAAAGTTACACGAAACAATTTGCAAATTGTTGTAAGTTTCGATAAAAAAATACATGCAAAAAGTTCTCGGTAAGTCGCGCCTAAGAAATCACTTCAAAAATGAGTGAACCCCCTACGAACCACAAAAACTGCTGGTTACATAGAGAAAATGACTCAAACAATATTTGGTATGATTTATTCGAAGGTTCCTTTAGTATGAGCGGACCTTGGGTGGTACCCAGTCGGTTTCGCTCTTGTCCAGGGTCACGTCGATAACCGGGCGGTAGTTGAGGGTAACTTCTCCCGTCTCAATGTTCGAGTCGATGATAGAGTGCTTGCGCCAGTGGTCCTGGAAGAAATGATTGTAGATCACAAAAAAACTTTTTCTTATTAAAAACGTTTTTATTATTATTATTATCATTACCTTCATCTCCTTCTTCGTCTGTCCTTCCAACGATTCGCTGTAGTTCAACTCGTCCATGCGGTCGGGGAAATCGTCACGAGCGTGAGCTCCGCGGGACTCCTGAAATACACCAACCGGTTACTTTTCTCCAGAAAGTAACCAAGGAATCAGGTAGGGACCTTCCTAGTCCAGCCATTCCTATGAAAAACATCATAAAACTCCGAGTTGCCTACCAATATCGAATGAAACTACAGATTCCAACGATGAAAAAACCATCCAATATTTCAAATTGTCCTGTTTCGTGCAAGAAACATCAAAATCGCATAACATACTATTATAACTGCAACTGCAAAATGAAACAAACCTTTCTATTCTCGGCGGCCACGATTGTCTGAGTGGCGTTGATCATAAGATTCTGGAGTTCAAGCGTCTCTACCAGGTCACTGTTCCACACAAGACCCTGAAAATAATGGGGTTCCCAACCAGAATCTTTAAAACCCAGGTAGATAAGTGTATAAAACCATTATGTATATTCAAAACCGGTGAAATTCCATCGTTTGACAGCAAAAACCTCGCAAACTAGTAAAAACAGTTGTGTTTGCAACTTTTTAGCTATAAATTTGAGACAAGACCGAAAAACTATCTGTATTTGTTACCTTATCAGCCACATGAAGATCCTTCTGTTTTCCGTACAGGTTGCTCATCACCTTGCAACCCTCCTGCAAAATACAATAGATTAATTTAATCGCTTATCGTACATTTTGTTGTTGTTAGGAAACATGTTCACATGATCATCATGATCATAAAAACCATGATACCACGTTAAAAATCAAATAGCCAAACTTTGAGAGCAAGTATAATGTCACGTATGGAGAATGATGCAAACTGAGTGGTAGTTTGAACTCTCAACCTATCATAAAACCCAGAAAAAATCGATAACCAATCGATAACTTACCTCGAGAATGTCTCCTCGTCGGAAGACGGCGGCGTGCTTCTGCATGGTCTTCTGCATTTCCAGGCGAAGAGTGGCAGTGGGGATGTCACCCTGCAATTTGACGATCATCGATTAATCAATAAAATAATGCTTTGCAAAGAAAAACTAGACTAATGATAAAATGATATTATCATATATTAGTTATAGTTATTTTTGATTTGGTCTACCGGCCACAAGAATACTGCGTGCGTTGAAATTCATGAACTCCCGAGTAAAAAATCGAGGGTCGCAAAACGCGAGTTGATAACTAATCAATCTGATCGAAAATAATCGACCTTTTTTCAAAAAAATTGGACCCTTTTGCGTGTGTCTCATCAAACATACTCTAGTGCTAATATCTACATCGTGCCAGCACGCAAGTCTCACAAAATGAAATTGTGCGCTGAGCGAGAGACGCAGGATCGAACAGAGATCTCGAAATATTCCAGATTCCGGCCTATGTTAATTTAAAAAACAAATACAAACCTTGTTGTAACGGAGTTTATCCAGATTGGCCACCGAAGCCTCACCGGCATTCTTTGGCAGATCGGGGACACCGACTCCGGGTTTCGTGTCCTTGAGGATGCTAGAAAAGAAACAACATAAGATAGAGAGAATGGAGGGAGGGAGAGAGAGAAGATAAGGAGAAATAGGAGTGGGCAGAAGGAGAGTGGAGAGAAGACGAGAGAGAGAGAGAGAGAAGATAGAGAGAGAGTCCGACTCACGTGTTGGCGCAGGCTCTTCCAAAGATGACCAGATCCAGAAGTGAGTTGGCTCCGAGTCTATTGGCTCCGTGCACAGAATGGGCCGCGCATTCTCCCGCCGCGTACAGACCGGGAACTATGGTATCTCCCTTTTCGGTAGAGTATTGGATAACCTGAAAGAGGAATAATCCTAGTTGACGCCAAAAGATAAAAACAGACTACTATTTCGCCAAAATCAGGGAAATTTCATATTTTTGATGCATAGCAGATTCGAGAAGTTCGAATCGAACAGAGGCACTTTTTGGTGGAGTATGGAATCACTTAAACAAAATAGGTATGAAAATAGCAACACGCAGACTGTCTGCGCTCTTTTTGACCTACATGCCCTCTCGCTTCTCCAGTTTGCTAATACCCACCTCTCCCTTGTAGTTGGTGGGCACTCCTCCCATGTTGTAATGGACCGTGGGAATGACGGGGATAGGCTCCTTCGTCACATCCACACCAGCAAAGATCATCGCCGTCTCGGAGATACCTGCAATGAAATATAAGTGAGACACGACCATTTTACAAAAAAAAAGATTCTAGAATCAAACATCTGGAACTCAGGAGTTATTCTGCAATTTAGATGTCAAATTTCAGGGCAAACTTCCAACTTGCTTGAGGACATACTTTTCTCTCAAGCATTCAGCACTCTCATATTTTGTGCACACAAAACCACCCCAGGACTGAATAACCAGGTGATTAGGCCTACAAACGATCATGCATAACAATCCCACAGAGCCACCAGAGCGGAAGCTGGAACACAGCTGAAAAATCCGCAAAACGACCGCGAGTTTGCCTGAGATCCCCCAACGCACCAGGCAATCGCTGCTGCAGCTGCTCGGCGGGCAAATGATGCAACTGGAGGTAGATGTGGTCCTTCTCCGGTCCAACTCCTCTTCCTTCCATGATCTCCACGGTCATCGAACGGGAAACAACATCTCGGGAGGCGAGATCCTTGGCGGTGGGGGCGTATCTCTCCATGAAACGCTCTCCCTCTGAGTTCACCAGGAAACCACCTTCTCCTGCAAAGAGGTAGTAAAAAAACCGTTTCATAATCCAAAAAAGTTAGGCCATAATTCTGCAAACTAGAAATAACAGATCGTCTATATATGCAGCTGATTCATGATTCAACTGAATATAGCTCTTTCTTGCAGAATATATTTCAATGGCGTACAGGGGTGACCGAAAAGTTGACCAACCATACCGCCGGTACGACCCCTCCCCCTTAGAAAATATAAATTTAACGAAAATAAGAAATTATTGTTCGCAATTGCGAGAATTTCACCAGAATTGGCAAAAAATTCTGAAAAAATTCGCCCCTAACGGGGCCTTTACGACCCCCCCCCCCCCTTAAAAATGTTGCACGCGTGCAACTTGTGGTCACCCCTGATGACGTATACCATTCCTACCACAATACGAGGACGAAAAGCTCAGCACTGATTCTAAACTCACAAGTTACAATTCAAGAAAACCATTGGGTCCCACTTAATCGAGAGAAAAAAGTCCTATTTAGTCCTAAAACTATCCCCGCAACATACCTCTGGATCCTTCCGTAATCAGACATCCGGCTCCGTAGATTCCGGTGGGATGGAACTGGACAAACTCCATGTCAGAGTTGTTGATGCCGGCACGCGCGGCAAGAGCGGTACCTAAATCGGAAAACATGAACCGCTAAATATTCAACTACTGGCCAATCGGCGGTAGTACAACTCCCGAAATCACACTTTTGCCTCTCCTGGGAATGGTTAGTTTACGTGCTTCCGATGTAAATCCTAAAAATGTCCGTTTGTCTAAAAATTCTGGGAATTCTCCATTCCTTCAGTAATTATTTCAATTTCACGAACAGTACTCGTTCATCGATGAAAATACGTCCACGTTTATCGTTTTCAATTGAAATAGGGTAACTTCTCCCGAAATTGACGAAAAAAAGTTTTTAGACATATTCAGTCTATTTGTAAGTTTCACAACAAAAACTCCATACCGTCTCCGGTGCAGGTGTGAGCCGAGGTGCATGAGAAGAAGGCGCGACCGTATCCGCCGGTAGCCAAAACGGTGTTCTTTGATCGGAAACGATGGATGGAACCGTCTTCGAGGTTCATGGCAACTACTCCCACACAGGCTCCCTGATATAGAAGTAGTAATTGATAAAGTTATAATAACTTTAAAGTAGTATATTACTACCTTGACTTCTAGATCAGACCATGGTAAAACAGTATATATTAAAACCAATGTTCGAGCAATCAAATATTGCAACACACTGTCTCAATACAGCGAAAAACGCGTCAGTATTTTGAACAGTTTTGTCCTCTTTCAATCAAAATATGGTACCAGCGGACTTCCGATTAGTCAAAATTTCAGAAGTTACTTATTCTTGGTGAATTACTTCAAGATACCAATTTGAATGAGAATTGGGGCTCCACAAAACTCTTCATTAGTTGAAAGAGCAATAAGTATTGAACCGTGCGAATGGCATTAAAAAACTAACATTCTCCATGATGAGGTCGAGTGCCATGTACTCGATGAAGTAGTTGCAGTCGTATTGGAGAGAAGCTCCGTAGAGGGTGTGGAGCAGAGAGTGACCGGTGCGGTCGGCCACGCAGCAGGTTCTGCAAACAAACATAGTCTAAACCAATATAGTTATAAACGTGATTCGTGCATGCGCCAGTATCAAACGTAGGGCGACTTTGTTGAATGGTTCATTGATTCACCAAATTTTCTTCAAAGTCAGGATTTTAATCTACCCCAATTTCAATAATTGTCGAACTGCACTGTTGAAAACGTCAGTTTTCGACCAGTTATCATTTAGTCATTCAGATGAAACTCCTGATTTTTATTAAATTTTTGTGAAGAACAAAGTCGCCTGGGTGTATGCTCCAGTTGGAATTATCCCAAAAACCGACAAAATTTTCATCTACATCGTACTTTCATCAAAGATTTGGAAATAGCAAATAGTCATGCATTTTTATCTACATAGATCCTGATTAGAAGAACTAGTTCTTTTTCGTAGAATAGTCACGCGTTACTGATATGTGGATTCGTGATATTACGATATCCGGTGTGTAACAAATAGACACCCCCTCTGGCTCACTCCGTCGGAACAGCGCATTCACCACATCAGCCCACATTTTTCCTAGTTTCTATTCTCAAAAATCAATAGATTCGCCCCAAGCACATAGTCCATACACAGGCGACTGGGTTTACGGACAAATCCCCTAATTTTTCTCTAAAATGTGGCTGCTCATCGAACAAACTCTCGATTCAATTCTATTCCGACTTCTACTGTACGTATGCATGTATAAGGACATTTTTGGCACCGAAAGGTTACTTTGTAGCCCCTATTGAGGTCAAAAACGCCAGATTATTCAGTGGACATCAATTTATCGTGTTTCATGTTATTTTCCGGGTACAGTTAGTGAATATACTAGGTCAGCAAAGGCAAAAATCTACCGTAATTCTTGGTACCGTCCCGGGATAGTACCGGAAAATGGGACGTCCCGTTCATGTCCCTGGTACATGCGACTGCTGAGTAGGACATAGTCCATACTACAAACTACAATAGTACCTGTGAGCCTGTCCGCCTCTTCCGAAATCGTTCGATTGTCCTCCGAAAGCACGCTGATAGATCTTTCCATCAGTGGTACGGGAGAAAGGCATTCCTGAAAAAAAAATCATCCGTGAAATTGAATACGACTCAAAAACAATGACGCTTGGCTCAATTCCAAGGCAAATTTGAATTTATCTGAGTTCTTCAAATTCATTTTTTTTAATCCATTTCAAATCCAAGTCCATTTAAATAATTTTTGTAGCTCTTGTAAAATTGGCCAGGTTTGTCAAAACGTGACTACTGAAACAGCAACTCGAAAATCAGTCGATAAGTATAAATCATACAGCAGTGAAATGTGACTATTCTACGGAAAGCTAACGGTGTTTTATTACAAAAACACGAAATTGATGAATTTACTACAAAAATATGCAGGATATCACGATATTGGCAAAAAGGTAGGCCGTTTTCGTGCAACTTCACGGTAGTATGCTATCAATCGATAAGTACCGTAGTTCTCGAGTTCGATGACGGCTCTCTCGGCCTCTCTGGTCATGTAGTGAATGGCATCCTGGTCTCCCAACCAATCGGATCCCTGAAAATATAAACATTGAGAAATTGAAAAAAACACAAATTTAAAGAAGGACGATGATCTGGTTCAATCGCAACGCTTCAATCATTTAAACCGCAATACATTTTTCAACTGCAGTTTAAAGGACCGTTGACACGGGATTGGTCCACATAATCGTCCTACTTTAAGCTAAACTTCTCCGTTTCTTTCACTCAGACTCGAACTTTGAAAAATGTTGACGAAAGAATCACATGAACTTTTGGCCTCAGCATACGTGAACTTGTTTTTCACAAAGAAAACTCGGAAAATGAAAGTCCCAACCAAGCTCCAAATTTGACAATATCAGCCAGAGGGGAAACTGCATCATTAAAAATAGGGGCCGGGAAACGGTGGAAGAGTTTTGCTGTGTGTGAGGGGTGTCGGGTCAAAAGTGTACGTATGTCTGAGCGGGTATGCACCTTGACCGTGTCGTAGAAATGCCATCTCCAGTTGTCGGGATTCATGTTTCCAAGGGCGGCATTGATACCTGAACATCGTCACGATTAAAAACGAGGTTATCTCATTTTTAACCGCTCTGAGTCGAGAATTTTTTCAGGAAATGTATAAAACTCAGCTCAGCCCAGCAAATTTTGGAATTCAATGAAGTCCGAGTGAACAAATTTGTGTGATCGTGTAATCGATGTCTTATGGTTCACACATGTGAACATTTAGACCGCATAAAACACCGAAATAACTTTATAAAAACAAATCATTCATTCGTGTAGAAAACGCCTGGTTTTTACGAACGGTTTTGACTCAATCGATCGGGCATAACACTACTGTACTTTGTAAAATTCAGTCTAGATCATAGAAGGTACCTCCTTGAGCAGCTACTGTGTGAGATCTGGTGGGGAATAGTTTGGTGATCACAGCTGTCTTCAGGCCACCCTCGGAAAGACCCATAGCGGCACGCAGACCAGCACCTCCTGGAAAAAATCAATATGTATTCCCAGAAAGGTTGTTCGAATCGTCTGAAAAAAGGCAACTTTTTTGCCGGAAAACGATTTTTGCCAGATCTATTTTTGATGCAAAATCATTCAATTAAACGCGTGTTTGAATCTGGAAAGTGACTAGCGAATACAATAATGCAACAACATGACGGGACTATCGACTACTAGACAAATTTTGAATACGTTAGACACGTCGGTAACTATCGACAATTCGACATAACCTATTTTTCCATATAAACACGAAACTTGAAGATTTTGCATTGAAATAGGCAAATGTTCCCAAGATTAGCGAATAGAGCAAGTTTTTGAGAAAACATACCAGCTCCGACAACCACAGCATCGTAGGCGTGATCTACCACCTTGTACTCGGCGATGTTGCTCGTCTTTGCATCCGAGACTGAGGCGGTCAACGAGAGATTGCGACGAGCGACGACACCACGCAGTCCGCGGCCAGCTGCGGAAAGCATAATTTCCTGGAATAGGAGAAAATCAAAAACTTTTTAAACATTATTTCCTCAAAATGAGAAAATAAAAAAATACGATAATTTTTTGGAAATTTTTACAAATTTCTGACGAAGGAAAATTAATGATTACCAAAAGAAAGGCACGAAACTATATACCAAGGAACCAAACGGGAACCATCTAGGTACACAATGAGAGCTGTCGCCTGTCGGATTTGAGACGGAACGGACTAACTGAGTTCATACGGTGAAAATTGGCAGGATGAAGAACGTTAACGCAATGAAAGTTTAGTTTTATCTTTGGTAGCCCTTGGTTAGTTTGCAAATTGCCCGCTAAAGCAACTTGTTCGAACCTACAATTAATGGGAGTAGGAACGCCATTAAGTGTATTTGAGAACTGTGACAGTGTTAGAGAGACATTTGGCGATATGGTTTTCTCTTCATCCTCATAAAAATAAAGTATTTCAGAACCTCAACTTTTAGAATTACAATTGGAAAAACTGAATTTCTCATCTAGAAATGAATCAAACCATACTAGAACTCATTTTGAGGTAGGTTCCAGGTTGAGGTAGGTATGTAGGGAGGTAGGTAGTTATTAAAAAATAGAAAACTAGGAAAAATAATGAAGATAGAAGTCGAAAATATGCAAAACGTTCGAAATAGCTGCTTACATGCCAAATCTAAAAACACTAGAGCGGCGCCAAGAACAGCCGGACGGCACCCGATATGCGTCAATCACACTACAGGCCCAAGTCTAGTGCGCTGTGTCACGGTATGAACGCTTTCCAAACGAACCGCGATTTCATTTACCTGGTTTTTTGGCTCACCATCACTATTGGCGCGCTGCCAGTTTGGCCCGCACAAATCAAATGGATCACTGGTCTTGGCGCGCCAGCCAAGAATCGATGTACAGAAGCCTCGATTTGCATATCACTGATGTAAATTTTTACTGTTATCGTGCTCTATTCGCAATAACCGCAACGCGGATTCTGTACGAAGCGGTTTTAGGTTTTTCCATTTTTTACGTTGCGCTGTTCCCTATTAGCGTTCATACCGTGGTGTGTTCTATGCTCGCCGCCCAATATTTTTAAAACGGCCGTTCAGAGTTTTTTCGAGTTGAAGTGACATGTGATTTAGTTATTACCCCGGAAATGATTCGTTTTTGGAAATTTATACCGCCTTGCGAAGAAGTTTGTGACAAATGTATATAGTTTCACTGAGATGAGTAGTATTACTTACTATTACTATTAATTAATATTAATATTTTTCAGAAAAGTATGACATAGTTGTCAAGCAATTATTGAAAGTAAAACATAGAAAAACGAGAGGGTGAGTAATTATCACGAGTGCATAGAAAGGTGCACAAAAGTGAGTTGTAGTTTGATCTCGGCGCATGCCATAGTTTACGAGTTTTGCTTTTTTCAAAGCAAGTTTCAAAGCAACGGAATTAAACTACAAACACAGGAAAAAATGCATATGCCTTATTGGCTTACTTCGGAGAGAGAACCTAGTAGAGAATGAAAACTGTACGAATGAAATGAGCAGTCCACCTCTTACCAAGTTTTCAAGTTTACGATGAGTTGGCACGTGGTTGTATGCAAATGTGATGAAACTTTGCAGTTTGCCTATCACATTGCTTAACGTACAATGAACAAGCTGCGTTGTTG
The DNA here is from genome assembly GCA_964036275.1 of Litoditis marina. NCBI lineage: Eukaryota > Metazoa > Nematoda > Chromadorea > Rhabditida > Rhabditidae > Litoditis > Litoditis marina. Next base: position 30,661,088 of record OZ038434.1, read on the forward strand.
GTAAATTCGCGCAATTTGCCCAAAAATGCACCGCGGGATCAAAGTACAAACGGACACAGCTTCTGTTTGGGTAACAATTTTCCGAAAACAACGGAATCAAATATTTATTGCACATGATATGACAATTAGAAGAACGAACACTCGGCAAATTTGAAGAAACTCTCAATTTTCCTCCAGTTCTTCGACGGAAACAAAAGAATGCAAGACATTAAAGACCGACCAAAGTACAAACTCAATCTCTAAATCTATCGATTGGATCCAGATACCCACAAAGGAGTTAATCGATACTCATGTTTTGGAAATGAAAATATTAATATTAACTCTTACTAAAAATGGAAATCTGAAGGAAAGCTGGGCTGTTTGGCGTTGAACGCCTTCTTTGTCGGGTCGCCCACGTAGTTCCAGCGAGGTTGGGTTAGCTGGAAAATACACTTTCAATAAAGAAGAGTATAGGTACTAAAATGCGTGAATTGTAGTTTAGTCTCTATAATTGTGAAGCTGTGAGCATGGGATCAAGCTACAAACACAGCAGTTGTAGGATTCGTCAAACCGTTGTGGACACCGTATCATCAATTTTCTCAGACAATTCCCAGCCAATTGGCCAGCCACTTTTTTATTGGCTGAACGAGAGAGTGTGCAGGTCAGAGAGACGCAGACTGTCTTAGCCTGTCTGCGCGTCATTGACCTGCATGCTCTCTCGTTTTTGTAGCTGGCCGATTGCAGAAAATTGGCGCCAATCGTTCTGAGTTGTAAGGGACGGGGTTTGGCGAGCGGCCAGTTTGTCTGCGTATCATTGATCTACTCACTCTCTCAACTGCTGGCAAGTAATCAACGACCGCTCGCCCCGCATCGATCAATCAATTGAACCCTCTGTTGTCTTTATGGGGAACATGGCGACTATAGAAAGTAAATGTGCCGAATACATCCGCTCTCCGCTCACTTCTGAGCAACAAGTATGCTAGTCTTTGTTTTTGGAGAACATTGCATCTCGAGTATGATTTTACCGTCATCTGACAAGAGAATGATTTCATGGGAGAATATTCTGAACTAAGTGTGTATAGCTTTTGCCTCCATGTTCACACAATTCTCTCAAAATTTCCAAGTGGACTGATAGGTTTGAATGCATACTGTATAATGCCGTCCCGCTCTAATTTTGACTTATGAGCGTACAATCTGACCTTTCGGCAAATGAGAAACCATTATCAAAAATATATAACTTTATATCTCCATCTTGCTTCGTTTTCTCAGAAAAGCAGCTTACGTAATGACATCCATAGGGGAGTTGCGTACGGGGTATGCTCAAAATGGCATATAGAAGTACAGAAATCTTTTTCAATTTCTCTATCACATACGACAACACAAGTAGAGACCACAAAATAAAAATAAATCTGAACGTAAATGAACCAAGTCAAGTTGCGTCACAGTGAAAATGTCTATGTCCTCTTTTTTATTGCTTGATGTTATGCAAATTTTGCAAATTTTCAATCAGAACGTTTTTTCATGGTCTATGGGAAGACGAGAAACTTTTTTGAGCTTTTTGAATTTTCCGTGAAACCCAGATTATAGCGGAACGGTTTCTTTAAGATTGCACTATACCTTCTTAGCCGGACCCTTTGGAGTATTAACCCCTTCGTAGAACATTATATACGATTGACAAGGACTATACCTTCCTAGCCGCTCCCTTCTTTGGCGTAGTTTTCTTTCTTCTCCTGCTCAAATTCCCCTCCGATGTGCTTCTTTTCATGGCGGGTTTCTTCGTTTTCTCGCGACTTCTGGCTCTCTCGTCTTGCCATCGCATTTCCTGAAAACAGCGTTTACTGTTTCTCACCAATCGATGTCCTCCTAGTGATCCATTATTCAGAAGGCCTATTCTGACGGACGATTCATCGTTTTGGTTCCAAACTTCAAGAGATTGTAGTTGTAGAGGTGCAGAAGACACTACCAAAACTTCGAGAGAGTCTAAAAACGCCAGCTTATCAAATATTGACCTGGAAACTTGAGCATATTACTGTACAGGGTTATAAGTGGGTGGAACAAACTGCATACATCTAAGGCCGTATGCAATGAAATTCTGTAGCGGCGATCTCAAATTGTGTCTCTTCAAATACGGACTGTTCCTCTGCGTTCAGTCTCGAACAGAGTGTACAAGGAAGAGAAAGAAAGAAACTAGTGAGAGAGAGACAGAAAGAGAAAAAGAGATAAAAAGGAGGAGATTTGTGTAGGCCTTTGGTGTATACTTTGGAAACACATCAACTCTGCATTTATGTGGGGTCCATACTCCATGTCATTTTGGTCTTGCCGTCTACAGTCTATGGAACATGCTTGATTTGCAAAAAAAAAGATTTGAAAGTTGAGGTTACAAGTTCATAGGGAAGTTCCCAAAGCACCAACCTGTTGTTTTCTCACATTCTCTTGTCGTCTTCTCTGCTCACTCTTCTCTCTTCTTCTCTCGTTATCTCTGCTTCTCTGCTCTTCTTCTGCTCTCCGTCTCCTCTCATCGTCTAGCACTCTCTTATCCTTCTTTCGTCTTTCTTCCTCCTCTATTTTTCTCTGTTCCTCTTCGCGCCTTTTTCTATCGGTGCTGCAAACATTTCACTAATTACAAACCGACTTGGAACACACTTGGTTTTCAGGAAATTAGAAGAATAAGAAGAGTTGCTATAAAACGCATGAATAAGTGAGTTGTCCTGAAACTTTTCAAAAACTATGATTCGGAGAGATTTACTCTTTCTTTGTATCAGTACTGGTGGCATAATTAAACTACAAATACACATACATATTTCTGTTTACGTGGAAGATATAATGAATAAAGACCAGAAGTGTACCTGCTACTACTTTCGGTCGGTTTCTTCTTAGCCTTCTTCTTTTTGAAAACTCTATGCACCTTTGGTGGCTCCTCAACTGAAATAAGGACCTACAGGGAGTTACCACATTGTCCCTGTGATTTTATCTCAATACACACCGCAGCGGCCTATACCAATTGTAACCGGCGTCAAATGTAACCACCGAAAGTCAAGTTTGTCCAAGATGGATAAGACTGAACCTGTCTAGAACAATTACCAAAGCTCACTCGTGTACGTTTCTCTAAATTTCACTCGGAAGCTCGACCCTTGGTTAGATTTTACCCGGCTAAAGTTTCATTATTAGTGGTTACATTTGACATTGGTTACAAATAACATTGGCCCTTCTTAACATTTACCGAAAAGTAACAGAATCAAACTACCAACACGGGGGATAGGACATCTTACACTGTATGGCTTGGCTTCGGAAAGAGTGAACCAAAAGGGACCGTTCCTCTTTAATTTGGAGGTTTGAGCTGATTAGTCGATATTGTTCACATTAAAAAACCAAAATCATTCATATAGGTGCCAACTTCCTGTCTTGCTCCGTGTTATCAAAAATGCGGCGCGACCACGCGCACGTACATACACCGCCGAGTTCACCTACGTACAAAATTTTCAAAATGCCCATCAAATCACAAAACCATATTCCAAACATAGCCAAAGTTACCAATATGGTATCTGTAAAGAAAGATCTGCGAATCTCATGGAAACTACAAATCAGTGATAGATTAAGAATTGCTGCATTACAGTAACCCAAATCCTGTTGGCTTCTATTTTGCTTCGTAATACTGTGGGTTTTTGAACTCTCTGTACGTAAGGTATGAACTTTCACCTCAAAACAGGAATAAATGACTCTTTTCATTTTTCAAAAATTACCTACATTGCACATTATAGAGGTACGGTCCCTGTCAATAAACCCATCAGCCCATAAAGGTTCGCTGAACGCTACGCAAACATACCTTTTCTAAACATTTGGTAGTGCCAACTATACCAGTGTGCAAAATCAAGTAAACGAATGAATTATTCTATTCCATACTTGGTGCATACGTCATTTCGTCACTGTGTCTGCGTCTCGGCGACGGTTCTCTTTCTTCTCGATAGGGCGAATAGGTTCGTATGGAATCTCCGGATTCACTCCATCTAGAAATTAGAGGATACACAAGTTACAACAAAAAGGAATAACACAGCAGAAAACGAAATACACAGTAGCGGCCATTACTTCATGTTTTCAGTACAAAACAGTCGTTCCATTGTTCAACAATTTAATGTAGCCGTTCACCGTAAGAATAAAGTGGAGAGAAAGAGAAGAAGAGAAAGAGAGAGAGAAAAAAACCAAGAGAGATAGAAATAGTGAGAGGAAACGAGAGAGAGAGACTATACCGTATTCTCCTAGTTGCTTCTGTATTCAGTCTTTCAGGAGATGGTTCCCTAGCTGGTTCCCTTGTTTTCCTTCTACTTCGTCGGGGTGAGTCGGGTTCTCGCGTTCTTTGTTGCAAATACGGGTTCACGGCTGAAAAGCATACTGTAGACATGATTTTGACTGTGGCATCAACATGAACACATTCTTCTACTACGACCACAACTACTGGCGGCGTACCAATCAATCCCTCCAACCTCATGTGAAGTTTATATGAGTTTTTCATGAGATACCTCCACCAGCGCTACTCGTGAGCTCCCAAGGTTGGAGCATGGCAATCAATGACATCTCATCAGAAGCTCGTGAGATATAGCTCATGAGGTAGCTCATGAATTGTTCGAGGGATTGGTACGTCGTCTGATGAGCATATTACAGTTCACTATTGTGATACATCACAATAGTAAACTGTGATATGCTCACTGTACACAATATTCAAATATTTATTTTGCTCCCAGCGCTCATGAGTTGCTGTCAATCCTAATTCTCACAGTATCCAATCATCTGAAAACTGCTTCAACAAGCAACTATCGATTATGAAGAGTTAAAGTGTGCCAAAAATGTTGAATAAGGAACATGGAAATTTAGGTGCATGATCAACGGTAGTTTTCGCTGAAACACTTCTCTGAGAGCAAGTTTACCCACGCAAAATGTCCTTCCTTCTTGGGGATAGATCAAATATCTCTGGCTGTCTGGGACCCTCTCTTACACAATCTCCCTCCACAATTATTCTTCGCAGGTAACATCGTCGGAGAGCTGAAAAACGTCAGATGTTAGAGAGTGAGAGCGACAATGGGAAAGTAAGAGACGCAGGAAAAAGGCAATGCACCTTATCAATGAATGCATTAATTTATTAATGTAACTCTAAAAAAATATCAGCTGAACCTCTCTGTTTGTCGTGCTATAGTTTGTTCCACCCACCTATAACCCTCTACAGTAATCTGCTACCTCTTCCAGGTCAAAGTTTGGTATATTAGCGTGTTCAGAACTCCTCAAAATGTTCATAGTGTCTTCTGCATGTTTACTACTACTAACTCAGTGAATTTGAAACCAAAGTATTGACTTTTTCATTAGAAAACACCCCCTTGAATAATTGACGGATTACTGTAGGAGTACATCGATTGGTGAAACAGACTATATTTGACCCGAGATATATTTCTTTCACAAGAACGATACTGAATTCTCACGTTCTTTCACGTTCCACGTGAACAAAAATGTGAAACAGTGAATTATACATTTTCTGGTTCGATGTATTACATTTCAACCACTAAATAGTACAACTATAATGAGGTTTCATACACTCACTCACGCTGTTGTTGAAAAACAAATGAACGAAAGCCAAAATTTTTATCATCAATACAATCAAGCATAATAATCGTTTGCACATTTTTTTCGAAAAAAACCAACTAGTAATGTTTTGTGTAGTGCGTTAAAGAACACGTTCTTTTCTGATGGAACAATGAAAAGTATCAAACATGAAATTAGTAAGTGAATAGAAAATGAAATGTTGAATTAAAAAAGTCGATAATTTCCCACCCACCTCTTTCTGTTGGAGCCATGCGTTGTTATGTCTTGTAGCTAGGTGAAAAGTGAACATTATCACATATTCATGAGCGGGGAAAAGTGAAGAAAACACGGTTTTCGAACGCCAAGATAGATTACGTCATATTTTTTTCTGGGAAATGAGAACAACTATCGTGAAGGTACAGTGAAGCCACAGGTATCATATTCAGTATATTAGAAACCAGTTCGGTAAAACTAAAAGAGCCAGCTAATGTATGAGTTCTCTCTGGTTTCACACCTATACACTTAAAAGTGAACAATCCAAATTTCCGTGTTATCGTGGAAGAAGTATTCTGCAAAATCTGAGAAATAACAGAAAACACAATTGGGAACGCCAACTTAGGTGACGTCATATTTCTGGAATTTTCTCGAAAACAACCTGATTTTTCAGAGTTTTTGCTTCTTGTGGAAGGTGGTTTTCGGTGAAAGGCAACAAATACTAAACAGTAAAGATTTATTCTCAACAATAGTAATCAATTCTGACCACTCTCAATATGTACGCAATGAGTGTAGGTAGTAGCAATCAGCCTTGCATCGCAATATCCGATGTCTTTCTTTGAGATTCCATTGTAGTAGGTATTCATGATCACATAGAGCTAAAATAATGATAATGAACAATGTATCCTGTTTGAATGAAAACTTGTTAACGTTTTGAATTCGGCATAGTGTACAGTGAAATGTTCCATGCAGACGTTAATTATGTCGTTTATCAAAATCAAACTTCCTATGAATTTTTTATACATCTCTTTCAATCCAAAGCAATGTAACAATGTGCAAATTTTCCCTTTGATTTCGGAATGAAAATGCAAGGAATATATAAAACATTATATAACCCACCTCATTCTTCACTAATTCAGCAGCATGATCTTTTGTTGTATTGTAGAAAGTTATTTCCACAATTTCGCCACTAGAACACAGAAATCGCAAAGACTGAACTGTCCCATCCTTTTTAGTCAAATTGGAAGAAGATTTGTCAAACTTGAGAGTCACGTTCCTAAAAATGAAATTACGAAAGTTTGAGAACGAAAGAAGCAACGAAATGTATTTTTCAGTGAAGTTTCGATTATTTCAACATACAAGCGAATGCCAAAATGTTTCCGAATTCCAAAATGTCCTCCATTTTTCGCATAGAATCTAAATTTCTGGTTGTTCTCAGCGGTGGAAGCAGTATCAAAACTTACCTTCGAGAAGTAAACTCTATAACGATATAAAGTTATCAGATTTACCTGTGATAGGTTCGGACATCTTTCAACGAACAATGGTTCGTATATACTTCCATAAGAAATATACCATTAACAGAGAAAGTTGTGCTGTCTGTGATATTAATAGAAGGGCCCTCGATGGGAGCTGAAAAACAAAATTATATAATATTTAATGTTAAATTGCATGTAATATCATGTGCGCGTAACAGGGCAAACATACTCTTTTCTTTAAAACTTTTCTCTCCATTTACCCTTTTGGAGTGCCACATATTTTGTGAAAAGTCACGTGTTTGATCGCGAATAAATCTGCCCCCCCCCCCCCTCCAAATAGGTTGGAATCCGACCTGTAGTACTTGAAGGTGATGAGTTTACTAATTTATGGTACAATTTTTGTACAATAAATAAATTTGCACAAATAATTGTACAACTATTCCTGAAATACAATTTTGTTCTATTCTACTTCGTTTGAGATTGCCTGCTATTGAACAAAATGGAAACCACGGTATTGTGAACTACTAAACTTTTCTAGATTACCGAAATCATCAGCTCAAGTCGGTAATACAGTTAGAAACAACCATATAATTATTATAAAGTTTAAGCTTACACATGTATTTTCCGATACGGTCATAGTTGTCCCATTCAAAGTTCTGAATATCTAGGACCTGAAATCACCAATTATAAGAAACGATGATGTAAACTGCAGTCCCCGTAAACTTCAGTCAAGCTTTTGATTAGATATGATTTTGATATTTTCTTGTGGCCAATGGGCTCAATCTCTGAAAAGAACCATACTTCCATGAAGTTCGACCAGTAAAGGTTCCGGCATTAGAAACATATTTCGGCGTTAGAGCTCGAAAATGTCTGTGACAACGTTGTTCACGGCGTTCTCAAGAACAGCTTCAATAAATAAGGAACTCGCGTCCTCGATTTGAGACGCTCCGCAAATGATTCGCGTGAAAATAAGCGCGATACGCATCGAAGTAGTGTTGGCACCGTTCCAAATTGCAGTGGGATACAGTGTCCCGCCACGAAAACTTTGTGGACGGAGCTCAATACAAGTTTAATCGCAAAAATTGCTGTAGGCGAGAACGCCATGTGTTGTTGGCATTAGAAATTGTCATTAGAAGGGTTGAATATATAGACTGTAAGAATCTTCGCAGGAATGATGTGTAACTAAATTCCACTCTTCGTTCACTCACCATTCCAGGTCTCAGGGCTTTCAACAGTTGTTTCTCCATTAAAACGACCATGGTTTTTCCGCAAAAGTCTTGAATGAGAATTGCGGGAAATCGATGGATGTCATCCACGACAAGTATGAGAAATTGACCGGATCTGTGGAAAAAATCAATAACGAGAATAAATCTGGAGAAAGAAGGTGATTGTGAGCAAAAGCCAATAAACAATTTTGTCGTAAAAACTTCTTGATATTAGTCTTCGATGTTGATAGTTAAAGAAGGACGATTATGTGGTCCAATTCCAACGCTTCAGTCCGTTAAACTGCAATGCAGTTTCCAATTACAGTTTAAAGGACCGTTGAAATGGGATTAGTCCACATAATCGTTATGATTTTAATACAAGTTTTATGTGTTTCCAGCTTTACAAAGCTGTACTATTGTAAACTCGATAACCAACCTTCCCTTTCCATTCTGATAAAAACGGAATGACGACAGCGAGCGAGGTAGTTTCACAGCGCCCTTGAACACACCAACTTGTCATTTTCCACCACTTCAGGACTTTTCTCATTCATACTGTTACAATGGGAATGTAGATAATATAAGCATTCTTTGAATTCAAAATTTAGACACGAACAGAAAGGTGATTTATGTAACATGAGGTTCAGGTAGAAACAAAACAAGCAATATTATGAAAAACTTACGTCTACGGTAACATTGTTCGAAACTTCCATATTTCTAGACGGGTGAGCGAGCATTTGGGGGTAGGTGAAGACGATTGTGAGAAAGAATTGATTGGGGAGATAAGACTCCGGCTTATAAACAATTCCGACATTACTGATTACAGTCATGGCGCCAAATATACGTCTTGCCATGTGAATCGTTCCGCGCCAGTCCGAAGTCCGAAGTTACTCACAACAGTCCTGGCATGCAATATTTCGTCACGTCAAAGTCATTTTGAAATGTGCAAAATACCCAGAATGTAATGTTGTACAGAGCGAGGGAAGAAATCTATATGAGTATGAATTCGCGTACGCCAAATATACGTCTTGCCATGTGAATCGTTCCGCGCCAGTCCGAAGTCCGAAGTTACTCACAACAGTCCTGGCATGCAATATTTCGTCACGTCAAAGTCATTTTAAAATGTGCAAAATACCCAGAATGTAATATTGTACAGAGCGAGGGAAGAAATCTATATGAGTATGAATTCGCGTACGCCAAATATAAAGTTTTAGGGACCAAATCTTCTTCGTTGTCGTTTGATCACGACATACTACAAAGCAGCAGGATCAAACTACAAACACATCGGTATAAGACAACATACACCGTATTGGCCTGTTTTGGAAGAAACGAACACATAATTGAATTCAGAGTTGAATACGAGGATTACTAACCTCTGTAAAAACAGTCACTTGATGAATGAAACTGACAGAAAATTTGTAATCATAATGTAGGAGCATCAATGGGAATGAAAAAGACTATAACATCCTAATTTTCGAGCATGGCCTGCTCCATTCAGGGAGAAATCACTTCTGTTTAAATTACATCTCGGAACAAAGTTCATAAGAGAAGGGGGTGGAAAAGTACCAACCTGAACAGTTTAGCACTGAACCGCACTGAACAGAACTGAACCGTTTAGCAAATGATGCACGTTTATTTTTGGCCCTCATTTCTCTGAAACCATCTGGCTAGTAGATTGTTCGGCGAATTTTTTATCTAACTAGTTAATTCGACAATCGAATCATTTTTTGGAAACATATTCTAGGTGAACTGAGTAGGTGACCGAAAATTAACCTAAAACCAGAATTCGGTCAAAGTTTAAAGTGACGGTAAACATCAAACTCTGCGTTAGATTGAAGGGTAACCGGTTCTCCATTTTGGTTACTAGCCCGTTACCTACTCAAGTGACCTGAAAGAGGGTTACCGAAAACCAGTTATGTTATTAAAAACCCGCTTAGATAAACAATTCATCAGATTGTCCGTAACTTTAGCCGTGCACCGTTTCCACGTCACGCGAGTGACGAGTTTAACCGAAAGAATGAACACGAAAATATTCCCGTGAAGATATGTACCGTTAGAAAACTGAAGTTCTCTATTTTTTGTACAATGCGTGAATGCTTTCGTCTTTTCCAAATGCATTATCAAACTTTAAAATTAATAAAACTCTTTTGTATTCATTCAGCTTCTACACTCATTGTTCATATACAACTGTTGTTATCGTTCATCAATGATTATCCGCTACAACATTTTTACCTTATACATTTTGTAGTTTGCCTCCCTACGAAAAACTTATAAATTTTATCAATTTTGTAGTTTGCTTCCTCATGACCTTATTAGTTACCCTTGTGTCTCAGACCGAGACGAGTGCTATATTTTTTTATAGTTCACACCATTCCTACTGAGACTCCTACAGTAACCTTACAAAATTTTCGGGGCGTGTTGTGAAGCTGAAACTTTAGTTCATCGAAAATCCTCTCGTATATGTACTGTCCCTGAGTACGAGAATGAGGTGCGAAAATCCTCAACCTTTTCGATCACTAGTTAGTGAGGAAAACAACTTGAAAGTTTCGAAATCCTACTGTAGGAGTCTCAGTAGGAATGAAAAAGACTATACCACACATTGATTATAATTTCTACTACTTTTTCTTTGCCTTTTCATCTTTGATCTGTGCTTTTCTATTACAATTATCTCTTTTATTGCAAATCATGTGCATGAATGAATGAAATGAACGGAAAAAAGGTTCTGAGAAAGTTAAGAAGTTTTTTTTTAAATTTTGCTTCTGCATGCATCCTTCCCTTTATATATGATTCCGGTTGTATATGAGAAGGATAATATCTATTGTTAAGAATATTAGAATGGGAATCTTATTTATATTCTTGTTTACTGTATCATTACGTGAAGCACATAGTCCAAACGGAATTGGTCAATAAGGCACTTCCAGATTCATATTTCTCTGCACTAGAAGAAGACTCACTCAATCTGGAAAATGGACAAAGACTCGGAAGCCAAGCGGAAGGTAGATATATTTCATTCAGCCATTATAAGAATCTCGCTGTGTTTGTTGTTTCATCCCGTTGATTCTCCGTTGAAACTTGTAAATTATGGCTTCTTCCAACATCAGGCGTGGCAATCTCTCAAAAACCGCATTACTCAGAACGATTGGCGCCAATTTTCTACGATTGGCCAGCTACAAAAGCGAGAGAGTGTGCAGGTCAATGAGGCCGCAGACATCTGAGTCTCTCTGACCTGCACACTCTCTCGCTCAGCCAATAAAAAAGTGGCTGGCCAATTGGCTGGGAATTCTCTGAGTAGATACCTCAATATCTCACGAACTTCTCAGGAGCTTCTATCAATTGCTATGCTGCAACATTGAAAGTTCACGAGTTGCTCATGAGGCTCATATGAACTTCTTCTCATATGAACTTCTCATGAGATTGGACGGTTTGCTACGCCGCCTGACTACAACGAAGATCATTCGTAACGCATTTGTTTCAGATAGACTTACTGGAAGCCCAGAAACGTCAATTGTTGGCCACTGTTCAGGTTGGTGCTTTTCTATATTTTTTTTTGACAAAAATTAGTGTATATATCTAGTTTAACCATCCGGTTATTAAACAGAGTGTTCTAGATAATTGTCGACAAAGGTGAATATTGTATTGGAATAATTGCGAAGTTTGAGTGTGTACCGTACTAGTATCAGCCAAATATACGTCTTGCCATGTGAATCGTTCCAGTACACAGAGTGTTCTAGAAAATTGTCGACAAAGGTGAATATTGTATTGGAATAATTGCGAAGTTTGAGTGTGTACCGTACTAGTATCAGCCAAATATACGTCTTGCCATGTGAATCGTTCCAGTACACAGAGTGTTCTAGAAAATTGTCGACAAAGGTGAATATTGTATTGGAATAATTGCGAAGTTTGAGTGTGTACCGTACTTAGTATCAGTGGGAATGATGTGAACTATGGACATTCTTCTCTGCGGGACGTGAAATCAGGACAGCTTACTTTCAAGTTCAGGACACAAACGAAAATTTTATGAATTCATATTTTCTGAAAGTATCAAAAAATTTATATTCCTGAATGTCATTACCTTGAACGTATCTGTTCTGGTATTTTTCCACTGAGCTCATTGGCCGCGTGCCAGAAAACTTTTGTTTTTCAAGACGTCTTCTGAAAGTCTTCGAAGGTCAAAACGGGTACGAAAACTTCCACTGTTTTGAAATACTGTAACATGCTCAAAAATACTCATGATCTTTCATTGTTGTTGTTGTTGATTGGCGACATGCCCAGAAAGGATATGAGAGAACTGTATCACAGTTTACGATGTTGATAAGCACAATTTCAGACTCTCCAGAATGAAAAGGCTGAATGGATGATCGAGAAAACCAAGTTACTGGAGAAGATGCAAACTGCAAAAGACAAAGGACACTGGGTACGCTGTTACAGTTTGTTACAGTATAGTTCTTTTTGTTCTCACTGAGACGCTGACATTATGTATACTTCCAAGTAGCTTGAATTAGGTGAATTTCATAGGCCAGTTCGAAAAAATTGTTACGAAGAGTGGTCGGATAATGTACAAATATAATTCGAATGCAGTTGTACGGTAGAAGTCTCAGTAGGAATGGTGTGGGCTAGATCATGTACTTTTCATCAATTTTTGTATGGCAGGTCGTTCTGAATTATAACTGTCGCTGCCGTAGAGAGTTCTGAAAGTGGGCTTATGCAAACTGTGTATGTTTTCAGGGAGCTTGAACCCGCTGTATTTGTAGTTTGATCCCGTCATATTCCAGTCGTCATTCTAGAACTCAGCTTAACATGCAGAGTCTAGAATGACAATGTTTATCTCCCGTAGCGTGGGACTGGTTTTCATGGAATAGCACCATTATAGTGCGTGCCAAATTCATAAAATAGCCGCCTCATATGAGACTCAAACCTGGTTCAAAAGTTTGGGAGGCGCGAACGCTAACCACTACACCAACTGGGCTTATACGAGCAGCGCGGACGAATCGAGTATATGTGTTCTTACACAACAGTTCAATTTTCTTTCGACTACGGAGGAGGGTTGCTGAAGGAGTTCCTGGACTCCGAAAACAACAAAATTTTCAAGTTCTATGAAATCCAGTTTATCGAGTTTTAAAAATACCGAGTGTTCGGTTTTTGTTTTTGAAACTATTCTGTATGTTTCAAGGTGGTGTGCTCCGTTGAAGTGTACACCGACGTGGTTTTTCCATTTCTGAAAAGTGCGCTCAACCTGCGTACTTCCTACTTCGAAGTAATAGGTGGACATACTACGAATGCCGAATCTGTCCGATGGTTTTGTAGGTATCCCTCGCCGATCAAAGAGTTTCTGATGTCTGGCGTGGAATTTCGATACAACTTTGTTCGGGTAAGTACCTTTATTGACTTATACTGATAATAATAACAATAATTGTAATAATAAAGAATAATCAGAATAATGATAATGATGAGGAGTTTCGTTACAACTTTGTTAGGGTGGGTGGTCCTCTATCTGTTTTGCGATGTTAAAAGCGAGCTCAAAAACCGAACACTCGGTATTTTTAAAACTCGATAAACTGGATTTCATAGAACTTGAAAATTTTGTTGTTTTCGGAGTCCTACGCCGCCTGGTGGGAGGGTTTTTGCGCTTACGAAAAGCACACTATGTTGAGTTTATGATCGCGGTAGCACAAACGAAAAATCGTTCCGGGAAAGAGATCAATGTTGATGAACACGGAAATTGAAAACCATATAAACAATGTAGAAGAGGGGGTACCAATTTAATCGATTTCTTGATTCCAAGACCAAGCTGTTCGTCCTTCCTACGTGGATTTTCCGATGCGTCATCGAAGGTCCGAGAAGATTCAATTAACAGTAGAAAGTTTACAATATTACATTTCCATCTATTCTAGGCATGATTCGAAACCTCTTCTGTGTATGACAGATCAACTAGTTACCATCTACACACTGCTAGTTTAGCGACGAACACGCGTTTAACACTTCAGAAGTCAGGAAATATCACCTGAAAACTACACAACGTTTGATTAATAGTCACGTTTTCACGCGAGTGTTAAATTTGTCCTCTAGTATACTCTCTGGTTTTCATCCTCTTTCTATTATTCAATGAGTCACATATTTTGATCATCGGAGAGAGATAAAGCTTTTACATGGTGTCGTGACGTGAAGCGATATTTCTATTTCGAAAGTCTAGATAGGTTTTGCAATTTCAATTTTTTGCACGTTTAACTTGACAAATGAGCGTGTAAGAGTTTGATTCGGTGGGTACCTAACCTATTTACCTCACTAATCACGTAGCATAGTACACAGCATAAACTTAAATCTGCAGTATACTGTAGTACATTCTTGCTTGAAACTGCTATTTATCTTCAGAGTGGTTGAATGCACTGTCACACTTAACCTTTGTTTGTCTTTCGAAATAGAGCTTAGTAATCCAGTAAAAAAACTTTATAGTCGTTTTTCGGTGTATGAGACATCTATATCAAACAAACAAGTGTTTTAGTAAGTGAGGTGTGATACTTATTCGCCCCCTAGATGCTTCATCATAGGGCGATATTCAATAATTTTATGTGATTTAGTTTATTTAAGGTGATTGGGTGTTTAGTGTTTAGGCATTTTCACAATGGAAATACCAATCCATCGTAGTTTGGGTTCTGACAACGGTGCTACAATGGAGCCATCTGAGGTGAGTGCAACTGAGTGGGTGACGATTAAGCTCAGATGCATTGAGCTACAACCTATAACTGCAGTTTAAACATCAACAGAAAGTTCAAATTATCACCATGGATAGTCATGAATAAACTATGTTTGTACAAATTTGAAAAAAAACATTCATACATTTTTTAATGGGAGACATCCGCTCAATGTGTTCAAGCTTAATCGTCACCCACTTCGCAACTATATTAAATGGCATATTCTTTTGTGTAGTCTGATCTCGATACACGCCATAATTTACCAAGATTGACAGCGGGAAGTAAAGCGATCAAACTACCAAAACAGAGGGGTGGGGCAACTTACACCGAATAGGATTGCTCTGTAAAAAAATTTCTTGCGCTACACAAAAAAGCTACCAAAATCATTCTTTGTTTCAGAATAACAGTGATCCGAGGGAAATACTCTCTTCTATTGCGACTTTCACAAACGGAGAAATCGTAAAGTGAGGCTAAGTTTGTTTCGAACTTTCTTTTTCACGGGCTCATGTAGAATCAGGAAACATGTACTTTGTGTATCATCTCAAAATGGCGCAAATCGATGTGTTGAGAGGTTTTCTCGTTTTATACTCACTCATACAGTTTCACTATGAAAGGGCAAATGACACAGAAGGTCGTGTACAGCAACATACTGAATGGCAGAGCAAAACTGCGTCTCCTCAAACATACGCTATTTACCTGCTCTAACATTCCGCAGGAAAGAAAGTGTCACAAAATAGTGCGCAAAACGAGAGGCGCAGGATGTGAGGAGAACGCTGGATACTCCAGTATACGTACTCTTTTCCCAGATTTCTCGCAACGAAAGGGTTGTTCTTGTAGTTCTTAGGTTGTGTTTTGCTTGTTAGTAACCAGCCCGGTTGCTTGTATGATTGACCAATGAGCTTAGTTTTCAAATTTCAGGTCAGCTTATTTCAAAGTGCTGGTGCATTCTTGTAAAGACGAGAAATGTGCGATTTTACTGGAGGACAAAGAGAAACAGACATTCGTGGTTTTTATGCTCAAGAATGACATAAAATTCCCGATTCAACCCGATCAGGTGAGTGTTCGAATGATGAGAAGGAAACGAATCTTCGTTGTAGTATGCTGTCGATGAACGACACTGTTTACTATATGCCATGTAGTCTTGCTTTGTAATGAGAAAACCCTACATAGTTGTTTCAAGTCTCAAATTCTACTGGAAAGCCGTTCCGTGGTAATCATTGATATTGATTGAATGTAAAGCTCAGTAAATAACTATGAGTAAGGAATTCGCAAGTGTGAACCACACTTCCTCTGAAAAAGGCGTGGACCGAAGTTTGGTTGACTAGAAAAACTGACATTCTTTTCAGATCGTCACGATTAACGATTTTCTATGGGCAGTGAAGTATCAACCCACACACTTGATGAGTAAGTTGCCATCTTCAAGCTGATTTCAAAAATCAATTTTGACCAGAACGATTTTGAATCAAAGGTATTACCCAAACAACAAATGCAAAACCAGCTGGACTTGCGAATGAACAGCAGTGATCGTCAAATTGCTCAAATTATTTGGAGTTAAAGGGACCGTACCTCTATAATGTGCAATGTAGGTAATTTTTGAAAAATTAAAAAAGTCATTTATTCTATTTTGAGATGAAAGTTCATACCCCCACATTATTTCGGAGCAAAATAAAAGCCAACAGAAGTTGGGTTACTGTAATGCAGAAATCCTTAATCTATCACTGCTTCGTAGTTTTCATGATATTCAGAACGATTTTCCCAATATTTCATCTTGGTAATTATGGCCATGTTTTGAATATGATTTCCTAATTTTATGGACATTTTGAAAATTTTGTATGTAGGTGAACTCGGCGGTGTATGTACGTGCGCGTGGTCGCGCCACATTTTTGAGAACACGGAGCAAGACAGGAAGTTGACACCTATATGAATGATTTAGGTTTTTTAATGTGAACAGTATCGACTAATCAGCTCGAACCTCCAAATTAAAGAGGAACGGTCCCTTTAACGCTCTGTGTACGCATTTCCGAAAACGTAGTTACCCTTGTTTTGGGTTGCAAATCTTTGTTCGCTTGTAAAATACTAATTTAATTGCTTCAACAATAAGATTTTTGTGATTCACTTATTGCAGGCCCGTCGTCCAAGTTCACCATAATATTCCATAGCAGCACTCGAGTAAGTGCCACCGAGTTTGTGATACCCGAACCACTTATCGAGACACATTCTTCTCTAGAAGATGTTACTACTAGACATAGGTAAGATGAACTGGAAATCCGGTTTTTCTCTCGTTTTTTCATATAAACACATGGTTTCGAACTGTATGTAGTCACGTTGTATGTTATCCTATTTCGCTATATTTGTAGTTTGATCCTGTTTTTCAACATTTCAGAATTTGAGATCATACTACAACGATGATTTGTGGGGAGTAGTTTACATTTGCCCCCCACCCTGGTCGAAAATGTGTTGAAAACGGCCCGTACTACAATCGCCCCCCACCTTTGGGGGGGGGGGGGGCGATTATACACCATGCTTATTTACTGCAGGCTTGGGTTGAGTGGGGGGTGATTGTTCATCAGTTCCGGGTATGTACTATCACCCCCCCCATTTTGTATTGTGGGGGGTGATTGTTCATTGTCGAAGATGTACAATGTCCCCCCACCCATTTACCAATTACCCCCCACCTTCGCACGATTTTTCTAGGATTTCAATTAGGTGGGGGGTAATAGAACCACGAGGGGTGATTGTTGGGTGGGGGGCGATTGTACATTCTTTCCGATTTTGGGTAATTCCAGTTCTTTCAGAAATGTCTGCTTGAGGTTCGTCCGTACCGAATGTAATGTCACCAAATACGAAAAAACTGTGAGGTCCCACATTTTTACCACATCCGATGAAAGAAAAGTAGAAGTCACGTTCTACAACTTTCACAAGAATCAGTCAGAGGAACTGAAGGAGAACGAGGTTAGCGAGAGATCAAACTTCGAAGTTTGATCTTTTCTAGAAGTTACAATCTGCTACGCTAAAATTTAAGGTAGCATACTTCTAAATTTGTGCTGCGTACACAACATACGTTTGTCCTTTCTCCACCTCTGCAATATAGGTTGGTCCGCTGGTTCGAGCCTGATTTGCTACTTTACACATGTACGTTAAACTTATTTCATAATTTTTAATCGAAATAAATGTTTTTTATAGCTGTACACCATTCTTCACACGTTCTACAATGGTGTGAGAGAACAGGATTCGAAATATTGCGATGCTCGACTACTAGCCACGGTGTTCACCCAGTTTGTACCTGTTTCGGAGACACTTCCGGCATGATTCATGTGACCGAGTGGTTGTAAGCGCACTGCCACGCCACGTTTCCTTGGTTCAATTCCGCGGTGTGATACATATTTGAACACGTTTTCAATGAATGTTCCGCCACAGACTAAGAGTGATTATGTTGTTTTCGAGAGCTACAATCAACTTGCCAAGCTTTAAAAACACAGTCCTAACCGACAATGTTTATTCATTTTTCAAACACAACATTGAACACACCAACGGCAAAACCAGAGTACGTATGCTAGAAGATCCCGGCCCCGTCATCCCATCCTGCGTCTCTCGCTCTGTCTCACTATTTCTTGTCTCTGACATCCCGGCGGGATGTAAGAGCAGAGAAACAGCGTATGTTTGAGGAGACGCAGGATGTGATGAAAGTGTCGGGATCTTCTAGCATACGTACTCTGTTTTGTGAAGGAGAACCGCTTAGGAGAAGAGTTGTCAAGTGAAATTGATAGACAAAAACAAAACACCACTGTAGAAGTGGAGCAGAGGTCAAATTGTTTTACACAAAGCTCACTTAAAGATACCATTTCTCTCTAATCTTCACCTTCGAGCTAGCAGTTCCATTGTATTCTGCTTGGAAACCTGATAACGAACAAATAACTATTCCATATAAGACGCTCCAATCTAAATGGTTTCAGAAATCAGGAAATCCTAGTGATTTCATGAAATTTTTAGGATGAGACTTTTAACCATCGAAGAGTTATCACTTTTTTAAAATTATTTCTGATTGGACATCGGGTAGTCCCCATTTATTTGAAGTTTAAACTAAAAACCAAACGATCGAATCGCTGTGTCCCGATTCAGGAAATTGAAAAAAAGTGTGTCACAAAAATTGCAGTTTTCACAAATCTCTCAAAAAATTGTGTCACAATTTTTCACACTTCAATTTTTTGGGCACAGCTTTTTACACTTCAATTTTTTGGGCACAATTTTTCACATTACAATTTTTTGGGCACATTTTTTCACTTTTCCAAATATTGTACATGTTCCAGCAAGAGAGGTTATTACTGAACCACTCGCGCGATACTAATGTTCCCGTCCATACCCCCCTGACTGCGCCGTATCTAGTATTGGCGATTAGAGCAATGAGACGCAGAGAAACGAGCGCGCATCGAGAGCATCGCCCAATTAGAGAAAGAGACGCAGAGAAAGAACAGGCGAGACAGATCCGCAGGATTTGAAACCATAACAAGATACGGATCATTGAGAGCTGTGTCAAAGAGTATCACAGCACTATCGCGCGAGAGACATACGAAGTGCAAAGTACCTCTCTTTAGAGAAACAAATGTGTCACAATTTTTCACACTTCCATTTTTTGGGCACAATTTTTCACACTTCAATTTTTTGGGCCCAATTTTTCACATTACAATTTTTTGGGCACATTTTTTCACACTGTTTTCAACTTCGAAAACGTGTGTTATAATGTTCTGAAAGGAAAATAATTGTGGCAGAGGATTTTGAAACATACAAATATTCGGTAGTTTTATCTGCGCTCCAAATGAGAGCGACACAAGAATTAGAAGAATTGGACATTTCAGAAAAAATATCGGACAAGTCTGATGATGCACAATATTTTGAGGTTTTCCAAGAAATTATCTAAAATGGAAACCATTTAGATTGGAGCGTCTTATATTCATCGTGCTCTGTTTTCTCCTAAAATCGATATACGTAATGTACACCGCGAAAGAATTATACGTACAACATATAAAAAAAGCGCTGATAGAAATAAAAAACTTGTTATATACGTCTTGAAGCCTATCGATACAAAAAATGAATGAAAAAGTCAAATTCTTTGAAATACTGAGTAACCAAGCTGGATAGCGTCACAGTGAGAATGTTGGGAAAATTGAAGTATCGCCCCCCACTTCAGTTGGGTCCCAAGCCTAAACCTGAAAATCTGGGAGAGGGGGGGGGGGGACAAAATTCAACTTCGACATTTACTATTTACTCCCCACCTGGGTCGGCGGGGGGGGTAGAACTTCAATGGTGGGGGGGTCAAACTTCAACGAGTGGGGGGCTGAACTTCAATACCGGAAATGTTTAATTTTTACCCCCCACCCTCAAGTTTTTGTATTGCAGGGGATAAATTGAATTATAACCCCCCGGTGGGGGGGGTCAAACTACAATTCCCCAAACGCAATATAAATTCAAAAAGGTGGGGGGTAAAAAGTCAATGTTCCCAGAATGTTCAAGTTTGGGTATGTATTCAATGGCATTGAGCAATTTTTTCTCATCTTGAATTTCTAATTCTGAATATGTACGAAATATCGAGAAAACTCCTCAAAATACTGTTTTTTTTTCATGAAACAACTTTGTTTTGAATATGCTTGAGGTTACTCAAAAAATACCAACACTTTTTTCATAACCTGAACAACTAAACAAGAGTCAAAAATCATAGCAGACACATTTGCGGCAGTTTTCAAGATGCCATTTCCCTGTAAACAACACCTTGAAGACGTGGAATCCAGTTGTGATTAGGATTCATTCCATTTCTTATTCCTTGCAAAGTCGGTCGATAGCCCGCGATTCTGATGAGTTTCGTCAACTACTCACTAGTTCAACGAGATGTAAGTTATATCGATTTTTGGTCTGTTTTCACTAGATTATTAAGGGTGTTTCATTTATAATAATAGTACAGTATCAGAAAAGTTTGAACTGTCTTTACTGCTGTGAAAATGATCTGAACAAACTAAGTCGTGGTGTTGTTTTTTTAAACGCTAAAATTAAGTTTCATGAGCAAGTTTTTTCAAATTACTTCATTTGTTGAATAATTCATTATGTGAAACTTTTTATAGATCATAAATGGAATCGAGAGAAAAAGATCGAAGGAAAAAGATGACAGTTACATTTCTGGTGAAATAACTGATCAGGAAAAATTCGAAGCGGTATGTTATCTTGCGCATTTTTAACCGTTTTGTGAAAACAGAAAAACCAAAAGGGAATGGATAATATATTTGTTGTTCAACTTTAAAGAGAGCCTCCGTAGTTTGTTTCCAATTTAAATTCCAACTGAATCGTTTCATTGATCTGTTGCAAGACGTTTTGTGTTTTGTTCCTGAGTGTTGATGTGTTGTATAGTCTTTTCCATTCCTACTGAGACTGCTACAGTAGGATTTCGGAACTTCCAAGCCGTTTGCTCACTTACTTTTGTTCGGAGAAGTTGAAGATTTTCGAACCTCATTCTCCTTCTCAGGTAGAGTAAATATACGAGAGCATGTTCCATGAACATCATTTTGAGCTTCACAACAGCCTTCGGAAAGTGTGTAAGGTTACTGTACGAGTCTCAGTAGGAATGGTGTGAACTATATATCTCTGTTTCAAACTTAACTAATCTTTTTAACTTTACTAATCTCTTTAACTTTTAAACTAATTTCTCAAAAGAAATATGTATAATTCCAACTGTATGAATTGGGATTGTAGCGAACCAGTTTTATTCAATTCAGGTATCTAGGAGAAGTCGTATGGCAGAGGATTCATCGCCAAGCACACCTCCAATGGGAGATGATCCCCCCGACAACTCCATCGCAAAACACGATTCCTCAGTGAGTACGAGCGTTTATCTTTTCAGTGTGTGCTCGGCCTGTATACTAGAAGTAAATCGAATAGTCACGTGAAGTTGGCATTCTAATGCGGAATCGTGCACTTTGTCATTGCACGTTTCGGAGATCTGCTGTATTTAACATGTTTTATGTGACTGTGCAATTGAATAACATAGTGTAGGGTTCGCTATTTTCGAAGTAACCCTACACGGTGTATGTTTTTATATTCAGCTGTGTTTGTATTTTGGTTCTGTTGGTTTTCGGTCAAAATTCCTCAATAATGACCTGTTTAACGATAATTACCTCATAACAAAGGGAAGTAGATGAATAAATAGGTGAATAAGTAACTATGTAACCACCACATGCAAAAATGTGGTTCTGGTCATACATATCACTAAAGTCTTAAAAGTAGATCACATTTAAAGCGATCTGTGACCTTTGTTCAGATTGTGCCAACGTCATCGCCAATTATACCTCCAATGGGAGAGGATTTGCCGGAAAACTCTACCTCAAAACACGATTCACCAGTGGGTATAGTCATCGTCGTTCCAATGTGGATTCACTCTTGGTGATATTTATTCCAGCCGAATACGGGGTGTAGCAACGCTTTCGCCGTTTTCGCTGCTTTCAGAGTTTGAAAAATATCAATCTGAAGTTCTAAAATTATCGTAGGTTCGGGTTAGAAAGCTGGCGTGCTCCTGGATATATTCTTGATTCAACAAATAAACAAACAAGTAAACAAACAACAAACCGAGATCAACAACAAAACAATGATACATTTGTTCTAGGCCGCTCACAGTTATTTAGTTCAACCCTTCTGTTTTGGCTGACTGTAATGTTCGAATAAACAAACAAATAAACGATATACTACGTTATGCCTAGGTTATAAACAACATGTAAACAATATTAATGATTTATATTCCAGACAGCCACCACTTCTGCCATCATCCAAGAGCCTCTGCCCAGTTTTCCACCAATGGGGGACGACCCCCCGGAGCTGTCGACCACCCACTCGGAGTATTGTACAAAAGACGTTGGCGAGGCTGTGGTGAGTTTCAAAATCAGTTGTAGTTTGGTCGCAATAGTTGATAAACTAAAAACTACACCAAGGACGTTGAAGAGTGGCAATTTCGAGTGGCACGGAAATCAAAATTTGTAGTTTGATATAAATATGTAATTTCATAGTTTGATCATAATAAACTGTATTACGGATGTTGGTGATGAGTGTATTACGGATGTTGGTGATGACAGTTATGTTTCGATCTCGATACACATCGGAAATTTTGCTCAATCTTTAGTTCTAGTTTGATCACGATATATATTTTATACTTGTACAGATTATCTTATAAATCATATTTTTTTCAGTCGAACGAGACCATGTTTAACAGTTCAGCGGGTGTTACGGAGAAAGAAGACTAGTGAATCGTCTTTTCTACTAAAAATCAATATTAGCAGTATTTGGAACTACTAAAACATACATAACAGCTGATTTAATGAAGTATTTGCCATATTTTGTGTATCTGTTATGAAAAATCTCTAATGTTCTCATCAATACAATATAATACAAGCTTCATTTGTATCTTGTATCCCTGAGTGTTGTGTGAAGGTGTTGTTGGCGTCAAAAGGGCGCTAGTTGGTATATGCTTCATTTTAATGCATAGAAACAAAAACGATTTAGATGGGGGGACACACCTCTACCCTATGCCATACATGGTGGAGTAATTTGAAAAATGAGTTTACAAAATATAATTTATTCAAGCAACCCGTATAGAGAAATACAACTGATGAGAAGACGAAACAATGATAAGTGAGCAAGAAGAAGCAGATGAAATAAAGCGACTTTCAAGAAGTATTCAAAACACATACAAAACAGATCCGTGTGGCTTCAACAGCTCGGAGAAACTTGGAAATTGCTATGCGTGGTGTACTAGTCAAAGGTGAAAAAGTAACATAAAACATGCATTTTCTCAATTTTTATTCTGTCACGCTGTGCTTCTAGTGTGATCGTGTGGTTTTTTGGTTAAAATTCGTAGATTTGGTTGAAATTCGTAGACAAAAAGCACAAATGAGGATCAAATCACAACTAATAAGTGGTAACTTTCTATACGGTGTCTAATGTCAGAGAGGTGTTCCTTCTGAGTGTACCGTTACCAGAACCGACGGAATGACCAGACTTCTGGTGCTGCTTTTCTTATCGTCGTAGCGCAGATCCACCGAACCACTCTCCGTTTTTCGGATCGGCGAGAAGGAACGAACACTAGAACTTTTGACAAATTAAGAAACGGGTGCAACATTTTGTTAGCTAGTCAAACGGCCAGGTGCGTTACATTCGCTTCTAGTGTGGTATCACTGCTGATGTCGCAGCACGCATTTTTAAATTTTTACTGTTGTTAAAACACTGGAAATCACTCAGATACAAAGTAAGTGAGATTTTACAGAGTCAAATTACTCAGTTTTTCTAATTGAACTGAACAATCTTGTGAACTCACTCGTCATGTTCCGATTCCATCTTCGACACCTCCTCAGCATCGTAGACTGAGGCGCATTCGATGACGTTGCTCAGCCTTGGAACGAGGCTCACCTCCATTGCGCCAACACTAGAATTGCGTCAATCTATTATTATCATTGTTTCATTTGCTCTTATTCAAGTTGCAGTTTGATATTGCTCGAGACTTCTCGAATTATAACAGGAATGTGCAGGAACCAAACAACATTGAAAAGGAGTCCACCAAATATGACTTTTTTACACGTATATTCTAAGTTTAGTTCGTTTCATTCCCCCTGAGACCCATTGGCACCGTTCCAAGATTTTGGATGGCTATTTCTTAGACCAGATATAAGTTTTCTGAAAACTTTTTTCGTTGACTTTTTCTTATGAAACTGAACCACCTCTACCAGCCATTTTCAGTTTATTGGAATAATCCACAGTGATTAAAAATCGTTTGAAACATTCATTGGCACGCTGCCAAGTTTCAGTGGGAATGACCGGGACTATACTGCACCTATTCGATGTATATGGTCACAGATAAAACTTTTCGTTAGGATGCGTTGAATATGTACAACATTCTCACGTGCCAAATGATATTTACGTCCACAATTCCAGAACTGCAACTTGTATAACTCACTGGCTGCTATTCCTGTACACAGTCGTTGCTTTCGTCGAGTCGCTAGCAGAATGCGTCACGGCAATTATATTTCGTTCCCTGAAAAAAGTCGTTTTGAAAAACTGATGTTTTCACGTTATATCTTAGTTTTTGCCTTAAATTACCCATTCGACTGATTCACGATTTTCGGACGTAATTCAAGATTAAACATTTAAGATTATTCCATCACGTCAAATCTTTTTTCTCGGAAAATGTCTCTGAATTGAACTGGTAAAGAACGTTATACACATGTTTCACGTGGTTTACGAGTTCAACCCCACTCTTTGGTTGCGTTTCCATTAATAACGTGCAGTTTGCTATGTAATGTTGCGCCGTGGGATCTCAGTCATACTATTCACTAATTATGTGACAATCGCAGGCAGTGTGCATGTTTATAGTACAAACAACTATTCTGCAAATCTTCACCAAAATTAACGTGATAGGTAAACCTAAAACAGTTGGTAGGCGCTTTAGGCTTCTAGTCTTCTAGAGTTCCCTAGATTTAAGTAAAATTTTCTAGAAGGTAGTGGCCAAATATTTGTTGTTCGATTTAAAATAATCAAACGACAAATACAGCGAGATATGGAACACAACTTGCCTTAATCTAGAAATATAAAAACTTCAATTAAAAGTTCTCACGTAAATATCAACTAAACCAGACGCACCTCTTGGCGCACAGGATAATTTCCCGGAACGCCTGTCGAAAATTTTCCGCTCCATAGGCATACAAAATAGGGTTTATGGCACAGTTAATATAGGGGAATAAGTGGAGAATATTGAGTAGAAACCGCTCGAAAACCGTGGTCAGGCGAACTCGATAAACAGTGGAAAATAGATTGAACATCCAAAACGGAGACCTGGAAACAAAAGTTTATAAATTCATTAAATTCAAAACTTTATTTTGAATCAAACTTGAAACAAAACAAAAACGTTGGATGAGAATCGAACCAGTGACCAAAATTGCAATAGTATTCTGCGCATCTAGTCTACTGTACCATCTACCATT
Organism: Litoditis marina; assembly: GCA_964036275.1. Classification (NCBI taxonomy): domain Eukaryota; kingdom Metazoa; phylum Nematoda; class Chromadorea; order Rhabditida; family Rhabditidae; genus Litoditis; species Litoditis marina. The sequence goes on from OZ038434.1 coordinate 30,686,995, forward strand.
TTGATTACTTCCAAGATCACGAGACTTCAAAGAAGTACACAGTGAAATGAAGCTAACTGTAAACATTTTCTTTTGTGTCTAGTTCGTTTTACGCGACTAACAAAGGAGGTTCATAAAGTGGTTGTAGTTAGTAGTTGTAGTTTGATGTCGATGCCATAAATCACGATTTCAACCGAAAAGCGATGGAATCAAACTACAAACACAGCGGAATAGAGCAACACACCGTATATGCTTTGGAAAAACCTATACAGTAGGTAACACTTTTTTGACACCGAAATGAAAGAACTATTGTGAAGAAAACATAACAGAAACGAACCAGCACATCAGATGAAATATGACCACCCGCTGCACCATTTGTGTGACTTTGCGATATCTCGAATTTGTGTTCGTTCTCTGGAGTCTCCGTGATCCCTGCAGAGACTAAAACCTTATTGTTATAGTTGCTATCGTCCCTACGTAGACACATACAGTATGCTCGAAACAGCTAGAACAAGCTCATTCATGAACGTACGTTCTTTTTAAAGAATAATTTCATCTTTCTTGTCTTTCTTCAAATTTAATGAGTTTGAGTGCTTCTCATGTTTTATAATTTTTTTACTCCGGAAAAATTAATATTTTTCTGTGTAAATGTACTCTGATGTTTGGGGAGATGCGCTCCATCCACGAATTTTCGAGAGAGCCACCCTAAAAAGCAATTAGTGGCGAGCAAGCCAAAAATCTGTGGATCCAGCCGCACTTTTCTGGTTAACTGGGTCACCACTCTCAAATGACGGAGAAAGCGTGGATGGAGCATATTATCACAAGGTTTTAGCAGCTGATACTTGGTGATAGTACTTGTTTTCCCAATCAACCATTTTGTCGAATTTAGTTTGTCTGTTAAAAAGGCTTAGGCTTAGGTTAGTCATGGTTCCTAGAGTTACTCGTTGCACCTTAGGGTACTGGCTCGTTCCACTTCAGGTAACTGGCTCGTTCATGTGTAGAACTATCAGTATAGGTTTCTCCTGTTTTTGTTCATAACTCATATTTCTAACTTGTATTACGAAGATCGGAAAGTGAGTTAAAGACAATATCAAACCGTTACAAAGTATTTTCAACTCTCAACTATTATCTCAAAATACACTATCTCATCAATGTTTTGTCTTTCACACTTTATATATAAATATACGTAAGTTTTAAAGGTAGAATGCAGCTCCATCCACAATTTTTGAAGACTCTGCCGCGCCATCCACGCAATTAAGAGAGTGCGCCGCGCCATTCACAGATTTTCGAGACAGCCCCGCGCCATCCACGCAATTAAAAGAGAGCGCCGCGCCATCCACAAAAAAGTCCACTTAGCGATTCGTGGATCGAGCTGTGTATCCTGATGTTTGTTGTGTGAATGTACGTCGACTCGATCCCAAAAATATTTCTTGATTGGTTAATTTTCATTGCTGAGAATAATGTAAACGTTCTTCTAAAACATTGATCGGGATCTTTGAAAAATGTTTCCTCTCACGCTAAAGCCCCTGATTGGATTATTATATCCTAATACAATCTGAATTAGGTTGAAAAAGTGATCTATGTACACACTTTGCTTCACACAATCGAATAACTTTCGAACTCCAGGTAGTATATTATAATGTTGGTCAACTCCACAATCACGTGAAACATGTTAAACACAGCAGAACTCAGAAACGTGCAATGACCAGTTGCACGATGCCTCATTAGAAGGCCAACTTCAGGTGATTTTTCAATTTGCTTCTAGTATACTGTTAAATTAAAAGTTGCCCGATTTTCGAGAAAAAACAATGTTCGTTCTTTAGTTTTACATTTTCTTGGAAAAAAATCGATTACTCACCCTAATATGATCTCGCAACTTGCAGAATACTTGATAATAGGCGAAAAAGACAATTGTACCCGGAATAATGAATAGCACCACTGAACAGACGCCGATGTACCTGCAAAACATAGGTATCGATTGTAGAAGCGAGATAGGTTTGTAGTTTGACCTGGTTTGATCTACCAAATAATCACTGAACGAAGACATCTTTCATGCATACTTGTTGAATTGAATATTTGACTTGTACTAAATTAAATTTGATAAGTAGTCTCCAATTCTACGGTATGAGAATAGCTTTTCATTCAGTTTGTGTTTTTACAGTCCTGCTGACTTCGTAGTTTGGTCACAATCGTAGAGAAGTTCAAAAGTTCTGCTGTGTTTGACTAGGATACTACAATTTTATAATAAAAGTAGAAAAATATCTACTTTTCAAATGTGAAGATGCTCCCTCATCTACTTTTCTCGAGATAAAAAGTGGAGGAGAAAAATGGCCAAATTAGATGGAAAATTCAATTGAGGGAAAACATGCGATGCATGAAGAAGAAGGGTGGAAAAAAAGGGAGCGAGGGAGAAGGAGAGAGAATATGCTAGAGAGAGAGATAAAAAGAGAGAGATAGAGGCAAAAAGAGAGAGAGAAATAGAGAAGGAGATGGTGATAGAGAAAGGTAGAGGGCAAGAGAGGAAGAAAATGAGAGAGGAAGAGAGGGAGAGAGAGAGAAAGAAAGAGAGAGAAAGAGTAAAAGAAAAAGAGAAACGGGTATAAGAAACTAACCATGTTGATAGTCCCGGTCCCGGCCAATGAACTATACACATGGTGACAACCACTGTCTCATTGCCCATATTTTTCGGGCGATACTGATATTTTATCTGAAAATTAAAAACAAGGTTTCATAAGCTATGCTAAAATAGAACATTACAGGAATCACGTGAAACGTGATAAAAAGCAACAAGTAAACGTTTTTAATTACAAGTTTGTGTGGAAGAAGACCTTTTTGAATATTTCATCTTGAAGTAGGACGATTATGTGGACCAATCCCGTGTCAACGGTCCTTAAAACTGCAATTGAAAAATGTATTGCAGTTTAAAGGACTGAAGCGTTGCGATTGGACCACATAATCGTCCTTCTTTAAGTGACGCAAATGTTTCACTGTTGATATATAAACCGCTACCTCTTCGGCAAAAAGGAAAAGCGGCGCGCTGAACAAAAAACCGACAGCCCAGGCGGCGATGCTTAGAAAAACGGACCGTTTGTAGCTTCTGTAAAATCTAAAATAAGTACAGATTTGATTTATACAAAAACCATATTTATATGTTCTTTTCTTTTGAAATGAATATGGTGTTCTAAGGTTCCAATATGACAGCGGCAAAAATCTGCTTCAGGTAGGACTCGAACCATCGAGTAGCTAGTTAAACGCTGTATTCATTGCGCTTCCCCCAAATGCAGTTATTTTGGTATAGGTCAATAATAATAATAATTTATTGCTCATATATAAATGGCAGAACAAATTGTAACGTGTTATGATGACGATTATACATGAACCTATGTAAAAGAGAAAATTAAAATACCGAGGATGGAGAGATATTAAATCTGGGGAGATTCAGAAATAATTGATGCAGCTGATGGAAAATGAGAGAAGAAAGAGAAATATCACATATAAAGGTTTTTCATACGAGAAGCAGGGATGATCTTGTAGTCGTACAACTCATAGTACTTGATAATGAAGGTAGTTCTGAAGTAAGGCGGAACAACGAAAACATAATAGTCCTCAACAGATGCGTTAGGAAACTGTTCACAATGAGAGTGTACTTCTTTACAATAGCGAGCAATTCTCTCAAGCTGACTGGGATACAATGTTGGTGGAACATGGTGTTTGTAGAAATTATCGAATGAACCGGGAGCAGGAATAGATTTTGGATCATCAGTTGGAGGGGATTCAGAAGGAGTTGGACAAGTATTACGTTCAGATGAAATGACTTGAGGAGAATCACATGTAGCTGAGGGAGAAGTAATAATGACAGAACTTCTACTTTCTTCAACTACCTCCATTTCTGTCTGAAGATTGGTGTCGGCTTGACTTGGCAGGATTGTAGTTTGGTCGGTGACCTCAGCTCGGGCGGCGTCTCGTTTCGATTGTCTGGCGAGGAATCCGGCCTTTCGCTGTTCCGGGGTCTCGAACTTCCGCACATGAAAAGTTGACATAGAATCTTCGGATTTCATAGCAGTAGAAAGATCAATCAGACGAGGAAACGGAATACCATCTTTGATAGAAATTTTGAGTGGGCGAGGTAAACCATCTCGACGAGGTTTACCCAAACGGTGTAGAATAGAGATATTAGATGGAGAAACGGACACCAAATTGAAAATTGCATTCACCTTTCTCTTTGTTGAAGAATCCTCTGGTAGGCCATAAATAGTGAGACATCGACGATCATTGAAACGGTGAAGTTCATCTTGAATAATGGTGGGCAGGGATTTGGTCAGACTGTCGAGTTTGGAGTTGAGTGATTTTATTTCACTCAAAATGGTAGAAAAATGGGTTCGAGATGGTACCATTTTCGGACGAGGCGATGGCATAATAATCAATCGAGAGGGGTCACCTCACACGACCGAGACAAGGGGTGGATTGTCAATGAGTTTTGAGATTTGTAAACACATTGAGTATATTACAAAATGTTTATGCACTGCACATCAAAAACTATGATACACATTAAGCCATCGTATATTGTTTCGACGAACACACTCATAAATTTTCTTCCTAGTTTTTTCAAGTAATGACTCAAGCTAAGATATAACAATGATCTGTGTAGGCCTAAGCTTACTCATTAAAAATGAATCGCTCTATTGTACTCCTTTCTTTCTCATTTTACTACTCATATTACCACGCTTGAACTTTACATTCAATAAGATCAAGACTATCAATGTTTCGTACTTGATATGTGAGTTTCTAACATCTAACTACAGTAAAACCAGTATATTCCAGTAATTCGAAAAGTTTTTCGAATTCAGCTCTCTACTGTATCGTTTTCACGTGAAAGTTGCCGGGTTTTGATTCAACCAAAAAATTATGAAAATTTCTTCGATTACCTTTTTCCTTTCGCCAAATCGCTCTTGCAGACTGCAAAATATCGATCCACGGCTAACAACGTAATGAAGAGAACGGACGCATATTTGGCTGGAATAATAACTCATTATGTACAGATGGTAACAAAAAAAAACTGGATTGTGTCTGCTCAGTTGCTTTTTGAGCTTCTAAGTTTTGGTGAGGTCGAAGAGCTGCAGGTGCGGACCATAGTTTAAGAATTTCAATCAAAAATGAACGAGATCACACTACGAACCCAACGTAATAGGGCGAAATACACCACATAGACTTGCTTAAAAACGAGCAAACCCCACAATGATTAGGTAGTTAGAGTTAAGATTGGATAAACAGATCATACATCATTGCATACTACCGCTAACTACGTTCTCACCTGTGGTCGCCGTGCAGTGACGGATTCAAAACAGTTTTGGTGTTGAGTTCTTAGAGGTTTTATCGGTTGAACCCATCGCTAGGCGGAAAAAGATGCTTTCCGAGCAGATGGTGGAATAATGTTTTGATCTACAATGATGTTCACCTGTTGTCTCAGTTCCATGGTAAATGGAACACCACCACTGTCCAAATGGCCAATTCTTCCCGTTCAAAGAGGTCGCCGCCACGAAAACCAAATCGGTCAGATAGATGAAGTCAGCCAGACACAGGCCCAACATGTACACATTGGTGATGGAGCGCAGGTAACTGAAAAGTGCTTTCTATCTTGGAAAACCAGTATTTGTTGTAGTTTGATCTAGGAACAAGCCGTGACCTACTTATTTCAACAAAGGTCAAGAAACACATAAAGATTGGTTATCGAGCGATAGCTGGAAAATGGTTTCTCTCATTCTATTCTGTGGGTTCCACTTTGCGGTACATCATACGACAGTTTGTGTTGTGGTTAGTACTCCTTGTTGTTGTTAGGTAGGTCAATACTCACAAGTTAAGAGTTTTCAGCGTTTATGAAGTCTTGACTTACTTCTTGAGATAAAAGCGCGATGTTCATTTCAAATAAAGTGTTCCTGGTGTCTCGGTTTATAGAATGATAGTGAACAAGAAGCTCGACTATGTTATATAAACTTAAATAACTAACTATAAAAGTTCACAGAATGAGAACGATGAGTAGTAGATGGAGCTCACCAGAATTCTGCTGTGTGCAACGTTGACCCACAGTTTTTCACTAGCGTTTTTAGATAGAGGAACACGTAAAGATAAAACTTACGGTTTTGACAGAATGAGAACGATGAGTAGTAGATTGAGGGATCCGAGACAGACCAGTAGAAGATGAATGGCGGTGAAGCCAATTCGAAGGTGCTGGGTACCGTCACTCATGGCATACTGGAATGGAGATGCTTGAAAAATGAAAAGAGAGAGAGAAGAGAGAAGAGAGAAAGAAAGAGACAAGAGAAATATAGAAATGAAGGAAGAGAGATAGTGAAAAAGTAGTGAGAAAGCGATACCGTGAGTGTGCAGCTGAGAAAGAATGAAAGAGAGAGAGAGAAAGAAAGTGACAGAGTAAGAGGGAGAATTGTTCCTTGGATCTAGTCAATAATTCGAAATTGAAACAAACGTGAGGAATGAGTAAGATAATGGAAAAACAAAAAGGAACGAAGTGTGTGTGATAAAAATGAAGAGAAAAAACACAAACTGTAGGAATAGATTGCATTGAGATTGTATTCCTCTCGAATATGTGAAAAATGTATTTAGTTAAGTTTTTTCATAATAAACACTGAGCTGGAAGAACTGGCATACATATTTTCTTATCTTTGAACTTTATACACGAACTGCATTTCAAAGGAGTTCTTCAAAGTCACGGGAAACCTTTAACAAAAGAAAGCAAAAAACAGCTTTGAGACCTGAAAATCGCGAGGTATTGAATACAAATCCTCAACTGCATTATGAGAAACAAAAAAGTAATAATGGTTATTACATATTTACAAAATTATAACAACTTATATTGTTGTATCCTTAGATCACTAGGATAAACACTAATAACACAAACAGATATCAACACTGAAGTTATACCTGTACAGAGAGGAGACGGAAGAGGAAGAACCGGTTTATTACCAGGCGAGACGATACAATGCTCAAACAGGCAACAATATGGCGCACGTCACTTCTCACGTGAACGCGCACTATGCTAATGAACTAACATGTTAAAACAGGTATAGACCAAAAGTCTACTACTCAACACCTCCCTTTTTAATAACTAAACTACGGGAGACAAATTACTGAATAAAACAAGGAATCGGCTGTAGACAACTTCAGCAACTTGACTTGAGACGGAACCACGTAGATGACAGATGCACGGCTTCTCGGATCGACATCAGGGGACACAAGACTGAGTACATTCATGACTCATAACCACTTTCGTAGTTATCACGCATATTCGACAGTTCATCGTCAGACGGCACCCTCTTCTCCTCCTTCAAATTTCGCATCAAAACATGAGCGAATCTAGAAGTTTCAGGGTTGAACAACGACTGTTCCTGCCGTATTCCATTCTGAACACATTCGCTACGGAATCGTTCTGTCATGAACTGCGTACTGAGACTAGTAACAATAGTCTTCGGCGTTTTTCCAACCAACTTGAACATTTCAGACAATGTAGAAGATGTTGTTCTCGATGTGCAGTCTTTCATCTCTGCCACATCAGTCCACTTAGTCTCAGAATCTTCGAGAACTAAGTATGATAGACCTTTCACGGGACCAACGACGTCCACATAGACTCTATCATTCCATTTCCTTTGCGAAGATGACATTTCGCTATCACTGATCGATGAACTTTCGTTCTTGTTGAGCTCTTCCTTGGCCTCAACCTTTGCCACAACACTCTTCACCTTCTCTCTCACTTGAGGTTTCAACGAGCTGTTGGTACATTCACTCGATCGATCTTTGATCTCCCTTTGACCAGTCATCATCTTCAGGTAATACTTCATGTTCTCATTCTGAGTCAACCAATCAAGGCCAACCAGACTACTTGACTGAGAAACATAGGCACAACCAGTACCGTATTCACCTTTCATCTTGAAATCACAGTTGAGTATACCGAGCACTCGCATAGGCTTCCCATTGGCATTGACTACTCCAACTCCGGATTTCACAAGATCTGGCTTACCAAGCCTCTTCCAGTCGTGTACATTCAACAATGTCACGTCCGAGCCAGTATCGAGTTGAAAATTGACTTCCACACCTTCGATATCTACTGGCAGGTAACGTCTCACTGCGTTCACCTTCACGTTCCTCTCCGAAGACTCTACAACCACCGAGTTGTTCACACGAGCTCTTCCAGATGAGTAAGCGGAGTACTTGACTACTTTTTCACAAAACTCTTGCTTGTGACCGCTCTTTCTGCACTTGCCACAGGTCCACTTCTTGGCCTTGCAATTTCTAGATAAGTGACCACTCTCACCGCAGTTCCAACACAGTCTACCACCATGTTCAACTGAACGATCTTCTTCATGAGATCTTACTCCATATACATGAGTTGTCTCGGACTCAATCATCTTAGCATCACGCTTCAGACTGATCCACTTGTCACACTCACTGTACAAGTCTTGCAGTGTCACTTTTCTTTTCGCTTGATGTTCTCTATCCAAGAATAGCAGTAACATTTTGCGCAACTCAGAGTCTCGACTTGATTTCAGACCGTACACCCACAACAATGCCTTGAGCCCATCGCTATCCAAATCATGGATCTTTGCTTTCTCACACTGCTCATTGACACGTCCTGTGTACTCCATGAAATCTTCATGATCTGACTTTTCGAGCTTCAAACACTGATATCTCGTCGTAAAGACCGACATTTTGACATCAAACAACTCTTTCAAGTGTTTCACAGTGTCCTCAAACGTTATATCCGACGGCACACTTGGTAATACATGTCTTTTGTACCGCTCGAAAGCATTGTCACAGAGTTTGCCCAACAACAGCCTAACTCTTGCTTTCTCATCCAACGCAGCACCATCGACAGTAAACACCTCACCGTATCGGTCAAACCAACGTGGGAACGTTTGATCGTTTTCAGCATCGAATACAAACGTACTCAACCTAGCATTCAACTCAGCCATAAGCCTCGTTCCACTGCCAGCGTTCAGACTGTCATCATTATCATTCTGACTCTTTTTCGCAGAAACCAACTCTAACAGTTGTTTCATTTGCTCTTGGTGTCTCTCTTCCTGTTTCTGCATCATTTCTATCAATAATTTCATTTCAGCCATTGCACTGGTGAAATCGACACAATATTGACTACAAAAGACTGTAGACTTGGGTTACACGATCACGGTACACCTCTCACAATTGATGCTTCAACACACAAAATACGCGATCTCTCTTCCTCTCAATTTGGCAAAAAAACTACACCAAACTTCCTCTTACAGTGTACCAAAAACAATGGTCACACAAAGCTCTCTATGCTCTGAAGACAATAGACTGTCTTTCAAGAGTTTCTAGCCAAGATTCGACAACAGACTGTCCTTCAATATCTTGCTAAAACCTGACAACAGACTGTCCCACTAGAGCTGTTTCTATCCTGATCGCCAATTATGTTGTATCCTTAGATCACTAGGATAAACACTAATAACACAAACAGATATCAACACTGAAGTTATACCTGTACAGAGAGGAGACGGAAGAGGAAGAACCGGTTTATTACCAGGCGAGACGATACAATGCTCAAACAGGCAACAATATGGCGCACGTCACTTCTCACGTGAACGCGCACTATGCTAATGAACTAACATGTTAAAACAGGTATAGACCAAAAGTCTACTACTCAACATATATAATAATAAGAACATAATTTTTCGCGGATTGTTTCATTCGTGATCTCGTTCGTGAATGGATACGTAGTAATCCTATCAAGATTCATAATCTTCGGATGACTCGATCTTCCAAAGAGTACCTTCTCATACTACTTTCCAATTGATTTTAGAACACGGTGCTTCGAAAAAAGTATGGGTTCACTAGTTTTTATGAAAAATGTTACGTACTAGCAGCTTGGTGCACAAGTACACTGCAAACGTGTTAAAGTACAGAGGCAACAAAAAACTAGCCATGTCGATGTTTTTATTAGAGACTTATTGCTATTAAATAGCTCAAACGCAAAAAATGATTCAAGTACACAGATGAAAAGTAAATTACAGTACTTTTCTCCATGTAACGATGCGCACGGTAGCTAACTGCGCAGTGCACATTACGTTTCCACAAATTCGGATTATCCTAGGTTTATACTTGCAGAACTAAGCTGAATAAGCTTAGACGAACAAACTAGATACACACCAAGAAAGGGGGAGTAACTAAAAGATGATGCAAAGACTCTCTATTTGAGCTTAGCTCAAAGTTATTGAAAAGTGTTGTGTATGAGTCAAACGTCAAGAGTGTGTAACAATATCTAATCGATGGTAACTGAGACATTCAACATTTATTTTTGATTAATGTCCAGAAGTACCACTGATTTGTAATGTTCACTTCAATGTGTTCACAAATAATACGCCTACAATCTACCAAACGCACTGAACTTGTGATTTTGGTTTGTATTCGAGTCTGAAATCATGAAAAACCCCAAAACCGGGGCCGGCATGAAAGAAAATCGTATTTAATCCAATAAAACGCCTGCAAAATGTCAGCGACACGCAAATTCGGTTGAAAATGCATTACGGAGCAGATTCATAGCCAATTAGCGCAGAATGACTAATAGAATGCGGAATAGGGCTCTCTTTGAACAAAACACGTCTAAGAGGGAAATTGTGGAAAACAAAATATAACTAGTAGTTATCTCATGAAGCGTGGCGATGAATCAGCAATAATGATGTGTAGGACGTGAGACGAGAGACCTATACTAGAAGTAAATTGAAAAGTTAGGTAAAGTTAGCATTCTAATGGGGAATCGTGCCCTTTTCTGAATTCTGTTGTGTTCAACATGTTTAACGTGACTGTGCAATCGACTTACAGTATAGGGAAGATTTGTCATGGAAAAACTAACAAATCATCTACATCCCTAGTTTTCGAACTAACAATGCGCGCAACTCCACTAGTATACTAGTCGAACATAGTATTTGCACAGAAAAAGAAACATTTACAGTATGCCACGAGTTTTCGGCTGATTAGGGTTAAATAAGGCCATCGAGACTTTCACCATGACCGAACTGTGCTAAGTTTGATGAGTTTTTCCGTGAACAGTTCAATACAGTTAGAAACTTGGGAACTGAGACTTTGAACTAACTCAACTGTGCTAAGTGTTGTACATTTTCTCGTTAACAGTTTGAAAAGACAGGTGAAAACTGCACTGACAATCTCATTCGGACCAACCCACGTGGGAGCAGAGTTCGTCCTCGAAAGCTAGAATGCAAGCTGTTTTACTAGTTGCAAAGATCGGATGAAAAAGTAGAGTACAAAAACATATCGGCACGTTAATGTAACTGTCACTTGGTTTTCCTGTTTTTAAAGTTTCTGAAAACACGCGTAAACGTGAAAATTTGAAGATTTCTCAACTGCAGCTGATTGAGAAAAGGGCAATGTATCTTTTTTTAACCAAAAATTTCGTTCATCGGTGAGAGCTTAATGGGTTCCAGATGACATTTCCTTCAGACAAAAAATATTTTAAGTACACAAAAACTCTATGGAAAGAAAAAGCTGCAGAACAAGTTTGCAGAAAGTACAACACTTTTTCTGCGTTTCCCGCTCTGCACACTATTTCATTGAAGTGCATGTTGGAAGAGACTTAGGTCGGGAATTCGTAAACGAATACCAACCGAATACTGCTACATACAAGCTCAACTTTGAGTGCATCACAGTTTGTGAAATCGTTTGCAGGAAAAAAATGCAAAAAGTGTTTTGTATGAAGTTGACCCCTGCTGGGTGAATTTGCAGCGGACAATATGAAAAATTGAATTGAACTGAAGGTTTGCAGCGAATTTCCATTGAAAATCGACTCTCTCTCTCTCTCTCTCTCTCTCTCTCTCTCTCTCTCTCTCTCTCTCTCTCTCTCTCTCTCTCTCTTTCTCTCTATGTCTCTGCCTCTTTCTCTATCTGGTATTGCTCGCTTTCTCTCTCTCTCTCTCTTTCACATACATTGACAAATACCAGTATAAAATAGTTCATGAACGTATTATTCTCGTTGAACCACCTACAAAACAGATTTTTATTTTACATCTTTCAACTATTTCGAAAACAGCGCATCATGTCATTCTTTCTTCACGCGTTGAACAAAAGAAGTGGTTCAGGCTTCACCAACTATTTTCGAAAAATTCCCGTAAACAAAATACGTGCTAATCTTCTTTTCTGAGAAAACTGATATGTTTTTCGAGAGCTCACTTTTCACAAAATACTAATCTCGCTAATAATAGGAAAGAATCTGTTGATTACACGAAGAGATGCAGCAGATGAACTCGGGGTTAATAGAACAAAAAAGTTGGAGAGAAATTTGGAGCAAATCGTAGAGCAAAACTTACTGACCGTTTAAAGTTTGCGAAAAAGGAAAGAGAAACTCGGCTAATAGTGAGCTGATAGAAAACCTGGTTAAAGAAGGACGATTATGTGGACCAATCCCGTGGCAACGGTCCTTTAAACTGCAGTTGAAAAATGTACTACAGTTCAAATAACTGAAGCGTTGCGATTGGACCACGTAATCGTACTTCTTTAAAATGGTTTAGAAGAATAGTTCATAGAAAAACAAATGTAGGCGGTAGGTCGCCTACGCGAGACAAGTTTAGGTTCACAAATTGTACACGGAAATATTAGAAAAACACGTACTAAGCTAAACGAAGCCCAAAACAACTTGTGAGAAAAGCCTTCAATAGCTTTCGTTCTTGAATAGTTGAACACAATAGTTCAACAACTCAAAAGTCACTTTTTAGGTCTAATCAACTTTTTTCTCAACTAATCAACCCATTGCGTATCATTGTAATGTGATTTTCACCAGGTGTAAAAACCCATTATCTACTTCGAAATCAGATTATGCAATTAATATAGGGAAGTTGATTAACTGAACTTGGTTGCTTAATACAATAAAAAGTCAGATCTGATCGAAAATGTGTTTTGTTAGAAGAAAAAATCTCCCACAATAAAATCCTACAGTCATTTTCACTTAGAACTACAACCAAGGTTTGCAAAAAAGGGGGAAGGTGGAAGTATACTTCACACATGAAAGAAGGTGAACTTTAAACTACCTCTCGTAGCTATCGATTTTTGTGAAAATGTTTGTTAGAAATTTTAGAAAACACTAATGAGATGTGTACGGTTTTGCAGGAAGCCGAATGTATAATTCACTTAGCAAAGAACAAAGAGTAGCCCACGGATATGCAAAATGTTGTAAACAATGTTGTAAACAAATTAGAAGTATCCCTAGTATGTATTCGAAAATCAAAAACCTTCCTTCTCATCAGAAATCAAATGGCCAATGCTCGTCCATGGAAAATGCATTGTGGGGGTTTCATAGTTGTTTGGGCAATTAAAAAGAGTGAGTTTACTAGAAACTTGAAATTACCTTGTAAAATATCACGTATCTTAGTTTAGCTATCCCTGAAATGTACCAGTTTGTGTAATGAATAGCGTAGTTGTCTATCACTATTGTGACCATTGGTTCAAAGCCCAAACCAAGCATAATTGTATGTACTCGACAGAAAATTCAGTTTTAAAAAGAGATAAATCCGTGATTTAAGTGAAAGAAAATTATGAATGAACCCCTCATTAACACTTTCTCGCGTTAGTGGATTTGGATTCCCAGCTATAACTGTGTGTCATGCGTGGGATATTTTTTTTACCATTCACACATTTACCAGCAGAAATAATGGAAAATATATGACAAAACAAAGTTGAATGAGTGGTTTCAGAGTATTCTATTCGATTGTAAACATATAGGTTTGATCTCACAACATGATTTCAATTCTGGAGCCATCAGCGATTGAGGAACTTATTCAGCAATTATTCCTTTTCTACGGTGGTTCTACGTTTACTAATGGTACTTTTAGGATCATTAAAATTTTCCAAAACGTTGCTCTATACTATAACATCCCGAGTTTGATCGATTGTATCTCTTTACAAAACATATCTTCATTACAACGTATCTTTCAAAATAACTATTGTCCCACAAACTATTTGGTTCAATCGCCGTTGTCCAGCACTGTTAAATTGCATGTAATATTATGTGCGCGTAACAGGGTAACCACACCCTTTTTCTTTTCACTTTTCCTCTCCAATTACTCATTTTTGGAGTGCCACATACTATGTGGAAGTCACGTGTTAAATCACGAATATATCTATTCTATATTGTAGTTTAATCTCGTACCAAATCGAGATCAAACCACAACTACTGTAAACATATGGTTAATCTATTGAAGGGGGACAGAAAGGAAAGTTAGTATGAAAGAGCTGCTCGAGAGAAACTCATAAATACTATTCTTTATTCAAACTAATCAACCTACTTTGCATACGGTTCACATGTTTTAGTCTGTTTTGGCGCGCGCAACGCTAAGTTCAGGTACCCCGGGGTACCTAAACTAGCTTTCCATTCTGCACTCCTTTAAACACTATAAGCTATACAACTGTGGTGCAGAGTATGCGATAAAGAGTGCACAGTTACTCAATATTTTTTCACGCTCCACATAACTAGTTTATCCACTTCTATTACAAAACAGAGCGAAGATTGATCGGGCACCGCACAGACACGGTTTGTGCACTGAACCCCGGCGGCGTAGCAAACCGTCCAATCTCACGAGAAGTTCATATGAGTTTCTCATGAGATACCTCATGAGCTACTCGTGAACTCTTAATGTTGTAGCATAGCAATCAATAGAATCTCATGAGAAACTCGTGCTAATAGCTCATGAGGGGATCTCATGAACTTTTGTGGGGATTGCTACGCCGCCAGATAAGCAAAATAGATCCTAATGAAAAGTGAGCTTCTAGTCAGAACAAAGTTTTTTCCTCTCATAATCTGGAACCAAAATCTTTCTTTTTTGGTAAAATATCAAACATGTTTCGCATACAAAACTACTAAAAACCAAGTGAAAATCTTGGAAAACCGTTTGAATCGCAGAAACACGTCTGATCGTGAACTTCAAACAGATACTCTAGTTCTAGCATGAATGGCGACCACCATATAGCACTGGGCCACTGAATGTGCTTAGATGAAATCGTCAATTGCAGTCACATGAAAAACAATTTCAAACAGAGCAGAACTCAGCAACGTGCAAAATGACAAAGTGCACGATTCCTCATTAGAATGCTGACTTTACGTGACTATTCAATTTACTTCTAGTATAGAACCACTTTCGACGAGCTAGTTATTAAGTTTACGCCAATAATTTTAGGTGACTAAGAGCCGTTCGCTGTTCCAACACCATGTGTAAAAACGTTCAAATACATAGTTCGTACTTTTAATGAATAGATTAATCAATTTTGTCTATTTTCCGACAAGCATTCCAGTTAACAATAATTATGGCCAGTTAGTAGATGGGTCGCGCAAAATTTGATTCAAAGTGCATCCAAATATTGTGTTCAAACCCTGATCAGGGCAGCGTTACGCGCTCTGCGCGATAGAAAGTTTGATTTCTATAGAATCCTATACTCGATTCAGCATACAACATACAGTATTAAGGTGGGCCGATTATTTGGACCGACCCCAATGTATCAGTCCTTCAATCTGCAGTTCAAGATGTATTCCAGTTTGAAGGACCGGAGCGTTGGGACTGGTTTCTGGTTTACAGAATGGTCATTTATCGAAAAAAGTACCTTCACCTCACTTTAGCATACTCCCAGGTCTGTCAATCGAAAACATTGTGAAAACACTATAAAAAAGGAATATCGCGAAAACTTCCTAGAGTTGATCTACGAACCTCAAAACATGCACATGACACATGCTTGATTCGAAGTGCCCTATCGGAGTTTTTTTACATCCTCTCATTTTTGATGAACGGAAAACAAGACCGTCTTGTCGAAAATCAAATTTCTACAGAAAAACTGCAACTCAAGGATCAGAAGGCGATTTGACTGAAAATAATATTTGTGATTTTCAATAAAATATTATATTAATGCTATTAACACTTTTCTCACTGATCTTAAACTGTTAAGGTCGGCTTGAAAGTCTCTAGAAGGGTTTCATAGAAGAAACTGGCGAGAAGATGTTTTTGATATTCAATTGGATTACACAAATGTGAGCATACGACACGATTCTGAGAAAAGAAGGGAGTCGAACTGACAAACAAAAACATACTCTAAGGAAACCTACGTAAAGAATGAACAATTACGCAAAAGTTACATTTCAACCCTTTCGCGCTCTGAGCAACTGTCGCAGTCAAAACTACCACACAAATTCTGTACCATTCATTTGTTCTGTATTTATTTGCATCTTCTACGTGTGTTCATTGGAAACTACTAAAACTATAGAATACTCGTTTGCTGTCGAAGCGAAATTTGAACAGCATATACTGGTAGTAAATTGAAAAGTTACGTAAAGTTAGCATTCTAATGAGGAGTTGTGCACGTTATTATGACATGTTTCTGAGTTCTGATGTGTTTCACATGTTTCACGTGACTGTGCAATTGACTAACAGTATACTGTAAGAGTCTCAATAGGAATGAGAAGGATTATATAAGAGATCACAGAGCATTGGCGCACAATTAGTGGTTCTTTGCCGTTCGGAGCTTGGTTTATTTGTCTAGAACTCTCCGGTGTAACCTGATCTATCTCTAACAAATTATCTCACACGTAACTACCATATAAAAAGCAATGCAGCCGGAGAGCAAACAATTGTATTCAAGATTTTATCATGTAAAAGGGAATTAAGCAAGACCTTGTTAGCATCCAGCTCAAATTCCGTTGATTTTCATTTACCTATATGTAGATCACATGTTTATAAATATCTCACGTATATGTGAATAAATTATTCATATTAATTTGAATAGCGAGAAGAGAAGAAAACACAGGCGTTCAGGTGGCTACAATTCACACTGAGATGGAAAAGTTTCAAAATTAATTTTGAAAATGTAGAAAAAACTCAGTAAATTTGTGTACACCAAAAACTGGTGGACGTTTTAGAAATTTAGGCAACTAACCGGTAAATTTGTAAGCACAAGGAAAATCGTTGTCAGGCAACGTTCTCATTTTCATTCGTGGCGGATTTACGATTCACAATTTTGTCGCCTAGTTGCGCGCTCTTCATTAGAGTTTCAGCTCTGGAAAATTTTGTAAAAGAGCTGAACTCACACTTTGACAAATAACAAATAACTCAAAAGTAGTCTGGTACAATTCGTTATCTCTGCAACCTGAATTTTCGATAGTCCACGTAAACGAAACTACAAAAACAGCACGGGTGGCACCAATGGAATGTCTCTTCTAGATCAACCCGTATATTGTTTTGTAATAATTTACAACAGTATGAATACAGTTGAAGGGATCTCGAGAAACAGAGCGGAAATTTCAGAAAAACTATAAAAGAACATATAGATTGCAAGCAAACGGTTATTCATGCCTTTTACGTCACGTCGACGTTTAGCGCCGGCGGAAAACAATGGTTTTCATGCGTATTGATTACAGTCGACGTTAACGCCAACTTGATCAATACACAAAGTTTTACACAAACAACGTTGGTGTTAAACGTTGAAGTGAAAACTATGAGCTCAGGCTAACATTTGGATGGTAAAGTCTTGAAATTTTCAAGAATAAGAGTACATCGCGTCACGCTAGCACCGAATTACTGCAACTAAATTACTTCTTGTAAATGACTTAACATCTAGTCATGGGAAAATCTCAGCTGCATCACCATCTTAAATACGTATAGGGAAGGAGAAGTGCAAGTACAAACTATATTGTCTATGAGAAACTTTCACAGAGTCTTTACTTCCAGAGAAAGGCCATAGATACTGTAGCTATTCATTTCTGATGTGAAACATGTCTCAATATTTTGTCAACTTTGTGTTGACGAGTCTAGAAAACAACCAATACTTGCTGTTCAGTAAGAACCATTAAAGTAGTTGTTATGCTGTTATAGAGTACAACTGAGGCCAGTTACGTCAGGCTAGTTACGTTATAAAAAGTTTTTTTTCAATCAAGTAACAGGGTTGTTCACACGTGTTTTAAGTCTAGTTTTAGTCTTCTTTAGTTATTTCTTACTTTTCTTACTTAAGTTTAGGCTGTTTGGAGAGTTTTTCAAAAATTTAGTCATCTAAGAGGGAGATTATACTTTCAAAACTGCAAAATTGCAACTCTAATCTGTATAATGTTTGCTGATTTCTCAGAAAAGATTGCGCATTTTATTATCTCTAGGTCAGATCAACTCTCAATGACACTTGAAGAAGATTATAAGAAAGTGAAGCTCAGCAGCAAACAAAAAAAAAGAATTTCAAATATTTAGACCAGATGCTGACCTATTAAAATTCAGTTCAAATTGAAACAGTTCGACACTGCTCTGATGTTCGCAAAAAAAAACACTAAAATATGAGAGCTACAGTTCAATATACAAGTTTATTGGGACATAAGTGAAGGGTAAGAAATAACAAAATAGAAAAAGGAAAAAAATCAGAAAACGGCAAGGGGTGAGAATATAAGTTGTAGTTTGAATAGGAAAAACGTCAAATTTGCGAACTTCGACCGGAAATCAACAGGTTTAAACTACAAACACAGCAAAATGGGGCAACACACACCTTGCCGCGTAGAAATCCCACAAAATTAGCGATTAGCTGCTCATGAGATCTATTTGTTTCTATGCTACAACATTGAGAGTTCACGTATAACTCATGACGTATCTCATGAAAAACTCATATGAACTTCTCATGAGATTGAAAGGATTGCCACGCCGCCTATGTTGGAGAGAGCGAACCTTACCTTGAGAGCCAATTGCACAGTCACGTGAAACATGTTAACTCAGCACCACTCAGAAACGTGGAATGACATATTGCACGATTCTTTATTGGAATGCTAACTTCACGTGACTATTCAATATACTTCTAGTATGTATTTGAAGCCAATTGTTCTGTCTAGTTCGGTTATTACTCTATTTTATAGCGTCTCAGACGTTATAAAGGCGTAGTCTTCATTGAATTATCGGGAAAAGTTGCTGGAAAAATTACGAATTTACAACAATAATAGTATATAGAAACAATTTTGAATACGGATTTACAACAATAGTATGTAGAAACAATTTTAAATACGTGACTGGTCAAAAGAATATCGAACAGATTAAAGTTAAAACAGCTTATATTACAAGAAATAGATTGGGTACAAAGAGTTTGTGCACTGAGAAGATCAAGTACGTCTAATGAGAAAAAATGATTACGGAAGCACTAGACCGTGAGAAAGAGAGAAAGGAAGAGAGAGAAAGAAAGAGAGAAAGGAAGAGAGAGAAAAAAAGAGAGAAAGAAAGAGAGAGAAAGAAAGAGAGAAAGAGAGAGAGAGAGAAAGAAAGAAAGAGAGAGAAAGAAAGAGAGAGAGAGAAAGAGAAAGAAAGAAAGAGAGAACGAAAGAAAGAGAAAGAAAGAGAGAGAGAGGCAGAAGAGAGAGTGAGAGAAATAGAGAAAGAAAGAGGGAGAGAAATAGGGAAAGAGAGAAAGAGAGAGAAAGAAAGAGAGAAAGAAAGAGAGAGAAAGAAAGAGAAAAGAGAGAGAGAGAAAGAGAAAGAAAGAAAGAGAGAACGAAAGAGAGAGAAAGAAAGAGAAAGAGACAGAAGAGAGAATGAGAGAAATAAAGGAAGAGAGAGGGAGAGAAAGAGGGAAAGAGAGAAAGAGAGAGAGATATTGATAGGAAGCTGGATAGATAGTAGATATAGCGGACCCACTCTTCTGTGAGAATAAAAATGATGTCAGCGATTGCTCAGCAGACAATTTGAAAGAGTGAAAAAGCTCCAACGATGCGTGGTTGAATGTAGAAGTGCACGATAACACGTGAATCAGAATTCACAGTTGAATGGACTCTAATTCAAGTTCACAATCAGCAATGACCAGATTGAAAACTGTTGCGAATGCTTGAGTTATTACAAATTGAAATTTAAACACAAAAATATTTGTTTTCATGAAGTCGTTTAGAAACCCTTTGGCACGGTTCACTGAGCACATACTTTTCTAGTTGGTCATTTAAAAATACTAGACGGATCAATTTCAATAACCAAATTTTGTGATTCATTTTCACAAACCAGTGTAAATAGAGTGTGGTCAATTGATGGATTATTAACTATGCTGTTTTTATCTGGCGGCGTAGCAATCTCTCAAAAATCTCATGAGATACCTTATGAGCTACTCGCATGAGCTTCTCATGAGATGCTATTGGTTTCTATGCTACAACATTGGAAGTTCACGAGTAGCTCATGAGGTATCTCATGAGAAACTCATATCAACTTCTCGTGAGATTGGAGGGATTGCTACGCCGCCTGCCTGGTGTTTCGACATCGTTCCGAGAATGGGTACAACATACCATGCTGTCGTTTGTATTTACTTCTATACAACTCAAATGAAGTCTGAAACCTGAATTTGAAACCCCAGTGGCCGTGTTTTGTAAGCTCAAGTAGCCATGTAAGTTATATGGACAAATTTTGAATGGAAAACTAATCACTTCTGCTTCTCGTATTCCGACAGTTTCTTTGCTCATTTTTGAAGAACTGAATGGTACCATCGAAAACAAACGAAATTCAGAAGGAATATTGAGAACTGAGACAGATATTACCAATTAAAAACGTGCGTATGTAACGTACATGGCTACTTGAGCTTACAAAATACGGCCACAGAGTTACAATCTACAAAGCAACGCACAGCAGAAAGTGAGGTACATCGTACTCGTCTCGACAAAAAGGGCATATGAGTGGCGATGTTGTGCCGGAGGGTGTAATAAATGAGCATAATTATCATTATTATTTGTAAGAAATGAGAGTAATTATGATTATTATTTGATAGAGTGCGACCGGCGTATAATGGTAAACACCCATGAGATTCTCTCATTAGAATAGAAGACTCTAGAACGAAAAACAAACTTATTATGCTAAATATTACTAGGATAGAATCGAAATAGAAAATACTCACATTCTACTGAGAAAGGATTTCGCTGAGTGCGCGCACGATAGTTGCGGGGGGCATGCACCAGCAGTTGCGAACTAATTTCGTAGACCTCGCTTCGTGCGACTACAGTGCATCCAGCGCGCAACTAGCGCGCGAACGGTCAATAGGAAACCAGCTCTGCCAATACTAGGGGAATTAAACCCCTTTAACAACACCAAAATGGAGAATTCACCTGTTTTTTTCGAAAGGATGGAGACCATGGAACAAGCTCCAAGTTTTCGATGATCAGAACTTTTATTTCTTTCAGTCAAAACGAACAAAAACGAGAGAACAAAATTCACAGTAACAGTATAAAATGACAAACATAACAACAATGGAAACATTAGACACAACAATAAATAACATATTCAAAGCACTGTATCAGTGATGTCACGCTCCACAGACTGTCCTGATATCCGTGTAGAGCGTTGCCAGCGTTGCCGCTCAGTGCGGAAAATGTCGGATTACTGTAACGAAATATAGCATTCGAAAGTGAGATAGTTCAAGTAAGATAGTTCGAAAAGAAGATCGTCTAGTAAATTCAGTATTCGGCTTTTTGCATATCTTGTTTCTCACTTTAGGAATTCAAAACTAGATGGGACGGGCGATATTTCATTTTAGAAGCACGCAATTCAATGTTCCACGCTTGTATCGCTCGGAGAAGCGAGGTATAGAACGGAAGCAACGTGTAACGTGAGGGAGAAATTATGATTACACATCAGAATTAGACCATTTCTCCCGAATTTGGCGGAAAAAGGACCCACTTTGAGATTTTTTTATAACTTTTAGTACAAACCAAATGAGAAAGTTATTGAAAAATGAGTAACACACCTTGTCAATAACGTTGTTTGAAGAACTGGATCGCAGTAGACAGTACGGACTCTGAAACTAGTGATTACAGAGATTTATATATCTCTCGAGTAACGTTAAAAAACTGGCACACATCAGTGAACTATGCTACAAAAGGGAATTTGTTTTTGGTTCCAAATACGTGAGACATTATGATTTTACATCAAAATATCACAGCAAAGTGGCCATCTTTTAATTTTTTTTTGGCGAAAAGGATACTAATTTTTAAATCCTATTCTGGCCCTCTCAAACTACTGTATTGGGGTGAAAGAACTGAATGTCGAAAAAAATGTGAGCCAGCTAAACTGATATACTTCAGATAAAAACAAAACCAGAAAAGTGAGATTCAGGAACACAGTTCGAAAATTTCAAAAAGAATGGTAACTACTCACGCCTGTTGTGGATGCTGGTTCTGAGCTGGTACTGGCTGCTGGACATGAGTGGTTAACGACCTGTAAACGGACGTAATGTAGGGATGACAATTTAGATAGTTTGATTTGAAAAACTCAAGTAGTGTATGATTATAAAAACTCGTGTTCGAATAGAGGCGTATGTGATGGACGATGGTACCGAAGCGGGTGCGATGTTATGAGCCCAGAAATTAATGATTGCTGGTATTTATATAGCCTACAGCGTTAAGGCAGGGTTCATACTTCCTGTCGCTGAATTCGGCAGCACGCGCGACAACACACAAATCATGATTATCGATCGTGTCGCTTGTTGCCGAATTGCGCTACAGCGACGTCGCGTCGCCAATTGGGTGTTCATACTTTTTTGTTGCCAAATCACGTCGCTGTCGCTTAATTCGCTTAGCAGCGTAAATAAACAAGCTCACCTCATCTATGTATGAGTCACAGTCACAAATCAGCTAGGTTAGTCTTTTATCTTCAAAAAGGGAATCCAAACTTAAATTTTAAAACCTCAAATTTCATAATTTTAAGTCCGAAATTTTGTGGAAACTGTGTCAATATTTTGTCGTTTTCGCAGAAACGGGGCCCAGAATAGATTTCGCGAAAAGAACAGCCCGTTTACTTAAGTGTTTGGCCTTTTTCGCCACTTTTTCATGATCATGGTCATACGAGAATAATATTAGCTATACCCGTGCTGTTTAATGGTTTTCAACCACAGCTAGTGCCAACTCTAGTATTTACGTATGAAATGAGAAACGTGGGGTCCGTCTGACTCTTTTTGCGAAAATTTCTCAGAATAAATCAAAAAGTCACAGCTTTTCAACAGTAAACGGCGCACAATCAACTAATAATAGTTTTCACCAATCTAGTGCTAACCCTCTCAACAAACAAACAAACATTACATATTGATGGACGTTAACTACAATTGACCTTAATACGGAAAAGGGAATATCCACTCACTTCTCCTTATTGCTGCCAGACCCAGAAAGACAATCCCTCATCGAAAAAGTCCATCATCGCTGGAAATTGCTGACGTCGAAAGAGAAAAGATATGAACCTCTGTAAATAGAAGGTTATGCTTAGAACGAACTTTAAATCATAGAAATTGAACAGTTTCTTAAACAAAACACAGATGTTTACATCAACTATTTTATGAAGGACACGGGCCAGTCCAACTGGTCTAAGGAATTTTCTCATTGGAAACGTTACTTCGTTACGATACACTACTAGAAAGGCCCGACTATTCGAGTAGTCAGTTTTTATATTTAAACACGGAAAAATGATGATTTTCAGATTTCACAGAAAAACCGTTCAATTCCGCAATCACATATCGCATTAGACCACAGCATTTATAGCAACCATACTTCGGCAAACTTAAAAAAAACCCAGGGAAAAAAATAAACAAACGAGAATTTCAGCTTCACAATCTTGTAGTTTTTTCGGAAATATACGACCCTCGGGTTGAATTTGAGAATCACACCGTTTTGCTCACTCAGCTATACATTCTCTTCGAAACGAAGGAGATAAAAACAAAAAACCATCCTACCTCCTCATAAATCCATTGAATGTATTTCTTGCGTTGACTGTGATGCTGCACAGTCTCTCATCGACTGAAAAACATGAGTTACAACCTATACACATGAAGGATACCAAAATACACAATAAAAAAGTCTGCAAAATAAAAAAAATAGAAAACTAAATATTTAATTCAAAAAAATTTGATACCGTAATCAAGATGCCTACACGAAAATAGCCTGTTCACTTGCGCAGTGTATTTCGCGCGCGACGGCATCAAATTAAATTGGCTTGCAAAGGGAGACTTGAAGGAAATGAAGTTCACTGACTTTCAGTTAACAAAAACCATACTGAACGTGTAGATTATTGGCTGCTGAGAAAATTTTATTCACAAAAAACATACACACTCCGAGTCTGATCGTTGTCATCGAACGTTCACAAAAAAGGAAGAAAGCTTAACCACACAAACCACATTCCTTCTTGAAGTATCTCTCACTTTCTCTCTGTAGCTCCCTTCTCCCTTCCTTCCATTTCTTTCTCTCGCTCTACCTATCACTCTCTCTCTCTCTTTCTCTCACTTTCTTACTCCCTCCATCTTTTCGCTTTCCTTCTCACTAACTCTGTCTCTCTTCTTCCTTTCTCTCAACTCTCGTCTTCCATCTCTCACTCCCTCGCCTCTCTCTCTTTCTCTTTCTCTCTCTTGCTCTTAGTCACTTCTCTCTCTCTCTCTCTCTCTCTCTCTCTCTCTCTCTCTCTCTGTCTCTATCCTCTCTCTCTCTCTCACTCGCCTCACTATATCTGTCTTTTCTTTTTCTCTCTCACTCCCTCCTGTTCTTTTATTCTTTTCTTTCAACTCCCATCTTTCAACTCTCATCACCCCTTTGCCTCTCATTTTCACTCTCTCTTTCTCTTTTTCTCTCTCTCCTCTTATACCTTCTCTCTCTATCTCTCTCTCTCTCTCTCTCTCTCTCTCTCTCTCTCTCTCTCTCTCTCTCTCTCTCTCTCTCTCTCTCTCTCTCTCTATCTCTCTCTATCTCTCTGGGCTTCTCCTTCACTTCCATATCCCTCTCTCGTCCTTTCCTTTGTCTCCCATCTTCCGTTTTCTCAGTAAGAATAGCCAACGAAATCACCCTTTGATTTCTGACGACTAGACGCGCTGCAAATGCCGACTCGTCGCAAAGCCAAGTGTGCCGTTAGAGTGCAAGTAGAGCGCAACCAGTCGGCAAATGGGCGGGGCTTAGCAAAAAGGGGCGTAACCGTGCAGGCACTCGGCAAAATCTTCTCAGAGTAATGCGGCATCGTGCACTTTGTCATCGCACGTTTCCGAGTTCTGCTGTGCTCAATATGTTTCACGTGACTGTGGAATTGACTGACAGTATAAATCTTGTGAACTGTAAAAACACAGCCGAGACCATATTTATCGTTTTTTTATCGTTTTTAGTATGTTAAACACAGCAGAACTCAGAAACGTGCAATAACAAAGTGCAGGGTGCCTCCTTAGAATGCTAACTTTGAGTGACTATTTAATTCACTTCTAGTATAACTCTGTACATTCGTGACATTTTGAAGTGGTAGGGATTTGCTACACTGAATGAATCATCATCTTTGCTAAGACGACGTGAAAAGTCAGAAGACCGAAAGTTTACAGAAGCTAAGCGATGGCTTTTCTCAGATAATAACACGTATTTTTGCCTATATTTATGAATCTGCAGAATGCGTTCAAGAGCAAAACACAATTTCTGAGTTTCTTACGTTTGACGTGTTTTTACGTGTTTTGTCACGTGTTGTGTTTCACGTTACACAACGCATGTGAAATGAACTTTGGTTAGTGTGAAATTAACTTTTTCTATTCGTGAATTGAAATTTGAACTTTGTTTTCTCTGAAATGAACTTTCTTTATTTGTGAAATGATGATTAGGGTGAAATGAACTTTGGTTACTGAACCCATTTGGTGAAGATGTGTGCTTCTGCCGTGTAGATCGCTGAGTAACAACCTTATTACAATGTTTATTCTGCGCGCCAAATTTGATAAAAAAAACTTGTGTTCCACATGAAAACATTCAACACAACGTTTGAAAAGATCAAACTTCACTATTTGGGGAGAGACAGAGAGAGAGAGAGAGAGAGAGAGAGAGAGAGAGAGAGAAGAGAGAGAGAGAGAGAGAGAGAGAGAGAGAGAGAGAGAGAGAGAGAGAGAGAGAGAGAGAGAGAGAGACAGAGAGAGAGAGAGAGAGACAGAGAGAGAGAGAGAGAGAGAGAGAGAGAGAGAGAAAGAGAGAGAGAGAGAGAGAGAGACTGGAATAAGGTAAGAAGACAGAAAAGGGAAGATAGAGAAAAGAGAAAAAAAACAGCGAGTGAAAGGAAGACTTGTTTTAATCTATGCTCAGTGAGTTAACTATATAAAAACTAATTGCATTTTGTAATTAAGTATTTTCCACTTCCGCTTAGATTTAGGAGATAAGGACGAAATAATGGAAAAATCGAACATCAGAGACCGTATTTATAATGATCCCGACCTTCTCATCCCAACCTGCGTCTCCTCAAACATACGCTATTTCTCTGCTCTCACATCCCGCCGAGATAAGAGTGTCACGAAATAGTGCGCAGAACAAAGAGACGCAGGACTGGATTATGCGACCAAGAAGTTGCTGCCATACTTTCGCAGAACACAGCGGAAATAGAAGACACCGTGTTTTCCTGATAGTGGCGTCATTTCGATTGAAATGAATAGTAAGAAACTAAAAATAAGATCTACTTACTTACCACTTTACCTTGAAAATAAGTACCATTATTCAAATTTTTTATTTTCAAATATCTAATATTCAACATTTTAATGGGAACACAGCGGAAATAAAATACACCGTGTTTTTGTGAGATAGCCACGTCATTGGTAATTGGTTGTCGTATCTAGAAGTCAGGAATATAATTAGGGTGAGACATGAAGTGATCAGAAAGCACCGACGAAACAAGAGAGGGAAGAAGGGATAGGGAGTAGAGAGAGAGAGAGGGAGAGAGAGGAAGAGAGAGAGAGAGAGAGAGAGAGAGAGAGAGAGAGAGAGAGAGAGAGAGAGAGAGAGAGAGAGAGAGAGAGAGAGAGAGAGAGAGAGAGAGAGATGAGGGATGAGACATGTATAACCCAGAGTGTTACACTGATCAAACTCTACAAATAGCAGAGCATGAAAAGGATTTCTACAAAAAAGAAGTCCCGGAAAAATTAGTTTTGTTTTCACGCTGCCGAGCTCTACTTGTGATTGATCTCAGACGATTTCCCGGCAATAGCCTCCTTGACGAGACAGTGTGCAGGTCATAGAGACGCAGATGTCTGCGGTCTCATTGACCCCCATGCTCTCTCGCATTCGTAACTTGATAATCTCGGAAAATTTCCGTCAATCGTTCTGAGCTTCGACTATATAGTGAGTGCCAAATTTATAAAATTTCTGTCTCTCGCCAGAATCGAACCTGCGAGCAAAAGATTCGTAGCAGGGTGCCAACCACTGCGCTATTAGAGCACATAACAGGCAGACTTTGGAATCGAAGACATGTGTCCGTACACAGCGGAAAGTGAGATTTACAGTAAACTCCCGCCTTTCCGTTGGCAACGACTATAACAGCGTGAGTAGCACACACCGTTAAGTTATTATGACACTTAAGTGTCTACACATCGCAGTTTCCGCTCTAATCCTATTGATAACCGTAAGTGTTTTGATAACATTATATCATGAACTAGTTCCGTATATTGCGTATACTGATGTAATAATAAAGAAAAAAAGTCACGTGAAACGTGAATCAACATCAAACCTGAATTCACACGTTTTCACGTTTCACAGAAATTTATAGTTTCTTCGGTCGAATACAAGTTTGAATATACTTGAGAGACGAGATAAAAATGTGTAAAATATCTGTCTCTTGATGAATTCGAACCAGCATAGAAAAGTTTGGTAGTTGACGCTGAGCAACGCGCAACTGAATCAAACTACAAAAACACATTGAGATGGTCAATCTACACCGAGCCCACCAAAGAGCACACCATGCGACGTAGCAATCCCTCAAAAATCTCATGAAATACCTCATGAGCTATTCGCATGAGCTTCTCATGAGATTCTATTGATTGCTATGCTACAACATTGAGAGTTCACGAGCAGCTCATGAGGTATCTCATGAGAAACTCATATGAACTTCTCGTGAGATTGGAGAGATTGCTACGCCGCCATATAAGATGACGAGAGTGAAAATAACAGTGTGTACACAGCACAAACTGAGAAACACAGTACATTGGAGCCAACCTTTGGTATAGTCAGTACCACATTTATAAAACATCCGTCCCATGTGGGACTCGAGCCCAGCCCAAACGTTTGACAGGCGCTGACTTCAACCACTACACCAACGTAGTTTATGTGTTCACTTCGAAAGAATAGAAGATATGTGCTCAGAACAGGGGGACACAGCATAAATTGAGATATACAGTACATCCGGACCTTTCTCTTGACGACGACCATGAATACTATTCAATCAGTAAGACAAGTAGTATGATCACCGCCTCGTGACGGAGCAACGTGAGACGATAAGTATGTAAACACGTAAATATGTATATAAGTAATTATGTAAATTAGTATACTTCCTCAGTGCCAACTACGTAGATATTCCTTCACATTTGCATTGGAAATTTTCTATGCATTAGGGAAACATTAGTGATGCCTTTGTTTCGAATCGACTGAACACTTTTTACTTGTACTAATGTAGCTTGTAGCTAATGGTATGAATCTGAAAATGTTTACTAATTGAATAATACAACGCGATTAGGTCCGTGAAAAAGTTCGCTTGGAGAGTTCGAAAGTGTATGTTTCACCAACAACTTCTATTTTATATCGCAGTGGGGTATGAGAGCAGAGAAATAGCGTGTATTTGAGGAGACGCAGGCTGGTATCTTGACTGAGGAATACTTTTGAATACGGCCCCTGGTTTCAGGAGAATATTCATTGTCAGAAGTCGATTGATGTCGTGTAGCTCAGTTCAACTTTAAAATTACTTCTGCATTGAATTCAAGGTCGAAATAGTCTATATCTGACTTTTTTGGTTGCCGGGAGATACTTCCCATCAGAGGCGGTATGCATGAACATCCCTAGCCGGGATGTGAGCCCGCCGGGATGTAACCCGAGCCCGTCCCGGGTTGGGATAATCGGTATGCACAGGCATCCCGGCCGGGTTGGGTTAGATCCCGGCGGGATGAGGTCGGGATGGACTGTTTTCATGTAAACAATGCACTTTTGTTAGCTTCTAGGTGTTCAAAAAAATAGCAAATGATGTTCCTTTTGATTATAAAAAACACATTGAGTTATGCGTATAGTATTACTCTGCTATTTTATTGAAAACACCATTGATAACCGATGTTTTTGTGCTTTACGAAGAATTGAATGTTTTACGAAAATTGACTAATTGAAGGTATAAACACCGTATTAGAGTTATTAGAGTAGACTTTGAAGTGATACAGAGACATTTTTGATAAATAATACTATTAATACTGACAGGGCCTTTTCCGCCCTGATTTCACACCAGTGATTTTTACTTAGAAGTGCATTTTGTGAAACACTGGGCGCGTCGTTTTCTAGATCATTGTGCCCTGTGAGTAGTTTACGCTGCAAATCTCGAGAACATGCGAGACAGTGTGTAATTTGAAGAGACGCAGACACAAAATAATTGAAACTCTAAATTGCTTTCGAATGCGCAAAACAAGACAATCTTCTCAAAGGATCGGTCCCATGCAATTCTAAACGAGAGGATGTTTTGAATTATTCATGAAAGAAGTTTTTAATTGGGTCGCTCGAGACTTCCGCCTAGAAGAAGAGAATTGCAAAAAAAGCGTCAACAGAATCATTTATGAGAGGAGATGAGGAGTAATTACAATTAAAACCAATACATTGCAATTAAACCAGTATAGAGGTTTTTGGTCTGAGAAGGCGGTAGAGTTATCGCTCAAAGAAGTTTCGGGGGCATACGGTGTATTTCACTTAGCGCTGTGTAAGAGCACACATATACGTAACTTTGGACTAAGCCATAACTCTGGCTGATATCTTCTCCAGTTGGTATAGTGGTTAGCGTCCGCGCCACCCAAACTTTCGGGCCTGGTTCGAGTCTCACACTGAGGCGGAAATTATATAAATTTGGCAATCACTATAAGAGAATACTAGAAAACGGACCAATTAAGATAACAGTTAGTTTTTTCTGGTAGTTTCTTTTGAGAGAGAAACACACTACTGAATGAACGTTGTATTTCGCATATGACGTCTAACAAGAATGTCTAACAAGTAACAATCTGCTCAAAAGCGTCGCAATCTCCAATGCTACGGGTTATAATAGTTATCATTCAGTAATTGTGACCGTGCATGTCGGTCTAATCTGATGTGTTTGTAGTTTGATGTCTTCCAGTTGGAATTCACAATCTATGAAGTGTACGCAGAGCAAACTACAAATCGATTTGGTCACTTCCTATAATACGTACGTTGAACCATGGAAAGTGAACAAATGCTGACATTTCACGTTTTACGTGACCACGAAATTCACTAGCGATGTACGAGTTGTGCTCGAATATTATGAGCATATTCTAGAAGAGCGGAAGCTAGAATTGATAAATAAGACGAATTGCCTTCGTTTCAGGAACCTATCCGGGACCGACCTTTAAATATTAGCCTAATCTATCGGGAAGCTGGCAAACACATATTATATATGGAGAATGAATGAAAGTTGGGGGAGTTTCTTATTGATTTACTATTTGATCTATCCTGAAAAAAACTATTATGGATTGAACAAAGCTTCGTGGTAGTTTGATCGCGATACACGCCAGGTTCTCGAAGTTCGATCAGAGGTAATAAAACCAAACTACAAACACAGCGGGGTTTGGAAAGGTACACCGTATAAAGAAAGGGAGATCCCTCTGTACAAACAATCATATTATAGTGAGTGTCAAATTCATTAAATTTCTGTCTCTTGCCGGAATCGAACCTGCGAGCAAAAGTTTCGTAGCAGGGCGCTGACCACTGCGCCATTAGAGCACATAACTGCAAAGCTTTGGAATCAAAGACATGTGTGCGTACACAGCGGAAAGTGAGATATACAGTACCCTCCCGCCTTTCCGTTGGCGACGACTATAAAGTTGTAGTTTGCTCTGCATTCGCAAACTATAACAAAAAAGGAAGGCTGCAAACTACGATCACAGAACATCACATTAACGTAGAATTTCATAGTCATTCCCCCTCAGTGGTTCTTAGAGAATACAGCCTCACACAGGTTTCGTAAATGCCGGTTTTTTCTTGAAGTACAGATAATGATTATTATAGGTAATGGTCTTCTCTCTCTCTTCCTCTTCTTCTCTTCTCTCTTCTCTCTTTCTCTCTCTCTCTTTCTTCGCCTGTCTCTCTCTCAGTCTCTGTCCCTCCTCCCATCTCCCTCCTTCAATCAGTTCTGACTAATTCAGTTAATTATATGTCATTTTCACGTTTCATGTGACGTAAGACGTTATTTTCACGGAAACCCTCCATAATTATTTCTAACTGAACAAAACGTCACAATTCTCGTTTCTTGTTTCTGATTATAAATTGTTATTCGGAAAGACAAAGATTAGTATTGAAAGAAACACAGCATGTGCATTAGAGGGTGAGCAATTTGGATAACAAACACTGTTATTAAATAACAAATTAGATGTTATCGTATTGAAAGTATAGACAGCGCGGAAAGCAAAGAGAGGGGGGGGGGGGTGGAAGAATAAGTGAAAGAGAGAGATTAATGAAAGGGAGGGGGAGTAAAAGAGAGAGAGAGAGAGAACGAAATGAGACAGCGAAGGAGATCGACCGAGAGAAAAAGAGACATAGAGCACGAGAGAAAGAGGGGTAGGGGCCATAAACGGGCAATGATCCTACAACAAGAGACGGGCAAAGACCGGAACGTGACATCAACAATTATGGTCAAGAAAACCTGATTGATAAAATCGTTACAATACCTATATTCAGTTATGTTCAAGGAAAAACCAGAAACAGGCAAGTTTCGGGCAATAATCGGGCGAATTGCAGATCATACAAGTCATGTATCTCAATGCAACAATGATGTGAGCTATCCAAAGACGTAACTAATGAATACATTATACTCAACGTGTTCAATAATGTATAGAGAAGAGGATGAGGTGCTGATGATGTCATAGGAGATTTATCATGAATTCCAAAGTTTCAATTCTCAAACCAGTTTCAGACCAACTCCAATTCAGTTTAAAAATTCTCAAAAAAATTAATTCAAGCCAATTCCATTTTTCCTGGTTGCCTAAAACCACTTTAATTCAAATTCATACAGCGAAGCCAGTTCCATTCGATTCTTTGGAGTTTGTTTCCAATTCTTTTCCATCCCAACTTTTTTTTCAATTCCCTAACCATCCCAGCGATGATGTCATATAGTCATGAATGGAAAGTCTAACTAGGTTCGACACGAAAAACAAGCCTTTTCACAAAAGCCCTGAGGCGTTCACCTGCATGTGCCAATTATTAGCCCTTGAAATTCAAGAAAAAGTCGGGGTTCGATGTTCTAGGAGAAGAACTTTGGTTGACTTCAACGCCTGCATTCGCAGTTCGAAAAGTTTAGTCGCAATGCCATACGTTTGGTTAGTGTAGTAGTCAAGATCGTTGTCCGCCATGACATTGGGACTGGTTCGAACCCCTCGTGAGGCACACTTTTTGAGTAGTTATAAAACAGAACGGAAGATGCAACGCGCTCACGAATATTTTCTACTTGAAAGGCAAACATGACAAAACTTTGGAAGAGAAGAGAATTTTGAAGACCTTCGTCAAATTACGTCAAATTCCTACGTCAAATTACGTCAAATTCACTTACACTCAGTATTCCAGACCAACTTTAGTCTGAGAATAATTAAAGGCGGTTGCAAATTGCACACCAAATTTGCAAAAATTAGCGAAATGGTTTTTCTAAGCTGTGAAAGTGAGTTGGAACCCCTTGTGAGGCACACGTTTTGAACGTTGTTACACACTGTAAAAGAGGACAATTTGCGTGCCAAACTGGGACTTTCCTATCATTTCCACTTGAAAAGCTACAGATTGGTGTTTTACGAGCTTCAGAAAAAGAACGTTGAAAGAACGTTGACGTTTGATTTTTCATCATAGTGTACATGAGTTCGCTGTATATCGCTGAGAAAGGTGTTGCTTAGTTAATTAGAATAAATGTTTCTATAAAGTAGGCTTATTAACTAATTAACTTCAGGACTGAAGTTGATCAAATTATTCTCCAACTAACTTCGACATCGTTTCGGCCTCTAAGTCTCAACGATGCCGAGGCCTCATCAGTAGATAAGCCCCCTGACCGAAGTCATAATTTTACAAATTTTATTTCAGAACGTGTCAAGGCGTCTGCCCGCGCGCCGTATTTAGTACAGGTTGAAACAACGTGGCCAAACTACTTTGGATATACGTAAAGCAGGACGATTATGTGGACCAATCCTGTGTCAACCGTCCTCTAAACAGTAACTGAGAAATGTACTGCACTTTATAGGACTGAAGCGTTGGTATTGGACCACATGATCGTCCCTCTTTAAAAAATTGAAAAAATACAAAAGTGGTCATTGTATAAGTGTGGCGACCAACATTAAAACACAACTTGGAGCCAGATGTTGAGGAATATTCACGAAGCGTTTTTTTTTTCATTTTGTGTGGGTATCAATAGGCGGACGGCTAATAATACATTATGCAAAGACCTCTCACATAATTCAATTTAGCAGAAAGGAATGCATTATGTTTGGTTCCATTGCACAACAACCAGAATTATTTCTGATTTGAGAAAAAAACTTTTCAAGGTTCGTTGTTGGAAACACGGGAATTTTTAGCTCATGTAGTTTGATCCCGGTTCATACACATTTCGATGAAAGTGCAACAAACAGGTCTCTAACCGAGATGAAGACGAATACATTATAGTCGTTGCCAACGGGAAGGCGGGAGGGTACTGTATATCTCACTTTTCGCTGTGTACACACACATGTCTTCGATTCAAAAGCCTGCCTGTCATGTGCTCCAATAGCGCAGGGGTTAGCGCCCTACTACCAAACTTTTGCTCCTAGGTTCGATTCCGGCGAGAGGCAGAAACTTATGAATTTGGCACTCACTATATGTACGGTTCTTACGCACACCAACTAGACTTATTATTATTTTAAAAGTGTTCCGGGGGCAAATCAGAGAAACCGGCAGATACCGGATTTTCCGTTGTAGTTCGATCCCGATTTCCACCAAACTGGAAATTTGTCCTTGTTCGGCGATCGAACTACAACTCGGACTTGGTAATTTCTTATAACTGACCGAGATACACATCAGAATCCAAGACCTCTGGCTTTTCACGATCATTCCCAAAAATTTACACAAATTGAAACCAAGATACAAAATTTAGTACCAAAACCTAAGAATCGTTAGGAAACATCCACAACTTCAAAAATGGAATTCCAGATTTATACTGGTCCACGTTAAATTAATGTACTATTGTTAAGAGAACATTCGAAAACATTCAAGGAACAATGCATGCAATTTCTCTTGAAAATTGCATGTATTGCAGCAGCAGCAGTGATTTCAGTTTCAATCTGTAACATTGTGTGAAGACGTTGAACAATAATCATGCAAAATACATGAAGTTAAATATGATATGTAATCTTATACGAAATTAAAACAACATTTTGATACTGCAACACGTCATTTATGTGCGTGCAGTTTGCCAATAGCAAAGATAATTGCCCTGGTAATTAAGTGTGTTTTTTTGTCTAGGAATCGCAAGAATGCTGTTCTGAGTAAACTTCGCCTTCACAGATGAACGATCTCTGGGAAAGTATCAGGGAATTATGTGCTCAGTGAAAGGTGCCACACAAAATCGTTTCGACCCTGATTCAAGATGATTTTGGTGCTGTTCTCAGAGGATTGGTTACGAAAGGCAAGAAGACTTGCTTACAGTTTTCGTTGAAAAAACCGGAGGTGGTCTAACAAATGCGTTTTCACAACCGCTATAATTCACGGCGTAGCCCAGGCTCACAAGGAGGAACATGAAGAAAGCCAGGTATACTGTTGTCAACTGCTAAGTCACGTGACACCTGTTGAACACAGCAGAACTCGTGCACTGACGAAGTGCACGTTTCCTCATTAGAGTGCTAATTTCACGTGTCTATTCAACCTTCTAGTATAGATTTCACGTCATTACTGAAGTGTTTTCGATCATGAGGTGTCTCACAATCCATGTGACAGCGCACATGACTAGCAGTAAATTAATCAAATTTATAAAAAATCATGCAATTCTTAAATTAAATCTTTACAATACTAGTCTGTTACTGCAGACACAGTTACAAGTGATGTTTTGGGCATTAGTCTAGATGCCATTTAAAAAAAACAGTCCAAATGTAGTCGAGTACCTATAGGAATAAAATCATGAGTTTGCCTATGCGAACCTAGTAGTTTGCCTATTACAAACCTTAGTCCCCTAGGCATTCCGAGCAAGCATTTCAGCAGTACATATCACCAGGATCCACTCAGAAATGTAGATTATATGAGAAAGACTCAAGATGAGACTGAAAAAGTGACATTGAGGCGTTTGCATGATGCGAAAAGAAAACATTACTGACAATACGAAACGTAAGAAACTTAGAAAAAAAACCGAGAAACGAAAAAAACTGAAAAAAAAACTGAAAAAAACCAGAGGGGGCCAACTGATGATCACCCCACCCTCTGAGAAACTCAAAATCGTCTCGAATTAGGGTCGAAACAATTTTGAGTACATCGCTTACCAAGCACACTAATTTAACTATCCAATTCTCCATAACAAAGTGGTCTGCGATGCTGCTAGTGGCATATTTCAGAGAAAACAGAGAGATTCTTCGAATCGTAATAAGGCAAAGACACCTAATTGATGCTGAAAAACTAGCAATCATTAGATTTAATAATTTGAAGTGTGAATAATTGAGAATGTAAAAACTTTACATCAATGGAAGCAGGATTTGTACTCACACAAAGTTCATGGGAGTGGGAGGAAAGACCACTGGGGGCGTGGCCTATCAAAACTTAGCTCCGCCTCTGTTTTTCTGTGGTTGAGCGTGAGTTCGGACGAAATGTCAAGGAATAAAGTTCAAACTTCAAACCTCACTTAGAACGCGTCTGGATCCTGAATTGAAAAAATGCAAAAGTGTTGATGGTTCTCTACTTTTCACCTGATTAGTCCATTAACTTCTTATTCACTCCAACACTGTTAAGTATACTAGAAGTAAAACGAATTGACACGTAAACTTAGCATTCTAATAAAGCATCGTGCACTCTGTCATTGCACGTTTCTTAGTTCTGCTGTGTTTCACATGTTTCACGTGACTGTGCGATTGACTAACATTCTACAGGGAATGTTCTCGCCTGCGCAGGCGTGGAGCGTGGTTCCGTTCGAAATATTTATGAGTTCGGAAGAATAACAAAAAAGTAGACGAAATAATCCGACATATCAAAATTTCTCAAATTAATAAAGTTTACAAGTTTACGCGCTATCTTCCGGAGATTCCGGGAAAACTACGTTCTGAGGTGATTAGGATTATGACCTAAGTATTGCATGTATTCTTACTGTTTCAAATCTTTCAACAGTTCAAAAACTCGTAGTTGTTTACAAACCCGTGGTTTAGTTTGAGTTCGGTTATACAATAAATTTGTTTTTCTCTCTCGAAAAAGTCTATTTTCTAATTTTTGTTTGAGTAAAAAGTTACCTTCTGGAGGTTCACGTAATTGGAAAACGTCGTTTATCTCAAGAGTGGTCGTTTTGGACCAAGTTCTAAGGCGAACCTAATTATGCGCTCATATGCTATTGAAGTGGGTGGGTAGAGCTTTTTTCCCGATAGTCATATTCGAATTGAATGTTGCAGGAAAGAAGAATGAAATCTTCAACATAGTTTCTATGTACAAAACAGCGGCGAGAAAGAGAAGAAAAATTGGTACGTTACGCCTCTACCGCAGAAACGTGTTGCGATAGTGTGGTTGGATACAGTATTCAATGCTATCGAATACTGATCAGTTTTCGTGTGCAGCCGTATCCCAGTGAACCACTTTCCCTGCGTTCTTTCAAGGTTCACTATTTTCTGTTCCCACACCTGCCGCGCTGGTCAAAAGTGATGAGAATTAAACCTTGCAAGCTAATACAACTATGTCCGATTCCTCTCTTTCTCTCTCTTTTTGTATCACAAAAACTACTCGGTAAATGCTAAATAAAACACTAATCAACTCTTTCCTGTGATCCAAAATTCCCGCTGCACAAAAATTTCCGCTGTACAGGGTGGTTAATCCAGTTAAAATTTTCGAGTTTTCGAGTTTTGGGAGATTTCGAGTTTCGATTTTGGCGAGCAATCGAGTTTTCGAGTTTCGAGTTCGACTCGACTCGAAAAATTTCTCAGAGTTTTTTCGACTCGAGTCGAGTTTCGAGTCTGACTTCAACAACCCTAACCGCACCGAATAGTAGATCGTGAGAGGCATGGCTCCATCTTGGCGCAGTTTTACTTCTAATTTGGCCTCATAACAATCGAACCAATTGTGTTCGCGCTTTTTCTGTGTCCACAACGGCCCATTTCCGATTCATAGATGACTTTTTGATTCTGCAGGTGATTGGTCCTAATCGTGATACTCACCAAAAAGCTGCTTGCATTTCTGAGTTTTCTATGAATAATAGATGATTTCCTGTTGAAAGAACATAAGGGGGTTCCGAGAGTGTTGAATATAGTCCTGCACATGCAAAAGTCATGAGCTGGCATAGAATATTACAGGTGGTCCTTTTCTTTTCGGAATTTTCCGGGGTGTTTTTGATTCTGTGCGGGGAGAAGTTGTTGACAAAGTTACATGTAGTCGTCGCTAACATAATGGCGAAAAAATACTGTACTTCCTATTTTTCGTTGTCTAGGGACACAATTCCTGGATTCAAAGGCCTAGCGCTGGAGGGCTTTCGTAGCGCAGTGGTTAGCGTTTAGCTAGGCAACTTTTGCTCGCAGGTTCGATTTCGGCGGGGAACGAACGTCTATAAATTTTGCACTTCCTGTATCCATTTGAACGGCTGTGTTTGTAATTATATCACGTCACATTCCAAAATTCTCATGAAATATGAACAATGGAACTACAACAAGATATTTTTGTATACATGTTGTAATAGTAGTGTTATACCGCCTATAGAAACTGACGTTCATTCCCGAAGCATGCTAACATATTGCACATCAATGGCAGGCTGCCAAAGTTTCCTTCATCAAAAGTTCACTTTTTCGTAAAGCTGAGACTTTTCACTTCAACAACTTCACTTCAATCTCGTGAGCTCGAATCATAAATTGTCTCATGGGATCATCTCATCAGATACGTTTCATCAGCGTGAGTTTCACCAACTTTTTGATCTACGATCGTGTTTCTTCATATTTACACACCTCAAAGGAACGAAATAATTGCATTTGATGCATAAAAGACTATGAATGAAGCAATCACAGCAGTTCTCGCGAATAAAGAAACAACGAGTCTAGAAAGCGTTCCGAATCTCAAAAGGCATAAGAAAGAGGAAAGAAAAAGAGAGAATAGAGAGAGATAAATTGGAAAACAGAATCTCAGGAAGTTTAATGCAGCTAGTAACAGCCAGGTTGGAATGTGAAGGGACCTCAAATTATTTGAACTCATTAAGAAATTGTGAAAAGGTGGGTATGTAAAAGGAGTAAAAGGTGCTAGCGTACTTGGGTTGTGAAATTTGACGTTGACAGACTGAACTTCTCGAGTCGAGCTCGACTTGAAACGCGTTTTGCAGGAAAGCGAAAACCCGAAAAAATCATTTTTAGCTTTGCTCAAAATCTAGCAATGTTTTTACCAGAAGTTAGGATACAGCCGTGTGTACAAAGCGTGAATAGAGTTTGGCTGGGTGTACAGTGAGCTTCCTTCTCTATTATGCTTTTTCAGCTTGTTGTATAATGTATATGTGCTCTTTATGAAATTAAATAACGTTTTTCATGAAAAAGGAACTCCTCCATAGGTGAATTCGCGTTTGATTTCTGCCGTCTCGTTCAAACTTTGCTACCAGCTGTTCGCTGAATCCGTTTTTCAGTCCGCCCACCTTTAAGGAAGTTCTGAGACATTTGAGCGCAGTTGATCTTAGACTGGCTTTTTCGGTTAATTCTAGTGCATTATGCAAGTATCCGGGGTACATGGCTAACAGAATACGAAATAGGCAAATAATGAGATCACACGGCATCGGGAATGGGAAAGAGAGAAAGAGAGAGAGAGAGAGAGAGAGAGAGAGAGAGTAGAAGAGATATAAAGTAAGAAAGAGCGAGTGTGACAGAGGGTGAAGAAATGGAGGAAGATTCATAGAGAAAAAAGAAAAAGACAGACGGAAGCAGATAATCAGAGTAAGAGATAGAGAAGGGAAGGAAGAAAACGAGAAAGAGAGAGAGAAGAGAAAGATAGGTGACGAAAAGAGGCGAACATGCTCAGTGAAAACTAATATCTGCTATTCTTTGTAATTGCTTTGCGTTCGCCGAAACCTGATCTTGTTTTGAAAAACACGGCTGTTCCTTTTGTTCAATTTAGACGAAATCCACATACTTACAATGAAAAAATGTTAGAACTTACGTGCTATTTTAATATTTTTCATAGTTTGCCTTTAGAATATACCGGCTCTTTCAACCGCTTTTGAGTTTTTCGACAAACAGTTAAAGTTTGATTCAAAGTTCACACCACAAAGATAAGTTCATGACACGTCACCACACACACTCAGAATCATAATAAGCCAAAACACTCATGAGAAGTTTGATCAGGACATGGAATGATGTGATAAGTGGTTTGTCATCTGTTTAGCCTCACGAGAAGTTCGTTTTCTCATGAGAATTGCATAAACATCTCAAGAACGGCCTAGGAAATTTGATGTTGTACTAATCTCATGAGAAGGTGATGAGATTTGATAAGAAAGGCTTCCGAACAAAGTCCGGTTTTCCAGTTGCAAAGAAAATTAGAGGAAAATTAGAAGTAGAGTTAGAAACTTAGAAGTAGAAAGTTATTAGGATTCAAGATGGGAAAAACGTCATTTTTGCTGATAACGACGTTTGTGTTTAAATATGCGCGAACATGTGTTCGTGTGTTTATAAAATATGCAATTGTTGTGAGAGGGAGCGGCGCCAACCAAAACAAAGCTTCATTTGTTATGGGAATGAACACTTTTGACGTAGTTTGATGAACTTAACATAATATTGTAATTTGCCTCGAACCGTAGACCCATCTACGCACACAGCAGAGCTAATTGGCATGTTCGAATAACTATTTTTCGTAAATACTATATATTAGACCTTTTACAATGAATCAATATCTCAGCTCAAACAACGGAACATCTTTTTCAATAGCAGTAGAGATCGGTCTTTAAAAGTAACGTTTGAGTTGAACAACTTCAACCAAAATTATCTATAAATAAGCAAAACACTAAGCAGAACATCACAACACGTTCAGTATATATTTATTTCCATAATATTTAGACACTTTTCGCATGAGATACAGGCAATTATATAAAAATCTACACAATCAACGACAACAGAGCAACCATGATTACTGTAGTTACGGTAAGATGTCCTCCTGCCTGGGTCGTGGTAGGAATGGTAGTGGTTAATCTCGTGGATCGCATGGTAGCCACTCCCGGTTTAGTGACCGGTGGTACGATCTTCGTGGTTACTGCTGGGGTAGTTGGTACAGTGGTAGTAAGGCCGCCATTAGGAACTGTAGTTGTAGTGACAACTGGGGCGGTTGTCAGTTTTGGTACCGTTGTGGTACTAGGACCAGCTGCTGGTGTGGTTGTCATATTTCCCATTGTAGTTGAAGGCATGTTGGCGGTAGATGTTGGAACTGCCGGCACAGTACTAGTAGCAGGAGGTACAGTCGTTGTAGACTTCATTGCGGTTGAGGGTACTGTAGTTGTTACAGTAGAAGTTGGAGTTGAGGGCATGGTGGTGGTAGGACCAGTTGTTGGTGCAGCGGTAGTCGTGCCAGCAGCAGTAGTAACGGGTGGAGCGGCGGTAGTAACAGGGGGAGCTGCAGTACTAGCCGGTGAAGCCGCGGTACTAGCGGGTGGAGCTGCGGTACTAGCCGGTGGAGCCGCGGTACTAGCGGGTGAAGCTGCGGTACTAGCAGGTGGAGCTGCGGTACTAGCAGGAGGAGCTGCGGTACTAGCAGGTGGAGCTGCGGTACTAGCTGGACCCGCGGTACTAGCAGGTGGAGCTGCGCTACTAGCTGGACCCGCGGTACTGGCAGGTGGAGCTGCGGTACTAGCTGGACCCGCGGTACTAGCAGGTGGAGCCGCGGTACTAGCAGCCGTTGAGGGCATAGTAGTGGTACCAGTTGCTGCTGGTACGGTTGTTTTTGTCGCAGTAGTAGGCATAGTCGTGGTAGGGCCAGCAGTTGTAGGAACCGTTGTGGTTGCCGCTGAAGTTGACGGAACCTTCATGGTGGTACTCGGAGCTGCCGACGGCATTGTGCCGGTAGGTGCTGCCGTGGAAGGTACAGTCATTGTGGTCTTTGCCGCAGTGGAAGGCATGGTTGTAGTTGCGGATCCTGTAATTCTTCGAATGGTACAAAAACTCGAAATTTCGTCATAAAACCGGTTCGCATTAGGTTTACACGCAGAGAAAAAAAACCAAACCGAATGACAACTCGAAAACTTATCTTCATTCAGTGCAGTTTCTGACCATGATCTCAGTTTTCTCATGAAACGTTCAAGTTCAGCAGTAATATTCAACAGACAACTAGTTTTCTACCTCGTTTCTGAACGTCATTTTCGTTCAAATGTTTCAATATTGCACTTGCATTGATTCATTGTACTTTTCTATTTGGGGAGACAAAATTTTTAGGAAATCTTTATATCACCTGAAGTCGGCAGGGCCATCGAAGTTGTGGTTGGGTTTACCAGAACGAGCTTCGGAACTGAAATCGACTCAGTCATCTTGAACTCGGAAATTTGAGCTGAATCTCAACCATTTTCCTAGATTTCTAGATAGATTCCTAATCAATTCTATCACGTGAAAGATCAAGTCATGAAAAAGTCAAATGGAACTCGATAGTCTGGAGTCAGTTGTTGGGGTCCCGAACACGTTTTTTCCCCCCATAGACAAGCTAGATTCAAAGAAACCGTTCCGCTGTAATTTGAGTTTCATGAAAAATTTAAAAAGCTCAAAAACGTTTCTTAAAGTCTTCCCATAAACAATGAAAAAACTTTCTGATTAAAAATTTGTAAAATGTGCATAACATCAAGATATTAAGAAGGGGACATGAACATTTTCACTGTGACGCGACTCGACTTGTTTCATTTACATCCAGATTTATTTTCATTTTGTAGTATTTAATTGAGTATCCGTATGTGATAGAGTGTTTTAAAAGCAATTTGGAACTTCTATAGGCTATTTTGAGCATACCCCGTACGCAACCCCCCTATCGGTGTCATTACGTAAGCCGCTTTTCTGAGAAAACCAAGCAAGACAGGGTTAAAAAAATATATATTTTTGATAATGGTTTTTCATTTGCCATAGGGTCCCAACGTCAACTCAGAAGTCAAAATTAAAGCGGGACGGATTCTAATAAACTCCAGCTGGAACGCGTGAGATTTGATGCTACTGACAAATCGTAGGTCAAAAGTAGGTTAATCGATAATAAATCGATAACCCAGAAACTGACGATTTACTCCAGCCACGTATCCGTAATTCGGCGTGTGTTTTCCCAAAACGTAGAAAAGGTAGTTCTGGCCGGGAATGTCCACGGAGAAAGTAACTGTATGGAATCCCTAAACATATGTTCATACAAGAATA
This sequence comes from Litoditis marina, assembly GCA_964036275.1. Taxonomy (NCBI): domain Eukaryota; kingdom Metazoa; phylum Nematoda; class Chromadorea; order Rhabditida; family Rhabditidae; genus Litoditis; species Litoditis marina. The sequence continues at coordinate 30,729,520 of OZ038434.1, forward strand.
GTATTATAGAAGAGTTAATTGTTCTATTTTTTTTATATTTTAAACAGTGGTAGTTCTGTTTCTCCCCTATGAACATGATATTACTAGCACATGTATAGGTCACGTGAACCGTGAAAATGGGAAAAAAAACGAAAAATAAATATAATGGAGTAAATATATCCAGAATCTTCAGGTCATACTTTCATTCAAAAGTGAATTGAAAGACATGTTCTTATTTGAATTATACTCTATTATTCGTCTTAACGCAAGCATAAAGTCACGCACAGAACAAAAACTAACAAGGATGCGGAAGAAAACTGAAACCAGCTTTTGACCGAGAGTTACTGAAGGAGGGTCTGACATGAACAAAATCTCATGCCTTGCGCTCCACAATTAACTTCGTCGCCCCACTGCAAATTCGTTACGAAAACTAGTGTATTGATATTTTTCTGGAACATTCAATCACATTGCATTTGTGGATATTCGAAAATTTGGTCTTGGTACGAATTCGTGTGAGAGAGAATGAATTAACCGTGGAGCGCAGGGCACGAGGCATGGTTCCTGTCAGACCATCTTTGAGAAAAACATGCCTGAGTAGGAATATTGATGGAAAAGGTGTAGTATGTGATGGCATCTACAGTAATCAATGAGTAGGTAGGAGTCATTGTCATCATCTGTGACCCGTCTATGTACATCAATGAACATCGCAGCACCTGGCAAAGTACCTGGAAATAGTTTTTTTGTAGTTTGCGATTGTAGTTTGATCTTTCAAAAGTAGAGCAAATCAAATACGCAGGCGGTTAACATTCGAACAGAGTAAATGTGCTGCAGAAAATGAACGGATGGCACATATTCAGCCAATTGGTCAGCTATCTTTGTAGCGGCCTCGACGAGAGAGTGTGCAGGTCGAAGAGACGCAGATGTCTGCGGCCTCATTGACCCCCACAATCTCTCGCTTTCGTGGCTGGCCAATCCCAACAAATTAGCGCTAATAGTCCTGAGTGGAAAACATCTGTAGGGAGTTAGCCAACTTCGAGCTGTAGTTCGATCTGGTAGCAATGATTCAAGCACAATTAACCATGTCAATCGGAGAGCAAGAAAATTGCACGTGTTTCAACATACGAACGCTCAACAATGCTCAACGATGCAATTTAGCATATAATTGTTCCTAATCGAAAAACTTTCAACTACAAGTACGCTACAGACACATAGACTATTTATTTCGGTTAATATCTTGGATCAGAAAAACTAGAATAGGTCTTCGTCTAAAAACATCCGGAACCAATTTTCCGAGAATATATAGTTTTCGCCTTTTCCACTGTGGTTTTTATGAAACTCAAGTTTTGGCTCTTTGCCACGCTCTCAGTGGAAATGAAAGTGAACTATATACCGTATACCGTCGAAATACCCACCTCAACAGTATCATTCCCTGATCTCGTGTAGAAATACGAGGGTTTGTCGAGAAATTGTGAAATAGAGGGGACCGACGTCAAAAAAGCTCCGTTTCCTCTGGTAGTTGACTGGTCGTACACTCGGGTTACATGGACCGGAGCGGTGCTGAAAACAAGACTTGTACACTGATAATTAGACTTGAGTCAAGTTAATGTACCATTTTGAGAATAGATCAAAACTTGGATCGAAAGTTAATGTACCATTTTGAGAATAGATCGAAACTTGGAATAGATCAAAACAGCAAAGTTGTGAAAAACATTCTGGAATGACATACGTTGGCCTCAAATATTGGGTTTGGAGTTTGATCTCTGTGTTGCAATATACAATCTGTACATGAGAAAACTACAACTCATATTTTATCAACATTGGTCTGGTTCCTTTAAAGAGATGTAATCACGTTATTGTTGTAGTTTGGTCTGTGCACACAACGGGGTATATAACTTAAATACAAGGGGATTAAACTACAAACTTAGCAGATCAGACGAAGATGCACCATTATATACTAACGTTTTGTGTTTTATAGGCTGTTTTGAGCATGCCCCGTACGCAACCCCCATCGGTGTCATTACGTAGAACGCTTTTCTGAGAAAACGAAGCGAGATATAGACATTAGAGAAAAGTATAAATTTTTGATAGTGCTTTTCAATTTGCCATAAGAACCCATTGTTATCGCAGAAGTCAAAATTGGAGAGAAACGCTATAGTGCTATCAAATTTACAAGGTTCTGTCTCTCGCCGGAATCTAACCTTCGAGCAAACGCTCTAAGAGAACATAACCGGCAAGCTTTGGTATCGAAAACATGCGTGCTTACACAATGGAAAGTGAGATATACAGTACCCTCTCGCATTTCCCTTGGCGACGATCATATCTTCAAACAATTTTCACACTCACTCTGCGTGAAATGTGACTCCGTTTCCGAACGTTGTCGATGAGAATGTTTGTAGAGAAGATGTCATTCCCGAGTTCAGTTGGAGGTCTCGAGTGATCACCGACTGATCTTTGGTCGTACTCGATGCTGCCACCTGGAATGTGTTAGATTCTATTTTAAGAGAAAAGACAGTAATGTTACCCGGGATACATTTCGATGATAATTACGCGCATTTATACTAAAAGTCAATTTAATAGTCATTTACATTTTAGAAGTTAGAAATTTAGAGTTATTGTGCACTTTGCCATGGCCCGTTTCAGCGTTCTGCTGTGTTTAACATGCTTCACGTGACTGTGCAACTGCCTAACAGTATACGGTTATTTAGTGAATACGTGCCGTTGTTTTAATTAATACAATGTTTCCCATTATCCAACAGTTTCTCATGAGTATAGAAGTTAGTGACCTCAGTGCATGAAGCAGTCACGTCTCTTGTCATTTTTTTCACTAAAGCTGAAAAATATGCTCATTGTCATTATGAAGAACATTTATACATAAACAATTGATCCTTATTTCGTTTCTCTTTTTCTAGTCTGAATTTATAAAATGCCGATTATAAACTTCTTGGCTATGTAACACAAGACATTTCACATTGGTAGATGTGGCAGTCCAATCATATGAGATTGGAAAACACGGGTAAATGACAACAAATCAGTTGTTTGATGAACAAACTAATAAATAACTACGTACCGTTTGCGGCTTCACACATGACGGCGGCGTGTCAACGTAGAAGGAACCAGTGGAGAGGGTGTCAGATGGATGATCGTCGTCCATCCATACGGAAACACGGCAATCTGGAGGATAGCGTTGTTATTATTATTTTATTTTTATACTCATTTAGTATATTGTTATCCTCACTCTTTTTTATCCTCACTCTACTCACTCTTTTCCCAGTTTTCACGGATGTTTTTCTCCTGTTTCTCCACTTTGCTGTTAAACATTTGCTTGTCATTGTATTGGTAAAGACAAATTCAACGAAGTGATAGGAATTGGAAATATTGGCAAGATTCGACTAATAATTCAATTGAAACTCTGAAATACTGTGTAGAGCTCGAACAAGTTTTGAACAATGTTTTACCGTTTTTACCAGTATAATAGTGATTTTAACAGTTAAAGAAAACAGTCGTTTGTGGAAAAGTTATCCAAAAAGTTTCCATGAACTAACCGTTAGCCGGCAAAGGCTGTGGCATAAAAGCCGCATGATCACACGTACTCCCGGCAACACCCAGGCAGGTTACACCAGCGACTACCTTAAAAGAAAATGACTTTCTAACATCGTTCTATTTGTCATCGTTAAACGTTTTCTCTCTCAGCAGCAATCATTTACGATGCGTATGCTGTGTTTCTAGTCAAGCCCTGTGGCTTTTTGGTCGAAATTCGGAAAACACGGATGTATCAAACAAAACAACCACAAGACTTCGGAAACTCGTGATACAGGAAGAGGATCTATTGTTCTAGAGACTCGATAACCAATCTATAGAAAGAAGAGTTCACCTGAATAGGTTGATTGGATTCGATGTGGTAGGTCCTGGCCTGTTTGTCTTCAGTTGTGGTGGCAAAGTACGCAGTTGACTCGTCACCGAATTTCACCTTCAACGCAAATAGTATATTCTCATTTAGGTGAAAACTCATTGAAAACTCGTTGTGAATCTAAAATCCTTATTCGATACCTAAAAAACTGAAAGTTTTTCAGAGTGCATTTGCATAGGACTATTGAATAGACAAGAGACTATCAAAGTACGTAAATCTGCGTGGATACCTATACCAATGCAAGTTGAATAGTTGTGAAGTGAGTATATAATTAGGAGTAGGTAAGTAAATGGAGCGAATAAAGTACGTGTTGTTAGATAAATGTAAGTAAATGCAATAGTAATGAGTGAATATGCCAACTAAATACGCGATCGACTTGAAGGATAGCGCTATGGGGCAGTATGGGGAATGGGGCAGTTTTCTACTTCTTCACAAACTAAAGCTCAGAAATTGTTTTGACATGGCTTCAGAAGGCAACTTACAGGGAACGTGTTCGCGATTCCGTGCTCGAGCACCGTCAATGTAACGACGGCATCTTTTGTGGTGGGAATGAAACTGATCTGCTGGTATTGTTTTGGGTCCGGGGTGGCTGCCGGTAGGGTGAAGGTGAACGCCGTGGAAGCCCACTGGACCGGCAGGACTGAAAAAATCAATGAACATGGTGTTAAGATGATAGTAGTTCTGTTGTAAACATTCATCTGCAACAAAAATAAAACCGATTGTAGAACTCTAACGGAAGCGATGGTTCACTAAACATCATTGAAATCTAAAGGTATCGTTTATTTGTTAATTTTGGTTGGTTCAGTTTTACACATTTGTGCACACTTTTCTACAGAATGTTTATGAACTTTCAGATAGGTTTTCCAATTCTTCTAGGAACCTTGAATCAACACCTAGAACAGAAAAAATTCAAGAAAGTTGTATACTGTATAAGTTAACGTAGGAACAAGAAGTACTATACCTATGAATGAGTCTCCCTGCTGTGTGCGATTGTCGTAGTTATTTGCAATCAGGGTCACGGGGCAGGAAGCGTTTGCGAATAAAGTGACTTTTGGCACACTGTCAGATTGAGGAGTTTCCTTCGTGTCGTAGGCGAAGCCGTAGTAGGAAGGAACAGAGACCTGCAAAAAAAGGTAATTTATCATTAAAGAAGGAAGATTATGTGGTCCAACCCTGATGTTTCAGTCCATTCAACTGCAATATATTTTCCATTTCAGTTTGAAGGACCTTTGACACGGGATTAGTTCACATGATCGTCCTGTTTTAAGAGTACTATCATTTAGTTTGTTTCATTCCATTGAATCAGTGTGACAGTTGCGTATGGTATGAAATTAGAATAAACGAAAGTGGGAAAAGCATTATTTTGGATCAATGCAACGAATCGGTCGCTAAAGTTCAAAACATAATGAAGTACGAAATATCATGCGACCGAAGTACTTATTGTACAAGTATACGATGCTCGAGGTTTTGGTGATTTTCAGCCAATAGTGAAGAAAAAGGAGAAATGTTAGTAGGAAGTGTCAAAGTATAATATTAAAAATGAAACAAGAACAGTTACGCATAAAAAAAATTAAACATATTGATCTAGTATAATATCAAAAAAGACACGAATGTAGTTACAAAAAAAGGTCCACCCACATCCATTGTGCTCTGAATAGCCACCGTCACAGTTTACAACTATATGTTATTCGACGTTTTGCGGGGAGAAGTTACAGTAGAACGAGTAAATATTAGTATACTGGTTTACTATAATGTGTATATGAACAAAAGTATGAATTTTAAAAGGTCCACCCACATCCATTGTGCTCTGAGTAGCCACCGTCACAGTCTTCCACTTGAACGGGGCATTTCGGTCCAAGCTGTCTTTGTACATCATACTGAAGTCGCACGACGTCAAATTGTTTCCGTTCATAACTAAAAAAATTGGGAATTTATTGAATTATTGATTTTTTCAAGAACAGTTCTTGATGTTTATAATGGCTTAGTGTTTTACGTCGCGTTGTTACGGGCATTCATCTTACAAAACTCCACCATCATAAAAACTCTGGAATGTCCATACTATTTCAATAATGAATACGACCTTATTCTGTCTGTTATTCTCCTCTCTCTTCAAGAAGCGAGCGCCACATGATTTGAATGCATAATTAAATATATAATGAATACATGTCACAAATAAAACAACCGCAGCTCCTTCTCCTTACATGAACCCCCCCCCCCCCCCCGAAAAAGTACATCTACTATATTTCATGCTAATATACGGAGTATCCGTATTCCCAACAGGAATATATGTTCACAAGCAGTTTTTGCCCTCCCTCCAAGAACTTTCTCGCATTTCATTCGATCAATGTCATCAGAGCTTCCGATAATCCACCATGATATCTTCTATGAAGAAAAAGAACCAACAACACAGAAGAAGCTGCGACTACAAATATCTGTGACATGTATAGTGAACACCACCTCGTAACGAAGCGACGTGAATGAATTAATTTGACAAAAAATACGGAGTGCCTACCTGTAACCGATAGTTGTTGATTCTTCAACGCCGGATCCGGGTCATAATTCCGGACGAATGTCCAATAAAACGAAGTTCCTTCCGAATCGGCGGCGTAGGTTGCGGCGACCAGCGCCAACAGACCTGCAATATCGAATTATTGATTTTTTGTAACCTCCCTTTCTAGATCGATAATTGCTGTTTGTGAAAGTATATATGATTTGCTTACTTATTATGCTGATTTCTTCTAAGAAACTGTCTATTTTCACGTTATAGAGTGTTTGTACTTGACCCCGTGTAATTTTCGAGTCATAATGTGGTTCTAGTTCTTTTTTCGCAGTAGAGAAAACTGTTATCGATGTATTCTGTGAAACAGTACGTGTACAAATTTTGCAATAGTCTAGATACATTTTCGTTCCGCCATTACTACACATCGACAATAATTTTCCAGAATTTTTAATGTGGAGTAGTGTTAAAATACTACCAATACTGTTAAAATCGTTTTAAAGTTATTTGTCACTTGTTACAAACGGTGTTTCAAAACTCGAATGCAGAATTGAGATAGGTGATCACTGATCAAGCTTGTCCGTTGTTTACATGAACATACTACAAGTCCGGCGTTTACAAGTAGTTTATTTAATTTTTAATTTCCTAATTAATCGCTGTTTATGACACCTCTATGGACCCTTATCATTGACACGTAATCCATTATATTATTTAACTACCGAAAGATAAGAGAATTGCTGAATTCCGCCCAAAATCTCGGGAAACGTGATTTCATTTTGGAAATCGAAGGTGAACTCACTACAATTGATTATTGATTATATCTTGGTTGTACTGAGTTTGAAAATTCAATGCCGCAAATTTTACGAGAACAATTGTATACTAATTGCACAGTCATGTGAAACATTAAAACACAGGAGAAATCAGATGCGTGCAATGAGATAGTGCACGATTTCTCATTAGAATTCTAACTTCACGTGACTATTCAATTGACGTCTAGTATAAACGTTTTTTGCTGCTCACTGAGCATCCAAGCACGAAAACCTTTGTCAAACTACGGTGTTTTGTATACAGCGGAAAGGGGTACATCTACGTGTACAGCAGAAACAGTGAAACGTATAGTCGTTATTTTCCCCATAAAGACAGCAGAGGGTTCGATTGATTGAGCGATGCGGGGCGAGCGGTCGTTGATCACTTGCCAGCGGCTGAGAGAGTGTGTAGATCAATGATACGCAGACTGGCTGGCCCCTCGCCAAACCCCGCCCCTTACAAAATCAATGGTACGGTGTCCACCACGGATTGACTAATCCTATAAGTCCTCTGACCTGGGTTAGCAGTATTGCGATCAATACCCGGGTTATTATAGGGTTGGTTCTGGTTTGGTTCGAAACTTAGAGCAACATATTTCACAAATGCAACTGTCTAGCTGGGGCAGTTTACTTGCTGTCATGATATAACAAAAATTGAACACTTTGACCCCAATGAACAAATTGTCGGAATCAATGATCTTTCATTTTATCAAAATATATTTATATCATAAATGTGCTACCCCTCTCCAGTTGTCGGTGTACTTTTTCGTTGTATCGATTCCATATCCTGTCGGTCGTAAAATGGTCTCGACGCAATCAAATATGTGTACTCAAACTATGCAGTTACATTCTTAGTCAATGACAAAGTACGTTAAAACATGAAGCATCAGAAAATTCCGCCAAACAAAATTCACAGTTTGCTCCATTCGAAAGCACAAATCGGTTCCGGTTTTGAACAGATTGGAATTGCGTGAAAATCACTCAAAATTTAAAACAGAAGCGAAAGTGTTGTAAAAAGGTAAGAAAATGACATATAGTGTTTGTATGGTACACCATTTTCAATGATATATGGAATGGTAGTCTCAATATGAGTTCCTACTCGTGCATTTTCATCACTTACGATTACATTGTACGCACTTCGTCTCAGCTACTATACCAAAAACTTTAAGGAGGGAAATAAACCGTATCTATAAGTCACGTTTCAACTGAGTGGTAACGTTCATTGAATTCAGCCAGAAGTAGAAGTACGAAATTTGAGTACGGACCAAATTTGAAGAATGTGCTCCACATTTGAACGTTTCTCGTAGTTATTTTACTATTTAAAGTAAATTTCAATCAACAAAAAACGAGCCTCTGTAACGTGCCCTTCGCACGATCATGTGACGCGTACGTGCTAATTGTTCTCAATATTCACTGAACTGTGAGAAATTCGTTTCAAAATGGCCACAGGACTATGAATACACTTTCGTGAAACGGGGCCGAACGATATTTGTTTGTACAACGTACACAAAAGAAATACATTGTTGCCAATCGAAGGTATCATTCGGAGTTTCCAGAAGATTGATAAAAATATGTGTTTCAAAAAGCGTAACCAAACTAGCGGAATTTGAATTCGCTTTTTCGGAAATAATGAAAATTGAGTTCAGTTGAGGTTGGCAAGAAACAAGAGTGAACGGACCATGGAAATGTTCCATTCAACTAAAAAAGTTAACATAAACACAACCTATCCATTCACAATTCTACCGAAACCTATGTTCTGATGTTACCAAGAAAAAAGTAAATTTTTATTTATTTTATTAACCTAAGAAACTCCGCAGCAACATGTAACCGAGGAGTGAAAAGTTTAACAAAACTAACTTTACATGATCATGATTACATTACATGATTACAAGGCAAGATCATTCAAAACTCTATCAGAAGTCAGGGTTTCGATTTTATGTAACCAAAAAGTATTGATTTCGAACCAACAGAAGTAACGAACAATTGTAGTGTTTTTAGCAACAGAATTTCGTATGGAACACAACAAGTTCATCCAAAACCTTTAAACAGACCCAGGTTTTCAATTTTATGTAACCAAACGAAAAAACGAAAATCACCAACCTAAGAAACTCCGCAGCAGCATGTAACCGAGTGAAAAGGGTGATAAGGCGAAATGCAATTGTATGGGGACACACCTCAGAGATAAGAGATCATAAAATTCGTGTTTAAATACAAGCAAGAACAGATATTCCACTGTCAACAAGTAATATTTCAAGTTTCCTTCTCGTTTGGTTGTTGTTTGTGAGGTTATTCATTATTTAAATTATTATTCAAAGAAGTCCACGTTTTGTGAATCGCATTTTGTCTTGAGACGTTTGGTTAAAACAGTATTTTCATTTTAAACCATGGAATGAGTCAAACTTTTCCATGTAGATGATTTTGTGAAACTTCTGTTCGGTTGCTGATCAAATGTTTGTGAATATTAGTCGATTTGGCTCCAATAACATTGTAAAGTTCATTTGGAATGTTACAGCTGTTATACCAGTGCTAACTCAGAGAATGATCAATGATCGTACGTTGGTTTTTTAAATTCTCCATGCATTTATTCATTGTTGTATGTCTTAACTAACAAGTAAAAAGGCAATTAGATACCCGTTTACTTTATTCAAAACTAATTTTGATCTACTCAAAACTGTGTATGGCTTGACATCCATACAACATATTGGCATTTTTCATATAATTACACAGAGAACAATCGATATTCATTAAAATGACATCATTTTCATTTCAAGGACAGACGAGTTCGTATAGGTCGCAAAGACCGTACTGACGAGATTTGACGCCAACAATTGTAACAGAATTTTGATACTTTTTCGATAATTCGATTTAATCACACTGAAAACAATCGATATTCATTTAATTAACTTTGTGTACACAGATGTTTTTTCAAGGACAGACGAGTTCGTACAAATCGCACGCTCCCCCATCAGTTGCATTTGCCAACGCGTTCCAATTGTACATGAAACAGTTGTGGCGACCCGAGGCGAAACCTGGAATTAAAATGAACTTATTTGTGAAAAAATACTGATTCTTTGATCGCACAATGGCATCTGAATCAAGGTGAACGTCTTTTTTCATTTCGAAAGTGTAGTTTGGGCTCTAGCAAACGTTAAATTTCGAATGTTGATGTTGAACAACTACTGAATAGAAATCTGGGAACAGCCGAAGTTTTGATTTCATTCACAACATAGAAAACAGTAGTTTTTTTTATGCAAGCACAGCATTTTTCGTCCACAACCACTCGGTCTTCTTTCGGCTGTTTCGAATTGTTTTTGCTGCAAAAGGTTTTATTCAAGTTAGACTCACCAATAGTGGGGTTCCAGGCGTAGGCTACACATGGCTTCGGCTTGAATATTGGGTGGTTCATCATGCACAGAGTACCACAGTGGGGAGCGTCGATGGTCAAGCCTGTAATCGTTTTAGATCGAGAGGGGTGAAAAGCAAAAGGAAGGGAGCCGCGTAGAGAGCGCGTGATCGAATAGAAGCAATAGGAGAGTGGGTGAAGATTCAGCTCAAATGCAATAAGCTACGACCTATAATCGTCACCCACTCAATAGGAAACTGTCTAACTTTCACGACCACATTAACTCAATTAATTTGACCTCAAATAGCTTTCTTGTTTCGTTACAAATTACAGAAATTTCCTTCCGTTTTTGCTCCATATAATGTTGTCTCTCTGAATTTGCACATGTTACATACAATCTTAGATTATGGCTACCGTACCTATAGAAGAATAGTCATCCGGTGAAGCGAAATCTGGTTCATTGACTTTCTTGGTCACCTTCCACTCACAGATAGACGAAGTGGCAGAGTCTGTAGAACAACTTATATTATTTTGGAAATTGTAGGTATAGAAATTTTAGGTGCGTTTTACGTATTTCATGAATCATTTACTATATACCTATCTTTCCTTCTTTCGCGCATGCGAATATATTTCAAGAATATGAGTAGACAACAAAATGGTAACTGAACAGCTAGGGAAATTATTATACTAAAAGGGGTTTTTAGTCAGAGCATTGTGAAAGTTTTCAGAAATAGGAAAACAACCTACTTCCAGCTCTACATTCCTGATCCTGCAAGTAGTATTTACTGTATGAGAGTACGGTGACATTTCGATCGATAAGTCCGTGAAGAACGCAGGGGCCTCCGGGACCTGAACATATTTGGAATGACCAGAGCTGGGTTGCAGTTTCATCTCGACGAACGCCATCGACGAGTCGTGTAAGAAATCGGCAAAAATTTCGTGATATCCCTGGCCACTCGCTGGTCACTCGCCAAACCCCGCCCGTTACGAAATCGATGGTATAGTGTACACAACGGTTTGACAAATCCTATATGAACTAAACTAATTATCTGAATTTCATTGTGTTGTAGAAACAAAATATGAGATATGTTAGGAAATGGTACTAAAAAATGAAAGGAGCAGAAAAACAATAAGACGGCAAAGTTTGAACGAAAAATCATGGAATTCTCACCGACCGTACAAAAGCTTTCGCTAAATTTGTATTTTCACAAAAACCACTCGAAACTCTCTAATGTTCTCATTTGAGTCTTTCAGACTAATGTATTAGGAAACGAAGACTGTACAATAACCAACCTGTAGTAACGTAGGCCTCGCATTGGAACGAGGTCTCCTGCTTGCACATCAGTGCACAGTCGCTTCGAGCGCCGACGGCCTGGACACAAAACAATTTTTTTGTGTTGTTGAGTTCAGTAATTAAATGAGACCGAAACACAACTTGACAAAAATGTTTTGTTTTGAGCTGCTTTTAACTGTATTGAAATCTGAGAGCATAAGTCACTCGTATATTAGTTTGATCAGTCCACGTGACATTCACATGGACAATGCCGCGCGACACACAACGCGTCCAATCAAAAGTAGGATACAGCAGCTTTACGAGAAACCATTTTGCTCTCCGGTCTCCTTCAAACTATCATTTCATTTTGATGTAGTAGAAATTCGGTAGGCTTAAACAAATGCACGGTAAATTAGAGTTATAAGACGTGAAATGAGAAATAAATATAATATTCACGGTTTATAATTTCTTATAGACTTTCGACGTTCCGTGTTCCACTTTTCCTTCATTTTCTCAGAAAAATTCAATTGATGAATTAGGAGCTAGCAATTTATCAACCAATCAATATGTGAATTTCATCAGTAATTCAATAAATCAATGAATCAATACCTTGAACCCGAACGAAGATGGTCTGCTGGACGGGTCGATATTGGCTATTTTACATCCCTTCTCTGTCATCATAGTGGTTGGGGCGGCTGAAAAGCGCAAAACATGGTAGGGAAGACGAATCAACAATAAAAGGTTAAAAAACTCTATAAAAGCACTTTCTTCATGTTCTTAAAAAAGTGAGAGTCAACAACCCGAACTTAGATACACCGTAAATTGCTGCTTATAATCATGGCGGTAGCTATTGTTCCTCATTCCTAGTTTTCCTGCTCGGGTCTCCTGTATTTAGAATACGCCAAAATCCCAAACAGTAACAGTTAACACAACATAGTTAGAGAAGCACTGTAGTTTGAGAACGATTTCGTTGAAGTTTGATCTAAATTGACCTCTCACCTTTAGTCGTAGTTTCCGGTTCACGATCGGGCGGGGCGCTGGCGGGTGGTCCCCCTTGGTCTCCGCCGCCGGTACCAGATGACGGGGTGGTTGGCATGCTGCCACTTCCTCCGGAATTACCAGTTGCTAAATGCAGTTAGGTCGTTAACCCAGTTAAAATGTTCAAGTTTCGCGTTTTTCGAATTTCAAGTCAGTTTTTATCAACCCCAATTCGGAGTTTGAATCGTAGAGAAATTGTGATTGTTGTTACACTTGGCGATGACTCATGGTGAACTTCTTGTGAGCTCAGCTTGCTCCAACATCCAGCAATTTTGTTGAATAAACTTAACTACTTGTTCCAATCATTTCTCATAGAATTCTCGTGAGTTAGGAAAAAATCATGAGATTAGTTCACTCACTGCACATGCCGCCGTCGCACACCATCTCGTTGTCCAGTAGCCCGTGCTCGATCTCGCAGCTCTGCGCGTCTCCCATCTAAAAACAAGATCTTTCAAACTTGATCCCGGCCTATACTTTACCGTCACCAACTATTTTGATATAACTTCAGGTGAAGATAGTAGCGTTGTTCTGGTTTTATCTCTGGGTTCATATCGATGCACTCCATGGATTACTGTTTTCTCACGTTTATTTTGTTCGTTAATATTTTACCTCCAGCGAATTTGTGAATCTTGACAGTGAAGCTACCATAAATACAAAAAGTAACGACTTTTACTCATAGCTTTTTGCTTCATTCTTAGTGTTCCTTTGTTTTCTTCAGTTTCTGATCGATTTTACAGGTTACCTCTAGTGTGCTGGGATCCGATCTCTTGCACCTTTCCATTACATTTGTATTTTTTCTCCTTTCTTGTTGTTTTTGAAGTTATTTATTGATTTTATCGATTACCTCTAGCGTTCGGGATCTGGTCGCTAGACAGCTTCCGCTACATTCAGACCAATCGCTCCACGTACTGTAGATACAGGGAGAACCACATTCTTGGGTTGAGGCACAATCCTGGAACATTTAACTTGAAACATGTTTCAATGAATTACATGTGGGTTTACGGTCACTAGTAGCTCTATTGTTTCAACTGATTGTGAAAAACTGAGTGACGGTGAAATGTGTTAGTTCGTTAGAGCACTGTTTTCTGGTTTTATAATATGCACTACATAAAATGTTGACTGATTGACTATTCTATTTCGCAAGTATACCATAGTTTCCATTTTTCCAGCTGCGGTGCAGGCTTCTCCCCCATCTAGCGCTTCTCTGGTCACTCCGCGGGTTCGAGATCTGGAGAGAAGGCTCACAAATGTTCCAGTAAAGTTTGAGGGTTCAAAGTCATTCAAATTCAAACAAAAGCGAGTTGTCTTGCTCTCGCGATTTCATTATCAACGGCATTTTGTTCAAATTTTAGTCTCTCCCAAAACTATGTAGCCGGTAGGTAGCGTATTATACATGCAGTGTAACGTTGACTATATCGCCAACGGAAAGGAGCGAGGATACTGTATATCTTACACTCCGTTGTGTACGCACACCTGAATCCGATTCCAAAGGCTGCAGGTTATGTGCTTTGATAGCGCAGTGGTATTCGCCCTGATACACGATATTTGCTCGTGGGTTCGATTTCGACGAGAGACGGACATTTATAAATTCGACACCCACTATACCTAAATCCGCTCGATGCACAGGTTGCATTGCAAGCACCGTACGAGGTCCACTCCGAGTAGATACAGTCTGTGTTACAGTCCTGAAAAGATGAGAGCGATTATTCGCTGTGTTGAACTTTTTTGAATACGAGAACCTTTGTTTTAGGAACATTCACACAAATTCACGGTAATCCAGTAAAATTTGGTGAAAACAAACTTCCGCTACATCACAAAAACTGAAAATTCAGTTTATACTCTCGGGCTGTTAGGCCGGTGAAAACTTGATTAAATGAAACTTGATCACTAGTTGCCGAACTGTTTTTGCACTTTCATCTCATAAACAGTATTGCAAACTACAAGGTGCAGGAATCCAACTACAGCCTCCGTTATGTTTATCTCAATAAATCTCAATTATGTTAATCTGTGTCGGGCCCTGGCTTGTCTACTGCTTCTCACGTTCCATTCAGTGTACTTTTGTGTATTGATCCCGCTGCGTCGAGTCTTACCTCAAAACAGTACTGAAATCTACAAATATCCAACTCAAACCGGCTTATGGCTTTTATCTCAAAAATAGTTTTCGAAACTACAAAGATCGAACTACATTGGTTTCCCTAATTGTGGTCCACACTCAACCAGCATCATTTTTTGCACTGTAATTTTGTACTGTAGTTCTAACATGCACCCCATGCACTAGTTTCAACTCCAAAACAGTACTCCAAACTACAGATAACAAACTACACTGAGCTCACCTGTGTTCCGCACTCGCCGGTCTCCATTTTCTCATTCTCCATGCATTGTACCCCCGTCTCACTGGCCTGCTCCTCGATGTCTCTTCCTCTCGATCTGGTTCCGCCGCCGCAAGAAGCAGTACACGTGGTCCACTCGGACCACATTGTGTACTTGCAGTTTACTAAAGTATTTTTTTAATATTATTTATACTTGTAATTGAACTTTCGGACTCAATCACATGATTTTCGGTCGTATGCATGAGATTTTCTACCTGCAGTTCAGTGGAACGGCCATTTTGACAATACTTTTTTTCTTTCTGAATTCTGCTGTGTTCAACACGTTCCACGTGAATATGCAATTGACTAACAGTATACAACAGTTTTGTTGACTAACCAGGAGGTGCCGAGCATGTTTTCGTGAAGAGACACTGCATTCCACTCTCCAAATCGGATGGGATGGTTGAGTACAGAGTACACATTGAGGCTCTGAAACACACGAAATGAACTTCTCACGTGTAAACCACGTGTGGTATCGATAGCAGACGTCCGTACTCTAACCGATCAACTTTTTCTACGTTCTAACAAGTGAGAGATTGTCCGAATAAGGAATTAGAAAATGTATTATGTAAAAAACACCCATCAAAAACACTATTGGGGCCCGGCTAGAGATTGTGAATAAAACGCGATCAATAATCCATGGGTATAGTGAGGGCAAATTTATAAATTTATGTCGCTAGCCGGAATCGAACCAGGGAGCAAACGATTCGTAGCAGTGCGCAAACACGGCGATATTAGAGCACATAACCAATAAGCTTTGGAATCGAAGGCATTTTTGGGTACACAGCGAAAGTGAGATATACAGTAACCTTCCACCTTTCTGTTGGCGACGACTAAAAATAAACGTGTGAATTTACCTGGCAACCTCTGGCGGCGACACTACAAATGCATTACATTCCCGGCCACCGTAGTTGGCGATACAGAACTCATGGCAGGACGACTCGGTGGTGGCACCTGGGGATATAAAGATGATGAATGGTTCGTCCAGAAAAGATTAAAACTGTGTGTTTTCATAGGTCATTAGAAGCACCGGGGCCCATGAGAAAGGCCATATGGTCAGATTGCCAGAAACATTTCCTCACAGGGGTATAGTCTTTTTCATTCCTACCGAGACTCCTACAGTAGAATTTCAAAACTTTCAAGCCGCTTTTCTCACCTAATTTTGATCGGTAAGGTAAAGTTTTCGCACCTCACTCTCCTTCTCAGGTACAGATAATATACGAGAGTATTTTCGATTAACTCAATTTTCAGCTTCACAGCAGCCTTCGGAAGGTTGTAAGGTTACTGTAAAACTCTCAGTAGGAATGGTATGAACTATAGTATGGAAGAACGTAGAAAGTAATAGGAACACGAGCGCAGTTGACCCTCCCCCCCATCGTGTGGCTGCGCGCGATGCACCGCCGCTTTTCACAGCAATTAAGCAATGTTTGTAGTTGGATCATATTGCTTTCCGGGCGGCGTGTTTGATAAAACAAGACGTGTGTCGATTTCAAGTCGTTATCCAGCTTGACTATGTGTGGGACTCAACGTAGGAATGACGCGAACTAAATCTGGCGACACATTGGTGACATCAGTTGCTCTTGACCGTTACCTCTTCGTGTGTTTGCGGTGGGTTTCGGGCTCAAAAATTTCTGATCATCTATACTACAACAGTTGTCCGTATATTACCTGGCGCCACATATGTTTCTCACGGAACAGGTAAATACTGTATTAAAGGAAGGCAGAAATAAAAGTCAGTTTAGGTGCCCCGGAGTACCTAAACATAGCGTTGAGCGCGCCAAAACAGGCTGGAACCTGTGAACAGCATGCGAAATGGGTTGGTTAGTTTGAATGAAGAATAGTATTTCTGAATTTCTTCTGAGCAGCTCTTAAATATTAACTTTCTTTTCTAACCTCTTTTTTTTCTTTCGAGATTTTCTTTCGAATTATGGTGCGTATCGAGATCAAACTACAAATTACCTGGCGAAACATAGGTGACTTCTGTAGTTCTCGCTACCGCCTCCTCTGTCAATAAGAATTCGCAGTAACCGACAGCCGGAGTTGGTTCCCCGTCACACACGGAGACGTAGAGGATGAAGGGACGTTGATCAACGAATATCTCTTGGTTTAGGTTTATCTGGAGCACACATGTATAGTTTGTTTCACCCACTTTTAACCCTCTACAGTAATCTGCTCGAAATTCCAGCTCAAAGTTTAGTATGCTTTTTGAATTTTCACCAAATTTCGGTAGTCACCCCCACTACTGCAAAGTCCGAAAGTTTCAAACCAAATAATCATTTGATCATTATAAAAAAGCCTCCCGAATATATGACGGATTACTGTAAAAAAACATCGATTGATGAAACAGAGTATAAACGTTCTATACGAATGTTCGTGTTAAACGAATTATTGTATATTCTTCTACAAATATGGTATCAAAACGTATGAAGGGACGCTGGTCCACGGAGATCTCTTGGTTTAGCTTGATCTAGAAAAACTTTGCTCATTTGAATGTTGATTTTAATTGAAATGGTAAATGTTGTAGTGTGTGGTATATTCGCCATTTTTCCCATAAAGACAGCAGAGGGTTCGATTGATTGAGCGATGCGGGGCGAGCGGTCGTTGATTACCTGCCAGCAGTTGAGATAGTGTGTAGATCAATGATACGCAGACTGGATGGCCCCTCGCCAAACCCCGCCCATTACAAAATCGATGGTACGGTGTCCACAACGGTTTGACAAATCGTATACTAGATTGTAAACAGTCAAGCTGGTGCACGAAGAGTATTCATGTTCAATGCTATGCTGATTGGTTGATTCCGTTATGGTTTTTTTATTAGAATGTTGATTTCAACTAACTTTATCGAACAAGTAGCAGTCTCCGATTCCATCCCCCGCTGGCCACAAAATCGTGGTGCACTCGAAATCCGTTTCAGCAGCACATTTAGCCTTGCAATCTGATTCCGCCGGGTAGATCTGAAAAACACTTATTTTCCCACTTGACTTCAAATGATGAGAATATCGATTTTGTATTTTGATCTACCGTGATCTATTTGAAGCATTCATCGACAGTACATCATTAGTTTGTGTGATTGTCCAGTTGTTGAGTGAGTAAGTTGAGGATCCATACATATTAGATAAAGTTACAGATGTTCAATGGAACTTAAACTGACGTGAGTGTGGTTACTTTTTGATGTAGAGAATCATGCGTTAATACACTTTTTTTACGTATTTCAGTCTGTGTTGACTCAGAAAATATCAACAATTCATCATACTTATTGATTGTTAATAGTTATCATCACTAATAAACTTCGTTCGGGACTAGTTATATCGGGAGCCGGACTCGCCTTCTTTTGAGTAGCTCCGAGGTCTTGTTTCACACTGACTCCTCTCAGAATAGGCTTTAGGTCACCTGGCAGAGAACAGAATACACAGAAATACAGAGTTTATAATTTAAAGACATGCTCAAGCAATTGCAACTGAAAAGTTAGTAAGAAGAACCAGAGCACATGTTTTTCACATTTTCGTGAAAGGACGTGTGATTGACTTGCTCACTTGAACTGTTTCTTCTACTTTCTATCTCAACTCCTTCACGAAAACACTTTTTTATTTTCATTTCACGAGTCGTATTTTGAATTTGTCAGAGAGTTATCTACAAGTTTGCACGGTATCCGTGAAATAGAAAGCACAACTCTTGCTACCCTTTTTACTTCTTAGTGTATACGTGCGGAACCGATAATTCAAAGCTAAAGAGCAAACTACAAAGTATAAAGAACAGAAACTGACAGTAGAGGGCCTCTGTTATTGTAGCGAACGCGATTAACAAAATCACAGTTCGCATTTTTGTCGAATGAGGTGATTTGGTCGCAAAATGGAAAATAGAATGTTAGTTTTGTACCAAACTGGTCGAATCAGACCTCATTAAACGAGGATTTCGGTCGCGTATTTCATAAATCAATCGATACGGGTTAATTGGATGAATTTTCACGGGGGATTTAGATAAACAATTAACACGAACGCTTGTTATGGATTATAGGGATACTCGACATCTACCCTCTGATATGTAGTTTCCGGTTTGCTCCCGTAATATCACAAACTCAATTCGAGAACAGCGATTAGCAACAGCAACAGCAATATTATTATTATTATTATAACACAAAACTGAGTTTTTTTGATTATGCCAAAAGTGAAATAAACTTTATAGTCAGTTTCCATGTTCCGCTGTTGATAAACCTGTTGCTTATTGATGCCTTTTTCAGGCTCTGAAGACGGCAAATCGCCGAAACGTCGCCACTCAAATAAACATCTATAGTTCGCACATTTCCCAACCGGACTTGGGCAGCTTGCCAATGAAATTTCAAGGCAGTTTTTGAACATGTTGAAATACTTGGAAACAGTAGAAATTCGTGTGAGGGGTCCTTCCCCTTAGTTATAGTTCGTATTCAGGGGAACATTCTGTAAAATATATGTTTTCCCTAAATAACAATCTTCCAAAGTTATTGGCACGCTGCCAACGAGTCCAGTTGGGAAATGTGAGCACTATATACTACCTCGTGTTTCGGTTCGAATAAGAAACCCAACATTATATTGTCCGTCAATTGCACAGTTACATGAAACGTGTTGAATACAGCAGAACTCAGAAACGTGCAATGACAAAGTGCACGATGCCTCATTAGAATGCTTACTTTACGTGACTATTCAATATAGTCGTCGCCAACGGAAAGTCGGCAGGGTACTGTATATCTCACTTTGCGCTGTGTACGCCCACATGTCTTGGATTCCAAAACGTGCACGTTATGTCCTCTAATAGCGCAGTGGTTTGCGGCCTGCTACGAATCTTTGGCTCGCAGGTTCGATTCCGGTGAGAGACAGAAGTTTATCAATTGGGCACCCAGCTATAGACTTCTAGTATATGGGAGAGCCGACATAAGGCCTATCAGAGCTGTAATTACACATTACAGTTTAATTACCTGATTAGAATGAACAAAATCAAAAACAGATATGAACGTAAAAATGTTTCTTTATTGATTTCATATCGATTCGTAATGTACAAACAAGTGTTGTTCTGATCACTGATTGTTGGTCAACGAAGCTGTCACTGGCTTGGCATCAGAAGGTTGGCCCTGCAAAACATAGGTATTGACTTAAATTGAACACATTGTTGTTTTCGAATCTGGGAAACTCAAGTTTTCTGTTGAAAAAATAAATGTTCACTAAATCTGTTCGGAACTATTGAAACCTTTGTTTGATACAATGGAAATATGTTGATTGTACAAAACTAATCCGAACGGTAGTTCCATCACTTGAAACTGAAGTATCTTACAAATTGTGCTGACCTTGTTGCTTCCCCACCCGTAGTAAGCGGGATAGGCTGATGCGTATCCTGCGTAACCACCGTAATACGCTGCGTAAGGAGAGTAGGCGGCACTGTAGGCAGTCGGGTACGCAGCTGCGTATCCGTAAGGGGAATAATACTGCGCATCAGCTCCAGAGAGAACGCAAGCAACGGCTACGAGACAGATACTGAAAATTAATAATTCTTTAATTACATTATGAATAGAACAAAACGTTGAATACTGGAACTGAGAATTGTTCTTAGTTAAAAGTAAGGCAAGTAAGGCAATGTGTTATTCTTGTTCTGGTAAAACTTGTAGCGGTGAGTGGCCAAAAAAACTAAACTTCAAACTACAAAACAATTTCAAACTCACATCTTAGCGAACATCTTTAGTTGATCTACTTGGTTGATGTTTCTCTACCTTTTCCTCTCTCTTTTATTCTCGCCGCTTTGGTGGTTCACGTTTTTTTCTGTGTGTGTGTGTTTAGTGCCGCGGGCAACTACCGACAGGTTGAGTGCAGTTTGCGTGCAAATTGGCGAGAATGCGAAAATACTAAGTAGTGTCGAATAATAAATCCAAATGACCAAAAGAACTTTTAGCAATGTTCTTGATATGGTCAAATTGTTTACCATGGTTGCACTATGTGGAATGATTTCAATAACAGTATGAGTTCGATTCTTCAGTCAATTTTGGAAGTGACATGAGTGAAACACGATTTGAACGTGCACGTTTAGAGTGCCCCACATTGAGCCAAAGCAAACAGAACATCTTGAAAGTCACTTCGAAACATATGTTTTATGATGTACAAAAGTCTATTGGAACGTTCAAATTCTTTTCTACTTCTGAAATGTACGTGTTGACCCAGTTGGTCTCACTGCCAGTTCACACCAACCAAATGTCACCAACCTGTCGGTAGTTGCCCGCGGCACTAAACATACACAGAAAAAAGCGTGAACAACCAAAGCGGCGAGTATGAAAGAGAGGAAAAGGTAGAGAAACATCAACCAAGTAGATCAACTGAACATGTTTGCCAAGATGTGAGTTTCGCATTAATGATAAATAAACTGTACTTTTGTTGAATTCGGTAATTTTCATTTTCATTCACAAACAGTCGAACTCCGGAGTTTTTGATTCTTACCAGTACCCTATTGAAATTACATACAACATACTATGAACTACTTTTGTAATTCAAACTTCAACATTGCAGTTTCTATCTCGTAGCCGTTGCTTTCGTTCTCTCCGGAGCTGATGCGCAGTATTATTCTCCTTACGGATACGCAGCTGCGTACCCGACTGCCTACAGTGCCGCCTACTCTCCTTACGCAGCGTATTACGGTGGTTACGCAGGATACGCAGCAGCCTATCCCGCTTACTACGGGTGGGGAAGCAACAAGGTATGTATAAGCTGTTGTTCTCATTATCTATTGCGCTAAATTGTGGATATTGTGTACAAGTTAATTGCGAAATGTGATTATGTTGTTCTAGCTAACACCTCTCCCACACTATTCATACAATTATTGTTGTAACTTAGTTGTAGTCTACGGTTTTCAACAAATTGATTTACTATTCAGTTCTTCTTGAATGAGAAGTTTTGAGTCTTCCTCAGCTGATAATAACAATCAAGTCGAACTTCAATCAATACCCATCTTTTTCAGGGCCAACCATCTGATGCCAAGCCAGTGACAGCTACTTTGACCAACAATCAGTGATCAGGACAACACTTGTTTGTACATTACGAATCAACATTAAAGCGAACAATTAAACCTTAATACGACAGCATTCCTCATTAATTTTGACTCAACTAAGTTTGCGCTACCGGGGAAAGACACTTTTACAAGCTGAGAACGGAAACTTCGAAATCGAAAATTAATTGTGCTCGAAGATCAAACTACAAAAGTGATCGGATAACCCCCCAAATACTAGTTTTTTTTTAAAAGAAAACTGAATATTTCGGTTTCAAACATTCACAGTTTGTAGTAGCATTAGACACTACCAAAAACCAAAAACACCAAAAAGCCAACATACCAAACTTTGACATGGAAGTTTGAGCATATTACTGTTGTAGATTATGAATGGGTGAAACAAACTATAGTAACTAGAGAATGTAGCCCCATAGGTATAGTGAAAATGATGAAGCATCCATACAAACTATTTAGGTACGGAACAAGATATGTGATATATCGGAAATGAAGGTGACCACAACAACTTACAAAATCACATATTTATTTAATCACGTCCGATCTGTTACGAGATGTCATAAATGTTATACACATCGGTTTTTGTGAGGAACTACGTAACACCCAATATATGTCAAAGTGTTCTAAGGCTGAGTGTCAGAAACAAGGACCGGAGACAATAAACACATTTACAGGAGAAATATGCAACAGTTCGCGTCATGAGCACGAGTATTGAGCATAAGCATGAGCATGAGCAACGGGATTTATTGTTGTTTCTTTTTCATGAACCAGTAGAATATCGCAACAATCCCCGCATACAGAAAATCAAAAAAACCCATGATAGTCCAAAAATCAGGATTATAAGAATCTCGGTAGAGTTCGGTCATTATCAGAGGGATCAGGGCTTGGAGGAAAAGAATGAGTGGTCCAATTCCAAACAGAATGCACTCGAAGAACTGGTGCAGCTCCCAGCACTGAAAAGTAGACGGTGAACCCTCGCATTCTCTTTATCGTCTCTTTATTTCTTTCTCTCTCCGTTTCACACTCTCTTCATCTTTATCTCAAACTGTCTCTATCACTAGTACGGGGCAATATGAAGCCAATGAGATTAGGATGACCAAAATGCGGAAATGCTCAACTAGCCCACCGATTTGTTAGTCACAGTGATTTTGACAATGCTTCGAATAAGGTTCTGGTTTTAAAGAATGACGATTATGTGAACCAACCTTGTGTCAACGGTCCTTTAAAGGAGACCGGAGAGCAACATGGTTTCTCGTAAATCTGCTGTATCCTACTTTTGATTGAACGCGTTGCGTGTCGCGCTGCACTGTCATGTGAATGTCACGTGGGCTGATCAAACTAGTATACGAATTATTTGTGCTCTCTGATCTAACTACAGTTAGAAGCAGCCCAATACAGAAGCTCTGCTCAAGTCGTGTTCCGGTCTCCTTTAAACTGGAATTGAGAAATGTATTGCATTTAATTGGACTGAACCGTTGCGATTGGACCTTATACGCAACGGTTCACATAATTTTCCTTCTTTAATCGACATCTCAAAACTCGTGTTCGTTGGTGAACTTGGTGTATCTAATGCGTAGGCGAGGACGAGCCCTATGTTACAGAAGAGCACAGAATGAGACAAGAATTCGAACCCAGATGATTGATGAAGGTCTTCTAATGTTAAAGGGGAGGGGGGAGGCAGAAAAGCAAGTCAATATGAAAGAGTTGCTCGAGAGAAACCGTAATCTACACATTTTATTTGAAACGAACCAGTCTAATTTGCATACGGTTCACATGTTTTAGCCTGTTTTGGTGCGCGCAACGTTAAGTAAACCCGCAACCCAGGGTAACTAAACCAGCTTTTCATTCTACCCTCCTTTAACAGGTTCTAGGCCCTGAGGCCGTATGCATGGAACATCACAACCCGGTCTGGGATGTTTCATGCATACGGCCTCTAATGGAACAGACTGAGGAGAAAAGATTTCAACCTTACACTTCTCACATTACGGGGGTTGATGTCATAATAAAGTCATAATTAGTCTCAACATCAGCCTACTTCAAATCAACCTGAATACGTATGCTAGAAGATCCCGGCACTTCCATCCCATCCTGCGTCTCTCGCTCTGCCTCACTATTTCTCGTCTCTTACGTCCCGGCGGAATGAGATGTAAAAGCAGAGAAATAGCCATCTTCTACCATACGTACTCTGATGTACATACTCTGCTCACTATATATGTCACAAAATTGAGTAAAAAATCTGAATCTTCCGTATGACTATGTCGTCAAAAGAATTTTGTCGCCAAAAGAAAGCTAGGAGTTCGAGAAAAGTGTCTCATAGGAAGACGACGACTCAGCATTTCAGACCACATGGGAGCCAGACCACAGTTTCTCGAGGCTTGCGTTCACTGCAGACTCACCGTATTGTATCCGATACACCAAACAAGTACGGCATTTAAGGTAATAGTGGGAATGATACATTCGAACAGCATGGTCTGAAACAGGGAAAGTTGAAGTCAAAGTCACCCTTGTTGTTAAAAGTTCCACGCTGAAAAACAAATAGAGATGGCAGGCCGAGTTTGACGTGAGATCGCTAGTTAATGCCCTCTGAGAGCAACACCAAAGTCGTCTTGAATCAGGGTCGAAACGATTTCGAATGGCACTTTTCATTGAGCAAATATTTTCATAATGACATCCAAACGTCTTAATGACAACAAATGAATGTGAGTGCCAAATAAATTAATAAGCTCTGTCTCTCACCAAAATTGCACCTGCGTGCAAAAGATTCGTAGCAGAACGCTAGCCACTGCTCTATTGGAGCCCATAACAGGCAAGCTGTGGACTAGAAGACATGTGTGTGTACACAGCGGTTAGTGAGATATACAGTACCCTCCTGCCTTACTGTTGGCAACGACTATGATAGTTGGAGTGCTGGGACTGTACCTTCAATACTATGTGATGTTTGCTCTTTGCTTCCTTATATGTGATCCTTGTGAGGCTAAACAGTAGGGCGGAGGCTTTCCCGATTGCAAGAGAGAGAACGATCACGGGGCAGAGCACTGTGACACCTGTGGCCGTATTTCGTAAGCTCAAATATAGTTTGTTTCACTCACCTATAGCTCTCTACCGTAATACTTTCAAACGTCAAGGTCAAAGTTTGCTATGTTGGCGTTTTTGGATTTTTTTTCATATTTCGGCAATGTGATATCTACCCTCACCAGTACCAACTCTAGGAGTTTGAAACCAAATTATTGAGTAATTTTAAACCTCTTAAAGATTTGAAGGAGTACTGTAGAAGGACATTGATTGGTGGAAGAGAGTATAGCCGGGTAAGCTATCTGAGCGAGTTCTAATTCAGATGACGATTATTTTCTTACATTTTCTGCTAAATAAGCGCAGGTGTACTAGTTTTACATATACGAGAAATAAATATCAAAACAAAAGATTGATTAATTTGTGGTACACTATTTGAATTTTGCTCAAATAGTTTACCCGACTATTCGAGCTTACAAAATACGGTCATCGAATGTCAGTTAGAGAATAGATGACAATACAATAATCAACAACAGAACGAGAAAAAAACATTTCGCTCTGAGCAAACTTCTAGCTTATCCATTACGAACCGTATTTAACTGGGCACTTTGTACAGATTTCCATTCATTCGCCAGAAAAGGAAGCCTTTCTCTCCAAGCTAACTTGGAAAACAGTAGTTCAGGTAAGAAAGATGAAAATATAGCATAGCTGAGAGTAGTTGAAACACTAAACGCGCCGCACGAGTTTCAAACAAGAAACTACTAGATTAAACCACAAACTAATACTAATAACGCAGAATTTATGTACTATTACTATGTATTTTGTGACCGTCTATCGCATCCCTCTGCATCCCATCTCATCCCCATCAAACATGCCAGTCCGAATGATCTCTTCATAAACATATCTCCATTACAACGTCTCTTTCAAGATAACCATTGTCCCACAAACTATTTGGTTCAATCGCCGTTGTCCAGCACTGTTAATGTGCATGTAATATTATGTGCGCGTAACAGGGTAACCACACCCTTTTTCTTCTCAACTTTTCTCTCCATTTACTCATTTGAAGTGTCACATAATAAGTGGAAGTCACGTGTTAAAGCGCGAACGAATCTATTCTATTCTATTAACTCATTGAGAAACATGACAGTTCAGCGACCTAGACAGAATTG
This sequence comes from Litoditis marina, assembly GCA_964036275.1. NCBI lineage: Eukaryota > Metazoa > Nematoda > Chromadorea > Rhabditida > Rhabditidae > Litoditis > Litoditis marina. Next base: position 30,755,921 of record OZ038434.1, read on the forward strand.
CATTTGCGATTCGTAAGTTTCTACTCATTTCACTTACGTTGTTGATTTCGGAAAAAACTATATTTCGCTATGGTAATTTCTATAGAAAAATAGAGAGGAGTTACAGAATTGAGCAGATTAATACGCGGTAGATGGTCATACGTAGTTTAATATCTCAAAAAAGTTCTAGATTTCTCGAAATTTCCGTCCAATAACAACTGATAAACATACCTAAAATATATACTCCTTTCCACGTGGCCAATTTGTACCCAATATCTAGGGTGGCTTCTGGAGAAGAACTTGAATAGTCTTCCGTGCAGATCAGAATCGTCTGCAGTGGTATAGTTATAGTCCTTTTCATCCTTACTGAGACTCCTACAGTTGGATTTTGAAACTTCCGAGCCGTTTTCCTCACTTACTCAAGATCGGAAAGATTGAGGATTTCCGCACCTCATTCTCGTTCTCAGGTTTAGTAAGAATACGAATTTTCACTGAACTGAATCTTCGACTTCACAACAGCCTTAAGAATGTTTGTGAGGTTACTGTAGGAGTCTCAGTAGGAATGGTGTTAACTATACGTTCGCATCGAACAGTTATCAAAACCTTCAAACGATCGTTTCTCGAAGACAACTAACATTTTTTTCGAAACTCTTTCTAGTTCGATTGAGACAAAAAGCCCCCAACAGAAATGTGTATTGTTGCAACATCCAATCATAGTCTGTTCCACCCACTTATAACCCTCTACAGTAATCTGATATCAATACCAGGTCAACGTTTGGTATATTAGCGTATTCAGAACTCCTCAAACTGTTGATATATGTCTTCTGCATGTTTACTACTACTAACTCTGATAATTTGAAACCCAAGTAATAACTTTTTAATTAGAAAACACCCTCTTGAAAAATTGACGGATTACTGTAGGAGCACATAGATTGGTGAAACAGACTATAAACATAACTAGATTTACGAAAAGAAGGCAACTAGAATCAAGTACATAATTGAATAACCGAACTAAGAAAGAGCGTGTGAAGATGTGCTATCTATAAGAGTTAATTATTGATAAGGTTCATATTGAGAGGCGGCCCTACTGAGTTTTACGTGCACGTGTCTACATGGAAAATTCCAGAAATCTACACGTTAAAGAATGACGATTATGTGCTCCCATCTCAACGCTTCAGTCCTTTAACCTGCATTACATTTTTCAATTGCAGTTTAAAGGACTGACGCGCCGAGATTGGAGCACATAACCGTCCTACGTTAACTATTTTCTATTTCATTTGCAACCATTATCTCTTCGAATCGAGTGTTGGTTCTTTGTTGTGTCAGAAAAGCTGTTAAGTCGTTCGTTCAGAGTATTTAAGATCATATCTCGTCTAAAAAGTAGCTTTGAAGCAGGACGATTATGTGGACCCATCTCGTGTCAACGGTCCTTTAAAGAAGGACGATTATGTGGACCAATCCCGTTACATCGATCCTTTAAACTGCAATTAAAAAATATATTGCGGTTTAAAGGACTGAAGCGTTTGGAATGAAACGCATAATCGTCCACCTTTCAACTCGCATTTTCAAGCAAAATAGGAAATAGGCGCGTAATCATGCAATGCTCGAGTTGAACAAAATGCTGTGCCTTTATAGTTCGCACATTTCCCAACTGGACTTGGGCAGCTTGCCAATGAAATTTGAAGGCAGTTTTTGAACATGTGGAAATACTTTAAAACAATAGAAATTCATGTCAAGGATGCTTTCCCTTAGTTATAATTCGTATTCAGGGAAACATTCTGTAAAATATATGTTTTCTCCAAATAAAAGGATTCCAAAGTTTTTGGCACGCTGCCAACGAGTCCAGTTGGGAAATGCTGTGCCTTTAACTGTACTCACGGAGGTCACGACAAAAATCATGAAACAAATGGTCAGAAGTACGCGCATCTGCAGACGTGTGGCCTTCTTTCCCAGAATAACCCATAGACGATAACCGAAGGAAGTGGCAGTCGAAATGGCGTTGTTTGTGGCCAGGCCCACCAGCACCGCAAAACTGCAATATGGGCCCAATCTTAAACTATACTATAGGTTTTTTCAATCCGTTGTGGACATCATATCATCGATTTCTCAGAAAAACCCCAGCCAATTGACCAGCCACTTCTGTAGCGGCCTCGACGAGAGAGTGTACAGGTCAGAGAGACACAGATGTCTGCGTTCTCATTGACCCACATGCTCTCTCGCTTTTGTAGTTTGCTAATGGTTGCGCCAATCGTTCTGAGTTTGTAAGTGGCGTGGTTCGGCGAGGGGCCAGCCAGTCTGCGTATCATTGATCTACACACTCTCTCAGCCGCTGAAAAAAGCAACGACCGCCTAAAGTACTAGTTGCGTTCCCATCGCAAACAAAGCGATTTCACCTCAACAAACGTTAAATAACGATTTGAAATGGAGTACGAATATTTCAAGGCGCTTTCAAGGCGCAAAATTACACGTGCTATTACGCTTGGCAACTCTAAATTATGCCACAGTTTTCGGCACGTTTGGTAATCCCAACTCGTACAAGTTCGGGAGCAAAAACGTAATCCGTCAACTGAAAAGACTCTCTCGAACACATCATGGGTTACTGTAGAAGGAAGTGGACTGGTGAAACAGAGTATACGTACTTTTTCCCCAGAGTACGTATGCTAGAGGATCCCTGCACCTTCATCCCATCCTGCGTTTCTTGCTCTGCTTCACTAATTCTCGTCTCTTACATCCCGGCGGGATGTAAGAGCAGGGAAATAACGTTTTTTGGAGATAACGCAAAATGGGATGAAACCGCCGGGATCTTCTAGCACACGTACTCAGGTGACTAACCAAACAACTTGAGAGATGTGTTTGAAGTCCCGAGCTGGACCGTCGATAGAGACAGCGAAGTAGTCATCAACGAACAACGTCCTGGAACATTTGATTTTCAGGTGGCTCGCTAATTACGAGGTATGGTATAGTTGTTGCCAACGGAAAGGCGAGATAGTACTGTATATCTCAATTTTCACTGTACGAACACATGCTCTCGAATCCTAAGCTTCTTGGGAATAGTTGTTGCCAACTGACAGGCAAGATAGAACTATCTATCTCAATTACCTTTTTCATACAACGCGTTAGTGTATTGAATATCTCTAGATGTCTAGATACTATGTGGAAGTTACGTGTTGAGTTTCGAATGAATCTAATATATTCTAGATAGTCGGTGTATTTGAACAAATTTACCTTGGACATAGTACAACCATTAAAGCCAACTGGATGAGCGCAGTAACAGTCTGGTAGCAGTGTAGAGAATCGTATTCGGGATATATGGGGGAAGGAGCTTTGAAGATCACTCTTAACAATGATATGTTCACAAAACACGCCACAAGCGTCGCAAGAAGCATGTAGTGCGGCCAGATCCCGGTAAACGGCCAGGACCACGGAAATGAGGTGGACGATTCTTCCGACATTTCTGGAAATGACAAGTAGTACGAACGAAACTATACTGTTAGTCAATTGCACAGTCACGTGACACATGTGAGACATAGCCGAACTTGAAAACGTGCAATGACAATGTGCACGATTCCTCATCAGAATGAAAACTTAACGTGTCACTGTTCAATTTACTTGTAGTACACCAGAAAGTTCTTGAAACACAAATTTCTCGGACAATACGATGTGATCAACGTGTGATAATCGAATATGAAAGAGGATGCAACTATAAGAGAAAAGATGTTTGAGAACATAACCCTGTTATAGATGGTTCGATTCGTGCCTGCAATTCATGTTTGTCTTGAAGAAGGACGATTATGTGGACCAATTTAGTGTCAACGGTCATTTAAACTGCAATTGAAAAATGTATTGCGGTTTAAAGGACTGAATCGTTGCGATTTGACCACATAGTCGTCCTTCTTTAAGCTGTCCTGTACTTTGGAGTGTGATCAACGTAATCTCTTGTAACTAGGTTAGTTGGAGTTGAAAACAATTATACGGCTCTGTTTAGCTAAAGGATCAGGCAATGGTATAGTTAAAATACTTCTTCTTCTAATTTTTCACTTTCTGTTCTGGATTGTGGGCAATATCAAACGAAAAACCCTAGAGAGAAAAAATGTGGGAAAAAGAAAAAAGAGAAACATAGGAAGGGGAAATTCTGAAAAAAAATAGATGAGAGAGAAATAGAAGAGACAGAGGATGGGGAGCGAGAATATATAAAAAAAGAGAGAGGTGGAGAGAGAGAGAGAGAGAAGAAGAGAGAGAGAGAGGTAGAAAAACAAGATAGATGAAAAGAGAGGGAGGTAAAAAGTTTAAGAAGGGCTAGAAAAGGAGGCAGATTGGAAGACAGGATAGGAGATAGACAGGAAGAGAGTAAGATGAGAAAAGAGCAAGTTGAGCAGAGACAAAGAGAAGAAAATGGGAGAAAAAAGTTGGGAAGAGAAAAAGAGGGAAATATACGAGGAAAATAGGTAGATATAATAGGAGATAGATAGGACGAAGGTAAATAGTGAGAGCTAGAGACATGGGAAGACTGAAAAATAGAAAGAAAAGATATTTGGAAGAGAGAAAGATGAAAAAAAGAAAGATTCGATGAGAGAAAGATAGATAGAGAGATAGACAGATGGATGGAAAAAAGATAAATGAAAAAAGATGAAAATTAACATATACAAGTATAGCAAAGACAGTTCTCTATGTTGTGAGTTCTAATAATGACAATTGAATGCCACCGAGATCTCAGAAACGCAAATGGTCAAATATCGATTTAACTGGGGGCCGCAGCGAAAAGGTTACGTATGTGTGAGAAAAATCGGGAGAGAAAAAATCATTTTCGAAAATAACTGTACGAAAGTGAGTTGTATATTTCTTTGAAAAACATGTTTTCTAAACAATGTCCTTCTCCAAAGTAACGTGTAGTTAATAATGTGTTATGTGAACCAAATTAGATATAAGAACAAGAAGTTCGGGTTCATGTTGCTAGAAAGTGTTCCCTGTACATCTTTGACAATTTTGACTGTACTACGGGCCCTTCTCAACCAATTTTTGACCAGGGTCGAGCGACAAATCGTACATTACTCCCGAACTAGCACGCGTCGATCGTACAAGTTTACAGGTGATCCGACTCAAACAGATTTCACTATCTGACTTGTGGTTCGAAAATCTTATACCGTCGAACTTGAAGAGATAAGTGGTCGTATTTGGCCTATTTGTCGTTTAAAGAGAGCCGGTGATATACTGTAAATTCCACCTTGTGCTGTGGCAGACAAATACGATTTGTCGGAAATGCTGTGATCATTCTAGTTGGTATAGTGGCTAGTGGCCGCGCCTCACCTTCTTTTAAGCGTGGTACGAGTTTTACATGCGGCGGATGTTTTGAAGAGTTGGCACGCACTATCTCCATTGGCCGGGTAAGCCATTCGGGTAACATTTTCACTTCTAAGTTCGGATTGAGTTAAAGGTAATGCTCTGATTTTTTGTAGCGTATCTTCCTCGTGTTTATCAGTTCCTAACACAAGATGCGTGAAATTACAAACCAATTGTAAAGTTTAATCGCAAAACATGAACTGCATGCAGCCGTTTTCAAGAAGTTCCCAAGTCGCCAACGTTTTTTTATTTGTTGTATTCATAAGGTCACGAAAAACAGGCTGAGACAAGAAAAGTTCATTCATTAATTTTCTCGATGATTCGTAATGTACAAACAAGTGTTGCCGTGATCACTGATTGTTGGTCAAAGAAGCTGTCACTGGCTTGACATCAGATGGTTGGCCCTGCAAAACATACGTATTGATTGAAGTTGAACTTCACAGTTTTCACTCGAGGTTAACCTGACTTCTCATAAACGAACTGAGTTTGAACTAAATTTGTTGAAATATACAGAAAACAATGAACTCTTATTCGATACCGTGAAAAGGATTATGAGCAGTAGGTTGAAGGTTGGAGGTTTGCTCTATTCGTTCGAAGAATATGATATTTGATAGGTACTATTCCTACAGTATCTACAATTCGATAATTTGCAAGAGCACTTGGTCGTACTAACCTTGTTGCTTCCCCATCCGTAGTAAGCGGGATAGGCTGCTGCGTATCCTGCGTAACCACCGTGATACGCTGCGTAAGGAGAGTAGGCGGCACTGTAGGCAGTCGGATACGCAGCTGCGTATCCGTAAGGGGAATAATACTGCGCATCAGCTTCGGAGAGAACGCAAGCAACGGCTACGAGACAGATGCTGAAGAAAGTGTATTTATTTGACTTCAAGCTTAAATGTGTATTCATTCAATAACGAACAACTACATAAAGTATCAGTTTTACAAAAGCAACTACTTTGGAATTATAATAAGTGGTATGCTTTTTAATAACAGTTATCAGTCGGAAAACGAAAAATTTAATCGGTTTTCAAGCTGTTCTAGTGGAAAGTAAAGAATGTCGAGACAGTATCAGTTTTGTGATCGTAGTTATTGAGAAACTGGCCCTTATTTGAAAATTTCCGGTTCTACCATTTTGACACGCCGTGTAACTTGAGTCGTAACTCATGCCAATTGTGACGTTATTAGTGAAAATTTGTTTTTCCCCCTTTCCTATAACCTCTTCTTTCTGAAAACGTTAACAAATTTTTGTAATAACGTTTGAGTCGTGCGTAGAAAGTTGTTTTTCACGAAAAAGGCCGCAAATTTTCACCATTAATGCTCGTGTTCAGTCAGTTTTCAACATTTTTCCATAAAATAAACGGCATACAACTCAGAACTCAATTATAAAGAAGAAAATAATAATTACTACTCGTAAAAATCAATATGAAAAATGTTAGTACCTTATTGTTTAGACCGGACTGCACCAAACAGTTTTAACTCAAATACAACAAATTGATTATTATCTGGTAGAGAAAATTATCATGTATGTCTCTGTGAAATTTCATGAAATTATCTACGTGAAGAGTCCATCAAGATCGTGAAACTTAGCGCGTAACCAAATATACTCTGAGAATCTGCTGCCCATGGCAGGCCATAAAGTTGAAAATTTTGTGGCATTTTTCGGGCAAATTACTTCCAACGCCTGTCCGATGCGCGGTGTACTCTGTTTAAGGGCGTCCTGCGGACGCGCACGTACGGCAATAAAAAAATTTGTTGTCAGATAATTTTTTTATATTTTACTTTATTCTTCTATTTTTGCGTGTTTAACTTTTTATTTTGTTGATTCTTTAATGGATGACTGCTAGATAATTTTGAGGAGTGTTGCTGTCAGAAGAAATTTGGTGGTAATGGGAGGGGGGGGGGGCAGTTAATATGAAACCCATTTAATTTTATCGAATAATATGTATCGGTTTTATATTTAGTTTTGTAATGAACATAGTTTTCTCAACAGCGGTGTAACTAATTCCTCCGCTGCGGTGTATCACTATTCTCTATATTTGTTTTGATTTTTCTGGATTAGACAAAGTCACACTAGACTAGTTCTAGAATATTGACTTCTCTCCTCCTCTAGAATATTGAATCCTTGCATGCATTGCAACAACTTTTTTAAGGCAAAAATTCAAGTCATTTGCATGTTTAGAACAGCTATTCTTACTTTTTTTTCAGTGCGGATTTGTTTTCGAAGTCTCGGTTCCTCTAGATCACATTCTTATTCTATTTTCTACTATTTTCGGCATCGCAGACAGCATTCTTATTCTTTTTTACAGCTGAACGAGAGTGGCAACAGTAAATTTCCAACACTTTCGGAATTCTGTTGTAAAGTTGGAGTTAGCACGTGGTACCAGCGCCAAGTATTCTGAAATCTCAATGGATATCAGGTTAGTTAGTACTTTGGCTACACCACTTCAACATTCTAACTTGGACCAGATGTTGCTTAAGGTTTGGTGCTATTTCGTGGATACAGAAAGGGAACTTATGCAACACGGAGTTTAACATTCAGTATGCGATCGGAATAATATAGGGTATTGGGATTGAGTTTTAATATTTTGAAAAGGGTACGGGGTACCCGACTTGTCTTGGTCGAAAACACGTGAGTATATTTTGAACGGTGAAGTAAACCAGTAGTACTCTCACAACCTTTCTCTTACAATTATTTTCTCCTGGGATAATTCAATACTTTTCATTCAACTCAAAACCAGGTTCCTTTATTGACAAAATCGGGATAAATGGCTCATTTTCAATGCAAATAGATGATTTTTCATAAGGTAAAAATGGGATTATGGTCTTCTTGTCAGTAGCTGCTAATTGCTTGCTCCAACGGGTAATCGCTGGGTATCGTTCTGTCATTCTACTGGCTCGACGGTTACCAGAACCAGAAAGCTGACCAGCCCTCGTCCCTCTCGTCGTAATTAATATAAGTATGTAAGTTATGTAATATTGCAAAACTATTTTATAATAATTTTTATTTTGTATCTCTAGTAATCCGAGTCAACGTTATATTTGGGCTAGAACTTAATGTCGTGCTTCATAATATAATGAATGCACAACATACAAATATTATCCAACGCATTTCATTATTTTTAAGTTACATTGATTACAGATATCTTCGTGTTAGTATTTTGGTGCTGGGCAGCCGCTTCCTTATTTGATCCAGATTTGGCCATAGTGTCTAGAAGAATTTTCGAATTAGGTGAGTCGAGCTGGAGTTGAACAGTTTCCATTGGCTTAAGATGAACTTTTGTGTCTTCAATCACGAATGTGTAAACCTGAGAACGGTTTTTCGCGTCAATATTGCGCGTAGCGTTGGTTCTTTTCCTTATTACTGCTGAATACGGAAAACAAATAACATTAAATTGATAACAAAGTAGTTTTCTAGTCTCGGGCTTGTGTTTGAAGTTGTGTTTCGTGAAATTAATAGCAGCATTCTATGTACTCTGTTCTACTCTTTTTAACAATATCAGAGAAATTCTACCGTTTTCATCAGAAAAGTAGTCCGTTTTTCGAATTTTTCTGACTATTCGGACAACTTTACTGGTATATGTCAGTTGCATACGTGAAAAACAAGTGTCGGGTGTAAGGTTTTGAAAGGCGAGCTTTTCTCTATCTAAGTTTCATGCTTCTAATAGTGCGGCTCTCACTAGAGGGTATTCAGGTTCAGCCCTTTGCGAATAAACAGCATATGTGAAATAGTAAGTACAAGCAGGTTCGATTGAGATCAAAAACACGCAATAGTTGTTTTTTTTTTCTAGAATATTTTACATTACCCTATAAAGTGACCATTTCTCGATAGAAATAAGGCGAAAGTGACATCAGCCAATATCAAAAGAAGGGGGGTATTTCATGTATGATAAACAGCTCAACATTTCACGCTTGTCTACCGAGCAACCGAACCGATTGCTGCGAGCTAGCGCGCCTGAACCGCTCTTTTCTCCACAGTGACTGGTACTAACCGAATCGCATATCAATAGAGCGGTTCGGTTCTCCAGTGAATTGGCCCAACCTATATAACTGTAAACCAAGGTACCAAGGTACGACAGCTGCTATGTTTTGTTGCCTATATTCACCGAAAGACGCTAATGTTGAGGTCAATTGGAAGATCGTGCGTTTTGCGTTCGGTATATGATGAATTCCTCGGGGTATATTATGGAGTTATAATCTAGACCAACTGACCAACGTACTGGAGCGTTACACATAGTCGGCAGACTTATAGATACTTTAATTTTGGATTCAGTTGTTACTGGAAAAGGTCATTTTAGTATATTCTTCCAGAGTTCTTGGTACTTTTCGTTGACGAATGAGGCGGGATCGTGGAATCCTGGATCGCTGGATGTCATAATATGCGCAAGTGTGAAACTATAAACATTTTTCTAATAACTTACAGTTTTTCGATATATTAGATAATAGTTAATGACACATAGATAGATTCTGTATTCGTCATTCACATTCTTGCCTGGGTGTTTTATCCAGTCTTGTGCGTATATAGTCTAAACTAAGCAAGAGAATGGGATTGACTTTTCTAGTGCTCATTGCTTTTTCATTTCTAAACGCGGTATAAACTCATAGGTGTGAATTCATGAGTCAAGTCAGGAGATTTTCCTCTTTCCAAGTGCGCTTTGTCGCATGTGTAAGTGTTTCTCTCACTCACGAGAGTTTGAGGGAATTCACCTTGCTGAGTACCGAATATCTGAGGGATCACTGCTGCGTCAGCTGTCTCTAGGCCAAGTTTGGCTCGTAAGATTATAATATGCTAAGATTAGCTTGAATTGAATCATTTTCAGCAAATTTCAGCTTATGAGTGTTTGTATGTATCTATGTATATTTTTGATTGTATCATGTATTTAAGCAATATACACAAGTTTGATAACACAATAGCTCAGAACTTATTACGTATCCTGTTCTGTTAAGACGTAATTCTGCTGTATGATTGATATTGTGTTTTGATTTTTAACAAGAGTATTTGAGTGTTTTTTTGGTCAAGTTCGATTGTTGTCATGGATATTTATTTGCTTTCATGAAGTTTGTTGAAACTTTAACTGAAGTATTGCACAAAACAACAAAAAACAGTTCTTCAGCCCAATTTTGGGCCGACCAGGGTATATGCACTTTATGTCACCTTTCGGGCATTTTTCCGGCACGTATGCCCATGGCATGCACCAGGCATTGCCAGAAATTTTTTGGCAGGCATGCCATGGGCAATTTTCCGGCTTGCCATGGGCAGCCAGTTTTCAATGTAGGTGTGCATAGCTGGCGTTTACTGTGCCATAGGCACAGTGGAACAGCGTAATTAGCAATTATAATAACGACCACATACGTGCTATGTGAAACACAAATCATGATCAGTCATGCTTGACAGCTTGTAACGATAACGCATGTTTTACTACCTCAGCGAAATACCATGGCAGGTCTTACAAAAACGTGAAACATTTCAGCAGTAAGTTAGCACGTGTTAAATTCAACAAAATACGTTGGTAGGCGTTACAAAACGTGAAACATTATAGCAGTAGGTTAACACGTGTTAAAGTCAACAAAATACGTTGGCAGGCCCTACAAAAACGTGGATATCTTTGACAGTACAATGGCACGTGTTTAATTCAACGAAATACGTTGGTAGGCGTTACAAAAACGTAAAACATTTTAGCAGTAAGTTAACACGTGTTAAATTTAACGAAATATGTGGGAAGGCCTCACAAAAACGTGGATATTTTTCACGGTACAATGGCACGTGTTGAATCCAACGGAATACGTTCGTAGGCGTTACACAACGTTCTGACAGAACGCGCGCGCATGCACGCGACGCGACATCGATGTTTCGCCAACCCATGGCACGGGCTTCGTATAACGGAGAATAGTCATATTGGGTATCGTTTTGTACAGAATTTTACGAGTAATATACAAGATTTACAACTGCTAGACGCCGCAGGCGTCTAGTCTAGTGGAAAGTAAAGAATGTCGAGACAGTATCAGTTTTGTGACAGTATATGAAACTCACATCTTGGCGAACATGTTTAGTTGATCTACTTGGTTGATGTTTCTCTACCTTTTCCTCTCTCTTAAATACTTGCCGCTCCGGCTGTTCTTTTCTTCTGTGTATGTTTAGTGCCGCGGGCAACTACCGACAGGTTGGTGACATTTGTTTGATGTGAAATGGCAGTGAGACCAACTGGGTCAACACGTATATTTCAAAAAGTAGGAAAGAGTGGGATAGGTTTCAAAAGACTTTTGTAGATCATAAAACATACTTTTCGAAGTGACTTTCAAGATTGTTCTGTTTGCTTTGGCTCAATGTGGGGCACTCGAAACGTGACAAAAAATGAGAAATTACAAGGTCAACTGGGTACTCTTGTAGCTTTTTCACAAGTTTACCTCGGACTTTAGTGCATTACTGAAGTGGTCAAGTTGTCTGAAGTTCATAAGAAAAGCATTGGAAGCATATTTTGGTAAATATGTATCATTTATCAAGCGACCCTGTGTATGCAAACTACTGCTAAAAATCTTGTCGTTCTCCTCTCCAGTAGAGAAAAAACATTTTGTTACAAAACTAGATTATCAAACTCCAGTATGCATCGTTTGCACCAGCATTGCACTCTATCTGTCACTACTTGCCCGTGGCACTAAACATACACCGAAAAAAAAAGAGTGAACAACCAAACCGGCGACTATAAAAAAGAGGAAAGGGTAGAGAAACATCAACCAGGTAGATCAACTAAACATGTTCGCCAAGATGTGAGTTGTGAATTACTGTCACACAAATTCATATTTTCCCTTTGATTTTGTATCCTTTTTGAATTTCAGTTTTGCGAGCATTTACCGTCAATAACGGAACTACTTAGCATGTTAACAAACCACTATATAATTTCATTTTCAGTGTCTGTCTCGTAGCCGTTGCTTGCGTTCTCTCCGGAGCTGATGCGCAGTATTATTCTCCTTACGGATACGCAGCTGCGTACCCGACTGCCTACAGTGCCGCCTACTCAGCGTATTACGGTGGTTACGCAGGATACGCAGCAGCCAACCCCGCCTACTACGGATGGGGAAGCAACAAGGTTAGCACAAACATTTGCCTTCCCATCATCTTATGACATATACAGATTGTTTCAAAAAACTTATGTTTCAAATTTTATGAAGCTAACGTTCTCTATAAATTTTGTACGAGTAACAATTTTCCACTATATCAACAAGTATTTTTTTTCTCAATATTTTTGAACAGTCTTAGTGACCATTCAGTTTTTGTGACAGAAAACTTGTTTTCCCAGATTTAAAACAGCAATCAAGTTCCACTTCAATCAATACCTATGTTTTTCAGGGCCAACCATCTGATGCCAAGCCAGTGACAGCTTCTTTGACCAACAATCAATGATCATGACAACACTTGTTTGTACATTACGAACCTATACGAAAGCAATGAATCAATGTTTTTCATACCCCTTTGCACTATTCTCGTTCTATGTCGCGGCAATTAGTACATCAAATTCCATATGTAAAACTGATCGACTAACACGTTTTGTTGATAACAGTCATCAGAACAGTATTTTACTGTTTTTCATTGATTCAGTTTTCTCATACGGTGGTCTTTGCGAAGATCGTTGCATACTTTGTAATGGACTTACAAAATGACTGTTTTGCAGGAATGAAATTCGATTAATGATTATCTTTATCTTTTCAAAAAAATTAAATGTTTTTATCAATACCAAAGTTTTTACATGAAAAAATTAGTTTATTTTTGAATTTTCAACATTCCCGCTAAACATTTTAGTGCGCACGTCTAATGAGTACCGTAGTCGAAAATGAAGCAAATTTGGTGACATCAGAAAATGCCAGATTCTGGCAGTTCATTCAACTTTTCTTTGCATTTTAACATATAAATAGTGGAGGATTTCTATCTATTGGAGGGGATTCAACAATATTTATTGTCGTCTCAGTTGTACTCGTACAGGCCTTTCTGGAACAGCGAAGCGGTGTTCCTGGAAAAGAAATGAATTTAGTCCTTTGCGCCGTCGTAAACAGTCAAGCGACTGTTTTACCCCATTCTGTTTTTTTGTTCTGCAAAAGTTTTATTGTTCTGTTTATGACACTGTAACCTGAATGCTGATTCGTTGCCGACATGCCGAATTTTTTGTTTCAACATGTTTTTTACTGTCCCTATGCTCGTTTGTATTTTCTTCGTATAAACATGGTAGTTGATATCGATTGAGTGTTTCATATCGTCTACTCACCTAGCATCGACGATAGACGGTAGCTGTGGACGCAGGATCACTTTCAACTGTCCCCATGTTGTATTGGTAGATGGTACACTTTCCTTTAATAATGTTGGATGAAAAATTCTCAAGCCTAAGCTTTCAAAAACAAGAGTGAACTATCTTGCCAGCCACAGCTCGCACCAATACGGCATAATGGCTGGTTGTGTCCGTGCACTGTCTTATGTGATCATGAGTCAACGAATAAGTGTAAACTTATTCAACCAAGTTACTTGACGGTAAACTATTCTCTCGCTGAATGTGATGTGATGAAAGCTGCTGTTCAGTCGGAACAACACTTCGCGTGGAAAATGTCTGTCTGTCGTGCGTGAATAGCAATTCAACGGGTTGATCAATGACCTTTTACGCTTATACTTTATACTTAAGAGAAAACTACAACCTCACCTCTATTTTTCGGTTCATACGCAAATCCAATACACGGCATCAATCCATAGTCGCGAGTACACAACTCTGCACAGGAAGATACATATGTGAAGTAACCACCAAACTTGCCGGGACCGGCTGAGGACACAACCGCGTGTTCCTGGTAGGCCCGATAGCCTTCCGCGCAACCTGGAACAATTATAAAATGCTGAATCGTTAACATAAGGCGGAACTCTAATCATCACATGCTGATGTTGAGCGGTTTTACGAAAACAGTTTTCAATGTATCATCATCAAAGAAGTTGCATCAATGAAACAAACTTGAACGAATGGACACAAATCAATAAAAAGTCGGTGATGGAGAAACACCTGTATGAGCTTCTATTGTGCTGAAAAATTAGAGTAAACCAGTTGGACCAGGTCAGTCACTTCAGTTTGTAACTCACCTCCGCCACCCCCGGATCCACCGGAAGACGTTGTCGTGGTGCCTCCGCTTGGCACCGTCGGCGTAACTCCGCCACTGCGCGTCGTTGTTGTCTGGCCAGGTCCGAGTGTCGTTGTGTGCGGCATTCCACCACTGCGTGTTGTTGTAGTTTGGCCAGCTCCAAGTGTTGTAGTTTGCGGCATTCCACCACTGCGTGTGGTTGTAGTCTGACCCGCTCCAGGGGTGGTGGTGTGTGGCATTCCGTTGCTGTCGGTTGTGTTGGAACTCCAGGGCGGTAACTGAAGAAAATCGTTGAAAAACCAGAAAGAGCAAATTGATCTATGCCCAACTGAATTCAAATTCAAGCACTGCATCGCGATAAATTACCCGCATTACGCTGTTTTTAGAAAGAAGATTGAATGAAACAGGCCATGCGAAGAAGCAACAAACAAACCGAAAAAGTTGAATTGCTTCCCCATGGCGGTGTAGGAGTGTGGGTTTGATTGGCAGGCGGAGCCATCGTGACGTCTGAACATGCAAAAGGTATTTATTGCGGAAGAGAATCACGCCTGATTAGCGTTTGGAGATAATTTGAGTTTTGAGCTAAAGTATGTGGGTCAAAATTCTTTTTCTCAACCTTTTTGTCCTGATTCCAGCAATCTCTCACTACGAGCAATTCACATGTAATTCACAATTACACCAGCAAGAATGTCAGAATTTTCTCAGGATTGTTTAAATATTTGATAAAACGTGCGGTATGTTTGATCGTAAAAGGTGGTTACTGAGATTTGGTTTTTACCGCTGACAAACTCACTTGTATTAGACGGTGTTGTTGTGAACGACGGTTCTCGACTAGGATTTGAGGCTGGGACGCCATCGGAGCTGGAAGCTGTGCTCGGACCTCCAGTAGCTCCTGATTCTCCAGTGGCGTCTGAACCCATGGCTGTAGTCGGACCTCCAGTAGCTCGTGATTCTCCAGTGGTGTCTGATCCCATAGCTGTAGTCGAACCTTTAGTAGCTCCTGATTCTCCAGTGGCGTCTGAACCCATGGCTGTAGTCGAACCTTCAGTAGCTCCTGATTCTCCAGTAACGTCTGATCCCATAGCTGTGGTCGAACCTCCAGTAGATCCGGATTCTCCAGTGGCGTCTGAACCCATGGCTGTAGTCGAACCTCCAGTAGCTTCTGATTGTCCAGTAGCGTCTGATCCCATAGCTGTAGTCGAACCTCCAGTAGCTCCTGATTCTCCAGTGGCGTCTGAACCCATGGCTGTAGTCGAACCTTCAGTAGCTCCTGATTCTCCAGTAGCTTCTGAACCCATGGCTGTAGTCGAACCTTCAGTAGCTCCTGATTCTTCAGAAGAGTCTGATCCCATAGCTGTAGTCGAACCTCCAGTAGCTCCTGATTCTCCAGTGGCGTCTAAACCGATGGCTGTAGTCGAACCTTCAGTAGCTCCTGATTCTCCAGTAGCGTCTGATCCCATATCTGTAGTCGAACCTTCAGTAGCTCCTGATTCTCCAGTGGCGTCTGAGCCCATGGCTGTAGTCGAACCTTCAGTAGCTCCTGATTCTCCAGTGGCGTCTGAACCCATGGCTGTAGTCGAACCTTCAGTAGCTCCTGATTCTCCAGTAGCTTCTGAACCCATGGCTGTAGTCGAACCTTCAGTAGCTCCTGATTCTCCAGTGGCGTCTGAACCCATGGCTGTAGTTGAACCTTCAGTAGCTCCTGATTCTCCAGTGGCGTCTGAGCCCATGGCTGTAGTCGAACCTCCAGTAGCTCCTGATTCTCCAGTGGCGTCTGAACCCATGGCTGTAGTCGAACCTTCAGTAGCTCCTGATTCTCCAGTAGAGTCTGATCCCATAGCTGTAGTGGAACCTCCAGTAGCTCCTGATTCTCCAGTGGCGTCTGAACCCATGGCTGTAGTCGAACCTCCAGTAGCTCCTGATTCTCCAGTGGCGTCTGAACCCATGGCTGTAGTCGAACCTCCAGTAGCTCCTGATTCTCCAGTGGCGTCTGAACCCATGGCTGTAGTTGAACCTCCAGTAGCTCCTGATTCTCCAGTGGCGTCTGAACCCATGGCTGTAGTAGAACCTCCAGTAGCACCTGATTCTCCAGTGGCGTCTGAACCCATGGCTGTAGTCGAACCTCCAGTAGCTCCTGATTCTCCAGTGGCGTCTGAACCCATGGCTGTAGTTGAACCTCCAGTAGCTCCTGATTCTCCAGTGGCGTCTGAACCCATGGCTGTAGTAGAACCTCCAGTAGCTCCTGATTCTCCAGTGGCGTCTGATCTCATAGCTGTAGTCGAACCTCCAGTAGCTCCCGAGCTAGAATCTGAACTGGCTCCGGTAGAATCTGAGCTCATGGCTGTAGTCGAACCTCCAGTAGCTCCCGAACTGGAATCTGAACTAGCTCCCGTAGAGTCTGAGCTCATGGCTGTAGTCGAACCTCCAGTAGCTCCCGAGCTGGAATCTGAACTAGCTCCAGTGGAGTCTGAGCTCATGGCAGTAGTCGAACCTTCAGTAGCTCCCGAGCTGGAATCTGAACTAGCTCCAGTAGGGTCTGAGCTCATGACCGTAGTTGAACCTCCAGTAGCTCCGGAGCTGGAATCTGAACTAGCTCCAGTAGAGTCTGAGCTCATGGCAGTATTCGAACCTCCAGTAGCTCCCGAGCTGGAATCTGAACTAGCTCCAGTAGAGTCTGAGCTCATGGCAGTAGTCGAACCTCCAGTAGCTCCCGAGCTAGAATCTGAACTAGCTCCAGTGGAGTCTGAGCTCATGGCAGTAGTCGAACCTCCAGTAGCTCCCGAGCTGGATTCTGAACTAGCTCCAGTAGAGTCTGAGCTCATGGCCGTAGTTGAACCTCCAGTAGCTCCCGAGCTGGAATCTGAACTAGCTCCAGTGGAGTCTGAGCTCATGGCTGTAGTCGAACCTCCAGTAGCTCCCGAGCTGGAATCTGAACTAGCTCCAGTGGAGTCTGAGCTCATGTCAGTAGTCGAACCTCCAGTAGCTCCCGAGCTGGAATCTGAACTGGCTCCAGTAGAGTCTGAGCTCATGGCCGTAGTTGAACCTCCAGTAGCTCCGGAGCTGGAATCTGAACTAGCTCCAGTAGAGTCTGAGCTCATGGCAGTAGTCGAACCTCCAGTAGCTCCCGAGCTGGAATCTGAACTGGCTTCAGTGGAGTCTGAGCTCATGGCTGTAGTCGAACCTCCAGTAGCTCCCGCGCTGGAATCTGAACTAGCTCCAGTAGAGTCTGAACTCATGGCTGTAGTTGAACCTCCAGTAGCTCCCGAGCTAGAATCTGAACTGGCTCCAGTAGAGTCTGAGCTCATGGCTGTAGTCGAACCTCCAGTAGCTCCTGAACTGGAATCTGAACTGGCTCCAGTAGAGTCTGAGCTCATGGCTGTAGTCGAACCTCCAGTAGCTCCTGAACTGGAATCTGAACTGGCTCCAGTAGAGTCTGAGCTCATGGCTGTAGTCGAACCTCCAGTCGCTCCTGAACTGGCACCTGTACTAGCGCCGGTAGAATCAGAACTAGCAGCTGTGGTTGAACCTCCGGTAGCTCCTGAGCTGGCACTTCCTGCACTTGTAGCAGCGACTGTCGTTTCGGAACCAGTCGTGTCAGCGCCGGTAGTGCCTTTAGTCGTCATTGCTGCGGCTGCAGTTGAGGGTGCCATTGTTGTGTCAGCGGCGCTAGTGTCAGCTACCATGGTAGTTCCTTCGGTAGTTTGAGCTCCCATGGTGGTATCGGCGACAGTAGTTTCAGCAGCGGTAGTGTCTGCTGCAGTAGTAACCGCCATGGTGGTATCTGCGGCAGTGGTTACAGCGACTGTTGTCGGTTCCGTCGTGGTGACTACTTCGGTGGTAGGCACGGGAGTTGTGGGTCCTGTAAAATCAACAGTTGTTTCTCAAGCAAATAAAGTTTCACAAACTTTACGGTTGCTGGGTCAGAAAATGAATACCACACTTGGTTAGCATAATTTATGATGTGTCTCAAGAACTGGTGTACTGGGTAGAAATTTTCCTCTTCCAACAAGTCGAAGTGTTATGATTTTTCAAATTCATTTGAGGTTTGTTTCTCTAATTAATGAATTGTTTTTGGTGCTGAGGTTGGGAGAAGGTAATTGGTTGTAATTTGATTACGCTACACGCCAAAATTGACCAAACAGAAAGCAATGAGTTAAAACTACAAACAGCGGCGTGGGTCAATCTACACCTTAAAGGCTCGTTTCGGGAGAAAAAAATCCCATGCGCGTTACTTAAGAGAGCTTATGAATTGTTTGTGATTTGGAAAAGAAAGCAATTCTCCACTCAGTTGAGAAGATCGCGACGACCTCTTCTCAGCACCAAACATGTATGAAACGTTGTACGGAGTTTGATATTTGGAATTGAGGACAAAACGTTACCATCGGTAGTTACTGCCGTTGTAAATTGGAAAGCCATAGTAGAGTCAACAGTGGCTGGAAAGAATAATACTTATATTGAAACTTCTTCGTAGGTTGTTAGCACCTAAATTGAGCTTTTGAACTGAGCTACTTCCAGTATAATTGACCGTTAAGCAAAAAAAGTCGGAGTGCACATCTCATACTGCGATATACAAGACTTGCTCAAATGTTCAGCATTAATAATACATTACCAATTGACGAGAACTGGAGCTGCAGAGAAAAATTTTCTTCGATTGATGAAAAGGTCAAACTCACTCAGTCCTGTGGTGCCCCCTGAAACACGGATATTAATTATTGCAATCCTATACAAAACTTCTCTCCATCGTCAAAGATATCAATATTTCTGAATGAAACGGAACAATAAAGTTATACAATCAAGGTCTTACTTCTACAAATTTTCACCAATTTTGCAGACACGGAACGTTGTGTTTATGAATAGTTGATTGGTCTTCACGTATCCTCTGCTTACACCTCTGACAGTGACAAAGGATCACTACTTTCGTGTTGATTCTGATTTATTTATTTAGGTTTACTTGTACCATGAGCACTCCAACTCTCAGACAATGCGGAACGTAAACTCACAATTGAAGAGAATCGTCGTGAATTCGGTCGGAAGATTTGGATCTGGAACAACGATCGGGGTGAAATATTCATAAATTTGATCGGGAACAACGGCGACCTACCAAGTTTTTGATACAGACGTTTTCCAAATAAGAAACGTTACTCATGTGTTGTAGTGGAGAAAATGAAGGTCTCTATCAAATTCTCCGCGTTCTGTTGAGGTGATGAACGGACCTGTTCAATATCCAACTAGCAAACTAGCGAGCAGTATAGTGAGTTTTCATTTCACTTTCAAATAAAATTAAGACAGCCTGCGCAAAAAGTGACCACTAGAGAGTTTCAAGTCAGAGTCGACGTAAGATATGAAAATGTTATAAAAGGACTCATTTTGTCACACCTACCTCTCGTGGTTGTGGTAGTGGCAGGGGTGGTGGTGGTGGTAGTGTCCGCCACAGTCGTCTCAACCATTGTGGTTGGTGCCACCGTAGTGGGTTTCGTTGTGGTCGTATCCTCTATCGTAGTAAGAACTGTCGTTGTAGGCTCCAGAGTGGTGGTGGGAGCTTCAGTTGTGGTTGGAACCGGGGTAGTTGTCGGTGCTGGAAAAGTCAGTTGTTGAGTGTTACGAAGCATCGCCTAACACATACTACATGTACAAGTTTTGTGCTGTGTACACAACACAACACGCTTACAAAAAGTTTGAGTTTTGAAATCGAGAACTCTGAGATCGAAAACAAAACCGGAAACATAGAATTCCAACTGTACGAGTACACGAACATGCGGCAGTGCATACGAGAGCAGAAGAGATACGACATAACTTCATGAAGCAGGTTCTATTCGAACGTTTTCCAATATATGTGCTTTCTTCACGTGTTTCACGTGTGACGTACGTGTGTAACCTTTTTGTGTGTGGCCTACGACGTACCTTCCGTCGTAGTCGGTACTGTGGTCGACAACTCGAATGGCAACGTCGTCTCGGCATCGGTGGCTGAAAAAATCACTAATGAAGGATTAAAGGGCGAGTTTAAGTGAAAGAAGTGTCACCAGCATGAGTTTGGTTGACCCAAAGTTGACAAGTTCCGTTGAAGAGAAGCAGTTGAACTCACTCAGTCCCGTCGTTCCCCCTGAAATGAGAAAACGCGTAAGGATTATGCAATATCGGTTTTCATTTTCATTCTTCTTTCTATATGTATCTCACATGCTTGCATGTGAATGAATCAATTAGTCCATCAATGCAACACTCACGTTCAGTGTTGTAGAACTCTTAAATCAAGTCTACCTCAAAATAGTACTTAAATGTTCACTATTAGTTGTCTCCGGGAAGCATACTGCATGTGAAGAAAATATAACACCGATGCCATCATTGTACACAAGAATTTCAGAAAAGTTCAATTCACTAATCTTTCAGTAAAGAATATGTCAAATCGGTGTTGCGCGTTCTCGTATGAAAATAACCAGTTTTAACATGTAACAGTTTATGAACATAGCTCAACCATCTGTATCATATTAATACACAACACGAATGGATATACAGTAATCTAACATGATCATTTGGACACATAATTGAGATGTTCAAAAAGGTGAAAGTTCAATTCTGCTTTCTAGAGAACACCCAGCTTCTGTCTAAAAGGGAAACGTATCAGGTTTGCCCTTTGTTCTTTGGAGAGGGCAGTAAGGAAAATACAGTGAGTGCCAAATTTATAAATTTCTGTCTGTTGCCGGAGCCGAACCTGCGAGCAAAAGTTCGGTAGCAGGGCGCTAATCACTGTGCTACTAGAGCACATAACAGGTAAACCTTGGAATCGAAGACGTGTTTGCGTACACAGCGGAAAGTAAGATACACAGTACCCTCCCGCCTTTCCGTTGGCGACGACTATAAACGTGAAAGGGCTGCTCGATAGAAACTGATATATTCCGTTCGATTCAAACTAACAATGACACCTCAACTAGATTTTCATTCCGCCGTCCTTCAAACTACTGTTTTTCAGCAAGGTTGTTTTGTCTACGGAAGTCTAAATGAACACAACAAAACTCACAGTTGAAAAGAATCGTAGTGAACTCTGTCGTCTGCGCGTTGGACGGGGCAGACAGTGTCCAGATGACTGCCACCCATAATATGATCATCCTATGTTGAGAAGAAGTCACTTCTGAAACACGTGAATTATACGGAAAGTTCACGTGATTAATGAATACGTGACAACAATCGGAAATGTACTTCTGTAGGGCTCGTTTGACTATGCAATCCCATGTTAAATCGAATTTACTTCTTAAAGCACGTAAAGTACACAGAAAGTTCACGTGAGTTGTGAAAACGTGACAATAGTTAGAGAAAAGTGTTCTTTAGTAAGCTTATCATAAAATCTGAAAATTAAACATAATATCATGAAGTTACTGAGCCACAAAAAACAATTATATATGGTCAAATGAAACTGTTTCAAGCCGTGCAACATATAATTCGAACATACCACGAACCGAGAAAAGTACCTATAATTTCGTAAACTTCATGTTGTGAGAGTTTTTCCCAGGAATATTACAACATACATTTACAAATTAAAGAAACATTTCAAACAAACCAGTTGCTTTTGAAGCGGAAACACTGTCCCTGTGGGCGGGTTACGGTAGTTTCAATGAAAACAACTATTCATGGTTCGGACAGGATTGTTTCACAAAACCAGGCATTAATTTTTCACTAATTAATTTTTATATAAATGTTCGAAATTGATTTCGGTTTTGTTAATCAGCGAGTTACCAACTATTGAATATATAGTCTTCAGACATGGCCAAAGATGAGTTTGAACAAAACAACGTAGGTCATTATAAAAAAACCTTCAAGTGCCAGTATCAGAATACTATCGAAAGTCATGTGAAGTGGCAAAAGATTCTGGAACGCCGTTCCATTCTCTTCATCAAAGACCAGTACAAACATTCAAAAGTTCACTTTTTACTCACGCACGTGTACGCACGTGATCTCAACTCTGTTTCACAGTCTTATTTAACATAAACATCTTTAAATATCATTAACAATCAATGGGAGGAAGTGGTAAAAGTGGTGGAACATGGTTAACATGGGTTGATGCGTGGCCAAAACTCCATCTATCCCCCTTAATCCCCCAATCTGCCCCGCCGCTCATATACCAATTACATTACTTTTAATCCATTAGGGATACTAAACGGGGACCGTTTTGAGGATCAACACATCAATTAGACACAACTGAGAACAAAAACTAACCGAGAGTGCTCTAAGCTTGAATAAGAACGGACAGTTTAGTGGGTGCCAAATGTATACATTCTTGTCTGTGGCCGGAATCGAACCTACAAGCAAAAGTTTCTCAGCTAGGCGCGAACCACTGCGCTACAGGAATAAATATCTGGCAGTATTCAGAATTGAGTATATTTCTCCGTACACAGGGGCAATTGAGATGTACAGTACCCTCCCGCTAGGGTTGTTAATCGAGTTTGAAATTTCGAGTTTTCGAGTTTCGAGTTTTTCGAGTTTTGGGAAAAAAACGAGTTTTTCGAGTTTCGAGTTATTCGAGTTTTGGGAATTTCGAGTTTTTCGAGTTCGAGTTTTTAGCGTTTCAAAAAAAAACCGAGTTTTCGAGTTTCGAGTTGAACTCGAAAAACTCGATTTTCGAGTTTCGAGTTCGGTTGTTAGGTTTCAGGATTTTATCGAGATAAAAAATAAGAATTTCTTGAGAAATTCGGATTTTTTTTTATGATTAGGCGAGAAACGTGAAAAAAAGAAGCATTTTATGTTTGAAATAGCAGAAAAAGGGCTGTGAAACGCTCATTCGTTCATTATTTATTACTTGGGACGTGGCCAAACTCGAAACTCGAAAACTCGAACTTTTCGAGTTTCAAAAATTTCGAGTTTTCGAGTTTCGAGTTTTTCGAGTTTTGAGAAAAACCGAGTTTTTCGAGTTTCGAGTTACTCGAATTTTGGAGATTTCGAGTTTTTTGAGTTTCGAGTCGAACTCGAAACTCGAAATTTCGAGTTATTTCGAGTTTTTTCGAATTTCGAGTTTGGCTTTAACAACCCTACCTCCCGCCATTCCCTTGGCGACCACTAGATAGGGCACCGGCGCCTAAAGCCGCACATCACTTTTCTGTCCAGGCTGGAGAGGATTTGATTTCTTAGAATTCGTTGATTATTTTTACTGTTAGTACAATGATGTACAAAGTAGATGTTCCACGTCATACTTCATTGTGTATTTATGTATCAACCTTTTTAGTTCACAAATTATCGTCCAAGTCAACTAAGATTAGTGAGTGGTCTGTGTACTGCATCCATCCAACCTGTGATGAATGAAAAGCTCATTATAACAATTTCAACAAAACACTATATAAAATGCGCCAAATACATAGAACTTGAATAAATTGCAAATTATGACACAAGTTCCATTTGTACTATCTGTTTCCGTGCCAAAGTCTTACATGGTAGCCCCGGACTAGTTTCACAACAATTTATTACGAATCTTTGTCTTGAATTGTGGTGGGTTACCTTTTCAAGTTTTTTTTCAAGTTCCGTTGTACTGTGATAAGTATTCAAACGTTTTATAGACGTTTCGAAGTGTCACCGACGATTTGTACATTTTAGTACGTGAAGACGCTGGTACCGAACAAGATACAGAAACGAAGGTTATATGACCATCAAGGTTACACGAAGATGCATCAATTTAACAAGTATCAGTAACGCCTTTTGCCCCCGTATAATCCCCCAATCGGCAGAAAACAATCGGTAACCGGTTTCACATTTTGACGTGGGTGTTTGTCGATTGGTGTGTGTAGGTTGGAAATCTCTTATCAAAACTATGAGTGGAGATCAGAGGTCATGTACGTGCTAAGATACTCTTTCCAATCGTTTTGCTCAACAACAAAACAGATATTTTCTTTTCTAGTCTAGTTGAGCTGGAAATATAAGCTTTTCGAGACTTTTTTACTAGCCCTTTTTTCAAACTTTGACGTGGGTGTTTGAGTGTTTGTCGATTGGTGTGTGTAGGTTGGAAATCTCTCACCAAGAGATCAGAGGTCATGTACGTGCTAAGATACTCTTTCAAATCGTTTTGCTCAACAACAAAACAGATATTTTCTTTTCTAGTCTAGTTGAGCTGGAAATATAAGCTTTTCGAGACTTTTTTACTAGCCCTTTTTTCAAACTTTGACGTGGGTGTTTGAGTGTTTGTCGATTGGTGTGTGTAGGTTGGAAGTCTCTTACCAAAACTATGAGTGGAGATCAGAGGTCATGTACGTGCTAAGATACTCTTTCGAATCGTTTTGCTCAACAACAAAACAGATATTTTCTTTTCTAGTCTAGTTGAGCTGGAAATATAAGCTTTTCGAGACTTTTTTACTAGCCCTTTTTTCAAACTTTGACGTGGGTGTTTGAGTGTTTGCCGATCAGTGTGTGTCGGTTGGAAGTCTACCAAAACTTATTATTCAAGGCTCCAAGAACACTGACTACGTCGCGTATGTGCCAAGATACGAATTAAATGCACGATACCTCTATAACACAACTGACGCACTATGGCCAAATTCGAAATTTGTCATAATCTCTGAAAACGACATTTTTTCGAAAATGCTGTTTTGGGCCATTTTGCCAATATCTCAAAAAATGAAATTTGCTGTTAGAATCTAGTTGAACTGAGAAACTTGACCCCTGAAAACCTGGCCTCCTCTCTCCAATCAACAATCAAAACCTAACCTAACTACTACAACTGACCTATTCAGAAGGGAATATATGAGGAAAACCTATGAAATGTATGCCACAGCTTGGGTTCGAACCAGCGCTGTGAAGTTTGAAAAGTTTTACGAGTTTTTAAAGTTTTAGAGTTTTAAAGTTAGAGTTTTAGGAGCTCACGAACTTGACTCTTAGCAGCGCTGTTCACCAAAAAGTAATCCAACAAATATGATCATACAGTATCCTGTTTTTAACTTCTAGAACCACTATCATTTCTTTCGTATACTTCTTCAACGTTCGAAATACATGGCTCAACACTTCACAAAAAATGATATTTATTAATCAAAAATAATTTTCATCATCTCAAAATTCGATGAAAGCATAAAATTTAACCCGTAATTTCAATTTGTCGCACACTTTCTTCTAGATCAGCTGACGGTTCTTCAACTATTTCTTCGACTTCCCTCGTCGGAATTATCACCCCGACCACTCGATACGAGTCCGGCTCACTGTAATCCTGGAAACAAAACGAAATGATTAAATCATTATAGATGGACCAATTCTACAAGTAACCGGGTTTAAGGTTACCTGACCGTTTTCAGGGAAGATGAAAGTAACCTGAAACTAAAATCCCACTCGGGTAACCGAGAAAAATGTTAGGTTATTAGACAACCGATCAGATATAGATGTTTACTATGGATTAGCGTTATGTAGTCTTTATCATTCCTGAACCTCATGTGAGTTCAGCGTCTCTCGATACATCGTATCGACATGGAATTGGGAGGACGCAATTTACATTTGAAATGATCTCGAACAAGTGTTTCAAAAAATTGCCCAAAAAAATATCGCGAATTTACGCCACGAAAAGAGAGGATTTTCGGCTTTCAGTGGCGATCGGGCCGCTCGCTGTTCGCTACGCGCACCCGAATAATATTGTGCATCGAAAATCAAATTATTTCGGGTTGTTAAAAAGTTTCTCAGTTTTTTCCGTTCGTCTTTGGTACATTTGTTCCAATTTCCAACGCACAACTTATGATGTGAACCACAGATCAGAAGATCAGTCGGTTTTGGGTTCTGATGAAATTTCTTTGTTTTATCGCCTGTTTCAGAAATGGGGACAGTGGTGAAACATACTCTCTCTCGAGATATTTTCCAACTGACAGATTTATATTAATACATAGTATTTTATTTTCACATTTTCGAACAAATTCAATAAAACGTATGCTGTGCACCAACGTTCAAACTACAATTCAGACAAACTAAAATAGATACCTGAATGACTAGCTTCTTCTTATTCTTGTTCCAAATTATGACCGTTTCTCCGTCATTTTCCTCAGAAAACGTTTTCGAGTAGAATTTGGCCACCTTTCCTTTCAGGAGAATCTGATGCGAATGTACAATGTCCAGAAAGAAGCCGGCTGGTCGAGATTGTTCCACGGAACGCTTCCAAATGATCTGAAAACAGACATAGAAAAGTAACAAAACAATGAAAAAGTTCTCTGGAAACAAATTTATACAAACAGACAAAAAAGTTATCTGGAGTCATGTTCATTCCTTTTAGGACTCCTATAGTATGATTCAATAACCTTCATTCGGTTTTAAATACGTAAACATTATCGGAGAGTATTAGTATTTTCGCAATCTTTTCGCATTCATATGCCTGCAAATGTTTTCGCATGAATATGATAACGGTTATAGAAAAGTTGGACTGTATACTGAGGAGTCTCAGTAGGAGTGGTGAAAAACTTTACAAGTTTCAATAATATGTGTGAATTGATGATTGATTGATAGAACGTTCTCAAAAACGCAGAATAACTAACTATACAACATCAGGAAACCTTTGAACTAGAAAACTAACCTGCAAATGCCTCGATTTTCTGTCATCGAAACATTTCACGAAATTCCGCATTCCCTCGTCGATATTAGCCGTCCTGCCACGGTCGCAGTTGATACACGAGAACTTGCGCAGCAGGACGCATTTCTGAAAAAGGAAAATGGTAGGGTGAAATCTGATCTTCGTTGTAGTTCAATCATAAAACACCTCATGATTCTCCAGTTTAGACTGGAGATCAATGGGTTCAAACTACAAACACATCGGGATAGGGCGATATACAACTGTATAGGTTTGCTCTGAATAGGCTCTCTCTCGCACATAGTTGCTCTCCTTCTCTCCTCTCTCTCCCTCTCTCTTTCTCTAATCCTCTCACCTCTGCCACGCTCTCCAGATGCCTCAATTCGAGTGCCGTGCACTGTATCAACTTCAGTTCCTGGCAGGCGGCGATGGGTCCCAGGAGAATTTTGTCCAACAAATCCGACCGATCCACAAACGACGCCTAAAATCAATTTTTGTTCTCCGAAGCTTTTTCGTAAAATATCCCACCAGTCGAATGCACACTCACGCAAAACGTGTGCAGAACGCAAGGTATGGTGCCAAATTTAGGAATTTCTGCCTCTCGCCGAAATCGAACCTGCGAGCAAAAGATTCGTAGCATGGCGCTTACTACTGCGCTATTAGAGCACATAAGGCCTTGGACTCGAATACGTGTGTGCGTACTAGGGTTGTTAAAGTCGAACTCGAAACTCGAAAACTCGGTTTCTGCCAAAACTCGAAAACTCGAAATGTTCCAAAACTCGAAAACTCGAAATTTTGAACTCGATTAACAACCCTAGTGCGTACACAGCGGAAAGTGAGATATACAGTACCCTTCCGCCTTTCCGTTGGCAACGACTACACAAGTGTCATTTTTCCAAAGTCAAATAGGAAATTAAAGTCTGATAGTAATAGAAAATTATTCCATTCACATGACATATCGGACACTCATTGGTGGCTTCTATGAAAAGTCTTAGTTCTTGAACCTACCTCGAACTTCGTCATGACTCGGTGCAGAGATACAGGAACTTCCAGTCCATCGAATACACTGAAAAGAATTTCTCAATGGCCAAGTGGCTAGAACGACGGTTCACGAATCTATTGAATTCTGGTTCGACTCCGCTTTACGCCAGCTTTAACGGTAACTCTATAAATCAGTCATGCAAGTGACCAACTAGGGTTGTTAATCGGGGCCAAAATTTCGAGTTTTCAAGTCTTGGTAAATCTCTAGTTTTCCAGTTTCGAGGTTTGAGTTCGACTTCAACAACCCCACTACCATCCAATCAAACTTAGATTGAAGAATGCCGGACAAGAACTCAATTCATATTCGGAAACATTTCCACGTTTTCACGTTTTCTTTTTTTCCCAACTCCTCTCAGGTGCTCTTTAACACTCAAAAAAGCTAATTGATTTCAGAAACAATAAACAATGAGAAAAATCAATTAGAAGTCAATAAACCCACTTGGCCGTTCCTTCCTTCGTGGAATCTCTCTGTAGAACCCCGAAATGGAGCCAAACTTTTTCATTTTCCAGCAAACGCGAAACTTGCATGACTTCGGTCACGGGAGCAAGGTCTGCCATTACGTTTATCGACAGAATTGAGAGGGATCTGGAAATATTGATTTACACTAACTTCAAGTAGATCAAACACGTAGTGACGTAGTAAAATCTTTGCTAACATTTCTACACACATGTGACTTTCGCATGGCAAATTTCTTCCCGAACCGACTCTTCCCGAACCAGTTAGTTCGGTAAGGAACCGAACCGTTTGCGTACTCAAATCAACATGAAAGAAGACCGAACCCTGATTTAGGAAGGAATTCACCCTTTCGCATTCGTTTCTAGTATAAATGAGCGAATGCACGGTACACATATACATTGAAAAACAGTTGTATGAGTCTGCTACTGTAACTAGCAGAAAACTGCGTGTAATACAGTGTTTTTTCTATTTGGTGCTTGAGTCTCATTCTTTCTTCCCAAACTTATTTCAAAACCAGACGAACGGAAACTGACTTTGTGATTGAGAGGAATGTCTTGGATGCCTTTTCCAGAGAGCCGTAGCACAGATCGAACTTCAGCATTTTCAACGACATTTTTCTCTCGACTCTCTCGGGTGAAACATCGTCTAGATATTGATTTTCGGTCGGATCCAGGTCGGCGAATTTACAGAATCGAAGAATCTGAAAACGGAGACATTTAAATTTTTTATTCTTCGTACTTCTGGTACAGTTTTTTCATTACTTCAGCGCTTCCTTGTAAGTTGATTGCGTCTTAAACACGTCACCTCTAGAAATTCGTATTCGTTCGAGGTTATTCCTCGTTTTCGTTATAAATTCTTCAATTTCGTGATATTTTCAAAACTTTTGCAAACTTTATTATTCTCATTTTCATTATTCGATCATAAGTACATGACCGAATCTGAAAAACGTTCAGCTAACAGCTGGTAGAAACTGGTGAACAGAGTACAAAAAGTAAGTATGTTTTCCCTCGGAAATTTCGATAAATATTTGTTATTCATGTTCGTTATCCATCGTACTAAGAGCTGTTGGAATGATACAGTATCAGAATAATTCATTAAAATCAATAGATCATTTGACTTTCGTTCACGGGATGAAGAAAACTGTTCGCATTTCTATTTTTCTTTAGGAAGGTCTTACTTGAGCGGTAGTGTACATTTTGTGAACGTATACTGTTAGTCAATTGCACAGTCACGTGAAACACGCTAAACACAGCAGAACTCAGATGTGTGCAATGATAAATTGCACGATCTGCCATTAGAATGCTAACTTTTCGTGACTATTCAATTTACTTCCAGTATAGCATAGTAAATAAGTTATGAACAAACAAGTAAACAACTGAACCCACCATATAACTCAGACTCGGCAGTACTGTATTGTCAACGGCATTGAGAAAAGCCAAGAAGTTGTCCTTTTCTGACATATCCGCATGGGATAATGAAAAATATTCCAATTTGGGCAGGGCGTGCAATTTGGGTAAAAGGTCCATATAGTTTTTGCCCTTTCGATTCAGGTACTCCAGAGTTGTCAGGGTGGAGGGAAGTACGGTAGTGTCCACTGAAATTTATCAAACAAATTCTATTTATACTCATTTTCCTTCTTGCTCAGGTACCTACAGTAACCTGCGCAAAATTTGTAAGTCCTAGCTTCGTTGAACAAATCACTCAGAATTAGCCATTGAATGGTAACAGGTACAGTACAGTACGGCAGTGTCCACTGAAATAATTCCGATACCTATAGTAACTGAACCTGCAATTCATAGTTTTGTGATAAAACTACGTTACAATCATTCGTTGCTTCGAATGGCGATTGAGCACATTTCCTTTAGGGTACGAGAACATTCCATAATTTTGTGGAACACGTTGCATTTTTCAAACTAGTTGGGTACCGTGAAAAGATCCGGCATTCTGACTAGAAGACGTTACGAGCAGAAAATAATCTTCAGTCATAACTCGAATACACCATTCTACCTGTGTTTCCGAGCTAGGCCAATTGCTCAACGGTTTACTACGCTCTGAAATAACTCAGAGAAAATAAAAATATTCAAGGTGTTAGGCGCTTTAGTGCATATGCATATCAATGTTGCAAAGAAATAAGTCCCAGATGTCCCGAGGAAACTCACTCAGATTGAAGCTGTCCAAGACCAGTGTGGTCAGATTCTCAAACGCTGGCAACGAGGGTAGCGGCAGTCCGTCCCAGAAATATTGGGTCCCGTGCGGTCGCATTGTTAGTCCTTTAAAGTTTCAGGGTCACATTAAAATTGTTAACTTTAAATTCTGAAATTAGAGTTACAAAAAGGCAACAAACTGTTTAAATATCGCCAATTAGATGGAGGATACTACTCTATGTGCCATAAAGAATGCCGTATAAGTTATATTTGCGTTTCTCTACTAAATATGTTTGGAAACTTTGAAAAAAGGAAACTCATTCCAGAGCGACCCTATACGCTGTGTTTCCCTATCATCGATGTGTTCATAGTTTGATACCTTGGCCTTTCGGTTAAATATCGTGAGTTACGGCGTGTTTCGAGGTCAAACTACAACGATGATTTGATCATTTTCTAAACGGTACCGTTAAGCTGGGGCAATTTGTCGAAAAGGTGCTCCACGGCTAAATCTGGACTGTACGGGTACAGATCCACACATTTCATCTTCATTTCCGTTGAGGACAGGGTGTCTGGAATAAAGTACACAGTATGAAAGTGAAGTTACAGTACCGGAACAGCGAATAAACCCGAGTTGTGATTACTATTTACATTATATTACTAAATTCAGTAATGTAACAGTAGAAAGCTCGTTTTTCATCAGGGTAGCCAAATGGTACCCAAAACTGCCTACTCGTTTTACTAGCTTGCCTTCAGCAAAACTTTTTCGCAAACACCTCAAAAATGTTAACATTTCTGAGCTACTCCAAATTCCATTACCTTTTGATTAGTATATCAGGTCGGTTGTAACTTGCGTATTTATATATATATATATACCAGTTATTTTGGCCGGCAATGTGCTCAATACCAACGTTACAGTATCAACGTGGGAGGGATTCAAGAGTTTTGCATTCTTTCGCAACAACCATTTTGCACGGGACTTTCGAATTATTTTGCATTTATTTTGTATTCACACTTTTGAACTCATTCACGACTTCAATAAATTATTCTATTCTATTTTATTAACAATTATCTAGCCATCTAGTAGTTGGGTTTGCGCAACAGCCCCCATATACGCAAAAGTAAAAAAACTTCGAGAAAACATATTCCGTGCACTACGGTGTATGTTTCCATCTGGATCCCATTGTGTTTGTAGTTTGATTCCGTCCTATTTCATTCCAAACCCAATGACTGTGGTGAACGAAAAGATCAAACTACAACTCAGACATTGCCACACTCCATAACTCACCAATACACTGTTTGGCGAACTCCACGTCCTTGTACCACAGTTTGACCGAGCAAGACGCGGATACTAGATCGAGAACAGTGCGCAGACCGGTCATGTCCGGTACGTGAAAGGCCGTGACCCTGAAAACGCACAAACTGTGTATAGTTATAGTTTGACTACTTATTTTAACCGAGTCCTAGGACTAGGTACTATGAAGTGATCGTTTTAAACTAATTGAATCAATAAATCTACTGAATACTGAATACGAATACTGAACATCCTGCCTCTCACACCTTCCTCCCATTCTGCGCCTCTCGAATCTAACAGTATAGTCGTCCCCAACGAAAAAGGCTGGAGAGTACTGTGTATCTCACTTTCCGCTGTGTACGCACACACGTCTTCGATTCCAAAGCTTGCCGGTTATGCGCATTAATAGCGCAGTGGTCAGCGCCCTGCTACGCTAGTTTCGCTCGCAGGTTCGATTCCCGCGATAAACAAAAGTTTATAAAGTTGGCACCCACTATAAAGTAAGTCTTGAAACGGTTTTTAAACTAGACTTTTACCAAACTGTTAATGTATTGATCACGTAAAACTCGGAGAAACATCAGCAACACGTTTTACGTGACTTCACCATCAATTTAAAAAACGATTCCCGATCGATATGCATACTATGCGTGTACATGCATTTCTAGTCGCAGGCTAATAGAATTCCCCCACCACTTGGCGTGGCCATTAATCAAACTGGGACAACAACCAATAAATATTGTAAACTCCCGAGAGAAATTAATATTGATCAAACTAATAGACATTTCGTAAAATAATCCAACTTGTACAAAAAGTACTATTCAACTATAACGGAGAGTCAAGTCATGAATATAAGTAATATATTAAATAAAAGTTATCGATAGTTATGGGAGACGTGAGGCCTGAAGCAGGCTAGAAACGTTTCCATTCTATTTGTTTCTGGGTCGCGGGGGTCTGGGGGGCACCCCCAGCTAGCGGGGCGCGCGTCGTCCAACCCGAGTGTGCCCATTAAACTATAACTTAGACTCAGGACGATTAGCACCAAGCGATTGGCCAGCTACAAAAGCAAGAGAGCGTGCAGGTCAATGAGACCGCAGACCGGCGTCTCTCTGATCTGCGCACTCTCTCGACGAGGCGAAAGTGGCCGACCAATTGGCTGAGAATTTTCTGAGCAGGTAGGGTGACCTCCTTTTCAACACTGTAGCCTACCGTACTCCTCTGTTCTGGCTCTAGGATTTGAATTCAATAAGGAGTTGTAATGCGAAAAAATACTATTTGACTGTAGCTTGATCCCGCTTCGTCGCGTTGTTATTTCAGTCCCTGTGTGAACATCAAACTACAACTCCAATAGTATGACCTACTCGGAACGCGCTCTGTTAATTACAAATTGGCGTCTGGTCGGAACTGTATTGCAACAAATCTAGAGACATAGTGTGCCCAGAAGAGACGTCAGACGTCGAGTGGGAAAATCAATACATATGAAAGACACGCTGTATAATCAGTAATTGACTGCTTTGCAACAACCGCTTCTCAGAACAAGCGTCGTTGCAAAACAGTAGTTAGTGTTTATACAGCGTGGCTGTCATATCTATATTGATTTTCCCTCTCGTCGTCTGACGTCTCTTCTGGGCACACTATATCTCTAGATTTGTTGCAATACAGTTTAGACCAGACGCCAATTTGTAATTAAACGGCTATGGTCTGACTTGTTCGGAGTAGTACAACCTACCGTACTCCTCTGTTCTGGCTCAACGAGGTTTCCCAGACGGATTGTTCGAACACATTGAACACAACCACATCGTCCATCACGCATTTGGACGAATTAAGCAGGTGATTCCATCTCCAGCAAACCTGGAAAATTTAAAATCAAAAACCAGTATTTCGATATAAAAGTATAAAAAGAGGGTTTATTAGACTAGAGTACGTATGCTATAAGATCCCGGCACCTTTATCCCATCCTGCGTCTCCTCAAGCAGACGCTGTTT
The DNA here is from genome assembly GCA_964036275.1 of Litoditis marina. NCBI lineage: Eukaryota > Metazoa > Nematoda > Chromadorea > Rhabditida > Rhabditidae > Litoditis > Litoditis marina. The sequence continues at coordinate 30,789,759 of OZ038434.1, forward strand.
CTCTGCTCTTACATCCCGCCGGGATGTAAGAGCAAGAGACGTCGGATGGGACAAAGGGGCCGGGATTTTCTAGCATACGTGCTCAGCTAAACTCAATTGTAGTTTGATGTGTACACATAACCAGAATGTTTCAAGTTAAAACTACACCAAACCACCCGAAGAAGACAACTTCGCCGTAGAGAAAGGAGTCTTTCAGAACATTTAATTTTTTTGAGAAATACAATGTTTTTGGCGAGAACCAAATTCGAAATTGTAGAAAACCTGTCTCAAGTATGAATGAAATTTTTTTTAGAAATACAATGTTTTTGGCGAGAACCAAATTCAAAATTGTAGAAAACCTGTCTCAAGTATAGATGAAAACGCAACGGAAACATGTGGTTGTACACAGAATGAATTGAAATTTATAGTATTTTGTCGCTTTTTCGGTTTACTGCACATACCGTTCTTCTCCGTATATTTCGCACACTTTTACTTTCCAATCAAATTGTAGTTTGTAGTTTGAACTTACCCTACTGGCGTTGCTCCTCTCCTTCACATTGAAATTCGAGAAAATACGCAGCATAATCTCAGTGGGAGCATTTTCGAGCGCACAAAATGGTTCCTTTTCCTTTTCCTCGATGATGTCGACATTTCCGTTGATTTCCGTTTCAATCTAAAAAAAACAGAATATTTAATTAAAATCTTTCAAATTTCCGGTCAAAATGGCCCAATAGTGTGAAATTGCCACGTGAACCGCAAAAAACCACCAAAACCGTGTCTTTCTGCACCATAACTTGTTTATAACCTGCAGCCGCTCGCTCTATTTTTCTACGTCACAAAAAAATGAACTACACTTTGAAGTTTGTATAGTTCTTATCACTCCCACGTCATTCGGAAGATGAGAACGACTAATTTTGTAGGTAAAACGCTCGGTTGGTAATACCTTAGGTTGTTTGTCGGTGATGTGCATGTCGGTCAAATGTTTCTCGAGGGGTATAAATGAATCGGAAACATCGTTTGGAGACAGCTCCATGCGAATGGAAAGAAGAGACAGATGGTAGGCTAATTACACAGGGAGAGACGGGATCTGGGAGTAAACAGATGCGTATTGGTAAACAAGTAAGCAAGAATAGCGAGAAAAAAAACTTGGAAGGGTTCCAGGAGAGATAGAAACAGAGAGAGGGAGAGAGAGAGAGAGAGAGAGAGAGAGAGAGAGAGAGAGAGAGAGAGAGAGAGTAAGAAAGAGAGAGCAGAAGTAGAAGTATTATGAGCGAGAGATAGGGAATTCGGGGGTAAATCAATACATACATTGAAGTCTAAGACATACATAAATGGATAATAAAGCATACAAAGTATCATAAAAACACACGAATGGTCTGTCAAGCTCTGGATTCTCAAAATTCACCCTATGTAATTGTAATTTGAGTTTTCATTGTAACAATAAAACATAAAAATACAAGAACGCGTAATATTTGCAATATTTGCATTAGCATATTTGATGTGACATGGACTGGCTTTTCGAGACTCTTTCATTGGAAACCGGAATAACGCCTATAAGGGATCTGGTCTATTTGACGACAATAGCATTATTAATGCATCTGTTCGGCTAATAATTGAGAGATATTGATTTATGTGTACTGGAACTGAATATTTTAGAGTTTAACTATATATTGTAAAAGTGCGCGTTGTAGTTATACAGACTATAAGAAAGATAGGAGAAAATAGAAAAGTGAAAATGAATGAATTTCCACTTCTGACGCCTAATAGATCCAGCTTATCGAAAAAAAATTCGAGCAAACATGTTTGATTATACAATTAGGTTAGACAACAAAAAAACCCAGCTTGGATAATTTCTAAATACAGTCATATGAATTTCAAAATGCTACCGCAGTATAACAAATTTTAATGGAACACAAATTCGATGCAACTACAACTTCGCGTGAAAGTGTATTATTTATTACTTGGCAAGAAAATCGATACGCATGTTTCGTGTATGCATGCGCGGCTGTCACATGACACAGCTATGAATTGTGACCAGTGCCAGATGAACAAGGTTTGCCGGCAATTGACCTCCCTCTATCTATCTCTCTCTCTCTATCAAAGGGTCCCCTAAACAAATAGAACACTGTCTCCCCCAAAATAGTCCTTCTTATGGTGACCTCTATAACTGTGTAACTGTTTTACGCTGTGTTATTAGGTTGTTAGAATATTAATCGGGCAAGCTTGATATGGAAAACAAAGTTGAGTTAAGTTGAAATGAATGAAACACGAACAGAACTTTAAATACTAGCTAAATTCAGCCACTTGAAACGTATTTGGGTGTGGCTCTCACGTGCATATGACTATTTGTTAGACAAGACTCGCAAGACTCTACGATAAATATAAAAAAACCTGGTAAAAAAACACAAAACCGAATTTTGAAGGGCCAATTCTACAACTAACCGGGTTTTCAGGTAACCTAACCCTTTTTTGGTAACCTTTTTTTCAGGTTACCTTAGTAGGTAACCTGGAAGTAACCTAAAACTAAAATCCGGTTACCGGTAAGACTAACGGTAAAAACCACATTTTGCGTTAGAAAAACAGGTAACCGGTTTTTCATTGTAGGTTACCATCCGGTTACCTACTGAGGTAACCTGAAAAATAGGTTACCAAAAAAGGGTTAGGTTACCTGAAAACCCGGTTACATATAGAATTCACCATTTTAAAGTGTTATCACGTAGAAGTGAACAACTAGTTGCTGACAGTAGTCCCATTGGCGGGTAAATTGCAAGTGGATAAACAGAAATAGTCACTTTCACGTAAGGTTCTCACGTAAAACGTGACTTTCTCCTAGTAAATGCTGGCTGGCAGCAGCCTTATGGCGGGTGGCGGGTAGGCAGCTGGTTGTGGGCAATTCATCAGCTAAACGTCTAACGCAATATAAGGTTAAAACCGTTAGTTTTAACGGTAATCGTATTTTGATTCTAGGTTACCTTAGTTACCTATGGGGTTACCTCAAAGATGAGTAACTAAAAACTCGGTTACATACATAACAAGCAGTACGTAGTAGTAGTAAATACATGGTAAAAAGTCACGTAAAACGTGAAGTTTACGTGACTTTCCTTCTATAAGCTGGCAGTAGTCTTATGGCGGGTGGCGGGTAGGCGGCTGGTTGTAGGGAATTGATCAGCTGGGCGAACGAGAGTGTAAACGGCAAGCGGCGCCTGCCCATTCATATTGGTGTTTAAAGGACCGCCACTGACCTCTATTTCGATTATTATGAGTTTATATCATAAATAAAAATTGTAAACATAATTTAGAAAATAAACCTATCATTATTGTTGAAAGTATTCATAATATATTGGGGTTCGAAGGACCACAGTTGACCTATATCCATGTTCTTTAGAATCAATACTGTTTTATGTTATGAACATTTGAACTTTTCTGTGTGAACCCTCCCATTCATATATTGGTGTTGAACCCACTGACCTCTACTAATGTCATTAACTTATTTACGATACAAACTTCAAATACTGAAGTGTTTATAATGCTCTGAAAGCAGGAGCAACTAAATTTCTGCTGTTTGTTTCAAGTATTGTTTGTTTTTAATTATTTGTATGAGGACCGCCGAGCTTTTATTGGATTACGGTGCGATAGCAGTAATCTGTTCCGTTTATCTACTATTTTCATTTGAACATATTAGCAAATTGTGAACAAAAATATTTCTGAGCGATAAATAGATATGTTTCTGAACTGTAACCTGTGTTATCTAGTGAGCAGAACAAATCGGGAGAACGAGTTTTCGAGGACATGAGATTTTCCAGAACATAAGAATAAGAATATTTATTGAATCGTGATTCAATTATAGGAACAAAGTATTAGACAAAAATGTGAAGGCGAAATAATCAAAAGGGGAGCTCAGGGGAGTATTGTTATTGTTTGATGGTATGTAGATTGACATCAGGAGACAGATTCGTCCAGGGTGCATTCAGACTGCAGACAGACATGACAAGTTTATAATTTACTTAACGTTTTCACGTTTTACGTTTTACGTTTTACGTTTTACGTGACTACCCTATTCACTGCCACTATAATTATATCCCAATACATCATTAGCACATCAGGGACAGCGTTCCCTTTTTTTTTACCGCGAAATCTAGGTACCAGGAATAAGTCATTCAAAATTAAAAGTCATTAAAGTAAAAGTCATTCAAAAGTAAAAGTCATTAATTCACTTTTAGTCAGGATTTGAAAATTACGAAAATTTTCGGAAACTTCATTTTTGATTCTCAACTGTTTCTGTACTTAATGACTTTTACTTTCAAATGACTTTTACTTTAATGACTTCTAATTTTGAATGACTTATTCTGGTTGCCCGAAATCTAGTTCCGCCCAGGCAGAATGTTCGCTAGATACCGATTTCAATAGTGCACCGTTTCACTCTTTAAAGGTTGCCAGATAGGTGTGTGGAGAAGAAAAATTAGGACAGCAGCTGACAACAAGGTTCAATTGGGCGTACAAAAACGTGAGTATTACGTGAACCTAACGTGTAACTCAACATGTTTCAAATTGTACAGAAAGTAGACTATATTATTGCAAAATTACTCACTTTAAACATGCCTTTCTATTTCTACCCATTGCCGTCACTAGATCTACAATCGTTCGAGCAGACAATTCCATAATTGCACGACTTTCCAGTATTTATATGCAGTATACTGTTTTTTACCACCGTGACTGTAAAAAGCAGAAGTTCCCGTAGAAGAGAGAAGAAGTTACGAAACTTTTTGTACGGCTTTCTGGAACATGGCTGACAAGAAATAGAGGATAGTGAGCGGAGAAAAAACAAATATAAATGATTTATGACCAAAGAACACTCAGAAGTCGCTCGTCCCGGTACATGAGCGGGACGTCCCGAAAGTGGGCGGGGCGTCCCGGTACGTCCCGTACATTGCGCCTGGCCGTCAATCAAGCGCTCAAAATAATAGATTTAAGTCTGAATTTCCAATTTTTTTTGCTTTGTGCATATTACAAACACGTTTTACAGTCAGATTACACAAAAAAATCTATCAAAATTCACTTTTTTTGAAAATTTTCTGATTAAAATCTTCTCAAATATTGATTATATTCGATGTACCAGGACGCCCCGCCCACTTTCGGGACGTCCCGCTCATGTACCGGGACGAGCGGTCGGCTGAGCAGGAGCTTCAACTAATTTCATGGAAATCTTACTGTAGTTTTCCTCTGTAAGTTAAACCTCAACGTCTATCTACGTATGAAATCCGCTGGAGCCAAAATAATCAATTAACTGTTATTTCTTGTTTTTAGTAAATGTTGTCATGGTTTTCTATCGATTTGGCACTTATAATCAGCTCATTGTTTTTCTCTAGTTGTTAGCCGCTGTTTTTGTAGCCTCGCATCCCTAAATGTTCACTTTTTCGTATTTAGTCTGTAACGGTTGTTATCGTACAATGTATTCTAAAAGTTGTGAAACCAGAAAGGAAACTAACTACCGGTACTGACCCATTCACGATTATTTCTTTACATAGCATTATAACTTTGGTTTCCACCGCTGTGTCCTGTGTTTCTCGTTTGCTGATAACACATGTGCACACACATAATACATACACCATACACGTTTGTTTGCTTTACGATATTGTTTGTTGTTTTCTAGTTACTGTTTTTTATTGTGATTCAATTCTTCTCAAACCGCTTTCACGTTGGTTTCGTGTTAAATTCGTCAAATCATACGATACACTCACATGACCCTGAATTTGTCTGTACCCCACGTACATTTTCATCCCACACCATCATCTTCAGTTGTTCGCTCAATTTGAGATTGAGTTATAGGAAGTTCACGTAGCAACTCCTAGTTATTTCATATTTTCAACCCGCAGTTTGAATCAAAGCTTGGGCACACGCTCAGACAAACTAGCGGTCGTTCCGCGGACTTCTGTAGTGGTCTCGGGTGCTCCGCGGGTGTTCCGCGGAACCGCCGCAACCTATTTTCTGCAAAAACTTCAGCTTGCGGTTCCGCGGATCTCCCGCACGAGTGTCTATGTGAGTGTATCGTATGCTTGATGCTTCGAATCTTAAATGTACCCCGTCGGCCCACGGCCCCGTTCTCCGTTTTCAATGTGAATGTTCATTTCTCCTCTTTTCAGTGTTCCAATGAACCCAGCACCCTCGACAATCTAGGAAATATCGTTTCGAAGATTCGCTCAACCAATAATGTCTGTCGCTGCCTGCGATGGCGTGTCCAATGGTGAGTTCAGCTATTCAAGTTGTACTTTGTACTTTATAGTACATATTCCCTTTCCCTCGTGCAGCTCAGCTAAACGAGAAAAGTTGGGTGCGGGGTTCAAAGAACAATATGGGTATTTTCCACGTTTTTATATGGTGATTATTTCAATTCTTGGCTCTGAGTGCATTCTGTATTCTGTTACTTCCAATCACCACACGGCCTTCTCGACTACAGCTTCAACAAATACCGAACTAGCGTCCTCGATACCATACATAAAATACCCCCTTTTTTCGATGTTGACTGATGCTCACTTTTGCCCAATTTTGATCGACGTATAATCACTTTTCGGGGAAATTTTGATTTCCACCTTTCAAAAGACACAATTCAGAACAAAAGTACGACTACATCTCTTAACCCATGCTCACTTTTTTCACCCCGGTCGGTAACTATTCTACGTATGCTCGATACCTCGATTTTAAACGCTCCGCGTATGATTCGCGCGAAAATAAGCGCTATACGCAGCGAAATAGTGCTGAGATCGGAACAAATTGCAGTGAGATACAGTGTCTCGCCACGAAAACTTTGTGGACGAAGCTCAAGTTTTATCGCAAAACTTACTGTAGGCGAGAACGCTGCACAGACACATGCGCATCATACGTGAGCCGCCCCAAAAATGAGCATGTGTGATCCGAAAACACAAAATAAAACAATAGTAATTTTGCTTAGAATCCTGAACATTTACCTCAAAAAGGGATCGTGGCTCGATCGGAATCGGGCTTTGTTGAGCATCAGTCAATATCAGAATAAGGGGGTATTTTTCCTATGGTGCGCATTCTAATGTGTGACTATTATTTTTGAAAAGAAACGCGATTTTCGAATATTTTAACTGAACTATATACTATACTGACATTGCTGATATGTGCTTGGGCTCTTCGAGTGGGAATCTGATCTCATGATTTTCAGATTTGAGGCGTAGTTTTGGTCCGGAGGAAAGCTCACAATGTATTGAGGACTTCAAGAAAACGCTCTATAAAGTGAGTTTCGATGGTTTAAATGATTACTTTCTCATTAGTTTCTACTTGAGTTTGATGTGGTTCCAATTTGGCGGGGCGTCCCGGTACGTCCCGTTTTACTTTCTCATTAGTTTCTACTTGAGTTTGATGTGGTTCCAATTCACCAAATTGTTACATTTCACGTGTTTCAGCTTTTTTCATCATATAGTTAATTCAATATTTCGCATCGAAATTCGAAAAGTGCCCCAAGGGACCCCTTTTTTCAGTCTATCTGACTATTTGTATTGTGAAATGCTGTGTTTCGAACGGGCAACATTTTTCTTATCTATAGTATTTCTTTCAGACCCAAGATGTTCGTAGAAAAATAGTTCATTCGGTTTTGTCGGAAACTCCCGTGGACAATACACTAATCGATGACTTGAAAGCCACTCTCAATGAGGTATGTTGTGTCCTGTTTTTTTGTTCGTCCTGTACTGTTGTTGGAAGTTTAGCAGCTCTAACCAGAACAAAGTGTGTAAATTGGAATGTGCTTAGAGGAAAGCAATTCAAATGATATAATTTGAGTGATCGGTTTAAATTTCTTCACTGTCTAGTATTCAAAAACATAGCATGTCGTCCAGTCATGGTCATGGTCATGGTCATGCAGTCATGGTGATAGCTTGATAGCTGAGAGAAAAATATTTGGAAAATAGTTAGATGGTGATGAAATGATGTCATTACACATTAATCTTATTTCAGTTAATGGACTCTCGCACCACGGGAGAACTCAGACATATCTCAACCCCTGCAGCGAATTTCCCGATCAATATTCAGGACGAGATTAGAGGGCTTAGGGTTAGTTTTATTGTTTTTCTGGTATTGTGGAGAAGTTGGGTATATTGCTTACAAAATCTCAGTCTTTTTCGTCAATAAAACAAACATGATACTGCACACTGATAATTTTTATTGATAATTCACGATTTTCGACGTATTTTATTAGGAAAACGCGAAAACGAATCAATCAAAACTCAAAACTTATCAGTGCGGTAGAATCACATCACCGCAGCTTATCCCACTTATTGTAACACTTGGAATAGTATAATTGAAGCCTCTCCTATATATTTTAACACTTTTTGTTCTCCTTCCAGAAAGATATCGATTTTCTGACGCGTATCTCCTTGGAATCGTCCTCCTCTCTGGATTCAGTGCTGGAATCGATTGATTTTCCCTCAATTCTCGCCCCCTTCCACCCAATTAGCCCCGAGGTTTTCTACGATGAACTGGATAATGCGTGCAGGTGATCTATTGATTTTTTATGTTGCATAAATAGTAATAGTGATATTTTGTATAATGAGCTATCCTTATAACCATTACTTTCTACAATTGAGCGTGTGATTATTCTACAAAATAGAAATTAAACCCGTTTTCGATTCAATTTAGTGAAACTTGCTGATTTTTGATCATGAATAGAAAGATTTTACCGATATCAGCAAGAAGGAAGCTAATTTTTCGCGGAAGGGTCGCAAACAGTTAATGAGTTAATCAGTTGATAGAAAACGTACGCGTTGCTATTTTGGCGGTGGCGCGGCACAAAAAAGTAGGAGGAGTTTTACGAGTTTTACCGTCGTTGTGCGACCCTTCGAGAAGTATTTTATCATGTCTTGACTCTCGAAGATCATAACGTTCATACATAAGTAATTCAATATAGATTTCTGATGGATTTCGTGGATTCATCCGAGACGGCGCCGCGAAAACCGTTTTTCATCACAGACTGGGATGGAACTATGAAGGACTACTGTTCACAATATGCGACTAATCTTCAGGTAACTACACACATCAGTAAAGTGACTATCCCTCGACAAGCAGCCCGTGTTTGATGATAGATTCGTGGAAAATCATGAATTTGCATCAAAAGTAGGCAGTATTTTTGGCAAAAAGAGGTTTTGAGACTTTATTTGACTATCCGGACAATCTTACTGGATTATGGGTAACTAGTGATATGAGGGAATGTAAAGCTAAGCAAAACGTGGTTCTTCTTCTCAAATAGTGATATATTATTGGCATACATCAGTAAGGTCCGACGTCCGACTAAGCGACGAAAAGTAGTCCATTTTCAGAAGTAAATACAGAAAAATTTAGGATTTTCAATGAAAAGTACACCGATTTCCTCTCATCCGGCTAATAAGTAGCCCGTTTTTTGAATTTTTCTAACTATTTGGACAAGTTTACTGGTGTATGATTATTGGTGTTTTTATGCAGCTTGACTCGCATGATAAAATCTCATCTTTTTCATTTTAGCCCGTCTACAGTGCAGTAACACTGGGTCGTTTCTCCAAAGTCTTCACCCGAGCCACGGCAGTGTTGACGGCCGGACCCCTGAGGGGACCCGGAATTCTGGATCTCACCGCCCTGCCTATAAATGGGACCGGACCCGTACTGTTCAGGTAACGGTTGTTTGTAAAACTATTAATACACTTTGTAATATTTATAAATATCAAATATAGTGTAAATGCGCTGCCATTAAATGAGAACGGAGCCGTATTATTAGGGTAACCATATTCAGTCCATTCCAAATTCCAAGAAGCCTGGGAAATTCGAAAATAGGGTTCGTTTATCAATTCGTCAAACTCACGATGATTGGTCAAACGGTTTCCTTCATGTGAAATACTCACATCCTACTGTTGTATGTACAACATTGGACCAGAACAAGTCTAGTTGTTTGACGACCCATGCTTTTCTTTTCCAATATGTATGAAATACATAAACACTTTCGTAATTTTAAATTTCAAGTATTTACAAACGAACGACGACTCCATTGGTTGCTTCATTGAAACCACCCGCTTTTCATTGAAATCGGGATTTCGAACTACCCGAGTTCCCCACTTTTGACAACAGTCGCATTCGCATTTACTGGTGAAAACATCGCTTCCCACCCAGTTTTATGGCTTGGTTACCCAACTAAAACACTTGATTTTCAATGAGCTTCTGTGGACAACAAAGACACCTCACGCTCACGTAAGCGTGTTTATGATTTTGTTCCTTTGTCAGTGGCTCGTGGGGTCGTGAATGGTGGATGAAGGGCCGGCGAGTGGTCCACGAAAACGGGATCAGCGACGAGGCTTTCGACGCCATTTCAAGGTTGAGCGACGAGGTTTGGATCTATGTTCATTACTATACGAAATAGGTGATTCTAGTTTCAAATCATGGAATTTAAAGTATTTAACCTTAAAAACGTGTTTCGCATGAATGGAAACTTTTCAACATAAACCTATGACTTTTTCTTTATAATTTACAGATAACAATATGTGTTTGTGAATAGTTTTTCGACTTTCACTAGTTACTTTCGGTTCCCATAGTGTATTGTTTGTGTATTGATTGTTTTCCAGATGACAGATCTGCTGCAACAGGGCGATTTCGCTCAATTCGCATTGGTCGGCAGTGGAGTTCAGCGCAAGGTGGGCGATTTTTCAGAATCTCGTCATTGATTTCCAACTCGATCTCAGGTCAATCTTGACGAAACGTCAGCAAGGATCAAGCGTGAACTGAATGAATTATTACACGTTCAAAACTAATTTTTTTCATAAATGTTGCGTGGTTAAACCGTTACAAGTGCGATCACTGTTATTTTAGTTTCCCAGACTAAGAAAAATCCTGGTATTGGAGGTAATACGTTCTTTTGGTTTTTTGTGACCATTGCCTGGATTTGACACTAGTGCGTTTGATGATTTTGGTCACTCGGATTACGGAATATTACCTACGACTGTAGTTGAAAGTGTTCTTCTTTTTCAGGTAGATCGATTGACGCTTGGTGTCCAGACAGTTTTTGGCCACGTGCCAGCCGAATTGACTGCCAGATACATTGAGGCGGTGAAGGAGAGAATGCACAGGGTGGATCCGAATAGTCAGGTATAGTTCGTTTCACCTATACGTAGCTCTATACCGTAAGTGGGAAGCTTTCGCTTTATTGTTGATTTTTACGCAATGAAATATGGCATGTTCGCAACGACGCATGAGATATTCTCTATTTGACCTCGAAGTTCACAAGATTTTGAACTTCGACCTCAAACTCTCGCTCCTTCTCAATATTTCTTCTGAGCCGCAACTCGTCCGTACTTCGAGAGGTCGTTCAGAATCGCGACCAGGGGTGACCACAAGTTGCACGCGTGCAACATTTTCAAGGGGAGGGGGGTCGTTAAGGCCCCGAGAGGGCAGAAATTTTCTGAAATAATGGTGATTGATGTCTATTTTCGTGAAATTCACGCAATTTTAAAGAATAATTTAGTATTTTCGGTGAAGTTCTATTTTTTAAGGGGGAGGGGTCGTACCGGGGTTGGGGTCGGGCAACTTTTTGGTCACCCCTGATCGCGACGCTCTTTGAAGCATTGTAGGGTTCAAACACCGTGCTCTGCATATGTAAAAAACCGCTTTCTTGCGATGTTGACTGATGCACACTTTTGCCCGATTTTGATCACTTTTTGGAGTAGTGTTCAAAATTCTGGGCAAAATCAAACTTTTCGATGTGCTCATGCTCATTTTTTCATCTGGATTCGGACCTATTTTACGTGTGGTGCTCTGTAAGCATTTCCGATCAGGCTGCAATCTTGGCGCAGTCGCTCGACCTTGATCGAAAAGTTGTTCCTTTCTCTGAAATGCTGAACTTCTATCTACCTACTTTTTTTAGGTTCTCACTTTCGAGGATCATAATCATCTGGAGGTGGAAATATGTGCACATTCACAGTGTGAGGGTGAGTCCAAGGATAATGTTAGCTTTTTTTTACAGAAAAGATCATTGTTGTTGACAAAGAAAAGCTTAATATAAAATCGTGTAGTTCACAAATACCTGTGTTTGTTCAGTTTGTTAATTTTGGTATTTTATTTATGAGGCCCACCAAGTAAAGTGAGGGCTCGGATGTTTTGGGAAACGCGTGCTAACTTGCAGCCTTTGGGTTGGTGGTTCGACTCCCACATGAGGCAAACAGTTTTGGGGTCGGTTCCTTAAACTATCAGGATTTTGGTTTTGTTCTGGGGAATAATAAAAATCCTTGTACCTTAAAATATCAGGAAATATCATTCATTCACATTTCATTGTTTTAAAAACAGTTGATTCCGCTAAGTTACATGGTTACATCTCTCAAGATCAAGATGCTGAGCGAAACCAACTAAAACTATTTCATGTCACAGAGAATGTAGGGATCAATGAAATTGAAACATGAAGTTCATAGAACTTTTCGAGATTATTATTATTATTCTAATTATTGTATTGATTTTTCCAGAAAGCGGCAGTTCTTCCGTGTGGAACAAGGCGGACGGAGTGAAGGCGTTGATTGAGTCGCTTCACGATTCTCTCTGTGTAAGTAGCTGTTTTTGGCATGTTTCATTGTTTCTTATTGCTCTCTTAGAGTAGATCAAATACATTCTTTATAAAAATTTTACAAATAGCCAGAGAACTAAAGACCTAGTCCCTCACTCATGCATTTTCGCGAATCTATAATGAAAAACGGGCTTTTTGTAGGCTGTAGGAGCACACCTTGGGGGGGGGGGAGTTTACGTGGGTTTTACGATCTTTATTACTTTTGCTCAGACTACCCAAATGTGAGGTGATTCTGTGGGATGACTTATTAAAGCACCTGTTACTAATTAAAACCGGTAGTTTAAACTACTGAAATTTCAATATAACTCTTTTCTCTGTGATATTTTTTGGTTTTTATAAAATGTCTACAGGACGGACGTGTCTTGGTTGCGGGCGACACGCCAAGTGATGTTCCGATGCTGAAACACGTCATGGAACAGAACCCGGAGGTAGGGAAATGTTCATATGTTTCTTCGTTGTGTGTTTAACGGCTTCTGTTTCTTCCGAACATTCAGTTGTTCGGATGATAGCTTTTGTAGTTTTAACGTAATCTTTTGAGTTTGGCGGTAATTCAAAAGTTTTCCGATTAAAGTATAGCTGTCGCAGGAGTGAGCAAGTGGTAGTTGATATTCTGATCCTAATCTGAAAACAGCAGAAAGTTTCTGCGTTCGAAACTGAGGACCTGAGGTGGTTGATAATTCTTAACTGCGCGAAAAACGGGTGAATCAACAAGGTCGGCCTACGTTCGGTGGATTTCCTATTGATTTATTGATTTTTCGCTGACCTCTCGTCTTTCTAGGGCGCCATGGGCCTATTCGTTGGCGCCAATGAGCGGCTGAAATCAGCTGTTCGTGACGTCATCAGCGATGAGTCGCGCGTCTGTTTTGTCTCGTCGCCGGACGTCGCGCACGCCGCCTTCGCCAGAATCATAGCCAGCAAGGCCGAACTGGACTGATCTTTGACCTACAGCTGGTCTTTGATCTTAGTTGTGGTTTTGATCTATGTGGTTATTGATTGACGAGTGTCGGTCTTCGATATTTGACCTCCAGGTGGTCTCTGTTCTTAGTTGAGGTTTTGGTCGTTTGATCTACTGAATTGCCGATCATTAGAAGTGTATCTGGATGAGGTTATGAGAAGTGACTTACTCGATTATCGATCGTAAGAGTTGTAAATGTGGTACAAAAACATACAAACTACAATAATGATGCCTCGCTGCTTGTTCATATTTCATATTTAAACTAACGAGTCGTTATGTGGTGTTTTCAGCGAATTTTTCAGACTTTTACAGTTCAGTTAACTGGTTTTATCGACTTATTCAGTATTTCTGTTTGAAAAATGTGTTTTTAGAGGGTAAATAGTTTTTTAATGTGATTTCTAGCGTATTTATAGTGTTTCGTGTGAATTCGAATCTGTTTTATTCGCTTTTAGTCACTATAATTGGATATATTTTATCGCCGGTGTGTTGTGCTATAAATTGCAAAGGATTCTGGCTTCCTCAAGAGTGTGATAAGTTTTTTTCATATACGCATTCATTTCATATGTATTGATTTTATTCTCGTTTAGGTAGCCATCTTGTCAGATTAGAATAGTCGGGTGATGTATGTGTATTTTACTTTGTAGATAGACAAATATATACGGTGTTTAGTTTTGAGTCAATAAATTATTTGCAGTAAGACTGAGCGTTGATAACGATGAAATTTTGTATTATTATTGCAAAATGGTACAAAATTGTGGAATTCATTTTCGATATTTTCGAATCACTGTAATGTTCTTTTTCCTGCCAGTAGCGTTGGAAAAATTATGTTCGACCAAAAGATGCATTGTGTTTTTAACAAATACAAAGTTTATCAAAGTGCAGAATCGGGGAAAAGGGTATAAGGAATTACAAAAATCCAGGTTGTACTTTCTTTCAGCACAATTTTGCTTCAACGGCACCGAAATCAAACTACAGACACTGATCAGCAGCATACTGTATCCTTATTTGCTGATGTGTTTGGAAAATTTTAGTGAAAATAGTGGTTAGAAAAGGTGGACTGCCCGTTGGAGAGCCCAACTTGGTTCCTCTTGTTTTTGTTTTCTCTTTCTTTTTTCCTCAACCATGCTTTTCTCATCCTGTTTCTTCCGGGTTTGTCAAGACTTTTCAGGATGGGATGGGAAACCTTTCAGGTTTACCGGTTTTCATGAACCGTTTCCTCCGTGTTAGAAATGTCTAATTTTCCAGACCTTGGAAACTTGTTTTCACAACGGCTCAAAATTTACAAGAAATCGACAGGAGTTCTCCGCTAGCGTTTACCGGAACGTTTTCCACCCGGAAACTTTCCGATGACTTTCTTTGATTTGATCTTTTTCTGAAGAAGTGTTTTCGTACCAAGTAATTTAATCATGGGATTTTCGAGTGTGAAGGCCAAACCATTTTGCTGAACCTTTCATTATTCTTTTCATTTTTCGTCGAATTAACCCCGCACTTCGGAAATTCCAGAAAAATGTACATGAAATATTTACATTTGACCCAAACACGTTCATTTAGACTATCACAATATGAGGGTCCCGTGGTGAAGTCGTGCGGAATCACTTTTTCTCATCCTGCAAATATATAGTTGCAAAATATGAAGAAATTCACGGAGTGGGTCAAATGAGTAAAAATGATTAGAACTTAAATTGTTAAGATGAACGCACAGTTTGGTATTTCCTTTACCTTTACAGTTTTGTAACGTTTTTTAGAGGTTTGTTTACTGGTTTGGTTGTTAACAAAATTTCCAAAATATTATAAAGAAAGTTGCCCACCTCTTTCTTCTCTTCTTTCTCATCCTGAAAATACAAGGATAAGAACTCGGAAACTCATACTTACTTACTTAGTTACTTAGTTGTCCCGTTCCTCAGAGGGCGATTGCTCTTCTGCGGGACCCAACTCTTCTTCCATGTCTCTCTGTCTTGGGCGATCGTTGACCAATATGTGAATTTCTTTGTGACTGTTCTGGAAATTCTGTTGAAAATTAAGGTGTGTTTGTTGTTTCTGTGGGCCAGGGAGTCAGACCAACGGATAGGAGGGCGACCGCGGGGGCGGGGGTGAGTTCTTGGGTACCATTCCATTGTTGCTCTACACCATCGGTTGTCCGTGCGTCTCATGACGTGGCCTGCCCATCTGTGCTTGGCGTGGTCGGCATATGTGACTGCGTCCTTTGCTCCGGATAAGACGCGGATATCGGAATTGTGGAGGAGGCGATCACGTTGCTCTCGGAGTGAAATCCCGACCAGTTTCCTTTCAAGAGCGGCTTGGGTGACCTTGAGGTGGCGTTCTGAGGCGGCAGTTAGCGTCCATGTTTCGGAAGCGTATGTTATGGCGGGGAGAACGTGGGTGTTGAAAAGGTTGGTCTTCAGATTGCGGTCAGTGGATGACGATATGACCGGCATGATGTTCGAGATGGTGGCCCAGCCTGCGCTCCGCCTCCTGTGCAGTTCATGGTGCATCTCGTTTTGCATGTTCAGGGATCTGCCGAGGTATATGTAGTGGTCGACTTCTTGGATTGTCGTTGTCCCGATCTTGATGTGGTGATTGGGTCTGGTTTCGATGTTGGCTGTCATGTACTTGGTCTTCGACAGGTTCATTTCAAGTCCCACTTCTCGGCCTCGTGTGTTCAGTTCATTCAGTGACTCTTGGGCTTCCTCGAGGGAGTTGCTGAAGATGACCAAGTCATCTGCGAAGCGTAGATGGTGGAGTTGTCTACCGTCGATGTCTATGCCACGACCTAGGGTTGGCGGTGTGGTTGTATCATCTCTAGTCCAGTTCAATGGTCGCATTGCGTGTTCGAGGACGGCATTGAATAGTGATGGGGACATGGGGTCTCCTTGGCGAGCTCCACGTTCGATGGGAATAACGAGTTTCCGGTCGAACAGGCGTATTGTTGTTGAAGTGTTGGTTAGGCATTCCGTGATTATCTTCAGATATTGAGGGTGGATTCCCTGCGACTCTAGGGCCTCGAGGATGGATGGTACCTCCACCGTGTCGAATGCCTTTTGATAATCGACGAAGGTGAGTACAAGTGGCATCTTGTGCTCTCTGGCGGCTTCGATTACTCTAGTCGTGGTCTGGATGTTGTCGGAGGTGTTGAAGCCTGGGCGAAAGCCGGCTTGCTCGAGGGGCTGGTTGGAGTCCAGGGTCCTACGAATGCGTCCGAGAAGGACCTTCGAGAATATCTTGTAGAGAGTTGGGAGGTTGGTGATAGGCCTGTAGTTCCCAATCGACTCTTTGTCGCCCTTTTTGTAGATTATGGTCATCGCGGAGGATTTCCAGTCGGAAGGTATCGATCCGGAGGAGAGATAGGCCGAGAACCGTTCAGCTAATGCTACATGAAGTTCGTGGCCGGCTCCTTTTAGTTCGTCTATCGAGATCTTGTCAAGACCGGGCGACTTCCCAGAGGGCGATGAGTGGATGGCAGATCTGACTTCGCTCGGTAGGATAAAGGGAACCTGATCGAGAGGAGTGGTCGGTCTCAGTTGGAAGAACGCCGTTGGATGTGAGGATTTGTACAAAGACGTGTAGAAACGGGTAAACTCGGCCTCGATCTGGTGTCGAGCGGTGAGTCTAGTTCCAGAGGCATCTTTGATACAGGGGATCAGCAGGTGGTGTTGTTGCAGTTTCCGGGTGGTTGTTTTGAGGCTTTGGCGACGTTCCGCCGCTGCGAGTAGTCTGGACGTGGTGTAATCCTCGTGATCTGCCTTGATGCCTCTCCTGCATTTCTTGGACAGGGCTGCGAAGAGGACTGGATCGCGAGTAGGGTCCGATTTCATCTGCCGTCTTTGGTTAAGGAGCTCCTTTGTATTGGTGCCGATTCGAGTGGTCGCGTGGGTTGCTGCCGGTCGTCTGTGGTCGGCGAGTATGGCCTGGAGTTTTGTGGTGAACTCGGAGTATTCGGAGGAAAAATCGCCGATGTAAGCGGGGATAAGGTCCGACAGACGTGGGTCGGCGGCCAAGGAATCGGCGTTGGTGATGAACGTCCTACGAGGAGGTTTGGGAACCTTGGCTCTACGGATCAGACTGTTGCTTATGACGAGTGTTCCTCTGATAGGTCTGTGGTCGCTGACGTCTCTGAGTTCACGGAGGGTTTCGAGGTTGGTGAAGGAACCCTTGACGTTGGTCATGATATGGTCGATCTCTCTCTTGTGGTTTCCATCTGGGGATCTATGGGTCCAGCGGTGGATATCCCTTTTGTAGAATTGGGAGTTGACATGGAACAGTCGATTGACGTCGAGAAATGAGGCCAGCTGTTCACCGCTCGGGTTTCGGGTGTCGCAGGAGTGGTGGCCGATATAGACTTCAGAGGCGTCGAGTCTGGATCCAATAGTGGCGTTGAAGTCACCCATCAAAACACGATAAAGACTGGTGTCACCTCGTAAGGCCGTCTTATGTGGTGTTTTCAGCGAATTTTTCAGACTTTTACAGTTCAGTTAACTGGTTTTATCGACTTATTCAGTATTTCTGTTTGAAAAATGTGTTTTTAGAGGGTAAATAGTTTTTTAATGTGATTTCTAGCGTATTTATAGTGTTTCGTGTGAATTCGAATCTGTTTTATTCGCTTTTAGTCACTATAATTGGATATATTTTATCGCCGGTGTGTTGTGCTATAAATTGCAAAGGATTCTGGCTTCCTCAAGAGTGTGATAAGTTTTTTTCATATACGCATTCATTTCATATGTATTGATTTTATTCTCGTTTAGGTAGCCATCTTGTCAGATTAGAATAGTCGGGTGATGTATGTGTATTTTACTTTGTAGATAGACAAATATATACGGTGTTTAGTTTTGAGTCAATAAATTATTTGCAGTAAGACTGAGCGTTGATAACGATGAAATTTTGTATTATTATTGCAAAATGGTACAAAATTGTGGAATTCATTTTCGATATTTTCGAATCACTGTAATGTTCTTTTTCCTGCCAGTAGCGTTGGAAAAATTATGTTCGACCAAAAGATGCATTGTGTTTTTAACAAATACAAAGTTTATCAAAGTGCAGAATCGGGGAAAAGGGTATAAGGAATTACAAAAATCCAGGTTGTACTTTCTTTCAGCACAATTTTGCTTCAACGGCACCGAAATCAAACTACAGACACTGATCAGCAGCATACTGTATCCTTATTTGCTGATGTGTTTGGAAAATTTTAGTGAAAATAGTGGTTAGAAAAGGTGGACTGCCCGTTGGAGAGCCCAACTTGGTTCCTCTTGTTTTTGTTTTCTCTTTCTTTTTTCCTCAACCATGCTTTTCTCATCCTGTTTCTTCCGGGTTTGTCAAGACTTTTCAGGATGGGATGGGAAACCTTTCAGGTTTACCGGTTTTCATGAACCGTTTCCTCCGTGTTAGAAATGTCTAATTTTCCAGACCTTGGAAACTTGTTTTCACAACGGCTCAAAATTTACAAGAAATCGACAGGAGTTCTCCGCTAGCGTTTACCGGAACGTTTTCCACCCGGAAACTTTCCGATGACTTTCTTTGATTTGATCTTTTTCTGAAGAAGTGTTTTCGTACCAAGTAATTTAATCATGGGATTTTCGAGTGTGAAGGCCAAACCATTTTGCTGAACCTTTCATTATTCTTTTCATTTTTCGTCGAATTAACCCCGCACTTCGGAAATTCCAGAAAAATGTACATGAAATATTTACATTTGACCCAAACACGTTCATTTAGACTATCACAATATGAGGGTCCCGTGGTGAAGTCGTGCGGAATCACTTTTTCTCATCCTGCAAATATATAGTTGCAAAATATGAAGAAATTCACGGAGTGGGTCAAATGAGTAAAAATGATTAGAACTTAAATTGTTAAGATGAACGCACAGTTTGGTATTTCCTTTACCTTTACAGTTTTGTAACGTTTTTTAGAGGTTTGTTTACTGGTTTGGTTGTTAACAAAATTTCCAAAATATTATAAAGAAAGTTGCCCACCTCTTTCTTCTCTTCTTTCTCATCCTGAAAATACAAGGATAAGAACTCGGAAACTCATACATATTCGGATACAAAATAAATAAACAAGACAACACGATTTGTTTAATCGGCGTAGAACTCTCTACGTTTAAAATAAACTAAGTGATCAAAAAGGACGATTATGTGGACCAAACCAGTGTCAACGGTCCTATCTAGTAACTGCAATAAAAAATATATTGCGGTTTAAAGGACTGAAGCGTTGCGATTGGACCACATAATCGCCCTTCTTTAAATCAGAAAAGTACTAAATATATTAGTTGAGTAACCAACTGGAAGAAGTCGATAATATAGTACCTAGCTCCACAGTACGGCTGCAATTAGTCATTGTTACAATCCGTTAGTTCGTCAGCAGAATACAGCTAACATCACAAATAAAAAGGGGCATGGCTTAATTTTACCTCTTTCTTCTCCTCTTCTTCCTCCTTCTTTTCTTCTTTCTTCTCATCCTTGTCATCCTTCTCCTCTTTTTTCTCTTCTTTCTTCTCTTCTTTCTTCTCTTCTTTCTTCTCTTCCTTTTTGTCCTCTCCCTTCTTTTCATCCTTTTTGTCTTCCTTTTTGTCGTCATCTTCCTGGAATGATTTAGTTTAACGAAAAACGATTAAGTTGATAGAGAAATCGACCTACTATCTCATTTAATAACTTTACTGAAGAGATATAATTGAGAGAAAAAACAATATGACTAAGATAATTGCAACTAAGGTGAGACAAAATCAGTTTTCGTTTTTCATTCTAATGCTATTTGCAACCAGAGTGTTTTTGTAAACACACACTCGAATTATCGATTGAAATTATCGATTACCTTCTTGAAGTCGATAAAGAGTCTCTTGGTTCCCTCAGCCTCTCCCTTGTGGTCCGACCAGCATGCCCGAGGCGCCTTCTTATCGTCGGTAGCCTGCAAAAATCGATAATAGATCAAAAATGTTAAAATAAACAAAAACGACTACTTACTGAACAACAGAACAATATCTGTTCATATAAAAACCATTGAATGAGCTTACAAACTGCCATAGAACTCAAAAACAATTAAATTTTTTGTCGCAGTTAAATTGCCTATCCTGTTTCCATGAGTATTTGTCATAGCAAAACGCTCAAGCAAATATTCGAGTGGGCAAACTATACTACAGGTCAACACCACAAAATCAATAACACCATGAGTTATCAATTGTACCTTGATGAAGTAGACGGCAAAGTAGTGCTTGCCGCTCTCCGGCACGGTCTTTCCAGCGTTGAACGTCAGCTGGAAATATCGACAATTTGTAGATCAAAAAGATCAAAGAACGGCTCAAGAGACCACGGGAAGTACAGGCAGATAAAACTTCCCTTGGTGTATATTTCTCGTAGATCACCGACTAGAAAAAATCAATACCCTGAAATTGAGAGAAAGAGACCGACTCACGTTGACAGTGACGGTTTCTCCAGCCTTCAGAGCTCCAACGGGGGGTCGAATTCGGAACATCTCGTTCGACGTGCATTTCACCTGAAAAGTTCAAAAATTATGGGAAAATTAACTTATATAGTTATAAAGCTTATAAAAACTGAAAGAGAGAGCTGGAAAGTTCTACACTTAAAACACATCTTCAGTTGGAATGCAAATTATCAACTAAAGTGACATTACTACTAGCGGCATCACTGAAAAGATAGGTGGAAAAGAGGAGAAGAAGAGACAGAAGAGAGAGAAAGGAAAAAAGAGAGAGATAGATAGAAAGAGTGAGAGAGATAGATAGATAGAGAGATAGACAGAGAGAAAACGAGAGAGATAGTTTACCTTGTAGGCGACGCGTTCCTTGAGCGAATTGGTCACCTTCAGTGTGGTGTTCGCCGGCTCTTCTCCCAACTTCTTTCCGTTAAATGCAATTTTCTCTGCCGGTTCGAGTTGTAGTTTGAAATCGGCCATTGTAGATGAACCTGAAGGAAGAAAGGGTTAGAGGGGAAATAGAGAGAGCGTTGAACAGAGAGGAAGACAGAAACAGAAAAACAGAGAGACCTGGAGAGAAGACAAATAGTGATTGAGAGAAGAGGTGGTGAAGAAGAGAGAGAGCCGAAAGAGCGAAAGAGAAACAGGACATACAAAGAGAGACAGACAGAGAGAGAGAGAGAGAGAGAGAGAGAGAGAGAGAGAGAGAGAGAGAAGACAAATAGTGATTGAGAGAAGAGGTGGTGAAGAAGAGAGAGAGCCGAAAGAGCGAAAGAGAAACAGGACATACAAAGAGAGAGAGAGAGAGAGAGAGAGAGAGAGAGAGAGAGAGAGAGAGAGAGAGAGAGAGAGAGAGAGAGGTGAGTAAGAAAGAAAGAAGCAGAAATGATGAAGAGCCAGACGGAGAAGGAGGTACATGGGCAGATAAATAGCAGAGGTGGAGAGACGAACCTGATATACGTTTCCCCACGAGGGTGAGCTGCCAAAGATGAGCGAATCGCTCCGCCACCCGCCTTATATACGGCACGTGAAACACGGAATCGCGTTAACGGAAAGTTTTCGAAGACTCTGTGGCTTGGTAGACGGGAAACACGTTAGACGGCTCACTTGGCAGGTGGGAAACAGGTCTGCATTTCTGGAAAATGGAATGGGGAGATGGACATGTTTTCGGTTGAGCGGAATTTCTTTCAAAAATCGGATATCGATTTTCATTTTCATTCATTGGACAAAGAAGTGTGCTGGACGAAAAAAAACGCCATGATGACCACAGAAAAAATGTGGTTAATTTATAATGTCCTAGATTGTATAGTGGACGCCCATCGATAATAACGGGCACACAGACAAATAAATTACCAGTCCGCCTCAGCCGGGTATCGAACCCGCGAGGCTCGGAACCAGACGGCGCCCACTAGCGCATACACCAATTGAACACTTATGGAATAGATCAGTTAGCTCATACATTTCTACCATTACTAGATGAAAAGGCGTTTGTGTGTCTATGAAACGTGTTTCCGGTGTATAAGTAAAAAACCACGAAAAGTTAATTGTAATTCTGATAATAAAATGAGAAAACTTGAAAACGCCAATAGTTTTCACAGAACGACTTCATTCAACAAATCACAATCATTAAACAAATCACAAACACAAACTAATACATCACAATGGAACAACAAGCGCAGAAAGTAGCGAAAATACAAAAATCGTAATATATAACAAGAAATGTCCAATCATAGCCTTAGGTACATCACAGTGTAACATGTTATCTTAGCTTGAAACAGTTATATTCATAAAAAAAACAACTTCTTATAGTTATAATCATGAATTTTGGAAGAAAATCGGAAAAACTTAGCTACAAAATAGGTCAGAATTAATTTTCCACACCAACAGTAAAGAAAGGTTCAGCGAATTGCCTTTATCCCCAGACATCAATTGGGAATGATCTCTAGTTTCAACTATTAATTACATAAAGAAAGTGTAGAAAGGTGAAATAGAGAAAGAACAGTAAGATGACTCTTCTACAAAGAGGAGCCGGTTTATTTACAACCAAATACGTACAGCTTTTAAACTTTCCATTACAAGGAGGAAATTCTCCCAATATTGGTCAAAAATGGTCCATTTGTTGAAATTTTATAGCTAACTGCAAAATTTTACTGGTGTATGAAAGTCGCATTCGGCAAAATTAGGGCATTTAATGAAAAGCACCCCGTTTTAAATTTACATACTTGCAAAAATATGATTTGGCATGAGAAAAAGATGAGTATTGTTGCGAAAAGGTCAAAGGGAGCCCGTTTTTCTGATTTTCTCCGAATATTTGGACAACTTGTGTTAAGAGTGTGGAAAAAGTTCTATATTACCGAAGAAATCCGATATTGCCAGATCTTGTTCGGTAATGAACCATACCAACTTCCCACCTCCTTTCAAACTGCCCGTCCCGACTCCCGAACCTGAAGTAGCGATTAGTTTAGAGATATAATAACTTCTCGCAGCAATGATTAGCCACAACTTAGGATTGAGATGTGATTATAAATCGTGGAATTCTTGTTTCGAATAAAAATATGCACAATTGCATAATTAGCTGGATCACTACTACTAGAGCATGAAGGATTTGGAAACGGGGTTCTTTCATTTTCAACTGAGAAATTCGGAAATTTTTCTGTTCAACTCAACCTTACCGAAATTTTGCGTATTAGAACATAAATCAGAAAACAACTTCCTTTACTTCAAATGGTTACTAATCTGTGCTATTTCATTATTATTTACCATGAAAGGTGATCAACTGCATAGAAAATGAACCTGTCAATAGGAAAATCGGCAAGATTCGGCCTATTATTTTCCTTTAGATTTCAAATAAAAAGAAAATGAGAAAAGTATCATATAAGACGAGGCAAGGTAAAAATCTGGCAGATTTCACGAAAATGAGTTAAAATGCTTAAATCCGGTCCGTTTTCATGTTTTTTTGATTTCTCACTTAAAATTTGCATTTTTGCCATAAATGGGGCATAAGACTTTCACAAGAAATCTAGAAGTCAGATATAATAACAATTATTTTATTCCATCAAAATCAAGACATCAGATGATATTGTGAATGAGAAGGCCAAAGTTGGATGATCCAAAATAAGGCAGGGTCATGAAAAATCAGAGACACCCTCGATGTCGGCTATATCACGAGGACATGGCCATTTTTGGATGATCCAGAAACGAGCCGTTTGCCCATTTCGAACAAACCGCTCGTTTTTAAACGCTAAAATACATTATTTCACCTAGTCATAACTGTGAAATCAGAATATGAAGAAAATACATAATGATTAAGGAATAAAATGTGCAGAATGACTATAAGCAATAACTTCGAAATTAACTTAGTTTTATAGAGAGTTTCTAGGCAAAGTGAAAACATCATACCCTAAATGCTCAGCGTTTTGAGAAAACCCCCCCCCCTGTTTTTGGTCCGAAGATTTGGGGAAACCCCCCCCCCCCTCAATTATTGTCTGATTTAGCGATTTTCTAAATTAAGGGCAAAACCCCCTTATAATGGATGAGGGGAGGGCAAAACCCCCCTGTTTGAAAAAGTCACAACTCTGAGGCATTTAGAGTATGGAAAACATAATACGCTAGACAACCCTATTTTAAGTAGTATTTTACAGTAGGATAACTGTCATAGGTGGGATAATGGAGGTTTAAAAGATTGGATAAACTAACACACTCTCGCACCCATGACAACAACGACAATAGTACACGTACAAATGCATACCCCAGTAAAGTTGTCCGAATAGCAAGGAAACATCGAAAAATGGGCTACTTTTTTGCGTCGAACTTTACTGGTGCATGACAACATGTTAGGAGAGGTTGAGGAAAACATAATTTGTTCGATTGTCTCAGTGTTTTATTAGCCAAAAAACTAAAAATCTTCAGTATAGGATTACAATTCAAAAAGGTCGTGATGCTTTCCACTAGACTTCTGTTTTTTCTCCTCCACCCCACAAAAACCATTTATAAATAAATATGTGAATTAGAAATATAACAAGACCTTACTTCTCATACAGTCACATAGTTCCTATTCAGCGTCACATGGCGAGAAATTATTCGCCAGAGAGATCGAGTTTTTCTTGCCGTGCCCATTTGGACGGTGTCACGAACAGAGAGACGAACGACGCCCAAACCTGAAAAAAAACGAATTAACGCAGTGCAAAAGCAGATAACTGTCAGAACGTTGTAATGGGGGCGATTGTAGTACGGGTCCTTTTCAACCCATTCTCGACCAGGGTGGGGGGTAATTGTACACTACTCCCAAAAATGTGCGAATTCTTAATTTAACCGCCTTTTTCGTTAACAGCACCAGTTAACCGTTAGCCAAAAAAAAAAGATCAACACGTTTGTTAACCACTTGGTAACCGCGAATTTCGCCCAAACGCCGTTTGAAAAAAAGGTTACTGAAGGGTCAATAGAAAAATGGTTAACTGTGACCGGGTTAACGGTTTACTGTGCGTGGTTCATGAAATTCGCGAATCCTTGTGGAATTTGCCAACAAAATGGAATTCTACTAGTCATACCACCATTAAAATGGCTAACATTCGAACAATAAGTCACTTCACTGGGTCAACAATGATTTTGTGACATTGTTTTTATGATTAGAACAGTCCCAAAATAAAATAACATTCGCGACACATGAAGAATTAAAGAGAACTCACATATATCAGTAGTACTCCGCGATAGAGGACAGTTCCACACACGCCACAGTATCCTGCAAAACACTTAAATTACCACGAAATTGGTCAACAAGTGAAAAAATAGACATGGAAATAATAAAAAAAAAATTCAGAAAAGTCAAACGAATAAATTTAAGACCGCAGCGGGGTACTGTTGGCGACAAACGCGGCGCGGTCGCGCTGCGGCTGACGTTTGATTTAGACGGCCGCGCAATTGAGCGAAAGCTGCTTGAAATTTTCATTGTTATTATTATTTTACATTCTATTTTAAATAATTTGAATTCCTTAGTTTATGAACATCATTTAACCTCGTTGGTGTCTATTTCTTCGTGTTTATGTTATCATTATCTGTCTTTTTTGTATCGAATGATTATGTTTTGTTCTGATTTTTTTTTTTAGCTATTTTACATTTCATTTCAGGTAAGGTACTGTTCCGATATTACTCTTGTCAGTCGTCGGTTAGGAAAGGCATAGCAATGTTGGAAAAAGTGAGTTAAAAGAGCTTATTTTGTTTTGAGTCTTTTAAGAAAGCCTGGTCGGCGTATGTGGTGTATGTATCGTGTATCGTATTCACTGTTTTATGTTAGTTAGAATATTTTTCAAAGATCACTAGTTTGAATTCAACTTAGATTATAACTGAACAACTCGCAGCAATTATTCTTAAGCGACTCTCATTATTTTTTGGTTTTCTGCTGCTTGAATATCCCACTCAAATACAAAATTTGTGCTGTCAGCTAGCTGGAAGTTGCTGTTACTTGTTTGGTTCTACACTCTCGTTTAAGTTATTTTTTTGCAGTTTGTTGTATTCAATGAATGAATGTATCCACGCACGGCTGGAGAGGACGACATTCGACTTTGGAATTCCGCGTGCCCCTCGGATATCACTCAGAGCAAAATGGACAAGGATTGTCAACTTGAGAAGGTTCTTTATCTGAGTTTATCTTGCATGTGGTTTTTAAAGAGTTTCCACCCGGCTGTCGGTTAAACCCACCTTGTCAAATATGAAGCGACTTTGTTGGATGCCTCATTTAATCACCCGGTTCTGTTATAGTTGTAACTATTCCTACTTCAGCAATAGTCTCACTTAGCCGGTGAAAAACCAATTAAGCACCCTGTTTCCTAGCTTGGTTAATGGTTACCATACATCAGTGAAGTTGTCCGAATAGTCAGAAAAATTCGGAAAACGGACTACTTTTTTGCCGAAATCAAGAAAATTGGTCTACTTTTGATGAAAAAATCAGAAATTTTAACGTTTTTACATCTAAAACGGACTACTTTTTGACGCTTAGTCGCACCTTACTGGTTTTTGATGGTTATCCAGATGAAATCGCACTACATTCTGCATTCCTGATTTGCATTCAGTTTGTGTGGACAACAAAGTCGCCTCACATATGCACCTTGTTATAATAGTATTTTTCAAAATGTATGTTTTGGTCACGCCCGTCTTCAAAGCGGAATGTGACCATGTTAAACGGATTATTTAAAACAACGTGTGTTTCAATTTGAACTTTAGACAGAATTATGTTGGTTCAGATTGAAACACAAATTGAAAATCGGGCCTTTTTTTCCCGTCAATTTAAGAACTGTTATTTTTGAACCCCATTCAATGTAACATCACTACTTATTTTTATGTGTCGGTAGTTTCTCGCTGTCATTTTCATAGAACATTTAACTTTCGCTTCAATGAAACATTGTGCTTCATCCTCATGGCTAGAGGGAAATTACCAGTATTACCACTTGTTTTTTTGTGAAACCCTCTTATTTCATCTTCTGTTGTTTCTGTTAGCTCGGTATCTCATTTATATTGGGGTACGGCGCTGAAACAGTTCCTACCCTTTCTAAAAGAAGTATACTAGCTCAATGTTTTTTGAAAAGACTATGTGGGGGTGTAGGGTTAACTTAAAGTGATGCCGGAAATATTTTGTGTAGTTGAAGATTTTCATTGCACCCGTTTTTTTAGTTTGCGTTTTGGTTTGAAATATGGTGTAATATCAGGTTTCACTTGTTTTTGGTCGTTGGTCCATTCTTGGATGATCCAAATCTGGGCTCCCCCAGTGGTCCTCATTCGAATTCGTGCTCTCTTGCAAGCCCAGTTCTGGATCATCCAGATTTGGTCGCGCACCCTATTTCCAATGCTCATGATCTTGTTGAGCATCATTTTCAAAATTGTGTGTATTTTGGGCAAGTACAAATATATAAAAATTTCTGAAGCCTGTTTTTGTTTGCTTTTGTAGTTTCATGTCATCTGAGGCGAAAATGATTTAGCATATTTCCGAAAGTCCGAAAAATCGAGGTTTGAGCGTTTTCAGTGAATTCTGCCAGATTTTTATCCTGCCTCGTCTTATATTCAGCGTGAACTCAATACGAAAATTAAATATTAAAAACTCTAACCTTCATTAAACATCGACACCCGGCATGTGAAAAACACAGAAGTTCGTCGACGACCATTCGTTTCTGTTGTTGACGAAGGTAGGGACTGCAAGCGTACATAAATGAACACACAGCAATAAATAATGAAATCTCACGCAAGAATGAACAAAATAAACGTGGGATTATTCCGAAAACACAGTTGATAAAAACTACACCTCAAAAAAACGTCGAATTTCCGATGTTTGCTTCAAAATGGCCCAATTATGGCGAGTATGTTGAAAAGGTACCCGTTTTCTAAGTGTTTGGCTACACATCATATAGAAAACAAGCCAGACTATGAAGTTTTATAAACCAAACAACAAGAGGAAAAAGAAAACGCGGTAAAAATATACTCACCTTTTGTATTTCCTCGAGGAAAGGACTCTGTTGACCCAACATTGAACTGCTAATTGACTGTCTCGGAGACCTAGAGACAAATAAATTATTTTTATAAAGCAGATATGGCATGTGGCACATGAAGGAGAAAAAACGAAATAAGGTAATAGCACGAAATTATGAAAAAACCGATATCATTTTGATTTTTGACTTCACCCAAGCTGAAAATACAAGCTCGAGAGAATATAGTGAACAATCTAGTAATGTTTATGGAACAGCTTTAAAACAAGACAATATATTACTTTTTTGACAGAATAAACTTCAACAAAAAGCTGCAATGCAGCAATCGCGCGCCATTGATTAAAGGACTGTGACACAGAGAAATAAATTTCTCTTAATATAGCACGATTATCGCTGGTCCACGACTATAATCGAACCCACGACTTTTGGTTATACATCAGTTATTCCAGGCAGTGTAGCAACCCCTCCAAAACCTTATGAGAAACCTCGAGAGCAGTATCTCCCAAACTCCTCACTAGAATTGATTTCTATGCTATAGTTCGTTTCACCAATCGATGACTTTCTACAGTAATCTTTCAAAAATTCAAACGCATTTATCTAGTCAACAAACAGAATTTAAGATTCATTGTTTTGCATGCTTGTAGTACCCAAACTGGAAAACGAAATCACAAAGTTTAAACTATGTACAACACCTACAAGATATTATAAATTTACTTAAAAGTTTTATTATCTTACTGTAGAGGGCTATTGTTTCGTGAAACAGACTATACAGCATTGAAAGCTCACGAGTGCCTCATGAGGTGTATAGAATCTCATGAGAAACTCATATAAACTTCTCATGAGGTTGGACGGGTTGCCAGATCTTCTTGAAGCTGAAACACAAAACTTCAAGAAAGCAACAGTGAACACTCTTGGGACTACTGCACGTTATAATTTTTGAAAGAAATGTCCTTGCTTTGAATTCAAACTCAACTGCCTTTCTTTTGTAGTAGAGGTGATAAGTCCCTCCGTTGAGTTTGAATTCGAAGAGATTGTCCTTGGAAATGCCGTTGTATTTTTTATAATTATCCAATTATCACAAACACAATTCTATAGTCTTTATTTTCTTCGAGAGAAACACATTGGCAAGCAATAATAGATAAGATTCAGATTGTAGTGGCGTATGAACGTGCAATGAATTTCACGAAGAGTTATTATATAAAAGTTTGTCGATTTGAGAATAAATGAGCAGATATTAACTGGAAAAGGCAAACACTGCGAGAAATAACGGTAGAAATGAACGAAAACTGAGCTGTGATTATCGATCGTATATGGCTCACGACAATTTTTCTGAATAAAACATATATACTAGTCAATTGAATAGTCACGTGAAGTTAGCATTCTAATGAGGCATCGTGCACTTTGTCATTGCACGTTTCTAAGTTGTGATGTGTTTAACATGTTTAATGTGACTGTACGACTTACTATTCCTAAGTTTTCTCCTATGTTTAATTTGACGATCGATAACCAATTTCCGCGAACTGTCCGTACAATTTCTACAACTAACCGGGTTTTCAGGTAACCTAACCCTTTTTTGGTAACCTTTTTTTAGGTTACCTTAGTAGGTAACCTGAAAGTAACCTAAAACTAAAATCCGGTTACCGTTCGAAGTAACGGTAAAAACCACATTTTGCCTTAGAAAAACAGGTAACCGATTTTTCATTTTAGGTTACCATCCGGTTACCTACTGAGGTAACCTGAAAAAGAGGTTACCAAAAAAGGTTAGGTTACCTTAAAACCCGGTTAGATATAGAATTCACCTACAATGGGTGGAATCCGCGAGAAATAGGATTTCACAAAGTGAGATATTTCTACGATGTTGAGCATTGGTCAGAGAAAGCTCCTGAGTGAGAACTGAGCGCTGTACTTAGACTAAAATAAAAATAGACAATTATAACAATACAAACTAATGAAAAATACAAATTGAATACGATGCACCGTGCACGCTTAGTAACAACTGGGCCCATCTTGTGCAGTTATTAGAAAACTACAAAAGCGAGAGAGCATGTTGATTAACGAGATCGCAGACAGTCCGGAACCGTCTGCGTCTCTCTGATCCTCGCCCTGCCTCGTCGATACCGCTACAGGAGCGGCAGGTCAACTGGCAGAGAGTTGGGCGGAGAGCTGATTGCAGAACATTGACGCAAAAGCGAAATTCGCCAGATTAGCTGGTCGCCTCCCGCCCTCTACCAAGTTAAACGTACGCTGTTCACAACGGTTGGATGGACAATGTACTGCGAGAGTCTCGCTAGCATTGAAAAAGACTACGCTTCACATTTGTTGACCGCGGTCAAAACCAGCGTATGTTTTCAGAAAGAGCAGGTTATAGTCTCGCTAACGGAAAGGCGGGAGGGTACTGTATATCTCACTTTCCGCTGTGTATGCACGCACGTCCTCGATTCCAAAGCTTGCCGGTTATGTTCTCTAGTAGTATAGTGGTTCTGCGCCCTGCTACAAACCTTTTGCTCGCAGGTTCGATTCCAGCGAGAGACAGACAGTTATAAATTTGGCACCCACTATAGGATAAGTTGGGATTTTCATGAATATCGAATAGACAGCAGGAAACTGAGAAAACACGAACTATGCTTCTGGCATCTATTTTTGCAACAAAAAACTTTTCAGTTAATAGCGGCAGCATAAACTTAAAGGCACAGCAGAAAACCTAGGTACACAGTATGCTTCTTTTCAGCTATTGACCGCCGCCAGTACTACCCCTGTCAGAAACGACCAACTCAAATTAGGTTGAGAGAGAAGCCGGGATGTTCACGAACACGATCTTCGATCAAGTACACAGCATAAAGCGAGGTACACCGTATTGTTCAAGTTGTTCACCGCTGCTAAAACCACTACAGCCGAATCGACCAACGCAAACACACACTGTTACCTGATCAAACTACACAGCAGAAAACCAGGTACACAGTATTATCAGTCAAATCGATATTTCTCAGTTATTGACAGCTGCTAAAACCACCCCAGCAGAAACAACCAATGCGATAGCCAGCAGTGCTATTGCCAGTGCGGCCGCCCTCTTTTGCATGCTGCGACGGTCCTTTT
The DNA here is from genome assembly GCA_964036275.1 of Litoditis marina. Classification (NCBI taxonomy): domain Eukaryota; kingdom Metazoa; phylum Nematoda; class Chromadorea; order Rhabditida; family Rhabditidae; genus Litoditis; species Litoditis marina. The sequence continues at coordinate 30,821,251 of OZ038434.1, forward strand.
TACGGGCCCAGACTTCGTAGTCGTACAAAGATTCGGGTAAGGAAGTACCTGAAATGCCTTTATTTAGCGTTTATTCACAATTAGCAAGCCACTGTACTAAGTATAGTTGGCAGTTATTGAGTTAAAAAAAACAACTCTTTATTCACGAAAATCCGTCCACTTTCCTATTTCCGTGTTGAGCTCATTTCCATCTACATTCTGAAAATGTAGCGTTTGCTCATCGGTAATGTTTGAATGACAGAAACTTAGACTAGAGTACTAGAGTTAGTAGTTTTATCTAGGAAGTTAGGTATGCAGAGAATAGTTAGATCTTCCCAATCTCAAATTGCACCAAGAAAACATACCGCTCAAACTCCTAGTTATTCCAAAAGTTCCTGCTAGAATTTTGAAAAAAATGTCAGAATTCAGATTACCGTATCGGAATACCGGTCTTTTGTAGCTTCGGATGTTTTGGGGTTGTCGACTCGGCCCCACACGGCTGCGTCCTGAAATTACAATGTTACAAGTAGTGATACGGGTTGGGTGAACATAACTTTTACTTAGCTCTAATCACGTAGAATTTCTGTTGCGTTGTATTTGACTAATTGGCTATAGTCCCGGCCATACCTACTGAGACTTGGCAGCGAGCCAATAGTTATTCCAAGCCATTTTTAACCACTTTTGAGTTTTGCAGTAAACTGCAAATCGATGTTGTAGGTAGTTCAGTTGCATAAGAACAAGTCTATAAAAAAAGTCTTTTCAAAACTTCTACCTGATCTGATAAATAGCCATCCAAAAGTCTTGGCACGCTGCCAATGAGTCTCAGTGGGAATGAAACGAACTATAATCTTTTTGTTTTTCGACCTGTAACCCGGCGTAGTTTCCAATTTGGTTGAAAACTTTTGGTACGAAAGTTCAACTAACAATCGAAACGGAACAAATGATTTCTGACTAGTCAAATAAGACTGAAATTCTACATCAAACGTTTTTTGTAACCCTGGTCTGATTCTTTTCGTCCGTCGTGGTTGAAAATACAAAATAACTTGAAATCGGTTGAAATCGGAAACTTTCAAACACAGTACGCTTCTGGTATGATGAAACGTTGATCATTAGCTCACCTCTAATGTAGCGAAATTTTGATCTCTGATCTTTGGCCAATCGTTGAGCATTCAGAATTTGATCGGCGTTGAAATAGGGCGGAATGAGAGGCATTTGGTTGGCACTACCGTAAGTTAGGCCACGCCCACAAGCCTGAAACTACAGTATCAGAAAAAGCGGAAAAAGTTGTGTTCAGTATGTTTTAGAAATTTGAACCAGCATGGTTAACGAAGTCGTGTCCAAATCAGAAATTTATTACACAGTGCGTAATAACAGAGCGAAAGTTTGAAACGCGAAATGTTGCCAAAAAAGAGAATGTGAAATGAATATAGAAAAACAGATATAATAATATTTTAGACATTCTATACTAAAGCGACTGTTCTGACAAACGTTCTGACTTAGCTACCGTATCAATGCCACAACCGCCGTGCTGTATTTCGAGACAGCATTTATACTTGTTGATTTGAAGAGTTATGTCTTCACTGGGAATGATTAAAATACTACCCTGATTCAAGACGATTTTGGTGTTGTTTCCAGATGATTGGCAATGAGAATGGTTCAAATGGCTAAACAAAAGCCTCTTACCCCGCAGGAATCGCCCGGTCGAAACAACTTCAGCGCACACAGATCACATTTATCGTAGAGGTTGGCCGGTCGCCGCAACATCAGCGTATTCGCGTTCCGTCGCGGAAAATCCCGAGACACCGGGAAAAGCTGGAGAGGACAGAAAAAGTTGACAGTGCTTATTGTGTTTACTCCTATTATATACTCTGTTCTACCAATCGATGACTTTCTACAGTAACCTTTCGAATATTCAACGATATTTATCAACAAGCAATCAAACTTTTAGATTCACCTTTTTTCTGTGCTAGTAGCAACCAATGTAGAAAACGAATTCTTTTATACTAAGAAGAAGCTGCTTCTACAAAGATCTGTGACATGTATGATTATCAACGCCTCGTAACGAGGCGACGAGAACAAATAAATGTGAACTTCTGATCGTCCTAACTGAGACTTTGGTAGCGTGCCGAAGACTTTTCTGGATTTTTTTTAACACGTGACAGTTTTCGCTCTCCATGTCCCATGTGTATATGAAAAACCTCATCGGAAGTTTTGTTGGCACACTGCTAAATGTTGGAATGCTCCTCAGACAATTTTCAGCCGATTAGCCAGCCCCTTTTGTAGCGGCTTCGACGAGAGAGTGGGCAAGTCAAAAATACTCGCTTCCGTAGCATGCCACTGTGTTCGCGGGTGAAAACTATACCGTACCCGCTGATTTCTCGAAATCGGCCGGTCAATGGTGCCCCTCCTGCGCCCTGGCTCCCCAGGAAAAGGGACTTTGGGACGAGCGTGATGACGTTGCGTCGCCGGCGCCTTGCGCTGCGCCGCGAGCGTATCGCGTCGCGTGCCAAGAGTGCCGCGGCGCGTCGCGAGCGTGTTGGACTGAGTTGGGTGAAAGTGGGTGCTGATGGTGGGCAAATCGTTGTAGGAAAACGCTGACGTCGACCACGGGGGAATCGGCTCGTTTGGTCTGCAATCATATTGGTCCGAATAGTTTGTGAACAGAAAGTTATTGAACAACTTTCTTCTAAACGAAGAGAACAGTGGTTTTGTATTTTTCACGCAGTATGCAGCAACATTTATTATTGTAACAATATTTGTGCTGAGCGATACTGACAACAGTTCTAAAAAACGTTCTTTTGAACGGTAGGCCCTCTCTCTCTCTCTCTCTCTCTCTCTCTCTCTCTCTCTCTCTCTCTCTCTCTCTCTCTCTCTCTCTCTCGCTCTCTTTCTCCCTCTATCTCCCTCCCTCTCTCAAAACCTCAAAACCATCAAAACGTTGGTTTAAAAGTTTTCGAGAAAGCCACTTTTGGATATCCGCAATGTTGTGATCAATGCCTAATCTGCGAGAGCGATTGCTATTCGAATACACATCAAACGTGTGAAACACATCACAATCCAGAAACGTGCAGTTATGAAGAATTGGTCGTGTCTCTCGATTTCACGTTTCAGACACACGTTTTCACGTTTTACGTAAATAATTCATTGATTGTAAGTGAACCTACCTCTTAACTCTAAGATAATCCGAATCGGCCGATTGGGATCTACGATATTGATTTTCCAAAATATTTCCCTCCGGTATCGTCAGATCACTTTCTCGTCTACCGTAGTATCGAGAAAAAGAGGGCGGAGCCACGATGACGTCATCATCATATTGATCGTCCCCTGAAATGTATAGAGTTCATAGGGTTTCCTCTTCCAACAGCAAGTCTATTCAATGTATGTTTTCGTACTATGTTTGTAACTTGATCATGTTGTTTTTGGAGCGTAACTAAAAGCAAAGCGAAACAAAAACATTGAGCCGCTGCTTCTGCCGTTTTCTGCCTCTGCCATTTTTGCATCGGAGCGCGTGTCATGATTTGTTGGATTGGAGCGCGTTTCATAAAATCGACCGTTCTGTCCTCCTTTAACCTACGAAGAGAGCGGGGTAGGACAAAAAAAAGTTGGTTCGCCTTGAAATGAGCTACCTCTGAAATACTCTTTGAGTTTCACCGATTAGAATTACTTATTGAGTTCCTCATTATAAGGTCACATGAACTTTAGGAAAGCATGAGATAACAGTGCCGGTATGCTCTAGCATACGTAACTTGGTTTCTCAGTCAATACCGAAAACAATTTGATAACAAGGCCGAGTGGTCGACTGGTTGTGTGCGCGCTAGCACTCAATACACCATGGATCGATCCCACTCGGTGCGGTATCTTCATGGCGGACCGCATGAGCTGGTAATAAAGCTCACCCACGCCTAGTTTCTCTTCTACGGACCCCACCCCTCTACGGATACTGGAATGTGATCATTGTCTTGGTGGCAATTGTATGAATAAAGTAACACACGGCTGAAATGGTTGTCGTATAAGATTATTATTATATTATAACAAGAGAATTACAGTCGAGTTTCCAACCCACCAAGTGACAACGGGTACGTGGTGTCGTCCTGGTTCATGTAGATGACGTCCTGTTCGGCAGCCCGCGGCGCGAACTGCGCGGCAGCCCCTCCGTAGTTTGACGCCACCGAGTCGTAGGGAGGCAGGTGGGTTATCCTGAGACATTATTTCGATCAATCAATACGGTGAATGTATCGCAGTTTTGTTGAAGTTGGTTTTGTTGTTAAAATTAGAAGTTTTCGATATTACAATTATAATAACATTTAAAGTACCCTTCGGTAACAGCATATCCTTTTCATCCGAAGTTTTCTATTCTAAATTCGTTGTGAAACGAATCACCTTAATCTGCTGTACTTGTTTTTAGATGTATGGATTTTATCGTAGGTCAAACTTTCTAGATCCAGATCACGGATCAAACTACAACTAAGTTTACCTTGTGTACCTTGTTCCCTCCGGTAACTGCGCATATTCCTCATCAGAAGCTGTTCTATCCTGAATCGGTTGTGAAACGAATCACCTTAATCTGCTGTACTTGTTTTTAGATGTATGGATTTTATCGTAGGTCAAACTTTCTAGATCCAGATCACGGATCAAACTACAACTAAGTATACCTTGTTCCCTCCGGAAACTGCGCATATTCCTCATCAGAAGCTGTTCTATTCTGAAGTCGTTGTGAAATTGAGCTGTTTTCCGTGAAATGGGGCGTGGTCGAACTACTAATTGAGATGGGGACTTGACGACGAGCCACAGCTGTTTCTTGTTTGGTTGGCAGGGGGGTCGGCTCACTGAGGTCCGCTGGAATTATCAAAAACTTGGAAAAATAGTTTCCACTTTTCCTAAAGGTTGAAAATTGATTGTAATTATTATAACAGAGTAGTTTTCGAACGAAATTTGTTGATATGTGTTTCGACTAGATGATTTGGCGACTAGATTCGATGAAACCAATGAATACGCATGTTTCACTCATACAATACATCTTCGATCGATAAAGTAATGATGAAACTAACATGGTCTGCGCCTTCGCTCGAAGACAGCTTCGAGTTCACCACGAGAGTCGCGGTAAGAGATGAGAGAGTCCAGACGGTCAGAGGCCGAGGGGACTTGGCGAGGACTTGGCTCCAGATTGGCTGAAAACAAAGCTGCTCGGTGGAAAAACCCAACAAGTGATGTATAAAGTTCGCCCTTTTCGAAGCCAGCCTACATAGTGTTTTTTGTCTTATCCTGCGCATTTATACTTGGTCCCGTTGCTTATTGGTTGAACATCATAATTTCTGGTGTGCACGAAAATCAACCTACAACTACAATCCACAACTATGAAGCCCCTAAGAAAACATCAAATTACACTAATACTTATACTAGTTTGAATTTTTTTATAAAGTTTCACCGGTGTTCTACCATTCACATTCTACTTTGAGATGGTTGACAAATCAGCCTCAGTTTTGGACAAAACTTGTTAGTTTTCCTGACCAAAATCTCTCTAGTGTGCTCTGAGCAAGCCGAACAGAAGTATTTCAATAACCGAGCACAGAATATGGAAGAAAAAGGAACCGAGGCTTCATTACCCGAAAACTAACCAATAACCGTAGTCGTACCCTGTTCCTCCTTCTTGGTGGGAACGTTTTCGTACACCCCGACGGGTCCAGCATTGTGTTCATGTTCCTGGAGAAAGACAAACACATAGTCGTCGTCAACGGAAAGGCGAGAGGGTACTGTATATCTCAATTTCCGCTGTGTACGCACACATGTGTTCGATTCCAAATCCCGCTCCATATGTTCTCTACTAGCGCAGTGGTTAGCGCCCTGCTACGAATTTTTTGCTCGTACTCTAGAATTTCGCGGCGAGTCGCCGGCGACATGGAGGGGTCGGCGGAGTGTCGCCGGCGGGTCGCCTGCGAGTATTTTTTGGTCGTTGATTATGGATAAGATATATGTTAATCAGATACGTATACTTGTAGTTTTTAGGTGGGTGACATGTTTATACATGAACAATGAAGCCGTGAATCTCAACGTGTCTATTTCTGGCGACGATAAGTATATACAACATTTTTATTCTCTATAAAATTACCAGTTCCGGTATCTGATTACTATATAGAACGTTCAGTGTGAAGGACCTAAAAATAATTGCAGGCGACCCGCCGGCGACACTCTGCCGACCCCTCCATGTCGCCGGCGAGTCGCCGCCAAATTCTAGAGTAGGTTCGATTCCGGCGAGAGTCAGAAATTTACATATTTGGCACTCACTATAAAAGTGGTAGTATCATGACCTACTCTCACCAGTTTTATGAATCCCGTTTTCGTTTCTACTTCCAACTCGATAACAACCTCATGACATTGCGCCATAATTTTGCTCCGATGCTACACTACTAAACTGTTTTGAGGTCACTTTCGCTGTAATTTTTTTTTGCTTACTACTCTAGAATTTGGCGGCGACTCGCCGGCGACAGGGAGGGGTCGGCAGAGTGTCGCCGGCGGGTCGCCTGCGATTATTTTTAGGTAGTTGATTCTGGATAAGATACATGTCAATCAGATACGTATACTTGTAGTTTTCAGGTGGGTGACATGTTTATAAATGAACAATGAAGCCGTAAATCTCATCGTCTCTATTTCTGGCGACGATGAGTATATACACAGTTTTTGTTTTCCGTAAAATTACAAGTTCAGGTAAATGATAACTATATAGACGTTCAGTGTGAAAAACCTAAAATTAATCGCAGGCGACCCGCCGGCGACACTCTGCCGACCCCTCCATGTCGCCGGCGAGTCGCCGCCAAATTTTAGAGTATGCGGTAAAAAAGAACTCAAAAACTCTTTTAGTAAATGTTCAACTCACCCTAAGGCTCTCGACGACCCTTCGATGAATCCTCTCATTCAATCGATTGATGTTTCGAATTCGCTCCTCATCTCGACTGGAGGCTGTGGCCGGGAATCTGAATCGATTGTTGTTTAGATACAAAGAATACATAGTAAAGTGAGGATATATAAAAACAAATCGTAGTATGTATAAATCTATATTCCGGTAGGGGCCCTCATCAGTAGATGCCCTACCCAGTTAACGATAATGTAGTGAGAATATATAGTCTGTTTCACCTATCGATGTACTCCTACAGTAATCCGTCAATTAATCAAGGGGGTGTTTTCTGATGAAAAGTCATTACTTTGGTTTCAAATTTTCAGAATTAGTAGTGATAAACATGCAGAAGACATTATGAACATTGCGAGGCGTTCTGAATACGCTAATATAGTAAACTTTGACCTGGAAGTGTTAGCAGATTACTGTAGAGGATTATAAGTGGGTGGAACAAACTATAAGTAAATAGGATGTTGGCAGTATTGAAATCGAATGCGGACACCCTAGCCAGTGTAGGGCTCACGTTTTCATATAGGATTTGTCAAACCGTTGTGGAAACCGTACCATCGATTTTGTAAGGGGCGCGGTTTGGCGAAGGGCCAGCCAGTCTGCGTATCATTGATCTACACATTCTCTCAACTGCTGGCACATAATCAACGACCGCTCGCCCCGAATCGCTCAATCAATCGAGCCCTCTGCTGTCTTTATGGGGAAAATGGCGACTATAGGAAGTCAATGCGATATGCGTTGTGTTTGTAGTTTGATCATTGGCAGCAGCGTGCAGCAAAATGAAAGTACAACTTTGACCTGAGTACGTATGCTAGAAGATTCCGGCACCCCCATCCCATCCTGCGTCTCCACAAATACACGCTATTTCTCTGCTCTTACATCCCGCCGGGATGTAAGAGACGAGAAATCGCGAGGCAAAGCGAGAGACGCAGGATGGGATGAAGGTGACGGGATCTTCCAGCATACGTACTCTGGCGGCGTAGCAATCCCTAAAAAATCTCATGAGACACCTCATGAGCTATTCCAATGAGCTTCTCATGAGATTCTATTGATTGCTATGCTACGACATTGATAGTTCACGAGTAGCTCATGAGGTATCTCATGAGAAACTCATATGAACTTCTCGTGAGATTGGAGGGATTGCTACGCCGCCAGAGTACGTATGCTGGAAGATCTCGTCACCTTCATCCCATCCTGCGTCTCTTTGCCTCGCAATTTCTCGTCTCTTACATCCCGGCGGGATGTAAGAGCAGAGAAATAGCGTGTATTTGAGGAGACGCAGGATGGGATGAAGGTACCGGGATGTTCTAGCATACGTACTGTGGTCCAACCCAACTACCCACCGACGCCGAGCGGCCATTAACTGCCGCTCAATTAACTTTGTTTTGAAATCCCGATTATTATAGACAATTCTTTCTGTCAACTATTGTGAAGCTCAACGAGGCTGAATGGAAACACTCGAAATCTATGTTTCGCTCAAGAAACGGAACTATGCGTTTCTGAAAGTAATCGATAACTGTGGCGTCACCTTCTGATCTAGCAAGTCAATAAACGAATAAATTTCAAAAATAGTCGGTAACTCATGACGTCGCCTTCTAACCTTACAGAAAATCGATAAACGAGTCAATTCCAGAAATATTCAATAATTTGTGACCTACCCTTCTAATCTATGGAAATCAATAATAGGGCGAAAATAATCGATAACTGTGACGTCACCTCCTGTCTCTGACGCGAATCGGTTGATTGGGGTTCGATCCGCCGGCATCGACTAGAATCCAATTGCGACCATTGTCCATCTCATCACAACGTCAACAGATACAGTAACCCGGTCGGAAGAGATTGGGAACGCTGAACATGTATTGGATTCACGTCATTATACTAGAAGTAAATTGAATAGTCACGTAATGTCAGCATTCTAATGAGGAATCGTGCACTTTGTCCTTGCACATTTTTGAGTTCTGCTGTGTTTAATGTGTTTCACGTGACTGTGTAGTTGAGTAACAGTATAGTAAGAAAAATAACTTATAATAGAACAGACCGCAGACAATATGAGGGTTGATTTAATCTGCTCTGTGGTTGTATATCTAAACACGCCATAATCACCGAATTTCCATCGAAAAGCAATCATGAATTGAGAGACAAAATTTAAACATTCACTCAATTTGAGTTGGAAGTTTGTTTGAGTAACTTGATTGATTGATTTGTTTATTTACATGCAAGCATGTGATATACAAGAGGAGAAATAACAATATGACAGAAGGACACAAAAAGATTCAAAAGCGGGAAAAGGGTCGGTTCTATATTCTATTTTTATATTTTAACTTGAGTAGTTTATATAGATAGAATGTTACATAACCGAGTTCGTTTGTGATTTGTTCTATATTCCCGACGTGTTTCTGACCATATGGGATCTGTAAATTGAATCATTTCAACATTGGCCTTTTGTGTAAATCTGACCTTACTAAGCGTTATAATATTATAATGTTCCTATAGGAAAATTACAGTTTGTTCTGGACCAAAGAAAATGGGCACTTTACAATTTTTCAAATATTTTTTTATTGTATCCCTAGATTTGAGATTTCTGTGGCGTTCAAAGCTTTGGGTCAGATCGCGCGAAAATAAACAAATACTGAATGGATTGGCAGAGTGGGTGAAAAAGAATGTCTCGTGATGCTTCGAACTTATTTTTTAAGTTGGGTGTTGTAAAAAGTTGGAATAATAGAGAGAGAGAGAGAGAGCAGAAAAAAGAGAGAGTGAGATAGTACTTTTCATTCCCAAGTGTATTCCTATAGTATAATTTCCAAACTATCCGTGTAAAAAGTTCGAGAAAAAGGGTAGAAATAGTTGAAAGATAAATTGGAGAAACTTGATGTTTTCTTGAACAAGTCATTGAAAAAAGGAAGAATATAGGGAGTGAAGAAATTTTTTTGTAGTTTGGGCCCGGAACACGTTCATTATTGCGACTGGAATATAATGGGTTCGAACTACAAACAGTGTGGTTCATATATAGTCGTTGCCAACAGAAAGGCGGGAGGATACTGTATATCTCACTTTCCGCTGTGTACGCACACATGTCTTCGGTTCCGAATCTTGCCGGTCACGTGCTCTAATAGCGCAGTGGTTAGCGCCCAGCTACGAAGCTTTTGCTTGCAGGTTCAATTCCGGCAAGAGACAGAAATTAATAAAATTGGCACTCACTATAGCTGTCCCCATTCCTACAGTACCTTTTCACATTATTCATTGACTTTTTCTAGTGGTTACTTCAACTTTGTGAACAATATTCTCGAACACCACTGTGATAGGTTATAATGATCATGAGACAGAATTATTCAGCTTTCCCATAAAATGTATGGTATAGTCTTTTCCATTCCTACTGAGACTCCTACAGTAGGATTTCCAAACTTCCAAGCCGTTTTGCTCACTTACTTTTGATCGGAGAAGTTGACGATTCTCGTACCTCATTCTCCTTCTCAGGTAGAGTAAATATACGAGAGCACTTTCCATGAACTTCATTTTCAGCTTCACAACAGCTTTCAGAAAGTTTGTAGGGTTACTGTAGGAGTCTCAGTAGGAATGGTGTGAACTATACTAAGACGGACTTGAAGTATTGTAGGTCTCAGTAGAAATGAAAGAGACTATATAACGGTAACCAGAGGTACGCGCGAACCCTGTACATACTGTAGAAGTTCACGTTGAAACGAAAAGAACTATAGACAGAGTGAAAAGGGATAGGATACATGTACTGAAGACTCAGAACACTTCTACCCTCTGAACTTTTTGCTGGCCTGAACTGTTTGAAGAGAGCAACTTGGCACATTTACACCAACCAGTACGGACACTCGAGAAGTATGGCAGAGAGAGGGAGAGGGAGAGGAAGAGAGGAAGGGAGAGAGAATAAAAAGAGAATGAATGAAAAAAGAGGGATAGAGAGAAGGAGAGAGAAAGAGAGACAGGGGGAGAAGGAGAGTGGGAGAGGGAGAGAGAGAGAAGGAGAGAGAGAGAGAGAGAGAGGAAGGGAGAGAGAATAAAAAGAGAATGAATGAAAAAAAGAGGGAGAGAGAGAAGGAGAGAGAAAGAGAGACAGGGGGAGAAGGAGAGTGGGAGAGGGAGAGAGAGAGAAGGAGAGAGAGAGAGAGAGAGGAAGGGAGAGAGAATAAAAAGAGAATGAATGAAAAAAAGAGGGAGAGAGAGAAGGAGAGTGAAAGAGAGACAGGGGGAGAAGGAGAGTGGGAGAGGGAGAGAGAGAGAAGGAGAGAGAGAGAGAGAGAGAGAGAGAGAGAGAGAGAGAGAGAGAGAGAGGAAGGGAGAGAGAATAAAAAGAGAATGAATGAAAAAAAGAGGGATAGAGAGAAGGAGAGAGAAAGAGAGACAGGGGGAGAAGGAGAGTGGGAGAGGGAGAGAGAGAGAAGGAGAGAGAGAGAGAGAGAGGAAGGGAGAGAGAATAAAAAGAGAATGAATGAAAAAAAGAGGGAGAGAGAGAAGGAGAGAGAAAGAGAGACAGGGGGAGAAGGAGAGTGGGAGAGGGAGAGAGAGAGAAGGAAGAGAGCGAGACTAAAAAAGGATAAAAGAGACAGAGAGAAATGAAGATAAATAGAGACTTTACATCAAAACTGATAGAGCTTCTTTAATGCCAATCATACGTATCGATTTTTTTCGCCTGCTAATGTGTGATTAGACCTCGGAAAGACAATGTTGATTCTAATGAGCGGAATGGAGTGCGGCGAATCAAAATGAGTCCGGTTATCTGAGTCTGGACTGGTCATTTAATCAGGAAGGAGGGGGGGTCTCTCTCTCTCTCTCTCTCTATCTCTCTCTCTCTCTATTTCTCTCTCTCTCTCTCTCTCTATTTCTCTCTCTCTATCTCTCTCTATCTCTCTCTATTTCTCTCTATCTCTATTTCTCTCTCTCTCTATTTCTCTCGCTCTCTCTCTCTATTTCTCTCTATCTATATTTCTCTCGCTCTATTTCTCTCTCTCTCTCTTCCTCTCTCTCTATCTCTCTCTATCTCTCTATCTCTAGTTCTCTCGCTCTTTTTATAACTCTCTGTCTCTCTCTTTAGACCTCTCTCTATCTCTCTCACATAGAGAGAGAGTTACTGTCAGATTATCGATCGATTGTAGATCACTGGAGGGGGGGGGTATTCTGATTTTATCGGTGATTATTGATTGGTGGGATTGGTCCGGAAAGAAAGAGATATTCCGAATGAGAGAAGGTTTATAGTTTGTTCCACCCACTTATAACCTTCTACAGTAATCTGCTAACACTTTCAGGTCAAAGTTTAGTATATTAGCGTATTCAGAACGCCTCAAAATGTTCATAGTGTCTTCTGCATGTTTACTACTACTAACTCTGAAAATTTGAAACCAAAGTAATGACTTTTTCATTAGAAAACACCCCCTTGAATAATTGACAGATTACTGTAGGAGTACATCGATTGGTGAAACAGACTATACTCTATAAATATCAGTAGGGGAGGGCAAGCGGTTGTTTCACAATTGATGGGTGATTTTTCTGGTTTCATGAGCTGGTGAACTCAAGAATAATGGAGAGATACATCAGATTTCCGTTTCAACCGAGGAAAATGTTGGTTACGGTAGAATAATAGTAATAGGAACAGAGCTATGGTGAAAAGAGAAAGAGAGAAAGAGAGAAAGAAAGAATGAAAGAAAGGAAAATACCGAGCAAGAAAAGACATATCACACAGAAAAATAGAGAGTCAAATGAGAGAGAGAGAGAGATATCAAGAACAGGGAGAATGGAGAGAAAGAAAGAGGGAAACAGAGAGAGAGAGAGAGAGAGAGAGAGAGAGAGAGATAGAGAGAGAGAGAGAGAGAGAGAGAGAGAGAGAGATAGATAAAGAGAGAGAGAGAGAGAGAGAGAGAGATAGATAAAGAGAGAGAGAGAGAGAGAGAGAGAGAGAGAATAGCGAGGGATAGAGATAGTATAGAAGTTAGTGTGATCAATTGAAACAAAGCAGATGCATAACATAAGTGGCGCGAGGGACGAAAATCATATGTAGTGACCAGCTCTTGAGATGAGAGGAGAGAGAGAGCTAAAGAGAGAGAGATAGAGATAGAGAGGAGGGAGAGAGAGAGATTGAGATAGAGAGAGGAGGAAGATAGAAAAGAGAGAGAGAGGGGAGAGAGGGAAAGAGATAGAGAGAGGGAGGGGAGAAAAGAGATAGAATAAGAGAGATAGGGAAGAGAGGAAGAGAGATAGAGAGAGAGATAGAGACGGACGACAGAGGATAGAGGAATAAGATGAGAAGAAAGAGAAAGAGAAGGAGAAAAAGAGAGAGTAGAAAAAACCAGAGGATAAGAGAGGGTAGACTAAGCAAGAGAGATAAAGTGTTTTCACTCCGTTCAGTTGTTTAAAGACCGAAATGTTTCTAGTTAAAGAAACCGTTCCGCTATAATCTGAGTTACACGAAATATTTAAAAAGCTCCAAAAAGGTTCTTAATGTCTTCCCATAGACCATGAAAAAACTTTCGGTTTGAAAATTTGTAAAATGTTCATAACATCAAGCAATAAAAAAGAGGACTTGAACATTTTTACTGTGACGCAACTTGACTTGGTTCATTAACGTCCAAATTTATTTCCATTTTGTTGTCTCTAATTGTGTTGTCGTTTATGATAGAAAGTTTTAAAAATGTTTTTGTACTTCTATATGTTATTTTGAGCATACCCTGTACGCAACCCCCTATCGGTGTCATTACGTAAGTCGCTTTTTTGAGAAACGAAGCGAGATAGAGATATAAAAGTATATATTTTTGGTAATGGTTTCTCATTCACCAAAAGGTCATATTGTTAACACATAAGTCAAAATTAGAGAGAGACGGATTCTTTAAACATCCTCTATAACAGATGAAAATAGATCAAAACATATTGAAGATGGAGACATTTTTAGTAAAATATGCTCTAAAACAGATCAAAACCTATTGAAGATCAAAATACGCTCTGTTAAACAGCCTATAAAACAGGTTGCGGACTTCTAAAGTCCCGCCAACTTTGGATATGGTTCAATGAGAGATTAGAGAGGGGGTGAAAGGAGTGTTGGGATAAGGAAGGAATTAGGAGAGAGAGAGAGAGAGAGAGAGAGAGAGAGAGAGAGAGAGAGAGAGAGAGAGAGAGAGGGAGAGAGACGTTAGAGAGAGAGGGAGAGAGCAATAGAGAGAGAGAAGGAGAGAGAGAGACGTTAGAGAGAGGGAGAGAGCAAGAGAGAGAGAGAGGGAGAGAGAATAGAGAGAGGATAAAGAAAGAGGATAGAAAGAGAGAGAGAGAATAGAGAGAGAGAGAGAGAATAGAGAGAGGGAACTTCTATCAGCGAACTTCTATCAGTTACTTTTCAAGTTGTGACTAGTTGAAGAGAACAAATTTCTACAGTCACTACTAACTAACCATAGTTCAACCTTTGGTTTTCGTTTTATAGTATAGCAAAGTAGGTATGAAGCCATAAATTAAACGTTATTCTAAACAAAATATAAGTTTTTTCCATTCAATTTAAGTTAATTTTATTGTATTAATTAAACTCACATTAGGTATGAATCCATGAATCAAACTGTGGAATATTATGACGTCAATGTGACGTGACTTGTATGATTACCCATAAATAGTGACCTTGTGATCTCAAAATTCTCCATATTGCTAATTATCAAATGTCTGCTAAACATCTGTGATCTTCCCATTTTTTTTTTCATCACGCAATCTCTCTTTCTCTCTCTATTCCTCACTTTCTCTCCCCCCCCCCTTTCTCTCTCTCGCTCTCTCTCTCTATTCCTCACTTTCTCTCTCTCTCCCTATATTCCTCTCTCTCTATTTCTCTCTTCATCTCTCTACATACATCCCCCCCTCTCTCTCTATTTTCTCTCTCCCTACCTTTGTGTGCAGTGTACCATGCTTTCTGCACTAATCTATGCCATTAACCACTTTGTCCAAAAGAGACGTCGTTTTATATTATGAAGAGAGCAGAGAAAAGATTAGAATTGACAATTCCCCCCCCCCCTCTCTCTCTCTATCTCTCTTCATTTCTTTTTCTCCGTCTCTCTCCCTCTTTCTCCCTCCCTTCTCTCCACCCGTCTCTTTCTCTCTTCCCCTGCCACTCTCTGCTTCTCTCCCTCTCTCTCCCTCTCACTCTCTCCCCTCCCTCTTTCTCTGCCCCCTCTCACTCTCTCACCAATCAGAGTCTTTTCAGCACCATCCGCCTCTTTTCCAATCAAACACATTTTGCCTCCATTTTCATTCCAAGCCGACTTTCAACTTTTTATTTTCCCCAAATAAGTTTTATATTTTATACTTTAATCATAAAAGAAAACGCTCATAAACTCACGTGAAGTGTGAAAAAACGTGATCAATATTTTGTTTTCGTTGTAGTTTTGTGTTTCCTGCAGTTTTTTATACAAAAATGTATGGAAAATTCAATGAAATTAAGAAATTGAGTTCTGCATACGTTTAATATCTTGTTTTTGTTTAAAATTGTATATGTTTCCAATTGTTAAGTTGTAAAAGATGGAACAAACAACAGTTGTTTAGTTGTTTGCTAACAAACAACGAAAAGTGTGTTCTGTTGAATATTTTTGTTTACAATATTAGAATTCTTCAGAAAAAAGTGTTGAATAGATAAAAGTTCATCAAATTTTTCATACAATAAAATTGATCTTAAAACAGCTGTAGAAAAGCCCTGAAATCGGAAAATTTTCACTCTTAAAAACATGTAAATGTTCAAACAATTTCTCAGAAAATTTCATAACAGTTAGCTTCTTCACACAAAGTTTGATCATAAAACCTCTTTCAACAATAGAAAAGTCAACTGAAAAATGTAACGAACTTTTCGATGTTTCAGTGTTTTTTACACAGAAATTTCGACTAGCAAAGTTTTTCCAGTTGGGAGAAGATTTTTTCATTATATTACACTGATCTTTGTATCATTCTGATTGAGAATAGTAGTTTTACAAGGAGTAATCAAATCTTCTTTGTAGTTTGATCGCTTTGGGAATCGCTCAGAACAAGCGTCGTTGCAAAACAGTAAATTACTGTTTATACAGAGTGGCTGTCATATATAGGGGGTGCCAAATTTATAGAAGTTTGGCGCTCGCCGGAATCGAACCTGCGAGCAAAATGTTGGTATCTACGCGCTAACCACTACGTTTAATATTTAATAATTTATTGCTCATATATAAATAACAGAACAAATTGTAACGTGTTATGATGACGATTATACATGAACTTATGTAAAAGAGAAAATTAAAATACCGAGGATGGAGAGATATTGAATCTGGAGAGATTCAGAAATTTTGATGCAGCTGATGGAAAAAGAGAGAACAAAGAGAAATATCACATATAAAGGTTTTTCATACGAGAAGCAGGGATAATCTTGTAGTCGTACAACTCATAGTACTTGATAATGAAGGTAGTTCTGAAGTAAGGCGGAACAACGAAAACATAATAGTCCTCAACAGATGCGTTAGGAAATTGTTCACAATGAGAGTGTACTTCTTCACAATAGCGAGCAATTCTCTCGAGCTGACTGGGATACAATGTTGGTGGAACATGGTGTTTGTAGAAACTATCGAATGAACCGGGAGCAGGAGTAGAAGTTGGATCATCAGTTGGAGGGGATTCAGAAAAAGTTGGACAAGTATTATGTTCAGATGAATTGGCTTGAGGAGAATCACATGTAGCTGAGGGAGAAGTAATAATGACAGAACTTCTACTTTCTTCAACTACCTCCATTTCTGTCTGAAGATTGGTGTCGGCTGGACTTGGCAGGATTGTAGTTTGGTCGGTGACCTCAGCTCGGGCGGCGTCTCGTTTCGATTGTCTGGCGAGGAATCCGGCCTTTCGCTGTTCCGGGGTCTCGAACTTCCGCACATGAAAAGTTGACATAGAATCTTCGGATTTCATAGCAGTAGAAAGATCAATCAGACGAGGAAACGGAATACCATCTTTGACCGAAACTTTTAGTGGGCGAGGTAAACCATCTTGACGAGGTTTACCCAAACGGTGTAGAATAGAGATATGAGATGGAGAAACGGACACCAAATTGAAAATTGCATTCACCTTTTTCTTTGTTGAAGAATCATCTGGTAGGCCATAAATAGTGAGACATCGACGATCATGGAAACGGTGGAGTTCAGATTGAATAATGGTGGGCAGGGAATGGGTCAGATAGTCGAGTTTGGAGTTGAGTGTTTTGATTTCACTCAAAATGGTGGAAAAATGGGTTCGAGATGGTACCATTTTTGGACGAGGCGATGGCATGATAATCAATCGAGAGGGGTCACCTCACACGACCGAGACAAGGGGTGGAATTGACCGAGACAAGGGGTGGAATTGGCAGCTCTCTTCCGCCAAGGGTTCGAACCGAGGTCATGTGTTTCTACACAGCAAAAACTGAGATATACAGTACCCTCCCGCCTTTCCGTTGGCGACGACTATATATTGAATTTTCCTCTCGTCGTCTGACGTCTCTTCGGGGCACACTATTTCTCTAGATTTGTTGCAATACAGTTTCGACCAAACGCGAATTTGTAATTAACAGAGCGCGTTCCGAGAGAGCGAGCCCTGATGTTTGTAACTACCCCCAACCAACCTCAAAAACCTTGTTTGACCTACTTAAAAAATTGAATAGTCACGTAAAGTTAGCATTCTGATGAATAATTGTTCTTCTTCATTACGTTTCAGACTTCTGCTGTGTTTACCACATTCCACGTGACTATTCGATTGACTATATCCCATTCAAACCTGTCAGTTGGCGCCAAATCATACCGTCACCCTGAAAGTTTTCCGGCCGGGATCATTTTCCGGCCCCACTCGCAAATGTTTCGTTTTTGGAATTCATGTAATATATCGTGGTTGTCGTCGCGGAATTATGTGGAGGCAATCAATTTGTAGCGGCGCTCCCGTCTCTCCGGGCCAGACGACGAGAGCACCGCGAGACAGTGCGAGGGCCACGAGGTGCAGACGCCAAACGAAGCGAGAGAGTATGGGGAGCAGGAGGCGCAGACGCAACGCGCGCGGCGAGAGACTGCCGAGGGCGGCGGCGAAGCATAAATGAAAGCGCGCTTAGTCGGGCGGAGGTCCCTCGATGATGTCATTTCTCTTTCTCAGCTGTTTCTATGTCTCTCTCTCTTTTACTCTCTCTCTCTCCTTCTCTCTCCCTCTCTCTCTCTCTCGATGATGTCATTCTTTCTTCTCAGCTGATTCGGTCCGGAATTACGGTCGAAGCAGCAGACTACAGACCACAAAGTTTCCTCGTTGTTCATACTAGAATTCAATTGCACACTTACGTGGAACGTGTTAAACACAGCAGAACTTGGATACGTGCAATGACAAAGTGCACGATTCCTCATTAGAACGCTACTTCACGTGAGTATTCTATTCAATTGATTTCTGGTATAGTTCCGGTCATCCTCACTTTGACTTGGCAGCGTACCAATGAACAGTCCAGGCAATTTTTCACCAGCTTGTAGTTTTTCAAACAACTGCAAATCTATGTCAGCGGTTGTTCAGTTTCATAAGAAAACGTGAACAAAAAAATGTCTTCAGAATACTCATTTTTTTCTATAAGAAATAAGCATCCAAAAATCTTGGCACGATGCCAATGGGCCTCAGTGGGAATGAAACGAACTAATATAGGAAACGTGAAGAATACTATGCGCTCTTTTATTATGCTTATAACTGTTAATGTATTTAACATGTTTCTTTTTCCTATGAATTATACTAGTTGTAACCACGTTTTGTTTCTCATTGTTATCATTCAAGCTTCCGTAAACAAAACCTTTTTAGTTCTAAATAGTCTTCAGTTCTAACTTTCCTCGTTTCATACCTCTGTATACCATATGAGAAAGCTGCTTATTTATTAACTGGGTAATCACAACTTAATTGCGACTGATGAACGAAGCTCATTCGCTACACGATTTTAATTTTAGCATAAACTTGTGAAAATTGTAATTGGTACTGCAAGATCGTAGATTTCACTATTCTGTCTTTCTCTCTTTCTCTTTCTATTTCTCTCTCTCTCTCTCCCTTTTGTTCAGATGTTTCCATTTCTTTCCATTTCTCTCGCTCTTTTTTTTATTATATTTCTCACTCGAGTGTGAAACTCTGAAACGACCTTCACACCATAGCGACCTCTACACTTGAGTTAGAGTTTTCGATTTTTGCACTTTTGATTTCGGAATATTGCACGCATTAGCCTTTAACTCCTGAAGAAGTTACCGCTAGTTTTGGCAATGATTGTAATTCGTTATCATAACCTTAAAATAGCACCATTTCCATACACTTTCTATATTGAGGATGTTGTTTATTCAGCTGTGTTTCTGATTGGGCAAGGACATTCCGTTTTTATCTTCCTCTTGTTTTTCTCTCTCTCTCTCTCTCTCTCTCTCTCTCTCTCTCTTTCTACTCTCTTCCTTTCTCTCTTTTTTTTCTCTCTCTCTTCCCTCTTTTTGTTTTTTCTCCCCCTCTCTCTTTTTCTCTTTTTGGTCACAAACCTATTTCAAGTGAACACCAATTCTTTCAAGGATAACACATCTAAAATTCAAGTATACAGTAGGTTCTTCTTTTCTATCAGACGTCGACAAGGAATTTACAATATTGAAACTGCAAAAGTTACTGTCGATATCAAAAAAAAACTAAGCTGACAAATAGAAAAGAACATGCATTAAATTGAATAAAACTTTAGAACTGACACTTTACTAACTTTCTCTAACTTTCTGAACCAAATAATTGGTTTAGAACGAGATCAGGAAAACGTTATAATTAGACGACGTAGTCTTGTATTTCTCACGCAGCATAGCCCCATCTCCTATATACTAAGAGTGAATAGAATAGTCACGTGAAATAAGCATTCCGATGAGAAAACGTGCACTCTGTTATTGCACGTTTCTGAGTTATGCTGTGTTTAACATGTTTCACGTGACTGTGCAATTTACCTACAGTAAATGTTAGGGTTGTTAAAGTTGAACTCGAAACTCGACTCGACTCGAAAAAACTCGAAAATTTTCGAGTTGAGTCGAACTCGAAACTCGAAAACTCGAAATATCTCAAAACTCGAAAACTCGAAAACTCGAAATTTTTCAAAACTCGAAAACTCGATAACTCGAAAAGTCGAAAACTCGAAATTCCCCAAAACTCGAAAACTCGAAAACTCGAAATTTTGAACTCGATTAACAACCCTAGTGAATGTTGTCATATACGGTTGTGTTTGTAGTTTGATCCCCTCGATTTCCGGTCAAAATTCGAAAAAATTGGCGCGTTTCGAGATCAAAGAACAACTTAGATTCGGTCACTCCACTGGAATCAGTGCAATTTTCTTTACAACAAAACAAAAACATTGTAATTTCCCAACATTTGCCAGAAATTGGATTCACTGTATAGGGCACAAACTCAAAAAACAATTGAACTTTAGAAACTCAAATTTTTCTTTTTTCTTATTGAAAATTGACCCATATTTCTGTTTTCATGACAAAAGCAATTGTTTTGCTACATAATTTATTGTTTTGCTTCAGCGACTTCAGCGTTTTTGAGTGATGTCACTGTTTTTGTTTTTTGCCCTGCCAGCTCCACTCTGCATTGAACAACATCACTTTTTTTATATTCGACGCAAAACACTCACATGATGTAAACCTGGTTGTTTCCCTTGGTTAATGTCATATACACACGACCCCTATATCTAACCGGTGGTTTTTGATAACCTAATCGGTGTTTAGTAACCATTTTTCAGTTTTTCCAAGAGGGAACCGATAGGTAGCCTGAAAATAAATTTCGGTTACCGTACAAAAGGTGACTTTTTTACAGTTCAGGTTACGAACCGATTAATTACTGAGGTTGCCTGAAAGATGGTTACCAGAAACCCGCTTGGATATGGAATTCACCCTGCTTTTTTATTCTACGCAAAAACTCCCTATAGGAAGGAAGTCACCGAATCTTCGCTGTCGTTTGATCTGGCGGCTATGAACCGAAAATCGACGGGATGAAACTACAAACCCAGCGGAATGGGGCAACATACACTTTATATGCTTGCTCTCTGAGAAACTATTGACCATGGCAAACCCAAAATGTTGAAGCACCGCCCACATTTTTGGGTTTGCCATGGTCAAATCGGAAGTTTGGAAATGTCATGGTCAAAAAGTACACATCTAATGCTCAAAACCAAGAAAACAATAGTTAAGATCACTCCAAACGGTTTTCAGAGCTAGCAAAAACGATTGCTGTGAACTCATTACTTCTCGAAAAGTTATATAAAAAATAGCTGAGCAAAACTCCCGTTGATGAGATCAATCAAAGTTGAAAAGAGCGACCCCCTACAGGTGTAAACCTTGTTGTTCGCCATGTTTGATGTCATATCGTCGCCCTGTTACGTTGTGAATCGTTTCTGCTGTGTAGTGCGAATTTAGAGTGTGTAGGTCGTTTTGGAAATATGTGAATACAATTGAAACGTTTGTCCCATTTTGATTCGACGGCTACATATTTATGAAAACAGTGATAGTGTAGTGGATAGCGCGCTCGCATTTCGTTGTGCAGGCCACAAGTCCGATTCTACCCCAGGACAGTTTCATAGAGGCTGTATAGTCGTTGCCAACGGAAGAGCGAAAGGGTACTGTATAGCTCACGTGTCGCTGTGTACATCCACATGTCTTCGATTCCAAAATTTGCCCGTTATGTGCCCTAATAGCGCGGCGGTTAGCGCCTCGTTACGAATATTTTGCTCGCAGGTTCGGTTACGGCGAGAGACAGACATTTATAATTTTGGCACCAGTATATTACGGTTCACGTCGGCACGGTCATCCACTTTTGCGTTTCTCCATTCGCGGAACTGAAAAACGAAGAAATAGTGTTGTTTTGAAGAGACGCAGGTTGGGTTAGAAATGCCGGAATGCTATCAACACGCGCTCTAATCAACAAGGTGACCGGATATTTCGGCTCTAAACTAACTAGGGTTGGTGTAACCGAACTAGAAATGCGACAAATAGATCGTTTTTATTTTGCAAACACTGACTTTCCCCAAAATTGGAAGTCGATTTACTTAAGTCTTAAAGTTGCTAATTTTGTGTCACTCTGCTACGATGAATGAACTTTGACTTTTGATTTATCTCTTGCTCAACTAAACTGATAAATGACGCATAAGTTGGTGCGTAGCAGCTTAAAGTTTGTACAAAACATAAGTTGTTCGGCATATATGTGGGCGCAAAAGATGCTAACAGACAGGATGGGCAGGTTGGGTGCATCTATCTCTCTCTCTCTCTCTCTCCCTCTTTTCATCTCGTCACTCGCTCCATCTCATTCTTTTCGCCTCTCTTTCTTTCTCTCTATCAATATTGCTCTTTCTCTTCCTTTCTCTTGTTCTCCCTACCTCTCTCTCCCTGTTCCCCTTTTCTATCGCTCCCTCCTCTTTCTCTCTCTCATTTCCCTTTCTCTCTAGTCATCTCTTCCCTCTGTCGTTCTCGCTCTTCCTCTCCCCTCTCTCTGTAGCCTTCCCTCCCTCCCTCTCTCCCTCCCTCTCTCCCTCCCTCTCTCTCTCTCTTTTACTTGCAACGGGCGCTATCGATTCATCCCAACACGGGCATGTGCAGCCTACTTGCATTCTGCTCAACTCTTCTATTATTTTCACCATTTCCCAGAACCAAATGTAACTTTTATTTAAAACAAACCATACCCCAATCCATTCTTACATACCCAAACATGCTGAAAACTATCTCTGCGTCTCTCTTTTCAGCTGATCTCTCCTCTTCTCTAACCGTTTACAGGCAGATGGCTGGTATACTGGTAGGCTGCGCGTTCAAACGTTTTACGTCACAACCGAATAGAAATGAACTAATGCTAAAAACATGCGTATTGATTGAAAAAAAACGCATTAAACAACTTCTCAAGTGGTCAAAAAAGTTGTGGGAAGGTTGTTGACAAAGCCTAGGTTCATTGCTATAGTGCTCACATTTCCCAACTGGACTCGTTGGCAGCGTGCCAAATACTTTTGAAGACTTTAACTTAGAGAGAACATATGGTTTACGGAAAATTTCAGTGAATACGAATTATAACCAAGGGGAAGAACCCGTCACATGAATTTTGTATTGTTCTGAAATATTTCAACATGTTCAAAAACTGCCTTGAAATTTCATTGGCAAGCTGCCCAAGTCCAGTTGGGAAATGCTCAAAAAATTCCCAGCCACTTTTATTGGCTGAGCGAGAGAGTGTGCAGGTCAGAGAGACTCAGATGTCTGCGGCCTCATTGACCTGTACACTCTCTCGCTTTTGTAACTGGCCAATCGAAGAAAATTGGCGCCAATCCGCCAATCGTTCTGAGTGTGCAAACTATATGTAGAAGGAAAAGGTTATCGAGACATTTTAGGTGTACGTGATACCATCAGCAACAAACTACACACTACAACATACGAACAACGATTCTGAAACATCTTTTTTTATTTCGGTAAAAAAACACCTTAGAGTCTAAGTTCAATATTAACACCAATCAGAAATGTTGCTGATGATCAGAATTTCACATTTACACAGATTTATCTTAATCATAACTGCGTAAAACTTTTTATCTGCAGTTTTTGACTTGAAAAGTCATTTTTGATGCCGAACAGTCAAGCATAGAGAGAAATTTTGGAAAAATCTATTTTATCTTAGTTGCTCTGTTTCTTTTCGTTATTTTTCGAAAAACCGAGCTTCATTCACAATCTTCATAACGCATATTTTTCTACGCAGGCACTCGTTCCCAATACTAATGAATACTGACTCTATCTCGTTTCTTCCTCGCCTCTCTTTTCTCCCTTCTGCTTTTTCTGGTTTTCTCTATTTATCCGTTATTTTTCATTCTTCTCCTTTCAGATTTCCTTATGTATTCATCATGATAGCCTTGTAGCAGTAGAACAGTAGACCAGGTAAATATTTATTTTAATTATTTTCAAAACATCTCAAAATATATACAATACATCATAGACCGTGACATACATGTGTTGATTATCGCATTATTCTATAATTGGTTTATGCACTTAAATTCCCACGGGAAGTTAGACCTTGAAATCTAGAACAAAACTTCTGAACACATTTCAATCATGTATTTCGCTATTATGAGAAGGTCGTCAACAAATGTGGGTAACTTTTAATATACTTTTAGTCAATTGCACAGTCACGTAAAACATGTTGAACACAGCAGAAGTCAGAAACGTGTACGATTCCTTATTAGTATGCTAACTTTCCGTGACTATTCAATTTACTTCTAGTATATAAGTAAATTGGAAAATCCTAAGTAATCGTTAACAAATATTACCTTAATATCATAATAAGACCCTGATGTGTTTGTAGTTTGGTCTCGTCGCTTTCGATCGAGAAATGTTATAGTTCACACCATTCCTACTGAGACTCCTACAGTAACTAACTTCCCGGGAGCTGTTGTGAAGCTGAAAATATTGTTCATCAGAAATCCGCTCGTACATTCATTGTAAATGAGGACGAGAATGAGGTTCGAAAATCCGGTACCTTTCCGATCACAAGTGCGGGAGGAAAACGACTTAGAAGTTTCGAAATCCTACTGTAGGAGTCTCAGTAGGAATGAAAAAGACTATATATGTTTCGACAAGATCAAACTACAACACAGAGTTGGTCACTCATTCACACTTTCTCTCTCTCTCATCTACTGGCCGGAAATCAATTATATTTGAGACGGCGAACGTGAAAAAATCGAAAAAGTGGAGACGTATTAAAAAACTATCAAATATTCGAGAGTTACAATCAGTAGAAAGAAGAAAAAACATAGAAAACTATCAAGAAGTTTGCAGAGTTACAATCGAAAAAATTAACGGAAATTTGATGCAATTAGCAATCTACAAAAGCGAGACATAGGGTGGGTCAATAAGGATATCTGCGTCTCTATGACCTGCACACTCTCTCATCGAGGGCGCTACAAAAGTTGCTGGCTAATTGGCAGGGAAATGCCTGATCATATTTATCATTAAGATACTAAGTACGAAATGAACATTATTAGTTTTCAACTTTATTAAGATTTAAATTGAAGAAAATACAAAAAATAGTAATCGAAACATCACAATATAAGCATAATCATCCGGTCGTTTGCTGTCTTTTTTGGGATTCAACGTTATAGTCGTAATTTTCCCCATAAAGATAGCTGAGGGTCCGATTGATTGACCGATGCGGGGCGAGCGGTCGTTGATTACTTGCCAGCAGTTGAGAGAGTGTGTAGATCAATGATACGCAGACTAGCTGGCCGCTCGCCAAACCCCGCCCCTTACAAAATCGATGGTACGGTGTCCACAACGGTTTGACAAATCCTATACTCTGTCTTCAGATGACGGCGGAAGGCCACAATGTTGACGCGAATCTGCTCGCGTTGGGGAGAGATCACGGACACTATTTCGTCAAGAAAACGTTCGGGAAACCCACGTATTGCCATCATTGTTGCGACAAAATATGGGGCATGCTGACGCAGGGATACGTGTGTGAAGGTACGTGAAGTATGACGTGAGACGTGAACAATTTCAGGTGAAGTTAACGTGCTGAAACGTGTGACTGTTCACGGCAAAATATTATGCAATTGATATTTCCGTTCAACGAGAGCTGTTCAGTTTGTTCGTACCACTCGCTAACGAACATTTATCCAAATTACGTTTCTCGCGCAACTATGTATAGGCGGTGCCAAACTTATACATTTATCCGTACACAGCGGAAATTAAGATATACAGTACCCCGCCTTCTCGTTGTCGACGACTATATCATGTTGTTGGGTTGTATGTTTGAGAAGCGAGTGGGCGGTAATCCCGTCCCCCCATTTTCCTGAGTCCGTATGCTGGAAGATCCCGGCACCTTCATCCCATCCTGCGTCTCTCGCTCTACCTTACTATTTCGCGCCACTTGTTCGAAGGCCAGTGGGAGACGTATCACGGCGGGATGTAAGAGCAGAGAAATAGCGTATATTTGAGGAGACGCAGGATGGGATGAAGGTGCCGGGATCTTCTAGCATTTGCACTCTGAGCAACAAAAAGAGAACAATAAATGAACACGAAAAGGTGCAGAATTGTTCATCTTAACGTGACTCTATAAACATATCAACATTATACAACTGATTCACATTTCAATTTATGTATAACTCACGTTTAGTGTGCAACTTCGTCTGCCATGAGAAGTGTTTGAAAACGGTGGTCTCCTACTGCAGTGGAGTGGCTCTGCAGCTCATAAAGGTATAGTCAACGCCATATCGAAAACGGAATCATACTGTAGTTCAAATGTGTTGCTGTGTAAGTATCTCAATCCAAGTTATCTTTAGAAGTTGATGTAACAATAATAAAGTGGCGAGTTGGAACTAACTCGTTCCTAACTTACAAGTGATAAAATTTCACATATGCGGACTAGTAATGGAAACGCAAAGGAATTTTTTCTTCTCGATCCTAAGAACACGTAGGTAAAAACTAGAAGTTTATTGTCCTCAAACAACCTCAGTAATTGAAGACCGCTCCCAAAATTTTTGTAACTCGGTTGTGATTGCAAAATCAATATGTCTGCAATAAGTTATTGTAAACCAAAAATCAATACTTTTCCAGAACCCAGTAGCGCACACGTGGTCGCAGCAGGGCATGATTAAACGAAAATTCTGCTGTGTCTGTCGAAAAAGAACCGATGACGTGGTATCGATGGAATGCGAAGGTAGGTCAAATTTCTCGGATAAACAATAATTAGAAATAAATTGAATAGTCGATATTTCATGTGACGAGTTCAGTTCTCGGTATTCTTAAAAAAATCACTTTTGGTGCTTTTGAAGAAAATTCGAGAACATGTGTGAGAAACAATTGTTCATGAAAAATCTATATTTTACAATGGTAATCAATACGTATGATTTTCAGTCTGTGATTACTATGTGCACGTGGATTGCGAAGATTTGGCCGTATCTGACTGTAAAGAAGCTGCTACCTATGTACCGAATTTGGATAGGGTGAGTGAGAGGAAGAGAGAGAGAGAGAGAGAGAGAGAGAGAGAGAGAGAGAGAGAGAGAGAGAGAGAGAGAGAGAGAGAGAGAGAGAGAGAGAGAGAGAGAGAGAGAGAGAGATTAATGAGAACATACACTATGGGCCCGTTTCTCTGCTTTCTTACAATCTCACTTTCTTACAAAAAATCTTACTTTCTTACAAAAAAGTCTGACTTTCTTACAAAAAATCTGACTTTCTTACAACTAATCGACTTTATTAGAATCAGTCTTACTTTCTCAAATGAAACTCACTTTCTGATAAAAAATCTTACCCAAAATGTGAAAATGTGAAAAAACCCAAGACAACTTAGTTTCTCCATTCCCAAGAAATATTTTAGTTCAAAGGAGCATGTGAAATGAGAAAAAAAGAGGTTAGAAACTGAAATTTGGAAAAATTGGGCCTTATCGAGAACGTAAGATATTTTTGTGAACGCATAATTTTTCATGAGAAAGTAAGATTTTTCGTGAGAAAATGAGATTTTCGTGAGAAAGTGAGATATTTCGTGAGAAAGTGAGACTAATTGTGAGAAAGTGAGATTTTTTGTAAGAAAGTGAGATTTTTTGTAAGAAAGTGAGATTTTTTTGTGAGAAAGTAAGATTGTTGGTAAGCAGAGAAACGGCACCTATGTCAGGGCTTATGTTAAATTACTATTCATATCTAAAACGCTTAACTAACAATAGATAAGAGTAAATACTATTAATTTATAAAGTTAGCTATATTTTAAAATAAGTGCAGTACGTTTCGGCTCTGATTCGCTACGAAACTACACTGGCTAGCGGTCGAGCCTCATCAGGAGAACCCGCTAGCCATAAATTTGGATTATATATTAAATTATTTATTTCTACAAGTTAGAGAGAGAGAGAGAGAGAGAATGGAAGGCCTAAAAATATAACTCACGTGCCTCCACGTGCTCCACTTCAGACTACTCACGTGCAACACCATCACATGCGTGAGGGAAACCTTCCGAAAGACTCAAAGTGTTCCGTTTGCCGGAAGAGTTGCTTCTCCACCGAGTGTCTGGCCGGAATGCGATGCGAGTGGTGCGGACAGACGGTAAGGTTTTCACGTGTTCTTAGGAAAATAAACTCGTGCCAGTGAAAATACCGGTAACAAACTTGCAGGTAGGAATACCGGTAACTATCTTGCAAGTAGAAATACTGGTTTCATATAGTGTTTGCATATTCCGTTGTATAGAAAAGTGTACAAACGGACTTGAGAGTAATGCGGACAGACGGTAGGGTTTCAACGAGCTTCTTGTGCTGTACAAAACATGATTATCGATCGAAAATGCAGATTTACAACTGAATACACCGGACTATTGTTGATGTTGGAGTTGTACATGGTGGTCTCCGCTATTATTCGAACTGGAACTTTCAGACTGGTAGTTGTGATAGCTGGCTCGGAAGTTTCAGCTATGTATACTCTCTTCTGTTGAATAACCTTTACTCGTTTTTCCAGATACTTGTTATGAAATACTGTTAATAATTCAGAAATGCACCATCTTTACGTCAATCCTCTCTTCCAGGCGCACGCCGTGTGTTTCCGTCAGATGACGTCATCCTGTGACTTCGGCCCCCTCCGGAAGATAATGCTGCCGCCGTACTCCCTCACCATCCCCCGCACCGAGCTCCCCATGGAACAGCTACTGAATATCACGCAGCACGAGCCGCCACAGACTCGTAAGGGTCAGACTGTTAGACTGTGCTTTCCCCTCTACACTCTCTCACTATGACACACTATCTAACCCCACTCTGACCATCTGAGTTCTTTCCACTTTCTTAGTTGAGCACACTGTCTCACCAAGTATGTCGGCAGTAATATCCCGGCACTTGATCCTATCCTGCATCTCTCGCCTGGCCCACTATTTCGCGAGACTCTTATCTCCGTTAGATGTGAGAGCGGTGAAATAGCGTTTGTTTGAGGAGACGCAGGAGGCTGGAATGTGACAACCGGAATATTCCCGAATACAAGTTACTTACTCTCGGCTTTTGTTTTACTTACTGAGTTTCACCTACTTTCTTCCCCTTATATTTAGAACCTGGTGTTTTCACTACCTAATTTGCATACACGTTCCCAAGCTATCTTCCGAGTTCTCACTTCATAGTTTATGCACTTTGTTCGAAATTTGATGCATAATATTGATCTGAAAGCTCGCTGCTGATTTCAAATTCTGTACACGCGTTTCATTTAATACTTTTCACACGCGAACTATAGTGGGTGCCAAATTTATAAAGTATCTGTCTCTTGCCGGAATCGAACCTGCGAGCAAAAGTTTCGTAGCAGGGCGCTCACCACTGCGCTATTAGAGCACATGACTGGCAAGCTTTGGAATCGAAGACATGTGTGCGTACACAGCGGAAAGTGAGATATACAGTACCCTCTCGCCTTTCCATTGACGAAGACTATAGTTGAATTATCAATAGTTAATTGACCCCATAGTAATCTATGAACCTAAAAAAATTATGAATAATCCTCGAAATATGATGCATGCGCTTGATTCTTAGTTGTTTCTCCTATCCTTTTCTTTTCCTCCATGAAATTCGGGACACAGAACAATTTGATGTTACAGTATCCTCTCCCCTGAAGATTCAACCCGACGATCCCTCGTGTGGAACAGAGAAGGAAGACTACAAAGTACGTTTGATCAACTTTTTACTTTCGTGAAAGTTTAAAATTAAGTGAAAAGTTGAGTTAAGTTCAGTAGTAGAAATTTTCTAGAAAGTAAATGTGTATTTTTATGAAATATTCCGATTTGTTCAAATCAACAATAGCAGTGCTCAGTTGTACAGTTAGTTTTCTTAATTTTGGGAGAATTGTGATAACTATAATTTACAAACTTAATGAATGTCTCTATTTGTAATTATCGATTTCCAGGAGAAAGAAGATATTGAGGTGCTGCGAATTTTCGACGGAAACAACTCTCTGCGAAACGGTGTTTTTCGAACGGCGTCTGTGCCAAAAACGGCCACTTCACAGCAAATTAGGGTACGTTGAATTTGTGCGGAAAACTAATATTTATATGAAAAATATGTAAAAATGAAAGAGATGAGACTGAAATCTGAGAGATAAAAACAGATAAAGATATTGAGAGCAAGAGAGAGAGAGAGAGGGAGGGAAAGAGGGAGAGAGACAGAGAAATAGTCAGAGATAGAGACAGCTAGAGAGTAGAGAGAGACTCATGTAATGAAACGGACGTATATGGAGAAAGAGAGAAAAAAGAGAGCATTATAAACAGAGAAAGAATACATGCATGTTAATATGCTTGATCAGCTCATCAAAATGCAAAACAAGCTTTATTGATTATTGATTTTTCTTCAGGATGTTGCACTTCGACGTTTTCACATAGCGGATAACGCGGACAACTACTACGTGACGCAGTTCAATGCTGATGGTCCGTTTATCTGTTTATTGATTTTGTTATTGATCTACAAGCAAACCATCGATGGTCATGATTCTTACTGTTAAAAACAAAACTAGGAACAAACATTACGAAAAATTCTGAGCTTTCTTTTATCTTTTCATCACACAAGACATATTTGGCATAACGAATCGTTGGCCTATGTAGTAAAACTGTAAAACAATTGGAAAATCTGAATACAGTGAAAACAGTGGTTACAGTAACCCTCATTCATTTTTCGACGCTAAATTAGAACGTTTTTTGTCTGAGTTTTTACAATCAACTGCTCTATGTTGAACCGTTCGAAAAACGAACCCAACGCAAAATCGCGCTACACTGACCTCCTAAAACTCTTAACCCGAGTAGTTAATGAAATAGTATGGGAGCACAGCAGAAACATGGGCTACAGTAACCCACCTTCCATTCAGGAGGCGAGGAAGAGTCCCTAGAAGACCCGGTTCCCCTGCGGAATGTGAAAAGACCCGAGGGCCGAAGGGCCCAGATCTTCCTTCGACACAAGGATGACCCTGACAGGGACACTGTACGAATATACGGCGGATGGCTCAGGTACGAAAACTGTGCAGAAAAGGCACGAAAAGCACCGTGCGATTTGCTGTCTCAGTTCTCATTGTCTTTTGTACAGTTGAAAGCTATGTTTGACGAGTAAATAAGCGTAAGAATATAAATTAATTCAGCCATGCTATTCAAAATATGAAAAAGCTCCAAACGAACCCAGAAAATACCGAAAAGAACCAAATATTCAAAAAACAAAGGAATCCAAATCATTGAGTAGGCATTAGCGTTCTCTAAATTTCAATATGTTGTATTAAAGTTTTTACAGTTTGTTTCTCGAATTTCATTTTCTAGGGTCCCGGTTACCTTCTGCTCGCTCTCAATCGACAAAGATACGTTGGTGCAGGATTCAATTGGAGAGGCGCTGGACAATTTTGGCATAGATGGCACATGTTGGAATAGGTGAGGAACCATCACGGGCACACGTGATTAGTATGTTCTAGTCACGTGACTATTCACGCGACTTTCGTGAAAACGTGACAAATCAAACGTTGTCGTATTCACTTGGAATATATAGTTTTGGCATAAATGACACGTGATGGAATGGGTGAGGGATTATCACGTGTACAGGTTGCGTGCACGGATTACTCATGTGAAACGTCAAAACCATAGTAAAATCATTGCTGTATTATCTCGAAATACAATTTTGACGGTACGTGTTAGAACAAGTGAGGGTTTATTGACTAGGAAGGAAAGATTACGTGAATAGCCACCTAAAACAAATCACTTGAAAGTGAATAATATGAACTCAAAATCGGTGAACTACTCAGAACTGATCACGTGCAAGTATTTGCACGTGAAACATGTGATAAAACGTGCAAGTAGTTATGATATGTTTTTTTTATACTTTCTCATTACATGTACGAAGATGTATTTTCTAACTAGGTAGGGAAGTAACTAAGAACTAGGGAGTAGTTTACATTTGCCCCCCACCCTGGTCGAAAATGGGTTGAAAAGGGCCCGTACTACAATCGCCCCCCACCTTGGGGGGGCGATTCTACACCATGCTTATTTACTGCAGGCTTGGGTTGAGTGGGGGTGATTGTTCATCAGTTCCGGGTATGTACTATCACCCCCCATTTTGTGTTGTGGGGGGTGATTGTTCATTGTCGAAGATGTACAATGTCCCCCCACCCATTCACCAATTACCCCCCACCTTCGCGCGACTTTTCTAGGATTTCAATTAGGTGGGGGGTAATAGTACCACGAGGGGGGTGATTGTTGGGTGGGAGGCGATTGTACTCTAGCAGTACTTCGAAAATGTGATGAAGTCCTACTTGAACCTGGTTTCATGGTTCGTTTTCAGGTACAATTTGATAGAAGTTTCTCTCGATCGCGGTGTGGCCGAACGCACGTGCAATCCACAGGAAAACATGCTCCAGCTCATACGAAACCTGAGAAAGGTGGGGAATCCATTCGTGACCTAAACGATACTATAGTCGTCGCCAACGGAAAGGCGGGAGGGTACTGTATATCTCATTTTCCGCTGTGTGCGCACACACGTCTTCGATTCCAGAGCTTGCCGGTTATGTTCTCTTATAGCGCAGTGGTTAGCGCCCTGCTGCAAATCTTTTGCTTGCAGGTTGGATTCCGGCGAGCGACAGAAAGTTATACATTTGGCACTCACTATAATAGGGTTATTTTGTTTCTGGTTTATAATAGTGTTAGAAAGCTGTGTATAGAAAGGGTTGAAGTTACCGAGATGCGAATATGAGAAGAACAGATCTCAGTGAACAGTATTATAGTTTGCACGTTATTTTAAGACATCACCAGTCTAAATTATACTTGCGAACTTCAAAAGTGGTTTTATGCCAATTTTTCGAAAAACTAAGTCGAAAAGTAGGGTTTTTGTGATTGATTGATGGTTGATTATCGATTGATTCCAGGATTCTCTGCGACGGTACCACGTGGTCCGCTTCTACCTACAGGAAAAGGAGGATCCCCACGACCATGCTGTTTTTGTGGGCAACCTGCCAGCCTCCCTGGCACAACGCCAATACGAACGAATTCTGCTCAAACTGCTCGGCGCCAAAGGTACGCGACATCAGTTCCAACATATAATCATCGCCAACGGAAAGGCAGAGGGGTACTGTATATCTGACTTTATGCTGTTCACGCACACATGTTTCCGATTCCGAAGCTTGGTGCTCTATTAGCGCAGTGGTTAGCTCCCTGCTACGAAACTTTTGCTCCCGATGTTCGATTCCGACGAGAGACAGAAATTAATAAATTTGGCGCCTCCTATACCGTACTTATGAAGTGTTTGTTATTTCTACATGCTTCGCACTCTACAGCTGATAATGACATTTTTTGGAGTTATGTCTATTGGTATTGGACTATAAACAAATCATACATTGGTTCACTCAGGATAATAAGTATCGTTACTGTATACTTACTACAAGCGTGTTACAACTTTTTAGCTCATTTTCGAATTGGAGATTATGAGCAAACTGTGCCGCTTTAAATTATGACACTGTTGCTGACTTTAACCTTCTGTAAATTGTTTCATCCGCTCTACTTCAAACTGTTTCAGAAAAGCCATTCACTGCAATAGGACCTATTTATTTCGAGTATGGATCTCTTATTATCACTTTCAACACTCCCAAGGTTGGTTTTCTTCGATTTTCTCAAACGGCAAATGTTTCAACAATACTTTTCCAACGCAAAACTCCCATTTTGGTGAAAGTTTGATTTTTCTCAGTTGATGTGCAAAAACACATCGTTGAATTTAAAAAGTCGATTATTTACTTTTTCTTCGGAAAAAAATGATCTCCAAACTTTGTTAAATCGATACTTTTCCAGGCTGCCACCGCGGCTGTCCAAAAACTACAAAACTCAGTCTACGAGGATAAAAAACTCATCGCACTATGTCTACCCAATGTACAGGTAAATCTTTTTTAAACTGTTAAATAATTCGTATGATTCTCAACATTTTCAGTTTAGTTTTGGTCGCAGCATACAATTATCTAGTTTAACTGAAAAATTGAATACCTCATTGAAGGGGATGATCTTTGAAGCTGTATTCGCTCACTTTGAAAAGAGCGAATCATCCTATATCTCCAAAGTTCAAAAACTAAGAGATCGAATGATCAAAAAGACAAAAGCAAATAAGCTCAGAATTGTTAATTTTTTCTATTTCCAGCCGCAAATGTTGGCGCCAGACGCGGAACCGCTTCTCGTCCTGGTCAACGTGAAAAGTGGCGGCTGTCAGGGCATCGAACTCATTCAATCATTCCGAAAATTGCTCAATCCATTCCAAGTCTTCGATGTTCTCAAGGGCGGCCCGCTTGTGGGGTCAGTTTTGATCTACCTGATCGATATCTGTTTTAGAGAAATTCAATCAATAAGCATGTCTTACATTGGTTGTTGTATACTGCGTTATACAACCGTCTCTGCCAAATCACACTTTACAAATCTTTTGAACCTATCGGCAATGTTCTGAGCGGATGGATAGAAAATTTGTTATTAAAAATCATACATGGCCGAAAATTGCAAGTTTCAGTCATAATGGGCAGATTTCGTCATATTCATCACGTTCCATGTACATTTTGTTGTCGAAAGTGTTTACAAACATGTTTGAGAAAGTTTTGAGAAAGTGTTAAACATGATTTCTTTCAGGCTCTACGTGTTCCGAAATATTCCAAAATACAAAATTCTCGCCTGCGGTGGGGACGGAACCATCGGCTGGGTGCTACAGTGTCTCGACATTGCCAAACAGGTCAGTTAAAACTTCGATTGAGAACTATTCATAAATTGACACGGAAACTAGAGAACATGTTTGTCAAAGAAACACAGGCATATTGTACTATACGACTCCAACTAAATTTATTCATTTATTTATTTATTTGATGCACTACGAGGTGCGGTAAACGAGAAAGAGAAAAACTAAACACAGAATTATTTGGATACATTTGATCAAAGAAAAAGAACATAGTGAAACACAGAAGCAACAACGAACAGTCGTCAGGAAGTACACGTGAAGAACTATGAAAAATACGTCTACAAAGTCCGCTAACTACACAGATTTGGTGTATGGATCGATGAATCCAAAAATCAGTGTTTATACGAATTTGTGTTTCACAGTTACCAATGGAGAACGGATCCACAATATATGCCTGAAGCAAGGTTTGAACCGCTGGCGCTGATAACTCAACCGCGGTCTCTACAACATTTACCACGTTTCGGATAAAACAAATCTGTAAAATTCTGCAAGTTTTTCAGACCAAACTGTAAAGTTCTTTTTTTTCAGGACGCCGCGTGCTTTTCTCCACCTTGCGGAATAGTTCCATTGGGCACCGGAAATGATCTGGCTCGCGTGCTTCGATGGGGCGGTGGCTACACTGGGGAGGAGAACCCGCTCGATATATTGAAGGTATTGTCGGTCATATTAATAATAATGATAAAAATAATAATAATAATAATAATAATAGTAAAAATAATAATGCAAACTAAACATGCAAACTGTGATAAACATTTCAATTGCAAAAAATTGTAAGGTAGGGGTAATAAATTAGAGAATTACAAATTGAAGATTGAAAATATATAAATGCCCAAACAACTTGAAAGCGCGCGTTGCTAGAAGAACCCGTTCGACATATTGACAATATTGATAGGTTCTGATTTTCTTCTGTGTAAAAACATCGATCTTTTTCCTGTTCAAGAGAAATATATGGGTTCGAGTTCTGCAGTGTGTAATGTGAGAAATTGATCGGTTCTCATCACTTCTGTATTAAAAACTTATCATCTGAGTACCTCTCCGAAATCATTTCTTGCCCACTGACGCCGCCACAATTCAGTGACGTTGTTCTGAGTACGTATGCTAGAAGATTCCGGCACCCCCATCCCATCCTGCGTCTCCTCGTACATACGCTATTTCTCTGTTCTTACATCCCGCCGGGATGTAAGAGACAAGAAACAGTGAGGCAGAGCGAGAGACGCAGGATGGGATGAAGGGACCGGGATCTTTTAGCATACGTACTATGAAGTAATGCATTGTTTCTCAGGACGTCATCGAGGCGGACGAGGTTCGGTTAGACCGTTGGGCGGTCGTTTTCCACGAGGAGGAACGGACCCAACCGCCTAATCAGGTATAGTCGAAATCATTTCGACTCAGAATTTTACCGTACACATTAAAACCTCCATGTAATCTTGTCTATCGCTAACTACAACCTTTTTCAAAACACATGTGAACACTCGTCGAGATAGGGGGTTTCGAAGCGGTATTTTCATGTGATGCAGGCAGACTAAAAGTTCTGGAATCATACTGTATCTCAGTATGAATGAATGATTCAATCGCAAACGTAATGCACAGAATACATCTACGAAATCGAGTGATGAATGAAATTTATTGATTTATCGACTGATTCCAATATCGATTTTAGGCGTCGAGCGGTAACTCGGCGGAAAACGATCAGACGATGAGCAATCCGGAGGATCAGACGAGCATGATCATCATGAACAACTACTTCGGAATAGGAATAGATGCCGACGTCTGTCTCAAGTTCCACAACAAGGTACGTGGAACACGTGATAGTAACGCAACACGTGAAGTTCGATTTTCACTCGAAATTACGGTAAAAAGTGGTAATGTGAAAAACGTGTTCATATTAGAGGTTTACGTGACACGTAATTGCTTCGCGTGAAGTTCCACAACAAGGTACGTGCAATGCGTGTAACACGTGTTTGCAAAAAAGGTCACGTGTAATGTTGCTGCGATGCGTGGAGTTTCACAACAAGGTGCGTCGAACACATGTAGTCACGTGAAACGTGAAAATGAGAATATTTGTGTAACCAGATATCTGGAAGGACTGTACTGATATAGAAAAGGGGACCTCCAGGGTTTCCCGCTGTCTAAGTTTATTTAGTTGTGAACCATCCATAACTCGAGTAAACTACAACAGAGATTTGATTAATTTTCATAACTGTACTTCCATGTTCCAGCGAGACCGAAACCCCGAAAAGTTCCAATCGCGACTTTTCAACAAAACGCAATACGCCAAGATCGGACTGCAAAAGATGTTCTTCGAGCGAACCTGCAAGGATCTCTGGAAACGCATTGAAGTGGAGGTGAGTGACACTCTATTTAGAAAAACTGTTCATTTAAAAATACTTCATAAGTGGCCTGATTTTACTGTTCAAGAACATGGTGCAAGTTTCCAATAACTGCGTATAAGTGTAAAAGGATAGCGTCCATGTAACTGTTACTCGAGTTCTTAAGTACGTTATGAGCGTAAACTCAACGTAACCTTAACATCACTCAAACGTACCCCTAAATGTGACTAGAGCGTAACTTTAACTGGAACGAAATGTAACCTCGAACCTTTTTAGGTGGACGGCAAAGTGGTGGAACTGCCCAACATCGAGGGCATCATCGTGCAGAACCTGGTCAGTTGGGCCGGCGGCGGGAACCCCTGGGGCACTTCGAGGGAGGATGGAACATTCTCGAAACCAACCCACTACGACGGACTGCTGGAGGTACGATTTATCTTTCTATCTCTTCCCTCCTCTCTCTATTTTCATCTATCTTATTCTTTATCTCACTTTCTTTCTTTCTCTCTCTCTCTTTCTCCCCTCATCTCTCCTTGCACATTCTCTTCAGGCGGTCGGTCTCTCCGACGTCTTTCTCTCTTTACTTCTCTCTCTCTCTCTATTACTCTTCATCTCCATCTAATTCTATGGGTCTTTCTTTCTTTCTATTCCATCAATACAGTATATCATTATTGTCTAATCCTTTCTCTCTCTGTCTATCTCTCTCACTCCTCTCTTCTCTCTTTCTCTCTCTCTCTCTCTCTCTTTCTCTTTATCTTATTCTCAAAAAAAAAACACTCCAAGACTTCCATTCTTCTATAACTCAACTTTTCCCTCTTCCTCTTTCTTTTCTATTTTTTTCTTTTTTCTCTGTGTCGTCTCTCTTAACTCTCTCTCTCTCTCCAGGTGGTCGGTATCTCTCTCTGTCTTTCTTTCTCCCTTTTTTCTCTGTGTCTCCTCTCCTAACACACTCCCTGCAGGTCGTCGGTATCTCTGACGTCTCTCGTCTCGGTCTCATCCAGTCCAAGTTAGCTGCCGGCACACGAATAGCTCAGGGAGGCAGTGTGAGTTTTTCTTTTAGTTTTTTCTTCACAAATTCAAATTTCGTTCCTAAATTCAAATCCAATGATGGAAGTTCATCGATCACTCACATTTATAGTGTTTTTATTACTCTTTTTCCCATACGCAATGTGTATGCCGCAACCGGAACTAACATTGTTATTTCGATACTTATAGTGAACGCACTGGACTGTGATCGTTCGGAAAAAGTTTGTTTGTGGTCAAATATGATTTCACTTTTTCGAGATCGATTCTTTGCTCATTGTGATCGAATACTTTTTCATGACGGACGTTCTTTACGAAAATATTCTCCAGATTCGCATCACAACGCACGAGGAATGGCCGGTGCAGGTGGACGGCGAACCGCACATTCAGCCGCCGGGTACCATCACCATCCTAAAGTCTGCACTCAGGGTTAGTGTTTTTTTCTCATCTATTTACACAATACCGAATGTTTATTGATTTCTGAGTGAGTTGAAAAATATGAATACAAAAAAAAAAGTATTCGAATGTTTCCTGTGAACTAGCTGAAAAAAATCTTAAAGGAGACCGGAGAGCAACATGGTTTCTCCTAAAGCTGCTGTATCCTACTTTTGATTGGACGCGTTGCGTGTCGCGCGGCATTGTCATGTGAATATCACGTGGACTGATCAAACTAATATACGAGTTATTTGTGCTCTCTGATTTTAATACAGTTAAAAGCAGCCCGAAACAAAACCTCTTCTCAAGTTGTGTTCCGGTCTCCTTTAAGTAATGGCCGTAGTGAGTACGGATCGGTGAGACACCGAGAGCATATTCGGGCTCATCTAGACAGGACGGGCGGTGCGATATGTATCATTTCGGGTTACGGTACTGAAGACTAGGCGTGATAACAATTTGCACTAGCTGGTGACCACCTCATGACAAAAACTTAATCGACGAGACAGTACATGAAACGCTGAGATATTGCTCGTGAGAAGCTGACCAGCAAACGCAGATTGGTACCGCGCCTGCTGTGTAGTTT
This sequence comes from Litoditis marina, assembly GCA_964036275.1. Classification (NCBI taxonomy): domain Eukaryota; kingdom Metazoa; phylum Nematoda; class Chromadorea; order Rhabditida; family Rhabditidae; genus Litoditis; species Litoditis marina. The sequence goes on from OZ038434.1 coordinate 30,860,163, forward strand.
TAGATGTTTTTCGGGTTACGGTACTCGCGTCTGGCCGTGCCGTACGTGTACGTGTTCTCGGTGTCATTTGTGGTCTTCTCTCCGCTTGGCTTTCGTGTCGCTAACAATTGGCTGTTCAGGCGCAGATGTTGAAGAAGGCGAAGAAGTCGCGTCGCGGCGGATTGGCGTCGCAGACGCCGCGCGGCGCCACGGAAATGAGCGGCGTGCTGGGTGTGCCGTCTTCTGTAGCCGAGACGTCGCAGGGGAAGACTACGCCGGACACGTTGGCCGATTCTGATGAGGAGGGCGACGCCTTCCTTTAACGCTTCTGTTCGCTCTGCGTCTCTGACCAGCTCTCTCGTTCTCTGTTTCTCTGACTCTCGCCCTCTACCTAAGTTTTTGAGTGAATCCTCTCTCTGACTTCATTATCTCCTCTAGCTATACTATAAGCAAATGTATTGTGGAACGTGAAAAACGTGAAAAAAAGAAAATAAAGAGTTTTATCTAAGCTTTCGCGTGACAATGCATTTGACCTCTAGTATACTGTACATATAACTCTCGTTGGTCTAGTTCAATTAGCCAACAGTGTCTCTGTTCTCTGGTACTTACTACGTAAGAAACGCTAGTCTTGTTCTGGCCCAGCCCCCCGAAAACCGTGCACCATCGCGTGACACGCCCCTAGAAACGTGCAACATCGGCTCTTATATTCAACAGCATAACAGTCACTTGGTATAATAATTTATCACTAATCAAACGAATTGTGTTCATTTTGATGTAACCTTTTGTGTCACTTTAACTTATTTTTATTTCAAATACAATTATTGATTTTTTTATTGTTGCAACCAGATTCCGCAACAGTTTCATTACAGTATGCACGAAGATTATTATGTTTCTCTAACGATCTGCACCCTCTACCCAATACTCACTCTCTTATTCTAGGATGATTCAATATTACTTTGCATTATAAGATAATGTTTTGTATTGTATTCTGGGTTGTACCGAATGAGGCAACCGGTGAGCTAACCGTATTTTGTGTAAGTGTCAGGTTTATAGTCTCTTCCATCTTTTCTGACACACCTACAGTATCACTACGAAAATTTCAAGTTCCGTATTAGTTTTCGAACTTTCAGAAGTATTTTGACAAATTCGAATTTGCTCTCAATTCAGTCATTGCTAGATTCAAATGTCTACTGTAGGACTCAAGATAGGAATGATATAGACCATACATGAGATCTCTCCTAAATTTTGGTCTACGAATTCAATATCGTTGGCCACACGGTTCTCATTACCGTATCTCGGACACAACTGCCAGGAGTTAGGTGGAGCAGGGGGCGTGGCATAGTTTCACACCGCGATAGAATACCAAGTTTGGCCACGCCCCTTTCCTCTCCAACTCGCGTTTGGCCGGAGTTCGCCGTCGCAGCACGGTTGCACGATTGATATTTTATATATTGCTTTATCGCGGTTTTGTCTTTCTATTGTCCAATTCGAATTTGCGATTTTCGCGCGCGTTTTCTAGTCTTTGTGAATTTTTCGTTTCCTTTGAGTAAAAACAGAGTGTAATAATATATTTTGTGAATAGTGCTGAATGAGTGTATTGTGAATGTTTTCAAAATGGTTCGGCCAGAATAAATGATATTTTATTGTATCGTTGAGAGGCAAAATGTCTGAATACATGGTCAAAAATAGCGATCCTGTACGAAAGGTGTATCATAGTTTTGCTGTGTACTATTCTCAAAGGAGTAGCTAAAAAGTGTTTTTTTAGCGTTCAGAAGAGTACATGTTTCAAAAGCCATGGCTTATACTGTTAGTTAATTGCACAGTCACGTGAAACTTGTTGAACACAGCAGAATTCAGAAACGTACAATGACAAAGTGCACGATGCCTCATTAAAATCTTCACTTTACGTGACTATTCAATTTACTCCTAGTATAGTTGTAACTCAATCGGTATACACCGGAGTATTTTAATAAAGCGACTAAAACGCAGAGAGGTTGATCTACATTGACAGACGATCGAGCGATTACGCCCAAACAAATAATATAACACACAAGATGCACTTTATGATGTGTCTGGAGATCGCCGTACTCGAATTATGCGTAGAAGATATACGGAGAATTCAGTTCGCAAAATAGTATATGTTTTGAGGAGACGCAGGCTGTAACACTGCCGCCACAACAGCCTGCGTCTCCTCAAGACATGTACTATTTCGCGACCCGGCCGCGACCGTCTACTTAATTCTCCGTGTATGGCAAGTTATGACGTACCAGGAATGTTTTCAAATGAGTGATTTCTATAGTCAACACCGTGTTTCACCCACAATATTAGAAATATTTCAAAATATTGATCGAGTATTGATTCATTTATTGACTGATATTTAGGCGCAGATGCTGTGGAAACCTATACGCGGCCGCGATGGGCGGAGCCTAAATAAGTCGTCGCGCCAAACGGCGCCATTGGCATGCCCCGAGATGGATGAAGAAGCCCATCACAGGTGAAAACTGCATACTCGAATTATCGAGGTCGGACGATTATGTGGACCAATCCCGACGTATCGGTCCTTGAAACTGCAAATACATAATCGTCCATTTTTAAGACTCTGGGAATAAAGATAAATGAGTAGTGAAGGTATCTTTCGACATTGAACCTGCGTTATCTTACCGAAACGAACTGATAATTTTCATCATATATCAATAGTAATGTAGTAATTTAATATGATAATTATATGTATTTTTTATAAGTATGATTAAACTTCTACTAAGGCGTTAACAGTATACAATTGAGCACTCAGATGTTTTTCTATGAATGTTGGTTAGGCTCACTTCAACGCGTAACAGTGCGTAACAGTAAATGTGCGCGTAACAGGGCAAACGTACCCTTTTCTTTTCAACTTTTCTCTCCATTTATCATTTTGGAGTACCACATATTAGGTGGAAATTCACGTGTTCAACCGCGAATAAGTTCTATTCTATTCTACAGGGTTCGCCCTATCGACGCAAAACTACACTGTGGTTCTTACTTCAATTCTGTCGCTTTTTGCTCGAAACTTGTATACAGTCTGTTCCACCCATTTATAACCCTCTACAGTAATCTCATCGAATTTCCAGGTTAAAGTTTGGTATATTGGCGTTTCTGGGTTCTTTCAAGTTTTGGTAGTATCTTCTGCACGTTTACTGCTACAAACTCTGAACGTTTGAAACCAACATAATAAACCATTCATTAGAAAAACCTTTCTGAATATCTGACGGATTACTGTAGAAGGACATTGATTGGTGAAACGGACTATATACTTGTACGTGCGCCGACATCAAACTATAACAAAGTTTAGTCACTCCATTTAATCAATGTTGATTATTTCAGTCACGGTTTGGGTAAAAGCCTTGGACGACGACTCGGAAAAAGTTTGGGAAGGTGAGTTATTGACGGAACGGAAACTTTTGTTTGGATAACATTTCAATATCACGTTTTCTGCTCGTTACGCAACTGAATGTGAAAATCAATCAACGTTTGTCAAAGTCCAAAAAAGCATCATAGAAGCCTCAGAACGATGGGGGGGGGGGGGCAGTTTTCTGCGATTAGCAAACTACAAAAGCGAGAGAGCATGGGGGTCAATGAGATCGCAGACATCTGCGTCTCTCTGACCTGCACACTCTCTCGTCGAGGAAGCTACAAAAGAAGCTTTCTGATTGGTACGGAATCGTGTGCGTAATGTAGAAGGGAATCAGTGAATATTGTAAACAGTGAACAAGCGATGTTCTAAAACTGAAAATGAAGAATATTGTTCCAGATTCGAAAAGCGTCGTCACTCGCTGGGGCGCGAGAAGAAGAAGTCGGTCGTAATTTCGAAAGATCATCATTCGGCCGTTGAATTTACCGACAATTCCACAAATTCCAACGAAGTGTAGCATAAGAAGAGAGGCGTGACCTAAATTATGGCAAACGTTTGAAGGGGAATATTATGCTGTCATCTCTTGTATCATTACACTACATGGGACCTGAATTCCGAAAAACTTCGCGCAAATTAGTTTTGGTGTGATGTCAAATACACTTCTAGTGATGAGAATGGTGAAAACTGTTTTCTTCACATTTCAAGTGATAGTTTCACAACCGATTTGATTATTTTTATTTGAACTCAACTATTTTGCCTTGATTGGCAGAATTCGAGTTTTTGTTCAGTTTGTTGTTAATTTATTTATTTCCTAGTTTCACTTGATTCTCTGTTTCACATTCCTTAATTCAAAAATAGTCCGGTTCTATTTGTATTGTACTCTTTTCTGAGAGGTGTTTGTCTTCTTCTTGTATTGTAGTTTTGAAGCAGTCATAGCAAGGTGTGGAATAAATATGAAAGACTTGCTACTTTACTCTTTTTTCGACTTGTCAAATGAGAAACATTCCGGGAGAAGAGTGAACAACCGCACAATTATTGTTCAGCTGCCTGAAAGTTTTCCTACTCAGAACGATTGGCGCCAATTTTCTTCGATTGGCCAGCTACAAAAGCGAGAGAGTGTGAAGGTCAATGAGGCCGCAGACATCTGGGTCTCTCTGACCTGCACACTCTCTTGCTCAGCCAATAAAAAAAGTGGCTGGCCAATTGGCTGGGAATTGTCCGAGTAAACTCCAACAAGGTGATGTTGGGTTCCGCCATTTTCTTGGCACCCTTCCAAAGTCTCAGTGGGAATGTCGTGAGCTATATTCACAAACGTTTTGTATAGTATGTATTTCATCTTGCACCGATAAAAGTCCTGCATGAATAATTTTTATTGCAAAAGATGTACAGGAAGAAACATATTACTATAAAGATGGCAGCACGGCAAATTCTAGAATAATCGGGCAAGTCTCGGTCAAATTGGGCAAGGTTCGGGCAGTTGTGGGGCGAAATCGGGCGAATTACTTGGGCGGCAACATCAAAGAGGCGCGGTCCGTTTTGGAGTTGACAATTCCAGTAATGTCCACCAAAATCATGGATTCCTGGAACAAAACAAAAAACTTTTTTTAAAGATGAGATGTACGTTCTAGGGAAAACAAATTGTCCACAAAGTTTGGGAAAATTGAAGTATCGCCCCCCACTTTAGTTGAGTCCCCCCCGTAGCACTTCAACCCCCCACCCAAGCTAAAACCTGAAAATCTAGGAGAGGGGGGGGGGGGGGTCAAAAATCAACCCCCACTTGGGTCGGCGGGCGGTAGAACTTCAATCGTGGGGGGTCAAACTTCAACGAGTGGGGGGCTGAACTTCAATACCGGAAATGTTTACTTTTTACCCCCCCCCCCCCCCCCCCCGACCTCAAACTTTGTATTGCGAGTGATAAATTGAATTATCACCCCCCGGTGGGGGTGGGGGGGTCAAACTACAATTCCCCAAACGCAAAACCAATTCAGAAAGGTGGGGGGTAAAAAGTCAATGTCCCCCAAAGTTTTCCCATAAACCACGTTCAGCTTCGTCTAATCAACTTTACCGAAAGTTACGACAAACCTTGAGGTTCGCTCATATAGGATTTGTCAAACCGTTGTGGACACCGTACCATCGATTTTGTAAGGGGCGGGGTTTGGCAAAGGGCCGGCTAGTCTGCGTATCATTGATCTACACACTCTCTCAACTGCTGACAAGTAATCAACGACCGCTCGCCCCGCATCGCTCAATCAATCGAACCCTCCGCTGTCTTTATGGGGAAAATGACGACTATAGGATAGCTGGTGGATGTACACCTAAAACCGCTGTGTTTATAGTTTGATCCCGCCATGCCATGTTCTTATTAGACATCGATCGATAGACATGCAGGTCAAACTACAAATCCGACATTTTCTATTTAAAAAGTGAAGAGTACTCACCTGGGTGATTCTCATCTCGCGAAGAGTTGTGTGAATTCGCTTCTGCGAAACTTCCATCTGTTTTTCCGTGTCGCCGTCGCGCCGGAAATAGCCGTAAACCTAAAACCAATGTTTGTTAGATGGTTGCAAGGCAAAAGTTGGAAACTGTAAGCCTAGTAAAACGTTTGGTTGTAAGTTATAACAATAAAACTGAAAACTTTCAACACACCTCAAAGGTAGATCCAAGAATCATTACACGTAATTAAAGTCGTAAATTCAGTAACCATTGCCATTTTCATACTGAGTAGGCCCTAGTGCCAAGATACTACGCATGAATGGACACCAGCTATACTCGTCGCCAACGGAAAGGCGGGAAGGTACGGTTATATCTCAATTTCCGCTGTGTACGCACACATGTCTTCGATTCCAAAGCTGGCCAGTTATGTGGTCTAACAGCGCAGTGGTTAGCGCCCTGCTACGAAACTTTTGCTCGCAGGTTCGATTCCGGTGAGAAATAGAAATTTATAAATTTGGCACAGCGAAAACCCCAGATTGTATCTCGTTCTTGGTTTGTAGTTTAATTTCTAGGTCAAAAATCAACCCGATGATCACTCTACCTTGTCCCAGGGCATAATTTTGAGAACCCGTCGAATTTCTCGAATGAAGTCCCCCATGGCTCCGCCCACATCATACTCCACCGTGTACTGGTTCTCCTCGTCTTCGCAGAAACAAACCTAGAATTATGACGTCATCAAAAATTACCTCAAGATAACTCGCAAGACTATTCATATCGTTACTTTTTCCACATTTTATTTCACTCAGCCTGCAATTCAAAACCCCAAACTGCTCAACTGCTCAAATGTATGTAAGAATGCGATAAGTAAGTTGACAGGTTCAATTCTTTACAATGGATTCATTTTTTGAGCCGGAAACAATGTAATAGATGGTTTTCAATTCAAGTCTTATCAATCAACAGGTAACGGGGGAAAAGTCGGGTCTTGCTAGAAAAACGTGTCAGCAGGAGAGTTGTAATGCATTCCATAGCCATCGATTACCTTGAACTGTTTGAGGTTCTTCGAGTTGTGGTTTCCCTTTGCGTTTCCAGTAATGTACGTGATCGCGTCATCTTTGATCGCTTCACTCGAATAATGCGATTCGAGGTCAAATCGATTGAAGAAGACCGCTCTGGAATTTACATAATTGTTCACACTTAAATTGTTAATAAACTTTAGAATTTGTTTTAGAACTTGTGTCTTGGTAAAGTTCGATCCAGGTACTGTAGAAAATTGCTAGCTAGCTAGAACAAACTATTCATTATTACGAGTCAAAACTCGAATACGTGAAAAATCAGCAACTTGCAATGTGATTGCAACGTGAACAGCAACTTACGAGATTCCACCTAGGAGCTTCATGTCTGTTTCCAATACAAAAGGCGCGCTCATTGAAACATATTTAAAACGATAATACAGGTCGGAATGCAATCTTAATAGAAAACAAACGTGATATTGTTATGTAAACGATTACAGCGAATCTAATGGTGTTGAAATAAGAGTCGTAGCGTGCAGTTTGTAATATGGACTTCATTATCAGAGAACCTTAAAACTCGAATGTTGAACCTCATTAGTTAGCGACCATTGTCTAGCCATATCATAGAGTGAAAGTTCAATAAATCGATACCTCTCGGGAAATTGTGCCCTGAGGGCGAGAACAGTCTCACAACGATACGGAAGGCGACAGGCCTCGGCAGGACAGAACGGGGTGGTGTCTGAAAAAATCGATAGATTAGCAATTGAATCCAATATCCGATAACTTCAATACTCCATACTCAATCATTCAATACTCCATACTCAATCATTCAACTCACTCACTCAATAACTCACTCAGTAACTATAAGTCAGTCAGTAAAGTAACAAACAAATGATGATAAATAACAGATTGGAAACACCACTTTTACGAAAACTAACCATTCGAACTTATAACGAACGTTGGTCCTATTTCTCCGGAAAACTTCTGGAGACTTGAAAAATCAATAATCAATCAATACTAACTGTTTCCGGCGCATTCGTCAAGAGCCTTGGAGACGCAGGCCAGACACACGACATGTTCACATTCGCCTTCCGACGGAAAATTACGGAGAACTTCTCCCTCGCAATCCGGTTGACCGGCACACGGGGTTTTGATCTGGAATAGAAGATCAAACTGAGATCAAACTACAAACTACATGGTAAGTATGAACTGACCATGTATTTAGATGTACTTGAACTTAAATGTTATCCTACAACGTCTTTACCTGAAATTGGGTGATTAAACTACAAACAGTGACCAAGATAACAGTTGTGTTCACTCAATACTATTTTCGAGATGTACACCGTACATAAGACACACACCATAAATAGTACAGTAAGACGCTGGCATTTTACGGCAAACTGTTTTTGTTCTTAGTTCACTATTTCATTTTCTTTTTCACTATTTTTGTAAATTGTAATTGTTTTCACTATTTTTGTAAGAGTTTGATATTCACTATTTGATGCTGACTGACGTAAAATATACAAAGCGCCTTCGTTCATTTGAAAACTGACCACCGGCAAATTCTTCTTTCCCTTTTTCTGTCGTTTTTCCATCGGCTGGCATTTGCCGGGTGGGCAGACCCTCTTGCCCTCAGTGAACGTCTCGGCACACGGAGCGCACATTCGAGCCTGGAAAAAGTCATTAAAACAATTAAACTCAAATTGAGTTAAAAAATATGGTAAATTCTGACAATCTGGAGTATTGTGAATCGGACAAAACGGGTAGACAAATATTTGAATTCATTCATACAACTTGAAGAAGGACGATTATGTGGACCACTCCCATGTCAACGGTCCTTTAAACTGCAATTGAAAAATACGTTGCAGTTCAGAGGACTGAAGCGTTGCGATTGGACCACGTAAATCCAAATATATAGGTTTGGCCGTAAATATTAAACACAGCAGAATGAAACACAATCCGTTAGTTTTCTGAATACTACAATAGTCTTTATAGATATGTAAAAGTGCGATGACACCAGGGCAGGTGGGGTGCAGAGGGGGGGGGGGGGCAGAACTATCATCTCACCTGACAGCAGGGCAGCGTAGTCAACTTGTCGGCGTCCAGAGTGGCGCCACAGGCGCCGATGCACGTCTCCTTGTCATCTTCATCGTGCAGCGGAGCACCACAACCAGTCACGGGACACACCGGGTTCTCACTGAAAACCATTAGATGGAGGTCCTTTATTTAAAAATCATTGAAACCTTTATCTCTCTCTCTCTCTCTCTCTCTCTCTCTCTCTCTCTCTCTCTCTCTCTCTCGTTCGCTCATGCACTCTCTTTTCTTCTTTTTTGCCTTCATCTTTCTTTTTCTCGTTAAGGATCATCCGGCTCTCAGTCTTAATTTCCCTCTTCATGTCTGATGAAACAAAACATTACACACTCTGTGAAAGTTAATCTTTTTTCGCGTCCTTTCTCCGTCGTCTCTTTTTTACATTACAATTCAACATAAAACTGTCAACGGCCATACCTCTTGTTAGCCTCATCCGCACACTGGACACATAACTCATGCTGACAGGCAGTTCGAAACACCTCACCGATCAACGAAAGTTTCCTGGAAATACGAATTTTCAAACAATTCAGTCAAAATCAGTCAGAGAAAGTCAAAACAAACCTTAGGTCGAAATGTTAGGTCAAAACTCCATTTCAGACCGCACCATTTAAAGGGACCGTTCCTCTTTAATTTGGAGGTTCGAGATGATTAGTCGATATCGTTAACACTGAAAAACCAAAATCATTCATATAGGTGTCAACTTCCTGTCTTGCTCCGTGTTCTCAAAAATGTGGCGCGACCACGCGCACGTACATAAACCGCCGAGTTCACCTACGTACAAAATTTTCAAAATGCCCAAAAAATTACGAAACCATATTCAAAACATGGTCAAAATTACCAATATGAAATATGTGAAAAAATATTTCTAAATATCATGAAATCTACAAAGTAGTGATAGATTAAGGATTGCTGCATTACAGTAATCCAAATCCTGTTGACTTCTATTTTGCTCCGTAATAATGTGGTTTTTTGAAACTTTCTGCTCGTAAGGTATGAACTTTCATCTCAAAACAGAATAAATGACTTTTTATCATTTTTCAAAAATCACCTACATTGCACATTATGAGGTACGGTCCCTTTAAGAATTCACTCGGAAACATGGCACATTTTAAAAATTGGTAAGTTCTTGCTAACAGGTGAACTCGCTCGTTTTCAAGGAAAGAATTTTCACGTGAAAACGTGGAATTTCATTTAAACTTGAAGATCTAGGCTACCTGGTGCATTGGTCGTTTTCGCAGGGATTCCACTTGATATCGGCGGGAAGGTTGACGGAGGAATAGCAGTGGCGGATCGGACAAATCTGAAACACAGAAGAAATTAGGGAAACCGGAAGATAAAGACTAGAAATAGTGTTGAGTAAGGAAACCCGTGGTAACTATATTACTGTGTATTAGAATTTTAGATAGGTTCGAGACTACGGATACGTTAGACCTCATTTTCTCTCAAAAGACCGACAAAATTATCCCTAAACGTGTTGAATTCGGCAAAAGCTCTAATTTAAGGTGAAAACCACCATATTTTTGCTACATAAACTTTACCGCTACATAAAAATACAGAAAAAAATGTGTGGAAACACTAGGACTACACACTACAAACTACATACCACATAAGGAAGTCAAAACTACAGTATACATTGTGCTTCTGTGCATGTTTCTGGAGACAGGGAAACATCAACTACCTGACTACATTATCTAACTCTACTAACTCTAGACACCAAACTACAAACTTTAGTATATCTTATGCTTCGTGCGTGTTTCTGAAAACAGGGTTCACAGAAAGTGTTGTGGTACTAGGATCAAACTGAAGACTATAGAATCAATTCAAAACTAGACTACAAACTACATACCACAGAAGGAAGTCGAAACTACAGTATACCTTGTGCTTCTGAGCGTGTTTCTGAAGACAGGGTCCGCAGAAGGTGTGCAGACAGGGCAACAATTGCTGCATCTGCTCAGCCGGCAGAGCCATCTTGCACAGACCACACCACACGGACATCCTCGACCAAATGAAGAATTTTCCGATCTAAAACGCATCTCAGACCGCGTTAAGACCTGTTTTTACGTGCGAAAGCACGTGAAAACCCCAGAAAACGCGGTTGAAATCACGTGAAAACCGGTTTTCATGGAAAAACCAAGAACAAAGTCTCCAAATCGCGTTATAACTCGTTTGCCTGTAAAGAAACTAGACAGGTTTCTTGAAAGTTTCGTTTTCGCGAAATTTTTGAAAAGTTGGAAAATGAATGTCGAAATTTTCCGAACGCCTAAAATGGTTAGTAAAAGTGGTGCGAAAGCTTTGCTGTGTTATGATGATCACAATACAACTACGTTAGTATCTCGAAAATTTCAAATTTATCAGTGGCGTTAGTCGCTTGCGCCAATTAGCGCCAACATTCTTTTTCTTGTACCATGGATAGTTGTAAGAGTACAACTAGCAAAAGAGAACAATTAGTAAAAAGTGGGGGAACCAACAAATGTGTGAGTTGTGTTTGGTTCGACCTCTATATCAGCAAAAATTGAAAAATACAATATTCTGTGATACTGTAGCAGAAGTATTCTGCAAAAATAGAACAATACCAATGTTGCATAATGGTTCACAACGCACGCATGTCGTCAAAGTCCACGTGAAATACCCTTCGGCAACTTCTGAAATATCATGCGGGCTTCGTGAACCATTGTGCAACATTTGTATTGTTCTATTTTTGCAGAATACTTCCGCTACAGTATCACAGAATATCGTATTGTTCAATTTTTGCTGATATAGAGGTCGAACCAAACACAACTCACATATTTGTTGGTTCTCCCACTTATTATCCTAAAACTCTTTTTGATCACTGATCCTTACAATACAACATTCAAGGCCAATTCTATATGTAACCGGGTGTTTTGGTAACCTACCCGGTTTTGATAACCTTTTATTTAGGTTACTTCACGGGTAACCGGTAATCAACCTGAAACTTAATTTCGAACCATATTTTGCGTAGGAAAAAGGTAACCGGTTTTTCATTTAAGGTTACCAACCGGTTACCTACCGAAGTAACCGGGACCTACCGAAGTAACCGGAAAAATAGGTTACGAAAAACCGGTGAGGTTACCAAAATACCCGTTTACCTATAGAACTCAACCAACGACTAAAAACTGGCAAAACTATACTATATCGAGAAAAATGAAAATAGATTACATTTCTCGTAGTCACGAATACCTTATACATCTCCAATAAAACTGTTTTCAAACTACACGTTTCACCGTTAAGACACCTGTGTGCTTGTAACACGCATCTGTGTGTTTTCAGCGAAACAACATGTCAAAGTTAAGTCAGTTTATTCACTTGTAGAACTAATGTGCCATGAAAAACTGTCGGAGTCGAAAATTGTGGCTAGAAATCGATGTTGTCCTAGACTTCATTAGATAAATGAAATCGAAATGTAGGAATATGTATAAACCTATCCAAATCAGATTGAGGGAAAGGTAAGCCATTCAGTTTCGGAAAGGAAAAAATGTCAGGTCCCCGTGATATTGTGATATGTTTCGGTCGTATTTTGACCTTTTGGTCTTTTCGTTTGTCATTGTTTCCATCTGGTACTTATTGATTTTGGGCGAGATGACCTCAACAGGTCCTCCCCTCTTTTCGAGTTAGTTCTGTGTGGTTGTAGACTCGGGGCCGGTGCGCCTAATTTTCTCTCTCTTTTATTCTATATTTATCTCTTACTCTAATAAAGTTTAATTGATCAACTTTGTAGCACTTTTCTTAGTTGGGAGTTTCCCTCTTATTGTCTCTGTGTTCACAGTTCAGTTCACAGTTCACAGCGCGAAAAAACAATGCCAGAGACATTAGGAAGTTGAGGTTGTAGCAGTACGTAACTGTAAATAGTAATTAACAGTTGGGCTAATTGAGTTGGTAGAACTCGACCCAACATATCCACGTGTAAACTGATTTTGATGACGTTTCTGATAATTAGCTAGTCTTTTTAGTGAACGAAAACGTGTTTGTGATATGATAACAATGTCTGGAGATTCCCACCTATTTGTACGTATGAATTTGGTTACAGGTATATTGTCGCTGCTCTATCTACTGTCTACTCTACAGCATGTCTACAAACTCTGATGAGGTAAGTGCAGATTTAATGAATTATAGGCGGAACACAGGCGTTGTTTCTGAGTCACTGATTGAGATCGTAAGAAGGGCGGAACGTTGTATCTTCAAGCTCCTATTTATGAAAAATACACATATTTCTCATATTACGGGAGACGCTCAAATGGTACGCAATTAAGCTTGACCCGCGAAAAGGTGTGAGACAGCCCAGGAAAGTGGGTCAAATCTTGGAGCGTACCATTCGCGGCGCACTCTCAGCGCGCAACTTTGCCAACGGACAGATAGGTGACCGAAAATCTTCCGCCTTTGCAAACCTAGTTGTTCTGTTCTTGGACAATATAAAAACCACAAAAAATATGTATTATGTTGTTGCTATTTTTGGTCACTTTATGTTGTTTTTCGACTGCACTTTCAAACTTTTCGAATCCTGATTTAAACTAAAAGTGTCGTACCAATTACTAATATAATTTCTTACGAAACAAGCGTGTTTATTATCATAACTCATACCAATACACAGGTTCAGTCTACGGTCAAGCTCGCTCGTTCCGCAATATCTGAGGTCACCCCATCCACCCTTCAACGTTGTTCCAGCCAGTTCCTATCGATTTCTTTCCAAAACAAGACCGTAATCGAGCAGGTAGGTAACGTTCTACGTTTTTCTCTGATTTGAGTGTTTTTGACAAAACGGTTGGGACACACCCCTCTAAAGTTGTCCGAACAGCTAGAAAAATCGGGAAACGGGCTATTTTTTGCGTCGAAAATGGGAGAATTTGTCCATTCTTTGAGCAAAATCATAATTTTCACGTGTTTGTCGGAGATATGTGTAGAGATGTGAAGTAAAATGCAGGGAATGGTGGGTGCAAATTATATTCGCAATTTTCTTTTTTGGCAATTTTCAATTATTGTTTCTGTTGTTTTCACATTACCTGGGATCTTTCAGAGATTGCCCAATAACAAAGTCGGTTTGGAAGTTTGTAGTTTTTTCTATTAATTGAAATATTCATTATTTTAAAGATAGCGAAATTGGTTCTCGACCTTGTTTTGGAGAAACCTGCGTCATCTTCTTTGTATGCAGAATTATGTTGGAAGCGGGTATGTTGTTTTCTCTCATTGAGTAAAAATTGTGTTAAATATTTCCAGGGTGGAACTAACCTGTTATCAAATTACCTAGGATGTTCCATTGATTCGTGAACTCTGCACATTGTTCCGTCAAATTCATAGGTGTTATACCCCGGATCCTTGAACGGGAAATCCTTAATTTACTCTCTAATTTGGCTGGGGAACCAACCGTGTACCAACAGCGTTGCCGAAACTTTGGGAATTGCTGGATGATTGTTAGAGGTTAGAGGGGACGTATGACTTTTACCTTCTTGGTTCGGAGGAATATTCAACTCTTCAAGCCTTGGGTTGTTATAGTTAGCCCATCTGTGCTCGAAGTAGAACTATCTTTTTTTAAGTTCATGATCGTACCACGTGCATACCCCAGAAAGGTCCGACTATCCGACAGAAATTAGTTAGTTTTCAGGTTGAAACACGGGTAAAGTAATTATATTCATCAAATAGGATGAGTTTTCGTTTTTGACGGAAAAGTAGTCGGTTTTTCCATTTTTCCGGGTTTCTGGGTATTCCGACAACTTTACTGGAGTATGACCACGTGTCATCACAATGCCATCACAATGTACTTTCCTTTTCAGATCATCAATGATTGTGTGGGCGACATGGCATGTGTGTATCTCTTCCGTGATGCTCTAGTCAACCATGCACAGACCGTTTTCGCAGAGACTGTTTCTGCCTGCAAGAAGAAGGTGAGCGTCAATTCATAGAGCAGCCAAACGTAGGGCCGGTGGGGCGACTTTGTGGTGAGCAGAAAGGTTGTTTTAGTGGTTAGCCATACTAGAAAACAGGGTGGGAGAAGCGGTTTCAACAGTAAAGGCAAATATTGTTGAAATAGGGTAGTTCGAAATCCTGATTTTGAAGAAAAACGGGTGGTTAAATAGGACTCAACGAAGTAATCTTACCAGAAAATCAGGTGAATAGGAAAGGGGACGAAGGTGAAAGGGGACGAGGGGGGGGGACGGGGGTGAAAGGGGACGGGGGGTATGGCAAAGGGGACGAGGGCTGAGGCAAAGGGGACGAGGGGTGGATTGATAATTAGAGAGCAATCTAGTCAAATTCAGTTTCCGATTACTCCATAATACTTTACTTGTTCTGTATCTTTATTATTGATTCATCTTTTCCCCTTTCTACGATACCTAAGAGTGTTTTTTTTTTGCATCAGCCCTCGTCCCCTTTGCCATACCCGTCCCCTTTCACCCACGAAAGTGCATGATTTCAAGATTCTGTATAAAGATGTCTTCTTTTCCAAGTTAAATGAGTAGTGAATGTTTTCTAGGCGCAAAGTGGTCCTAATATGGGACCAGATTCGGACAAGATGGGACAGTGCGGCGCAATTTGCTGGTGAGCAGATTTCATGAGATTCTTATTTTCTTATTCTTCGAATCGAAATGAAAGGGGTATAATCGATAAAAAAAATTCACGTCGAACCAACCGTTCACTTAGTTTTTTTTTCGGTTTGCACGTCAATTTGTTGTCCTCTGGCAATATACTCGTCTTCTGTAAAAGTACAGACCATGCACCAGTAAGGTGCGACTATTCGATAGAAAGGAATCCATTTTTACATGTAAACACGTGAAAATTAATGATTCTACATGAAATTTTGCCAGCATTTTTTTTGGTTCTTCTTACGGGCCCATTCGGACAGCTTTATTGGGACTGATTTCCGTCGAACCTTTCACCAACTGAGACAATGAATCCTGTTTCAGTTTCATGTCGTATCTGTTCAACCATCGTATAGTGCAATTGTGTGATATGAAGAGATACCTCGACGATTTGCTAATTCCGGAACCGTACAATGAGGTCGGTTGGGACATACCAGGGTGCAATCTTTATTTAACCGCGTTTTTGGTTAACCACGCCAGTTAACCGAAATTATGGTCAACACTTCTGTTGACAGTTAACCCCTTGGTAACGGTTAACTGGCAGGGATAACGAAATTCGCGGTTCCTTGTGGAATTTGCCACATATCAGAAGTCACACAATTTTATTTTTTTCGAGGGGGTGGGGGGAAACAAGTTATTTCGATTTTTGTGGGGGCTGTGTCGCGTTAAACCGCCACACATTTTTCGATTGCAGTTTAAAGGACCGATGTGTCGGGATTGGTCCACAACCGTCCTAATTTTCCAGTACAAGCAAGCTGATGAGATAGCTAGCATTTCCCACAACAAACTATGGAGTCAGCTGTCAACCGTCGGATTATCCATATGTTTGAATACACTCTCATGCTGATATACATTGCAGAAATTGTTTGGATGTGCCATCCAGATGATAAGAGTTGCCGGAAAGAAGCTGACCGCTACAGGCGATGGCAAGGTGTACGTAACCAAGACTTTGGAGCGATTGGAGGCGGCTTCTCAAAACTTCTCTCACGAATCGAGGTGAGCACTGAGAAACTCTAAATCGCGCGCAGCGCGAAGCGCTGCGTGTGAGTTGTGTTTGGTTTGGCCATTGCGCACCCATTTTTAGCTTTCAAAATACAAAGTCTTCAGAGAAAACATTTTTTCGTAATTTAACAAAAGAGAGAGAGCTAGAGATATATTGTATAGATGTTGTGTGAAAAAATTAGGAAAATCGGGATTTTCAAAAAAGTTATGCTGTCGTGTCGTTATGAAAATTTCCGTTGTCCCTCGTCGCTCGTCCCTCGTCCAATGTTCGCATAGAAAATTTTTAACTACTGAGTCGATTTGGCTAAAATTTGGCACACATGTGTAAACCCCAAAGTTAGCGCGGTCCCAAAAGTTTGGTGATGTCACGTTATGTCTAACGCTTGGCGCTGGCGCTAGATGGCGCCAAAAGCTGGAAAATATGTGTTCCCATGAGTTAAAAATTTCACATGACTTGTTCATTCAACTAGTCAATAATCTACATCTGCTTATTCCCAAATGTCGAGTTTGTCAGTGGTAATGACCGTGACAGTGTCATATTATCGATAACCAACTGTCTTGTATAGTTTATGGTTCTAGTGTCGCTTGTACCTTCGTTGACTATACGTTAGCTATATTGGGTGAGATTTTTGGAACAACTTCTAAGAATGGTTTTCCGAAATATAGGAGTGAAGTCTGGTCAACAAAGCGTTCCAAATTAGTCAACCGAGAATCGGACATTTCGTTGAAGGATACCGCTGTATCCTCGTCTCAACGAGACGCGTTGCGTGTCGCGCGGCGTGGGCACGTGACTAACATATCTAAAACTAATACATCTATGCTTATATAAAATTTGTTGCCATATTCAAATTCTAAACAGATAAAGCTGCCTGAATAGAACTAGCTGCCCAAGTTGGCCTCCGATATTTTTCAGTTTACGTAAATTTCTTTGCCTTATTTTTTACATCACGCAACATTGCACAAAGACGCTGACCAGCTGATTTGTTGTTATGCTAGCAACTATCGATACTATGCGCTTATTATACTTTATTTTGTTGCTATATAATAAGTTTCTTTTTCATATAGTCTTCTCACTCATCTAGGAGTTATTTCACTTACTGCCGCTCCCTCAGCGGAAAGGTGGCTCAAGTTCACGTTTTGGAGAGGCCAGATGTTACACAATTGGTAATCGTTACCTAGGCGCCTCCCAACGACTAATTTTCTCTTGCTCGTTTCGAATTTAACCACTTAACAATCGTTAGCACTTAGTGAGTTAGTTTTCCCTTCATTCGATTGATTTATTACTCGTGAAAAGGTTAAGTTAGGAACAAAGAGCAGTGAAAATTCATATCACAAATCATTAAATATCCACTTAACAATCGTTAGTACTTAGTAACTTAGTTCTCCCTTCATTTTATTGATTTATTACTCGTGGAAGAGTGAAGTCACGAACAAAAAGCAGTGGAAATTCATATCACAAATTATTAAATAACCACTTAACAATCGTTAGTACTTAAAACCTTAGTTTTCTCTCTATTTGATTGCTTCATTACTCGTGAAAAGGTTAAGTTAGGAACAAAAAGCAGTGGAAATCCACATCAAAAAATATTAAAGCCAAACCCGCTCAAAAGTCTGAGAACACGAAAATAGTCAATAAAGAGCCCTTGGCCCTTCTTTCAAAAAGAACTTGAATTGGCGCACAACTATTGGAGTGGTAGTTGTGTTATATGTTTGGTTCAGTCACTATGAAATAGACTCAGTCTTTTGTTTTCTGTAATTCTGTTAACGAAGTAGTCAATCATAGTTATGTTATTATTGATTGCATAAAAACCGTTTTTTATCTACATCCAAACACTTGGGTACCAAATTGAAGAAAGGCGATTATGTGGACCAATCCCAACACTTCAGTCCTTTAAAGTGCAATACATTCTTCAACTGTAGTTTGAAGAACCGATGTGTCGGGATTGGTCCACACAATTGTCCAACTTTAAGCTCAGCATATTGGGAAATCAATATTCTAGGTATGTTTTGCTCTAAACATTTCACGAATGGTGTAATTTCAGAACAATGCTAAGCGATCTGGAGAAGCTGCGTCAGAAAGGATGGGTCGACGATGATGAGGTCAGATATTAGGCTGAATGGACTGGAAAATCCCGGGTTGAATGTTGCAATTTTGGGTAAAATACGTTGACTTGGAGGAAATTTAGTGGAATATGACGTACTTTATTGAAAATTGGTGCTATCGCATTCATAACTGGTGATGTTTGTCAGCTGATTGAAACTTTCATTGAGAAATAGTGAGAAACTGCAACAAGAGCTCTACCTGGGTTTTATTCCTATCCTAAGTTACCGTAATTCGCAGTTCCGTAAGGGAATCTAGTATTACCATACGCTGTTCTCAATGTATCTTTTCAGTTGCTGAAGACTGAACCAAGTTGCAGCGGCTGCGCAAGGTTTTCGCGTGAAATCGAGGTTGGTCGTTAGTGTAATTTCACCCTTGCATATTCCTCGTAATTCTCACCGAGACTTTGCCTGCGTACCGATTACGTTCTCTACGAATGTTGTTCATTGAATTCCCACGTTTTATGATGAGCTATGAGCGGTCTTGCACAAAACTTCCCACTATGTTTTGTTAACATGTACTATGTGCCAATGATTTCGAGTGATTCCGAAGTTGTGTCTCAGTTCATGAGTGAAATGGGTTCAAACAACTAAGCACATCAAGTTTCAGCTCCTGAAGACCCAGAATGAACAACTTCAATCACAGAATGAACAGCTTCAATCCCACAATCAACAGCTTCTCGCCAGGTGTGAGGCGATGACTAGTGAAATGGCTCAGATCAAAGCACGACTTTCCAAGCTTGAGCAGCCGCAACAGGTATAGTATATATTCTCGTCCCCGCGTTGCGTGCGACAATTCGTCTCAGGAAAAAACTCGAAAATTGCTCAAATTAGCTTGAAACTCAACAAACTTATGTATTGACTTGTGACTGAGTGAAGCTCAACAAACTTATGTAGTGACTTTATGATTTGCCTCGTTTCCAGAATGTAGCCGAGTAGCTCGTCCCCATCCGGCGCACAGTTCAATTGATCAAGTAGCCGAAACCAACCGAAATAATTTCTGTTTAAGAATATTCTCTTATTTGTATGGAAATTCTACATTTTAATACTCAACTTTTATTATTGTAATGGTAATTGCTTGACATCAGTTTAGTTGTACTCTGTATTCCTGTTGTTTTTTCTGTTTTACACATTCATCAGGAAAGAACGGGCGATGTTTTGACCGCATTCTAATTATAGAATTCGATTTATTCAATCATCATTCATGTACACTTTTCATGTATAATGTCTTTCTAATTATGAATTTTATCAGGTTTTCAATCAGGGAATCTTATAAGCTTGTGTTTATTGTATTGTAAATGTATTTCCCATCATAAATTTCATCAGGTTATCAATCAATTAATTTTATAAGCTTATGTTTGTGCTTTTTGTTCAGACGTGCTTTTTCTGTGTATATTGGAATTGGTAGTACTTGTATGAAAAAAGTAGAACTTGTCGATGTATAATGTACCTCAAATAAGAAGTTTGATTTATACTTTCGCAGAATGAAACAAACAACAAGCATATTATCATACTTATATTATCATATTTACTTTGTAAAACAAAATTACACTTTCAAGAACACAATTAACAATAAGGATAACAGAAATTTCCGCTCAAACCGCAAAAACACTCATAGAACTCACTGGTTCTTATATATAACAACGACAAAAAACCTGCAAAATTATACGTATATCGAGTAGAAATGAAGAATAGATAACAACTCCCGTATTCACGAATACCTTATACATCCCCAATAAACACTAGAAGTAGAAAAAAAGTAAAAAAAAAAAAAAGCAGTTCAAACCACATGTTTCACCGTTAGCACACAAAAATGTCGTCAAAACTCTGAATTCGGCTTCTTGTTTTATCACCGAAAAAGTCAGAATGTTGTTGAAACGGGACAAAAAAATGAACCTCATCAACTACATGACATACATACCCCGTTGTAAACCAAGTTTCGGAAGGAAATTAAACTTTCGACTTTTAATTCGTACTTTAACAACCCTAGTACCACAAAACTAGAAGTGTTTCACCTACTATTCATGATACACTTGCGAGGGAACTACATGATCATACTATCATATCTTATCCCTATCATTCGGTGAAAACAACGCAATAACAAAAAGATAAATGAACAAGGTCTCATCAATCATCCCCTACTTCTCAGGTAAGACACCAAACAAAACAAGTAAACAACAAATACACACCTACTTCTCGTGCAACTGATGATTACTGTCGTCAAAACTTTGTATGTTTGGTTTCTTGTTGTTTTACAGGAAGAAGTTAATTCGCATGCCTGCTTCAAACCGGACAAAAACATCTTGTAATAAACAATAAACGAACAAGTAAACAACAAATACACGCCTATTTCTTGTGCAACTGGGGTGCGGATACTCTGACTTTTCCGGGAATATTTCTGGCAGTCGCTTCGTCGCCAACCAAAAGACGCATCTGGGCATCCTCCTGCGGGGTGGACAGCTTGGAACGCTGGAACGAGAGAATATAAATAAAACACATAACGAAAACCATCCTGTCATAACGGCGCTGACCTCCATAGGTAGTTGGACTTCCCTGACAGAACAGAGAAAAAATTTTCACTGAAATTTCTGAGAGAAAGTAGGGGGAAAATCGGGGTAGATCAGGGATAATTCAGGGTGATTTCCCGGTAATTTCCCAGCACTTACTTTGACATTTTTAGTAGGGAAATACCGGAGGTATTTTAGGGATATGTACGGGATATTATAGAGCAATCATTAGCAGGGATGTGGCGGGGAGAAAACAGTGATTTCGCGCGCGGCGCACCAGAGTAGCTGGCTCGATCAGCTGTTCTGCACACATTAGAGCCAACCCGTACTAGATACGGCGCACCGCCAGACGTGGCTGGCCGCCATTTGTCGTGCGTGCTGCTTATGTGTATCTACCTAGGTATATTTAGACGAAATTAGTGGTATTATTCATTCTCATTTCCTTGTCCGTAAGCAGTGCGTTCCTGACTATGTTATATTGTGTGTTGTTGTTCATATGTCTCCTTTCAGAAAATACCCAAAACCACGGTATTGATTGGTGACCTACGTTCAATCGGCCACTTGTGACACAGTTATTGGTTACCCTTGAGACTCTTGCCTGTCTACATGTTTCTACTTGATGATGACTACCTAACCAAGTCGGAATAAGAGAACTTGTATTCATGCCGCAAAGAGTTGAGGACAAAGGCTCTTTCCAATTTTTGACGCGCGTCCCCTTTTGCCATCTAAGACTTTCTGATGCCCTTTCTATCGAGCTCCTCGAGATGACGACTACCTAACCACGTCAGATGTCTCTTGGATCAAGCTCTTTAGTGATCGGGGTTGACGAGGGGACTTTCCTATGATTCTGCTGTGCTTTAAATCCTTATGACCCAATGACCGAACCCGTGACCCACGTGGGGAGGAAGGGGGGATTTTTACCCTGCCACCGCAGGTGCCCACCATGTGTGGGGGTACCCGTATGAGGATAGTTTTTGAGTTTGAAATCGTATCATATATGATTTATAATGGAAGAGTACTTAACTATTAACTGCAGGGTTAATAAATTAAAGTAAAAATTTACAAAATCTTTTTGATATTGTCTTTTAAATAATGAAAAAAATGTTTATTTTCTAAAATATTCTTTTATATTATGTTCTGAAGCAACCCGTAATTTCTCTTTTTCATCACTGAGATTTCTCTGATTTCCCCCAGAAATTCCTCTGTTTTCTCCCTGTCTTAGCAGGGGCCATACCGCGGTTTGGCCCCTGCTAAAACAGGGGTGGTTTCGGGGTGAAACAGAGAAATGTCAGGGGTGAACAGAATCCAGTGTATGCTCGTTTTTGCCGTAATTCTGGAGTTTACGTTTTATTGTACAAGTGAAAACTGTTTAAAACGCGATAAACTAGAGGATTAATCACTTTTGCATTTTAGTTGCACTAACATCGAACGTTTTCACCTATGACGAAAACAACTATTTACAGAAAACATAATGAATACATTCATGAAAAAGTGGGGGCCCAACGACTGTGAGATTTGTCTTCTGCTGTGCGCCCCTTAGACAGCTACTCTCAAATGGAGCAGCTACTGCTACAAAAACCGGAAAATACTTATATACTCAAGTATAACTGTTCATCACAAACATACAAAAGTCGTAAAATATTTTTTCAAACCTGTAAACTAGAATCTACAAATCACAGCTGCGAAAGAGAGAACAACTGTTGAATAATATGACAAGCGTAGCACTTAGAGTTGAAGTAACGACGAAAAACTGCAAACCTTTGTCCGCAACACCAGAAAATTTACAATTGACTACGTTGAGTTAACATTTGTGATTTGTAGATTCTAGTTTACAGGTTTGAAAAAATATTTTACGACTTTTGTATGTTTGTGATGAACAGTTATACTTGAGTATATAAGTATTTTCCGGTTTTTGTAGCAGTAGCTGCTCCATTTGAGAGTAGCTGTCTAAGGGGCGCACAGCAGAAGACAAATCTCACAGTCGTTGGGCCCCCACTTTTTCATGAATTTTTCTCTTTTTGTACACATGCCGTAGGTATGTAGAGAGGTGGTTCGATCTGTACGTGAAGATAAAATTGTTTTCCTGATGAACCACTTGTCAAGTACTATCATCATTCGAAAAAAAACATGACGTCAACATTGTAGTTCTGAAAACTTACTTTATCTGCCCTTCAGAGTCCCAGAATACGTCATGTTTGAATGAAGTTTTATCGTGAATTGACCATTTTTTAAAAAAACTCTCAGCATTCGAAAACATATGTCACGTCTTTTTTTTTGAAAGTTAACGTCATCGGGCCTTCTGAATTCCAGAACAAGTCGTAGTGAGATGAAGTTTCATCGTTAATCTTTAATTTTTAAGATATTTGCATCATTTGATGAAATATTCGACGTCAAATTTGCACTTTTCAAAATTGACGTCATCCGGCTTTCAGAATCCCGGAATACGTCAGGTTTAGATGAAGTTTCACAGTTAATACCCCACCTGCCCACTGTTATCATCATTTGGAGAAACATTTGACGTCAACTTTTTAATTTGGTCGTCGTCCGGGCTCCAGAATCCGTGATGACGTCCTTTATGTATAACGCTTCCGTGATACGCGACTAGTTTGTGACTACTAGCCGTTTGAAAAGTAATTTGACGTCAACTTTGCTTTTTTAAATTATGACGTCATCCGAGCTCCAGAATCCTCAATGACGTCATCAGTAGAAGACTTACATCTGAATCGATGTCAGTTCATGTCTTGGTATCATACTTCAAACTTTACTTGAATTGGTTAGGACTGAGCTGAGTTATAACGCAATTTGATTTACCCTGACAGAGAGGGCGAGAGAGTGCACAAAATGAAGAGACGCAGAGACATTTTCAATAACCTATAACTTGATGAAAAATATTTTTTTTTCGAAAAAAAAAGTTTGCGCCCCCAAAGTTTGAATGGGACATCTGTCGTGTCCCCAATTTTCAGTCAAATCGGTTCACACATAAAAATTTCCCAGAAGTGCGTTCACACACACACACACACACACACACACACACACACACACACACACACACACACACACACACACACACACACACACACACACACACACACACACACACACACGGCGGAAGTTGGCGGTCTGCATGAAGCGCATAACGTCATAACTCGGCTTAAACTTAATCAATTTTGTTCAAATTTTGAACATAGCTTGTAAATATGCCACGAAATATCAATAAATCATAAAAAGTTTTGATTTGCACGTTTGGGCCTTTTTGAGGGTGAACTAAAAAAATGAAAGCGCGCATTAGCCGAACCAAAGACAAATCTCGCACAGCGCTTCGCGCTGCGCGCGATTTCAAAATGAATCCGTAGTTTCAGAGTCCCTATATTGGAAATTATGTATCGTTCGCACGTGCAAACCTATTAGTTTTCTTATTGCAAAGTTTGGTGACCTAGGCATTTCGAGCATGAGATCTATACTCCGATCGGGATGCTCTCATCTCATTAGTAGAAAAGACCTCTCATCTCTGTAATCTTCACTGACTCGGGGGAGAGGGGGGGGGTGATAGTATAATGACCACTCACCAGGAACAACTCCATCGCACTCTTGGCCGCCTTTCCTCGTTTTCCAGTGCCCGGAGTCAGTTTCACCTTGTATTTGTAATTGGTCAGAACCTGGAAGAAAAAACATAAACTTCAAACGTTGTTAAAAATTCACTTACAATAAACAATCTCCTCATAGCCTACAGACCTACAGTTACTATGAAGCACGATCTATGAATTTGTAAGCGATGTTTGAATTGAACACTTTCTCCAAAATGAATTACACTGAATATTCTCAATAATCTAACAAAAAACACAGTGCTTTTCCACAATGAAGTATGTTATCGACAAACACTTTTATAAAGTCTTCTTATTATCTCGATTCAGAAAACAGAAACAGGTGGGCATGAGGGAAGTTAAGTAATACTTTACAATCCAAAATAACTTATCCTAAAAAAAGTATCCTAATATCTATATACAACCTAATACAAAACTAACCTGATAGGGTGCCACCACGGGAACTGCAAAAACTATGACGTCATCTGGCACTGGACGACCAGTCAGCTGCTCCAAAACACCTGCAGAAAAAACATAGTAATTGTTTTTGTTTACACAATACAACACATACGTGAGCCAACTTTGTTGTACATAAAAACTGATTGAAAATCAGGTATTTTATCTGGGTAATCAAATTAGAAAACAGGGTGAGAGATTAGGTTTTCGTCAGTAAAGTGCAACTATAGTTAAAATTGGGTTATAGAAAAATTCCGATTTCTTCAAGAAAAGAAATTCGTTTATACTGTTTTTAAGAACAATGTTGTTTGTTTTTACACTTCATTCGAGCAATGAGCTGTACCACTTACTGTAACTGGTTATAACTGCCAAATAAGGTGAAAACTACGTACCCCCTCGCAGAGGTTCCGTGGTACGTTTTGTGGCATGTGGTATTATATTTCCAAAACGCAGTTCGAGAGAGAGAGAGCAAATGACCGAGATACACACCTATATACCAGAGGGGCGGGGCTGACCTGGATAAGACTACCATGTTTGGCTAACCCGACCAAACTACAAACCACAAGCGAAGAGATTTTCCTCACCTTGACTATCCTCCACATGTAGTACTTCCGTCTCCTCTTTCTCTTCTCCTTCTTCCTTTTCTTGGGGAACGCGCGGCTCTCGGCGCTCAGACTTAACTAACAGGTTAAACATTGGAAAGATGCCAAGAACTACTTTTTACTAGTTTGTTTGTTCAAAAACGTAAACTAAAACAAGTATTCTCAGACAATTCCCCGCCAATTAGCCACGTTTTCAAGCGGCCTTGCCGCGAGAGAGTGCACAGGTCACGGAGACGCAGAATATCTTAGCCTCTCTGTGGCCTCATGGACCTCTGTATTATCTCGCACTTGTAGTTAGAGCCAGCTCATCGCAGAAAAAAATTGACGCAAATGTTTTGAGTTGTCATTAGGATCTAGCAAAACACAGAACCAATTAGTAAAAAGTGGGGGAACCAACAAATGTGTGAGTTGTGTTTGGTTTGACCTCTATATCAGCAAAAAGTGAACGATACGAACTGCTGTGATACTGTAGCAGTAGTATTCTGCAAAAATAGAACAATACCAATGTTACACAGCGGTTCACGAAGCCCACATAACATTTCAGAAATTGCCGATGGGTATTTCATGTGTACTTCAATGACATGCGTGCGTTGTGAACCACTGTGTAACATTGGTATTGTTCTATTTTTGCAGAATACTACTGCTACAGTATCACAGCAGTTCGTATCGTTCACTTTTTGCTGATATAGAGGTCAAACCAAACACAACTCACACATTTGTTGGTTCCCCCACTTTTTACTAATTGTTCTCTTTTTGCTAGTTGTACTCTTACAACTATCCATGGTACAAGAATGAGAATGTTGGCGCTAATTGGCGCAAGCGACTAACGCCACTGATAAATTTGGAATTTTTGAGATACTAACGTAGTTGTATTGTGATCATCATCCAAATGCCAAATATCCAAACATTTATGTATTTTCTCGTTCCTGTGTTGCGCTCTGCGCCAACGCGAAATTATCAGTTTCTGACAGATCAATTTACTCTATATCAAATTTCAAACGATTCCGTTGACAATGGCCAATAGGAAAGAGGACGAGGGGGGGGACGAGGGTGAAAGGGGACGGGGGCTATGGCAAAGGGGACGAGGGATGAGGCGAAGGGGACGAGGGATGAGGCAAAAAACACTCTTAGGTATCGTAGAAAGGGGAAAAGATGAATCAATAATAAAGGTACAGATCAAGGAAAGTATTATGGAGTAATCGGAAACTAAACTTGACTTGATTTCTCTCTAATTATCAATCCACCCCTCGTCCCCTTTGCCTCAGCTCTCGTTTCCTTTGCCATATTCCCCGTCCCCTTTCACCCTCGTGAAAATACACTTTTTACACCAAACTGTTTAGGTTCTATCAGTTTGAGGGATCTTAATTGCCTACAATTAATGTTTTGTCGTTTTTGGCGCCTATTGGCGCAAGCTATACATCTCATATTCGGCGTGACGGGCTAGCTTTTGCATTAGAACCCATGTTCCGAATTTCAGCTAAATCGGTTCAGTAGTTTTTCCAATAGTAGTTTTTTGCGTCTATTGGCGCCCGCGCCCGGCGCCGATGAGGACCTATACATCTCATATTTGGCGTGACGGGCTAACTTTTGCATTAGAACCCAATTTCAGCTCAATCGGTTCCGTAGTTTTTCCAATAGTCGTTTTTGGCGCCTACTGGCGCCCGCGCCTGGCGCCAATGAGGAGCTATTCATATCATATTCGGCGTAACGGGCTAACTTTTGCATTAGAACCCATGTTCCGAATTTCAGCTAAATCGGTTCAGTAGTTTTTCCAATAGTCGTTTTTGGCGCCCATTGGCGCCCGCGCCCGGCGTCAATGAGAAGCTATTCATCTCATATTTGACGCGACGGGCTAACTTTCGCATTAGAACTCATTTTTAAAATTTCAGCTAAATCGGTTCAGTAGTTTTTCCAATAGTCGTGTTTGGCGCCTATTGGCGCCCGCGCCCGACGCCAATGAGGAGCTATACATCTCATATTTGGCGTGACGGGCTAACTTTTGCATTAGAACCCATGTTTCAAATTTCAGCTAAATCGGTTCCGTAGTTTTTCCAATAGTCGTTTTTGGCGCCTATTGATGCCCGGCGCCAATGAGGAGCTATACATCTCATATTTGGTGCGACGGACTAACTTTTGCATTAGAACTCATGTTTCAAATTTCAGATAAATCGGTTCAGCAGTTTTTCCAATACTATGCGGACAGAAATCCGTGAGGGACGAGGGCGGAGGGACGAATTACGGCGGAACTTTTCAACAACGACACGAAACCATAACTTGGGTTAAAATTATCCGATTTGGCTGAAATTTTCACAAGATCTGTAATTCGTGATTCTCGAACGCTCTCTTCCTTTAGTTTTCAAAAAACGATTATATTTGAAGGTATTTCTCAATTGAAAGGAGAAAACGAGTCCGCAATGGCCAAACCAAAGACAACTCACGCAGAGCGCTTCGCGCTCCGCGCGATGGGGCTAATACTAGACTAGGGTTGTTAATCGAGTTGAGTTTTTCGAGTTTCCGAAATTTTCGAGTTTTTCGAGTTCTGAAATTTTCGAGTGTTTCGAGTTCGAGTTT
Organism: Litoditis marina; assembly: GCA_964036275.1. Taxonomy (NCBI): domain Eukaryota; kingdom Metazoa; phylum Nematoda; class Chromadorea; order Rhabditida; family Rhabditidae; genus Litoditis; species Litoditis marina. The sequence goes on from OZ038434.1 coordinate 30,888,470, forward strand.
GTTAACAACCCTTACCAGACCGACCTTTTTCTGTTCGTCTGTTTTGGGCTTCTCAACCACTTTTTCTTCGACAATTGGTTCGGGCGTCTCCACTTTTCCTTAAAAAAAAACGTCATTCAAGGTTTAAATATTCCGAAGCCTCCGGAATACCGTATACCTTATGCACTCAATCAGTATGAAAAGTAATATGATCTCTCCATAAATTATATTGAATATTCTAAACATTGAACGTAAATTAAGATTACGTAGCTGACTTTCTATCTCTCCCTATATCTCTCTGTATGTAGATCGTTTCCTTTCTCTCTCGCTCATATTCGTGCCTGCCTTTTAGTTTGATCATGTTGCTTTTCAGGCAAAATTTGAGAACTATAGCGTACGTCGGGATCAAACTACCCACCTCTACTGCCCAAGAGTAGTATTCTTCTCTCTCGCTCCTCATCATCTTGATCCTTGTACTTTTTCTTCATCTTGTCCAGTTTGTGCTTCTGACGCTTCGTCATTCCCTTGTTGGCGGCAGCCAGCTGTAAATTATATTTGTTTATCTATCTTCCTCTCCCTCCTCTCTCTCATCTATACATATTTCTCTCTCTCTCTCCCTCTTACTGTCTTCCCCTCTATGTATCTCCTTCTGTGTCTCTCTTCTTTCCCCTTCTTTCTCTCTCTATCTGTCCCTCCCTCCCCGTCTCTCTCTCGCTCTCTGCCTACCTTTCTCTCCTCTCTATCCCCCCCTCCCCCAATTTGTCTCTCTTTCTCTCTCTCTACCTACCTTTCTCTCTCTCTCTCCCTTTTCCCCTCTCCCCCCCCCTTTGTCTCTCTCTCTCGCTCTCTCTCCCCCTACCTTCCTCTCCTCCTCTCTCTTCTCTTCCAAATACTTGGCAGTCTCCTGTTCTTTGCTCAGCTTTCCCTGTTTCGGTCTCCGCCCGTCCTTTTGTCCAATTTCGATGATCGAAAATTCTTCGGTCGTCGATTTCAAACCACGGACATTTACCTGAAAACAAAAATTGGACTCAAGCTTGAAGGCAGAAAAATTAAAAAATTTCGGGAAAAATATTCCCTACCATAATGCTCACGACATAAACGATTCTGTAATACCACATTTTCAACTTAAAAAAACTGCTGTTCGAAATTCAAAGAAGTGAACACAAAAATCATAGATATCAATCTAAACCAAACAAAAATTGTGAATAGAGATCTCACCTCGACATCGGGAAACTCGTCCTCGCCACTGTCTGCTTCTTTTCCCTCTCCCTCTTCTCCATTTTCTTTCTCCATCTCTAACTCTTCTCCCTCTGACTCCTCCTCCTTCTCTTTTTCTTCGGCAGCAGCCGATGATTCGATGACCTGAGTAGAGAAACAATAGAAGTAACTCTATTATAAAAATTTGACTTTCAAGTTTGGTTGATACTAAATTAATAATACTAGGGTTGTGAATCGAGTTCAAAATTTCGGATGAATTTCGAGTTTTCGAGTTTGGCGAAAAATCAAGTTTTGATTTCGAGTTCGACTCGAAAATTTCCGACTTCCACTTTAATAACCCTAAATAATACCTTCCGGCGATAAATTTTGTTGCTGGTGAAGATAATTAACACCGGCGGAGCCCCATACAGCTATCCCCGTATTTCCCTAGGTGTAATAAGTGCGAATGAACAACAACTGACCCTAAGACATCGTCAAGGTGGTGAGGCCGAAACGATGGCCTTTACTTAGTCAATAATAACTTCATAGATAGTATTTACTACTTTTAATTCACTTAATCATTTATGTATCAACTTTATCCTAGTTAACTTGATTTCATTTGACCTATTTCTGCTTATTTAATAGCTTTCTTCGAAATACCCATTTTAAAACCTTTCCAACCAATTGGCTGGCTACGTCATGCAGCTGATTTGAAGTAATGCAGTGCGTTGAACGCACAATCCTAAATCACGAATCTAAAATTTCACCCCCTACCTTTTCGGTCGAAAATACTGCAGGTGGGCCTAACTAAGAATTTTCCACCTTTCGTTCTCGCCTACATCGTGTCACTCTCATCGTCCACCCTGACAAGAAAATTGGAGGTTTGAATCAAAGATGGAGGTCAAAATACAGCGTGGGGGGGGGGGGGGTAAAAGTAAGATAAGGGGGGGGGGGGGGTGAACGTATAAACACCACCCACCTTCCTCTCTCCCCTATGTCGTTCCACACTCTCCTCATCCACTTTGAACAGCAGGGCGAATCCCATGACCAGCTGACTGGCCGGCATGTAGTTCTTTTTGCCGCGAATCATGAACGAACCGGAAGAGAGGTACTCTCCCGTGGGAGCCGTACGGGAAACCTGAAATCAATTCATGCTCTGACAACTAACGCAAAAAAAGTTCATTTGTTATGTTATATCATAATTCTTCTATCCAATAATGCCGCTTTCATAACAGTAGCCCAGACATTGAGAGGCCAAGGCATAAACGTGATTATGGATTTCGCCCCATGTGCTTGTCTAACCGATATTTATACTTGCGTGTTCGATGGACCACCGGCCAGTCTTGTGGCGGCAAGTATCTGTCTAACTCTTTTCTTTTGCGGTTACCTTAACGATCAGCCTACTTATAGTTCGTTTCACCAATCGATGACTTTCTACAGTAATCTTTCAAAAATTCAAACGCATTTATCTAGTCAACAAACAGAATTTAAGATTCACTGTTTTCTATGCTTGTAATACCCAAAGTGGAAAACGATATCACAAAGTTTAAACAATGTACAACACCTACAAGATATTATAAACTCACTTAAAAGTTTTATAATCTTACTGTAGAGGGCTATTGTTTCGTGAAACAGACTATACCCCATCTCTACATCTGATCAATGATCACCCATCGTGGCTGCACATAGGAATGGAAGTGACTATACCTGATCATGCCTGAATCACGGCAAGCACCTCATTATTTTATACCATGAATCATGATCTGATTCACAGTTTGTAGTTTGATGTCATACCTGATCATGCCTCACCCCTCAGTCTGTCTGACTCAGTTTTAGTACTGCCATGATAATTTTGCCACTTTCTAGTTGATATTATAGTTCTTAGTCAATATTGTAGTTTGTAGTCTGCTCAGCCAACTATACCTGAACATGCCCTTTTTTCGTGAAATAGTCCACTTAATCAGGTGAGAAGTCAAAGAACTAAAAGACCCTAAAAGAAGGTTTCGGGTAATCGAGTGGGTGGGGGCCTGAAAGGCCATAAAAGTCTCTTGACTTTTCACCATGATAGTTTTGCCACTTTCTAGTTGATATTATAGTCCTTAGTTAATATTGTAGTTTGATGTGATACCTGATCGTGCCTGACCCACCAGGCACTGGCCACCACCTTCGCCTCCCAGGCATTCGAGTAGCATACAGCCATCTGGGCTGCTTCTGTCAACGTTTTCGGGGGAATGTCACCGCAACCGGCCTTGTTTCTGGAAAACGGAGAAATGTAGTTTGTAGTCTGATCAAACCGTCCTTTACGTAAACTCAAAACATCCTTTACGTAAACTGGAACAGCCAGTAGCCAGATACTCTGTTTGAGGTTTGAGCGAGATTCAATTAGCGTTCTACATAATACCCAATCACAGTGTGCATCAATCCCCAACTTTTCTGCTGTTACTTCAATGGGGATATACGGATAATGAAAAAAATTTGAGAGGGCTCTATTTTCGCCAATATCAGTAATATTTGTTTGTACTTTATGAAAAATCATGAAGTTTCACTCTATTGAACCGAAAAATGAGAAAAAGACAATACCTAGGTGAGGTGTTGTCCTGTGGTCTACTACGTCCAATGTTGTTCAAACTTACAAACTTTTCACGCGTAAACAGTAAGTAAAACAGCAACCTTCCACAATTTCAACTCGAAAAAGCGGAAACAAACCAACCTGATCACAATTGAAGCCGCGCCTCGAATATCCGCGTGCATGTAATAGTCACCGTCGCGAAGGTACCTGGAGTTTGAAACGGTTAATCCATTTATCCCACCTCAACTACTGTTATAGTTCATTGAAATCACTAAACCAGTGCAATTGTACTTCACTGTACAGAAACCAACTAACATTAGTAAAAAGTGGGGGAACCAACAAATGTGTGAGTTGTGTTTGGTTCGACCTCGATATCAGCAAAAAGTGAACGATACGAATTCCTGTGATACTGTAGCAGAAGTATTCTGCAAAAATAGAACAATACAAATGTTGCACAATGGTTCACGAAGCCCGCATGATATTTCAGAAATTGCCGAAGGGTATTTCATGTGTACTGTGACGACATGCGTGCGTTGTGAACCATTGTGCAACATTTGTATTGTTCTATTTTTGCAGAATACTTCTGCTACAGTATCACAGGAATTCGTATCGTTCACTTTTTGCTGATATCGAGGTCGAACCAAACACAACTCACACATTTGTTGGTTCCCCCACTTTTTACTAATTGTCCTTTTTTTGCTAGTTGTACTCCTACAACTTCATATGTTGCCTATTCACAGAGTGGATCTTGTGAACTCATTATATTATTATGGAAATCTCAGTTTTGTGTGTGCACGAAGCCGAATTCAGACCATAAAATTGCTGATGTTGTATTATAACGCAGGTTACTGGCTCTGTGACTATCAACAACTGAACAAAAACGCTAAACTTACCGATTGACATGTACACCGCTTTTAGCGGCGATAAGCGATGGGGATTGGCGCCATTGACAAATCTACAATTAGATACACCAACTCACTTACAATATAGCCATTGTTTTTAATACCACATCAAAAACTTTCGTTGAAACTTTTTTTTCATTCCTGCGTCAATTGACACGCGCGTCTGGCGCCAGAACGAAACGAAATTTTCTAGGTTTTCGAGCTACCAGTACACACTTCATGTGTCAATTACTGATTGGAGCAATATTCAAACTATTCAATTGTAAGTTTCGTGTGTTTTTGTTTTGGCGCCATTTGGCGTCTGTTCCGAGCCAGACGATAAAATTCGATTTTGAATTTGTGGAGCTTTATTTCACATTGGAATATTCAATATCTGTTAACTTGACACAGTTTGATTGACGATAACTGATATTTCTCCAACTTTGGCGCCAATTGGCGCCAGCGCACAGTGCCAACAGAACTTTTTTGATTTTCAGATTGAGCATCTTACTTGCCATGTGATAGTTATTTAGTGTACCGAATTTCAGACGATTCCATTGACGCTGTCGTGAGTTTGGGTTTTGGCCCCATCTGGCGCCTGGTTCGAGCGCCAGAAGAAAAATTTCAGTTTTGGAAAAAGACTTCCACACTTTCCACCAAATTATTGAATTTCTATTAGTGTTCAACATTTTAGTTGACGATAAATAGTGTTTTGCCGTTTTTGGTGCCTATTGGCGCCAGCGCCGGGCGCCAATGATGATGTATTCATCTCATATTTGGCGCGACGGGCTAACTTTTGCATTATAACTCATGTTTCAAATTTCAGCTAAATCGGTTCGGTAGTTTTTCCAATAGTGGTTTTTGGCGCCTATTGGCGCCAGCGCCCGGCGCCAATGAGGAGCTATACATCTCATATTTGGCGCGACGGGCTAAATTTTGCATTAGAACTCATGTTTCAAATTACAGCTAAATCGGTTCGATAGTTTTTCCAATAGTCGTTTTTGGCGCCTATTGGCGCCCGCGCCCGGCGCCAGAGATTACATATACATTTCATACTTGGCGCGACGAGCTAACTTTTGCCATAGAATAGATGTTTCAAATTTCAGCCAAATTGGTTCAGTAGTTTTTCCACTACGATGCGGACAGAATTCCGTGAGGGAGGAGGGACGAGGGACGAATTACGGCGGAACTTTTCAACAACGACACGAAACCATAACTCAGGCGAAAATAATCCGATTTGGCTGAAATTTTCACACAATGTTCAATTCGTGATTCTCTAACGTTCTCTTCTTTTAGTTTTTAAAAAAAGAATATGTTTGAAGATTTTTGTTAATTAAAAGGAAAAAACGAGTCCGCAATGGCCAAACCAAAGACAACTCACGCAGAGCGCTTCGCGCTCCGCGCGATATAATTCTAAACAATTCATTTTGATTGGCGCTCCATCCGTCTGCCTGAAATTAAGCTCCGCCCTCGAACTTACTTTTTCACCAGCAGCTCATTCTGCTGTGCATCTCTGCCCGCCACCACAATATAGTCCTCCGACGAAATGAACCACAGAAACTTCTCGAACCACATCGGTTTTCGTTTTCGGGTGGCACGAATTCTAACCTGAAATGTGCAGATTGTAGTTTGATCTTTGATCTGTCTGATCGGGGCTCATCAAAACGTACTTTTGCCGACAAGCAAACGGATAAATATAACTTTGAAACCAGCTAATTTTCGAAAATCATGGAAGAATGTGGGAATATGTTTATTACATCTTCGAATTTTCGCGTTCGAACCATACACGAGGCGACTTTGTTGTCCACATCAATTAATTGAAAGCAGTAGGGTTGTTAAAGCCAAACTCGAATTTCGAAAAAACTCGAAATAACTCGCATTTTCGAGTTTCGAGTTCGACTCGTAACTCGAAAAACTCGAAATCTCCAAAACTCGAGTAACTCGAAACTCGAAAAACTCGGTTTTTCTCCAAACTCGAAAAACTCGAAATTTTTGAAACTCGAAAACTTCGAGTTTTCGAGTTTCGAGTTTGGCCTCGTCCCAAGTCAGAAATAATGAACGAATGAGCGTTTCACAGCACTTATTTTTGCTATTTCAAACATAAAATGCTTCTTTATTCACGATTCTCGCATAATCACGAGAAAAAATCCGAATTTCTCGTATAATTTATATTTGTTTAGCTCGATGAAATCCTAAAACTTAACGACCAAACTCGAAACTCGAAAATCGAGTTTTTCGAGTTCAACTCGAAACTCGAAAACTCGGTTTTTTTCGAAACGCTGAAAACTCGAACTCGAAAAACTCGAAATTCCCAAAACTCGAATAACTCGAAACTCGAAAAACTCGTTTTTTCCCAAAACTCGAAAAACTCGAAATTTCAAACTCGATTAACAACCCTAAAGCAGGTGTTTCATTTGGGCAATCAAACTACAAAACCGGGTATCACCAGTAAAGTGCTATTGATAAAATTAGGGTAGTTCATAATCCCGATTAGAAAGAAAAACGGGTGGTTTGATCAATCATTCACCGAGTCGCCCTACGGTTGGTTGGAACCACCGGTCAACGCACGTCCACGAGATTTACGTAATTAATCACGTGAGTATTCATTCACGTGAAGCATATAAACAAATATATATCGTATACCTGTTCTGGGGTTGTTAATCGAGAATTTCGAGTTTTCGAAATTTCGAGTTTTCGAGTTTTCCACTTTTGGGGAAGTTTTCAAGTTTCGAGTTCGACTCGAAAAGTTTCAAGTCAAGTCGAGTTTCGAGTTTGACTTTAACAATCCCAACCTGTTCCAGCTGATCCAGTGTTTCCTTCGTCTTCAGCTGCGCGTTTTTGATAGCCTTCCCGGCCGAGGCCAACGTCTTTTGCACCTGAAACATAAATGAGGTTTGCTCTCTTCAAAGCTAGCCTATGCAATGCAATGTTTGGAGTTCGATTCCGTTGCATTTTGAATTTTGGTTGTAACATGGAAATTATAGCGTGCTGCGTGCATCGAGCTCATACTCAACGAAGACCACCCTATATATAAAACTTATCCAAAACTCATGTACTTATTAAAAAATCACCAGGAGAGCATCTACTGTACTATGTTTTCAAGGGGGATTTCAACTCTACAAATCACCGGGGACCGGGCCGACCTTATTCCACCTATTATAATCTGATGCAAACATTATAGCCAGCCCCTTATCCGTACCTTATCGGCAGCCGCCTTTTTGTCCTCGAAATATCTTCGAGAATTCTGGAAAGCGTTCAGCGAAACATCCAGCCACGCCTCCACACTGCAATGGAAACACCATAGGTAAAATAGTACGATGTCAGTACAACTAGAATGAACGTATGTAACCCTGAAAACGGGCATGAGGGCTGAAAATGGGCCCGGATCAGCGCCGTTTTGGCGAGGTAATTCAACTATTGGAAACACAATAGCCTCACTGTCAGGATACGATTGGCAAATTGTGGTTTGATCACATCAAACCAGGTTTATTTCCTCATTCCTTTCTCTTCTCTCTCTCTCTCTCTCTCTATCATGTATGTCTTATTCTTATATGACATTCGATTGTTAAAAGAAACATTCTACATATCGTAACATTAAACGAAAACGGTAGTCGGCCTCTTCTTTTTCTCCGATGAACTAAAGTGTGTTCGGGTGCGGTTGTTATAGGGCGACTTTGCTGAATGATTCATTGAGTCATCTAATTTTCTTCAAAATCGGGAGTTTATCTATCCCAATTTCAATAATTGTCAAACTTTACTGTTGAAAACCTGTTTTCGACCGGTTTTCAGTTTAATCATGTGCAGATGAAACTTCTGATTTTCAATACATTTTCGTGCACAACAAAGTCGTTTGGTGATTGCCAACCTAATTTTCATTCACGACACAAACCTGGGTTCCTCCGGGTCGTAGGGATCGAGTAGGCGCATGGAGAACTGATTGCTGTCCAGATTCAGCTTATTGATTGTCCTGAGAACTAACAACTGTTAGAGCTTGTACTTGCCCATCTTTGAAATACGGAAAATGAGAACCGAGTGAAATGATTCGATTATGCTCAACGCTTATAAAGTGTAACCTACTACTGGATACCATTGCATCACTCAATAATTGGTGATTTATACATACGGGGAGAGTAAGTAATATTGAATTTTTGTAACTCTCAGACTTTGAAACTCCATCCTTAGCCTGCGCTGCTTTTTCCTTCATTTCCCCATTCCTCAATTAACACTAACTCATTAAGCTTGAAAAAAAACTATAGAACTGAAGTTACTTAAAACCAATAATGTGATTGTATCGAGAAGCTTGACTAATGGAAATCAAATAAGTATACATATATATATATACTCAGTATTCGAACCCACTTCGCCACCCCATCCCCGGCCTGCGCAGCTTTTTCCTTCATTTCCTCAATGGCATTCCAGGTCAGCTGATTCGCGATCGCACTTCGAATTACGAGAAGAGCACGTTCTACCAGTTCCTGGAAATAAATAGTGAAGGTGACGATATCTTAGTTGCAGTTTAATAGGTCATTAGTTGTAGTTTGATCAGTTTACTAGTTGTAGTTTGATCGGTACAGTAGTTGTAGTTTGATGTTTCACCTAGTCAGACATCATATCACTTATCACAACCAAAACTCAAATCGTCTCTCGAAGAGAATTCTCTACAATGACTGAAAATTTTTCCCTTGAAAAACCGAACTTCAATAACAACAAGCATATACCTGTTACGTAGATGATTGCACGAGAAATTGTGATGTGAAACACGAGAAATTGTGATGTGAAGATGAAAATCGTGAATATCGTGTCCAACCCTTTCAGAAGAATATCAGAATCGTCTTGGTCCAAACAATTTTGAGACACATGGTACCTTTCACTGAGCACATAACGTATCGTGCTCTCTCTCTCTTTCTCTCTCGTTCTCGATAAACCACTCACCTTGTTCATAATGATCCTCTCCGCGATGAGTTTCTGTTTTTCCTGGCACTCCGCCAGCACCTGAACTCGACCCTCCTGATCTTTTCGCACGTTGTCCAGTTTACGCAACGCGTCGCGCTCCATATTCAACGCGCGTTGGTCCTGGAAAAACATTCCTACTTATTTCATCAACACTACCGCCTACCGGACTCTCCCGATAAACACTCTAAACTATTTAAGAAGCGGTTCACTTCTGGAGGAATGAAAACCGTTGATGGTGAATAGAACACCGGAATGGGCAAAATATAACTGAATCGTATTCAGAATAACTACACACTGCAACTGATTGTTACTATGACGCCACGCACTATTTTCGTGATCTTGATCACTGTGACAGGCTGCAGATTGTTGGATATGGAGTGAATAATTCACCAAACCGGTTTTTCATCTGAAGAAGGGTTACTAAAAACGGTTTACTTACCAAAAAACCGGTTAGATGAGGGCAGGGCCTCGAGCCCTGAACACCGGTTAGGTCAGAGATTCACCCCGTATTCCAGAAACCACTGGTCGGCAACACCATGCCTCAACCAACCTGTTTCTGTTCGTCCATTTTCGAGTAAAACTCGTCAATCGCTTCACTAAAGGTGGGGAAATCCTTGTACAACCCATCAGCAAACTGTGCGAAAAGGAAAGGGTGATAGTCCTGCAAACTTTGTTCCATACTTCAGGGAAACAATAATATTCACTTTATTATGGAGCTGATTATGCATCGATTATAGGACAGAAGAAAAACAGCTCTTCTGACTAGAAACGTTCTGAAAAATAACTTCATGCTTGGTGTAAAAACTCGCTAAACGAGCTATTAGGTGCCAGAAAGCCTTCTCAACGTACCTGATACGTATTGATTTTCTGTCCATCCGCTCGCTGATCCTCCTTGTAGGTGATGTATCCAACGCATTGTTTCTCTCGAATTTGCTGGTACACCTCCCCTCCTTTAAGAAGGGCTTCGTGCAGTTTGGATACTGTATCCGCATCACAAGTCACGTGAGTTATCATCTAAAAAATTTGTCAGTTACAGGTACAGAAAGTGACCAAATTGTCGTTGTAGTTTGGTATCGATAGCAACCCTCGACCATACACCAGCAAGGTCTGACTGAGCGACAAAAAGTAATCCGTTTTTCGATATAAACACGTGAAAATTCAGGATTTTTCCAAAAAAGTAGACCGATTTTCATCTTTTCGGCTAAAAAGTAGACGGTTTTCGGACTTTTCTGACTATCCGGACAACCTAGCTGCTGTATGCCCTAGACTTTATTTTTTGATACTTGATTACTTGAACAATTTGAAACCGGATAAACGAGACAAATATCTATTTCCCGATGGAAGTTCACTGTTTTCCCTTTGGGATAGCCAAACAACAGCCCAATTCCGAAAAGTTCGTTCCTATGTTAGCACACTACTTGCGAATTACAGATCCCAGTAAAGTTGTCTTATTGGACATGAACATTCACAAAACAAGACTCTTTTGTCTTGCCGATACCGGTGAAACTGACTGTTTATGTTGCAATATCATTTGGTTTTATGTATTCACTCCGGAAAACGCCGTCTTTTCTTAGAAAAGGCCAGCTCACTGCTCAGACCATGGGCTGTTAATTACAAATTCGCGTTTGGTCGAAACTGTATTGCAACAAATCCAGAGACAATGCGGGCGCCGGGGAGTCAGACGACGAGAGGAAAAATCAATATCTATGACAGCCACGCTGTATAAACAGTATTTTACTGTTTTGCGTTACGCGTGTTCTGAGTTATGTGGAATGAAGACTACCAAACCCCGCCAACCTGTGCATTGTGCGGGAATCCTTGAAGTGATAGCGAATGATCAATGAGAGGACCTCCAAGTTGTGTCAGTGGAGCCAGCAGACTGAAATGCAAATATTGATAACTACATTAATGAAATTAATATTGAACCTTGAAATTAGTCATTAGTTGAATATTCTTAGCGATCACAAAGAATGTTGCACGAATCACTCAAACAAATTATTCTTTAAACGGATTTTATTTTATTCTATTTTCTAAGTGAAATTCGCTGAACCAACTCAACATTTCTCAAGTTCCCTATAAAGAAGGCACTTCGAATGTTTCACCAATTCATTTACGCGATTTTACCAAATTATGGACCACTACTGCACAAGAAGCCGTTTTGACGATAATGTGATATGCATGATGAACACCGCCTCAAAACGACGCGAAATGAAAAAAATAAATATGTATGTGAAATAAATATGTAAATATGGTCGAAATGCAGCAAATCATAAACGTACCGCCGCAAATTCTCGCCCTTTTTAGCGTTGCTGAGAGCCGCTTCGATGGCATCTTTTGTGGGCACACTGTCTTCATTTCGAACCATTTCAATTGGGTATCTGAACAAATGTATTGTGATCAACTAAACTATAAACTACATATCAAACTGAATATCTTTTCACAACGAGAAACTTTGCACAAAACACTCTAAACAGGAGATTGACCGTTGAAAATCGTTTTGTCTTTTACTTTTCCGAATACACATGACCGAAAACCGATACTCTAATAGATGTAAACTGTGTTTCAATATAAACTTTCACTACAAAGGTAGTTTTGAACCTTTGAGATGAATCTTCAAAAAACTGACTTCTGTTTCACCGACAACTTCACATCAGTGTCCTTATCGGTTCTGGGACGCAGAATATTCAGAATGACGTATTCATGGTCGGTCAGCAGAATATTTCCCCTGAAATACAAAAAAAAATCGAAACTTCGAAAATAAGTCTCACTTCTCTACTTCTTTATCCTATTTTCATTTCATAATAACAAAGTTTATGAGTGAAAGTTTACGTGTTCAACAAACATTGAACTACACCTACATTTGAGAAAAAGTTACCAAAACGGCGATACATTTGATAAAAATATTTTCTTGAAAATCATAAATTATCTACGATTCTAAAAAGTAACTGCTCAGCAACCGAATGGGTATCGTCAGTAATTCTCGGAGGATTGACAGATTTAGGTTACAAATACATCATTGCCAGACGGGATTCGAACCCTCGGGTGCCTGAGTGGTAGCGCGCCCACAGGCACTGCACCACCGAGACACGATAGGGACAGGCGGTCAAGTGGTGTATGATCATGATTTTCTTTATCACTCTTATTGAGAGAGGAAAATTCAACTTTTCAAAACGTCGACTATCACAATAATCCAGTATAGTTTAGCAGTATAGTGTCCGAACTGCTAGAATAAAAATGGAGAAACGATATCCCTTTTCGTGAACATCGGGATATTGCGTTTCTTGATTGAAAGACGTTAAAATTCTTAATTTTCATCAAAAAGAGGCAATTGAGTCCAATATGGACAAAAAATCCTCCGTTTTTAGAATTTGAGCATGAACAGCTCCAAACTGTGAGCACATCTGGTCCAGAAAACGCAATAATTGTACTTCTGCCTACAATCTTCTACATTTCCCCATAAAATGTCTTGATAGGAATCAGGCAAAACAGCATCAGTCAAAATCAAAAGAAGGGGTATGTGAGGTATAACTGTACAAAAATCGGTGAATTCTATATGTAACCGAGTTTTGTGGTAACCTAACCAGTTTTTGGTAACCCTTTTTTTCACGTTACCTCGGTTGGTATGCGCAACCAGTCGGTAACCGAAAATGAAAAGCCGGTTACCTGTTTTTCCAAGGCAAAATGTGGCTTTTCCCGTTACTTTGTACGGTAACCGGATTTTGGTTTTAGGTTACCTACAAAAGGGTTACCAAACACCGGTTAGGTGTTAGGTTACCAAAAAAACCGGTTACATATAGAATTGGCCACAAACATCCCACGTACCTATCATACAACTCAACCACGACATGTACAGCCCTATCCTCGTCTCCGAATCGCATATCAATTACTCGATCCACCCCCAATTGACGAATATTCTCCAGACTGAAAAGATTATAAATGAGAAAAATCCTACTCTATGCATTTTTAATAGAAATTACTCTTTTACAGAGCTGATAGTGAAAAAATGCGAGATATCAACCAATGTTGGCCCTCGCCAACGCCATGAGGCTTCATATGTATATCGCAATCTGAGATATGAACAAACACATGTTCTCTTTTTTAAAGAGCTGCTAATGAGATAAAAATACGAAATAGCTACAAATATCGAGAATTCGAACTCCACGTAAAACAAATATATCTCCTGAGTACATAAAATAGCAATCATTGAATTTAACGTTCGTTAAAGATTGCATCTTGTAGAGACAACTAAACAACCGCAGAAAACAAAATAATTTTTGGTCAAGTTGAAGTTACCCCTGTTCCTCAAAGTTCCACGCGGAACCACGCAGATGCCCCAGTAAACTTGTCCGAATAGTCAGAACTAATCGGGAAACTACCTACTTTTCAGCCGATAACGAGAAAATTTGTGTGTTTTTGATGCAAAACCAACAATTTTAACGTGTTTGAAGCTGAAAACGGACTCCTCCAAGTAGAATAGTCGGACTTTACTGGAATATGACTATGCAGAGGAGGGTTACAACCCAAATTAAGTAGTCATGATCATGAAGCCAAATGGAACGCACCGCTTCTGTTTCACGTGTTTCCGCATTTTCATGCTGAACGAGGACGGGAATTGGGCCTTGGGCCAATCGATATTCGTTCGATGAATTCGAATTCCGGATTCGAAGAGAATAACCGCCTTTTCTTCCGGTCTGGAAGATAGATGATCATGATAATCATAAGTGTCTCAGTTTAGGTGTTTGAACTTTCAACAGTTGAAGATCCCTATCTTTTTTGGGTTTTTATTTGATCTTTATTGGGTTCTTTCAATGGTTGAAGACTCGTTCTTCTATGCTTTGAATCCCATTTTCTAATAAACACTCTCATTCTCTTCGACGAGTGACAAGTGAAAAGTTGCGGGTCTAAGGTCTCCTATACGTGATTTTCAGCAAACTCAAGTGTGGTCGATATAGGTGTATGTGCCTCTCTTATTTGCTATTGAGAATTCTGCAGTCAGGTGATGGGGTTATCCTAGAATAACACCCATCGTTTCACAAAACGACGGTTACCATGATGGATGGTGAGACTACTATACTTGGTTGAACGAAAACCTTTCACTGAGCACATATTTTCATAATGAGAACCCGACAGTTGAACAAGTAAACTACAGTGACTGAAAACTGCAGACGTATAAACAGACTGACTTTTGTAGGCGAATGAGGTAGGTTTTCGAGTTGATGTCGTAAATATTGTTCACTCGCATGCCCTCCAACACCTTCAGGTCATGCACAGCGGCCATGACATCGATGGTTGTGAAGCGATTCTTCATTCTGGAATATAATACACAAATATAAACATGTGGAACATACCATTGTGATTAAAAAACGACGTGTTCAAAAATACGCATAACTGGAGTGGGAAATTTGTTAAAACCAGATGAACGAACCACCACAAATTCTCTCTACAATTTGTGAACGGGAACGTCAATGAATTCATAAAAATATATCTAATATTGTGCAATCGGGAAGAAATTTTTGATAAGAAATCAAGAAATTCACATTTACGACGAAGTGTCATAATCGCGCTCCACTGACAAATTCACATTACAGTGAGCAAGTGGCGCTACAGCAGATTTTCCTTCTCATGTAGAAACATCCCAATTCCGAGAACGGTATCTTTTTCGTAAAATAGCAAGTGGCATTTTTCACCGTCCCAGCAAAAGCGGAGGGTACCATAACTTTCACCCAATCTTCAGTGAAGTTTGGTCCATACACACCTTTATCAAGTATGTAAATGAGTAATTTCTCACGTAGAATTCTTTGTGAATTTAAACGCGGAGAGTTGATTATATTCATTAAAACTTGGATAAAACTTTGAACAATGTGAAAAAGTGAAATATGGTGAGATCATGCAATCACAGTGGAGATTAAGTAATAAGTGACATGTGAGATAAAACAATCGATACAAAAAAAGAATTATCGATCCAATTATTGATTAATATTCTGGGCCAGACATTCGCGAATCTGAGAGGCCGGTAGACATACTCTATCAGTACGGGAGAAGAGATAGCCAATGTCACAGGTGAGACGAATTCCCTGGAAAAAAACGAGTCTAGAGGTATCATCAGAGACCAGAGGTATACGGTACAATTATGTATTCTGGGGCTGACTGTACAACTTAAACATTGTAAAATTACCCCCCATCTCTATCACAATAACCCCCCCCCCCATTCAGACAGAGGGGCGAAGGAAGGGGGCAGAGACGCAGAATGTCAGCGTATCTTTGACATCCATTATCTGTCGCAAAAATTGCGCTCATCTTTTTATAAACATAGTCAAGGATCAAGCTGTCAACAATATAATATTGGTATTCATCAACACTATGCCAACAGAACAATCAAAGACAACCTCGCACACCAGTACCGTATCTCCGTATCTGAACGTTTTGAACTATATAATTCGAAAGCAGTGCGTTTTTGAACTGTTCCGTCCAGATTCCAAATGATACAATTATCGACTGAACCAAATTACCAGCCGGTTGGAGTAAATTGAAAGACGCTGAAACACGGGTGTTTTCCCAACTCGTATATTCTTCAGCAAATATGATAAAAGATAATGAAAAGTTACCGTTCCACTGGTGCAATGTATGAATGTAGCCATACAATCCTCGCTAGAAAAGGCACCCTCTTCTTCACACGGGAACGAAACTGAAACCATCAATAAAACAATATCACGCTGTTCATTCCATTATATCAAAATCTCTACATCTCTATAAAAACTAACTGACTGTACTCAACTTTCGTCGAGAAAAATGAGAAATCCGACCAACTAGAAATCCGTCCACGTGTCTCTGTCTAGTCTGAACTTCTAAACTACTAGCATAGACATTGAGCATCAGCAGTGAGCCCGAAACAGAAGAGACACAGACACTAATGAAAAAACAATGATTTTAAGTCCCAAAACCCATTAATAACCGACTGCTCTCCAAAATGTACTCGTGAAATTCGTGACACGAAACTTTGGTCTGAAACTACCAAATTTCACCAGGTTTTGCCGAAACCTCACACCCACCATTCTCAGATACTTCTGTCTCTGCGCTGCCCTCTACCTCCAGTTTGTTATTCTCCAGAGACTCGTCGTAGGCACACTTGAAATGCTCTCGAACTCGGACACATCTGTAGAACAAGTATAAAATCGGCGCACCAAAAACCGAAAAGTCACGTAGTTGAGGACTTATAGGTCGCAACAATATAGAAAAACTATCTATCAGCGAATGAGAGAGCATTGAGTTAAAGGGACTTAGTCCGCCGTATCAAAAAATATCGGCAACTCTTTCAGTAACGACTTATGATTATCCCACTGGCGTGGCTGTGTTATCAACCGTTTTCAGTTTGAAAACTGTGATTCAACACCACCAATACACGACAACCATGAAACAGCAAGTTTTTGCCGTAGGCATCTGTCAACATCCTATAACAATATTCATTTTCTGATAACTATAACATACGCGCAATACATCTTCCTTGCTAATATTATTATTATTATTAGCAAATGAACCCACTTCTCGCTATTCTCATCAATGGTTTCTCCGTCTTGGCACAGTGCCCGGACCGCCCGTCCGCCCAGACAAATCAGGTACTCTTGGCCACAGCCCAACGACTTTCGACCGTCGTCACCAAACACGCACTTCTTGTCTGAAGTTAGTAAAAATTATTCATACAAACTAAAATGAATTGAACTAGTGCAACATTCTTTGAATGTAGTAAGATGAATAATGTATCTATTGTTTGAAAAGTCGCAACCTTTCAACTATCGCCTGATAGGGTATATATTATGAATCGATGAATAGCGTCAAAACTACCAGAACGCAAAACGAGAACCTATCACAGACGGGCAGAAATGGCCTCAAGTGAGTGTAAATGAAAACCCAATTTTGAACAGCGAACAGGCAACTTTTGACCTTTCATTCATTTTCCTAAAACGATGTGTGTGCTTTGTTATTTGTCCTCATCCAATTCTAGAAGTACTGAATAGTACAGTTATGATCAAAAAACACAAACCGTCTTCGAGCGCCAAATCGGTGAAGGATACTGTAGTCGAGGCAGGTGTGCTAGCTGAAAGTATACAGATGGGTGTCAGAATACAGAAATTAAGTTGAGAATATCTCAGAAACAAATAAAAAATGTTACCTTACATCTTCTTCAAGAAAGCCTCGCAGAAGCAACGATACTGACACTTTATGCACGCTATCTTAAAGAAGGATGATTATGTGGACCAACCCCGTGTCAACGGTCCTTTAAAATGCAATTGAAAAATGTATTGCAGTTTAAAGGACTGAACCGTTGCGATTGGACCACATAATCGTCCTTCTTTAAGTTATGGTCAACTCAGACAATTTTAAAACAAGCAGGCTGGTTTCAAACAGTCAGTTTTGAACAAAAACACACTAAAAGTCTAAGTATCCTGGATTTACACTCTTACACATTCTCCAGCTTCATCAAACGCGCAACAATTCAGCAACATTTGCGGTAATCTTTGCGATAAGCCAACTCCAAAAGCAAAAGAGCACGCAGGTCAAGAAAGTCTGCGTCTTTCTAAACTACATCGTCTGAGCACCTACCATAGTCCATCAGTCCATCATCTCGCTCCATTCTCTGGCACTCTGCCAAACTCTCGGGATGGTCGCAGAATCCCTTTTGCTCATTGTAGATCAAATGATTGGGACACGAGAGTTGGAAGGGCATTTGGTCCAAACACGAAAGAAGCTGCGAGGAACAGCCGAGCGAGTAGAAGCCGTTCGCACGGTCGGCACACAGCGCAATTACTGGAATACCGTACCTTTATCACACATTTATCGGCAAAACCCATGAAATAGCTGGATGTTCTGATGAAAACTGGTGATTTGGTAAAAATTTAAGTGAATAATGAGTGTGAACGGAGAGCAATGTATTATTATCCCCTGCATAATACAGAACTCAATTTTCCAGAAACTCCAAACGTTGGCTTTAGGTCTGAGAGTCTGAGTAGATACGTTACTCGATTGAACTTGAGAAAAAATGCGAATTACACTTAAACCAACTACACGCAAGCCAAATTGCTAACTTGTTGTCATTGAAAACTGAAAACCGCAAAAAAAATTACTGAAACCCACACTGAGCATCCTGAGACTGTTGGAAGTTGTCCTGAGACGATTCCACCACGATGTCATCTTCCATCTGGCCGTCAATCAAAGTAGGCTCCGCCTCCGAAAAACTAGGCCCCGCGTCCTGGCCGCTGGACTCTGCTCCGGAACCGCTGGATTCCGTTTCCAAGCCGCTGGATTCCTGACCGCTAGACTCTGCCTCTTCGCCGCTAAGCTCCGCCTCCTGACCAGAAGACTCCACCTCCTCGCCGCTAAGCTCCGCCTCTTCGCCGCTAAGCTCCGCCTCCTCGCCGCTGAGCTCCGCCTCTTCGCCGCTAAGCTCCGTCTCCCGACCAGAAAACTCCGCCTCCTGACCGGAAGACTCCGCTTCCTCGCCGCTAAGCTCCGCCCCCGAACTGCTCGATTCTTCTTCATAATCCTCGTCAGTGAGTTCGGTCCCGCTTCCTTCTGTCCCGGAAGCCTCTCCAGAAGACTCCGTCACCTGACCGGAAGACTCCGCCTCTTCACCGCTCAGCTCCGCCTCCTGACCGGAAAATTCACCGGAACCTTCCTTCTGACACTCGGGTACCGCGAGGGGATAGTCACAGATTTGGCGAGCTTCATCAAAGGCTAGTTTGGCTGGACAGTGCATTTGGATCATTCGGTCTGAAATGTGACAAAAATAACTATGATACTTATCGATAAGAAAGATTCATGTTAACAGTGTGAAAAAGCTACTCTAAGCTATTTCCACTATAACCAAGAAACAGAGATCAGAACTACAGTTCAGATATACCATTGTAAAACCATGATAAAAACTACCATGTAAGGTTTGCCATGATAATTCACGATTTTGCATCAAACTTTCTTGCTCTTGGCGAAATAATGGCTTTTTCTAGCTATTCAGATCACTTCACTGGATAATTCAAAAAAAAACTAACTGTTAGTGCATGCAATGAAGGAATCAGAGCAATTTCCACCACTGTAGAATCCGTCGGCACAAAAATCTTCGTCTTCAATAGGCTCCGCCTCCTCGCCACTAGACTCCGCCTCCTCGCCACTAGACTCCGCCTCCTCGCCACTAGACTCCGCCTCCTCGCCACTAGACTCCGCCTCCTGACCGCTAGACTCCGCCTCCTCGCCACTAAGCTCCGCTTCCTCGCCACTAAGCTCCGCCTCCTGACCGGAAAATTCACCAGAAGATTCACCGAAAGATTCTCCAGAAAATTCACCAGAAGATTCACCGGAACCTTCCTTCTGACACTCCGGTACCGCGAGAGGATAGTCACAGATTTGGCGGGCCTCATCGAAGGCCAAATTGGCTGGACAGCGCATTTGGATCATTCGGTCTGGAAAAGAGGAAAATTACTTAGAGAAGGACGATTGTGTGGACCAATCTCGTGCCACTGGTCCTTTAAACTGCAATTATAAAATGTATTGCAGTTTAAAGGACTGAACCATTGCGATTGGACCACAGAATCGTCCTACTTTAAACAAATGATTTCATACTATACACGTTGTGCAAACCATTAAGCTAAAAAAGGAGCAGAGCCCAACTACGACAGATCACAACTACGAGTCTCACACAATCACATGTCCCTATACAACTTTGAACACATTTCACACTGAGAAACTCTTTTTCGTTATAAATACCAGATAATTCACGATTTTTCATCAAAATTTGGCAAAAAATCCACAAGGAACCGCGAATTTTGTTAACCCTGCCAGTTAACCGTTAACCATTTAACCATTTTTTACAGTTAACCATTTTTCTGTTAACCCTTTGGTAACCCTTTTTCTAACGTCTTTTGGGCGAAATTCGCGGTTACCAAGTGGTTAACAAAAGTGTTAACCATTTTTTTGGTTAACGGTTAACTAGCGCGGTTAACAAAAAACGCTGTTAAATGAAGAATTCGCCTCAAAATTTCCTGCTCTTGGCGAGAAAAAGAGCTTATTCTAGCTATTCATACAACTACAGTGTCTAGAAAACCCACTGTTAGTGCAGGCAACGAAGGAATCCGAGCAATTGCCGCCACTGTAAAAGCCGTCGGTACAAAAATCTTCGTCCTCCTTCTCGTTTTCCGCAGCACATTCGGCCACGTTGTCGCGATATTCACAGGCTTGAATACTGAAAAGAAAAAAAATTGAAAAAACCGTACTAGAACATGAAACTACAAGTACAACTACAAGTATTATACTGAAAGACTCATGTACGATTATCAAAAAGCCATGTAAAATCTCATAAGCTAATAACTTGGTCCGCAATGAACGAGCAGTTGTTATTCAGTTGTCAACATCTCCCCCCACTGGCAATACGAACTTCTGCTCGAAGACAGTTGTGTTCAACGGTAAGTGCTAGCTGGGGTTGTTTATAGAGTGAAAAAATTTTTCAAGTTTTAGAGTTTACTTCAACTACCCAAACCCTAGTATTCGGTAGAGAAAGCGACAAACCTGGCATCATAGATGAGGTCAGCCGGACACTGCATGACACGTGAGATGCCACCAGAACACGTGACAAAGGACGTGGAACAGGGAGAAGACGGGAAGATACCATCAGAGGAGCAGTCGCCTGCAAACACACACATACACCGCCAAGGGCCTCCAAAATTCTCGCGACCCCTCCGTGTTTTCTCGTGTCGCGACCCCCCAAAACGGCGATATTAAACTAATTTCCGTACGATTATAGCTGATTTTGTATGAAAATCCTTAGTTGACAGATCGCGACCCCTACTTATCACAAGAATTTGTTCGCGACTCCCCCCTTTATGAGAGGCCTTGGCGGTGTATGATACACACACCATAGGTAAAAAAACGCATGAAACAAGACAATCACCTTAACAGGGGTATCATGATAATTTTTAGGGTTACGCACGTTAATATTATTTACTACTGGCAAAAGTACTGGCATTGAACTATTTCACATATGAAACCCACACCATAATGCGATGTCAAATTTCGAAAAAAAATAGTTTTTTTTAAAGTGAAACACGTCAAAATAAAATTCACCGTTTTGCTGAAGTTCTGAAGACATTTTTTTGTCGTTATGTTTATGTATATTTTGCCAGCGCATGGCTGGTTGGCTGGCAGTAACAGTTATTGAGACCTAAGAGCTAGCTAGGATTGAAAGTCGACTAGGGAGAGGAAAAAGCTATCATTAAAGTTAGTTAAAGTTGAAGTTAAAGTTAAAGAACTCGAAAAACGAACTACTTTTTCGCCGAAAAGAAGAAAAACCTTTGATGAAACATCATTAATTTTCACGTGTTGAAATCTGAAAACGGACTACTTTTCGGCGCTCAGTCAGACCTTACTGGTATATGAAAACAACCTCCCGAACGGCTAATAATGATACAAGCTGAGCAGTAAAATGCACGTGAGAAAAAACTATGAAACCACACAACTTCAAACTACAACATACAATGATTACATACCATCATCGGTTCTGAGCGAGATTTCTTCGGATATTTGACATTCTCTTACAGTATCCATTGCTACGCAACCGCCATCAGCCAATGAAAAGGCCAGACCATTTCCACACTCGAACAGACTAAACAACAGCATGAATCTTATTATAGCAATCGAGTTATATAAAAAAACTGGCCTCACTGAAGTTTATCTGATGAGTGGGGGAAGAATTTTCCTCTAAAAATTTCTCTATTAATTTGGGGGAAACTTCCGGGAGGTTCCCGGGTTCCCGCTCTGGCTCTCCCGCTGTCGGTCGCGTAAATTTGCTTGAATGCCAACAAAAAAAGTTGTAAGACAATGAAGACAATTTCTTTATTGATCGATATTACCATGATAATTGCCTAGAAAGA
The DNA here is from genome assembly GCA_964036275.1 of Litoditis marina. Taxonomy (NCBI): domain Eukaryota; kingdom Metazoa; phylum Nematoda; class Chromadorea; order Rhabditida; family Rhabditidae; genus Litoditis; species Litoditis marina. The sequence continues at coordinate 30,910,960 of OZ038434.1, forward strand.
ACAAACAGCTGAGAATAGTATGTAGTATGATATGAGTTTGGAAAACAGGTATGTATGATGTTCAATAACGGTATCTGTTGAACGTAGTGAAATTATTGTTGAACAATTACAATAGTCAACAATCAACATTAGATATACATAAGTAACCCCAACTATAACCAAAATGGATAATAGATCCAAAAAATACCTTGGTTTACGATTATGACATCTGATTACCGAAAGGGAGCAGGCTGTTACTGCGTGGAAACCGTCTGCCAGATCTTCACAGGTCGACGGGGGAAGGACTGCAAGGGATTACGGTAACAATAGAGCAGATTTATAGAGGAATCCTCGAGATGATTGTCAGAGTTTGACGATTAAAGTGGCATAATCGATGAACTTATCGATTTTTAGAAAAATAGGTAGACCTTATGAAAGTGCTGCACGCGAACCGATGGAATAAGGTTAGATTCACGTAAAAGTAAACAAAAACATGCTAGTTAACAAAAAAACATAAAAGAACAAACCGAGATGCGAGAAGGGAGCTGTGGCGACTTCTTCAGTTGAAACAACGACAGAAGAGCAGGCAGAGATCAATGAAGGAGGGTGACACTCTTCCACTGTCTAAAAGATCAATAATCAGCAGACTGACGTTTCAGAATTAGCCTCAAACGCATTGAAATCAAACTTCGGACACGGAAGACTGGTACGAAATGGTCCATCTCCTTCCCTTACACCCGGGCAGCCAAGTGTCATGAGTGTGCGTCTCTTCATCTTCACATAACGCGAAACCACATTCAAAAAGTTAAAAAAAAAGTTGTCGAGAATGAGTACGGCGCTTAGACATAACCACAAGAATGTTGTGTTGGTTGTCTTCTGAATACTACACCCTTTAAATCAAACTAACACACGTTTAAAAAATTGGCCTTGAATGAATGCATCCAGGGGTGACCGAAAAGTCGACCGACCCTACCGCCGGTACTTCTCAATACATCACGGCGTTCTCAAGAACAGCTTTAATAAATGAGGAACTCGCGTCCTCGATTGGAGACGCTCCGCAAATGATTGGCGTGAAAATAGGCGCGATACGCAGCGAATTAGTGCTGGCACCGTTCCAAATTGCAGTGGGATACAGTGTCCCACCACGAAAACTTTGTTGGCGGAGCTCAATACAAGTTTAATCGCAACAATTACTGTAGGCGAGAACGCCGTGACATCTATTTAACAGGTATATGAAATTTACCTGATCGAACCAAGTGGAGAACGGACAGAGAAGTTTCAGCATGTTTCCATTCTTGTCGCAAATGTTAACAGTTGAGCTACATCCCTGAAAAAAACTGTTACAAAATCGCGGCTATATTTTGTAAGATAATATAGGCACTACGCATACTTTTATGTCTAACTCGTAAGGCAACCAACTATCTGAAACAGAAATCGAGATAGATCAAAAGATCAAAATTCAACAATGAAATAATTTGTCTGGTTTACATGAGTTCCTGAATGATCAAGGTGAACTGTGCGTTAAGAAGTGAGCAGTCTAATGTTGATACGCTATCTATTCGGCAATGCCGTAGACCGATACACAAGCTTTAAATAATAAAAAATAAACAAATGAACATAAAAATATAGAACAAGTACCTAAATTGAACAGTCAAGTGAAACCAAGCCGAAATTGGGCAATTTTATAGAGGAAAGCTTACCTCCGAATATAATCCTGCGGGTCTTTTTTGACAGAAAGACAGCGGAGAAGCGATGGAGGAAGGATGCAAACCCAGAATTATTGATTGATCAGCTGCTGAAAAGTTTGAAATTATTCTAGCTCGCGCGCAAATTTGACCGCACGTACTCTCACGTACGCATTTTCCGTGAAGCTACTAACTTTTGAAACATATAAGCAAAAACTCGTTTATCAAACAAAATAGCACTTTAATAAGTACTTACCTATGAGAACGGCGTTCAGGACTGCCAGTAAAGGTGTTAGAGAAACCATATTTGAGAAGAATGTAGCTGAAAGAACAAACACATTCGGAAACGAAGCAAATATTTAATATTTTACAGAAAATGGTTTGGAGTGATCTAAATCATGTATTTCTGTTAAACCTGTTCTAAACTGAGTTTGAAAGGTTAACATTTAAAGTCAGTTACGGAAGAAAATACTAGTTAATATAAGTAGCTACTCTGAAATACTAGTTTATATCAGTAGCTACTCTGAAAAGATGGTAAATGAAAAAATATGGTGAGGCCGGATGTAAGTGAACTGAATCGGCTGTTATATCGCCATGCTCGACCTCATCTTAGCCCCACCTCTTTCGAAGTGATCAACAAGTTCAAACTACAAATTTTGTGCGCAAATTGGTTCAAAATGTTGCGAATTTCTTCAGATTGGTGTGAAAAGACTTAGAAATATGAAACGTTCGACCAACTAACCTTAATTAGTAGTTTGTTGGAACTGCATTATAGTTTTGAGTTCAAAAAATGTGAAAACCAACTTTAAGTAAGACTTTTTGGTCGCTAAGGGCTAAGGCATCAGTGATCAATCATCGAAATCTGATGAGCAAGTGATCGTTGGTCGCTTGAAAATTTCCTCATAGAGAAAAAATACTTTCTTCTTCAACAAATAGAAATCGTCAAACCTTCCGGTTCAAAGCTGTCTCGAATAAGTTGCACACAGCAGAAAAAAGCTACAGTTTGACTGTTTCGATTGAAGTGAGCTCTAGACGAATTTTCATTGAGGAGTCATTTTCTAACCAAAACTGAACAATTAAAACAAACAAAGTTATTCAAATATGTACAACAGTTACTTCTACTCTACTCTTGTACTCTTTTAGTTTATGTTTCGCAGAGGTTTTCTAGTGTTTACATAGAACCTTCCCCTTGAACTTTCAAAAACCTACGAGATTCACAAAAAAATATTTCGGTCTAGACGTTTAGATACAAATTTACCAAGAGTGGATTTACACGTCAAAACTGAACAAAATTCTGTTTAATTGTGTTTAAAGTTAACATAGTGTTTAATTGAGGAAATACTGCCAGTTACGCATATTTTCTCAAACGCGACCGACAATTCTTACACTGTATTTCTAATTTTTCCATTTAATTTACTACATTTAATATTGGAGGTGGTCTTTGAATCTTGTTGAACGATAAGGCTGGCTAGAAAACACTTTTCAAGTTTTACCCGTTTTCCTATTCAAACGAGTTTGAGCATGGTTTGAAAACCAGTTTCCGAGACTTCCATGTGTGAACAAAAGAAATTTCGTCGAAAGCAGTTATAGTGGAAAAGATGTAAAAACGACTTTTGAAATGTGTATCTTCAGAATTAGAAAATCGATCGAAATGAAAAAAACCTTTGGACGTTCTCGTCACGCATTGCCCCTGTTTGGAATAGATTACCTGCAGAAATAGCTCTGCTTCACTGTCCCAGTGAATTTAAATGTCGTTTGGAAAAATGGTTTTTATCAGAAAATGTGTTTCTTGGATCACTTGACCCCACGAACATATCTTAAACAATAATCGATGGTTTATTCCTTAATGGTTCTGACAACCTTTTGTAAAGTAAAGAACCTGTTTATCACTCTTGCCTTGTTTTGATAGTAGTGTGTAATTGTATTTTAAACGTAAATTATCTACTTTAGACTTGCAACCTGAATGTAACAGACAGCCTCTTGGAGGATAGCCGTTGTCTTCCTAGAAGACTCTTTTCCTCCAACTCCCAGCGCCCTTTTGACGCCAACAACACCTTCACACAACACTCAGTGATACGGGAGAAAAATAAAGCTTGTATTGTATTGTATTGTAACGCAGTATAAAATTGCCGAAATTGAGTCATCTAACAAAGTTTTTCAAAATTCTTTGTTGACCACAGGTTGTCACAAAATCTATGCAACCACAACCACATGCCTACCACTACCACAGAACTACCACCTACATTTTGAGATTTGGATTTGAACAAACTTTGTAAACATATTCATGTCTCTCATACTCGATTCGAACATTTAGAAAGACGTGTTTATTGTTCACTTCTTCTGTCCGGCGTACGTTTTCTGATAGGTGGAGGCCTTCTTGTACTGGAACTTTCCGGCCGGAGCGGGGGCGGGCGCGGGGGTAGGCGCCGGCGCCGGCTTAGGAGGGGCTGGCGCGGCGGCGGCAGCGGGCGCGGGAGCCTGGAAAATCGATAATGTACTGAAACCAATAATAATCATCTAACGATAGGAATCGTTCCAAGAGTCAGTTACGTATGGAGAAAGAAGACTACTTACTATATTTTCTATATTTTCTATAGAAAAGACTATATTGAGACGACTATATTTTCTTACTAACTTTGACAACCAGGGTTCTAATAAAGACTACAAACACACTACTACAGAAATCAAGAAGAGATGTTGCTATTTACTCATTACAATTCACAAACAAATAAACCTTAAACCACAACACACCACTAACTCACAACTAACTGATGCTGAACCTAACTAAAAAACTAAGTAAGTCTACTGGTCATACTCTCAAACAAACTATAGGACGCCAGTATTGTGCGAATGGAAAATTCCTACTACTAAGTTTCTCTAGGTTCTCTAGGTATCATAAGGCAATCTGAAAAAGTCACAGTCAGTCGAACAAGATGCCAAACTAGGCCACGCCCCTTCAAATCAATCAATACGCATACCTTCTTTCCGAAAAGTTCGTCGTCAATGTCGACATCGAGATCGGTGCATTTGTGTCCAGATCCAACGGCGTCAACGGGAATAAAAGCAGATTTGTCGGCCATTCTTCAGCGATGAAAACAGTAGAATGAGCCTCTTCTTCCCCGCCTTCCCAATAAATAGCCGCGTGAATACGCGACGCGCCGCTCCGCGCGCGCCGCGCGCGCAAGTGCACGCGCCTAGCCACGAAAAGTTACCGGGAAACCGTCTGCGGGCAGGGGGAGAAGAGAAAACGCGGGTAGCCACGCGTTAACGAGTCTGGAATTTCTGTTTTTTGTCCTTTTCAAATTTCCAGACGAAAAAAAACGTTTGTTTTTCGGCGTGTTTCCAACGTGTCTGAACGGGTAACATGGAAGAGGTTTTCAGGAAAGTTTCCAAACAATTTTCGGCTGCGAACATATTTTCCCGGTCTGTAGAGGGCCAAATCCGAAAAAAGTTGAACAAAAAGAAAGTTGATGTCGTACATGAGCCAACGCATAGTAGCGAGTGAACCAATCTTTGAAGGGACCGTTTCTCTTCAAGTTGAACTATGGAGTACGCATTTTCACTCGATTGGAACTGAAAGATCGGTAGCAAACATATAACTTTGGTTCGAGTACTTTGCTTGCTTCGTTCATTAAAACAGTTCAATGGTTTAATTAATCGACACTTTGCTCATATACGTACGGAAGGAAAAGTCCATTTAAAGTTTAAAGTCTCTCTTTCTGTCTAACCCTTTAATTCTATCTCGCACTCATATGTCATATGGCATACCTCTCCACGCTGTTTTCATTTGCTCTCTCTCTCTCTCTTCCTCTCCTTCTCTCTCACTTCTTAACTCTCTTTCCCTCTCTCTTATACTCTATTTCTCTCTCTCTCTCTCTCTCTCTCTCTCTCTCTCTCTCTCTCTCTCTCTCTCTCTCTCTCTCTGCCTGTATCTCCTCTCTCTCTATCTCGCCCTCTCTCTCTATTAGCCCCTCGCCTTACTTTCTCTGTCCTTGGCTGTGCCAGAATTAGGCCAAGCGCCCTATCACAAAATCTTTTTCCCACCGAAACCCCTCAAACTTGCATCATTGTAACAAAAATCAACAAATTCATGTAATTGATCTTTATTTCACCAGAACTTGCACTCTTTTCAGCTATTTTAGTTGTAGTTTGTAGCTTAGAAGCTCATCAACGTCGAAAACTGATTTTGCATTACTTGCACTTGTTTTAATTTTCTTATGTGTTCGTCGTACGTTACTGATTCGTTGGGAAAGGTAAACATTCAGTTTTCTTGCTGTCTATAGTTGTAATCGTGTATACGTCTTCTTCACATTGTGCCGAAATGTCTCTGCGTCTCCCTCTGTCAGTGATCTCTTTGCGTTTTCTGACCACCCGACTACATATCAGGGTGATTACTATTGTCTCACCGCATTTACATAGAAGTTAGTAGTTCTCCTAAATATGATCTCGGAAAGGTTCTTATGATAGCGTTCTATCAGAAAATGTCTTTGACGATGTTTTCAGCAAGCCGACAAGCCTTATTTAATTGAAGAAGGACGATTATGTGGACCGATCCCGTGTCAACGGTCCTTTAAACTGCAATTGAAAAATGTATTGTAGTTTAAAGGACCGAACCGTTGCGATTGGACAACATAATCGTCCTTCTCCGATAAAACCAAAGAACAAGACTGTTTCGATAAACATTTCGTCAAACTTTACTTTACCCCATAACTTTGATCCTACAAGAGCACGCGGAAACTTACTGTTAGGATTGGGATTTTTAGCCAAAGCTGTGGTGACAACTTTATGGGGGCTAATCGAAATCCTATTTTCAAAAAAAAACGGTCATAAACTCATTTTAAAATGTGACTCATGCTGTCCCACAGAAATTAGTTTCATTTTTTGACTAGATGAATTTGCGACTGATTTCATGGTTTCAGTCTGATAGGTCACAAACCTACTTTTAAATAGTATGCGGATGGCTTGTTTGATCGGCTGAGTTGTGCAATGACAGAGTACAAGATGTCTGATGTTTCCACATGTTTCACACGATAAATCCACCTCCAGCCTGCTCCAGCTGCCCGGTCCAAAGAGAAGCCTTGCCAACTCTCGTCTTCCACGCCTAGCCTTCCCTTTGACAGTTACGGGTTCTTGCACATATCCTCGACAATTTGTTTTCCTGGCGGCGTAGCAATCCCCACAAAAGTTCATGAGATCACCTCATGAGCTATTAGCACCAGTTTCTCATGAGATTCTATTGATTGCTATGCTACAACATTAAGAGTTCACGAGTAGCTCATGTGGTATCTCATGAGAAACTCATATGAACTTCTCATGAGGTTGGACGATTTTCTACGCCGCCTGCAGTCGCTCATTAATTATTGGAATTGCACATTTTTTATTCGTGACTCATAAGTGTTTAGAACTGTCTGTTGATGATATTATCATGATAATTCCAATTTATATCCCGGTTTTGATATAGTCCCGACGAAACCTAGCGTCACAAAATCACTTCTACAATAATATAATAAGATACTCCGAAAGTGTTTCAGAAATTACGTCACTACAAAAACAGGTACAATCACCGTTCAATCGTATAGTCTCCCCCATTCCTACTGAGACTCCTACAGTAGGATTTCGAAACTTCCAAGTCGTTTTGTTCATTTACTTTTGATCGGAAAAGTTGAGGATTCTTGTACGTCATTCTGCTTCTCAGGTATAGTAAATATACGAGAGAATTTTCTATGAAGTTCATTGTAAGCTTCAAAATAGACTTTGGAAAGTTTGTAAGGTTACGGTAGGAGTCTCAGTAGGAATGGCGTGAACTATACTACACTGCTAATTGCATCCATCTATAACTACAAGCGCGTAACAGGGATACCATTCTTTCCATCTATTTTTTCCTTCTTTTATCCAAGAATTGGAGTGCCACATTTCAAAATGTGGAAAGTCACATGTTGAATAAATCTATTCTATTCTAATAAATAAAGTCATGTAACATTCGCATGTTTTCCTTCCAGTAAATCTAAAACCAGTCCCGAGGCGTTCGTTTTTGTGTTCATTCACTGATTCACTCGCGATTAGCCTCCCGAACCATTCCCTACACACAATTATCCAAGATTTCGCACATTTTTTATAGTTTGTTCCACTCACTTATAGCCCTCTACAGTAATATGCTCAAACTTCCAGGTCAACGTTTAGTAAGCGTTTTCGGATGTTCACAAAAGTTTGGTAGTGTCTTCTACACCCTTTCTTCTACAAACTCTGAAAGATTAAAACCAAAATGATGAGCTAATCAATATACAAAAACCTCGAATACTTGACGGAGTACTGTAGCAGGACAAAGACTACTCAGACCATTGGCTGTTAATCACAAATTGCAACAAATCTAGAGATATTGTGTGCTCCGAAGAGACTTCAGACGACGAAGGGAAAAGTCAATGTCTATGACAGGCACGCTGTATAAACAGTAATCTACTGTTTTGCAACGACGCTTGTTCTGAGTAGTGAAACATAAAATATAGGGAGTAACCATAGCTCAGTTGTATTTTGATCTCGACACTCGTCATAGTTTCGAAATCGAACTGAAAGTTGGCTATGACAACATTTATTGTGCAGGTGCTATGCGATCCCTATGTTTTAAACATTGCATGGTCGAAGTTATACTTCGTCACTTCCAGAAAGATTGTTATACCTCGAAAACCATCTAGTGTACTGTAACTTTGCATACCTATGACCTTTGAACCATTCTTGACTAAAAACAATCATTTTCACACATTTAGAATGATTCAGAATGAATATGATTCATTTTTCGTTGTGTTTTTGTTGTATTCACGACGCTTTCACACATTCATTGTTTTCTACCTTTTATGTACTTTCTGATGGTCTCAACAGTTATTATTCGGATTTGACAGGCGAATGAACTCATTGTTCTTGTTGAGTACGTTAAAGAATTCAGGAAAGAGGTAGAAAAACTAAAAACACATTAATACCACTTCTATTTGTATACAGTACTAACTCGACCAAGTTTTTCAACGTTGCAGGATGACAAAACCTGGGATTGTATAGTCACCATCTTTCCCACTGAGACCTCAGCAACGTGCAAACAAAATTATCAGGCGGCATTTAACAATGTTAATGATCTCCAAAACAACAAAAGTTTTACTGAGCAACAGTTAACCTATTTTACAGTACGTGAGTGAAAACTTTTTTCGAAAAATCTGTTGTTTCCATGAAATAGATTGATGCGAAGTTTTTTTGGCACGCTGCCCAAGTCTCAGTGGGAAAGGCGAGAACTATATTGATACCCCATGTAGCACTACAGAAGAATGGCTTGTCTTCCACTTTTTTGGGTTCTTCGCACAACTTTCATTCAATGAGGGGTATTTCACATTTCAATTTACTTTGAAATATTCATCTACATTATGTTAGTCAATAGTTTTCGGTTTTTCCCTCTCTTTCTCTGTTCACTGTCCCCTCCCATTTCTCAGGTTATCGCTCTCTCATTATCTCTCTTTCTCTCGCTCACTCCTTTCCTCTATGTCTCTGATCTTCTCTCTATCTCTCATCATCTTTCTCTCACCCTCTTGCATTCTCGTTCTCTTTTCTCTCTCATCTATCCCCCCGCATTGTGTGACCTATTTCCACACATAAGTCGAAAGACGATTACGTAAAGACTTAGGAATTTGTACGGCGGATTTGATCTGACAAATCGGTCACCCTTAAATCAATATTCAATCGATAGTCTCATATTATGTTTGAATCTTATTTTATTAGTACTCTCATTTACTTTAGTAAATTGGACATTCTCATTACGCTGGTGCTATATGCGAGGCTGTTCATCAAGTTTGAATGCTCAATGTTATTAATGCACTATTTCAATTCTTTAACCTGGCTATTATATTGTGTTTAATAAGGTTTCATTTGAAGAAACTCGTTTCTGCAATGATATTAATAAGAAAACTAATATAAACAAAAAACAGTCAAAGTATTCCGGTTTCGTCTTCAGATTATTTGCTCACATGTGTTCACCCCCTTCTATACTAAAACTAAATTGAATAGTCACGTAACGTTAGCATTCTAATGAGGCATCGTGCACTTTGTCATTGTATGTTTGAGTTCTGCTGTGTTTAACATGTTTCACGTGACTATGTAAGTGACTAACAGTGTAGGCTGCGCCTTTTTCCAGGCAAATATACGGTGTATGTTTTACCCCGCTGTGTTTGTAGTTTGATTCCAGGTGATTTTCGGTCATAGTTCAAAAATTATGACGTGTATTGAGATCAAACTACAAGGAATATTTGGTCACTCTACAGACCCACAGTTGAAAGCCCTTAGATATAATCATTTTGAGACCAGACTCGCAGTTTTTGTTGACTCCAAAAAAAACCCGATTCGTCCATTAGCCATACATCATTGTAACAGAAAGCGGGCGAGCGATCTTCGTTTTTTTAATATAGTTCTCGTCATTCACACGTGAACCACTACAGTAGGAAGATGCCACTATTAGGTATCAGGAACGGTTTCGATTACATCAATTTGACTATTAGGAAACTGTCCGACATTTGACAAGGCTCACAAAATCTGAAGAATGCAATGGTCTATAGTATTTTTCATTCCTACTGAGACTCCAACAGTAGGTTTTCAAAACTCTCAAGCCTCTTTCCTCACTTACTTTTGATCGGAAAGGTGGAGGATTTTCGCACCTCATTCTCCTTTTTAGGTACAGTTGATATACGAGAGGATTTTTGATGAACTCAATTTTCAGCTTCACAACAGTATTCGGAAAGTTTGTGAGGTTACGGTAGGAGTCTCAATAGGAATGGTGTGAACTATACCTACACTCTATTTTTCTTTGGGGGGGGGGGTGTATACCAAGTTCGATTGTGTAGGGGATGACAAAGCCTCATATGTAGTTTGGTCAGAACATACAGTAGCTGATCAAACTGCATTCACATCACAACAAATCGGAATGCCCGTGTCTGCCTGCATTTCTTAGGTTGTATTGCACTGTAGGAGAACACGTAGGATTGACGGAGACTATAGGCTATACCCGCATAACCATCATTTCATACGTAATTGGCCTGTATTGGCTCTTCTTGTCTTCTCGTCCCTCTCTCTTCTTCTCGCCCTCCCTATCTCTCTCTCTCCCTCTGTCTCTCTCCCCCCTCCCTTCTCTCCCCCTCTAATTCTTCTCCTTCCAGGGTATCCTATGCCGTCCAAACTATCCTTTCTCTCTCTCCCTCTTTCTCTCTCCTTCCCCTCTCTCCCTCTCCCTCTCTAGTTCTCTCTCTTCCAGGGTATTCTATGCCGTCAAAACTCTCTCCCTCTCCCTCACCCCTCTCTCTCTCCTTCCCTCTCCCCCTCTCTCCCTCTCTCTCCCTATCTAATCCCCTCCCTTCCAGGGTATCCTATGCCGTCCAAACTCTCCGAGTATGGCCGTGTCTTCGAGGATTGGATGATCTCCCTCTTCTACCAATACGGTCTTCTTCTGGGAAAATACCCCCGTTGGTTCCTAATTGGTCCCCTCCTCTTCACTTTGGCCTGCGTTCCCGGACTGTTCTACCTTAAAGTGAACCTGGATCTCTATCGGTTATTCGTACCAACTGACGCGCCGGTTAGTTTTCATAGTTTGTGTCAACATCTTGTAGTTTGTTCATGGTGCACAGCGAAATGAGAGATCGTGCTAAACCTGTAAACACTTAATTTTTGAGGAATGACACATGATCTGTTAGGTTGCTTAAGTATTGACAGTAACTGGGTTGTAGCTTGACCACCCTAAACAGTATGATTTCGAAGTTGACCTTTCAACCTCAAAGTCAACTTGGCTGTTTTACAGAATTGAAGACCTAATTCACAGTAGGTTTTTTCCAACAACTTACTGGTCACTTTCACCGAAAGCGTATGTTTGTAGTATGAATCTTCTATTTCGAATTCATTAGCCGAAAATAACGGAAAACATTCAGATTTAGCAAGGTGTTGACAAGCTAAAAATTTGAATACGCAAACTTGCTTTGTAAGAATTAACCTATGAATGCAGTTCAAAATTTATAACTATAATCTATCGATTTAGGTTCGATTCGAGTTCGAGCAGACCAAGGTGTTCAACCAACTGCCGCAGGGCAACTTGGACAACAAACGGTTAGTTTGGTTATTGATTTTCTCCGAGCACTGAACTGATCTATTGATTTTTTGTTGCTTTTTCTTTTTAAAGAATTGCTTCTAATTGAAATTTCTATAATTGTTTTTAATTGACTTATTAGTTACAATGTTTATGAGAACGCTTCATTCACTCTTATTATATTCACATGGAAAGTACTATCGTTTCGGAAGTGTGAATTTATCGATTGAATTGATTTTTCATCGAGATTATCGATTTTCCCCAGATTCCGTCGCGATGAAGCGTTTCCCGACTTCGAGATGGATCGTCTTCGGAGGGACTTAGAGATAATGGGCGATATGATAGAGCACAACAACACGAGAGTGCGCAGAGATGCAAAGGCCGACACCCACAAGCAAATGGAAATGAGGAAAAAGGCGAAGCGCGCAAAGAAGGCCAGAAATGTGCACGGTAGGTCAAATATCAAATTTGCATGAAAATTGCAGGTTTTGTCGTTGATGAGCTCAATATGAGAGCTTAGTTCGCGATGTGTCAGACACACGTCGGACGCACTTCTTATAATAGCTATCGATTTTTCAACTGTAGGAATTGAACAAATCTCTGTTGCATACAAGTCGTAATTTATTTTACCAATTTCCACCAGAACGCAACTGAATCAGATCGCAAACAGGACATAATAGGGTCACATATACGGGTCTGCTTTGCAAGAACGAAACCTTTATGTTATTATGGAAAGATGTGCTCAGTGAAAGGTGCCACTCAAAATCGTTTCGACCCTGATTCAAGACGATTTTGGTGTTGTTCTCAGAGGGTTGGGTCATCCTCAGTTGAACCCCTCTGAGAACTTGAAAAACAGGACGAGAAGACTTCTCAGGAAGTCGTCTTGAATCAGGGTCGGAACGATTTTGAGTGGCACCTTTCACTGAGCACATCTTTCCATAATAACATTCAAAAAGTCTTAATGACAACAAATATTTTTGTTTTAAATAAATATAAGAATAATGAAACCTATATGGTACGAATTTCAATTCAGAAACTCTGAGATAACTTATTTGAAACGTGCAAGAATTGCAGAGGTTAGGCACTGTGTCCTGATGTTTTACTTTTTGATGAAAACTATGGTGTTTCAGTGCCTCTCAAAAATGACATTCTTCGCTTCTACGTTGTGCACAAAGATTTCGAGAATCTTCTCCAGTCGAAGGTGAGGCATTTTCTGTGTTCGAAAAGTTGTATATTATTGTTGTTAACATTATTCCACATTATGTAATTTTCAAGTTCTCTTAGCTACTTCTCAAAGCTAGTTTCTTATCGCAGAATGATATGCTCAACATAATAGACGTTTTCGCTATAATTTAGTCTGCATTTCTCTCGTACACCCCATAATACTGTGTTACAGTACCTTGGCCCCCTCTATGATTGGACGAACGAGCTGATGACACTGACTATGGACTACAATGGAAGAAAATATACGTTTGAAGACTTTTGTCAGAAGGACACTGCAGGGGTAGGTCAAATTTGAAAACAAACCGAATCTTTCTGTTACGTTTGTTTACGCGAAAAGTCAATTGTGCGGCACAAACCAAACTGTTGGAGCACCCCAGTAGACAGTGTTCTATTCTTGATTTGAAAATACTTCTACTTTTGATTGAAAGGCAGTAACAGCTGCTATTTTACGTCCACCACGTGTCAAAAAAGTTTAATTGCATCCAAATTTTCGTTGTCATCCCAAGTTCCTGAAATTCAACAATATATCACAAACAACATGTTTCAGAAATGCAAAAACGACTTGAATGTCTGGGTAAAACACGCTGATGTGCTGTTCAAAGACGGTAAAATCAAGCACAATCCGAATCTGCAACTGTCCTATCCCGTGCTCTATCTGTTCAACAAGCCGAAGGATATCGGAAATGTGAGTTGTTTCCAAAGACGTTCAATAAATCACCGTTTGATTATTTCTATTTACCTACGTTGCTAAACAATCTATGCTGATCCCAAACTATCCGTACACTTTTTTTTCCATTATGGCGTTCAAGATGCAGTGCACACACTTGAATAGTGGGGGCCAAATTTATAAATTTCTGTCCCTCGCCGGAATCGAACCTGTGGTAAAAAGATTTGTAGCATGACGCTAACCACTGCGCTATGTGAGCACATAACAGGGAGGTTCGAAATCGAAAAGATTTGTGCGGTACACAGCGGAAAATGAGATATACAGTACCCTCCCGCCTTCCCGTTGGCGACGACTAGATAAGGAAAATATGTGTTTTCTGGTTGTTTTGGCGTAACTTACACAACAACATTTACATACGGAATCAGGTACATTTCCAATTATTGTTTTTGCAGGTAATCTACGGAGTGGATGTTGTTGGTGAGAAGAACGAGATCCAAGGAGCCCGAGTTCTTACGCTACATTGGTCAGTTCGCCATAGAAAAACAAAATGGTATTGGGTTAATGAAGTGTAAGTTAATGGACTAATATGTTCAAAAACGTTATAATTGAGTTGACAGTAATCTAGAAAGAAAAGAACATTTTCCTATGTTAATTAAAATTTATGGGTTAAATTTTGCTTGCATCGTTTCGCCGTTAAATCTCGACGATGCTATTCTAGTGTCTTTCTAAATCTCAAACCTTCTAAATCTGTTAATCAGGATACTGGCAAAAACCATCCTCCCTAAATTTACGCAGTATTATGGTAATTTGTTCTCAGTTCGTGATTTTGCAAATTTCAGTTACGTCGCTGTAGTTCGTTAGCTATTTTCATGACGTACTTTCTCCAGTACTTTTTAAAACGTGGACAAATCTCGCGAAGAAACCTAAAACTTACTAGTCACACGTTTCCATAGTACAATGAGAGTGCAGAAAACTCCTTTCACTCAACTTTTTCTCTGCAGGTTCATCCGTTACCCAGCCACACCGGAGATGAACTCTGCCTATTTCAACTACCGCGAACGTTTGATGGAATTCTGGAACGACATTTCGGCCAACTCGGATCTCAAGTTCATTCCTCACAAGTACGTTTACAAGTAACAGTGTTTTTGAAGAGAATGTAATTAGTAGGGTTGTTAAAGTCGAACTCGACTCGACTCGAAAAAGTCGTACTCGAAAAGTCGATATTTCCCAAAACTCGAAAACTCAAAATTTCGAACTTGACTAGTATCTAGTGTAGCGAGGACTTGCTGGATGTTTTGGATTTTGGACATATTATGTTATTACAAAGCATATAATTCCACACTTATTCAAATAGTTCTCATATTAACAAAGTGTGCCAAGCATCACAAGTTCAAAACGGGGTGAACATTTGCAATTTTGTAGTTGGATCCCCTTGATTTCCGGTGAAATTAGTATTAATTATGGTTGAGAAAACTACAACTAAACTTGGTTTCCATGTTTCGCTGTTTATGAACAATGAATATGATTAGTTTCAATAAATTCGGTTAGTTTCAAGAACTTTTTCCATTTCCAGCGACAAGGCGATGGACGACGAGATGTTGAAGATCATCGAAACTACCGTCCCATTCGCCGTCCCCGCCACCATTATGCTCATGCTCTTCGTCGTTTTCTCCAACTGGAGCAGCAATCGATTGCAGTGAGTACCCTGTGCAAAATATGAGTATCGATTGAAGTGAGAGGATATGACGTCACCCAAACTAACTCAGCTAAGAATACATGTAATGATTGATGTACAACATCTTGTTTTCTCCAACTGGAGCAGCAATCAACTGTTTTCTCATTTACTTATTGAAATGTTTACAAATTTATTCGAAAAAAATATGACTACTTCGAATCGGTTGATTCAGAAGAGTTGTTTTCACTTTTTCGGCTCGATTGAACCAACACAGAAATTAAGCAATACGCAATTCAGTCTGGTGTTTGCTTTTCTTTTTGTGAACACCGACTGTTTTCATTGAACAAAATTGGTTCCTCGCAGTTCCAAGCCGCTGGAGATGTACATCGGTGTGTGGTCTGTCATTCTCGCGCTCATCTGCACATTCGGAATTTTCTTCTTCTTCGGAATCGCTTTCAACCCCGTGACTTCTACGATGCCTTTCCTTGTGTTGGCTGTCGGTAAGTGTGTAGTTTATCTTGATTTCAATGTTTATCCGAACCAATGGTCAAGTGGTTGTGTGTGATCTGCTGTTCCAGCCTCGATTCCTCTACGAAAAGTAACAAAATTCTTGTAGTTTGATCGCAATTCACGCCAAAAAACACAAATTTCGAGCAAAGAGCGAAGTGATACAACCACAAACACGAGATGGGGCAGCATACATCGTTCAAGTTTGCTTTGGAAAAATCATGTTCGCTATTAGTCATGTCTAGGTTTTCGACTGTTTCTGTACCGCAAAATATAACATCAACTGCAAATGTATATCAAGAACTAAAACTGTTATTTCATGTAGCTAATTCGTTCTAGAACGCGCACGCACAATTATTTCTGTGTTAATGCATATATGATACTACATCCAAGTTTAAAACACTTAAATTTTCCATTCAGGTGTGGACGACGATTTCCTGATGATAGCAGCCTGGCGCGAGTTGGACCGACGTATTTCCGTGCAGAAGAGAATCGCCCTCGTAATGGGAGACGCCGGGGCCTCCATCACAGTAACATCGTTCACCAACTTCTTCTGCTTCGGTAGGTCAAAACACAACACCACTTCAACATTTGTTCGCAATCAACAAAACTAGGTCCTCAATTTGAATTTTAAAGTGCGACCCGTGGCGATCTAGATAGAAAAGTATTTCGATCCAAAACTTATTCTGCTTCGGTAGGTCAAAATAGTAAAGTATAGGGAATGACGGCCGACTTACAGTGCGAACTGCCTACCCGCCAAAATTAACGAATTCTTACCAAAAAACCAGTTCAAACTACAAACACGGGCTAGTGCGACATATACGATAATATTGACTTGCCTAAATAGAGGAAACCATACTAATCCATTTTTATCACACACCAACAAGTATTAGAAATCTGTTCTTAGATGTAACATCAGAAAACTATTCGAAATAGGATTGTTCCAATGTGTACTTCCTTTTGAAGTAAACTAGCCCTTATTATTGTTGTATTTCATCAATTGTACCGTACGTGACAACCCAACCTTTTCATTCCAGCCCTGGGCTACTTTATGTGCTCTACCCCTGCCGTGTCGGAGTTCTGTTTGATCACAGCTTTTGGAGTATTGATTGACTACTTCATGCAGGTACGAATCGAATATTTGGAGTTTCAACCAACTTTGTGAATTTTCACGAAAATGTATGAGTAGAGAAAAAGCGAGAGATGTAGAGAGCGAGAAAGAAAGAAAGAAAAGAGTGAAGGGAAGAACGTGAGAATGGGAGAGAGAAAGGCAAACAGAGAGGAGGGCAAGGATAATAAGCTAGAGAAAGATAGAAAGTAGTGTGCCAAAATCCTGACGTATAATAACTTCCAGTCTTTCACAATAAAACCCAAAACAACACTTTATACACGAATCACATTAAATATTATTATCTCTTCCTTTCCGTCTTGTCTTTGTACATAAATTTACCTCAAAAACTTAGTATCCTGCAAAAACCTGACTCACTGACAATATAGATAGAACAAATATTATTATCTCTTCCTTCCCGTCTTATTTTTGTAATTCAATCCAAACTAGTCTTCAAATAAACAAATGAAAACCCAAAAGCAACACTTTGTACATAAAATAAATGTATTATTATCTCTTGCCTCCCGATTTATCTTGATATATCAGTCCACCCCCCACTCTGACTGCATTGCACATAGTCAGCGGAAGTGTACACCTCTCCTTCTCGTACGGGTTGGCGATTGTAATGGAGAGAAGGGTGGTACAGAATCTGTAACACAGAAAAAAGAGTTGAAATGAACGGCAAGTAAACTTGAAATTAAAGGCCAGTACAAGATCTGAAATAAAAATGAAGGTCAAATTGGAATTCACGGATTGGTCATAGAAAGTCCGCAGAGTAACACGAACTCACAAACAGAACGTTTTAATTAGTTCGAGAGACAAATACAAAGACAACACATATGCACTGTTCTCGGTCAGAAAGGCGGAAGGATACTGTATATCTCACTTTTCGCTGTGTAAGCACACATGTCTTCGATTTCAAAGCTTGGCGAATATCTACTCTGATAGCGCAGTGTTTAAGTCCTGCGACGAAATTTCGCTCACAGGTTCGATTCCGGCGAGAAACAGAAATTTATAAATTTGGCACCCACTATATTGTTCAGTCTCGGTATATGCCGCACACGAGTTTCCCTTTTCGTTTGTTTCTCGATTCACGTGAGTTTTTCCTGAGCTGATTACCAAAAAATACTTTGCTGTTAAGATTGAAGTGTAAACCCAAAATGTTTCGAAAGTCTAACAAAATGTTGACATATAGTTCGTTCCACCCACTTATAACTTTCTACAGTAATTTGCTCAAACTTCGAGGTCAACGTTTGCTACGTTGTCGTGTCTTGATTCTCTTCAGACCTTTACAGTGTCTTAGACAACTTCACTTTTACAAACTCTGAAAGTTTGAGATCGAAATAATTAATTATTCTCTAGAAAAAAAGCCTCCTGAAGTTTCGACGGATTACTGTAGAAGGATATCGATTGGTGAAACAGAGTATAACTCACTTGTCGTCACATGACGCCTGTCCCTCAATTCCATTCGAGTAGCAGAAGTCGTGATATCGACACGCGCGATTCAACTCTTCTGAAAATTAAAGGAGCCCGGAATACAACTTGAGCAGAGGTTTTGTTCCGGGCTGCTTTTAACTGTATTGAGATCAGAGAGCACGAATAACTCGTATATTAGTTTGATCAGTCCACGTGACATTCACATGACAATGCAGCGCGACACGCAACGCGTCCAATCAAAAGTAGAATATAGCAGCTTTACGAGAAACCATGTTTCTCTCCGGTCTCCTTTAAATGGATGACTGTGTTCACGGAGTAAATCGATGATTATGTTCACCATAGACTAGACGATACTTTAGCTGCTCCTCCCTTTCGTTTTTTTTGTTTTCTGGGGTCGTACAAGCCTCACTGTATTCTGAGCATCTATGGAGTAATTCCCTTCGAAACTTTCTGTTTTTATCAATTCTTTTTCAGCTTAGCTACGTAGCTAACCGTTTGGGAACTCAACCTAAAATAGAAAAAAAAACATGTTAACGTCAGTTTTAACGGGGACAAAGTTCGGTTTTGGATTACTTTAAACCTACTCAAGTAACCCGAAAAAACGTTATAAAAACCGGTTAGTTAAAAGATAAGTGTGTGAATCACTCCTGACGTGCGCCTCTGCAAACATGACTGACCGATAATACTCGAACATCTTGATTCTGCAGCCCGCTGCGTAATGAATTTGCTGATCCAAAACTTGTCCGCACCACAATCCCAGTTTTCCACGTCATTCAGAGTTCCTTCAACCTAAAAGTTCAGAAAGCCATATCTCGCTTTACTTGTTCATTTGTGGTCTTAACATCGCCATAGTTAAAATATTAAACTTTGAAACGTAATCGAGTTTCAAATTTGCATTGATGAAATTCACAGAATCCGATGTTTATATTGGTTTCATGTACTTCATATAAGTGTGAAACTGCCTCATAAAGGAGCGGTTTATTTATACGGTTTCACGGCAAATAGAAATAGATTAGACCTCACATCATTTTTGATTCCGAGGGCCCAGTTTTTGACAGTTGACCACATTGACCGAAAACTGTGAGCCTGAAAACTTCGGTTTACACTTAAAGAAGGACGATTATGTCGGCCAATCCCGTGTCAACGGTCCTTTAAACTGCAATTGAAGAATGTATTGCAGTTTAAAGGACTGAAGCGTTGCGATTGGATCGCATAGTCGTCCTTCTTTCATTATTGGATTCAAAAAAACATCATGGCCATGATGAATTAGTTTACCTTGTTCAATAATATAGTTTCACACTAACCTGAACTGATGTGAACACCAGAAACAGCAGAAAACACACTCTCATTCTGTAGAACGAATTATAGAAATAATTTACAAATAGTCAGCAGCTGCCCGGAATTCTCTGGCTTTCTGAATAGTTTCAGGAAAGTGCAACCTGAAAAATTAACAATGAATACATCTACAAAATTACATTTGGGACGGCAACAATGAATGACTTATCAGAAATAATCAATATTCTCACATAAATGACAAATCTTGAGATGAGTGGGATTCCCCAAAAAGTCGATAACGTAACAGTGTACTACTATTTGCACTATAAATGGTTTTACAACTGAATTAATGTACGGAATGTAATGTGTTTCATTCGGAATGAGTTGATCGTATATTTCTGAAACATCACTCTTGTTTCCTCTCGTTCTGGTTATTCGAAAGCATGCACGTGAAAACGTAAAACATTTGAATAGAAGTGAGGCGCGACAATTTGTAGAAGACATATTTTCGAGAAAATCTGATGCTATTTTGTGTTTCGAACGAACACATCTCTACGAAACACAGTTTGCCACTTTTTTATTACAGTAAGTATTGAGACTCTGAAATAAAAAAAAATGCCACTGAAACTAGATGCCAAAACACACTCAACACAATTTTAGACTGTAGGTATACACGATAGTGTAGAATAGACTACAATCATGTGAACCGTAGAATTACCGGATAAGTCAGGTAAGTTTTCTCGTTTTACCGCGAAAATTTGATTTTTCAATTTGATTTTTCATGTGTTACGAAAGTGAAAATTAATAAATACTTTCAAGCAATGTTTGTTTTTAAGTTTGGTGTTATCGGTAGAAAACATTCTACCGATAACATCAAGTTTCAAAAATTCAATTAGGTAATGTACGTAAAAATGATAGAAACTATAAAACCAGGTCGCTTTTACGGAAATCAGGTGAATTTTCTCGTTTCACCGCAATTAATCCCGGTCGCACGTATCAAAAGTAGACAAACATTCAACTGTCAATACTACCTAACTAGGACTAGGCTGGATTACCGGAGGGATAACAGTGGAAATACATCATTAATGGAAACAATAAAGAGAAAAATACTATATTCCCGTAGTAGAATGAATGGTACACTAGGGTTGTTGAAGTCTAACACAAAACAACTCGAAAACTCTATTTTGTCCGATCTAGAAAACTCGAAATTTTCATTTCGATCATCAAGCGTAATGTATACCGCTAGCGGAATACGGTGGCAAACGATTTGTGATGTATCTTCTTGAGAAATCATGTATGTCGAAATTAGACTGCATGAGGTTTCTGAGATGTTTGCAACTTTGGTCGATAGAAACAGTAGCTGTCACATGGTACTCAATCCAATGCCGCTTTTCATTGAACAAACACGAAATATGAGAGAAACTGAGTTTTTCTCGGGCCGCAAAGTTGCTAGGAAGTTCATTGTTTACTTTTAGTCAGCTGTAGGTCATGAAACAAGTTTGCAATTGAAACAAAATTGTAGAGTATAGATAACAAACTGACAAGAATTTACGTTTAGAAGTGAAATAGTTAGACCAAAATAGAAAGTGGGGGGGGGAGAGAGAGAGAGAGAGAGAGAGAGAGAGAGAGAGAGAGAGAGAGAGAGAGAGAGAGAGAGAGAGAGAGAGAGAGACAGAGAGAGAGAGAGAGAGAGGCAGAGAGAGAGAGAGAGAGAGACAGAGAGAGAGAGACAGAGAGAGAGAGAGAGAGAGAGAGAGAGAGAGAGAGAGGCAGAGAGAGGCAGAGAGAGAGAGAGAGAGAAAGATGGAGAGAGAGAGAGAGACAGAGAGACAGAGAGACAGAGAGACAGAGAGTGAGAAGAATAAACGAGTAAACACACAGACAACAAGATAAAGTCATGAAAAAAGAGAGAGAAAGAGAGAAATGAGAACTGGAAGAGAGACAGTAAGGTGGAAGGGGGGAGAGAGAAAGATTGAGAAAGCCACATGGAGAGATAGGGAGAGAAAACATAAAACTTAAAATGAACTAACTAACATATTTCCTTGCAGATCACCTTCTTTGCGGCGATCCTCGTGTATTCTGGTAGAAAGGAGGAGCAGGGAGGACTCTCTTCGTGTTGCTACAAAACTGATGAGGATGTAGGGTTACATTGTTTACAAAGTTCACATTGCTTACAATGTTTAAAATCCGTATTGGATTGTAAACCGTATTGGATTTACATATTTATGTTTGTCTATTTGCTCATCATTTTCACTTCGTTTCGACAGTGATCAGTATACATGTTTATTTGTTCATCTACAAAACGGATGATGATTTACGTTTACATTGTTCACAACTAACAACAAACTGGTGAAAAAACATTAAAATCTCGCAAAAATAGCTCTACATCTACAGATAAGCTACAATGAAAGAGAAAAAGGTTTGTTGAGAACTTTGTTAATGAACGTGAATTACAGGGTGGTTCCAGAACACCCACAGATCTCGTGAAAAAAAATCGTCGTGTAGTCATTTTGAACATGAAGTCTGTTTTGGCGCGCGCGACGGTATGTTTAGATACCCCGGGGTACCTAAACTAGCTTTCCATTCTGTCCTCCTTTAACAACAAAAACCAACTGTTTTTAGATGGTATTATTTATAATGTATTTTCTTGATCTCCAAACATTTCTAGGTAGAACCAGCCCCGGCCCTGGAGGAAGGGAAGAAAGAGGAGGAGCCTTCTATCGATGAAAATGAAATTGACTGCCACCATCACGCAAAGGCCACCGAATGTTGGTTACTCGGTTACTTTTCGGTATCAATTGGGAAGAAATCAAATATTCATAGCGGTTCACCAACCAATGACTCCACTGAGCGTTGGTTACTTGGTTACTTTTGGTTGTATTTGGGTAAAAACTAGATATTCATAGTCGTTGATCAACCAATGACTCCACTGAGCGTTGGTTACTCGGTTACTTTTGGTTGTATTTGGGTAGAAACTAGATATTAATAGCGGTTCACCAACCAATGACTCCACTGAGCGTTGGTTACTCGGTTACTTTTGGTTGTATTTGGGTAGAAACTAGATATTAATAGCGGTTCACCAACCAATGACTCCACTGAGCGTTGGTTACTTGGTTATTTTTGGTTGTATTTGGGTAGAAACTAGATATTCATAGCGGTTCACCAACCAATGACTCCACTGAGCGTTGGTTACTCGGTTACTTTTGAATGTATTTGGGTAGAAACTAGATATTCATAGTGGTTCACAACCATCAATGACTCCACTGCGCGTTGGTTACTCGGTTACTTTTTTTCTACTTCTGTTCAATACCCTTCATGTATGATGTATACGTGGTCCAGCAACAACCAGTGAGTTTCCCACAACGAATCAGACATATAGTAACACCCTTTTTGGCTGTGTCATTTCACGATGAACACTGTAGTACCGTACACGCATACATGAGAGAGGTATTCTTCTTTTCCTTGGTTCTCGTTGTGTATTGATTTAACGGAGTAAACGTCTTGATTCAATATTATTGTTATTCCAGTACCCTACATGCATACGTGGTTCGGTGACACTCTAGCCCCCTTCATAATGAGAAAAGACGTGAGAGTCGTCAGTTGGATTCTATTCGCAGTCTACACTGCAGTCGCCCTATACGGATGCTGTATCTTGAAAGTGAGTTGACTGATTTTTTAACCAGTTGTTAATCATTATATTTAAAATATATATGACCTTTCGCGATGCTGTTATTTCAAGGTACGGTAGAATTGATTTTTAACGGTTCAAGGTACGGTGTAATATCAAGGTAAAGGTTATTGATTTTATGCTAGTTATTGATTTTATTGGAAAGAACATGTTTTAGTTTTGTATTTATGTCACGTCTGCCATACTTAGACTCTTACCAGTGTTGTTGAGTAGAACCACAAACATTTATTTTATCCCTCATTGGGAAAACTGGATAGACCAACTTGGTCAACAAGCTGTCTCCAAAAGAATCTTAGAAAAAAGAAAAATTTGCACTTCATTGTTATAATGAATAACAAATTTGAAGAGTTTATCTTTTCAGGTTGACATCAGTCCAGTCAAGTACATTCGCGACAACTCTCCAATTCAAACTTTCGTCGCGCTAGCTGGTAGGTTTCAACTAAATTTTGGCCACTTTAATCTTTGATCTACTCACGTGTTAACGTTTTTCAAGTTCTCGCGTTTTCTCTCTCTTTCACGTTTCATTCACGTTTTCCATGTTAGTACAATCTCAAAAACTCAGTAAGGTGAATTCGGACGAAATTTACAGTATTTACTAACTTTCTCATATATCCACGTTTTCTCACGTTTTTTCACGTGTTTCCAGAAAAGTACACTTGGGCGGATAACGTGATTTCCGTCTATGTATAACCTCAGTAAATCCTAATACTTTGATCTTTGAACTTATTTTCACGTTTCCGCGTGTTTCCAGACAAATACATCTGGGCTTAAAACGTGACTTCCGTCTATATATTACCTCAATAAATCCTAATACTTTGATCTTTGAACTAATTTTCACGTTTCCTCACGTGATTCCAGACAAGTACATCTGGGCGGATAACGTGATGCCGGCCTTCCATTTGATGTCGCCGCCGGACCTACGTGACCCCGGAAATAGAGCGAAACTGAACGAGATGGTCTTCAGACTGGAAAACACCAAGTTCTCCATCGGAAGGGTAGGTCAAATGTAATTGTAGATGGTAGTTTGATCGGACATAAAGCATAAAAGGCTCAGAAGAAAGACGCACAACATTTTGAATCGGAAGGGTAGGTCAAATGAAGTTGTAGATAGTAGTTTGATTTTCACACACGGAAAACAGTATAAAACTCAGCGGAACGCACAGAATCAATTTTGAATAGGAAGGGTAGATCAAATGTAGTTGTAGTTCGATCATTCATACACCTCCAGAAACCTCAACAATTCAGAAGAACAAACACACAACGTTTCGAAACAGAAAGGAAGGTCAAATATTGACATGACAATCTGTTCCAGTTTGTAGTTTGAGCAGTCATACTAATCATCAAAAGTCAGCTATCTACAGTATTTCTAAAGGTATTGATTGATTGATTTATTTACATGCAAGCATGTGATATACAAGAGGAGAACATAAACATCGGCATTAGGAAACGAAAACATTCAAAGGTATAGTAATAACAACGTTTCGAGTAATTTAAGTCGAATTTTAATAATTTCAACTATTTCAGGTTTCGACGAATCTCTGGGTTTGGCAGTATCAGCAGTACCTGAACGATTTCCCCACGGTGGACATCAACAGAGACTTTTATGACAAAAAACTTCTTCGCGACTTTTTCAACCAATTGGATTACAGTCAGTACAGAGGTGAGAAACATGCGTATTGATTGGTTATGATAACAGTTTTATAGGGGTCTGTATGTGTTGCTTTACTGAGAAACAGCAGAATATATCCCGACCAAAACAAAAGCAACTGGCAGTCGGGTGCATATAGTCTGTTTCACCAATCGATGTACTCCTACAGTAATCCGTCAATTATTCAAGGGGGTGTTTTCTAACGAAAAAGTCTTTACTTTGGGTTCAAATTTTCAGAGTTAGTAGTAGTAAACATGCAGAAGACACTATGAGCATTTCGAGGCGTTCTGAATACGCTAATATAGTAAACTTTGACCTGGAAATGTTAGCAGATTACTGTAGAGGGTTATAAGTGGTTGGAACGAACTATACACAATACACATCGTGATTCGAAAATTTTCCATGCGAAATTGCACAATAGCTAATTTTCATGTTTTACATTATGAAAATGCAGGTCGCGTCCAGGTATAGTTGACACCATTCCTACTGAGACTCCTACAGTAACCTTACAAACTTTCCGAAGGCGGTTGTGGAGCTGAAAACAAAGTTCGTAGAAAAAGCTCTCGTATATTTAATCTAATTGAGAACGAGAAGGAGGTACGGAAATCCTGAACTTCTCCGATCAAAAGTAACTAAGCAAAACTGCCTGCTATTTTCCAAATCCTACTGTAGGAGTCTCAGTAGGAATGAAAACGACTATATATTATACTCTGTTTTAAATTTTGTTCACGTTTTTCCGTGGTGGTTCTAGTTTCCATGCTTGACTCCTTCGTTTTTCCAGACAAGGTGAAGATCATCACGAACACGACAAACAAGGACCCTTGTGTTGCCGCCTTCTCGTTCCAAACCTCGTTCTACGGATTGGACAGCTGGGACAAGAGACAAGGTAGATCACAACACTATTGACATTTATTAGTACAATAAACATAACCTGAAATGAATTCAAATAGGGTTGGTTTTAGGAATCTAGAACTTGGGGCGGTGAACCTGTTGTATTCATTTGCTGTAGTCTTTTCCGTTCCTACTGAGACTTCTACAGTAGGATTTTGAAACTTTCAAGCCGTTTTGCTCACTTCCTTTTGATCGCAGAAGTTGAGGATTTTCGTACCTCATTCTCCTTCTCAGGTAGAGTATATGTACGAGAGCATTCTCCATGAACTACATTTTCAGCTTCAAAACAGCTTTTGGAAAGTTTGTAAGGTTACTGTAGGAGTCTCAGTAGGAATGGTGTGAACTATATGAATATTTCAGCGGAACTTTTCCACTGGAGAGCCATTTTGGACGATTATCCGGAATATCAATCGTTCCTGTCCGGAATTTTCAGGTAAATAGTTTGTTGTGGTTCTAAAATTCGGAGAATGAAAATTGGGACAGTAAAGCGAGAATATAACAGAGATGGCAAGCAGGTGAAAAAAGATCTCATCCAGCTTATGGATAGGGCAAAACCAAAAACAAAGAGAGAAGGGGAGAGAGACTGAGACAACGAGAGGAACCAAGCGAGAGAACGAGAGAGAGAGAGAGAGAGAGAACGAGATAAATAGAGAGACAAAAAGAGAGACAAGCAACAATTAAGAGAGGAAGATAATCAGAGAAAAAAAGAGCCAGAGCAACAAAGATAGACAGATGGAGAGAGTGAGAGAATTAGAGAAGTAAAGTTTTTCTGTTTCAGTCCCTTCCTCATTGATCAACGTCGTACCATCGCCCCCTCTTCCATGCAGACAATCGGTTCCGCCTTAGCTATGATGGCCCTAATCTCGTTCTTTTTCCTCCCGGATACGGTAGGTCAAATGATGTCATAATTTTTTTCTGATGACGTAGTCATGCTTGTTACGTCATGACCGTATGCAAAATTTCATTAGCTGCACTTTATCTTGGCCTCATTTAGAGTTGTTAACGAGCTAAACATTTCGGAATCACGGCGTCACGTAAATTTTTCGTGAATTCGTGGATAAACTTGCATTACAGTCCTTGGAATTCTTTCAGGGATAGTAGCAGAATACAGTCAAGACTTCTGTATTTTTTTGCTCAAACACAATTCCAAAACTGACTTGGTAACATATTGTACATGTACTGAGAACTAGCATTTTCACGTTGGAAGCCATACAAAACCATGAAGTTTTTGAATAAAAGAACGTTGCCATGAAGAGCATAATCATCGATATACCCATTTTGTGCAGGAACATCATCAGCATTCGCTTTGAATACAGTTCAGTGTAGTTTCTGCTGTGTTAGTGTCTGTGCTCTCCTCATTTTCAACGCTCTCTCTCCAGCAATCGGTCTTCCTCATGACCTGGTCCCTCTTATCCATCTCCATGGGAGTTTGTGGTGGATTGGCTATGCTGGGATCTGATCTGGATTCTGTCAGGTAAAAATCAATAACTGTGAATAAAAAATCGATATTTGCACCTTCCATCACCGGTTTGGTTATTTTGCACTTGAGGAGTCCGTTTTGCTCTCGTGCTGATGTTTTTCATAAAAAAAAATGTTATATAAACGGAAGGCAAATGAATGAACTCTAACAGAGTAAATAGAAAAGAATCACCTACTCTAAAAGAATAGAATGTTTATTCGCGATTGAACACGTGTGAAGCGTTGTTTGATCTACAAACAATACAGAAAGTAGAATGTACTCCAAAAACACATCGTGATAAAACTATGATTTCGCAGAACGGAACAAATCGATAAATTAATAATTCAATCAATACCAAATTTCAGTCGGTCTTTCCGTGAAACACTAAAAATACAATTTACTCCAAAAGCGCATAGGAATCAAACTACAATCTACACGGAGCATTCGAGAAATCGATAAATTAATCAATATCTATTTTCAGTATGGGATGTATTGTGATGGCGATTGGACTGTCGGTCGATTACTCTGTCCATATCTGCTATCGATACCACAGATCACAGGCAAAGAGGGCCAAGGACAAGGTACTATCGATTTTGTAAGGGGCGGGGTTTGGCGAGTTGCCAGCCAGTCTGCGTGTCATTGATCTACACACTCTCTCAACCGCTGGCAGATAATCAACGACCGCTCGCCCCGCATCGCTCAATCAATTGAACCCTCTGCTGTCTTTATGGGGAAAATGGCGACTATATCGTTTTAACTATTTTGTTATTTATTCACTATTTATAAGAAGAACAGGGTATCTTTTCTTTTTTCCATTTTTTTTATTCCCTTTTGAAAAAGAACCGAATCAGTGTGGGGTGCGCAGTAGGTGACTTTCGTTTAAGTTGACCAAGAGCCAAGGACAAGGTACCATTTTAACTTCTTCCTCTCTGAGAAAAGCACCAAATAGTAGCGGGTAGTGTTGTTGAAGTCGAACTTGAAGCTCGACTCGAAAAACACAAAAATGTTCGAGTTGGGTCGAGCTCGGAACTCGAAAACTCGAAGTTTTCCAAAACTCGAAAACTCGAAATTTTGAACTCGATCAACAACTCTAGTAGCGGCGTACGCAATGGGTAGATTCTCTTTCAAACAGGTACACATTATAAAACCAAAAAGAACAGTATTTTGCCAGTTTTTATTGAGCGATAACTATTTACTGCTTCGTAAATGTCGACGCAGTCGAAATTACAGCGGTAATTTCGGTAGATACAGTATGCCGCCACTTTTGTATCTTCTCTCTATACCACGTTCAAACTCTCGCCGCTTAAACTACACAGCTGAAACTGGTAGAAGCCGTATGCTGGACACCTGGACATAAAACCAAACCATTCAGAAGTCAGAAAGTTTTTGACACAAAATGTAGTTCAAATGAAGATAACACTCTTTCTGTTCAAACAAATATAACACTCTTTTCGCCCGCGTATTTCCGGTTCGGTCAGTGCGGACACCTTTTCAGCCTTTGAAGGACAGAACTTGAAGTATGATGTTTTTCCAAAAAATAAACGGTAGGTAATCATGTAATGAAAGCTGGGCAGAAATATAGAATATAAAATAATATTATTATTATTATTATTATTATTATTATATAAAATATTTATTTGCAGGTGGCCGACACCCTGCGCAGTGTCGCTTGGCCCGTGTCTCAGGCAGTCATGTCAACCATTGTGGGTCTGGCCTGCACGGGATTCGTGCCCGCGTATTTGGTCAGGGTATTCTTCCAGACGGTGTACCTCGTGTCTATTATTGGTTGGTTTTTCGTTTTTGGTTTGATCAATGGTAACTTTTTCATTGTTGTTTCTACCTACCACTGGTTAGTTTCTACGGTGGAAATAGGGGCATATAGTGAGTGCCAAATTCATTAAATTCTGTCTCTTGCCGGAATCGAACCTGCGAGCAAAAGTTTCGTAGCAGGGCGCTGACCACTGCGCCATTAGAGCACATAACTGCAAAGCTTTGGAATCAAAGACATGTGTGCGTACACAGCGGAAAGTGAGATATACAGTACCCTCCCACCTTTCCGTTGGCGACGACTATAATAGGGAGGGTCGAACTTCAATGGTACATTTCGAACAGGGAATCGTTCATTATTGCCGAAATATGTGAAAATGAAAATGCTGCCAAATATGTGCTGCTCAGACAATTCCCTCAATTGGCCAGCTACTTTTTTATTGGCTGAACGAGAGAGTGTGCAGGTCAGAGAGACGCAGACTGTCTTAGCCTGTCTGCGCGTCATTGACCTGCATGCTCTCTCGTTTTTGTAGCTGGCCAATTGCAGAAAATTGGCACTAATCGTTCTGAGTGTATTGTCAGAAATTTGCTGTGTGTCCAAGACGAAACCAAAACACCAAACCAAACTATAGTTTGTTCCACCCACTTATAACCCTCTACAGTAATCTGCTCAAACTTCCAAGTTAAAGTTTGGTAAATTGGCGTGTTTCGATTTTCTCCAATTTTTGGTAGTGCCTTCTGCATGTTGACCACTACGAACTGTTAAAGTTCCGAACCATGATAATGAATTATTCATTAGAAAACGCTTCTCGGATATTTGACGGATTACTGTAGAAGGACATCGATTGGTGAAACAGAGTATACAACTTTGACATGGTCATTCCCTGTAATTCCAGGTCTAACCCACGGTCTGGTCTGGCTGCCCCAGCTGATTTGTGCCTTGGATCCCTGCGAAAGAGTTCCCCTAAGAGAACGGGTATACAAAAGGAGCGATTAATCTAATATTATACTTATAATGTTATTGTATATTACATCTTATTTAAACATTCAACTGTAAACCAAATTTCAATTTTTCAATGAAATTTAATATTTCTACATTGTTGTTCTAGAAATCAGGCAATAGCATCGAAACGTGTCCAAATATATAATCTTATAGAAGTCTATTTCGAATTTAACTATTGACGTATCCATTTTCTTACTGTAAACATTCCGTTGACGATCTGTGCAAAGTTTGTAACTCATAAAATATATTTTTATTTTTGTAATTTTTATTGGTGAACCTCACAAAATCTATCGGGTTCCACGCAGAAACATTTTTTTCCTCAATCTTCTGCGATTAGCAAGCAACAGAACCGAGAGCGCATGAAGGTCAATGAGAGCGCAGACAGTTGGAGAAATCTCTCTGTTTTCACTTTGAAGCCGTTTCAAAAGTGGGTAAAAGTCTCCAAGAAGGTTTTAATAATTATTTATCAACAGATGCTCAGAAATTGTGACACTTTCAAACACAGGTTCAATACATTCTGGAGCTTGGGTGTGAACTTAAAAACTAGAAGACTTAAATTAAAACATTCTACAAGCAATTTAAAACATCCGAACAAAATATTTGACTACGAATCCCAAACTATAAATTAATGAGAATAAAGTTATATGAGCCATATGCGAAGAACAGCTCTACCTAAAAGCTGTATACTTTTACTTTACACGTATAAACCTAATAGAAAAAATTATAATATTTTACGCTTACCGAAAACATCATAAGCATAAAAGTTTTAAAACCAGCTGAAATGTGAAAATGTTCAAAATCTAAAACCGAATCACATTGAACCGAGATTATCACATCAGAAAATGGAAACATCACAAATTGGAAGCAAGCTCTGCGTAAAAACCGGAAACTTCAAATAACCATATATGATACAAAACAATGAGGGATTTGAATTAGCGCCAAATACCGTAATCCTGGCGACCTGCGCATCAGAAGTTAGGCACGTAGGTCATGGAGAGTTTACGGTCTCTACCGGTCAGACAGCACGTTTTTACCAGCGCTGAGGTCACTGAAAAAGAAGAAAACTTTTCGAGTCAAACGGAAATGAAAAACGAACATCTCCTACAAACTTATGATAGTTTTACTAGTTGCTCTAACCTTATGCTTCATTTCACATGATTCATAACGGTTACAGTATGAAATTGCAATATACAGTCACTTTTCGAGAGATAAGATAAAAACACACTATGACATGAAATACCATCCTTGAACAGAACAGTGTGGCGCTCCACGTGAAAATGGAAATGACTATGTGGGCCGGCCCCTAACAGAAGCCCGGCTGAAATGCTACACTAGTACTTTCTGCTGTGTTCATACCCCAGTAAGTTTGTCCGAATAGTCAGAAAAAATCTAAAAACGGACTACTTTTTCGCCGAAAAGAAGACAATCGGTCTACTTTTGATGAAAAATCATAAATTTTCACTTGTTTACATACGAAAACGGACTAATTTTTGTCGCTTAGTCAGACCTTACTAGTGTTTGGCTGTGTTTGTAGTTTGATTTCGCTGTGATCGAAGATCAAAGTACAGCTCAGACCAAATCCCCCCTCCCCCATCCTTCAATAGTTCCGACGTACCTGTATAGGGATCACAGTTGGAAGACGGTCTTCTGTCCTCCAGATAACCCTGAAATGACCGACATCCAATATAGGCTTCCTTTTAGGGACCCCAAAGCTATGAGTAAAACGTGAGACGGCCGCGACAATGTCGTTGCCGTCTCAGTTTCAACTGTCGTTTATCAGCCTGCGTCTCCTCAAAACATATGATATTTTCATGAGTAAAATTTGTCACGGCAGCGACATTGTCGTTGCCGTATCAATTTCGACTCAGTCGGCGGGGGCCGAGTCAGTCATTTCTCAGAGAGGAACCTTACGGGGCCGCGGGGCCCTAAAAGGTTAAAAGCCTAAAAGCCTAAGCCAAAAAGGCCCTTTTAGGGCCGCGATTTTGTAGCCGAAATCTCCCTTTTACGGGCCTAAAAGCCGCTTGACTTTTCACCTATGTCTGTACAAGTTTTTCTTATCCATTCTTTTTCCTTATTCGGTAATCCCCCAATCTCATATAGTTGAAGTGTATACCAATGTTGATTCATGAAAAAGTGGGGGCCCAACGACTGTGAGATTTGTCTTCTGCTGTGTGCCCCTTAGACAGCTACTCTCAAATGGAGCAGCTACTGCTACAAAAACCGAAAAATAATAATATACTCAAGTATAACTGTTCATCACAAACATACAAAAGTCGTAAAATATTTTTCAAACCTGTAAACTAGAATCTACAAATCACAGCTGCGAAAGAGAGAACAACTGTTGAATAATATGACAAGCGTAGCACTTAGAGTTGAAGTATCGACAAAAAACTATAAACCTTTGTCCGCAACACCAGAAAATTTACAATGGACTACGTTGAGTTAACATCTATGATTTGTAGATTCTAGTTTACAGGTTTGAAAAATATTTTACGACTTTTGTATGTTTGTGATGAACAGTTATACTTGAGTATATTATTATTTTTCGGTTTTTGTAGCAGTAGCTGCTCCATTTGAGAGTAGCTGTCTAAGGGGCACACAGCAGAAGACAAATCTCACAGTCGTTGGGCCCCCACTTTTTCATGAATTTTTCTCTTTTTGTATACATGCCGTAGGTATGTAGTTTGATCTGTACGGTGCAGATAAAATTGTTTTCTCAATGAACCACTTGTCAAGAATTACCATCATTCGAAAAAATATGACGTCAACATTGCAGTTCTAAAAACTTACTTCGTCTGCCCTTCGGAATCCCAGAACACGTCATATTTAGACAAAGTTTCATCGTTAATATACCATTTTCAAGATATTTTCAGCACTTGAAAATATATTTCACGTCAATTTTTTCAAAAGTTGACGTCATCTGGCCTTCTGAATTCCAGAATACGTCATATTTAGACAAAGTTTCATCGTTAATATAACATTTTTAAGATATTTTCACCATTTGAAAATATATCTGACGTCAACTTTGCACTTTTCAAAAATGACGTCATCTGGTCTCCAGAATCCCAGAATACGTCACTCTTAGATTGAGTTTCACCGTTAGTTGACCCTTTCTAAGATATTACCATCATTTGAAAATACATGTGACGTCAACTTTGCACTTTTCAAAAATGACGTCATCTGGTCTCCAGAATCCCGAAGGACGTCAGAACTACAATACTTCATATTCAAACAAATTGCACGTTGGCATCATATTTCAATTTTCAAGCAAATCGGTAATTGTTT
Organism: Litoditis marina; assembly: GCA_964036275.1. Lineage (NCBI taxonomy): Eukaryota > Metazoa > Nematoda > Chromadorea > Rhabditida > Rhabditidae > Litoditis > Litoditis marina. The sequence continues at coordinate 30,944,357 of OZ038434.1, forward strand.
CTCTACGTTACAGTACAGTTTGAGTTATCGACCGGACAGAGAGAGTGAGAGAGCGTGCTGAATGGAGAGACGCAGACACTTTTCGAAAAATGTCTATAACTTTGATTAAAACAATTTTTTTGCAAATTTTTTTTGGTCCGCCAGGGTTTGAGTAGGTATCACATGTCTTCCACAATTTTCAACAAAATAGATTCAGTAGAAACCCTTAAACTGGGAATTTTCCCTTATCACGATTACACACTCCGAAAACGTCTATAACTTTGACAAAAACAATTTTTTCCTAATTTTTTTTTGGTCCGCGAGAGTTTGAGTAGTTATCACATGTCTTCCACAATTTTCAACGAAATCGATTCAGTAGAAACCCTTAAACTGGGAATTTTCCCTTGTCACAACCCACCCACCCACCCACCCACCCACCACCCACCCACACACGACGGAAGTTGGCGCTCTTGATGAAGCGAAAACTTCATAACTTGGCTCAAACTCGACCGATTTCGATAAAATTTGGGGCACACTTTGCAAATATGCTGTAGAAACTTTCCCAGTTTGTAAAAGTTCTGTTTTGCAAATTTCGGCCTTTTTATGGGGAAACTAAAAAAACGGAGGCGCGCATTAGCCGGACCAAAGACAAATCTCGCACAGCGCTTCGCGCTGCGCGCGATTCGTGTTCAATCGCGACTAAACTACTCCACTCTATTCTATTCTACAAACCGAAATGAACCGGGCGAATTCTTTATTTAGCCCGGTATTTCGTTAACCCTAGCTGTTAACCATTAACCGGGTTACCTAGTTAACCCTTTCGTTAACCACTTGGTAACCCTGAATTTCTCTCAAAAGACATTATAAAGGAGGGTTACCAATGGGTCAACAGAAGGATTAACCAGGTAACCCGGTTAAGGTTACCTGATAGGGTTAACGAAATACCGGGTTCCTTGTGGAAGTGGCCCATGAATCGCAACTCACACACTGATCGTCGAACACCTGTTTGGGTATTCTGACGGAGCACTGTCTGTTGGCCACTCCAGATGAGAAGGCATCAATGGTTTCCGTCTCATGGGCTCCCGTGAGACGACGCTCGTTGTCGCGGCCGCCTAAACATCAATCGATAGATCAATAAAATAATCAATACTTACTTACAATTAGATAGGTTGCATGCTGCTTATATGTAATATATTAGTGTTATATTTATTCGAGACGAGAATAGTTTTGAATATGCAGACCGATACAAAACTTCATTTCAGTCATGTACGATGAACTGTCAGCTACAGTACTCGCTCATTGAGCTAGCATCATACTGTTATACCGTAGTTCTCCAGTTGCACTCAGATACGATTGCGAAACCTTTAATTGAAACTTAGAAAGTAACAGTCGCGCCCCGCAGTTACTATAACTACAAAACAAGGTTAAAAACATACACTAGCAAGTTTGTCCGAATAGAAAATTCGAAAGGCGGACTACTTTCAAGCCGGAAACATGAAAATCAGTCTACCTTTAATGAAAAATCATAAATTTTCACGTGTTCACATCTCAAACCGAATTACTTTTTGTCGCTTAGTCAGACCTTACTGGTGTATGATTGAAACACGTGTAATTAATGATTTCGCATCGAAAACAGTCGAATTTTCTCGTTTTCCGCGTGAACCTAGCCCGTTTTTTTTTTGATTTTTTCAATACTTGAACACATTTACTGAGGTACAAACGATATGGTTCTAAAAAGGGGTATAATTCCATAATACTATAGTTCTATGATTCTATAATTCCATAGTTCTATAATAGTTCTATAGTATAGTTCCATATTGATATAGTTCTATAATGTACGCTACAAAGAACAAGAGAACGGGAAAGAGACCAAACCACCAACCGTGCGGATCATAGTACGCGATGTGCTCACAGTGAACCTCGGACAGACGATGCACCGCCGTTTCGATCTCACTGAAATCAATAATATCGTTTTCTTCTCTGAACCTCTCTCTCTCTATCTCTACCACTCTCTCTCTATCTCTCCATCTTTGTCCCTCCCTCATTCTCGTTCTCCCTCTCTCATACGCTCTCTCCCACCACACTTTTTCGTCTCTTGCTTCATCTCGTTTGGTCCCTGCTCTTCTTGCTCCTCTCATTTCATTCTCCTCTCTCTGTCTCTCTCTCTCTCCCTATCCTATCCCTCTCTCTCTCTCTCTCTCTTTAATCCCTATGAATACCTACTAGCTAGTCGGCACTAAGATATTCTATTCAAAACAGTCAACGCAACATAAGGTACGTTATCAGTTTCCTCTTGTTTGGACATCCCTTCATATACATTTCAGATAACATCTTGTAATAAACATAGTATATTTATAGCAAGTTGTTCATGAAGGTAAGCCATCGGTATCTACTGAAGATGCCTCGACCGATGGTTTAACCTGCAACACCGTCTAGATCAGAGGCGAAACGGTGTTGCAATATCCTGATTCCTAACCACAATACAATACTCACATAACATAAACTATTCTCTTTTTTGTTATTTCTCCCTCTCTAACCTGTATCCCTTGGGCTCCCTCATAGTCTGGGTGGAGAAATTGCAGTGACAGCCGGCCCCGTTCCAGTCGCCCGCAATTGGTTTCGGGTCCAAAGTACAGACTACACCAAAGTCCTCGCACACTCTGCAACGCATTAGGTGTAGAAAAGTGAAAAACTATGGTAAGTGTCAAATTCCGTTCAATCAGCTAGAATACAAATGAATACTTCTCTAGAGAAAAATTGATGAAAGAACTCGCACATTTTGTAATGTACAGCGCATTTAAACAAAATCCATGATGTATGAAAAACCGATTTTTCAGAAACAAATTCTGAATCTTAGAATGAAAGAAAGCATTTTTCGTAAGGGAAGTCTCAAAAAGGCGGTATTCGCAAAAAGAACAGCTATATGGCTATAGACCAAAACCAAATTACAGTTTATCACAGTCTACTCACTATACACTATGCAGATAGCTCACTTTGCATATAAACTAATTTTCTCTGAAAAAAGACCAAACTAAAAACCTAAACCAACAAAATAAAAATCGATACCTATGTAGAATGTAGCGGGCCACCCACAACTCGTCGCCCATCGAAATTCCCTCACACGGACCCACTTGGAACTCCCACTGAAGAAATCGATATTTTGTCAGTCGATTGCCCGGCGAATTCTTTATTTAACCCGGTATTTCGTTAACCCTAGCAGTTAACCATTAACCGGGTTACCTGGTTAGCCTTTCTGTTAAAAAAGGTTAGCAGCGGGTTACCTCTGGGAAGCTTCCGGTTACTGTATAAAAGAGGTTAGCTAACCTTTTGGTTAGGTTACCCAAAAACCGGGTTAGAAAAAGGATTCACCTTCATGGCCCGCTGCCTACCATTTTTCATTTCTTTCAACTGTGGTTATTCAAAGAGCTTAGTTTATGTTCCGTTGTTACACTTCTGTGTAATAAATATTATTATTAGTATTTAGTATGTTAAAGAAGGACGATTATGTGGACCAATCTCGTGTCAACGGTCCTTTAAACTGCAATTGAAAAATATATTGCAGTTTAAAGGACTGAAGCGTTGCGATTGGACCACATAATCGTCCTTCTTTAAGGTACGGGAAACATGGCTACGTAGTGAACTTCGCATTCTTTTAAGAAAACTACGGAAGTATAAACTTGCAAAAGTTTAGTAAATATATTTTTCGCCCACATATGTTCGCTAAGATGGAAGAGATTCTTTTCGAGATAATTCGTAAAAAAAGGTAGTCAATCAACATACCTTCTTTAAAGAAGGACGATTATGTGCTCCAATCGCAACGGTTCAGTCCTTTAAACTGCAATACATTCTCCAATTGTAGTTTAAAGGACCGTTGACACGAGATTGGTCCACATAATCGTCCTACTTTAAGTTCCCACTAATTGGTGACCACTTCACGTGAGAACGTGAAATATTCACCACCTCACGTTACCTCACGTGAAAACACGTGTACCCACCTGAGCGGGAGTAGTCTCGGCATTAATGCCGCTGATCTTGATGCCCGCGTACATACAGGCGCGGAAGTGCGCTTCCACCACCTCTCTACCGTATACCTTATCCGCGCCCACGCCACAGTAATAGGGTCCTGCAAGGAGAAGGTTACTGTAGATGGGCGGTGCAGAATGAAGATTCCCAGAATCGAGTTGGGCTTATGGTCTTCTAGCTGTTATTATGACATTGGCAGGGTACGCTAGATACAACCTCTGTTCTACTTGCTCGTGAACTACAAAAGTTTCACATCAAGTAAGCTAATTATCAAAATGAATCATCCAAAAGTTTCGCTGCATACTGCAAGTGCCCTAGATTGAGTAAAACAGAGTATACCCATGTTTCAGCATCAAAACCACTCTATCATAAAACAACCAGAAAACCATGTGCCCAACGCAAACCGCGCCATCGCCGCAAAATTTTTAATTGGCGCGCGCGAGAGCGACCGGCCGGACCGCAATCGCGCTCCAATACCAAATTTGTTGCGATTGGAGCAGGCGGGATATCTTCCGTGGGTTACGGTAATGAGAGCCAAATGGTGGGTGAGAATGAGAATGAAAGCGGGTGCACGGAGACGAAAACTTACGAACAACATGATTCCCACTGGGCAAGTGCTTACTGTGCTGCACTGAATTTTTAGAGATAGTCATAATTTCTAGATAGTTGGCTAGCGTAATGATAGGAGACGCGAGAGTGCGCAGATCAGAGAGACGCAGACTATATGTGTCTCTCGCCTACACGCTCTCACAATTTATATAGTCTGAACAATTTCTAGATAATTGTCTACCGTATTGAATAGAAACGAGAGAAACGTATCCTAACTGAAATCAAAAAACTTTAGGAAACTATTCAGTCTTTCTAATGCTGTTTTCATTTCTGACGCAGTAGTCGCGAACTTTTGTAAGTGTAGTGATAAACTTTTTTTTTTGCAGTGAGTGATAAACTTTTTGAAAATCAAGTTTCATGGAATTAAACTCAACTAATTCAGAGCGAAATCTGATCAGCTTCACAAACGACAGCTAATGCGTCAATCCTGTTCAGACTACAATCTATACCTTTGATCAAACTACAAAACAAAATGCAGCTAACCTTGTGGGGCGGGAAATCCATTCTTCGGCCAGCCATAAGGGTGTTTGTCAATATCCATCAAGGTGTATTCCTGAAACACTCAACTGATCTCATCCTATTCTATACGGTTAATATATACCCATAAAGTAAGACGATTATGTCGACCAATCCCGTGTCAACGGTCCTTTAAACTGCACTTGAAAATGTATTGCAGTTTAAAGGACTGAAGCGCTGGGATTGGTCCCCACAAAATCGTCCTTCTTTAAGAAACAATACTGATTATCGCACTCCTAGCTGGACTTTGTTTCATGCGTGTCAAACCAACGGCAACAAAAAACACTAGTAAACAAACGTAACCAATTATCCTGCCACAGTTAACGGATGTCGCTTGAAAATTTTGGTACGGATGTTGGCTCGGTTACTTGGGACCTACTAATTACCGCACCTACCGCACCGGGAAAATACCGCACCGCGATTTGAAAATACCGCACCGTACCGCACCACCGCAAATTTGCGTATTTTTTTCAAAAAATTTAAAATCTCCAATTTTGCAAACAAAATAGTTTCTAAGGCATAAATCCTATTCTTTCCATCACTTTAGATACAGCAAGTCTGAAAATGATGTCTAGTTACCGATCACAATGAGTTTATTCTCTTTTTCTGCAAAATTCGGTCAGTGTATTTGTTTAGAGATTCTTTCAGTTCTTTCTGCAAGTATGAGCTATTCAAACCTAAAATATTTGGTGGATTTCATTTTTAGCTCAAAATTGACAATCATTGCCAATGAACAAACGAGCACAAACCTCTAACTCGGAAGATCAGCTTTATGTTCGCAATTAGCGAGACAACCATCGTAAAATCAATTATAGAAGAGCGAGCCTGAACAGCGAACATAAAGCTCAACTTGGAAACATAACGCGGTACTAGAAAACATAACGCGGTATTGCGAACAGTTTTTAGGCTTGGTTATCAGTGCAGTTATGGGAAATATTTAAACCTGCCCAGATCAGTGCAAAGTGTAAAGGAAGAAAACCATATATGCTGTTCGACTTAAATATTTGTCGCATTTATTTTAGTTTACCTAATAAAAAGGCTTAGGCTTAGGTAAGCCATGGTTCCTAGGATAGGTCGTTGAACCTTAAGTCACTGGCTCGTTGCGCCTCAGGTTACTGGCTCGTTGCAGTTTGAGGCGAAATTTTGAGGGAGAAATTTAGATAACCGACATCCGACTGTTTTTTATATTATATGATTCTAATAGTTACCATTTTTTGTGAACTTGTAACCAAGCATAAATCCAACCTGACACCAGAAACGGCATTAGATATGTCAACTGAGTGAATTCTCTCATAATGTATGAAACTCTACCTCCCTGTGTTCTCAATTATTATAAACTTTCGCGTAGTGTTCTCTCTAACCGCGTTATATTCTCTCTAACCGCGTTATGTTCTCTCTGGCCGCGTTATGTTCGCAATTAGGAGAGAGTTAGGCGACATGTTCGCGAGCGAGCCATCTAGGGGCCGAACATGTAGCAGCAGACCCCTCTAACTCTATTATGGTAATCCTTTTTTGTTACCTCTCACTTTTCCACGGGAATAAAGTATTCATATAAGTTGCTAGAGGAGCAAACGCTCGCATAATGTGTACTCAGTACTTCTCTTCTAATAAGCAGTTTCTTCTATACATTGGATAACTCACTAATATGACATGAAACCTGACACTACATCTACAACACACACTGCTGTTTTTTATTCATCTGTGTGAATATTTCGCAACCTAACGGGTTCATAATTTTTATTTTCTTCATCAAATGATTACTTAGTTTAATCATTTAACGTAAAATTTGAGTTCACCCACGATATAAGGCTTAGGCTTAGGCAAACCACCGTTCCTAGAGTTTTTCCGGCACTCCGTGGTAGCGATTTACACAGACATTTACACAGACCGTGTTGACATGAAGACATAAAACAATTTGAAGAATACACAACAGAAAACGAAAATGCAATACTGAAAGCGTGTTCTTCTAGTGAGAAAGTATCACAGAAAGTTTTCTCGAGATCACTAGTGTTGTTTTCAAGTGAAAAGAATAGGGTTTATGCTTTAAAAACTATTTTGTTGGCAAAATTGAAGATTTTGGATTTTTTGAAAAAAATACGCAAATTTGCGGTGGTGCGGTACGGTGCGGTATTTTCAAATCGCGGTGCGGTATTTCCCCCGGTGCGGTAGGTGCGGTAATTAGTAGGTCCCCGGTTACTTTTCTTCCCTCTCAGTTACCAATTGGTTGGTTTTGGTGAAGTCGGTTACTTTTGTCACAACTCGATTCCCAACTCACCTGTTCCATGCCGAACCACGGGTGTTGTGCCTCCGCCTTTTTCATCACCTCCAGACATTTTCGTCGATTGTTGGTGGCTGAACAGAGATCAATGATCAAAGTACACTTCACAAAGTTCTCGTATTTATATTAAACCCCAAAGTAGCATACTTGGTCAGATGCTAATCCCATAACCAGGCGGTTTACACATGCAACCGGGTTGCATGCAACCAAAATGCAACCGGGTTGCATGTGTAAAGACAGTTCGGTTGCTTTCCAAATGCAACCGGGTTGCTTTTGGTTGCTTTTCACATGCAACCAAACACTCAATTTTTGAACATTTTCCTGTTTTTACTGCAAAATGAGTGTTTGGTTGCATTTGGAAAGCAACCGAACTGTCTTTACACATGCGACCCGGTTGCTTGTGTAATTGGTTCCATAACCACTGGACTGTTACATGGATAGGCAGCTTGGAAACAACTTACCACACATAACAGTCCGTTTAATTATACTGTGAAAGTTGAATTTTGATCTGAACCTATTTTGATCCGAACCGCCAACTTATGACGATACTCAGTTTTTTCGTCAGTCAAAATCGCTCTTATTCCACACAAAATATTGAATACTGTGCATTAGGGTTGTCAATAGAGCTCAAAATTTCAAGTTCTCGAGTTTGAGCAAAAATCGAGTTTTCGTGAGTCGATTCGTGTGTTGAGTGTTTTTTCATACCCAAAATGTAGAGTTCAGACTTTATGAGAAACTCACGAGTAGGTTCATAGTCCTTGTCCAGCGTCTCGCAGAGGACCAGCTTATTCGGTCCCGGACGGAATGGATCCCGGAACATGGCAACCGGCTGCAAATAAACGTGGAGGTACAATTTTGAGTCATAAATGAGGGGCCAATTCTACCACTAACCGGGTTTTCAGGTAACCTAACAGATTTTTGGTAACCAATTTTTGAGGCTACCTCACAAGTAACCGGTAGGTAACCCAAAACTAAAATCCGGTTACCGTACAATACAGACTAACGGTAAAAATCACATTTTGCGTTGAAAAAACAGGTAACCGGTTTTTCATTATCGGTTACCGACCGGTTACCTATCGAAGTAACCGAAAAAGGTTACCAAAAAACCAGATAGGTTACCGGAAAACCCGGTTACATATAGAATTCACCTAAATGAGGCGGTTGGTTGCAAACTCAATTGGCCGAGTGATTATGTGTGTACGACTGACCACATGAGCCTGGTGACAAAGCTCACACACTTTCTTTTTTTGCCAATTTTTCACGTTTTTTTATTGTTATTTATTGTACTTTTTTCACGAAAGTATTCTATTGCTATGGTTATATGTGGTATTTGCGACGAAAATAAGTAAATTATGAACTATTCCTGGAAATGACAGTTATAGCTCTAATCAAGTAAATTTGAAATATATATATTTTATTTAATTTTTTCCAACCTTGATGAAAACATCGGATTCGTCTCCGATCGCCTGCCCAGTGGAAGTTCCGTCGAAATTCCAGATGGGCAACTCTGAGAAAATCAATAATTTTGAAGATCATTAAAATATTTGAAAAAACTTAAAACTTGTTAATTTGAAAAAAAAACTTAATAGGAAACAAGATAGAAATGAGTGATAGTGGGATAAAACAAAGTATCTAAGATTCTCACCATCAACCGATTTCGGCTCAAATTCAAATGTCTTTGTTTTGCCGCGCAGAAACTCGCCGGTTCCGTCGATCCAAATGTACTTCACCTGAAACAGAAAAGTTTAGTTTCAATTTAAGAAAATCAAACTTGAGCCAAAACTGTCAAACACCGCAGGAATTCTGGGCCAATTGTACAACTAACCGGGTTTTCAGGTAACCTAACTCTTTTTTTGGTTACCTTTTTTCAGGTTACCTTAGTAGGTAACCTGGAAGTAACCTAAAACTGAAATCCGGTTACCGGTAAAACTAACGGTAAAAACCACATTTTGCGTTAGAAAAAGGGGTAACCGGTTTTTCATTTCAGGTTACCATCCGGTTACCTACTGAGGTAACCTGAAATAAGGTTACCAAAAAAGGGTTAGGACACCTAAAAACCCGGTTACATATAGAATTCACCGGAATTCTGCAGTACGCGCAAAGGCACCACGATCACTACACTTCTGAATATGGAAAACGTTCCACAAATTTTACGCTACTTACGATTCACAATAGTCTTCCTTGATGAAAGAGAGATAACGTTAAGTAATAAAGCAAGAGAGAGAGAAAAGGAAGAGATAGAGATAGATAGAGAGAGAGATAGAGAGCCAGAGAGAAAAAGAGACAGACAATCCGAGAAAAGGAGATTCCTTACCTGCACAAGTCCCGACTGATCCAATCCGCGATATCGTTCTACCACAGAAGAAAGTCCGGAGACTTCTAGAACTGATTCATTTGAAAATTGCGCAAGTAAAAGTCTGTTAGTCAATTGCACCGTCACGTGAAACATGTTAAACACAGCATAACTCAGAAGCCTACAGGGAAAAAGTGCACGATCCCTCATTAGAATGCTAACTTCATGTGACTATTTAATCTATTTCTATTATATAAGTTCCGATAATCGGAAAAAAGTGAGCATGAGCAGGCCCGAAAACACGAAATAATAGTGATTTCGCCTAGAACCTTCAACATTTACCCCAAAAAGTGTTCATGGCACTATCGGAATCGGGTAAAGGTGAGCATCAGCCAATATCAGAATAAGGGGGTAATTTAAATAATATAATATAAAGCTTATTGCGCATATATTACAGAACAATAAGTGATAAAACGAACATACTTTATTGCAAATTTCAATGGCAAAATGAGCCCGAAGTTTTAAAAGTATAAACCTCCTTATACAGGGAAGCGTTGACTACCAAAGATGATTGTATTCTCTCCCCCCCCCTCCTCTCTCTTTCTCTGTCTTTCTCTCCTCTCCCTCCCTTTCCCTAATTACTCCTTCTATTTTTCTCCCGTAAATCAAACATCTATTTTTTTCAGATTTGCAGCTGCAATGCACCATCTATCAAGTATCCAATCACTTATCGTATCACTGCAAAACAATTAGAGATAATGGAAAATGTTGCTCTATTTTGAAAATCGAACGCCAAACCGCCATTGTGATGCGAAAACCCAACTTAATTCAGTCCATGAGTTACTTACTTAGTAACTTACATTTATAATACATTTGAAAACCGACATACTACAACAATGTTCAACCCTCTCCGATACAACATCGTACAAAAAGTGAACTGTGAACAATTTAAATTTCATGGCAATTTTTTCTCTATTCTTCTTCTCTTTCTTTAATGAGCGAGTGCCACATTCTTTGAATGTAGATAAATAAATAAAATAAATAACAATTAATAAATAAGAAAAATAAAACTCACTGTCAAACTTGCGCTTCATACCCTTGCTATGCGACATACTGATCTACTGTCTGAAATAAAATATTTATAAAAAAAATTCCTGTTCTCAAATTTGATTTTAAAGTAGCCAAATATGAATTATACAACAAAACATTTAAACAAAACAACTCAATTAACAAGCGCTTTTTTTCTGTCATTTGGATAGATAAATTATGGTGAATTCTATATCTAACCGGGTTTTTAGGTAGCCTAACCCTTTTTTGGTAACTTTTTTTCGGTTACCTCAGTAGGTAACCGGTTGGTAACCTAAAATGAGAAACCGATTATCTGTTTTTCTAAAATGTGGTTTTTACCGTTAGTTTGAACGGTAACCGGATTTTAGTTTCAGGTTACTTTCAGGTTACCTACAAGGTAACGTCAAAAAAGGTTACCAAAAAAGGGTTAGGTTACCTAAAAACCCGGTTAGTTGTAGAATTGGCCATAAATTATTGTTCAGCTTACACCCTCTGCGTTACACCCTCTAAACTATCGAAATTGCAAATCAAGTTTAATAAAAATTGTTTAAAATTTATAACTTTTATTGTAGTACATTAAAACCTGGAAGTGAGAGAAAGGACGCAAATATATGTTTCGCATGAACAGTGAACTATACAAAACATCTTAATCGTTCAGTGAGAGAAAGAGAGAGACAGACAGACAGAGAAAGAGAGATAGAGTGAGAGAAAGAGAGAGACAGACAGACAGACAGAGAAAGAGAGATAGAGTGAGAGAAAGAGAGAGAGACAGACAGACAGACAGTGAAAGTGAGAATGAGAAGAAGACCTAAATAGTTCACTATCACAAGTGCAACTCAGAGAAAGGGGGGGGGGACAGAGAGGTGGATAGAGAGAGAGAGAGAGAGAGAGAGAGAGAGAGAGAGAGAGAGAGAGAGAGAGAGAGAGAGAGAGAGAGAGAGAGAGAGAGAGAGCAAGAAAGAGAGAGGAAGAGAGTATTTTCCCGAAAGAAAAATGGTTGGCAGTAAGTATCTCAATTGAAACCAGTCGTTTTCAGTCAAGTTGGTGGCGCGTTTTTGTTCAAAAACAGAAAAAAATCTACATTTACAATATTTTCAAATGGTCAGGTATTACGTAGTTTGACCACGGTAACTGATCATTTCATTGGTATACTGTAGTAGCCTCAGTGGGAATGACGAGAACTATATGATAGAACTAGGGGGTTGGCAGGAACTATCATAGTTGGAACCAGCCGTTTTGAGAGAAACGGAGCCAGAAAGTGAGAAACACAACGGAGAGAGAGAGAGAGCGAGAGAGAGAGAGAGAGAGAGAGAGATAGTATTTTCCTGAAAGAAAATGGTTGGCAGTAAGTATCTCGATTGAAACCAGCCGTTTTCAGGCTAGCGGGTGGCCAGAAAATGAGAAACACAGAGAGAGAGAGAGAGAGAGAGAGAGAGAGAGAGAGAGAGAGAGAGAGAGAGAGAAGGAGAGAGAGAGAGAGAGAGAGAGAGAGAGAGAGAGAGAAGGAGAGAGAGAGAGAGAGAGAGAGAGAGAGAGAGAGAGAAGGAGAGAGAGAAAGAGAGAGAGAGAGAGAGAAGTGGATAGAGAGAGAGAGAGAGAGAGAGAAAGAGAGAGAGAGAGAGAGAGAGAGAGAGAGAGAGAAGGAGAGAGATAGAACTTTGTCATCTCAATTCTAGTACTGGCAGCAACTACAATGATTACGAACCAGTCGTTTTGAGCAAAATGGCGCGTTTCAGTGAAGAAATCACAAACGAGTCAGTTCAAACGCGGCGCCCAAAAGATCAAACAATCACGCACGTGAATCAAGTCAAACACATCTAACGGGCAAAAAGCAAGCAAAAACCGCTGCAGGCTGAGTCATATTCGTTCAAATATACCTTATTTTTGTTGTAAAACCGTAAAAATTAAGTCTAAAAACGGACTCTTTTTCGTAAAATAGTCCCACCTTACTGGTGTGTTTAGAACCAAGCGGGGATCAAACTACAAGGATCACACACATTGGTGGTCTCAGTATCTGACTCTACAATATTCTTGGAAAGGTTGAAAATTTGGATATAATCGAAAAATAAAATTTCATCTAAAAGTTACTGGTAAGTTCTGCTGTTACATATTTATTAATTTTCGTCGCTTCGTGACGATGCGGTGATTATCATACATGTCACAGATTTCTGTATAGTCGGAAAAGTTCCAATATTTTTCGCCAAAATCAAAACAATTTCGTCCATTTTTGTTAAACCATGAAAATTCAAAAATGAATCGGCAAACACATCTGTATGAAATTGGTAAAAATTTGTGTTTTTTTCTAATGTTTTTTTTTTCAATAAGTCGATGTTTTTAAAGAAATCAAAGTTTTAACATTATAAAACACATAAACAACCACCAGAAAGTTCGATCGCATGTTTTTTTTTAAATGTGGCAGTTCATTAATACCTCAAAAACAGTGTCAGTTCTGAACATGACAGAACATGGATCGACTTTCACAACAAAACTCACACTATTAAATTTTCCCCTTGTGTGTGAAGAACTAGAAGGGGGGTTCATTCTCCCGCAACATTAAAGAAAACTAACGGTGTGCGGTGACACTTGACTAGCAATTAAAGAAAAGCTCGAACATAGAGAACATAAATACGTTAAAATATTAGTAAGAAATTATAGTAGCACGTTTCGCCTCTACCCGCAAACGTGACCACTAAATTGAGGTTTACCATGGAGCCAAAGCTAATGTAATCCAAGTTTAAACCCAATGAAGATAGGAATAATAACAATAATAATACATCGATTTATGAAAAGGTTGCCTGAACACTCGTATTTCTCTTATCGTTCCACTCGCTCCGCACAAAAACAAGACCAGCGACCCGGTATTGATTTTCGCGATATTTGGAGAACTGCCAAACATATCCGATTCGAATTACAGCAATTTAGCCAAAAAAGTTAACGGAAACATCGCATCGACAGAAAAATTAGTGCGAATTATGATCAAGGGAAAGTACTGAAAAGAAAACTTTTACTGCTTTTTACTGCAAAATAGCCCTACGCTCAAGGAAAGGGGAATAGTTTTTCTCGACATTTAGAGCTAAAGTTAAAGAAGGACGATTTTGTGGACCAATCCCAGCGCTTCAGTCCTTCAAACTGCAATACATTTTTCAATTGCAGTTTAAAGGACCGTTGTGACACGAGATTGGTCCACATAATCGTCCTTCTTTAAGTTCGAAACCGTGCTAATTGATAGAAGTCCCGTCCATACTTTGCACTTTCTTTTAGATTGTGAAAAAAAATGATATGATAGCGGAGACGAACATTTTGAACCCTACTTCACTCAGAGATTAGAGGAAGTGTTGCTATGAGCAACAATTATGTAATACTATTAGAGAGAACATAGTCTAGACTCTCTAGACTATGTATAGATAGTATAGCAAAAGTACTCACATACTTTGATCTTGAACCACAGAGAAAAGTAGTCTGAACATTTTGTTACAAACACACTTAAAGGGGATCGCTTTAGAAACATTAATTTTTTTTTGCATAATTGTTCTGATCTGTTCACCTCAATACTTTCACTAGTAAATTAGAGCATCGAATGAAACTAAACTTCGAAATCAGTCACCTCTGAAATTATCTCTTTCCAACAACAGTGATCAAACTACAAAACTCGCATACATGTTGGCAGAGAAACTGCGTTTTAGAACAATTTTAAAGGGTGAAGATTTAGAGAAAAAACCCATTTCACAGAAGATACTAGAAAGTTTCCGCTTACATTGGTCACAAATCAAACTACAAACACATAACCACAAGATACGAACCGCAGGATACGGCGGAAACCACATTTTACAAGGCATATGAATGAATACATATTTATTTCATAGGAATGTGCTTACATACAATAATAATAAGTATTGTTCATATAGAACGATAAAATACAAGCAAGCAAGCAAGGCATATTATGATGCATTATTCTCACATAAAAACCATGCACAGCACGAAAAAATGGTGAAAACGACTAGTAAAAAACACCGCGATTCAAATCACAAAAATAAATAAATACACTTTTAAAAAGCTAATAAATATGTATCTTTTCAAATTATACCTTACTATTCATTATCTAGAATGCTATAATTACTAAAATCTAATAAACGTCTCTTGTTATTGCTTCTAAAACAATCGAACCATCAAGCTATAAATTATGTACTTTGAACCCTGCAAAATCAAACTACATCAGTACTAGACAAATCACAGTCCGTTTTTAACCTATGAATTTCAAATGAAGCAGACTACAATAATACATGATACCGCAATTATAACCGAAAAAAGAGCCTATATCCACCAAAACAATGAAAAATACTAATTCCCAATCAACTTACTATGATCTACTTGCAAGTGTATAGAAATTTCTTTAGCTAACTATACTTTTATCTACTCTACTCTTTTTGTATTTCTAATAATTGAAGAAGTTGCTTTACCGAATACGATTCACCAGCCATGTAAACCTGAAAAAAATTTTTTTTCTGAAAAATATAAATTCTCGAATTACAATACTAAAAGCAATACTCTTGAAACTGCTCCTAAGCGAAGAAAAATATCAAACAAATAGCTCCTTAACTATGTGTAACATTACGTAAACTCACAGAAATTTTTCAATAAAGATATCTGTCAAAAATACATTGGCACATGAAACACATCATAGTTCTATGATGTGTTAAATAGCGAATAGTGCAAATTCATGTATCTAAGGTTCGAGCTTCGACTATTTCACACAGAGGAGTCCGTTCTCAAATTTAAACCCGAGAACATTGATAAAATTTTACATCAAAAACTGTCAAATTTTCTTGATTTCGGATGAAAAGTCAGTTTTTTGAATTATAAGACTATCTGATCAACTTTACAGAAGTAATTCAATACTATAACTACCCATGGTTGTAGTTTGCGTTCGAGAGACGCCATAACGGGATCAAACTACACTCGTCAGTGAATTATGGCTACATACACCAGCTGACAATTTTGAGCGGCCCTCCCTCCATGAGTCCATGAGATCCGTTTTTTACAATAGGGTCTCCTCTCACCTATTTTGTCGAAAAAACTGTGTTTGGTCGAAATCCCAATTTTTGAGTCCTGATGTTTCAAATTTTGTTCCCAGTATTTTCATAAAAAACCGTATGGGAGAAAGCGAATAAATTCTATTCTATGAAGTCGGCTGGTGAGATGGCAATATGATATATATTCCATTTGACCTACCTTGGTGGTCCACATCATTTCAATCAGCGTCGCGTCGTCAGTTTCGTCCAATTCGATCGCGCGCGACAAGCGCGGAGAAAATCGATAAAAGGGGGCGGGGAGGGACTGAGACCAGGCACGCGCACGCGACACTGCAACTCCGTCTGCACAGGCAATCTGGAAGACAGAGGGGTCAAAGTACAAAGTACACACTGAGGGTGAACTTTACGCATATTTGAAGCAAACTTGGGGCCACTTTGTTGGATTGAAAATTTAATCACCCATTTTTTTCAAAATCGAGAGTTCGAACTGACCCAGCTTTAAGAAATGTTTAGTGAAAACCTCACTTTTCACCCAGTTTTGTAGAATCTCCACCCAGATAAAACACCTGATTTCCAAAAAATCTGTGTTGACAACAAATTCGCCCCACCTATGATTTGAAGTATTACACTCAAGCTCCCCTCCCTATATACCTCGGTATAGTTTGTTCCACCCACTTATAACCCTCTACAGTAATCTGCTAACACTTCCAGGTCAAAGTTTACTATATTAGCGTATTCAGAACGCCTCAAAATGTTCATAGTGTCTTCTGCATCCTGCATGTTTACTACTACTAACTCTGAAAATTTGAAACCAAAGTAATGACTTTTTCATCAGAAAACACCCCCTTGAATAATTGACGGACTACTGTAGGAGTACATCGATTGGTGAAACAGACTATACATGCAACCGCTTCCCCGAGTCTCTAAAGAGCCAAACTTCACGCAATTGAGGTTCCACATCTAACCTTCATCGTCGACAGTCACGTGAACAATCACGACTAAACTATTCTATTATAATCACGAGCACTGAGACGATGACGAAGTATATTTCACAGAACAGTTTTGTAGTTTGGTTACCCAGATGAAACACCTCATTTCCTAGTTTGTGGACAAAAATTTGCCTCACATATGCGTGTAAGTCTCCACGTGTGTGTGAAACTGACTATAGTCGTCGACAACGGAATAGAGGGAGGATACTGTATTTCTCACTTTCCGCTGTGTGCGCGCACATGTTTTCGATGTCAAATCTTGCTCTCCATGTACCGCAGTGCGCAGTGGTTAGCCGCCCTATTAAATTGATAAATTTGGCATCCACTATATATTTCCCTCCACAAAATATCTACCTGTTCAATCAGCATGTGCTTCAGATGCAATACGGACCCGAACTTCTTGAACATGTCCACTATTCCAGTGGGCGGAGCCAAGTCTACCGTATCCACTGAGACGGGCGGTCCGCGACCAGTTCCCAGCGAGACAATGCAACCGACACGCACCGCCGCCGAAGTGTCACCCTGAATCAGGAACTTAATTAACGAATTGCCAATTAGTGTCTTAATATCAAGAAAAGTTTTGAAAAACGATTTCACCAAATCTGGCAGGCATTCTATGAAAACTGTTTGCCGACTTTTGAATTACACTAGTTTTTAGCTGGAAACTCACATAATAGACACGCTATGTTACGAACACAAGTGGCGAAAAGTACCATTTTCTCATTTCCATTCCTCCCAACTCTTTTTAGTTTGATTGTTTGATCCGTCAGAGCTTCAAACTCATAAAAGCATGTAAAGTTGTCCGGATGTTAGGAAAATCGCAAAAAATTGTCTACTTTCAATGCGAAATCATTCATTCTCATATTTTTATATAGTTTATGTGTGAAATGGTCGCACCTAACTGGTGTATGTCCACATTAATTGACCTACATCCATGCGAAACATTTGTAATTGTGGACATCTGTGAGCGTGCGTAGTTTTATAACGTTTCAGTATTTGGTTTCTACCGCCAGTTGTAACGGCAACCGAACACCGGTTTTAGGTAACTTTCCGGTTACCTACTCAGGTAACCGGAAAAATAGGTTACCAAAACTATAGAATCGGTCTAATTTACCGTACCTTCATGCGACACGCCGTGTTGTGATTGTGCACGTCTGTGAGCAGTTCGCAGCATGGATTATTCGCAACCAGACCGCCGTCCATCCATTTGCCCTCAACCGCAGAAAAGAAGGTCGGAGCCGCACTGAAATACGCGAGATGGAGGTCCGATGAAACTACAAACTATGAAACACCAGCGAGGTCCGACTAAGCGACAAAAAGTAGTCCATTTTTAGCTTCAAACACGTGGAAATTGATGATTTCGCACCAAAATCAAAGAAATCCTACAGTTTTCAGCAAAAAAGTAGTCCGTTTTTTGAATTTTTCTGACTATTCGGACAACTTTACTGGCATATGACTGTACTAATGACAGTGTTGTGGTAGACAAAGGCCTCTGACAACGTGGAAAATTCCCAAACACACCATTTTGGACCACAACACATACTATGATCTATGAACAACAACCTTGATTCCCTACACTTTCATTAATCGACCTTCCACAGTATACCGTCAAAGGTCAGATATTCAGAAGGCGTTTTTCATGTAATTGAAAATTTTGGTTTCACAAACTGCTAAAGTTTGCAGCAGAGCAGAGAAGACATTACCGAAACGAGAAAAATCCTAAACGCCTAACATACCAAGCTACGACCCGAAATTTGAGCATATTACTGTAAAGACTTATAAGTGCGTGGAACAGACTATATCTGCAGCATCTGGCAGCAAACCACACAGAGGTCTTGACAGGCTCTGCTCGAATTCAACTCAATTGATTTTCATTCGATAGTTCAACATTCGCGATCAAAATACTATTAATAATATTGTTGTCATTAGAAGTAAGATTATTATTACTATCCCCGATTTCCCCACCTCGAGCATCTGGCCGCGAACCAAACCGGCGTCTTTGCCGGATTTCCGTATCCCATCTGTTCGTTTTCCGCGTCGGAAACCGGAAGTCGGTAGGAACGGAGAAGTTTCTGTTCGGGCGGGGAGACGTTGGCCAGACACGTAGTTACCATCACACTAAAACGAGAACAAAGTGTAATGAATTGAGTTAAGTTCGGCGATGATGTTCAAACTGTTTGTAGTTTGATCTCACTACTTTTCAGTCAAAATACATCACGCTCTCCGTAATCCGTACCAAACTAATCGATAACCATAACCTCCAGTACCAAAATGGACGATACTATACGATGACGAGCCGGCACTGAATCTCCCCCACAACTGTATATAAATTGTACCCGAAAACCTGAACATTTTATGCGAAGCCGTAGAGATAGATATACGCCGACAATGACAAATATCTTACTAATTTCAGAATTTTCTGCGGGAGATCTTTACGACCCCCCCCCCCCCCCCATAGGTAAAATACCCCGTCCAAGTGGTGCTAACCTATGCTCATTTTTGCTCTCTAGCTCTGTTTATAGAACTTACGCTCGTTTTCAGTAGCGAAAACTGTTTGAAATGCGCATGACGGGAGCAATGGTCAGTTTTGCAGTGGTATCTAGCCCGTTGTCGAGATTACGCACGTTCAGTTGCACTGGCATTGAAATATTTTACCTATGACCCCCTCCCTCCGAAAAAGAAGCAAGACGTGCAGCTTGCGATCCCTGCTGATTACCGTAATACGGACCGTTTTCCGTTCTGCGCCACCTTATCCATGGTGAGGTTTTCCCCGTACTCTTCTTTCAGCAGATTTTCCAATGACGACGAATTGAAGGGGCGTGGCCCCGTGAAAACGTCATCCTGAAATGGAAAACCATTGCGAATAAACTTTATATTATTAGTAATATTATCAGGAGATTAATAAAACGTCAAGATAACTATTCTGACGATAAATCGCAGAGCACATACAAGTCATCATATTTTGAAAAAATCATCTGTCAACTCTAGATGAACGAATTGGCACTTTTTCACGCAACACTTCACTGAAAATCGCTTACAACAACTTCAATGTGAAAAAGAGAGAACGGAGATTCACTCATCCAAACAGAGATTGGTCGACAAACTAGAATCATCCTAGTACTTTTAGCCAAACCCAGATTTCTAAAATTACAGTACCTTGGGCCTAAAATACAGTTTTCTCGAATTAGTGCCTAGAATAGAGATTTCTCCAGTAACCTTAGCCTAAAAGACGTTATGTTTCAATTACAGTACCTTCAGCCTGAAATAGAGATTCCTGCAGTGGGCAGCCGACTTTCCTTGGCTCAGTGCCAGCGCCAAAATGGCGCCAGTCGACGTGCCAGCCACCCATTGGAAGGAGCCGAAGATTTCGCGACCCAGACGGGACTCCAGTTCCAGTAGCATCTAAAACTGGTATATTTATTTATTTCATAAATTCATATACTTAATATTTAGTCTTCACGTAATATGTGATTAGGTGAAATACGCAACAACACCAAAAAGTCAAACTGGCTGAGTTTGAAATTCAACCATTTTGCTTGCAGTAAAACTGTCCGAACAGTCAGAAAAATTCGAAAAACGGATTACTTTTCCTTAAAACGGTAGAATTTCTCTGATTTTGGTGCGAAATCATCAATTTTCACGTCTTTGATACTAAAAAGCGGACTACTTTTCGTCGCTCAGTCTGACCTGAATCAGTACAAGTCCCCTGATTCCACCGCCGTCCAATGACAGAATATTGACCCAATTCCCGCCCGTCTTCTCCGGTTTATTACGGTATTCGATGGACAGTTTCTGCGAGAAATCGTCCAGAGCTGAAAACAAAAACGAATTCAACAATAGACCGAATAAAAATAAAATTTCCAGTGAAACTCGGAAAGACCATTTCTCGAGCTATAGGTCTTTATTCACGAAAATGCTGTCCCTAGCTACGGAAATGTTTGAATGAAAATAATGTTCAAAGAATAATCTAATATTGTTGATTGATACGAAATTCACCGTTTGCTGAAGAGATGAAAAACATAAAAAAAGCCTAAGATGACAAAAAATAAAAAAAATTAATTTCATCATAAAACACTTACGCGACAGCTCCAACTGTGGGGTGGCGGCCCCAGTTCGGCACAGATTCAACACAGCCTCCACTTCCACCCTGTAAAACATACGTAATACATTAATCTAATCATTATCATTGTAACTTTTTTCTTTTTCATAGAACTGGAATGTCACATCCACCAATTTGATCGGCCACGTGTTCAATTGCGGAAACATCAAACATTGTGTGTTACTCAAACGTCACGAACTAATTGTATGAATTAAACACTGGGCGCCAACCTTCGCGGAAATTTCCCGGTTTCATCCCGGAACCACCCCAATTCTAGCCGGGCGCATTTCGCGAAATGCGCTCGGCTTCAATTGGGAAAATTTCCAGCAAAAGTCGGGAAATTTCCGGGAGAAAACCGAGAAAAAGCAAAGAAAAACACCAGAAATTTCCCGCAAAATTTTACCTTGATTTCCTTACCATTCTAGATTATAGGATTTTTTTCTTGGTAAAAGTGTCTCCCCAAAATATTATCAAAAAATATTTTCTTAAAAAATATTTCTCAAAATATTAATAAATAATGAAGAGAATAGAAGTGCATATTTCATTAAAGTAAAAACTTCATGAAAAGAACTTCTTTGTATCTCTCCTGTCCATCTTCAGACTTCGATGTTATGCTGATAATTTCCAAAATATCAAATCAAGGCACCCCTGGCCGCGCCGTATCTAGTACGGGTTACGCGATTGCCGCGGCGAAAAGCTTGTTCAGGCTTAGCAGCTTTATAGCGCCATAGAATGTGAATCAAACTTTTATTTTAACCCTCAAATGATGAGTAATAAGCACATTATAGATTTTGACCACTTTTACCTATATTTTTATCTATTTGCGAGTAAGCGAGGGAGAGATAGAGACAGAGAGAGAGAGAGAGAGAGAGATAGAGAGAAAGAGAGAGAGTTAGCTCCTACTGTTCTCCTTCCTTTGTAACGAGTAGTATAGTTCTATAATCCACACAATTTCAACAGAGACTCCTACAGCACATATTTTGAATGAAAATATGAAAAAAACACTCTTTGAATAAAAAAAATTCCCACCTTTTCGATAATGTTTACGCAAATGAAACGACCTATTCATACTGTAGTAGTCTCAGTAGGAATGAAAAATACTATATTTTGCCTCATCACTATTATGACCATAAACTTTATTGAAAACAGTCAGTATGTGTTACAGAGTGAATGATGAACATGACTGAATTTTTAAAACGAAATAGTTCCTAATTGTCTGGGAAATTGCTCGGTTTTGTCCTCACACTGACCCGGAAAAAAATTTCCGAAGATTTTCTCTGATTTTTCTCAGAATTTTCCTCGTTTTCTCCCCGACACTTATTTCCGGGATTTTTCCCGAGTAATTGCCCGGAAATATCGCGGTTATAACCCGACTTTTTCTCCAATTTATCGCAGAAAATGCATGGCAATTTTTTTCCCAGATTTCGCTGGGAGTGCAAACTACTTATGTAACACACGGCTGGAATAGATGCCGTAAAAGATTGTTATTATTATTATTATTATTATAACTCGAAAATCATCAGGCTATACTCATCTGGACAGTACGTAAAATGAACCAAATTACCACTAAACCCACAACCTTCCCAGGTCGATTGTAAAAATGAAGATTTTTTTTCCAAAACTACTACTACTACCGTACCGTTTCTTGCTCGACTCCGCGTATTTGAACACATCCTCTCCGTTCGAATTTGTTCCTTCTAATTTGGCGCCAAACAATAGCAGACACTTGACAACTATCACATTTCCCGTCTGAAAGCAGTTGTAAACAGACTTGGATAATCCTGCCTAAATTACACGGCAAATACCATTTTTGACCGCATTTTGTAAAACACCGCTATTTTTTATTGGTAAAAACTTCTCGTTTGAAGAAAAATGAGACCTTACTGGAATGCAAGTAACTCCCAAAAATCACGTATATCAAAACGCATTCCATATGAACCCAATTTTACTTTCAACCAACGATAAAACTGAGAAACTTTGTTTCTTAAATCATATCGATGAAATTATTGTTGAGAGGTCAAAGATCATATAATCGTACCGCAACAGCTCTCATGAGTGGCGTTTCGCCTTTTGCATCACTCGAGTTTGGGTCTGCCCCGTAGGTCAAAAGTCCGACCACACAGTCGAGTTCACCTACAAAAATGAACCCGTGCAGATATATAAAAAATAACATAGATACTCGATAATCATAATTTCGATAGTGGTAACAATAATGAAAGCAACAAAACATTAGGTGTACAAACTAATTTTGCTAACTCGAACACAAAATAATCACCATCCACGTCATACCCATTCAACTATGTAGGATGTACGGGGAATCCTATATCTAACTCGCATTTTAGGTAACCTAACCCTTTTTGGTAAACCTTTTTCAGGTTACTTCGGTGGCAACCGGAAAGTAACCTGAAACCGAAAACTGTTTACCCTCAAATTTGGCTTGAAAACTTGTTTTTATTGTTATTTTTGATGGTAACCCGATTTTGGTTTGAGGTTACTTAGAGGTTACTTACTCAAGTAACCTGAAAAAAGGTTAGGTTGCCTAAAAACCGGGTTAGTTGTAGAATTGGCCAGGATGTACTCTAGATGTACCCAAAGTGGGCGTGGCCTACTTTAGTAGTGAGTGGGCGTGGCTTACTTTGTACAGAGTTGACGTGACGTACTTTGTACTAAATGGACGTGGCCTAACTTTATACCGAGTGAGCGTGTTTTTGTTTCATACTGAGTGGGCGTAGTTTGATACGGAACATACCCGAAGTGGGCGTGGACTAATTTCATACTGAGTAGGCGTGGCTTAGTTTGGTCCTACCTCTTTCGACTGCCAACTGTAGGGCGGTGTTGCCCAACTTGTCCTTTCTGTTTATGTCGATGTGCGGGTGACTCTTCCGCAGAACAGACATCATGACCTGTAAACAACACAATGAATAAACAACAAACAAACAACAAGTTGAACTTCTACGGAGAATCAATAGCTTACTATTTTCGAGATTGACGAAAAAACGGGTAAACAACACATTGAGCTCGTAGTTGAAGTTTTCGGCTTGCTTAAAGCAGGACTATTATGTGGACCAATCCCGTGTCAACGGTCCTTTAAACTGCAATTGAAAAATGTATTGCAGTTTGAAGGACTGACGCGTTGGGATCGGACCACATAGTCGTCCTTCTTCAACTACCGATTCCACGAAAGTTTAGATAGACCTCTGGCAAACAATTTGAAGGTTGTCCGAAAAAGACATCAGTTTTCGCACAAAACCTATTATTTCCTCAATTCCACAATCACCTTTTTATCCAGCGGCTTGTGTAGAACCGTTCGCCCATTCCCGTCAATTTGTTCCACTACAGAGGGGGAGACGGTGGTAATCAGCTCGAGAATCCTGGAAGAAAAAATTGATATTAGAGTTCAAACTACAATTCATATAAATAAAATCGATATTAGAGAGTTCAAACTACAAAATGCGAAACCGTCTAGCGCACGGATTGGGAGGTATAGCCAAACCCCGAAACTACTACATCAAAAATGAACCCCTTTTCGATTCAATCACGTCGAACGACATAACTCTGCATTCAAAATAGACAAGTTCGTCTCGGTTCCAAGATTTTCTTGGCCGCTCGGACCAGTTTGATGTAGTTTAAAGAAGGACGATTATGTGGTCCAATCGCAACGCTTCAGTCCTTTAAACCGCAATATATTTTTCAATTGCAGTTTAAAGGACCGATGTCACGGGATTCGTCCACATAATCGTCCTTCTTTAAGTGAAACTTCATTTCAAAATATTCTGAACAAACCATTCCTTGTTCAAGACCACAAAAATGTGTATGTGACTAAAACGAATGAGGAAAAGGCTTAGATAAGGTAACTAAGGTAATGGAAACTAAATTGAAAAAAAAAACTAACTTCGCCACCTCATCCGAGTACTTGAGGCCGACGACTGCGTTCAAAAGAGGCCCGGAGGACAAGACACCGAGAGGGGCGGAGAGGCCTGAGAAACAGACAAATGTGACGTCATGGAGAGAGAGACGTAGGTTGGAAGAGAGGGAGAGAGAAGGAGGGAGATAGAGAAATAGAGGTGCGGAGAGGCCTGAGAGACAGACGAATGTGAATAAGGTTGTTAAAGTCGATCTCGACTCGAAAAAACTCGAAAATTTAAACTCGTAAATTTTTTAAAAATTTTCCAGAACTCGAAAATTCCCAAAGCCTGAAAACTTGAAATTTTGAACTCGATTAACAACCCTAAATGTGACGTCATGAAAATCTAAAGTGGATACGGTAAAGCATACTGAAGTACAGAGAGTTGAAACTAAAAACACCAATTGGCAATTAAATGGTGGTAGATTTCCCAATGTAGAGCAGTATAATTTTCTACATGAAGAATCAATAATGAAATAATCGATAATTTCTCACCAATCAATAATCGAACCGACTCGAAATTGGCAGCTCGAATGGCGGATGCCAATGGGGAATGTCCATCGCCGTCTACTAAGAGGAGACAGCCTTGGAACTGGGGAGAAGCGGACAGCTCCTGCAAAGAAATAATCGATATTTTCAATCGATCAATCTTTCTTTCACATCAACCATAACAATATCTCAGTATCGAAAATTTGAGCTTGACTCATGTGTGAGACAGTTCCTGCAGACAAATAATCGATAAATTGATAAGTAGATAAAAAACTATCAGTCTTTCCTTCGATAAGCCTATAATCAACCAAAAAAAACTATCAGTATCGTGAAGTTGCTAGTTCCAGCACACGAATAATCGATATCGTCAATGGATAACGAGATGATGAATCATCGTTTTTCATCGATAAGCATTACATCTACTACAGCCCCCATTTTATAATAACGTCAGGGTGGAGTTGCCTGAAGTTTCAACAACAACAACAACCACAACAACAACGAAAACCCGACCATCGCTGTAGGGAGAATTAACTGCTATTTGAGATTGCGATTCCCACGTTTTACAGAGAATGTAGTTGACAGGCGTCAAACCATTGTGGACAGCGAACGGTCAGTTTGGTAGGGGGCGGGGTTTGGAGAGCGACCAGCTCGTCTGCGTATCTTTGATCTACACACTCCCTCGTCTGCTGGCAAGTAATTAACGACCGTTCGCCTCGCATCGCTCAATCAAACCAGTAACTTGGTGTCTTTATGGGGACCATGGCGACTATACCTGAAGTACGTGAACATTGGTGGCAGCCGCCCAGTGGACCACCGTTCTTCCCAGCGCGTCCTGCTGGTTCAGCGGGGCACCTGCAACCATAGATATAGTCGTCGCCAACGGTAAGGCGGGAGGATACTGTATATCTCACTTTCCGCTGTGTACGCACACATGTCTTCGATTCCAAACCTTACGAGTTATGTACTCTGACAGCGCAGTGGTTAGCGCCCCGCTACGAATCTTTTGCTCGCAGGTTCGATTCCGGCGAGAGAAAGAAATTTATGAATTTGGCTCACACTATAAACGATTCCGTCGAAATGACGCCGGCTCATGCACATTGTTGCGAAAAGTCTGCAACACACGCTCCGTTTAAGATGCGAAAACTTGAAACGCTATACACTAGAAAAATATACACGTTTGTGGTAACAAAAGGTGGGCGTGGCCTAATTTGAAACTAAACTATTGTTTATACTTCAACCCACCGGCTTGGAGCAACAGTCGCAACGATTCAATCTGGCCAGTGGCGGCGGCAATATTCAAAGGAAATCGGCCGTCGCAGGTCGCGTAGTTCAGGACTCTGAATCAATCAATAATCTATCCAATTATAGATGAGATAGTGTCGGTTCGATGATTGGAAATATTAAACATCCCCTCTAACG
The DNA here is from genome assembly GCA_964036275.1 of Litoditis marina. Lineage (NCBI taxonomy): Eukaryota > Metazoa > Nematoda > Chromadorea > Rhabditida > Rhabditidae > Litoditis > Litoditis marina. The sequence continues at coordinate 30,971,053 of OZ038434.1, forward strand.
AAAAAGCAAAAAGTTAAAGGTCCCCCTAGGTAATTATCCAGCAAACCCAGAAATGTTGAAAAAGTTATGGGTCCCCTTAACCAGATTGAAGTGAAAGTTAAGGTTCCCCCGGTGCGATAACCGGGATATCGCATCTATGTTTCCAATAATAAACTTTGTCGGACGGATTTCAAACCAACCTCAACAATAGTCATACTAGCAGGTGAAAACTACACCTCTCAGCCTACCACCCACGTTTGAAGTTCGGCTATTCTAGAACACTTGATTTTCGATTAATTCCTGTGAGCAACAAAGTCTTCTCGCGTTGAAATCAATCGATAAGGAAAAAGTTTGACCTACATCACACCAGTGGCTGAAGCTAAACTAATAAGACAATTCACTCTCACTGCCAGCTGGGTGGTTCTGGTTCTCAGATATCTTTCTCTACACAACCTCGGAAAAATCACAAAGATCAAACAATCAATCAATAAATCGATAAATCGACTAACAGCTGTTTATCCTTCTGTATCATAGCCGTCAGAAAAGTGGTGAATCCACAGGCAACTGCATAATGGATCGCGGCCCAGTCTGGCTCCTTGCCAACTATTTCCATGAGAGACGCCAGACGAGCAGAGCACTTTGACTTGTCTGTAACGATGAGTATAGTGAAAAGGTACTATTTAGCCATTTTGGAAGCATCACATTTTAATTAGAAGGCTTAACATTAAATGTTTTGTAGCAAAGGTATGATAGATGGAACTTGAAGTCAAATCTATGAAGTACGAAAATGAACTGATTCCAGAACCGCATTTCCATAGAACGCTATAAGTTACATAAATAGATCAAAAGTTAAAGTCCAAAGATCAAAGTCCATACTCACCTTTCGAGACATCGGTGATGGGATTCAATTTGGCACACAACTGGCGTACTGATTTCTCGTCATTCGCCTTCCAAACCGCCTGAAATTGACACATAACCAAATTTGATGATTTTAGGTGGGGAAACAGGTTCATTCATTTCTCACCAATTCAAGCACGATTCTAGGCTTACCACCTATCTACCATAACAATTGGTTCTCGTACAAAACAGAGAGGCCGAGCCAAGTTTTGAGTCTCGTTTCTCCTATCCACATCTACAGTAATATGCTCAACATTTCAAGTCAAAATTTGTTACTTGAGCTTTTTTTTCGGATTTTCTCCAAAATTTAGTAGTGTTTTCAGCATTTTTCTACAACTAACTAAGTTTAGAACCAAACTGATAAACTATTCATCAGTAAAACTCTCCTAAATATTTGACGGATTACTGTAGAAGGAAGGATTTCACCATTCTCCTTTTTGGCAATCTCACACGTTTCAAACTTTCGTTCCGTTATTACGCACTGTGTAATGAATATTTGATTTGATTGATCGAGTGTGAATGTGAATGCAAAGTCTCACCTTGGATTCGGGTAGAAATATGGCATAGAAAACGGCGCCACTCGAGGTCGACTCGGAATGACAGGAAAATTGCGTCAAGTTATCCAACTTGAGCATTTTCTTCAGACGAGCGTCCGAAATAACCTCTATCTGAAAGAAAAAAGGTCGGTTTCGAGAAACACGTAAAACGTGGGTGGATGAAATATAATCAATAATCTAGCAAGTCTTTTGAAAATCGTTTTTAAAGAAGGACGATTATGTGGACCAATCCCGTGTCAACGGTCCTTTAAACTGCAATTGAAAAATATATTGCGGTTTAAAGGACTGAAGCGTTGCGATTGGTCCACATAATCGTCCTTCTTTAACGACCCAGATGCCTTCATTCTCTCTGTCTCACTTGCGAAGGAGGAGGAACAAGCCACGCCTTCCACGTTTGCCGTGTCACGTAATAAAACGAACAAACATTAGTAAAAAGTGGGGGAACCAACAAATGTGTGAGTTGTGTTTGGTTCGACCTCGATATCAGCAAAAAGTGAACGATACGAATTGCTGTGATACTGTAGCAGAAGTATTCTGCAAAAATTGAACAATACAAATGTTGCACAATGGTTCACGAAGCCCGCATGATATTTCAGAAATTGCCGAAGGGTATTTCATGTGTGCTTTGACGACATGCGTGCGTTGTGAACCATTGTGCAACATTTGTATTGTTCTATTTTTGCAGAATACTTCTGCTACAGTATCACAGCAATTCGTATCGTTCACTTTTTGCTGATATCGAGGTCGAACCAAACACAACTCACACATTTGTTGGTTCCCCCACTTTTTACTAATTGTCCTTTTTTTGCTAGTTGTACTCCTACAACTTCATATAAGACGTAGCCAATTAAAAATATTTTGAAAACCGCTTATTTCAGAAACTTGCACACCAAGTGACGATCTCATACCCATCCACTTTTCTTACTCAGTAACACTCTATTTCCCAAAAACGCGCTCCAACTGCGATTTCTGTGAAAGAATTATCAGGCTGTCAACGTACAAACTGTCGGTTCGAGTGAACCAACAGTTTGTCAAGTGACAAACTGTCGGCGGGGGGTCCCATCCTAATTTAACCATTCAACCACAAAATAATGCTTCAAAATAGAATTCTTATTTCAAAAGCACGTTAAAAACATTATATCAGTAAAATGAATGATTTTAGAAAACTATTCAACATTTTTCCTAATCAGAGGTTGTTGAATTTTTATGATGTTTCAATTAATAGTAATTTGGTGAATCCCATATAACACACTAGTTTTTCGGCACTGATTTTCAATAGAATAATTATGCATAGTTCCTATTCATACTGAGTTCCTTTTCTATTGTTATATTAGTTTTACTCGTACAATTCCACAATTGTTTAGTTTCCAGTCAGACTTTCTCAAAAAACCTAGTACCGAGTAAATTACCATTGTGTGAGAGATAGAAGTCATTCAAACTTTATTAAGTCAGTTCTTTTAGTTCTTAAACTAGCGCATTCAGTGGGTAGGGGACAGCGTGGCCAAATGGCCGTCATTTGGAGCGAGTAGCGGCGGCTAAATGAAAGGCGGGGCGCCAGACAGTTTCGAAAAGATTCGATTATCGATCGATGGCAGAGGCGCGCGGTGCCCTGCCTCGCCCGCGCCTGCCTCCTTCTTACGTGCGCGTGCATTAATTAAAACAGTAATTTAGCACTTTTGAATTGAAAATAAGCGGATTTAAACTCAAATAGATAAAAACACTATTTAATCCTATGTATTTTAATGTGAAATTGTCTAATTTAGTGCAGAAACTTCAAAATTCTCACAATTAGTGCTGTTTTGATGTGGAATAGTTTGAAAATATGTACATTAACTAGATAATAACTTCATTAGTCAACATAGCCCCTCTCTAACTGATTTGAATACAATTTTTAGTAACAGAGACCCACTTGCAATATTTTGGTAAACGTTAGAACCAACAGTCACACTTTATTCGTGTACAAAGTGCGCTTGCACGGAGGGGAACACGGGCAGGACACTTTGTCAAGATACAAAGTGCGAATCGGGTATAAAATGCTCGGGGAGCCCATACAGTGAAATGTTACTCAGTAGAGGCTTGATTCACTGGATTAGGAAAAATTATGGAACCATTTCCTCACTTCGTGTGCAAGTTTCTGAAATAAGCGGTTTTCAAAATATTTTTATTTGGCTGCGTCTTATATGTTGCCTATTTACAGAGTGAATCTTGTGAACTCATTATATTATTATGGAAATCTCAGTTTTGTGTGTGCACGAAGCCGAATGCAGACCATAAAATTGCTGATGTTGTAATATAACGCAGGTTACTGGCTCTGTGACTATCAACAACTGAGCAAAAACGCTAAACGTTCCGATTGACATGTACACCGCTTTTAGCGGCGATAAGCGATGGGGATTGGAGCCATTGACAAATCTACAATTAGAGACACCAACTCACTTACAATATAGCCATTATTTCCAATACCACATCAAAAACCTTCGTTGAAATTTTTTTTCATTCCTGCGTCAACTGACACACGCGTCTGGCGCCAGAACGAAACGAAATTTTCTAGGTTTGTGAGCTACCAGTACACACTACATGTGTCAATTACTGATTGGAGCAATATTCAAACTATTCAATTGTCAGTTTCGTGTGTTTTTGTTTTGGCGCCATTTGGCGTCTGTTCCGAGCCAGACGATAAAATTTTGAATTTGTGGATCTTTATTTCACATTGGAATATTCAATATCTGTTAACTTGAAACAGTTTGATTGACGATAACTGATATTTTTCCAACTTTGGCGCCAATTGGCACCAGGGCACAATGCCAACAGAACTTTTTTTGATTTTCAGATTGAGCATCTTACTTGCCATGTGATAGTTATTTAGTGTACCGAATTTCAGACGATTCCATTGACGCTGTCGTGAGTTTGGGTTTTGGCGCCATCTGGCGCCTGGTTCGAGCGCCAGAAGAAAAATTTCAGTTTTGGAAAAAGACTTTCACACTTTCCAACAAATTATTCAATTTCTATTAGTGTTCAACATTTTAGTTGATGATAAATAGTGTTTTGCCGTTTTTGGCGCCTATTGGCGCCAGCGCCGGGCGCCAATGGTGATGTATTCATCTCAGATTTGGCGCGACGGGCTAATTTTTGCATTATAACTCATGTTTCAAATTTCAGCTAAATCGGTTCGGTAGTTTTTCCAATAGTGGTTTTTGGCGCCTATTGGCGCCCGCGCCCGGCGCCAATGAGGAGCTATACATCTCATATTTGGCGCGACATGCTAAATTTTGCATTAGAACTCATGTTTCAAATTTCAGCTAAATCGGTTCGATAGTTTTTCCAATAGTCGTTTTTGGCGCCTATTGGCGCCCGCGCCCGGCGCCAGAGATTACATATACATTTCATACTTGGCGCGACGAGCTAACTTTTGCCATAGAATAGATGTTTCAAATTTCAGCCAAATTGGTTCAGTAGTTTTTCCACTACGATGCGGACAGAATTCCGTGAGGGAGGAGGGACGAGGGAGGAGGGACGAATTACGGCGGAACTTTTCAACAACGACACGAAACCATAACTCAGGCGAAAATAATCCGATTTGGCTGAAATTTTCACACAATGTTCAATTCGTGATTCTCTAACGTTCTCTCTTTTTAGTTTTCAAAAAAAGAATATGTTTGAAGATTTTTGTTAATTAAAAGGAAAAAACGAGTCCGCAATGGCCAAACCAAAGACAACTCACGCAGAGCGCTTCGCGCTCCGCGCTATTCACGTGAAATAACGTTAAAGTACGTGAAGTCCCATATGTGATACGTACCTTCATCTGGTCCGCCTTGTTGCCAGCCGATGACGTATAATCGGAGACCACCCGACTGGCAGCCGAGAACAGCTGCTGTGCCTGTTCGTTCGACATCAGGTCCTTCATTTGACCTATTCCACGCAGGAAATTCATCTGGTAATAAGAATAATCAATAAAATCAATAATTTCATAAAACACCTGGCTAATTACAAAAAATTAAGTTTTGCATACTTTTTCTGTTCTAGAACAAAGTGTAAGAAGGTCACTGCCATTTTACTAAATGGCCAGGTCTTGTTACTATCGCCCCCCCCCCACTATTTAAAATGAACCTCCATGTTGAGGAACAGCTGGTTTTCAACGAAAGGAGTTATGTTTTTCTATCCCAAGTGGAAGGATTTTTTAGACGTTTTAGGCGTTTTACGAGCGTAGGCGTATAAAAAGTGATCCTACTCACCCACTGCTCCTACGGAGAAATTTCTCCATTACAAAGGTTCAATCAAAACGTATGAATTGCATGTATGTGTTGTAGGTCAAATTTGGCTGGACAACAAACGGAAACTGACGAGAAAAACAAATTTAAAATAAAACTCGGGTTGAAAACCCGTAATCCATACACACTTTTCAAAACTTTTTCATAAACCTTTTTATTCCCCCAAGGAATGTAGAAAAACGAGCTTAAAAGAAACAGGAACACACTATACGAGTGATTGAATTATATCGATAGAAAAGAACAATATACACCCTCTTTCCACATCATTACTATACACTATAAGTAATCTCTTAAAGAAGGAGGATTATGTCGTCCAATCGCAACGCTTCAGTCCTTTAAACTGCAATACATTTTTCAATTGCAGTTTAAAGGACCGTTTACACGGGATTGGTGCACATAATCGTCCTGCTTTAACAATGCTAATTAACGCAATTTCAATGTTGGACCAGCAATATATTAGGCACAATGAATAGTATTTGTATCACAGAAACAAAATAGAACCACAGCCAAAAAGAGAAAAGGAAAACTATAGGTAAGGTTCACAGTTTAACGCTGAACAAACAGGCAAATCATGGATATCGATTAGAATTATGAACCGAGACCAAATAGGCAACTAGTGAAAGAAGCGCTAATTTCACAATTATGAGGTTTTCTGTGTTGTTAAGTTAGGAAGATTTGACGCACCAATGTTTCATGTTTTACCACTCCTTTTACTCCCGTGTAGTATTACGAGTAAGCTCCCCTTAACTTATAGGTAGGGTTTTGTCGCCTTACCCCTCAGGGGTTCTACATATTTGTTCACTATTTTTCTGTGTTGTTAAGTTAACACTTGTGAATGAATATATATATTAAACTAGTGTACAAGTCCTCAATTTCTTGTTTACGATAGCTAAACATGTCAGAAACGAACTGTAAGATTGGCAAAAAACTGTATAAAATCCACGGCCCACCCAGCAGGCAACTATAAGAAAAGTTGAAACATCGATAAAAGCATGAAAGTGATTACGTTACGAAACTACTCGGCTACCTAAACTCCATCTGAATCGTGACGGAGAATATCTTTGAAAATCAGTCAAAATTATAGAAAAACGTGAACCAATTCCAAATATGATTAGGTTAATGTGCTCAGTAACAGATGTACTCAAAATCAGGTGCAGAGAGGGTCAGTAAGTCATTTCGTCCTGTTTTCATTTTCTCAGAGGGGTTCAACTGATGATGACCCAACCCTCTGAGAAAACCCAAAATCGTCTTGAATCAGGTCATCAGGGTCGAAACGGTTTTGAGTACATCTCTTACTGAGCACATTAACCTAATCATACCACCATCCAAAAGTCCTAGTGACACAATTATATTTTGTTCAAATAAAATAACCTAATACCAATTCCAAATACTTTGGGTGAGTAATCTAACGTACATTCGGAGGTCAAAAGTCATAATCTGGAAAGTACAGTAACCTATCAGTTTCCGAAAAATGGAAGGTCAAATATCATTCAACTATGGTAACCGATTACTGTATACCAGAAACGTAGAAACTACGATAACCGGTTACTGCACTCCAGAAACTACCGTAACCTATTCGGTATCGAACAACAATAACCGGTTACTGTCCGAACATTCAAAGGTCAAAAGTGGATAGATCAAAGATCATTCAACTACAGTAACCGGTTACTGTCCGAATATTCAAAGGTCAAAAGTAGATAGATCGAAGATCATTCAACTACAGTAACCGGTTACTGTCCGAATATTCAAAGGTCAAAAGTAGATAGATCAAAGGTAATTCAACTACAGTAACCGGTTACTGTCCGAACATTCAAAGGTCAAAAGTAGATAAATCAAAACTACAGTAACCGGTTACTGTCCGAACATGGGCATGAGTAGGCGGTGAGCCTGTCGCAGGAAATCCAACGCGGTCGAGGCTTCCACCAACACCTGCGTAGACAACTCGTCGCCCTGAAAACACAAAGATTTATTGTTTGTTTACCTGCTTTTATCTTATTTCCCTCTTCCTCTTTTGCATTTTCTTACTATGTGAAATGTGAAAACTCGAGTTAAAAGAAAATATACAGATCGTTCGAATTGAGATCAGTTGGCTGGCTCGACTCTGTTGTATGCTAGAATAAGGGGGACACTTATAGTCGTTGCCAACGGAAAGGCAGGCGGGTACTGTATATCTCACTTTCCGCTGTGTACGCACACATGTGTTCGATTCCAGAGCCGGCCCGTTATGTGCTCTAATAGCAGCGTGGTTTGCGCTCTGCTACGAAACTTTTGCTCGCAGGTTCGATTCCGGCAAGAGACAGAAACATATAAATTTGGCACGCACTACAGATGCAACCTCACATTTGAAGCAGGACGATTATGTGGACCAATCCCGTGTCAACGATTCTTTAAACTGCAACTGCAAAATGTATTGCAGTTTAAAGGACTGAAGCGTTTGGATTGGACCACATAATATAATCGTCCTTCTTCAACTCAGATCCAATTGACTAGCCAACCTTCCGCGTAAAAATCGCTTGCACGGAATGATTTTAAATATTGGTGGTACCCCCAGTAAAAAACCAAAAAAAGTGGGGGGGGGGGGGGTGAAAGTAAAATCCCAATACCGTACTTCATCATCGCCAATCGCCAAATAACACAAGAGTGTGTGTGGGGGGGGGGGGGGGGGGTTCCGATTCTTCACTCCCAAACTCTTATTACAACTAGTGAACGAACTAACTGTCTATGTTTGCTCTCAGCCGAAACAGTTGGCCACATGATAAAATAAACAATAAACATAAATACCGTACCTTAACTCCATCATCGCCCATCGCCAATACTTCCGTGTATCGTTCGGCGATATGATTCAATCTGGATCCCAGGAGAGCGTAGAAACCAATGAACAACGTCCATTCCACATCGCTTCCCATCACCAACATCAGATTAGACAATTTGGCTACGACCTGTGAAATAGTAGTTCAGTAGGTTGAAAAAAATTGGATTGTTAAGATTAGTTACTAATGAACAAAACTATACGAAAACAAACATATAATATGAAATTATATAACTGAAATTAGAAATGTCACACGGCAACCTATTTTGTTTGATTCAAATCGTCAACGTTGCCGTCAATCGTCAAATCGTCAATTTTGTGACCGTCTATTGCATCACTCTGTTTTCACACTGCCAATGTTCATACATGTCAACTTAACCAAACATCCGATCTCTTCACAAAACAACTCTCCTTACAACGTCTCTTTCGAAGTAACTATTGTCCCACAACTTATTTGGTACAATCACCATTGCCCAGCGCTGCTCAATTGCATGTAGTATTATGTGCGCGTAACAGGGTAACCATACCCTTTTTCTTCTCAATTTTTCCCTCCATTTACCCATTTGGAGTGCCACATACTATGTGGATGTCACGTGTTAAATCACGAATAAATCTATTCTATTTCTATTATATTCTATTCCCTACAACTTAGAGAAAAACAAAACAAAAAAACTGTTCCAGCATACGACAATAACACAGATTTACGACTAGGCAGCACAAAATATCTTGACAGCAGTACAACAAACCTTCTGACTACAAACTACAAAATCAGATTCAAACTCAAAATAGTTCCAATCATGAACCAAGGTCGGATTACTCGGCAAAAAAATTCCATTTTTAGATTTAAACCCAAGAAAATTGATGATTTCTATCAAAATTTGAAAGTTTTCTCATGTTCGGGCGAAAAATAGTCCGTTTCTCGACATTTTCTGACTATACGAACAAATTTGGGGTAAGAAAACACATTTTTCTATTGTAAAGTTTACATTATTTTCAATTCCAAATAGTTCCAACCTGAACCGTGGCTGCCGTGAATTCGACCAACGACTGAATAGCTTCGTTGTACACATCGTCCGCTGATTTTCCGTCCGTCCAACTTAAAAGAGTGTCTATCTCCTGGAACAGAGCAAAATAACAATAATAATAATATTGCTATTATTATTATAGCAGAAAACCTAGCTCTCGTGACTTCAACTATATTAGGAAAACCTGATAGCTAGTAAAACGCAAAATCAGGTAGAAGGTGTGATAATCTATACCATCCAAGATCATTTTTTGAAAATCGGGTCACAAAAATTGGTTGACTTGAAATGGGACTCAAAAATTGGTGTCTCGACCGAATACACCTTTTCATGAAAACGTTGGTAAGGGCTGTTTTTATAAAAAAAAATCTGGTCTCTCTCATGCAGGACACGGTGAGACCGCTTCCCAATAATTTTGAATTCTTCCCTCAGTTGAAAAACGGCCGACCGTGACAATTAAAATGCGGCCAGCTCATCCCAGACAGAGCTGCGGACCCGCGCGGAAAAAATATACTGTAGTTTGAGCGCGTTAATTTTTGTCGAAATTTGCATAATTTTCAGCTCCGTTGTTAATAACCGCTTGCGTACAGTATGCGAAGCGGTTTTGTATTTTTCCGTTTTTTCTATTGGACCATTTTTGTCGAGCGGTCTTACCGTGAGGAAGGAACGCTTACAATCTTACAAAAGTCAGCTGGTGTATGAGTACACCCAAACACCAGTAAGGCCCGACTGAGCAACAAAAAGAAGTCCGTTTTAGATGTGAACGCGTGAAGATTCATGATTTGTCCACCAAAAAGTAGATAGGTTTTCTTATTTTCGGCTAAAAAGTGGTCCGTTATTCAAATTTTTCTGACTATTCGACTTTGCTGGTGTTTGAGTACACCTAACTTTTACTGCTGGGTGTCTATCGGGAATACCTGCAGATTTACCTTATCACATTCTACGATGACCGTCGGTTCATAGGGCAGCGAAATCCCCTTGATTATCGATTGGATATTCCGTTCAAATGACGTCATTTGCGTGACGTCATCCGTATTGGCGGAAGAGAGGGCCGACAGAAATTGGCTGAAAAGTGAGTGATAAAAGAAATCAGAGAACTAGGAATCAATAATCGATCACCTTTTACTAGAAGTAAATTGAATAGTCACGTAGAGTAAGCATTCTAATCAGGTATCGTGCACTTTGGCATTGCACGTGTTTGAGTTCTGCTGTGTTTAACATGTTTCACGTGACTTAGCAATTGACTAACAGTAACACTTTTATTGTCAAGCTTAGCGGAGAGGTGGCACATATGTAATGGTATTCAGCGTAGATATATCGAGTTATTTCAATACAACACGGGGGTTTCAATGTGGAACCAAAAAAAAAAAGATATCTATATCTGAGAACGACTTGATCATCGTTTGGTTTGATATCGCAACACCCAGTAACTCACGAATTTCGACCGGAAAGCAAAGGGATCAACTACAAACACACATACACCAGCAAGGTCGTCCAAATAGTCAGAAAAATTTGGAAAACGGACTACTTTTTAGCCGAAAAGATAATAATCGGTCTACTTTTGATGAAAAATCCTTAGTATTCACTTGTTTACATCTGAAAACGGATTATATTTCGTCGATTAGTCAGACCTTACTGGTATATGCAAACACATCGGAATAGTACAACAAATACATTATCAGCTTTCTTTCGAAAAAGCTAACCCTACCCTAAATGAGAAAAAAAGCGTACCGTTCAGACCTCGGCGATGCCTTTGGTCGGTTGTTCGATAACATGTTATTTTTGGTGTTTTTATCGCTCCGCGGCTACGTTTTGCCCTCGGTTACTTCTGTCGTCGGTTACTTTTGTCGTTCATCATTCATCAACAAAACGTACCGTTCGAACTTTGGCGAGGCCTTGGCTCGATTGTTGGACAGCATTTCCAGCGCCTCCAAATGAGACATTCCATTACTTCGCTCGAACAGAGACGCCACTGTTGCAATCGACTGAAAACATTAATTTGAATAAAACGCAAAAACGTAATTACAGACTTCAGCTAAATACTTAACACTCTATGGAGAACATGGAAAATGATTGACACACATGCAAAAAAATACAGTATCTCCGGACATGACACATGAACAACACTATCAGGTTTGACGTGAATCAATTGGAAAGCATTTCCAATGACCGATTCAGTTGCGATATCTTGCGATACCTGAAACTACAAGCAAGCCAGAAAGTAGTTTTGCTTCCTCACAAATTTAAGCCCCGCCTCTCCACCAACCGTTGCCAGTGTTGGTTGTGGCCCAGCATAATAGGCTCCTCCCCCTTTCCATTCCCACAAAAACTAAGCCCCGTCCCTCCACCAACCGTTGCCAGTGTTTGTTGTGGCCCAGCAGAATAGGCAACGCCACCATCCTGCTCCTCCCGTTGACGTAATTCCTTCAGCACATCCGACAGATTCTGACCGTCTTGATCGGAGAACATCAAACGACGACGACCATTGGCCTTCTGAAGTGAGAAATAAAATCAATAAGTCGATAATGTTGATTCAATATACAGCTTTGTCATTTGTCAACCCCCTATAATTAGACGCTGTGCGCTATGACATGGAATGAACAGAATGAATATTTCAAATACTAATGAATCTGTGGTACACCAGATCACCAGACAGTCATATTTCAGCAACCTTAACCGGCCCGAAAAACTCAGAGAACGGGCTACATTTCGGGGCAAATCCCAAAAGCCGAGTTAGGGGCCGAGTGGTCGACTGGTTATGTGCGCGCTAGCACTCTAAGCACCATGGTTCGGTCCCACTCGGCGCGGTATCTTCATGGCGGACCGCATGAGCTGGTAATAAAGCTCACCCATGCCTAGTTTCTCTTCTACGGACCCCACCTCTCTACGGATACTACAATGGGATCACTGTCTTGGTTGTATTTGTATGAATTAAAGTAACACACGGCCGAAATAGTTGCCGTAAAAGATTATTATTATTATTAGACGTCCCCTGTCTCGATGTTAAACTGGGTCGTTCACGTCGTTTAAACAGAAAAACTAGTTTCTGTAAAGTTTATTGTACATAATAAGGCGAAAATCAGAAAATGCAGGAAAACAATTTGGATTGCAAATGTTTTTCAGAGACGTGGAACGTGTGAAGAAAACCAACCGGATCGCTAACTGTAATCGCCTCAAATGTCTTCTTTCCTATGGATTCCAGTACATCTATGCCGCCGGTGACTAAACCGGAGAACATTCCCAGTCCACCGGAAGAAACGGAAGAAACCGGAGCCGGATCGGGACAGGGGGCCGGCTCGGCCGGGAGCTACAAATACAAATTACTAACCTGTTTTTGTGTTTTAGGTTTTAGGGAATTTAAAGAATGACGATTAAGTTCTCCAATCTCAACGCTTCAGTCCTTTGAACTGCAATACATTCTTCAATTGCAGTTTGAAATACTGACGCGACGAGATTGGAGCACATAATCGTCCTACTTTAAAGCATAGGACACGGGGCTGGCTGAGCCGTAAGCTGAAACATGACGGAATCACAAGACCCGAATCAAACACAGGTTAACTTTGTTGGATGGTCAATAGAGGAAACCCGTTTTCCATAAAATCAGGGTTTTGAAGTGATCCACTGAGTTGCATTCACTAATGAAAACCTCACCTACCAACCAGTTTAGAAGGTTGGTTGCCCAGTTAAAACGCCTGATTTATATTTAATTCTTGTGAACAACGAAGTTAACTAGTTAACTTACGTATGACGATGACCCAAATATAAAAAGAGCAAATATGTACTTATCGAGATGAGATAAGCAGAAATTCGTCCCGAACTTCGATTTTGATTTAAAAAACCGGGGTCCTTTTTGTAGAATACTTCACAGTTCACTGGTGAGTGGCTGATATAGTCCTAACCTAGTAAATATGTCCATATTTTTGGCATTTTTCGGACCACTTTGGTCTAAACCTCTTCAACATCTCCCCCTACCGTACCTTGGCTGCCTGCTCCGCGTATTCCCTCTCTTCCTTTGCTCTTCTACGGGCCAATTCATCGGCAGAAGGCAGCCCTAGCGAGGACTCGATCGTAGAACTGAACGTCTCACCTGCAATGGAAAACAATAATATTTGATCTATTGTTGGTAAATCATACACCAGTAAGGTCCGACTAATCGGCAGAAAGGAGTGCGTTTTTAGATTCACATGAGTAAAAATTAATAATTTTTATTTATTCTGACTATTCGGAAAACTTTGCTAGATTATGTGGTCATCCCTGTCCCAGCTTTGAAGGTCACGTAAAGTAATTTAGTTTAACTGGCATTGAACTATTATATCTAAGCTTGATCATTTAGGCTCGGGTTATACTTTTCACGTGAACGGTTCACGTTGGCGTGAAAGAATGCATTCCATCATATAGTTCGTTTCACCAATCGATGACTTTCTACAGTAATCTTTCAAAAATTCAAACGAATTTATATAATCAACAAACAGAATTCAAGATTTACTGTTTTGTATGCTTGTAGTATCCAAAGTGGAAGACTAAATCACACAGTTTAAACTATATACAACATCTACAAGATATGATAAATTCACTTAAAAGTTTTATTATCTTACTGTAGAGGGCTATTGTTTCGTGAAACAGATTGTCAAATAGTTATAGGTTCCCTCTTGTCCAGTCTGTCAAATAGTTAAAGGTCCCCCGGTCAGCGGACCATGGCATCCCACCTATGCTGATTAAGTCGACAATCGCGTTTTGTACACTAAAAACGCATGCACCCGGCCATAGGCTTCGGTAATACATACTTCGAGTAGTTTGATCCTGGGACATATTTGAGCACACTTTCGAGACCGAACTACAGCTTTGATTTAGTCTTGAGACACCGTGCATCATCGAAAGTATTGAAGCATACTGCATACACCAATAAGGACGAAAACTAGTCTGTTTTTAGATGAAAACATGCAAAAATCATAGATTTTGCATCGAAATTAGACAAATTTTCTCGTTTTCGGCAAAATGTAGTCCGTTTTTCGATTGTTTCTGGGTATTTGGACAACTTTACGGGGAAAGATAGAGAATAACACCTCATGCGAACAACTCAGCAACCGACCTACAGCCGATACGATGCCTCCCCAACCCCATCCACTCGTCTCTTCTGAATCCACGTCGGGACGCAGATTCACGGAAGGTCGCGTATTCTTGGAGATGACGTCACTGAAAACATACTTTCAAGAAGGACGATTGTGTGGACCAATCCTGACGCTTCGGTCCTTTAAACTGGGAAACGTTTTTCAATTGCAGTTCAAAGGACTGATGCGTCGGGATTGGTCCACATAATCGTCCTACTCCGTTACAAGGCGTTGTTTATCATACAGGTCACACATAAACACATACAACAAACACACGAAAAGCATTTTTCGCCCGGTTAATAGGACATAGACACAGAACAATGTTTTCTATCCGCAACAATATTCACGGAAAACAAAGTGAATCAATGTTTCCCAACCCACCTTTTGAGCACTTTCTCAGGCTGAGTTTCCTTCTTGGACGCTGGTTTTCGCAACGCGCTTTCGTCAATTAGGCTCCAGTCATCCCATCTGAACAAATGATGGAACACTTCATATACATTAAAGAGGAAAACGTGAAAATTGCCGGGAATCAAACAGTTTTTGTCTTAAATCGATCAAAAGAAACTTCCAACGCCACGTTTTTCTCAGAACTTGACAAACTGGGGAAAAATTACGATTATAGGTTGAAGGCATACTCGATCCAACTAGACAAACTCGAACTAACCCGTCATTCGTCTTCGTTTTAGGTTCATCATTTGTCTTGATGACGTCATTTTTGATGACGTCATGAATTTCAGTTGTCTGAGTCTCCTCCTCCTCTCCCCAATCATCCCAACCGGAAGAGGTTTCAGCGTTAGCTTCGAACTGGTCCTGCAACAAAACAATTCGGTGTTTCGTTTTACGTTTAAATACGTATTCTTCTATATTTTTTCCCTTTTTTTCTCTTCCCACCGTTCAATAAACATTATTATAGCCGTAAGCCGCTGCCAAAAAAACCAACAAATAGGAACTTGCGAGATCAAAAATAGTCAAATTTCTAATGGAGACTGTTCAGCAACAATTGCGGCAATCTTCTGCGATTAGTAGACTAAGAAAAAATCGAGTATCAAGCAAAGAAACCCCGTCTGCGTCTCTCTGATCTGTGCTCTCTTGTTGAAGCATCTACAAAAGTGGTTGGCCAATTGGCTCGGAAAAGTCAAGACACAGACTTAAACCTTACCTCGATCTTCTCTTCTTGACTTTCCTTGTTTTCCACCTTCGAACTGCTATTTTCATTCTCCTTTTGCACAACTGCTTTGGGTTGACAGACCGAATGATACACGGATGCGTCCTCTTGAAAACAATAATATACAAAACACTATACATTATTTATATAATTTAGACAAATTATACAGAAATATGAGGTTATATTCGTTTTTGACATCGAAAACGCTTACACAAGCAAAGTTGTCCGAATTGTCAAAAAAAATTCAAAACACAGATCACTTTTTCGCCGAAATAAAGAAAATCTGTCTACTTTCGATGGAAAATCATACATTTTCCCGTGTTCTTATCTGAAAACTGACTACTTTTTGTCGCTTAGTCGGACCTTACTGGTGTTTGAAAACATTATCCTTTTCGAAGAAAATTTTAAGTATTGTCGTGTAGATGGTATAATATAAATTATAAAATTTTCATACCTTGTACGACGGCCTGTTTGGACTTCTGTAGCGGCGTCGGAGTTCCGAGCGAGGATTCACTATCTCCCAACTCTTCGCACTGAAAAGTACACACTGAGAACACTCTAGCAACCAAATATTGCACCTGTACCTATTAATCTTTCTGATATCTCTTCACCTAAGCATTGTTGTATACACTCAAAACGTGGGCCGACTTTGTTGGATAGTTCAATGATTCACACGTTTTTCGTCAAAATCAATATTTTGACCTAATCATACACCAGTAAGGTCCGACTAAGCGACAAAAAGTAATCCGTTTTAAGATGTAAACACGTGAAAATTTAGGATTTTTCATCAAAAGTAGACCGATTTTTATCTTTTCGGCTGAAAAGTAGTATGTTTTGCGAATTTTTCTGACAATTCGGACAACCTTGCTGGTGTATGGACCTAATCTCAACAGTTGTCGAACCTAGAAGTAGAACTTCACTGTTGGAAAACTCATTCCACCACCCAGTTCTCAGTTTAGTCGTCCTGATCAAAAACCTAATTATTAAACAATTTCTATGTACAACAAAGTCCCCTCACGTATGATACACTCAACATATACATATACAACGATCTATTTAACAAATTGTGCCAAGAATCATAAAAAACCGGAAATATCCAGATTGCTAGTTCGGAAGATGTAGCAATGCCAATGCTTCAACAAGTCTCATTCTTTTACGGAACTTGAACCACCTGTTTGAAGTTTAAGCGCAGCCCTACTATACGACTAGTTGGGTTGCATATTTGAACCGAAACACGCAGTAAAAAGTACCTTGATCACAGAAGAGACTTTGGGAACTTCCTCAATATGCGTGTCTTCCTCGGAAGATATATCATGGTCGGACAAATCCAAAGACTGTGTTTCCTACAAATAACAACAATATATTAATAATAATACAAAAAGTTCTGACTTGTATGATGATCACCGCCTCGTAACGAAGCGAGATAAAGGAACCAATATGTAACAATAATAAATAAAATACACTCTGCGGGATTTCTCAAAAACTTGATACTACATTGAAAAACTTTCCTAAACAGGCAGAAAAAACAACTGAACAACATGATGAAATTGAAATGATTTCACTAGCTCTGGTCTCCCAAACTTTCTAAAAACAACCATAAAACTTGCTCTTGACCAAATGAACTCGTAAAATATAAATGTTGAGCGATTTCAAAACGTTGCCAGAAAAATCGTTAAATGTCCTGTTAAAAATGGGTCTTTTCTGAGAATGGCTGCAAAACTTGTTGATAATATTCAGCAAAACAACACGGTATTTCGAAGAGAGTGTATATTACTTTGACTATATCCTCGAGAAGTTTCTTTTTATCCGTGGGAAGACTCTTCTCCGACGAATCGCCAGAAGTGCTGCTTCGTGAAAAAGACGGATCCGGCTCAGAATCATCTGAATCCTGAAAACAACGATATTTCCCGGTCTGCACATTTTAACGAAACTTTTTAACAAACAACTACGCACGCTTTTGAAAAGGATTAATATTGAGATTGATTGGAAAACATACACACGCTCTCTCGTCCACCGCTATACCACACACCAGTAAGGTCTGACTAAGCGACAAAAAGTAAGCCGTTTTCAGATGTGAAAACGTGAAAATTTGGAATTTTTCATCAAAGGTAGACCAATTTTCCTGTCTTCGGCTGAAAAGCGGTCCGTTTTTCGAATTTTTATGACTATTCGGATTACCCTCCAAGTGCAAGCGTTCACATGAAGCCGAAACATTTTAAATAACACTACATACCGCATTAAATGGAATTTGAGATTGATATGGTATTGTAATACAAAGGTTAACAATAAACTTACATGAGATTCACTAGCCACCGCCAAAGCCTTCTCATCTGCGGAAACTTGCTCAGCTTTCGAAAGAACGTGAGGAAGACAGTCATCCTGATCGCTCTCAACTACCGAAGCACGTCTATCCATGACCTAAAAGAGGTAGATCAAAACATTTGTAAATTCTAACTAAAAATGAAATTATGATATCATAGTCAGTCAAGTGTCATTCACGGAATAACGAATAAACGGTGAGCAACTAAGGCGTGACTATTCTAGAAAAAGGAACCCGTTTTCGATTTAAATGCGTAGTGTTACGATTTCTAATGGAAACAGTCAACACTGGACGGTTTCGGCGAACGGGAGTCCGTGTTCATGAGTATTTGAAGAACTTCACTGGAGAATAAAAAGTTTCTACCAACTAATAAACTCCTCGCTTTGCAAGAAAAATGTGAGAGACCTCGTTAGCAAGAGGTGTAGTGTACTATCTAGTTTTTGATTTAAAATGAATAGAATTATTATGACAAACAAACCTTTTGTTCGACAGATTCCGTTGGTTTTGTTTCGTTCTGCATCTGTTGAACATCATCTTCTTCGTATTCTCCTTCAGAAGCACTCAAAAACTCATCATCGTCCGAATCAGACATTTTTATCTAAAAGAAAACATTGGGAATGGGGCGAATTCTTTATTTAACCCGGTATTTCGTTAACCATAGCCGTTAACCATTAACCGGGTTACCTGGTTAACCCTTTTGTTAACCACTTGGTAACCCTAAATTTGCCCCAAAAGACATTGTAAAAGAGGGTTAACAAGTGGTTAACAAAAGGGTTAACCAGGTAACCCGGTTAAGGTTACCTGATAGGGTTAACGAAATACCGGGTTCCTTGTATTGTGGAATTGGCCTTGGGAATGGGATAGTTTTAGCTGAATTAGAATATGATGATACTAACTTACAAACTCAAATGCATAAAAAAACAGCTAAATAGTAACAGAAAGCAATTCAAAGATAATTTTAAAGCAGAGTTATACTTTACAGAGTTACAAAGATTTCGTTTGAAGAAAAACAACAACACATCAAAAATATCGGAATTTCGCATCTGGCAAAATGCCATGTGACCAAAGATAGGTACGGTAGCGCCATGGGGCGCGGTTTCTTGGGAACCAACGTCAGTTAATTGATAGAAACATTAAATAAAATAATAATAACCTATAATTCACAGTTTCATGTACGTGATTCGTGATGAAATAAAAAACTAATTGAAATTCAAAGGTTCCACGTTTTGACCACACCACGGATGGGAAGTAAAAAATAGAACAAAATATGGTTTATTTCACAGTTTTTTTCTCAGAATTGAGAACGGTTCGAATCCTAATTTTAACTTTTTAAATTCTACAGCATAACGATCCCTCGAAAAAGTCATGCCTTACCAAAACTATCCCCCTCTCTTGGTCAAAATTTCCATCTTGTAATAGAGTTTTCTACAATTCCCGAACCCGATCTGATTGTAGGTGTCTTTCTCGACATTCTATCACGACATTCTCAACAACAGCTTTATTGAATAAGGAACTCGCGTTCTCAATTTTAAACGCTCCGCGTATGATTCGCGCGAAAATGAGCGCGATACGCAGCGAAATAGTGATGTGATCAGAACAAATTGTAGTGGGATTCATGAAAAAGTGGGGGCCCAACGACTGTGAGATTTGTCTTCTGCTGTGCGCCGCTTAGACAGCTACTCTCAAATGGAGCAGCTACTGCTACAAAAACCGGAAAATACTTATATACTCAAGTATAACTGTTCATTACAAACATACAAAAGTCGTAAAATATTTTTTCAAACCTGTAAACTAGAATCTACAAGTCACAGCTGTAAAAGAGAGAACAACTGTTGAATAATATGCCAAGTGTTATAGCACCTAGAGTAACAAGTAAGGACCAAAACTGCAAATCATTGTGTACAAAACCAGAATCTCTATAGTTGACTACGTTGAGTTAACATCTGTGATTTGTATATTATAGTTTACAGGTTTGAAAAAAATATTTTACGACTTTTGTATGTTCGTAATGAACAGTTATACTTGAGTATATAAGTGTTTTCCGGTTTTTGTAGCAGTAGCTGCTCCATTTGAGAGTAGCTGTCTAAGCGGCGCACAGCAGAAGACAAATCTCACAGTCGTTGGGCCCCCACTTTTTCATGAATTTTTCTCTTTTTGTACACATGCCGTAGGTATGTGGTTTGATCTGTACGGTGCAGATAAAATTGTTTTCTTAATGAATGACTTGTCAAGTATTACCATCATACGAAAAAAATATGACGTCAACATTGCAGTTCTGGAAACTTACTTTATCTGCCCTTCAGATTCCCAGAATACGTCATGTTTGAATGAAGTTTCATCGTGAATTGACCATTTTTAAGAAACTTTCAGCATTCGAAAACATATTTCACGTCAATTTTTTCAAAAGTTGACGTCATCTGGTCTTCTGAATTCCAGAATAAGTCATATTTAGATAAAGTTTCATCGTTAATATACCATTTTTGAGATATTTTCAGCATTTGAAATAATATGTGACGTCAACTTTGCACTTTTCAAAAATGACGTCATATGGTCTCCAGAATCCCAGAATACGTCACTCTTAGATTGAGTTTCACCGTTAATTGACCCTTCCTAAGATATAAACATCATTTGAAAATATATGTGACATCAACTTTGCACTTTTCGATTATGACGTCATCCGAGCTCCAGAATCCTCGATGACGTCATCAGTAGAAGACTTACATCTGAATCAATGTCAGTTCATGTCGTGGTATCATACTCCAAATTTTACTTGAATTGGTTAGGACTGAGCTGAGTTATAACGCAATTTGATTTACTGTGACAGAGAGGGCGAGAGAGTGCACGAAATGAAGAGACGCAGAGACATTTTCAAAGACCTATAACTTAATGAAAAATGATTTTTTTCAAAAAAAAGTTTGCGCCCCCAAGGTTTGAGTGGGATATCTATCGTGTCCCAAATTTTCAGTCAAATCGGTTCACACATGAAAATTTCCCAGGAGTGCGCACACACACAGACAGACAGATACACGGCGGAAGTTGGCGGTCTGCATGAAGCGCATAACGTCATAACTCGGCTCAAACTTAATCAATTTCGTTCACATTTTGAATATAGCTTGTAAATGTGCCATAGAAAATCAGCAAATCATAAAAAGTTTTGATTTGCACAATTGGACCTTTTTGAGAGTGAACTAAAAAAATGAAAGCGCGCATTAGCCGGACCAAAGACAAATCTCGCACAGCGCTTCGCGCTGCGCGCGATACAGTGTGCCGCCACGAAAACTTTGTGGACAGAGCTCAATACAATTTTAATCGCAAAAGCTACTGTAGGCGAGAACGCCGTGCTATTCACACTCGTTACAACTGGGTGTCAATTATAGTATAGTCGTCTCCAACGGAAACGCGGGAGGGTACTGTATATCACACTTTCCGCTGTGTACGCACACATGTCTTCGATTTCGAAGCTCGCCCGTTACATGCTTCAATAGCGCAGTAAGTTTGCGTCTTACTATGAAACTTTTGCTCCCAGGGGCGATTCCGGCAAGAGACAGAAATTTATAAATTTGGCATTCACTAGACGCGCCTGGCTGAGAGTAAAGTATACCAGAAATCGAGCTCTGCTGTGTTTAACGTGTTCCACGTGACTGTGCAGTTGACTAACAGTATAAGCTCAAGCTCAAACTCGAAAATTTACAATTGTAGGATCAGATTCGTAGCCCGCTCAGTCTATATTGCGGTGGTCGGACGTATATTTGTCAATCTAACTGTGCCCTTGAGTCTGACACGCAGAGATACTATCTCACGCTAATCTGTATCAATACGTCTGGGAGGCTAAAAAAGGTCGAACCCACCAACTACTCGTATTATTTAAACATAGTTTCTCTTGTGTTCACAACAACTCCCGAACAAATTGATCTTGCGTCCATTCAGTTTTGAACCCACCTGTAGTAACCATTTTATATATTCAGAACCTTAATTGACTATTCAAGTTCATCAGACGTCAAAGAAGGACGTAATATTCGGACTAATTCCAACGCTTCGTTCATTCAAACAAACTGCAATACATTTTCCAATTGCGGTTTGAAGAACCGATGCGTCGGGGTAGGTCCACATATTTGTCAAACTTCAAATGTTGTTGTTTGATGTATTCTGTTTCGAGTTCTAGTTCTAGGAAGTTTCGAGAATAAATTAGTCACTCTCTTTTTCTCTACTTTTCTCTCTTCTCTCTTTTCACGACACAAATCCTCTTTTTATACCTTCCTATAACTCATTTTCTTCAAATCAAACTTACTTCGGGTTGTTAAAATCCCAAATCTTCCTAGTTCCTTCCTAATTTATGGCTAGCGATTTATCCTGATGAGTTCTCGACCGCTCTCCGGTGTAGTTTCGTAGGAAATTAGCTACAAAACGGACACTTTCGCATATTACCATAGGTGAAATGTCACGTCACGGGCCTTTTTATAGCCAAAATAACCATATCAGAACCTAATCGCGCGCAGCGCGAAGCGCTGTGCGTGATTTGTCGTTGGTCCGCCATAAAAAGGCTCAAAAATGCAAAACTATATTTCTATAGTCTCTTGACTCAACTTCTTTGACTCCAACTTGACATAACCACTAATCTAGTTGTTCTTCACCATTGCTAATAGTTTATATACCATAATTTTTTCTCTATCAATGTTTCGCTTCAATCAATTCCTTTTTCAATCATCATAGTGTGTGTCGTGTATTGAAAATAAACTCATGACACTATAAAAACAGAGTAAATTTCAGGTACGTCATGTTATCTGTACTGCACCGCGACATACACTCGCCCCGACTAATTCGGCCATAGATGCAAAAGATGAAACCCAGAAAGCCAGATCCGAAGCCTACCGCGCAAATGAAAAACATCAGAAGACCTCGCTTGACCTGGACCGGCGCACATAAAATCGTGTCCTCGGGATATCTGGCCAAACCACGGCGGATACTGGACGATCTAGCGGAACACGTAAGAAGGTCCGTGACGCCTAAAGAAGTAGAACAGCTCCGGAGGTGGTCGATTTCCCCCGGAACTGTTCCATATACTTTTTCAGTGACCATATGGTTCCAAGTACGTTATATTATACAGCGACATACACTCGCCCCCGATTCTTCTGCCGTACATGCAGAAGCTGAAACCGAGAAAAGCAGAGAAAACACCCCCGCCGTCCTCTCGACGACTTGGCAGAGAACATCAGAAGGGCACTTTCTGAAGATCAACTGCGGGACCTCAGGGGTTGGACCGTAACGCCCGGATATGATTTCACCTTCACGGTGCGACTCCTATTCTCGGGGCGGGACATCCCGGTTGTGGTGAGGAGGCCCGTCAACCCCGTTGACATTCCGGAGGGAGCGCCGCCCACCTCTCGTCAGGATCGCCCTTAAAAAGGGAGGGAAACCGCGGCGAAAAGAGAGTTGCCTGTCGCCTGGCCCTAGCCACCGCCTGCCTGTTAAGCATTTCGTACAGTGTCGTTAATAAACCATTTTGTCACATCTATTGTTCTGTTCCTGCACCGATACAATTCTAGGTCTGGGCCTCAGATAAGTCCCATCTAGTACGCCCTCTTAAAAAAAAGGGGGGGGGGGAAGCCGCGAACGAGGCAGTGTTTCCTTCGCCTGCCTTCGCCTGCCGACTTTGTTCCTTGTATTGAGAGTCATGTTGAATGAATAGCGTCACCCCGGCCGACAGCCCAAACGAAGCTCCGCCCACCTCGAGCCGGATCCACCCTTAAAAGGGGGTGAAACGATGGATACGGGAGTCTTCTGCCTGCCTGGCCAGCCGCCGGGCTGCCCGCCTTTTCCCTATGTATTTCTTTGTTGTTGAGAAATGAATATTTGTGTTAGATTGTGTTTGTGTCCGACCACAGGAAAGATCCATAGAAGACAGAGGAATAACCGCTCTATGGGATTCCGGAGCATCCATCTCCTATCTTCGCAGAAGCTCACTGAACTACATGGACGTCACGATGGACGGTCACTCCGGATTCAAAGAAGCAAAGACAGCAAACGGATCCAGCCTCACATTCATCGGTCGAGTCAACTTGAATATTAGAATCGCAGGTGATAGCATGCGACACACATTCCTGGTATCCGAAGACCAAGATTGTCCAGCTCCGGTACTCCTCGGGATGGACTTCATGAAGGAGTTGGATCAACAAGGCATATCCACCTCACTACGACCAGCAGAAGGGAAATTGATAATCAACAACAGAGATATCCCACTGCTACAGCCAGGAGAAAAACCGTACCAATCGACCAATCGAACAATGAAAGTCTACGCGCACCGACAAAAATCGGTCCATACCAGACCAAAAGGCTACCCATCACCTTCGACAGCACCGACGAAAATCAATTCGTCCTTCTCGCCCCACAACCCACACACCCGGTGGAATTCCCAACAACAGTCATACACCCACGGGGTAACGCGAGAACACATATTCATGTGAAAAACAACTCGCCACACCATCTCGAAGTCAGTGAAGGCTCGGAACTAGGCAGCGCCCAAGTTCTACAACTCAGAGCTAGAGAAGATCAATCGCAGTTCGAGCCACCACATATCCCAGAGGAAGCCGACGTAGACGAACTATTCCCAGAGATCACCTTTCCAGAGAAAAATTTCATGGACGAACTGGACCTTCAAGATTCGGTACTATCCCCAAAAGAGGCAGAACAACTGAAGAAAGTGATCCTGGAGAACAAAGACGCGTTCTTCAACGAGGATGGTAACATCGGGAAGTTCACCGGTCCAGTAGAACACAAGATCGAACTCAAAGACGATCTTCCATTGCCACGACCACGCACATATCGCATTCCCCTGGGAAAACAAGAAGAAATCGAGACGCAAGTACAAACGCTCATCTCCCAAGGCATCGTCGAACCTTCATCCTCACTCTTCGTCTCCCCGATCGTACTCGTCAGAAAGAAAGACGGAACATACCGATTCACCACCGATTACAGGGCGATCAACTCAGTAACCAAGAAGGAAAACTACATCATCCCAGCAATAGGAGACATCATCGACATGGCAGCCGGAGGACGATATCTGTCGAATTTCGATCTCATCATGGGACTCTACCAAATTCCCCTACGAAAGCAGGATCGGAAATGGACAGCGTTTGCGACGAACACAGGAACATACCAGTATCGCCGCATGCCTATGGGGTTATGCGGAGCTCCACACACCTTCCAGTCAGCAGTGTGCTGCAAAGAAAAGTAACCTGCAAGCTATTCGTCTACCTCGACGACTTACTGGTAATTTCGGACACCCCACAACAGCACATCCAGGACGTCGACGAGGTTCTGAAGGCAATCGCATTCTACTGACTGAAGGTCAAGATCAAAAAGTGCAAATTCGCATGTCGCGAAGTCAAAGTTCTCGGGCTCATCGTCGGAAGAGACGGAGTGAAGCCAAACCCTGAAAAGGTACAAGCCATCCAAGACTTCCCAGTACCCAAGACGCCTACCGCGGTCCGCGGATTCCTTGGAATGTCGGGATATTTCCGACGCTTTGTCAAGAACTATGCAGGAATCGCTACCCCATTGTACAACCTCACCACCAAGGATGTAGACTTCCAATGGAAACAAGAGCACCAGGAGGCATTCGATAAACTGAAAAACATCCTCACCACAGCCCCGGTACTCCAAGGAACACAAGCAAATCGACCATTCGTCATTGAATCCGACGGCAGCACGATAGCAATCGGAGCGGTCCTACTGCAAGCGGCAAGCGAAGGAGCGCCTCTCCACCCAATAGCATACTCGAGCAGAAAACTGATCAAGGCAGAACGGAACTACGCACCAATCGAGCTTGAGGCCCTCGCGCTCACTTTTGCCGTCAGTCAATATCGGACCTACATCCTCGGCTGCCCAACGAAAGCTATCGTAGATCATCGACCTCTCACCAGCCTGATGAAACGTCGCGACTTGATTGGACGACTGGCAAAATATCAACTGATATTACAGGAATACGATCTCACGATCGAATACCGACCAGGACCCCAGAATGCAGTGGGAGATGCCCTTTCGCGCTACATCGGCAACGAAGCAAACGAAGCACGACCTACAACAAGGAGGGAGAAGCAGCCAACGAAGGAAACAAACGTTGAGGTCAACGCTACTACCAGCAATAGCAACATTCCACCCACGCCACCCGAACACGCCTCGGAAATACAAACAATACAAAACACGGCACCATGGATCGGCGACATCATTCAAAAACTCACCACCCAGTCCCCCGACGACGACGACGAATCAACCCGAAGAGCACGAGATCGACATGAGATCCACAACGGAATTCTATACAAACGACTCAAGGGCGCGCTATTCCCGCCGACAATAATCATCCCGAAGGACGACAAGATCACAAAACCCATCATTCGAAAATTCCACTTTTCCGAATACCTCGGCGCCCATTTCGGAACTAACAAGACCACCGAAGCCCTTCGTCGACGGTTCTTCTGGACGGACATGGCGAAAGACGTTCAAAACTTCATCAAAGAATGCGTCCAATGCCATACACGAAAGTCCGACTCACATCAATCCACAAGGGAACCAATGGGAGTTATGGGAGAAGTGAGTCACCCATTTCAACGTCTGCACATGGACATTCTAGGCAAGAGGCGTTCAGCAAATGGATCATCACCTCCCCGATCGCAACGCAACACGCAGATACAATCGCAAAGAAGTTCCTGGATGACGTTTACACAAAATTCGGAGCACCGGAAACGGTACTCACCGACAACGGAACGAACTTCAAGTCGCAAACCTTCGAAGATACTCTGAAATTGATCGGAACGGAACACAGCTACACCGCGCCATACCACAAAAACGCCAACGGCCAGGTCGAACGCTTACATCGCACGCTGGAGGAAAGCCTCACGGCGTTCGTCAACAACACCCAGACCGATTGGGACCAGTTCCTTCCACTGATCACATTCGCCCTCAATACCCTTCCAAGCGCTACCACTCAAGCCAGCCCGTTCCTGGTCATCCAAGGACGAGAACCAAGGATCCCACAGGACGCTACCTGGAGAACACCAATGCCAGGATTTGCAAACGTAGACGATTACACCACGTTACTGAAGCTACAATTGAAGGAAACCTGGAACTTCGTCAAAGCACGACTGAATCACCAAGCAATCAAACAAAAAGAAGGATACGATAAGCGATATCGGATCAAAGAAAGGAACATCACAATCGGAGATCTCGTAATGATAAGGAAGAGTACGCCAAGAAACAGACTCTGCCCATATCTGATCGGACCCTACAAGGTCACGCAGACAACTGAATTCAACGTAATAGCAGAGGACGAGAAAGGAAGAGAAGTTATCTCACACAAGAACAATGTGAGACTCTTCAAAAAGACAACTGAAATTGACACGAGCTCTGGAGAAAGCAGCAACGACGAGCAGAACGCCCACGAACAAACGGAAGACAAAGAAAAAGAGATAGAAAAAGAAGAAGACGGCGAAGAAGAAGAGAAAAATAGAGAAAAGAGAAGGAAGCAAGAAGAGGAAAAGGAAGCCTCACCGGAAAAGGACGCAATCAGGCGCTCTCACCGAGTCCCAGTCCCAAACAGAAGGTATCTACACTAATCCAGGACACCCGCTTCCAACAATATTACCCTCGAAAACCCAGCTCTATAAACCCACACCTCCTAATCGTCTCTTTTCACCTTTACGGTGAAATTTTCAGTTTCACCTTTACGGTGAAAGTGTTGTTGGCGGGGCGGGACGCCCCTTCTTCGGTGAGGGGGCCCGTCACCCCGGCCGACAGCCCAAACGAAGCTCCGCCCACCTCGAGCCGGATCCACCCTTAAAAGGGGGTGAAACGATGGATACGGGAGTCTTCTGCCTGCCTGGCCAGCCGCCGGGCTGCCCGCCTTTTCCCTATGTATTTCTTTGTTGTTGAGAAATGAATATTTGTGTTAGATAGTGTTTGTGTCCGACCACAGGAAAGAAACTACTAGCTCTGGGCCAGTTGTAAGTCCCATCTAGAACGATAGTTAGTTCTATCCCTGTTCTGTTCTTGTACCAAAACTACACTAGCTCTGGGCCGCCAAATAAGCCCCAACTAGTACAAACTTTCGAGACCATCAAAATAGTTATCAAAAGTCTTTCATGGCTCACGCCAAGGATCTCCGAATTCTGTTAGAGTTCAGTTACAACAAACGCTCTGTACTGATAAAACCCCAGGATAATAATGAAAACAACATCGTAGCAGAAGCTTCTCAGACTAGACAAGCAGTCTAGTCTATGCTCCACGATTGGGATGTGATTCTGGGGGGAGACTTATTCGTTGTTATTGACGAACGGACCACCGTCATTCGAGACGTCCAGCCCCGCTTATATATGAATACTTTATTCCAGTGGAAAAGTGAGAGGTAACAAAAAAGAAAACAGCAAAATATGAAGTCACAACAAGAAGAAAACACAAAATGGAGAAACAGAACAGAATCGAAACTATATCTTCACAATAAACATAACAAAACAGTATATTATATTATGGACTAGGTGCCATCATATAATATTAACACTGGCTCGGCGCCCATCTCTCCACCTTGTTCAAGGACGCACTACCTAAACCTTTATGGCAAGGCGGGGTCACCTAGACGCACTACCTAAACCTTGAACAAAGCCAAGAAGACAGATTAATGAAAAGATATAATATGTTAAGGCCTATTTTAATTTAATATTCATATAATGAACGCTTAACTTAAAATAGGTGAGAATATTAAATACTGTTATTTGATAAAGTTTGTTATATTTCAAAACAAGTGCAGTTCGTTTCGGCTCCGACTCTCTACGAAACTACACTGGCTAGCGGTCGAGCCTCATCAGGAGAACCCGCTAGCCATAAATTTGGAGAGAGACCGAGGTTCTGCCGGGCTGCCTGCCCTGTCTCTTTACGTTGTTGTTGATTAGAATGAATAGTTTGTGTAAACAGTGTTTTGTGTCCTATTACTAAAACATCTAGCCCTGAGCCACTATTATCATTGCCACTAAGGTACCCAATTTTGTTATGCAAGGTATAGGAGGCACGAATGTTTCCGTTACGGCATTTGTTGTGATAGGAACTAAACAGAAAAAAGAAGGAGGATCGATTAATCTACCGTATATTCGAGGTACCTATAGATACCTAGACCTAGATGACTTCGTGGAATTGGACAAAGTGTAATTGTCGATTGTATTTGTCGATTATTTATTGTTATTATTGTTTACAATTGTGTTGTTCTCGGTTTGGCTCGATATTTGAAATGAACGAGAGAAATTATGAGCGAGAAGGGTAACTTGAGTCCGTGGGTGGTGGGATACTGGACTTGGTTCGAGCCTGGCAGGGCGGGCCAAGGCGATGTCTTCGCCCGGTTCGGTGTTGAAGCTCTCTCACCATTCGCATACCACCATCGGTTTTGTTGTTGAACTCTAGGACGACTTACTTACACATTCTATTATCAGTTCCACATCAACTCTTGTAATGTTATCAACCCTTTCACAACCCTCTGTTTTCCTTCAAGCGTACTCTCTGAGGCTACCTTAGTGGGTAACCTGTTGGTAAACTGAAATGAAACATTTACCTGTTTTTCTAACGTAAAATGTGGTTCTTACCGTTAATTTGTACGATTTTAGGTTACCTGTCGGTTACCTGGTCAGGTTACTTGAAGTTCAGTTCTAGGTTACCTATCGGTTATCTGGTCAGGTAACTTGAAGTTCAGTTTTAGGTTACCTATCGGTTATCTGGTCAGGTACCCTGAAAAAGGTTACCGGTTACCTGTGAGAAAAAATGGTTAGGTTACCAAAAAGGGTTAGATATATAATTGGCCACCTAGACGGACTGAATAAACCGTGACCGAGGTCGAACTGAGAGAAAACTCGGAACGATTAGCGCCGATTTTCTGCGTTCGCCCGGAAACATAGGCGATACTGTCTGCGTCTCTCTGACCTGCACACTCTCTCGTCGAGGCCGCCACAAAAGTGGCTGGCCAATTGGCTGGAAGTTGTCTGAAAAGAGTCGAATCGCACCTTACCGCTACCGTATCCTTCCTGTTTATTGATAACAAATAGCTGTTTATATGTTAGGTTATTTAGTTGAACAAAATATATTGTGTTAATAAGACGTTTTGGATGTTACAGCTATAGTTGTTTACATGGTCCGGTTTTTGAGGACTCTCATATTTGATTTCTTTCATAAATGTTTTGGTTTTGGTTTTCATCAAAGAGTTGCTCTGAAGAGAATGAAGTTGATACAAAATAGTAATACAAATATACGGAAAATAAGTAAATTTGTGACGTGAAATGTGAGTTTTATTGAATGTTTGCAGCACTACAAAATCTCGTAATTGCGTTTTCCACAACTCCCGAACACGAGAGTTCTATATCTAACCGGGTTCACCGGTTATCCCTTTTCCGGTTAGCTGGTTAGGTAACCGAACGTAATCTAAAACTCAATATATGTTACTTTCTGAGTTGACCTGAAACGAGTTTTCAGTGTCGGTTTCAATGGTAACCGGTTTCCGTTTCCGGTTACTCGCTAGTCGTCCACTCAGGTAACCTGAAAAAAGTGGTTACCAAACAAAAATTGTTTTACGGAAAAAGAGGTTACCTAAAAACCCGGTTAGATATAAGACTTCACCCACCGTACTACAGCATCTTACCCAACACATAATGATAGATGTTTTCTAGTCTATATGTATAAAAACTAATTCCCTTTTGCTCAAAAACTACATCTCGTAATTGCGTTTTCTACAATTCCCGAACCACATCTAATTGTAGTTGGGAAAACGCATTTACGAGATATTATATTGCTGCAAACATTTAACAAAAATCCACATTTCACGTTACAAGCTTACTTTTTTCTATATATAACCGGGTTTTTTGGCAACCCCTTTTCAGGTTACCTAACCTAAAAACCCGGTTAGTGTGAATTTGACCATTGTGGGTCAACCTAATTTCGTTCACTTTGGTTCTCGACCATCTATTCATACCCCAAATAACTGGGTGTCAATTAGAGTACGCGCCTGGTTTGAGAGTATTGTAAATGAAATGTGGGTTACCTTTAGTTACATTATATGCCGTTACGTCTGACGTAAAATTTTTATCTGTTATAGTTTTTTCCCTTCCTCTGGTTTCTTTTTCTATCTTTTTCTTCCTCTCTCTCTATCTCTCTCTCTCTCTCTCTCTCTCTCTCTCTCTCTCTCTCTCTCTCTCTCTCTCTCTCTCTCTTACTCTCTTTCTCTATCACCCTCTCTTTCTCTGTCTCTGACTCTCTCTCTCTCTCTCGCTACTGTCCCCAGACGGTCAATGAACCAACTTCATTGAAACATAAATACTGTCCTTCCTAAACCGGTAGTATTTCCTGTGTAACAATAATAAATGACCGCTACGCAATGTGTCTTGCACCCAATTTTTGCAGGAACAAAATAGAGTTGTAATTTTATTTGCGAACACATAAATGTTTCTATTTAGGTTTTTAAGTTCATTTACCTTGATTTATGTTACCTTTCTACTTTATTTCCCATTTATGTTTATTAACATCTACTCATTATATCTCTCTTTCTAAATGGGAAAGTTTGACAGTGTAAACAATAGATCAGACTACAGATACAACAGAGTAAACAACAGTTTATGCCGGTTTTCCCATAACAAACTGTAGAAAGACATGTCATGGGAATGTGCTCAGTAAAATATGAACTCAAAAATCGTTTCGACCCTGATTCAAGATGATTTTGGTGTTGTTCTCAGAGGGTTGGGTCATCATCAGTTGAACCCCTCTGAGAAAATGAAAACAGGACGAAAAGACTTACTGACCGCCTTCTAACAATGAACCCTCTGAGAAAAAGCCAAAAATCGTCTTGAATCAGGGTCGAAACGATTTTTGAGTCTATCTTTTACTGAGCACAATCCTATAGCTATAACATCCGGAACGTCCTAGTGACACAATATATTTTGTTCAAATAAATAACCTGATGTAAAATGTATAACCATGTTCTTGGGAACGACAAAATCTCGGTCGTAGTTTGATCTCGATACAGGGCGTGCCGAATTTACAAGTTATTGTCTCTCGTCGGAATCGAACCTGTGAGCAAAAGATTCGTAAGCCAGGCGGGGTAACCACTGCGCTACGAGATCAGGTTATTGACAAACCTCGGGATCGGAGACAAGGGTCTGTACACAGCGAGAACTGATATATACAGTACCCTCCCGCCTTTCCGGTGGCGACGACTATACACGCAAAAAGGTTTGACGTTCAACGGAAAACAGTAAGATCAAACTACAAACACAGCTGTACAGGGTAACTTACACGTTATGGCGTCCTTTGGTGGAAAGAACCCTCTATAGAATGTTCGGGAACTTGAATTATAGTCTGACTATACTGTTTGTCAATTGCACAGGCACGTGAAACATGTTAAACGCAGCAGAACTCAGCAACGTGCAATGACAAAGTGCACGATACCTCATTAGAATGCTAACTTCACGTGACTATTCAATTTACTTCTAGTATAGTTAGACACAATCAGATCTTCAGAGATGCATTCAAATTAAATTGGCGTCAAACTACAAACACAGCAAGATTGTATGTTTTTTCAGCAATTCTCCTTAAGAACTTAATGACACGCTCAAAGCAGGCAAAACTCCTTTCTCCCAAATATTTGCAGAACTTTAAACCAGAACAGGAATGTAATACATTTAAAACCGAAACTCAAAAATGAGTGGGGAAACTAATGGACCAAGGCCAAGCTCTGACTATTACAGTTTATTGGAATAGCAGTTTTGTTAATGGTTAGTAGATACATTGTACTCCGATCTATTCTGACTTTTTGGACACAGCGGAAAGTGAGGTGTACAGTATCAATGTCGCTAGTGCTATGAAAGTATTCCCTTTTTTTTTCTTTTGTGAGTACAATTATATATTTTGCTCCGCTTCCAACTTTTTTGTGCAATTCAGATAGTAGGAAACGGTTTCTTTACGAACCTGGACATATATCGAAGAAACTGTGATTTCTGATGCAGTAGTTTATGTTAACACCAGAACCTGTTCAAGTTTGCAAATCGCATACATTTCTCAGACTGTTTTCAACTTTTTATCTTTTTCACTTGCGTACCGGCGCCAACGTCATAACCGAAAAAAGAAAAATCGCCGAATTCAAAACTGGGCGGAGATAGTTATTGGTCAAGGCTTGAATATTTGGAATTCAATTAGATAATCTTTGAAAGTTTTCCTGAAAACTAGATTCATTATATTCCAACGCGTCTAAACGTACAGAACTTACTGCTAACTTAAAAGTTACCAACATCACTTCTCAATTCAGCTGAACGCTTAGACGATTTTGTACTTAAAGCAGGACGGTTATGTGGACCAATCCCGTGTCAACGGTCCTTTAAACTGCAATTGAAAAATGTATTGCAGTTTAAAGGACTGAACCGTTGAGATTGGACCACACAATCGTCCTTCTTTAAGCCTCCTCCCCAACGCTGACATTTCCAGTGAGCATGATGCTACAAAGTTTTGGAATCCCATATACAGTTCACAGTGAGGTTGTGGAACTTTCACGCTAATTTTAGACGTTTTTATGTTTTTACATAGTTTTCGCAGGGCGAATTTCGTTCTCTGCCCAATTTACTACGAACTAGCGAGAAATGGTTTACCGAAATGATTAGGGTTGTCGAGTTCAACATTTCGAGTTTTCGAGTTTTGAAAAATTTCGATTTCGACTCGATACGAACATTATCGAGTTTTTTCGAGTCGAGTCGAGTTTCGAGTTCGACTAACAAAGCCTAGAAAGTATGTTATAGGGTTTGTTCAACACAATTCCATATGTTGTTTATTGCATATCCCACTGTGATTATAGTTTGATCTCGTTTTTGTTCGGGAGAAATCTGAATCTTTCTGGCTGGCATTCACGTATAATATCAACAATTCCAACACAATACACCCATTGGCCTTGAGAATTGTTTTTTTGTCCTTGAAGTTTGATGGTTTTATCACGCACACCTGCACTATCAAAACATCACTGATCTTGTTTCTACCTTCAAACTGTGTGGGGTATACTGTATCATTCAGTTTATCATGTGTGTTAATTTCATAAATAGCGTTTTCATGCGTTTTTGTACAGAAATAAGTTGGTAGAGTGGTTATGTTTCGCTCTTCCAAAAGCAATCCTGATTTATACTTTTTATACTTCTTTGAACTTTAGCATTCCTCCATGCATAACCATTATTATTCTGGATTGCTAATAAATATGTAAACATGTTAACTTGTTTTTTTCAGATGAAGTGCAGTCTACCATTTCTATTTAAGTGTAGTGTTTTGTATTGCAATTGATTCAATTGTTCTATGTGCACCTCAAAACTTCATAATTTTGATGAATAAACATTATATTATTATTATTACTATTATTATTATTTTTCCTTTCCAGATGAAGTCCAGCCTCCCCTCCCTTGGTAGAAGTCTGTTCTATGTCTTTCTGCTACTCGTCTTCAGAAAGACTGTCATTTCATTGATCGCAATGAATACGGTCAGAATACACAAAGAACAAGTCAGCTACGAGAAAATGGTAAGATTTATTCACAAAGATCATACTACAAAACAAAACTACGTTGTAGTTTGATCCGTCAAACAGCATAACTTTTACAAATTGGTCCAAAGATGAGACTACAATTCCCAGTTGGTCCATTAATTTTACTAGCATGCCAGCTTCGCCGAAATCTCAAAAATTTGAACTTGTTATAATTACGTATCAGATCGATCGAAACGCGTGATAGGAACGTTTCCAAAACTATCAATTTCAGAAGTATGGCAGCAGTTTCAAGTGTATTTCCACAAGTGAAGCGTATAAATCACATGTTTCATAGCTGACAGGCTAAGCGGGAAAAGTGATTTCAGGTGACCTCTCCGAGTTTCCGGGATACCGTGACCTCGTTGCCAGCTAATCAGGACACTTTCGTGTTGATTCTGAACAAACATGCCCTGAATATGACTATGAACTGGCTGTGTAACACAGCACAAATGACAGGTACAGTAAGCCCGTTTTTAGTATACACTAAATCATTCAACAATGAGTTAGCGTGCAGTGCAGCGAAAGAAAAGATTATTAATCTCAATTCATTCATCGTAAAAAGACGGTCAGTAAGTCTTTTCGTCCTGTTCAAACTTTCTCGGAAGCATTCAGCTGATGATGACCGAACCCACTGAGAAAACCCAACAATTGTTTAGAATCAGGGTCAAACAATTTTGACTTCATCGCTTACTGAGCACATTAATAATTAACAAAAATCGAGAGCGTCCTAATGACACGAATATATTTAGTTCAAATAAATAACCTAATATAGTATAACTGTAATGAGCGACCAGTCTGAAAAACCGCAGAGGCTGTAGTCATTACGATCCCAATCTTTCTCTCCGCATCTGCGTCTCCTCAAACACATGCTATTTCTCTTTCACCATATCGATTGGGATGTTCAGGAGAAAACTTCGAGTGTTCATTCGTTCTGCACTGTTTTCACAAGAAAGGCTGACGGGGAAAAAGAGAAATAAAAACTAGTCATAGTGCACATTTGTACGATCAAGCGAAACTAAATGTATTACCCAGAGCAAATAAAGATGCACAGTCCTAACGTCTTTACGACGCAAATAGTCACTTTTCAGGAGTTCACAACAATTCTCTCATCGTCACTCTGGATTCTGAATCTTCACGAATTCTGAAGAGGGCGTGGCCTGAAGTCAGACAATTGAATTGGATTGTTCCCGGATTGAGCGTCAGTTTTGTCATGTTATCATTTTTTCGGTCAAATATCGTATAATAGAGAATCATTGCGGTATCGATTTGATCTATGAAGTTGATTTGATCAGCTTCCCCTAGCAATCTCTCAAATACCTCAGGAGCCTCGTGAGAAATGTCTCATGAACTTCTCATGAGATTCTATTAATTACTATGCTTCAACATTCGAAGTTCACGAGAGGTGAGCTCTTTCTAAGATTCTCATGAGAAACTAATATGAGTTTCTCATTAGGTTGGATGGTTTGCTACGCCGCCTAGTGGTCGGCTAAGAGCAGACACGGCCATTTCATCATTTTTGTAGTTTGAGTCCAGTGTTTTCATTAGCAAACTACAATTCGCCTTGGTTCATCCTCTGTAGTTTCTAAAAGATTTCTTCAGGATCCGTTCAACTACGGCGACGGCTTCTACCAGCTGTTCTACTTGTTTCGTGCCAACCTGGCCCGTGCACTTTTGTCCCTCGACAGGACTTTTTGGATGATTCAACAGGTATAGTAGACGCAAACAAGCTGCAAAATCATACTGTATACATCATTTTATGCGGTGTACAAACGTTGCAACCTACCAAAATATCGACACTTTTACATACACATTTGAAATTGAGAAACTTTCCGTTATTACGTTATTTTGGTATTTCGTTACAACATATGTCGTCAAACGTTTCAAATGAAAAGTTTGGAGTCCCATTAAAAATCGCCATTTGAATGTTGTGCAGTGTACAGTGTACTATCGCACGGCTTATGTCTGCAAAACTCCATGCCTGCAAAATGTGCAATGGAAAATCTCATGAAGCTCACAATGTGAAATTAGCTCATAATATGAAATTCCAAACGATGTTTTCCAATTTTCTGGAAATCGTAGCTCATTTCCAGGATACATTCTGGGCTGACAGCCTGTCTACAGTACCCCTCAACGACACCTTATTTGACATCATATTTGACAGAGCTTCCGAAGGAGGACCGCTTATAGCAGGTACAACAATCAGAGCCGAGCCTGGCCTGTAGTTTCCTCCCGACACCCATCCAAGTCTCGAGTTTTTGGTTCAAACTACAAACACATAGAAACAGACGGTCGCATGGATTGAAAGAATATGTAGCGTCTCGTATGCTTAATTTTCATATTTAGTGACTTTCCGCACCGGGCTCATTACCAATTTTACAATTCTGTATTCCAATACTTTCAAATAAACTTATTACAAGTGGCCCGACAAATACAAAACAGAGTGGAACAAATTTTCACTTTAAGTTTTGGCGGTTTCTCAAAAAAAACATGTCTAAATCTAGTTGTTGTCTTTTCTAGCTGTCCAATGATGGACTCAACTCAATTCCATGTTTTTTGACTACTTTACATTCGCATACTTTTTAGAACGATATTTATCTTAGGTGGTTATTACCGCGCACGACCCACGCCAGCCGCCAAGACCTACTTCAATCGATTATCGATCGATATTTCGTGGTGGTACGCACCGGACAATGCCTATATGACGTCATTATGCGAGATTGGAGGACTGGCTAAATGCGGGGGACTACCATTTAGGTACAAGTCACGTAAAACGTGTAAATGTGATCAACACGCATAAATCGGCTAAATGGGCTTCATAACTTTCCACTTTTTTTCTATGAATTGTATGTGGAAGCCAAGAAAAAGAGACCGAGATTCAATATTATCATTTATTTACGTTGTTTTGATCAGTTCGAAATTACCACTATTTTCCTTTAGCACTTAGTTCGCCATTTGTACGAGTTCCCCATTCTCCTTACGTTTCATTGTCCCATTGTCCCATTAATCTATACACCCGGTCCTCTAATTTTCCGATTATCCCATTTCAGCCTGATCACCAACTGGCAATGGCTAGACTCCGCCTCCGCCACTCCGCCCACTTTCATACAATTCGACGGGGAAACCAAGTTGGGAGGAAAGTTGGCCAAGGTGAAACAGTAATAGGGACGTAATTTCAGTTGAATGTTGCTTCAAGTTCGTAACTGTGTGGAAATTGATTGTTTTCCTTCCATCAACTCTGCATTTTTAGTTCACTCTCTCAGAGTATAGTGTGTGTTCTGCAAGTCAAAGTATATTATAAAATGATAAGTGTTTTAAATTACGAACTCGTTAGGCTTATGTACATAGTGAATATCTTCCAGATGCGACAACTGGGATTCTATTTTTTGAGCGAGGACGGCATGACTTGCAACGCATCTGCCTTTGACGTGAGTTTTTATTAAATTAAGACGAAAATTAAATATTTTTTTTCATCACCACAATACGTTTCGTTCTCATTCAATTTGCTCAATCGAATTGGTCATTTACTGTCTTTGTGAATAGACTGAAGACTCTACTCTTCTTTGTGAGAAGGTTGACACCGGGCACAAAACATACAACACTTTCTAGTTTTGGTAAGGTTTTTCAAAACATGCTCTGAATTTTTGATGTCAATTATGGACTGTTTCGAAGTGTGTAGTCGGGTGGAACAACTGAAAAAGTGTTATACTGTTTGTCAGTTTCATGGTCACGTGAAGTATGTTAAACACAGCAGAACTCGGTAACGTGAAATGACAAAGTACACGATTCCTCATTAGACTGCTAACGTTACGTGACTATTCAATTCACTTATAGTATACTTGACAACTTTATGGTGACGTGTAAATTGACAATTTCACGTATTTCAGAGAGCGCGTGCCGTACTGGACTCTAAAAGGTCGAAATGGCAAGAGGTTGCCTCCTATAGTCACCACCAGTTCAAGTTCTACCAATCGATAGTCGATGAAATGTACAGTAACCCGATATCCGCGTGGGTCTTGAACAGATGGGTGCTACCGTATGCCCACTTCTGTATGCTGTCCCTGTAGCTATTCGTTGTAGTGGAATGTTCACACGGGTATAGTTAATCCATCAGTTTATTAGACACTTATAAATTAACACCAATGTTGTTATGTATGAAAAAGTTTTGAACTCATATTAATGATCTACGCTTTCTCTGTTCTATTCGATGCTAATAATTTAATTGATATTATTAATTTATGTTTAAGTTCTGCAATCATGTCAGTAGGACCGGAACTTTGGTGTGAACGCTGATTAGTAGTATGTTTTTTTTACATAACCTTTGTAACTGTTTCATGGGAAAACTAAAAATGATAAATTTTCTGTCAGTTCCTTTGAATATTTTCTATTTGAAAATCGTACAAACTACATTTTCGATACTTTTTTCTTGAATATCGAAGCATATTATGTGTTGTTCCATTTCACTGATTTGCGAGATGAGCTCGGTCCCATCCGTGGTCGTTTTCGCGAACGCTGATCACATGAACAGTCACACAAACTCTTTCAATTTCGGAGACCTCCACTGTAGAAAATCAACCGATTTCTTCCACCAAACAGCTATGATAGTCGCCGATTCACGTGTTTTCTCTAAACCGGTCAACAGAAAACGAACTCAAGCTTGTGCACTTTTGCTCCGAAAGTACTGTCTGGACAAAGTGTGCCTTCCATACTCGAAATGTATGAAAAGAAAGCCTGGAAACAGAATAGAGCAATTTCCAATTCATGAGAAAGCAGAGAACTGTTGATGGCACACATTCGTACTTAGATTAGGTTTTGAATCAGGGTTGAAATGAAGGAAAACATTAGGCCTACAGTGTGAACTCTAAATTAATATGTGTGTATGAACACATCGTTCTTTTGACTAGATACAACTTCATCTTCTGTATGTTGTTGTCTGCAGAAAGTGCCCATGAAACATCGGGATGCAGATGTAGGAAAACATAGTTTATCTACGATAAAAAGAGTAGAGGTACACTGACTGTACCTGGTGAAGTGCTTTGTGAGCTTTACCAAAATAATTAAAAATACTAGTACTTTGATAAACATGTTGGGAGAATTAATCTACCTCCAATTCATAGAGACATTCTGGATGGAACCGTTTCGTAAACTTTGCTGCACATGTTTCAAGATCAGTGCTCAACGAGATTTTTCATTCAAATATAAAGCTGAAATCATTCATATTGAATTATAGGCAATGAATAACATCCGTGACATTTTTCCAAATTTGTGGAAATTGTTTTGACAAAAATGAACATGACCATTGAGAAGTCTTATAATGAAATTTTTAATGGAATATAATATTTTCTACCGAAAATGTTGGCATTTGCAAGAGACTCACACGCGAGCGTTCTCGAACGTTCCACCTCAGTTTAGAATGCCTGCGCGCTAGCCACTGCGCTTTTGACACACATTAGATTAACTACTAGTCATATATAGGCGTATGCGACCACCAGTTCACGTTGTACATGTTGAAGCATTTGTTATTGTAGCACCGTGGTACTGCGCTCACTGCAAAATGGAAAGGTGGCTGGTTCGATTCCGCTTACGACCACGCAGTTTTGCAGGAATGGTTGATTCAATATCGTTAATCGCTAGCAAAAAAAAGCAGCAAAATACTCTTTTTACTCACGTTTCTTCATACCGAAGGGAAAAAAAGACCCCACTGTGTATTATGATCTAAAGAGTTTTCTCATTGAGAAATTTGAGACCTTTTCAAGTAATGCTAAATTGAGAGAACACATAAAAGCCAAAGCT
Organism: Litoditis marina; assembly: GCA_964036275.1. Classification (NCBI taxonomy): domain Eukaryota; kingdom Metazoa; phylum Nematoda; class Chromadorea; order Rhabditida; family Rhabditidae; genus Litoditis; species Litoditis marina. The sequence goes on from OZ038434.1 coordinate 31,011,535, forward strand.
TCTATTCGTTATTTTGAATGTCGCTGATTGAATAGTTTTTTTTTCGTAATTTTCATATCTTTCAGCCTGCTCCCCAAGATACAACTACAACCGATTTTTCTATTTCACAGTATTTTCCTGTTTATGAGTATTAAGAAAAAACAACATTTTCGATTAGGTTTATTTAATATCGCGGATGTCCATTGAATATCGATTTGTATGTGTGAAGCCACTGTTCATTTCACACGAGGTGGGCTCGGTCCCTTCCACGGTCATTCTTGCGGATACTTATCACATCTCGGCCATCGACCAGCCGGACCGATTCTTTATTGATACGTTCCACTCTCAGATTTCTTCCATTCCAATTCACACACGACCCAACTCTGACGGCGGCAGAAACGTCGCCGCTGTCGTCGAACAACTGTAAAAATCGTATACAAGAAACTCCATGTAGTTTGAATTCTCAAAATCACGCGCGTCTCAGAACCTGTTATATTGACAGCTTTCACACTCCTCACGAACTGAATTTTCAAAAGTTTTCTCTGCTTCTTGTCCCCTGATCAGTTTCAATGTCCATTATTTTCAATGACAAATCAACATACCATCTCCAGCATAACCCCACTGCGCCTTCTCGGAAGGTGGATCTGTAAAAAATGTGTTGTTTTGAATGACTTGAATACGTTTTAGGTTTTAGAGTTTTAGAGAAGTTGCTCGAAAAATGGACCCCAAGTATAGTGAGTGCGTTAAGTTCTCTTCATGAGAGCAATTTAATTTGTATACAACCCACTCACAGATTTTGACTGTTTGAGCAGTTACACCAAATCTCAGCGAAATGTTCAAACTTGTGTGTTTAACGTACATATAATAAATTCAAAACATACATCAGATGATCAACGTGAGCAGACGGCATGAACCGTCTCACGAAGTCGAGGAACTGGGAAAAAATTCAAGTTGTCAGGTTTTTTTGAGAACGACTTGTTGAAATTTGGGTACCTTTTGGGCAAACATGATTTGATGACCAGAGTACCACATTCGAAAGTAGAATAACCCGTAATATCCCGAACCTTAAAAACCGAACTCTGAAACTGGAACCATTTCAAACTAACTTTCTCGAGCCTTTCTTCGAGCGGACGGGTGGGCCACAAGAGGCACGTGGCGGCTATTGCCCCAGCATTGCAGAAACCGTTGGAGACCCTCACTGGAATTCCAACTCTTAAACAAAAGGCACAACACGACATTCAATCCAATAAGCATCAGGATTAAAAAAGTTTTTGAGGTGTAAATGGGTATCGGAACTAAGCAATTGAGAAAACAGCTGAGACACTGAAATCAAATTTCAATTTGTTAAATTTAACTATTGATATCTGATCATTCATATTTTAATTCACCACTCACTCTCGTCATCGAATTCCAACTGGTTGAACTCCATATTAGGCTCTTTCAATCCAATAAAATTGCGGACAATATTCAGTCCATTCTCGACCGCTGCACATGCGAGTATGACCATCGTGATGGTAGACTGAAAAGGGGAAAGTATCAAAACTCGCAATTCGCAACTGAAAAGCGCAGCCTTTTCTTAACATCTCAGGAAAGTGTGCTGTAGCTGTCGCGATGATTTTGTTGAATTTGTTCTAACCTGAGCCGTGAATCGGACTCCAGCCTCTCCGAATACATCCTTCTGACCGTTCAGCTGGACGGCCATGGAGCACCGCTGTTCATCCACGTTTCTCAGCGGCGGAATGTAGGTCGGAAGCTGTAATTATCACTTCGCATTCTCTGAGTGAATTGTAATAGAATACCGAACTGTTTGCGTACATGATAATGTGGTGTTTCAAATTTTTCGTGAGACGTGAAAAAATTGAGTCAAAAAAAAGCTTAACATATCTGCGTAACTACTCGTTTTTTCTAAAGTCATAGAATCTGTCAAAAAACGCATGTCATACATAGAATACCGAACTGCGATAAAGTCAAGATAGAGTTTTCTATTTAGCTACATGTTTTCATGTTTTGTAGATAGTGCATTTCTGAAACTAGGCTATTGTTGTTTACGAAGTACGGAATGAACAGTCACAAAACTATTCAGATTGAACGAGCCAAACAAAACCAAAACACATACACAACTAGCTAGGTTCACCAGGTTGCCAACTCCTAGAACTAGAATTTTATAGACTTAAGAGTGTAAGAATTTTCTAGACTTAAGAGTGTAAGAATTTTATAGACTTAAGAGTGTAAGAATTTTATAGACTTAAGAGTGTAAGAATTTTCTAGACTTAAGAGTGTAAGAATTTTATAGACTTAAGAGTGTAAGAATTTTATAGACTTAAGAGTGTAAGAATTTTATAGACTTAAGAGTGTAAGAATTTTATAGACTTAAGAGTGTAAGAATTTTATAGACTTAAGAGTGTAAGAATTTTATAGACTTAAGAGTGTAAGAATTTTATAGACTTAAGAGTGTAAGAATTTTCTAGACTTAAGAGTGTAAGAATTTTATAGACTTAAGAGTGTAAGAATTTTATAGACTTAAGAGTGTAAGAATTTTATAGACTTAAGAGTGTAAGAATTTTATAGACTTAAGAGTGTAAGAATTTTATAGACTTAAGAGTGTAAGAATTTTATAGACTTAAGAGTGTAAGAATTTTATAGACTTGAGAGTGTAAGAATTTTATGGACTTGAGAGTGAGAATTTTATAGACTTAAGAGTGTAAGAATTTTATAGACTTAAGAGTGTAAGAATTTTATAGACTTGAGAGTGTAAGAATTTTATAGACTTGAGAGTGAGAATTTTATAGACTTGAGAGTGAGAATTTTATAGACTTGAGAGTGAGAATTTTATAGACTTGAGAGTGTAAGAATTTTATAGACTTAAGAGTGTAAGAATTTTATAGACTTGAGAGTGTAAGAATTTTATAGACTTGAGAGTGAGAATTTTAAAGACTTAAGAGTGTAAGAATTTTATAGACTTGAGAGTGTAAGAATTTTATAGACTTGAGAGTGAGAATTTTATAGACTTAAGAGTGTAAGAATTTTATAGACTTAAGAGTGTAAGAATTTTATAGACTTGAGAGTGAGAATTTTATAGACTTGAGAGTGAGAATTTTATAGACTTGAGAGTGTAAGAATTTTATAGACTTAAGAGTGTAAGAATTTTATAGACTTGAGAGTGTAAGAATTTTATAGACTTGAGAGTGAGAATTTTATAGACTTAAGAGTGTAAGAATTTTATAGACTTAAGAGTGTAAGAATTTTATAGACTTAAGAGTGTAAGAATTTTATAGACTTAAGAGTGTAAGAATTTTATAGACTTGAGAGTGTAAGAATTTTATAGACTTGAGAGTGAGAATTTTATAGACTTGAGGATGAGAATTTTATAGACTTGAGAGTGTAAGAATTTTATAGACTTAAGAGTGTAAGAATTTTATAGACTTAAGAGTGTAAGAATTTTATAGACTTAAGAGTGTAAGAATTTTATAGACTTAAGAGTGTAAGAATTTTATAGACTTAAGAGTGTAAGAATTTTATAGACTTAAGAGTGTGAGAATTTTATAGACTTAAGAGTGTAAGAATTTTATAGACTTGAGAGTGAGAGTTTTATAGACTTAAGAGTGTAAGAATTTTATAGACTTAAGAGTGTAAGAATTTTATAGACTTAAGAGTGTAAGAATTTTATAGACTTGAGAGTGAGAACTTTATAGACTTAAGAGTGCGCTGCCTGTCGCTTTGCACTCCTATTCTTGCTCCGATCATTTCAGTATAACGGGACTGAATAACGACTACTAATAGAACACTGAGAAGATGATTAGAGGTATAGTCATTTGGAACGGAAACATTTTTTTGAGATGTCAAGAAGCTAATTAGTTTATTTACATAACGGTTGCTCTAGAAAAACAATATAGAGGCCTCAAGAGAACAACATTACACACTTCACGAATAATCAGTGTGCTCGAGAGTCTTCTTTCTCCATGTTTTTCCTAGTTGACACGTAGATGACACGTTGCACAGTCTTATGCAAATGCGATACAACTGTGCGATTACCATATCACGTTTGCGAAAACAACAGATGGGAGACCTATCATAAAATTTCAGATGTTCAGTAACAACTTAGTGTGAAACCGTTTATAGAGAAAAGAAAAGGTCAGAATCAACAAAAAGTCAGAATTATCAAAAACTAGGTCAATGTAATGGGAAATAGGACCGATTAATCAAGACAGAGAGAAAGAGAGAGAGAGAGAGAGAGAGAGAGAGAGAGAGAAAGAGAAAGAGAGAAAGAGAAAGAGAGATAATGTAGTAGAGAAGCAAGCACAAATACACACTAGACGATACGATGCAATCCAACTGAGCCAAAACGTTTCAATTAGTATAAGAAATAAGAAATTAGGTTGTTGTTGCACCTACCTGGAAAGGAGTCAAAATCAGACCTGGAAGTTGAAATGGTCGACGAAAGTTTTTCTCGACGTTGTAGGCTGTTAACTGAAAAAGGCCAGGCTGGTCTGATTCGTTTCAAAACATGTTCAAAACCGGCCATCATATTCGAATTTTCTGTTTTTTCTTCATTGAAATCGGTTGCTTCTCACCGTAAAGCAAAGAGTCTAGGATAAGGATGATGAAGTCAGCAAAATGACGGCGTTATCGAGCATTTCCAGACGAAATTAGTGTAGGTGAACTATGGGTTACCATTGAGACATCTGGAAAACTGGATTAGGTTATGAATAAAACTTACTAACCACAGTCGTTTTTGGTTCAGTCGATGTTTTTCATGCTTTCGAGAGAAATCAGCGTTGATTCATTGTTGGTTCATCCAGTGTTTAGTCAGCTAGAACAGTGAAAAGGGTCCAAATGCGCAGTTCATTTGTGTGTATGCTGATATAGAATAGAATAGAATAGAATAGAATAGAATAGAATACTTTATTGGAATCGTAAATGATTTCAAAAGTGTAAAGTCCCGTGCGAAATGGTTGTTGCGAAAGAATGCAAAACTCTTGAATCCCTCCCACATTGACACCGTTGGTATTGAGCATATAAACCATTTTACCAAGTAAAATGTTGATATGAGTTCAACATTACAAAGCAAATTAGCAGCTAGTGTTCGAAATATTAACAGGTATATCTGTATCACATGAACACTCCCTAATACCCTAATTCACATCAATCAACAAAAAAAACAAGTGGTTGCCTCACCTAACCGGCAGGTTCAGTCGAAAACCGGGTTCTTCCAGGACCGAACCGCGAAACGGTCACTGGGGAACCAAACCGATTACTTATAGAATAGATTAGAATAGAATAGATTTATTCAACATGTGACTTTCCACATTTTGAAATGTGGCACTCCAATTGTTGGATAAAGAAGGAAAAAATAGATGGAAGAATGGTATCCCTGTTACGCGCTTGTAGTTATAGATGGATGCAATTTGCAGTGTAGTACGATTGAACGGTGATTGTACCTGTTTTTGTAGTGACGTAATTATTATGAAACACTTTCGGGATTATCTATTTATACTATTGTAGAGATGATTTTGTGACGTTAGGTTTCGTTGGGACTATATCAAAACCGGGATTTAAATTGGAATTATCATGACAATATTATCAACAGACAGTTCTAAACACTTATGAGTCACGAATAAAATGTGCAATTCCAATAATTAATAAGCGACTGCAGGAAACAAATTGTGGAGGATATGTGCAAGAACCCGTAACTGTCAAAGGGAAGGCTAGGCGTGGGTGACGAGAGTTGGCGAGGCTTCTCTTTGGACCGGGCAGCTGGAGCAGGCTGGAGGTGGACGGGTGGCATTGAAGTGACGAACGCAACTAACCGACCGGGTATAGCCTGGCTGCAGAAGGTGCAACCACCAACCTCCCCCAATAAGTTACGAGCGCACGATGGTCGATGATCAGAAAGTCAGGATTTTTCAAATATGATGAAGAAGAGAGAGTACAGAGACACAATAAACTGATACGATCACGAATACAAGCATTATGGCAAGCTAAACACACGTTGTTACTACTGTGAGTTACATGAACCACTCAATTTATGTGAAACTACGTCTAGTATTCCCAACCAAACCATCACCAAAATCTGTTGCTAGTACTATGAAGATAAAAAGGCTGATAGGACAATCGACCGTTCAATATAAGTACAACCTGGATATGATACTGATAGGAGATGAAGAAAGTAATTTTGTGTAGTTTAGCGCTGTAGTCTACAAATGGTTGCGGCAATAGTTCGATAGTTTGGAGTGCCACGACTACTAATACAATACATCATAATCACAATATCATATCTTTGATTCCTGGTGAGAATGGAGCATCATGGACCGTTCATGGGGGAGCGTACGACAGTAGAATGGCAGTAGACCAACGCAAATGATCAACAACTGATGTTGTTGCCAGAGGGGGCCAGAGAAATTCCATGAACTGTGATTGATCATTCTTGCCAAATTATTCAAAGGGTGAGGCTAGTTGAAGTAAATCAAGAATATTCTCTTTTCTGATAAGTTTGCGGAAGGCATCGGACGTACTAAGACAGGTTAAATGTGGTGGTAGTTTTGGGTACCACTTAGCAACCCGAATAAAAAAAGCATTTTCATTGGTCATAGTACTGTACCTAGGGATATCAAATGAAAAACCATTGCGATTATACGTGTTGCCACGCTCACCACAAGGACGGAACGAAAAATATTTACTCACCTCCATCTGTACCTCTTTTTTCAAAATTCTGTGAAGCAATACCAAATCTTGCTTAATACGTCGTTCAAACAGGGTTTCAAGACCAAGAAACTTGATCCTATCTCTGTAACTTACCCTACCGTCTGCCAATCTGCACCTACCGTACACAATTCTTGAAAAAATACGCTGAACCTTCTCTATATTACGTATATCACCTAGTTTATGAGGAGACCAGACAGATGAGCAGTAATCAAGGTATGGCAAAACGTAGCATTTGAAACACCTAACAAACAAAATTGCATCATTTTGGTGCAATATTCTGAATATTGTGAACATTTTACCTAGTGCCTTCCTGATAACTATAGATAGATCAAACAAATTACGAGCATTGGTCACCAAATGGACTCCAAGATCACGAGCTTTCTCTGTGGTTTCAATTACATCTCCATTCTCAAATGTATAGAAAATTGGATTCGGACAGGTACTCATCATGAAACACTTAGAATGAGAAATCGTGAGTTGCCAGTCTAAGCAAAACTTCTCGAGACTTTTGAGGGCTACAATGAGCTCATTTCTGCTATCGTTCTCAGATGTGTAAGTACATGACAATTTTATGTCATCAGCAAATGTATATAGCGACACATGGTTTGGCAGGTGCAAGCTTTTGGGTAGGTCAGAAAGGTATATTATGAAAAGAATCGGACCCAGTACAGATCCCTGTGGAACACCACTATTGGCAGTATAGAATGATGACAATTCTGATCCGAACGTAACAGCAAACTGTCTTTCAACCAAAAAAGAACGCATCCAGTTCAACCGAACACCTCTGAATCCTAAGCACTCCATTTTGAAGAGCAATTTTTCGTGTGAAACTTTATCAAAAGCTTTAGCCAAATCAGTGTAAATTGTGTCACACCATCCCTTATTTGCTTGAGCTTTGTTTCGTTCAAACATGAATTCCAAAAGTTGTATCTCACAATTTTTCTCAGCCACAAAACCATACTGAGATGGGGGAATCAACTTGAACCGGTTTATCCACTCTCTGATTCTCACGCACAGTAGTTTTTCCATTGCTTTTGAAGTACCACAATTAATAGAAATGGGTCGATAGTGAGACACTAAAGTTGGAGATGCAATTTTAGGTACAGGCGTAACAATTGAGTATTTCCACATAGTAGGAACAGTACCGTCCAATATTGACACATTATAAATGATTGACAATGGCTCAGAGAGCTCTCTAGCGCATTTTTTCAGAAAAAATTGTGGTATGTTGTCCAGACTTGTAGAACATGAGTTATTCAATTTCTTCAAACATTGCTCAACTTCGTAAGGATAGAAAGTAGGTGTTGAAATACAACTTTGCAGCTTTTCAACTACTGGAGGAGCATGCCCATTATCTTTTTCATAGACTGTTTCGAAATATTTGGCTACACCCTCAGCTTTACGTAAGTTGTCATATAAGTAGTTTCCACCCAAGTCAGATAGTGACTTGCAAAGCGTTCTCGATGATGTACGTGATTTGATGTACGCATGCAAATTTTTGTTTAACATGTTACCAAATAATTTCTTCTCTCTATTCCGCAAAAATTTCTCAATGAGCTTTGAAATCTTCATACTAAGTTTCTTGAATTTGTTACAGTTATCTCCAATACTTACTATCGCATAAAGTTGCTCTCGTTCACGTAGAAGGTTTTGGATGTAGAACGGGTACTTTTCAAATGGAGACCTGGTTTGTTTTAATGGCACAGTAGTTCCGAAAATTGAGTAAAGAATTCTACAAAAAATCGAATACATATCATCAACTGTGGGATGAGTGAAAAATACATTGAACCAATCCACTGCAATAAGTTTTTGCCTAATAACATCATAGTTCGCTTTTCTGAAATCAGGCTTTGGCACAATAGTTTCTAGTAAAGTGGACATTTCAATGTGGAATTTAACAATACTGTGATCACAATTTGATAGTCCCGATGTTACCTCAACGTTACTAACTGAGCTAGCTTCTGAAATGACCAAATCTAAAATATTTTCACCCCGTGTAGGAGTTTTAACATGCTGCATAAGATTCATACTAGTTATTGAATTGAGAAATTCGTTCTCTGGATTTCCAGAACATGATTGACCTACCCAATCAATGTTATAGTTAAAATCACCACAAAGAACTACAGTATGAGGGACGGACAGTAAATCGCAAATTTGGCTGTTTACTTCAGAGTTTTCCAAAGCAGTCAGGTTGGGTGGACGATAAACACAAAGTAAACGCATTTTCGCCAAGTTGTGCGTATCATAAACATCAATGCAAACTGAATTTGCCTTTGAATTTTGGGCGTAAACAATGGTTTCAAATTGCAAAAAGTCTCTTAGAAATATTGCTACACCACCACCGCGACCTTTTCGGTCATTTCTCAGTACTAAATAAGGAAGACAACCTACAATTTCGCTATCACTGATGTTGCTATTCAACCAAGTTTTAGTACAACACACAATACTTGGCTTATTCTCACTCAAATAAACTCTAAATTCGTCAATTTTGTTCACAATGCTACGACAGTTCAGAAGTGCACAATGTAATGAATCTGAACTAGGCAACTTATCATTCAGTTTCCCTGAGTGATAGTAGATTGGGAATCGGTAGAAGGATTTGCCGGTTGCGTGACGGTTTTATTGTTATCAACAACAGTTTCATCTACTACAGAGTCAGACTCATTTGCATTCGGCACTTGCTTTACCACGTCGGCGGCTTCATTTTCTTTTGCGTCGGTTGCATCTTGGTTGTCTGCAGCTGAGTTTACAGGTTTACGGCGGCGACGTGTTATATCTTGGTCAGAGAATCGCGAAACAGGGACATCAGTCGAAACATCCTTGAATTTTGTGGCCTCTAGCAAGGCGATAACATTGGTCCCATCAGCAAATTTGACTTTGTTTCGATACAACACCTGACGATAAATATGCAAACGATCCGAAGGAAAAGCCGATTTCATTGCACGTTTCAACTGCACGAGATTCCGCAGAACTTTTCTTCCTTCCATGGTCAGAGACTCTCGCACATAGATACCCTTGGTTGTAGCGTTGGAAAACAGTAAATGGGCCTGGCTGACAGCAGCATGAGCAATATGGCTCGATGGGAAAATAACCTTAGTGAGACGAGTGACATTGGGAGTATAGGATCCCATACGGAATGTAGTAACAGGGGGCGAATTTATGTTGAGAACCTTGAGAATGTTCCAGAGATTATTGTCGTCCTGTTCTCGACCAGCTTTGCCAAATTGTTCAGGTTCAGGGATACCCGATATTACAATACTTCTGCGTCGCTCTTCTTCTTTTTCGGGTGACAAAGGTACAATAATTTCAGGAATATGGTCACTTCCAGGCGCTTGTTGAGTCCGTTGATCCGAGTTGTGATCTTGATCACTCGTTTTATCAATCATTACCGAAAGGCCAACAACGATTTGCAACATGAGACCGGAAGGAATTTGTTTCGCTATTTCAAACCGTTTGTCTCGATCTGGAGTAGACAACAACGCAGATACAAACTTATCATATTGAGACATTTGTAGGTATACGAGAGAAAGAAATGAAAACCAACCTGCTTCCGCGCGCGCAGAATGAGAATGACTTGGATCCTATCTCCCAATGGTTCAGCGAATATTTCAAACCAAACCGCTTACAGAATATAACAGCGTTTTATTGTGTTGAATTTATTGGAAAAACGTGGAATTGACGGACCAAACTGCGAGTCAGTTTGGTCCGTCAATTCCACGTTTTTCCAATAAATAAACGAGAACACTAGAGCTGAGAACGACTCGATATCTTCACGGAAGGCTGATTAAAGGCAATCATACGTAATTTCAGATTGATTCGCAATGAAACGTCCAACGAATACAATTGGGGTACACATATTTATTGTTTCAACATTTCACATCAATCAATCAAAGATCGAACTGACATCAAGCAACGGTTTATTGAAGGCAAGCTAGTTTCTTTACAACGCGGCCATCCAATTGCCACTCTCCATCGACACATTGTATTAAGGTTGCCAAGAATTCCTGACACTGTGGGTATTCCTCGGAGGATAACGAGACGAGCATCTTCCAGCACACTGCGCCAAACCCACAATCTCAAATTGAAACCGATTATTATAGAATCAACCAATGTACAAAAAAAAGCTCAGATTGCTACGAACACGACTGATACCCTCAAAATTCGTCGCGATGCTAACAAAATTTGTCTAAAAAAACGATGTAAAGTGAGAGACGATTAGCTTTTGAGATTGAACTGCATGGAATATAGAAAAGGAGGACAATAACTCAAGAGGGAAATAAAAAATGTAATCTCGCAATTTTCATGGGTCAAAAACATTTTGTTTTTCAGTGAAAAAAACTTGCAGCAGACAATTAGATGAAACGTCCTAATATGATTATCACCATTGATTCGAAAATGATAACAGAACAGAGTACACTATATGTTTCTTGAATATTCATGTAAAGTTAGCATTCTAATAGCCTAAGTGTGCACTTTGTCGTTTCACGTTTCCGAGTTCTGCTGTGTTTAACATGTTTCACGTGACTGTGCGATAGACTGACGGTGTAGCTGATTTTTGTTTCAGATACGTTTTTAGTGTAAGCGGACTTTTCTAAAAGCTTTAGCATATATTTTTTGAATCAGTCTGTCAGGATGATCATGAAAATTGCGAGATTAGATTTTTTATTTCCCTCTTGAGTTATTGTCCTCCTTTTCTATATTCCATGCAGTTCAATCTCAAAAGCTAATCGTCTCTCACTTTACATCGTTTTTTTAGACAAATTGTCCTCATTTTCTATATTTCCGAAGGAAATAATGAATCAATAGATAGGAAATAATGAGCATCTAATCAATTATTATTAAACTTTTTTCAACGTAACAATGAATACTAAGTTGATTTGCAGAACATAAACTGCGTTAGAACTCTGGTTAGTAAGCATTCTCTCAGAAACCGTGATCAATCCTTGATTTCGGGCAGCGCACGTGTGGCGCCGTCCATTTTTTCTTCTTTCGTGACGATTTGGCTCAGTCGGCAGAGCAGCGTACTACAGTTCAGTAGGCCGAGGGTTCGAATCCTTTCACGGACAGCATTTTTGTTTTTGTTCGATTAACCTTTTTATGTAGTCAGGATCTCTACGGATTAACACAATTGCTTTTCCAATATATTTTAATCTATTCACACACGCTGGGTTGATGCTTTAAAAACAAAAACTGCGTTACGAGTTTGGTTAGTAAGCCTTCTCTCAGAAACCGTGATCAATCCTTGATTTCGGGCAGCGCACGTGTGGCGCCGTCCATTTCTTCACTCTTCGTGGCTATTTGGCTCAGTCGGCAGAGCAGCGCACTACAGTCCAGTCCGCCGAGGGTTCGAATCCTTTCACGGACAGCATTTTTGTTTTTGTTCGATTAACCTTTTTATGGAGTCAGGATCTCTACAGATTAACCTAATTGCTTATTCAACATACTTTAATCTACTCCAACTACCAAAAAACAAAACAACAGCTCACTTCGCACACTCCGCACATCTAGAAGTGATCGTGAAAGCAGCTGAATGCAATGTTTGCAAGGCGATAAAATGGCTCATTTTCAACCGATTGGTCCAAGATTTCAGATTTACACATAACTCTGCTGTTTCTAACTATATTCCAAATTTCAGACGAGTCGGTTAAATTCGTCGGTTTTGCGGCCGCCGCGCCACGCCGCGCCACGCCGCGCCGCGCCACGCCGCGCCACGCCGCGCCACGCCGCGCCGCGCCACGCCGCGCCACGCGGCCGCCGTCGGAAGACATTTTTGCGAGACGATATTCAGCATAACTGTAGATCACTGGTCGCACATTAAATATCGAATAGCTCAATGATAAAGCCTTTCCTCCTCTATCTCTTTCCATCAAAATCTCAAAAATCCGTTCAGGAGTTTTTGAGAAAATGGCATAAAACCACTTTTGAAAGTCCGCAATGTTGTGATCAAAAACTAATCTGCGCAGCGCTTCGCGCTGCGCGCGATATTTCATCAGTGGATTGAGAAGGAAAACGTGCCAGTGAAAGGAAGACCTTCCGCATCTGCATCAATTATTAAAGTTTCCGCGATTTTCTCGTCAGTGTTTTCCCCGCAATCGGTCATCGTGTCGTTGATAATGGCTGGACGAGGCCCACATCCGCAGTTCTCTGAAATCGAAACCGTTTTAAACTCGTCCTGGTGTTGGCTGAATGGCGACTTCATGTCCATTCCAGCACTGTTCCTTTGCGCTGTGGTCCTTCCTCGTTCAACCCGTGTCAAATACAGGAGCGACTTGAATGAATATTTGAATATTGTTCCGTGAAATGTTTGTACTGAGGTCGAATGAGATAAGAACCTAGGGCCTAACTGTAGAGACGCTGCCACAAAAAGGAATGGTGGCTCAATTTGAAAATATTCTTTTCTGACTATTTAGCGGTAGAGCACAAGTTGCAGTTATATTGTGTATTCATTACAGTGAGCTCTCCCACTGTTCAAAGCTCCAATAACATTGTCCAGCAGTAAAGGATTTCATTCACTTTAAAATCTCTACATACTGACGCAGTTGTGTCTTAGCTAGCACAAATTTCCATGTTGTTGGACTTCAATTTCTCGATGGACTCGTGTTTTGTTGACATTCTGCAGGTACTGGCGTTCAGAGTACGTATGCTAGAAGATCCCGGCACTTCCATCCCATCCTGCGTCTCTCGCTCTGCTTCACTATTTCTCGTCTCTAACATCCCGGCGGGATGTAAGAGCAGAGAAGTAGCGTACGTTCGAGGAGACGTAGGATGGGATGGAGATGGCGTGATCTTCTAGCATACGTACTCTGTTTGAGATGGCAGACGACGACTTTGAACTCTTCAACAGTAACTATATCTGGTCCTCGAAACCTATTGGAACGTCCTATTTAATTGAGTTTTCTTAGTTAATCAAGTAGATGTCTTCCTAGACTCATCGTGTGAGATCTCATCGGACGACAACTTTGCAATTTACACCGAAAATGTTGCTTTTTTATTGATTTTTTCAGTTGGACTCGACGCGAAAACGCACAATTTCCAGTTTGGGTACATTTATGTTGCATTTTAGATTCCGAGACGGGTTGACCACAAAAGGACAAAATGTCACTTGCATACTCTAGAGTGTATGTAGATAAAACTACAACTCCGATATTTAAGCCTCTCTACTTACCACGTTGATGATGCGGGCATGCAGTGCTGGCGACGACCAGCAGAGAAAGGCAGACGAGGACAATTCTCATTCTGAAAGAGAAAACAAAGAGACGAGAATGGGATAAAACCAGAAAAAGAGAACTAAACGATAGATAATGAGTAGATAACAGAAAATAATAGTAAATAAACAAAAAATGGAATGGTGAGAGAGAATAGAGTAAGAGAGACATGTAGAAACAGAGAGAAACATGAAGAGAGAGAGAGAGAGAGAGAGGGGGGGGGAGAAACACGAAGAAAGAAAGAAAGAAAGAAAGAAAGAAAGAAAGAAAGAGAGGAAGACATTCAGAGAGCGCCGTCTCCAGTGAATTCGGTAGTGTGAGCGGCTCCTCCCGCGCCGACTATTTACATGATTCAAAACAAAAGAAACACGTCTATCGGTCGCCGCAATTACCATTTCACGGAAATTTCCATTCAAATTTTTTATACAATAAACTGTCAGATGATCGCCCCACTACATACATATCACGCCACGAATCACCCCAGGATATGAGACCATGTTGTAGTAGTGCTAATTCTGTGCGATCAGCGAATTCTAGAAGCGAGAGAGCATGGGGATCAATGAGGTCACAGACAGGCCGAGACACGGGTGACTGTGTGAGTTAAGTTCACAATGAAGCTCTTTTCAAAAAATTCTCCCCCCTTGTTTTTGTTCCAGATTGAGCAAAGCTTTCTTTAGGCAAATCAAATTCAATACTCATTACACTGTTTCCATGTTCCGCTGTCGATGAACCTTGGCATATTGTACAGTGTTGGGTTCAAATAAGAAACCCAACTTATCACACAGTTCGTAATAACGGAACGAAAGTGATGCACGTATAGTTCGTTTCACCAATCGATGACTTTCTACAGTAATCTTTCAAAAATTCAAACGCATTTATCTAGTCAACAAACAGAATTTGAAATTCACTGTTTTGCATCCTTGTAGTACCCAATGTGGAAAACGAAATCACAAAGTTTAAACTATGTGCAACACCTACAAGATATTATAAATTCACTTAAAAGTTTTATAATCTTACTGTAGAGGGCTATTGTTTCGTGAAACAGACTATACTTGGGCCAGATTTCAAACTTCCGAAACTGTTTAGCTTGATAAGTTTCCAGCGCATCCGGGTCTTCAATATTCTAGTACGGACAAGTGAGATGATAATTTATCTTCAAACGAAAAATCGAACAATTAACACAACTCAATCAACCCCACATAAAATATCACACATGAACCTGGTTAGTCGTTTACCAGTGGAATTGACAAAGAACTCGGTTAAATGAAGACTTCGCCCAAAAATGAAAAAGTACAGTTCGCCCAGGTTATCAAATAAATCATCGAACAATTGACATCAATCATTAAGCATTCAATCACATTGGTTTTTCTACTAAAAAGAAACCGGCTCCCCAATTCCCCCTCGAACAATAGATCGTGGGCATAGAATTCTGTGCTGGACACACTTGGCGAGTTGCGTCGATCACTAGCAGACGGTCTGGACACTGCGGCACGAACTTGCAATTTTCTATAATGATGTTTATCATTCACTTATACTTTTCGACTTTTTGCAGTCTCGTACTTCATACCCATTCGTATTGTGAATTGTTCGGGTTTCTTCGTTTTTTAATATTGTTACATTTCATTTAGTGGAAAAGGGATAAGCATTGATGATTATACTGATCAGTTTTCAATAAAAACAGTAAATGACCAATGCAGGCTGAGCGGACGTGGATTACTTTTAAGCAAATGGCAAACTAGTTGATGGCGCTGGCCAATATATTCGTAGGAATGGTAACATGTTTGAATCTATGAATGATTGATGTGTTCAAATTATTTCCTGGTGTGAACATTTGAGTTATTGATTGATGTGATCTGTTTTACTGTTTGAATCTGACCCGAGTCTAGGTGTCTAGGGTTCACTCTTCCCTAAGCAATCCTATACGCTGTATTTCTCGAATTCGCTGGGTTTGTAGTTTGATTCCATTGCTTCTGTGTCACAATTCGCAAAAAGGGCTCCATCGAGCAAACTACAACTCAGCGATGATCCCCGCCCCATTATCCCAGCCTGCGTCTCTCGCATTGCATACTATTTCGCGACACTCGTACCTCTTTTGGATGTTAGAGCAGAGAAATAGTGCAATTTGGAAGGGACGCAGGTTTTGAAAGATGGTCCGAACTGTTCACTTTGTAGATGAAAGATCTTCGATTCCATCTCTTCAAGTGGACTCGGGATGGTTCTAACATCTTAGGTCTCATTTCAAATGTGTGTGTATTTTGTGCAGTAACAGGAATCCTTGTTGTACTTTGAACAGAATCAAATATTCAAAAAGTCACGTATTTCTGGAAAATGATTAGTTTATCGTGTGTTATACAGATGGTATGAAAAATGCAAACTTGGAGCCCATCCAAATCAGGTGTTATAGTGATTGCCAAATGTATAAATTTCTCTCTCCTGCCGGAGCCGAACCTGCAAGCAAAAATTTTGTAGCAAAGCGCTAACCACTGCGCTATTAAAGCACATAACTGGGAAGCTTCGGAATCGAAGACATGTGTGCGTACACAGCGGAAAGTGAGATATACAGTACCCTCACGCCTTTCCGTTGGCGACGACTATATCTGTGTGTGCCACGTAATCTAACTCCATTTATCGTATTGTACAAACTAGTTTAGTATTGTAGTTGTAACAACTTATAAACAATGTATTGTTAATTGTGTCGCTATCTAGAAAACAGTCTAGTTTGATGTGCATGCGATAAGCAGTTCATGACATTCTAGCTAGTTTGAGCTACACTACTTTCATAGAAGTCAGTTAAATATTGGAACAGAATGGAAGATCTACATTTTTATGAAGATGTACATGTTCAATAATGTATCTCAGTACTGTTTTCACATATTTACCACGAAAACTTCATTTACCTATCTTTACAATGAACGTCGAAAATTTCACACTGATAACTTGAAATCTGGGGTATACTATACTCGGTTTCACCAATCGATGTCCTTCTACAGTAATCCGTCAAATATTCGGGAGGGTTTTTATAATGATCAACTGATCATTTTGGTTTCAAACTTTCGGAGTTTGTAGTAGTAAGGGTGACAAACCCTCTACCGAAATTTGGTGAAAATTCAAAAACGCCAGCATACCAAACTTTGACCTGAAAGTTTGAGCATATTACTGTAGAGGGTTATAAGTGGGTGAAACAAACTATATACAATGAGTAATTTCACAACAAGTGGGGTTTTTCGAATTCCGACATGAACGAGGTCATCCAAGTTATAGTGGTCGCCAACGGAAAGATGGGAGGATACTATTTGCAAACACATGAATTGATTCGAATCTTCAGCGGATGTTAGCTATCGGTGGTTAGCGTGCAGTTAACAATATTTTGCTCACAGGTTCGATTCCGGCAAGAGGCAACCTCTATAAATCTGGCACCCTCTATATTCGAGTCGCTTTGCAACCATATTTTCTCATCCCACTGTTCCGACACATGAACGTTTTGGTGAGTTTTGGTGAAAAGTTTTGGTGAGAACACACTATGTGGAAGTTACGTGTTGAACCGCGAATTTTCTACAACTACAAACAAAGATTTTTTCTTCTACTTCAGACAAAAATCATGGAATCATGATATCAGTTTCTATTCCGGCTCGACGAAAAACGTGGAGATAAGAGAAGAAGAAAGAAAAAGATAAGAAGGAAGAAGAAAAACGACCAACTACTGCTGATGTAGCGAAGACAACACATGGTTTCTTTTTGGCCATACTCAGTTTTCTATGAAATATAACTTGGTTTGGATGTGGTATATAGTTTCACACTATTAACACATTTACAGGTTTTCAGTTTACCGTAGCGAAGTTTACGGTAGATCTGTTAAATTGACCGACAAAATTAGAAAACCTCTGCAGTTTCGGCAGCAGGAAAATCACTAAAGCTATACATCATGAAAGATGTAACAACTAACTATAAACTGCAAAAACTCTAAAAAAAATCACAGAAAAAATTGATATACATCTCGTCAATTCATGTTGTGATGAGTTCTTGCTGTTCAAAATACCGAACTACTTTTTTTCAGTAAGTTGTTCTGTACTGTACTTGTCATTTTATACCTTTTTGATCCTATATGACTTCGGTATTTTAAGTGTTTTTAAAGACGCGGACTTTTGTTTATTTTCAGTATTTTCAGTCTGATTCGTGTTATTACACTCTAGTCTACTTGGCATTTGTCACTAATAGATTGTAAACAGGGAAACCTACTTTCGATCATGTGACTCTCGAAAAACAACACATCAAAAAAATAATATTTGAGAGTTCTAAAACAATAGCGAACGTACTGAATATCCTAATAACATTGTTGAATTCGAATTTTCTCGTTTTCTCATTCTGTCATGTTCCCTATTCTGTTGTTTTCATCCCCGTTGGATAAACTTCAGAGCTCACCCACTCTTTTGAACTGATCTCTTGTCTTATTGAGTTTGCAACAAAATTGGTCCTGTATTGATTGAAATTATCGATCGCTGTCAATGAGTCCATATGTTGTAGATCATGAGGCTGCAAGTGCTGCTTCTTCTCAGCATGGCTGCCGTGGTAATGGGCGGAGTCTTTCAATCCCAGAAGGATCTCACACTCAAGAGAATGACCAAACAGAAGGTATGTAGGTAAAAAGTCAGCCCTATTAGAGAGATCTCGTTCCAAACCCCATTAGAGCTTTATAGGGCCGCTCAGGGTGTCAGGTTTTGTCTCAAATACTGAATTGAGTTTGTTACATTGCTGACCGTCGCATTTCAAAGTACGGACGATTCACAGCTGTGCAACACAGTTTCATTCACAATCAAGAACAATGAAGAGAGCGGGATCATTACCATTCAAATCTATTTTATCGATGTAATCTGTTATTGATATAACTCGACCATCAAAAATCACCCTATTAGTCTTACAAACCTTTCACCTGAATACTATTTTGTCACCTTTTTAGATGATCCGCTACGTGAAGGGAGAAGCGAAAAAGCCGGAGAACCGTAAAATGTCGTGTTTCGCGTGTACAATGATGGTGGACGGGATACAGGGACTGATCAAGCAGAACAGCACCGACAACGAAATCGCACAGTTTCTCGTGTGAGTTCCCGGCTGGGTGGCCGAGTGGTTGTGGGCGCAGCGTCGCGCACATGACCTCGGTTCGGTTCCTCAGTACGTCCTTCGAGTAACAGAGAAGCGAAACAGAAGTACACTTGAACAAATTCACTTTGGAAGTTCTGATTCTCTCCGAAATTATATAACTTTTAGTATTTGACCATTTTCTTTGTCAAATAGCTCAGTTGAGGCGTGTTATCTCTTATTTACCTCAGTTCAAACTTAGCAGAGGAAGGTAGACAGTGTGCTCTTTTAACTTCGGAAAATTGTTGCTTTTTTCCAGAAATTTGTGTGACTTTTTCAACGTGGAGCAGCCTCACGTCTGTAAACACATCATCCAGGCTTTCCAAGTTGGTTGTTTTTTCGATCCATCGCTGTTCAGTTCTTTCTGAATATTTTTAGTCTTCGGTGTAAGTGAAAAAAATCGTATCTTTTTAGAATGTGATAGTTTTTTTGCAAGAAATGGTCGCGTGGCGAAACGCACACGCACCGCACAAACTTTTCGCTCTCCTTTTTGTTTTCCCGCCAATTATATATCAATTGGTGTCTTGGTTCACAACAAATCCTGCTGGAATACCTTAGAGTGGGTGAGAATAAGGCTTAAACACGTCGAACGGATGTCTTCTATTGAAAACTGTATATTGTTTTTGATTGATTTATTTACATGCAAGCATGTGATATACAAGAGGAGAAAATAAAACATCGGCATTAGGAAACGAAAACATTCAAATGCGGAAATAAGAGTCGGAAATCGTGGAGCATCATTTGGTGATTACCAGTAAAGGAAAAAGAAAACAATATAACAGCACAGAATACAGATAAAACAACTCACAAGTACGAAGGAAATGAATTGGGCCAATCTCACAGGATGAACAAAAAAACAGTAGAAGTATCATTTAAATGCATTCACCTAAAGTGCTTTTTTGCAGCTGATAACGACATCGGTATTTTGGATTTCTTGCTCAATTTCAAGTATTTGGACCCAGCCCGTACTGTGAAAAACTTGGCACGTTGGCTAGTTTCTGGGGTGTGGAAACTGAATTTCTCCGTATGTTCACAACCATAGTTTATTCCTATAAACTACGCATTGTGACACTTTAAATGTTCTGTTAAAGAAGGACGATTATGTGGTCCAGCAACGGTGCAGTCTTTTGATCTTCAATACATTTTTCAAATGCAGTTTAAAGGACCGTTGACACGAGATTGGTCCACATAATCGTCCTTCTTTAACGTTCAAACTTGAGTTATAAGTTGTAGCTTAATGCCTCTGGGCCCAATCGTCGCCCACTTCTGGTTATTTCTCCAGGACGAAGTGGTCTTCGTGTTAGAGCGTACGGTGTTCACTCCGGCAGAGATATGCGGTGCTTTCGTTCACAACTGCGGCACCTCCGAGAACCCATTCCACGTCATGTGGAACATCTCAATTCCGACCAATAAACCACCGGTTAAGCCGTGGCCAACTATTCCGGTACGTTCATACTTTTGTAGCAGCCTACGAGTGAGTGTGTAGGTCAGAGAAACGCAGACCGTGTGAGGTTTCATTGACCTCAGACACTTTTGTAGTTTGCTGATCGCAAGTATTTGCTGCGATTCTTTGTGAAATCGAGAGCGGTAATTTTATGTAGTTTTAATAACAATGTTTATTTTTTGTAAATCGATAAACAATCAAAACAAGTTTCAAGATATTAGTTCTGTGTTTGTATTCTGGTTCTTGGGCACTTTTTGCGTGATTCAAAAACGTTGATGTATTCAACGGCTAACTGAATTTCAGGAAGGAAAACCGACCATCAAAATGCTGCAATTGTCCGATATTCACATTGATCGCCAATATGAAGGTACTTTAATAAATAACAAGCTCGATATATGAAAATTAAACTAATCAATTGATTGGGAATAATGAAGAGAAGAAATTGGTACGTTTCGCCTCTACCCTAGACGCAACCACTTCAAATCAAGATACCTTCTCCCCTGCGGCTCCTCAGTGAGGTAGGGGAAGGAGTTCAAATATGTCTGATTGGACAGAAAGGATTTGTTATAATTATCGTAGGTTTTAAGAAACCACTAGAAAAGAATATAAACAGGGAATAGATGGAAGAATGATTGACACCTGGTTTGAACGGTAAACGTTAAACCTTAACCTGTAGGTCACCTCGACTTATAGGTTAACATATATGTTACCTTAAGGTTATATTATATCACATTTTCTGTTTCCGACGCCGTTTTCGATTAGTTATGCAGCTCTAAATTCACAGATTTTCTAGATTTTTTACAAATTCAGATTTTTTCAGTCGGGACCGAAGCCTATTGTGAGCTGGACGACGTACTGGGAACGTATGCAATGTGCTGTCGAAACTACGAGGAGGACAGCTCCGACTTGACTGGGAGGAAGACAAGTGAGGATCAGTTTTACTTTCACCCCCCCCCCCCCCCCCCCCCTCCTCCCAACATCTTTCAATTCAGCCAAAATATGAGACATGCTCGAAAGAAGGAACACCGTACTGTTTCTCAACTTAATTTTGGCGATATTTGTTTTCTAAAGATGTCTCATTCTCAATCAAATGCTAAGGTCTATGAATGTATCCGTTCTAAATTGGCGTACGGAAAGTTAGATTCCATTTCGTACTACGAATTGACCCTGGTCAAATATGAAAATAGGTCAAGACAGAGTCAGTAAGATCGTCTACACACGAACTTTCTGTGACGAATATTTGTGAGTTTAACTGTTTTCTAGCAGTAAACAACTTGAATTTACAAGGAAACCCATATAGTGAGTGCCAAATTTATAAATTTCCGTCGCTCGCCGGAATCGAACCTGCGAGCAAAAAATTCGTAGCAGGGCGCTAACCACTGCGCTATTAGAGCACATTACCGACAAACCTTGGAATCGAAGACATGTGTGCGCACATAGCGGAAACTGAAATATACAGTACCCTCCCGCCTTTCCGTTGGCGACGACTATAATTATCTTCCAGAGCCGATCTACGTGCCAGCCGGTAAGTGGGGCATGCCCTATGCCTGTGATCTACCCTATCAGACATTCGATTCGGCCCTCAAACATATCAGCAAGACCAATAAGGATGTAAGTTGTAAATTATAAAGTTAACATTTCATAATAATCACATTCTCGAAACGATAATTTCGAAAGCTACTTTTGAAATCGAACCGTGTATTACCAGATCACCACTGAACGTTCACTGTACGTTTAGCGAATGTTGTGAGTCATGAAACTCTGATGCACATATCCAAATGGAATTGTCCCTGCGTTTATCATTCTATTTACGCTCTTTCTTCTCTGATAACGGTGAAATGTTTCAGCTGGACTATATAATCATTACCGGTGACTTCGAGGCTCATGATTCCTGGGACTACTCCGAGTCTCTGACCAGAGCTAACATGGAGGTCGGTGTGGTTTTTCCGCTATTTTGATGGAAAATCATATAAGAGCGGTATTGGGCTCGGTGCCGATACGGTGTATATCATTGCTTTTGGGTCAAATTCCGTGAGTTATGGCGTGAATCAACATCCAACTACAACGGATGTTTCAACATTCCTCAAAATATAATGTGTAAACACACTTTAGAGTTATGACTCGATGACAAAATGCGTGGGGGGAGGTAGAGTTATAAACACAGCAGAAAAGGACAACATATAACTTGTTTGTATGACGTTACAAAGTAAACCCTCCGATATTCATCACTTTCAACTACGAAAGTACATTGTTGATATGTTCTAAGATTATTTAAGTTCGTATACCTATAAAATTAATCCAATTAACTGCATGTGACTGAGCTAACTACGTAATTTCTCAAAATTCGCTGAACACTTTATATTTTAAATTCTGAATGGTTCAAATTCGACTGTTCAATGTGTAAAACGTGAAATTTTCCCTCTAAAATGCCCCCTTTATAACAAAAATATCTCCACATAACACTGGTGTTCTTTGGCGGAACTGAAACAATACATTAAATGTAAAAAAGGTGATAAAGGTTCATGAAATGGGGTCTTGGCATTCATAACATAGTCCGAATAGCCTTCTCGCGAATGAATGAATAATGATGTCAGAACATCTATATATAAATAACAGTTTCAGTTAAGTATTCATTGAATGAACAGTCGTAAGGTCACAAATAAAAGTACATTCGCACCGTGAAAACTACACCATTTGAATGAGAAAACTTCATAGGGTAATTCAACTTCAAATTGTTCGAAATATAGTCTTCGCATAACAATAATTCTTAAAGAATCCGTCCCGCTCTAATTTTGACTTATGAGTTAACAATCTGACCTTCTGGCAAATGAAAACCATTATCGAAAATATATACTTTTTTATCTCTATCGGGCTTCGTTTTCTCAGAAAAGCGGCTTACGTAATGACACCGATAGGGGGGTTGCGTACGTGGTATGCTCAAAATAGCCTACCGAAGTACAAAAGTATTTTTAAAATCTTTTATCATATACGACAACACAACTAGAGACTACAAAATAAAAATAAATCTGAACGTGAATGAACCAAGTCAAGTTGCGTCACAGTGAAAATGTTAATGTCCTCTTTTTTATTGCTCGATGTTATGCAAATTTTACAAATTTTCAATCGGAAAGTTTTCCCATCGTCTATGGGAAGACATTGAAAAACTTTTTGAGCTTTTAAAATTTTTCGTGAAATTCAGATTATAGCGGAACGGTTTCTTTAAGCGAGACATTCGTCTGTCCGAAAAGTTGGAATTCATTGAGTTGCAATAAATGAGCTATGAAAGAAATTCAGACATCAACTTAATTGCAGAATATGACCAACGTGCTCCTGCACTACTTCCCCGATACGCCCGTCTACGTCTCCATTGGAAATCATGAGGCAGTTCCTCAAGACGCGTGAGTTACGTATCACTTTAAGAAGGACGATTATGTGATTCAATCGCAACGCTTCAGTCCTTT
This sequence comes from Litoditis marina, assembly GCA_964036275.1. Taxonomy (NCBI): domain Eukaryota; kingdom Metazoa; phylum Nematoda; class Chromadorea; order Rhabditida; family Rhabditidae; genus Litoditis; species Litoditis marina. Next base: position 31,035,459 of record OZ038434.1, read on the forward strand.
AGTTGCGTGTAGTCGTCGCCAGCGGAAAAGCGGGAGGTTACTGTATATCTCACTTTCCGCTGTGTGTCTTCGATTGCAGGGCGTTGCGGTTATGTGTTCTAATAGCGTAGTGGTAAGCGGCCTGCTACGAATCTTTTGCTCGCAGGTTCGATTCCGGCCAGAGACAGAAATCTATAATTTTGGCACCCACTATATACATGTCGTTGTAGTATGACACGATGGCCATGTCACGTGATACGTGAACGTGAACGTCACATATTACAAAACCACACAATTCTCTTAAAGGAGACCGGAGAGCAACATGGTTTCTCGTAAAGCTGCTGTATCCTACTTTTGATTGGACGCGTTGCGTGTCGCGCGGCATTGTCATGTGAATGTCACGGGGACTGATCAAACTAATATACGAGTGATTTGTGCTCTCTGAGCTCAACACAGTTAAAAACAGCCCGAAACAAAACCTCTGCTCAAGTTGTGTTCCCGTCTCCTTTAATAGTGGAACTCTTCAAGTACAAACTTACGTAGTACGTTTCACACCTTGAAACGTGTCACGTATCACGTTATTATTTACACGATAGATAACCAACTCAAGTGTCACTGTTTCTCACATGAATAGTTCGTTTCATTCCCACTGAGACCCATTGGCATCGTGCCAAGATTTTCGGATGACTATTCCGTACAGAAAGCATATGCATTCTGAAGACATTTCATATTTACGTGTTCTTTAGAAATTGAACAACCGCTGACAGTGATTTGAAGTTTTTGAGAGACTCACAAGTGGTGTAAATTAGCCTGGAAAATTCATTGGAACCCTGCCAAGTCTCAGTGGGAATGACCTCAACTATAATTCGTGGCACATGATCACTCACTAAAACATAATAATATTGTTATATGATATACATTATACATGTAATTGTAGTATGGCCCCCCACACTATGGATGAGTATGATGCCCGTGGTCCCCAGTGGCTGTATTCTATTATGAAGGACATGTGGGCTCATTGGATACCCACCAGTGCCCTCCCGGATGTACAATAGTTAGTCCTTTAAATCATTCGATTTGAAATGTTTCATGCTTTTCTAAATATTTCGTTGGACATGTATGAACTAAGGGTTATACTTGGCAACTGAACAATGTCAAATCCTGACTCAATTCTGATAAAATAAACATATTGGTTTGAATTATTTCCAACGTTCTCTGCTATCCTACTGCAGTTTAGAAACTAAGACTCCGAAACTAATTTGGTTGTGTGATGTCATGGATAGTTCCCGGCAAATAGTCAAATCCAAACAAATATCTAATGTATAGTCTGTTTCACCAATCGATGTACTCCTACAGTAATCTGTCAATTATTCAAGGGAGGTGTTTTCTAATAAAAAACTCATTACTTTCGTTTCAAATTTTCAGAGTTAGTAGTAGTAAACATGCAGAAGACACTATGAACATTTTGAGGCGTTCTGAATACGCTAATATAGTAAACTTTGACCTGGAAGTGTTAGCAGATTACTGTAGAAGGTTATAAGTGGGTGGAACAAACTATAACACTCTAACAATTGCATTACTAAGTCGAAAGAAATCGTTCACTAAATAACAAAAAACAGTTCAGGGCTGGAACACACTAGAAGTAAATTTACATAAAACGTGTTACACAGGCATTAGAAGACTGTGCACTTGACTAGTAGTATAGCCGTTGAAAGTCGTTGAACGATGTCTTTCAACACTTTTGAAAAAGCGTCTCACGGAACGAAACGATGGCAGATAACATAGATCGCATGCGAGATAGACGCGAACCTCAGCTTTCACTTGTTTTCCACAATTCAATGTGCTATACTCTGTTTCACCAATCGATGTCTTATTACAGTAATCCGTCAAGTATTTGAGAGGCGTTTTCTAATGAATAGTTCATTATCTTGGTTCGGAACTTTCAGAGTTCGTAGTAGTAAACATGCAGAAGGCACTACCAAAAATTGAAAATGATCCAAAAACGACAATATACCAAACTTCCCCCTAGAAGTTTTAGCGGATTACTGTAGAGGGTTATAAGTGGGTGGAACAAACTATACTTCCAGCCGCGCCTCCTACGCCGTGTACCCGAAGCCGGGACTGAAGTTGATCTCAATCAATACCATCTACTGTTCTGAATTTAACTTGTGAGTTCAACATCGATATGAAAATATCGACTAAATCTTAATTGTTGTTCGTTTACAGAAATTTATCTGTACGAGAATGAGAAGAATATCTGCGAAAACATAGGTCGTGAGAACTCGATAGAAACCTTCTGGGTTTCTATAACTCATCACTAATGATATCTGCAGTACAGTGCTGCTTCTCGTTTGTACTTTTCTTCGTCATGTCCTGATTGTATGCAGATTTCTTTAGGGAGGGAAAGTTCAAACAACTATTTTTGCTGTGTTTGTAGTTTGATCTCCAAACCTGATCACCTCCTCAAAAACGTGTTTTCCAGCTACTTATACGTGGACCAGGTAGACCCGGACGCGACCCTTCAATGGTTGATTGACGAATTGAATGACTCCGAAGCTAAGGGAGAACTGGTAACGTATCAAACTTTACCGATTATAAAAATTATCATGTTTTCTGCTTAAAACAAAGTATAAACTTGACACCACAGAGCGTAGTAATATTTGTATTAGAAAACTCAAAAAAGAAGAAGGTAAGACACCTATACAATTTATTTAAATGAACAATTTTTATAGAGAACGTACTTTACTTTCAGTTTCTAATTCATTTTTATTGCCTTTCTCCATTCAGAACCCCAACAATCCCATTTTTTTCATTCTCTTATTGTAACATGTCTACAAACATGCGCGTCACTCGTCATTTGAGAGTATTCTGAGTATTCTCTCTCTAACCCTCTGCGTCTCTCTGATCCTGTGATCTCTCCCAGGTGCATTTGATCTCTCACATCCCGCCGGGAGATGACTATTGCCTCAAGGGATGGTCTGCTAATTTCTTCGAAATCGTGAAACGGTGAGTAATAAAATTTGTTTGAAAAAAGTTATTGTAAATATGTAACTTTCTACACGTATGTTCGTGATGTTTTGTATTCAAATAGATCATGAGAACAGATATTGCCACATTACGAAAAAAACACCAGAACTACAATTTCTATAACAGTGAATAATTATAAAGGTTCTGTTATTTCAAAATGACGAAAAGAAAAAAAGATAAAAAATGCTTCTATCATCTTCATCTTTTTCATTTTTTTCCTGAACCATTGATCCAATCTAGGTACGAGAATACGATAGCTCAACAGTTCTACGGACACACGCATTACGATCACTTCCAAGTGGGTTACACCGGTATTCGTAATGGTTTAGATAGGTATTGATTGACCCATAACATTTTCGTATGTAGACAACCCGAATTGTGTGTGATACATTGAACACAAGTCAGTTTTCGTAAACATAAACATAAACATAAAGCATCACGGAAATTTCTGAGTCGAGTTCAACTTGAGACCTGAAAACTCAATATAGCCAAACTCGTAAATTCGATAACCAGAAACTTTCATGAATTTAAAAACATTTGAACTCGATTAACGACCTCAGCATTATGTATTCACTCCCAACTCCAATTTAAAAAAAACCAACACTTCCAACCAATAATATTGATTTCCGGTGTACTACGAGACGTCGAACCCGAATACGCGTCCCTTCCATTTCAACTGGATTTCGCCCTCTATCACCACCTACGCATGGCTGAATCCATCGTATAGAATATACACGATTGACGGAGGATACGAGGGAGCCACATGGGTAGGTCAAATGGGTTACGGTAGTTGGCTTGGTCAATTAAGGGTTACGGTACTGGGATAGTAAAAGCGGTTTACTGTGTTAGGTCGGTCGAATTGGTGGTTATGGTAGTTGGTAGGTAGAATAGATGTTACTATACTTGAGTAGGTCAAATACTATTACGAGGAAACCACATAGGTAGGTCAAATGAAGAACGGTCGTTTGGTGAACCAGTTATGGGTTAAGTACCTGGGTAAATCAAATAAGGGTTACGATACTTAGAGTAAATGAAATGGGTTTACGGTAGTTGTCCAGGTCAAAGAATAATCTCCGTCCTGACTTCAGGCGTGTAGGTTTTAAAAACTGTATTTGGTAGGTAAAATTAGGGTTACGGTACTAAGGTAGGTCACTTATGGGTCACATTACCTATCATAACTCTCACTTGACCTACTCGAACATGCCATAACATTGCCAACCTTAACCTTAGATTACGGTTCACTGGTAAAAACACAACTTGACGGTGTATATATACGGGTAGGGCAAATGTCAAATTACACGAGAAGACTTTCATTTCTGTCCCTTTCCCTGTGAATCTTCATTCGAAATAGGAAGTGAGACTAGAAAAAAGTTGTTAATTTGTAGTGTCTCGGTACAATCTACGTAATCTGGGTACATTGAGTTCAAACAATCAGTGCGGGTTTCTTCTTATAATTGGAGAATTCAATCAGAAGCTATATATGAGACGTTGATTGTGCTCGATCTATAGACGTACGTAATACATTAAGTGATTCACACTATAAAAAGATAGATTAGTATAACTTCCGTATGCATTCATACAAATTATGTAGATTGCACTTATAGGTCACTTTGTCGTGGTCACGACCATTTATCGTTTATTATTCGCCTCGTATTTTGTATGTTTCCTATGCCCCGCCTCTACGCGGGCAGAGTTCCCCTCTCACCGCTCTTAGACTGTACGACCCTCCCGGGCGTCAGTTAACCTCACAACTATTGTATATTGGAAGCAATAAACTTGATACAAACCACTGAACCACCACAAACTGTACACATACACACAAAGTACCAAACTAATTCCGTACACACTTCAGGAAGATTACACATGCTTTTCACGTTTGCTCTGCTGAGATCTATAGTTCAATCCTGATGCTACGTCCAACTACAAATAGAAGTTGCTCGCGTCAGAAAACTATTAGTAACCGTACTTGGTCTTGATAGGGTTGCTAACGTGCAATCGGAAAACCAGATTTCTCCAAAACCCAAATCTCGGAAAGAAAATTTGGATTTTCAAAAATAAACTTTTGTTCAAACTATCAAAACACTGAAAACTCAAAAACGTGACGTTTAGAAATCGAAAAACAACTCTGATCTACATTTGACAGTTTATTATGGTTCAACATTTTCCAGACCGTGAAAGAGGCCGACACGTATACAACAGATGTGATGGAGGCGAATGCTAAGAACAGAGAACCCGTTTGGACATTGGAGTACAACTATAAGGTAGATCAAGTAATCAATCAATAGTTTCGGATGTGAAACGAATTCTTCGGGAACAAAAAACACGAGTCATTCTTTTACTCCAAAGAGCTGTCAGCCGAATTTCAAGGTTGTAAGACCGCCTTTTACTATAGTAAAGTCTTTTGATTTACATAGTTCACACCATTCCTACTGAGACTCCTACAGTAACTTTACAAATTATCCGATGGCTGCTGTGAAGCTCGAAATTTAGTTCATAAAAAATCCTCTCGCTTATTAACTTTACCTGAAAACGAGAATGAGTAGCGAAAATCCTCCACCTTTCCGATTATGAGTAGGTGGGGAAAACGGCTTAAAAGTTTTAAAATCCTACTGTAGGAGTCTCGGTGGGAATGACAAAGACTATATTACAGTGGTATTTCACAAAAGAGGTTGAAAGTAGAGTAGATTGTATTCCTTTTTTTCTCTCTAGGAATTCTACGGAATGAAGGACTTCTCGCCGCAATCCTGGAGCGATTTGTCAGACCGACTCTGGAATGACACGGAACTGTTCAGGAAATTCATCAGGTACACAGAGATTGGCTTGCTCACCAACGAAGGATTACGGTATCCATAAATGTAAGACCTAGTTCGGCCAACTAGCGCTAACTAGCCTTCGGATAGGCTCAATCTTTGAAGTGCCTTCTCCGGAAAACGTCAAAAAGAAGACATGAAAACGCAGTGAATCATCCATTTAGAACGAGTTCACCTATCAACAGTTTTAGAATAGAATAGAATAGAATAGAATAGTTTATTGAAATCGTAAGTGAGTTCAAAAGTGTGAATACAAAATGAATGCAGAATGATTCGAAAGTCCCGTGCGAAATGGTTGTTGCGAAAGAATGCAAAACTCTTGTATCCCTCCCATATTGATACTGTAACGTTGGTATTGAGCACATTGCCGGCCAGAATAACTGGAATACTTATGAATACGTAAGTTACAACAGACCTGATACACTAATCAAAAGGTAATGGAATTTCAAGTAGCTCAGAAATGTTCACATTTTTTAGGTGTTTACCAAAAAGTTTTGCTGAAGGCAAACTAGTAAGACGAGTAGGAAGTTTTGGGTACCATTTGGCTACCCTAATGAAAAACGAGCTTTCTACTGTTACATTACTGAATTTAGGTAATTCAAAAGCAAATCCATTACAGCTATTAGAATTTTGACGCTCTCCACATGGACGAAAACATAAATACTTACTTATATCAATGGAAACTTCCCTTTTCAACATTTTGTGCAGCAAAATAAGATCATGTTTGATACGCCTTTCGTAGAGTGTCTCTAGGCCAAGGAATTGTAGTCGATCTTTATAACTTACTCGGTTGACAGCTATTCTACATCTGCCGTAAACAATTCTGGTAAAAATGCGCTGAACTCTCTCTATACTGCGAATTTCACATATTTTATGTGGCGACCAAACAGAAGAACAGTACTCAAGGTATGGTAAAACGTAGCACTTATAGCATCTGACAAACAGTATTGCATCATTTTGGTGCATAATGCGAAATATTGTGAACATCTTACCTAGCGCTTTCTTAGTCACAACTGATAAGTCAAACTGACTCCTACCACAACTCACCAAGTGCACACCTAAATCTCTCGCATGGTCTGTGATTTCAATTGAATCACCATTCTCGAATGAATACTGATTGGGCGCAGGGGAAGTACTCATAGAAAAACATTTTAGCATCCAGCCAAAAAGGGGCCGAGTGGTCGACTGGTTGTGTGCGCGCTAGCACTCAAAACACCATGGTTCAATCCCACTCGGTGCAGTATCTTCATGGCGGACCGCATGAGCTGGTAATAAAGTTCACCCATGCCTAGTTTCTCTTCCACCCCTCTACGGATACTACAAAGTGATCATTGTCTTGGTTGTATTAAAATGAATAAAGTAACACACGGCTGAAATAGTTGCCGTGAAAGATTACTATTATTAATACTTGCGCTAACATATTTCAACACGCGGTAAAAAGAACCTTTTCATTCTACCGTAAACCCATGATCGTTTCACAGTTGATAAAATTACACTATTTCGCAATAAGATGGATACAATCTTTATTATATTTTCATCCTCATTTAGAAATCTTACATAATGTTTCGTTCTTCAGAGGTTTCATGCGACAAGTTACACTCTAGATTGCCTTGAAGCCATGCAGTTTTCGCTAATCTGTAGACTATCGGCCGATTCTAATCCAAATTAGTTTACGGCGAGCAAAATACGAAACTTTTGCCAACGTTCATGATTCATTTACCGCAGTCATTACAAGTAGACCATCGAACAGGCCTGATTTATGTGAGAAGATCTTAGTTGGAAGAAAAACAACAAAGAAAACTCTGTGTTAACTGTCTTACACAGCAGACTCTTGGACCTACCGTACCCCAAGACAATACAAGTTTCTCGGGCTCTCACTCCGGAGATTCGTGTTTTAGTTTACAGTACACTGTGTTATCAGGCTAGTCAGGTGTTCACAGGCATAACTACACAGCAAAAACTCGCAGATACAGTACTCGTATTCCGCGTTCTACTGGCTGAATGACCGTGACAATTTTACACAGCAAAAACTCAAATATACCGTACCCTGCATACAATTTCCGGAAGAGAACTGTATTTGCCCTGCTTCCAGGTTCAACTGGCGTTGATAAGACACAGCAGAAACTGACAGCTACAGTACCCTAATTTCAGGTTCTACTGGCGTTGATAAGACAGAGCAAAAACTGACAGCTACAGTACTCTATTTCCAGGTTCTACTGGCGTAATGACCGCGACAACGAGTGTTACAAGGATCTCGCCTGTCGTCGTAGATTTGTCTGTGAACTGAAGAAAGCCAGAAGTTACGACGAAAGTTTCTGCGCCGAACTGGTTTGAAATGAACAAAATTGAGAATAAAAAACATTTTCCGCATCGATTCCACCCTATTTTCCAACCTTTTCCCGTTAAAATAGATTATCAATGTAACATGATTCGCTAAAACTTCATTCACACAGTGGCAGAATGATAATTATCACCGAATAAGAGAAGAAAGATATTCCTTGTATTAGTTTCATGTTTTCACACATCAAAGACACAAACTGCATTGACCAAACATTTGAAACTCTCTGCTTTGTGGTTTGAGAAAAACATTATTGAGCATAAAGAATGTTCCCGCATTAGTTTTCCATCTTGACGTCAAAATAAGTGTCTGAATGAAAACAGTAAACAGTTTTCATTGTGTTCGAATAAGTATTTGGCGAGAACCAGGATGTTGACAGCTTTTTGAAAACGACGTCGGTATATTGGCGATACATCAGAGAATATAATAACACGTGAAGGAACGTGAGCAAACGTGCAAACTTATGAATGCATGTTTTCGTATCATACGTGAGGGTCAATATGCGGGATCGTGAACATTTACAGTACGTGCGATTTTAGGATTTACAGTCAGACTTTGGCCTGGCAGCGTAGCAAACCCTCCAACCTCATGAGAAGTTCATATGAGTTTCTCATGAGATACCTCATGAGCTACTCGTGAACTATCAATGTCGTAGCATAGCAATCAATAGAATCTCATGAGAAACTCGTACCAATAGCTCATGAGATGATCTCATGAACTATAGTGGGGATTGCTACGCCGCCAGAATTTGGCCTGATTCAAGTAAAGTCGATCAAATTTCTAATTTGTAACACATTACATCCGATCGAATTTCTGATTTTATCGACTTTACTGAAATCAGGAATATCACTCTAGATGTGCAGTTTCTGTGCATGACCAATCCGAATTTTACCACACATGTCCCCTAACATAAATAACCAACTTTTCGAGATTGTAGTTTGATTTGTCTTCCACAGCTGAACAAACCAACAAAACTACATTCAAAAAAATTTCTGAAAGTGTTCAGGTTCTTACATGTTTTCAGTCTATTTGAGGTTGTGATCTTTGAGTTTGGATGAAACAAATTCTGACACTTAGATCAAGACAGTAGTTCAAGAAGAATCTCACACAGTACATACACGTTTTATTAATTAGCGAAAAATGGAGTGTAGATCACAAGTTATTGATCATTTCCTGTAGACTCATGGGCAATAGAAGGGGTTGTCGATCCTGCTCTTGCACCGGCAAGTACTGGTAGACACCGTACATCCTCTTTGTCTGAAAAATCGATAATCGATAATAATTAAATAGTGTGTATGTTCAATTATCTATATTTGGGAGGATGCTCCTTTTCAGATTACCCATTGATTTGCCCAAAATCAGTATTTCATGAATTTATAACGTCAAATTCGCTTTAAGTATGGTTTGGAATGTTTGTGGTTCACAGGTTTTTTGTGATTGTAGTCGTTTCTTGATTGTTGAGATTTTCTACGTTGTTTTGTGTTTTCAGTTTCATTGAAACAATCACATCTTTGTTTTTTAACTAATACTTCTATTTCTCCTTTTAGAACGGAAACTAACCCATTCCTCTATAACAATACTATCTCAGACAATAGTACCTAGGAGTTGATTACAATAGGAGTTGATTATCCGTGGTTTTCACGAGACTCTGATGAATTTTTTTGATTTGGCAATTTTGAGACATCATTAATTGCTTCAACATCTTGTTATTGAAATGAATGTATATTTTCGTCTAGACGAAAAACACAATAGTTAATCAATTTTAATCATGTTTTGTATATATTTATATTAGTTATTTGATTGATTACAAGACATTCGACATTTGTGTCTCTTGTTTTATTACTCCAATCCATCTCGAAACACAATTAATTTGCTTTCTTAAATTACAAAAAGCGGTTTAGAATTTCAACACATTTCCACCAAAAACGACGTTTCCATACGAATTTTACAGAAAAAAAAGTATAGGAAATCGAGTACATAGTTTGGTGGTAAAACACGTTTTGAAATTTCTGAAAAAAGTTCCTGAGAATAGCCTTTTTTCATTATGTACAGACTATAGTCTACATTTTCCGAGCTTGAGATGGGAAAAACGCAATATGGGGTTTTCAGATTTTTCTCGACATAAACTTTAAGCATGCTTTCTCTATCTATAATTTTCTCCGAAATCATTTACCGCGACATGATATATAGTCTTTTCCATTCCAACTGAGACCTCTACAGTAGGATTCCGAAATTTCCAAGCCGTTTTGCTCACTTACTCTTGATCGGAAAAGTTGAGGATTTCCGTACCTCATTCTCCTTCTCAGGTAGAGTAAATATACGAGAGCACTTTCCATGAACTTCATTTTCAGCTTCACAACAGCCTTCGGAAAGTTTGTAAGGTTACTGTAGGAGTCTCAGTAGGAATGGTGTGAACTATAATAAAGGTGCACTCGTATTGAATTTGATCTAAGAACAGAAAATCCTAATTATTGCGAATAATTCTGTTTCGAGAAAGGTGGTCACCAAACCGGTGAAAATGGTATTCCTTAATTGTTAAGTTCGATGTAGTTCACATCATTCCTACTGAGACTCCTACAGTAACCTTACAAACTTTCCGAGGGCTGTTTTGAAGCTGGAAATGAAGTTTATGGAAAATTCTCTCGTATACTCAATGTACCTGAGTACGAGAAAAAGGTACGAAAATCCTCAACTTCTGCGATCACAAGTGAGTGAGGAAAACGGCTTGTAAGTTTTGAAATCCTACTGTAGGAGTCTCAGTAGGAATGGAAAAGACTATAGCAACGAGTTTTGCTATGTGATAAGTCAGTATTGTAGTCCACATCATTTCTATTAAGACATTTGGAGTACTCAGTTTCTGTTATCTAATGCGGACGAAACATTCTTTGTCGACAATATCTTGGAACATGTTTTGTAAAAGGGAATCAGAATCGATTGCGAATTTATTTTCCTCACTATTTACTCAATCAAAACAGATAGGACGTTCATTTTCATAAGGAAGGAGTCTTAGTCAGATTTAATAAGACTATAGTTGTTCGTTATTATGAAATAATTGCTGATTTTCAATATAATAGCCCCCACGTGGTCATTAAGTTAATTTGTTGTTGAAGATTAACGTGTAATTACTTACATTTTTTCTTGTTCAGAACCTAGTGACATAACAAATAATAGTCTTCAACTAAATCAAATAAGAAATATACTGTTCAGGAACTGTTCTACTGTGTCTGATTTTCACTTCTCACAGTGAAACTGTTCATTTATGTTTTCCTGTTCCAGGGTGAAAATCCATGTATAAAAGATTGTATCATGATCAGACTACAACAAAAATTTGGTCTTTCCCTATAATTCGTGGTTCTGTTCACTATATTGTTGTTTATTCTCCTTGAAACTGAAGCAAAGACCGTTAAAAAAAGGACGATTACGTGGTCCAACCACAACGCTTCAGTCCTTTAAACTGCAATACATTTTTCAATTGCAGTTTAATGGACCGTTGACACGGGATTGGTCCACATAATCGTCATTCTTCAAAAACGAAACGAAAACTAACCGGAGGCAAATGGTTCCAAATTCCGTGGATGGGCGAACACGAGATACAAATGAAAAGACAGACGAGCAGAACTGAAGAAACAAAAATATGTTTCAGTTCAATCATTTCATCACCTATACTTCTCGTCAAAAAATCAGTAGAATACTGTAACATGGAGTTGTGCTGTGTGAAAACTATGTATTCAGGTTTGAAGCACTACAGTTCACCTTCAATCTGAATTCGGTCATGTGAACGCTAAGTCAGGTGAAAAGTGATAAGTAGGTCTGAGAACATGCAATGACAGAGTACAAGTTTGAATGTTTGACATGTTTTACGTGACGATTATATTTACTTCTAGTAAAACTGATCACATTTTGATCTCTGAAGCGTCCGCTCTGCAAGACTCTTTTTAAGCCACAAAGAAACTGCAGTAGGTGGAATTCTATTCATAACGCGTGAAAATTTTATGACTTTTCCGGTTCTATTATGAGGCAATGGGTTGAGAATGAATGGGGGGTTTCTTGAAAAAAAGTTGGAAAGTGTGATTGGTTATAAACAATTTTTCTGAGCTGAATTTCAGAGAAAAGTATGAAAAGCGGCTTCTGCTATTTCAGAGTTGATAATATCGTGTATAGATGGTCACTACAACGTTAAAGTTGTAGTTTGATCCGCACAGATCACATTGTTTTCGACTTTTTACTGACAAGGAGCTTGATCAAATTATGGGAACATCTACAGTATACGCCAGTTTTTCCAGTAAACCTTAGACAATTTCATCAACACTTAGTATAGACTCAGGTGGAAAGTCAGAGGACTAAAAAGTTCCTCTTAGGCCCGCGATTTTAGACCCGAAATCTCCCATTTGGGGCCGAAAAGTCTCTTTACTATGAAGTCGTGTCATTTTCTGAATGTCATTCGCCAGAAACAATCAAGATTATCATGTAATCCAATTTGTATTGTGTTGAAAATGGAGAACGCCTAACTGCCCTAACAGCATGTATGTTTGTAAAATAAATGCCACTGCCAGTATGATGCCAAATAGGGATCGTCACGACTACAATTCTCTTAATTCCGATAAAATAGAAAAACTGGAGCTCACCTATCGTCAGCAAATGCATGGTTGAGAGTAGCGATAGATGGTCAAGTCTCCTTAGCCCCGCCCCTCGCCCTGTCGCAGCCACGCCCATCAAGATGATGGGACTATGGTAGTCCTAACAGAATGTTAGATTCTGGATTGCGTATGTTCGGTGAGACGCAAATTAGGAACTGAAAATTTGGAAATTTCTAAATAGGGCTATGGTATCGGTCGGTGAAACACAGGATTGAGCGGTGTATGGAGTGAACCAATACTTGTTGTAGTTTGATCTTGGTGTTTCGTTTGCATATTCTCTCGCACAAGCATGAAGCTGAGAGAACACCATGTGATACTACGTGTCAAAATACATGAATGCGTTGAATAAATATTCTATTCTAAATTCTCTCGATGAACGACATCGAAAAACTGCGTGGAGAGAAACATGCATCGTGAAGATCTGGAGGAAATCCTGTTGCTTTGCACCTCATTGTTACCGCGTTTCCTGTGTACATAGGCGTATCCAACTACAATCGAGCTATAGTCCGTTTCACCAGTCAATGCCCTTCTACAGTAATCTGTAAAATATTCAAGATGATTTTTCTAATGAATAAATTATTATTTTGGTTTCAAACTTTCAGAGTTTGTAGAAGTAAAGGTAGAAAACAGAAAAAATAGAAAAATCATTTTGAAAACATCAAATTACCTAACGCGAACCTGGAAGTTTGCGCGGATTACTGTAGAGGTTTATAAGTGGATGGAGCAAACTATTATGATCACTCACTCTACGATCAAACTACAAAAAGTGCAGTTGTAGTTTGATCAACGAACGCGGCCACTCAGGTTCCCTCAAACAATGCCCCGAATCAGACTGCAGACTCAGCGAGAGCGTACAGAATGTTGTAGTTTGATCTTCGAACACAGCAGAAAAACATTATGATGGTTCCAGTCTTCTCTAAGATAATTCCGATATTCTGAGAGCAAATTAACAATATTGAGTATAACTGCACTTCAGCACGTGGAGGGATTTCACCTAAGGATTCCCTAATCCCACTGATTAGAAAGGTCGTTTTTATACACTGAAGCCGTTAGTTCAGACGTCCGAGAAAGTTTGAGAATCAGCAGATAATTCAATGAATCAAATACGAGTTCAGTCCAACCTCACTTCCGTTTTATGTATCAAAAGAGCAACCGCCCTCAGTGGGAATCGAACCCAGTTCGTGCTGAACGCGAGAGAGCTGAACACTAACCACTTGACCACTGGGCCCTTTTTCTCGAAAAGACTCGGGTTCGTAATTTGTGCTGTGTAGGAACTAGAACTTCCCATTGAGCACTCCTCGTACTTTCAATCTCTCCGCTCTCTCGAGATGATTTAAAATTTGTGATGACACACAGCCCAAATTGACATATACGGTACCTTGCCGCTTTGCTCACAGCGCTGACTACATGACGGGTTCGATCCTTGCAAAGTAAGCCCATACGGTGTACATTGCCGTGTACCGCAATGTTTGTAGTTTGATCCCGTTCCTTTTGGTAGAAATTTCTGAAGTATGCCTTGTATCGAGATCAAAACACAATGAAGAGCCAGTTCGATAACCGTACTTTTGTTTGCGACTCACGTATCTGCTCCCGAATTAGATTGAGCGTACGTGAAAAACACCAAATGTTCCCAACGAAACACTACTAGTTAGGCTATAATCCTCAAAAGCTTAGTGAAAATGTTGTTCCGGGACTAAAAATATTGTTGGTGAGCGGGATTCGGAGGCTAGGCGTAGGTGAGGATTGGCCTAAAAGCTGTTGTTTTAGAGTGGAGAGCAGAGTATAATACTTGACACCAAATCACAAAACACAGCTCTAAATGATTGCATTGCTTTGTTTCAGCTCTCACAAATCAAACTCTTTCTCAGAATGTTTCCCAGAAATAATTCGAACCATGATTTATATAGTGCGCACATTTCCCAACTGAACTCGTTGGCAGCGGCTCGTTTGGCTCGTCAAAAACTTTGGAAGACTGTTATTCAAAGAAAACATATATTTTATAGAACGTTTTTATGGATACGAGTTATAACGAAGAGAACGAACCCTTCACCTCAATTTCCATTGTTGAGAAGTATTTCAACATGTTCAAAAACTCCCTTGAAATTTCATTGGCAAGGTGCCCAAGTTCAGTTGGGAAATGTGCAAAATATACGTGGCTACACATGTTAGAGCGTATGAGAGGGATACTTTCAGGATTTGTCTGAATTACATGCGTCCAAATCTTCACTGGCACTTTGGCAAAGTCTCATTGAGAATGGCAAGGACTATGAGTTCATTCTACTTCAGGTCTACATGATATATGTTGTCCTACCTGGCTGTGTTTGTAGTGTGATCCTAATCGATCGAAATCTGTGATCTACCGCGTGTGTCGAGATCAAACTACAACGCAGATTCGGTCAGTACGGTATTCAAATCATTCAAACGAACATACTGCTAAACCGTAATACATCTGGTTCCGAGACTTTTGTTCGGAATAATCTCAATTATATGATCTGGTCAACTATGTACATCTTGGTATAAGCCGCGTTTTTGTAGTTCGATTCTGTCGAACTTTAGACGTAATTTGAGAACCGTGCATGCAGATAGAACTATGACTCAAAAATTGTCATTCTCAGTGAATTTATTCTATCGCTTGTTGTATCCTATCGAACTTCTATAGTTGGAAAACTTCCGGCTGGGCATAAGTTATAAGAAACTTTGCACACGAGTTCTCACCACCGAAGACACTTATGAATTCTTTTAAAATAGTTTGGGTTATTCTAAAAAGTGTAGGCGAAACGTGACCCTCATCCACTATGTGTGAGTGCGCGAATATTTGAATCTGGCAGTGATTCACTGAGTCTTTTCTTTCACACGCTCTCTAGGTCGGTAGATAGTTAGGAAGGTTTTCCACTGAGCACATGTAACTGAGTACTGGTACTGAACGACTGGACATATTTCATCTGCGTCGAGCTTGCAAAACAGATGGCTTGGGATGGATTCGAACCACTCTCGGAAAAGCAGTAGGCAGACGACTCGCTATTTCACAAATATATATAGTTTGTTTCACCAATCGATGACTTTCTACAGTAATCTTTCGAAAATTCAAACGAATTTATCTAATCAACAAACAGAATTCAAGATTCACTGTTTTGTATGCTTGTAGTACCCAAAGTGGAAAACTAAATCACACAGTTCAAACTATATACAACATCTACAAGATATGATGAATTTACTTAAAAGTTTTATTATCTTACTGTAGAGGGCTATTGTTTCGTGAAACAGACTATAGTTCCCGTCATTTCCACTGAGACTTGGCGGCGTGCCAATGAATATTCCAGGCAATTTTTCATAGCTTTCTAGTTTTTCAAAAAAAAAATGCAAAGTTCTGTTGGCGGTTGTTGACCTCCATCCAATATTTTTCATGTGTTTTCTATGAAATACTCATCTGAAAACCTTGGCACGATGTCAACGGGTCTCAGTGGGAATGAAACGAACACCAATGAGATAGTTAAACCACCCCCCCCCCCCCCCCAGTCCCTTGTTCAAAAGCAAACAACCTATTCTATCCAACATCACTAAACGATTAATAGCATACGATTACACATTAACTTTGATACGTCTTTCTAGGTGTTTGTGTCTCTGTCTTGAGGGGAACAGCTACGTGAACGCGGTGATTGTTTCGGTTTTTCTACGTGTTTTGTTTCGACTACAAATCCTATCGGGAAAAACTTTGTTTTGTCATACGTTCACGTGTTATTTACGTGTTTTCTGTTCTGTGAAGAGAATATTATATCCGCTATCTGAAATCGCATAATGTACCGAGGATAAAGATAGTTTTCTCTTGGGAAAACATTTTTTCATTAGTTAAATGTCAAACTAGCGACGCTACAAGTTTGTTTTCATAACACTGGTCAAACCAAACACCAATGAACGTTGTAAGCGAATGTTATAATGGTTGTGTAGCATGCAAAAAGATGAACATAGTAGTAAAAACAATTTGACTTCCATGTCACATATTGAAACTCGATAGGAAAATTCAAATACAAACCATAATCGATCAATAAACAACCGTTAATTCCATTTGTCTTGTCTCGGTCTCGATGAACGCCATTGGTTACAAAACTTGATCAAAAACCAACGGATCAAACTACAAACACAGCAGTATAGGGAAACATCGGTTTGCTGTATAGTGGGTGCCAAGTTTATAAATTTCTGTCTCTCACCGGAATCGAACCTGCGAGCAAAAGATTCATAGCAGGCCGCTAACCACTGCGCTATCAGAGTGCATAACGGCCATGTTTTGGAATCGAAGACATGTGTGCGTACACAGCGGAAGTGAGATATACAGTACCTTCTCGCCTTTCCGTTGGCAACGACTATAGCATGCGTTTACTGTAGCTAGTTGAATCATCGTTGTGGTTTCATTTCCACTGAAAAACTTCGGTATCAACCTACCAACACCGGAAACTACACTCGTCAAAGATAATCAAAAAAAAACATTTGCCGACATCAACTATATTAAAGGAGACCGGAACACAACTTGAGCAGAGTTTTTGTTTCGGGCTGCTTTTAACTATATTGAGATCAGAGAGCACAAATTACTCGTATATTAGTTTGATCAGTCCTTTAGTAAGCCCTGATAAAGTGAAAATGAGTGATTTATTATGTCAATTGCATAGTCACCTGAAATATGTTAAATTCACAGCAGCACTTAGAAACGTGCAATGACAAAGTGCACGATGCCTTATTAGATTGCCAACTTTACGTGAATATTGAATAGAGTTGACTAGTATAAAGTAAAAAGAAGTGATTTAGCATGATCGCCAACCGAGTTTTGGAAAAAAAGTGAGTTTCTCGATGTTTGGCTCCATGTTTGCATCATTTCTGTATCTTATCTGTACGTGGCTCTATAACCTTTTACAGTAAGACGTTGAAACTCCCAAGCAGGTTTAGAACATGTTGCGGTTTTTGTGGATGTTCCAGTTCCGAGTTTGTTAGTTTGTTCTCCACCCTCATCCCTCCAACCTTACGGGAAGTTTGCATGAATATGTTACGAATGTGGGTGAAACAAAGTATAGTATGCCTCTACAATCAGTTTCAGGTACAGTTTTTTTTACATGCACCTGTTAAGTAATTGTAGAAATACTTTTTCACAATTTCTTATGGTTTACCTTGGTGTTTTCATTTTATTGGTTTCAAAACTTCTTGAGATGGTATTGTGTATCTTCGAGTGACACCATCAATACACTGCTTGTACAAAGAATATATTCACTTCACAAGCGCGTCATCATTTTCTGTACTAGAAGTAAATTGAATAGTCACGTAAATCTAGCACTCTAATGAGGCATCGTGCACTTTTTCATTACACGTTTCTGAGTTCTGCTGTGTTCAACATGTTTCACGTGACTGTGCGGTTGACTGATAGTACTGTATGACCACAAACCCGTTCAACTTTGTAAGCATTCACTCTTTTGATTCAATTCATTTTCAGCTCTTGATGGTTTGATAAGCTCTGCAAATGAGCTGTAGTTCTGTACCGACCACTGAGCCAAGCTCGGCTCCTTGTCTGCTTATCCCGGGTTCATCTGGATATTCCGGATTAGTTGGTATGAGGTATAACCCTGATCCTCCAAGACTACACCTAAACGCAATCTACTGAAGAGATTTGGATGATAGCAGTCATTTCCAATTAGGAAAATGGTCCCATAAAAAGGGTGTTGGTGACATAGTCCATATTATAGTACATAAAATGTACACATGTGCTAGGGAGACAGCCGTCACGCACAGTATGTAAAACACGTTCGTACTCCAGTAAGGTTGTCCAAATAGCCACAAAATGTATAAAACGCAATAGGTTTTCGCCATTTTGTGAAATAATTACCTATTTAACTCATCAAAGTCAAGACGTTATGCGTAAATAAATGGAAACATAGACTCTTCTTTCAGACTAGTTCCGACTTAATGGTGCGTGAATATACTCTGTTTCACCAAACAATGTCCTACTACAGTTCTCCGACGAACATTCAGGAGGCATTTTCTAATGCATTATCCATCATTTCGGTATAAACATCCCAGATTTGTAGTCGTGAACGTGTACAAAACACTACCGAAATTTGGTGAAAATCCAAAAACGCCCACACATCCAACTTTGTCCTGGATGTTTCGACAGATTACTGTAGAGGGTAATAAGTGGGTGAAACGGACTATACATCTGTGGTCGTACTCTGTTCGCTGATATAACCGTGTCAGTGGCTTAAAAACGCAGATAACGGTGAATTTCTTCGCCAACCAAACAGAAGCGCTTCTGCCTGAACCAGTTGGTTCGTTGAAGATCCGAACCAAATTTAGGCCAACATAGAGATTTAACGGCGAAACGATGCAATCAAATTCAACCAAAAAAGTTTAAATTGGTATGAGAAAAAATTATTTTCTTTCACTTTTTCACTATTAGTTTATTTTCATTATAGTATGTTTTCGAAACTCTTAGTTATTTAACTTAAACTCTACAAATTCAATAAGTTTTACATATATGAAAACGAACCTATTCAAGTGGTCAAGGCTAGGAATGGTCAACTGCGTAAAGTTTGGCTTGATTTCATGTCAGTTTGAGTACGCAAACGGTTCGGTTTTCTACCGAACCAGCTGGTTCGTGAAGAGTCGGTTCGGGAAGGAATTATGCCGAAAACACCATTACCAAGCCACTCCAGTAGCAGTTTGCACGAGGGAGAGGGCAGGTCAGAGAGACGCAGACTGTCTCAGCCTGTCTGCCACCTCATTGACCTGCATGCTCTCTCGCATTTGTAACTGGCACAGAAAATTGGCGCCAATGTTTTCAAACGATGAAGATTCCGGTGCAAGGTGATTTTCCGAATTCGTTACAACATTTGAACGGAAATTTACTAGAGGAGTGATATTTTCTCTGAAACACTCGACCGAAATTGCATTGCGCAGTTACGTGTGAGAACTATATCGGTTCTTCGGTTTCAGTGCTATGAAACGTTCCTACCATTACAGTAATGATAAAATGATGAAAGTATTAATAGAATAATCTAATTTTCTCGTAATGATATATTACGTGCAGTTTAGGTGTTTCGCTCCGTGAGTCCACAGCCTATACTATCCCCGTGGGACTTGGTAATTGCAATGATCATGTAAACATATGATCTCTAAAGCGGGCGAATTTCTCATTCAACCCGGTACTTCGTTACCCCTTCCCGGTAACCATAAATTGGGTAACTTGGTTAATCCTTCTGCTAACCACTAAGTAACCCTCAACTCTCCGAAAAGACATCGTAAAAACTCGAGAGGAATCGTGCACTTTGTCATTGCACGTTTCTAAGCTCTGCTGTGTTCAATATGTTCCACGTGACTGTGCAATTGACTGACAGTATACTCTACACTTCACATGTCTCCCATTATGAAAATATGATTCTCATTTGTTTCGTTTTCACGTATCTGGGTTGAGCTGAGTTGTAGTTCGAACTCGGTACACAACTAGATCAAACTACAAACACATCCGGAGAGTGTAACACACAGTTCGTTTCATTCCCAGCCCACTGGCACATTGCCATTCTAGGCACATTGTCATGCTCAGACAATTCCCAGCCAATTGGCCAGCCACTTTTCTATTGGCTGAGCGAGAGAGTGTGCAGGTCAGAGAGACCCAGATGTCTGCGGCCTCATTGATCTGTACACTCTCTCGCTTTTGTAGCTGGCCAATCGAAGAAAATTGGCGCCAATCGTTCTGAGTGGTGGATGGAGGAATGCGTAGACTATATAGGTCTTCCCACTTCCATTGAGAGCTTGGCAGCGTGTCAATGGGACAACCTCTTCAAGTGACAAAATGTTCGTGAGTGGTTGTACAACCTCGTTACAGCATGTGAGCAATATGACTAACTGGATAACAGATATTTCCTCTGAAACACTCGACCGAAATTGCATTGCGCAGTTACGTGTGAGGACTTTATCGGTCCTTCGGTTTTAATGCTCTGATACGTTCATGCCGTTAAAGTCATAATAAAATGATCAAAGTATTAGCAAACGATTTTGTTTCGTAATGATAGATTACGTGCAGTTTAGGTGTTTCGCTCCGTGAGCACACAGCGTATACCCAGTAGCCCCGGGGAATTCAGAGATCATGTAAACGTATCAGCTCTGCGGCGTGTGCACTCAAATCCCAAATAAATTATTCCTGCCTGCGTCTCTTTGGAAGTACGCTATTTCTCTGCTCTCACATCCCTGATATAAGAGGGGAGTGAAAGAGTGCACCGAACGCAGAAAATAGAGGAGGTCCTGGGATCTTCTTGCCCACCTATACTATAAGTAAATTGAATAATAACGTAAATTTAGCATTATATTGAAGAATCGTGCACTTTGTCATTGCACGTTTCTGAGCTCTGCTGTGTTCAGTATGTTTAACGTTACTGTGCAATTGACTGACAGTATACTCTAAACTTTACACGTTTCCCAATATGAAAATGTGATCCACATAGGTTTCTTTTACGTATAGGGGTTGACCGAGACTGAGTTGTGGTTCGGAACTCGAACTACATAACTAGATCAAACTACAAACACATCCGGACAGTGTAACTAATAGTTCGTTTCGTTCCCACTGAGATCACGTGCCAAGTTTTTGGATGCCTTTTTTTCTCAGAGAAAACATGAGTATTCTAGAGACATTTTTGTATTGCCTGTCTTTATGAAACTGAACAATCGCTAACAGAGGTTTGCAGTTTTTCGAAAAACTATGAAGTAGTGAAAAATTGACTGGAATATTCATTGGAAGTATACATTGTTCATGCTGGCTTCGAATTGAGCCAACCTCATACTCTGGTGTCATATATTAAAACCTAATAAAACATATTATATAAATCTAGTTTACGTGCAATGTGGGTAATTCGTTTTGTAGGAACACAAGAACACACTGTCTACTCAAGCTAATCAAAATCATGTCATATTTTGATAGCGAGACTAGTCATTTAGAGGGTTGATTACTGTTTTTCTACGCAATTTCCTAGCAATTTGCGGGGTCGGAGGAAGTGGAGAAACTTAATTAGGAGTTAAAACTGTTCGATTGGATTAAGAACGCGGTAACTGTTCCGGCGAAACCAAGCTTCGTGAATTAAATTTGCTCATAAAAGTTTGGAGGGACCAACGTTAACAGAAGTTTGCATTCTGGTTCGGGAAAGAGTTACTCTAAGAACTGTTTATTGAAATACTGTTATTCAAACGCAATAGCCTATGTGTATAGTTCCACTCAGATTGAACATTACCGGCTACAAAAGTGGTTAGAAAACATTTAGAGAGCACTGTGGAAAGATATTCTGTACGATGGGTGTGGGAAAGATGTAGACTATCGTGCGCAGATTAGTTTTTGTTCAGAGGTCTGCAGACATTCCAAAACGGTTTATTACATTTTTCTTCAAAGTATGTCGACCATTTTATCAAATATTTGCATGAATCACTGCAAGGGCAACACATCTACAAGACATTAGGTTCACGCTTAGGGTTGTTAATCGAGTTCAAAATTTCGAGTTTTCGAGTTTTCGAGTTTTCGAATTTTGGAAAATTTCGAGTTTTCGAGTTATCGAGTTTTCGCGTTTTTGGAAAATTTCGAGTTTTCGAGTTTTCGAGTTTTGAGAAATTTCGAGTTTTCGAGTTTCGAGTTCGACTCAACTCAAAATTTTCGAGTTTTTTCGAGTCGAGTCGAGTTTCGAGTTCGACTTTAACAACCCTATCACGCTCCAAGTAAAATTTGTTGAGAGGAGTTAGAGGGCCCAACGTCTCGCGAAAATGGCTTCCGTGCTCGGCGGCGGCGGTGACAGAAGTGTCGGCCTCCTCAAATCTCGACATAGTTACGCTCGAAATTTACTTATTCCGAAAATACTTACATTGTTAAAAAGCTATGAGAAAGTTGAGGGATACTTATTTTTCAGGTATGTCTGAAATTTGAATATTACGTGTGAGAGGGCCGAAAATGGTCTCGCAAAAAATCATGGATAGACCGGTTTCGTGAAAATACAAATGGCAAGCGAGTTTAAGGCAGGGTTCATACTTCCTGTCGCTGAATTAGGCGACAGCAGCAGTAGCATTTTAAAAATGCTGCTGTCGGTCATATTGGCAGCAGCAATGTCGCTTGATCTAGCTACCAACAAGTATGAACGATTAATTGTTCGATTTGTACTAAATGTCAAATTTTGGTCAAAAACCATGATCTTTTTCAAAAATGGTAGTTTTACTTGATAATTTTGGTCTAGATTTCTCGGAAAACCTTATTGCATGGTTATTTGGTGGAAATTTCTATCATGATACAATGAGTGGTTTTCTTATAAGATCCAATGTTTTACTCTCGATTAATGATTTATTTTGTTTTAAAACCAACTCCAAGTTCGAAAGTGTGATTTTCCAAGTTTCGATAAACTTACATAAGAATAATTTGTTTTGACTGCTTTAGATAGTCAAAAATCAGGTTATTTTCCACCCAATTACCGGTGAACAATAATGATACAAGTGATATATATTTTAACTAAGTTAGTAAATACCATAATAATCATTCGAATTTGAGAAATTGGAGGAATGAAGAAAAAATTAAGCAAAAACCAATCAGCGACGCGTCATGTATTTTATTAGCTAGTAAACTACACTTTTCGCTGAATTCGGCAGCAATTGTCGCCGAATTAAGCGACAGCGACGTGATTTGGCAACAAAAAAGTATGAACACCCAGTTGGCGACGCGACGTCGCTGTAGCGCAATTCGGCAACAGGCGACGCGATCGATAATCATGATTTGTGTATTGTCGCGCGTGTTGCCGAATTTAGCGACAGGAAGTATGAACCCCTAAAATAGAAAAGTATATTGGACTCGCGTGATCGCGTGCAAAATAGAATGGTTAAACTCAATCTCAAAACTCGAATCGACTCGAAAAAAACTGGAAATCTCGCAAATTTGAACTCGGCTACAAACCTTAGCTCGGAAATTTTCGGTATTCCACAACTAATCCTCTGCCTAAGAAGGTGCTTTTCATGTGCTCAAACAAAATGAAAATCGTACCATTAACATTGTACAATTCAAGGAATCCTCGAACTTTTTGTCAATTTTTCCTAGAACATAGTCGATTGTGTTGTTTTCCTTACTCCAAAAGGCTCCACATGTTCTTGTTTTTTATAGGGAATGAAGTAGAACAATTTCCAAATTGGTTTTTTTCATTTTCATTAGCTAACAGCGGAACACGTATGGCTGACTCTAGGCAAGATAGACTGCATGATCATTGTATCATTCTATCTGTTGTATTTGTCGTTGGTAGTTTTCGACCCCCGCTTCAGTTACAGATCAAACTGTCTATCAATAACTAGCAAACAATAAATCTCGAAATCTTATCCTATATTCTATTCTCACTATTCTCATTAAGATTCAACGGCGAATCGATGAAAACAAAATTTAAACCAAAAGTTTTAATTACCATAGGAAATTTTTTTCTAGACCAACTGTTAAATTTATTGTTCATTATAACATGTTTCTGAGAATTTTAGTCGATTAACTTGAATTATAATAATAATATAACATTAACATTCAGTTTTTCTAATTTTAGTGTGTGCTTCTCTACGAATCGACGCGAAATCTCAACTTCGTTCGATGCAAAACCAAATTGTCAATCAATTTCAACTCGAGCTATACCAATCAAAGTGCACACACCGATTTTTAACTGATGTGTGAAAATAAAGGGTTCGTATTATCAAGCTCTACATTTATTTCGTTCTATCTCAATTGCAATCAGAATTAAAGAAGGACGATTATGTGATCCGAACCCAACGATTCAGTCCTTTAAAATGCAATACATTTTTCAATTGCAGTTTAAAGGACCGTTTACATGGGATTAGTCCACATGATCGTCCTGTTTTAAGCTTCGGAAATACAACTATAACACTTAGTAACATCCTGATTATCAGAGTCATGTGTGTTAGGGTTATGACTTAATTTTAGTCTGTTTGGTGTGTTATTCGAGGTTAACTACTTTTCCATTCAACCAATCTTCAATTTATCGAGTGTCTGTAAAATGTTCTTTTTTGATGAAGTGTGTTTCGTTCGTTTCATTTCATGGTAATTCATGTTCGAATCAAACGAAAAATCGAACGCTTTACATGAAAAAAAAACAACACAATGCTAGCGAAGCCAGTTACCTCTAATGGTATGTCAGGTTATTGTACTAGAACAGTATTTATAGTGAAATCAGTTGGTTTACGACTCAACAACAACTGTTAAAAATACGGTTTTCGGGAGTTTACTGAATTCACGTCAGTTGAAAATGAGGTACGTCTCTGCTCAGAATTTGAATTTCACATCATTCCTCTGATCTCCTACAGTATACATTCGAATTGAAAAAACTTTCCAACTTCTTCTAGTTCAGAGAAACATTCAACAACAAGTTACCAAATTTATCATATTGAAATTGGTTTTTTCCAGATCACCCGTCGCACTTTTTCTACTTGTTTCTTTGGCAGTAAGACACTCCGACAGCCAACTTTTTCTCAGTGGTGGTAGCAGTTCGGGTTTGCTAGATCTCCTGGGAGGAAAAAAGGACGGTTCGCTCATAAAATTACTCGGTGTAACAACAAAAGAAGACCACTCAAACGGAACAGAACCACATAGTTGGAACTTCGACCTATCTGAAGGACTAACGGAAACCGCAGATATGTATGATATGCCAGAGCAATAAATACTCATGTCCTTCTTGAATGTCATGTTTCATACTGTAGAGTTCATTAATTTGTACTAATTCGAGTACACAGGAGATAGTGGGAAACGATAGCGAGAGTAGGCAGTCAATCTCATTTTGATTGGCGTTGCAAAGTTGAAATATGTACTTAAAAATAGGGAATCTTGATAAACTTTGAAAAGTTCTAGTGTTCAAATGGCTAGAAGTTTTATATTCATAATTTAGGATTTCCACATTAATCGAAAACGACTACAAGATGTAAGAACTTTGTGAGGGTTATACGTGTTCTGTTTTCTTCTGTTCACCGAAATGTTTCTCTGGGACTATTTTAAAATCGTGGCAGGGCGACCAAACGTTCAATCAGTTCGCACCAAGACATACTTATGGATGGGAACCTTTATAATACACTAATTATGCATTGTTACACCAATTTATTGTGTGACCGAAGAAAACTATAAAAAGCGGTTGGCGGGATGTTTTTATTGACTACCGACCTCTCACTCTTAAATGAGGTAGTTTTCCTTTTCGAATCAAATATATTCACAAACAGTTCTGTTATTCACGAACTTACTCGCATGAAAACTGAGGCCGTAATTAAGTATATTCCCATGGTCGAAAATCAGTTGCGTATCTCTGATCATGCCAATTTGGCTAATAATAACTTGCAACATTTTTTTATTTGAATGATTGATCCACGATTTCCAGATAAAGGTTTGTTGGTAATTGACCAAGACGCGGTCGGTTGGTTCAGGCTCGGTCGGCGCATGTCCAACTGGCGGTCGGTGGCGGTCGGTAATGAACCAGTATAGGGAATCGTCTAACTGCGGTTTTTCTTACCGACCACCAGCTATACACATGCCGACCCTAACTCTCATCACCGACCGCCAGTTGGACATGCGCCGACCGAGCCTGAACCGACCGACCGCGTCTTGGTCAATTACCGGTTTGTTCACAGCGAACCAACGTTAACCTTAAATTGTTCACGAACTCAACCACCAACCAAAAACAGATTATTGTTATGTCGACATATATGGTTGAAATTCAAGTTTGAAACCTGTTGTAATGAGCTAGGCCTTCTGCATCATAGTCAAAGTTATTGACAAACTTTTCAATGGGTTGGTCACGAACTCAATCACTGAATTATAACTAAATCCGTTTTCAGACAGCTGTTACATCCCAACTGTTACATATGAACCTTCGTCTCTTCCAAAAGACGTTGTTTTATTTCTCTCCCATCTCGCAATTCTCACGAAATAGTGCGTGAAGCGAGAGAAGCAGAATGTGATTGATATAATAATCACATAATATTAATGATGATTTTTACTGCTCGCTTTTTTCGCAACGATCCCAGAAGGACGCGTTAAACTACAAAGTACAAATAAAAAATCGAATGCGCAACCAGATCGGTAAACCCATGAATCGAGATGTTTTAGCAACTGTACAGAGTTGGTTCTTCCCAAAATTAGCATGTATGATGTATTTCGCATTATTCCGCTGTGTTTGTAGTTTGATGCCGTTCTTTGGTCAAATTTCGCGAGCAATGGCGTGCATCGATATGGAACTGCAACAAAGATTTTAGTCACGTCCTATATTCGATTTTTCAATGAACTCATCACTTCCAGAACTCTTTTCGTATTTCTGTTGGTCGCATGTCTGGCTGTGAACGATTGCAAAGGGTTTCCGCTGAAGGCCGGCCAAAAGAATTTCGGATTGGACTTGGGTGGTCTATTCGCAAAGTCCAAACCAGGACTGGCGAGCTTCAAGCTGGAACTGGGAGGCCTCTTCCGAAAATCGAAACCAGGATCGTCTGATTTCAAGCTGGAATTGGGAGGACTCAGTGGATTCGGCAGAAAACCACAACAAATACCGGCGCCGCAAAATCGATTCTCATCATTTGGATTTGGTTATTAAAGATGGAATAAAATTCATGTTCCTATTTTGATCCCATATCAAATCAAATCAAATATCTATCACAGTGTGTAATGACGGAACGAAAGTCTGAAACACGGAAGGTTGCCAAAAAAAGAGAATAGTGAAAAGAACATAGAAGAAAAAGATAAAATAATATTGTATAGATTCTATACTAAAGCGATTGCTCTGACGAATGTTCTCACTTAGCTACCGTATCAATACCAGAACCGCCTGTTGTATATGTGTTTTCAATTTCGATATGGTGCAATAAGGTCGAATAAAGCAATGAAGACGAAACTTGCATATATCAGAAACTCTGTGAAATGTCAAATCAGTAGTGAAGGTTAAACGAGTTATAAGGGTGTGAAGTTGTTGCGCAAAATCCAGTTTGTTTCCGTGTTTCAAAGTTTTTAATCATTACTTGTATAATGAGTTCACAATGGTTGTTTAAAAAAACATTACTATTCAAATAATCAACAAGAATGAACAGAACATGCTCACACAACCCTCCAACTCGATTGTAAACTTCTCTCACAAGTCTCTGATTCGATTTCTGTTTAGAAGTCACCGACAGGAATAGCAAACTGTTTTCTTGACAGTTTTAATGCTGAGAATATCACAGTTCAATGAATTTTGTCATTATTGAATGTTATTGTTTGAATATCAACAGCAAGTCAGAAATGTGTATATAAAATTATACAGTTTTATTCGATCAAATGACTAACAATGGCCACATAATCACAAAAATAATGTACATAACAAATGTTGTATTATGTACTCAAAGTCGACTGTGAACCTCATTTAGTTGGCGTGAGTACGATTCCTGCACCTCCCAAAGGGCGCATACCTGAAGGTTTAAAAATGTTCAAATTGTAATCGTGGCTCGAAGACCCTAATGTTCGAAAACGGGTACCTGGAGGAAGTCATTCAAAATTAAAAGTCATTAAAGTAAAAGACATTGAAAAGTAAAAGTCATTAATTCACTTTTAGTCAGGATTTGAAAAATACGAAAATTTTCAAAAACTTTATTTCTGATTCTTAACTGTTTGTGTACTTAATGACTTTTACTTTCTAATGACTTTTACTTCAATGACTTTTAATTTTGAATGACTTATTCTAGTTGCCTCGAAAACGCTATGTTCAATGAACGATTGACAATCTATAGGGAAGCACCACATGTAAGTTGTAGTTTGAACTCGCAACATCAGGGAAAGGTTGTCGCCCATGGCATGCCTGAATTTTGCCCACGGCATGCCTGCCCGACCATGGCGGGCAATGCCTAGTCAATGCCCAGACATAAATTGCCCGAATCGCTCAGGCATGCCTGTCTATTGCCCATGGCATGCCTGACGGGTCCAAATTAGTCCTGGGAACCCTTGATAGCTTTTTCAGTCCAAATTTCACATAATTATATTTCAACTCACTAAGACATTTTGTTTGGGATAATTTTATGACATTCTCACAAAATTTTATTATAAATCAATATGAAAACCTATATTACAGTTCAACAAATACAACGAATGCCTAACTCATGATAATATTGCAAATTACACGAATAAAAAGTTATGGGCACATAAATCTTTCAATAGTACAAAACTCATTATACAAGTTTGGTTTAGGCGGGTGAACAGGTGGGCGAGAAATGCAACTCAGTACTCTATTCTATATGACACTCGGGTGCCTGATATGACTCTAAGGTCAGCAAATACATACATTACCTAAAAATATCGAATAATGGAGAATGCGGTAATATGCAGTCTTAGTGACAATTCAGCACAACATAACATAGGTCAGATGTCAAACGGATTTACTAAGAATAATAATCGCATCTTACTGACATGTGAGCGCACTAAAAATACGCAAGGAAAGTTTGTAAAGCAGTGGTATTCAAAAAAAATGTCATGGAAAACACACTCTAATTAGAATAGTGAATAGCTAAAGTTAAAAGTCCCACTACTCAATTGAAAGGCAGGTTAAGAAATTGGGACGAAAAAAGAAGCATTCCATCTCGTCCAGTTACGTACGAAAAGTCGAACAGATAATAGTACTTTAAGTCTGTCAAAACCATGTTTCCATGTTTGGTATAGACGTATTGCTAAGTGTTTTTGATAATGTCACATAAAAGGACGAGCGGAGCTTCTTAAAATGCACAATCAAACTCTAATAATACCGTAATTCTGATCCACATGTGGTATTCCTCATTCTTCTATGTGCGGAAATCGTCAATTAAGAATGGTCGATGGTCGTATCTTCGCTGCTCGGCTCGAGACGAAATATTGTACATCTGCAAATATAAATAGAATCCAAAAGAAACTGAAGTTAATTAAGTCATTGAGTAATCTCCGCTTTCAAAACTCATTTTACATTATTCATTTTGTTGGCGAGAATTGCCAAGTTTGCTCGCAGCTTACTAAAAACAGTAATGGATAGATTTTAAGATGTGATATTTGCTATGGCACATTGTAGGTGTCCAATTATATATGAATATGAAGTGAAGGCGCAAAAAACCGAAAACCCATACGTCTGAATCGTTCAATGTCTTTCTACAAGTCATTTTCCCACTTCCCTCCCCCAAGACGGAGTCTGATTGCAAAGTTATTTGTTAATTGTTATGTTAAGCTGTCTCAAGTAGTTAAATAGTACAGGTTAGACAGCTGGGAAGCTACTTATACGCAATTATGAATATAGTGCCACAGCCAGCAAACATTACGCTAGCACATACCAAAGAGGTGTGACTATTCCACAAAAGGTAAACCGTTTCTGATATTGACCCAATGTTTTGCATGTTCTACGGCTAGTGGATATTCAGCCAACTTCGCTGGCGCATGTACGTTAGAAAACTCAAGTGCAGCGACTAGTGCTATAGGCAGAATTTAGCTCTGACAAGTGGCTTAACCGCATAAGGCACAACTCGAAATAGCTTGAATGAAGCAATAAGCAAAATGAATTCACAATCCTACCTGAGGGAACAGGCTTGGTTGTTCAGTTGTTCTTCAAATGTTTAATCAGCTAATTTACATGATGAACGCGTTTACAGAGAAGACTTATTGGTGCGTAGGAACGTTACTACCGCTTAACTTCAGTCAGATCTATACACCAGCAAAGTTCTAATTTCCTGCAGAGAATACCATAATTCATACGAATTGATGCCAACGTTAAAAAAGTGTGAATGAAGTGAAAAAGTCTGATTGCGGTCAGTTCGGTAAGCTACTACCCCAAACGGCCCAAACATCGGCTGTCCAGCTATAAGACCTAATAATACAATTGTTCTAACTCAATTTTAGCATGCTAAAGCCCTTACGACAACGAGCTTATAAATGAGAGAGCCGGTTTTGAGAAAACCAATATAAATACTTAATTTCATAGCAAAACGAAATACATCTTCAACATCAAATGAAACCCTACCTCCTATGAATCCATTCAGTCCATTGACCAGTCGTTTGACTTGACACGAAAGAGATGAGTACTCCGTACACTGGTCACATGATCTAGAAATGTCACATTTAAATCACACTGCACACTATAACATTCAAATGAGACTAACAAGTGAAAACTATATTAAAAAGGTTATGTGTTATTTTGAACCGAGCAGCATCTGTCGTATTCGTATCTCATATATGTGTATTACCGATTAGCAGTGAGTAGATCCGGAATTTAAACGCTGATGACCGTATACAATAGCTGTGCAACCTCTTCCGAAATACATTTTTAGTCGAGATCAGCTGATATTTGATTACCTAAACGTATTCGAAGCTGATATCTCAACAAAAGGGCAAGCAGAAAGTTGAGAATGGAATTTATAACCCACAAACTCAAAAAATGAAGCTAAAAACGAGATTTTCACTATTCCCGCCTCCCTTCACTTCGATTACAGAACTTGAGTGTTAATAACCAAATCATACAACGTGTATCCCCGCTAAATCTGAATAGTTTCCCAATGGGCGCCAACTGAACGATTACCATTTCAAAGAAAACTAGAAATCGAACAACCTTGCTGGTGTATGCATCCATCAGAGACAAATGTCAGGCTAATTTGCAGAATAATCACAAAAGTTATGGAAATGGGCTACTTTGGGATAATTAGCTCATTTTTGTTGCAAACTCATGCATTTTGACGTGTTCCAATCGATAACGGTTCGTTCGTTGGAATGGTCTCACTTTACTCGTTACATGGGTTTACGGACAAATCCCCCCGCCGCGTTGCGGTCGGACAATTCCCCCCTCTGCGCGGACAACTCCCCCCTCTAATTTTTCTCTTAAACCTGGCTGTTAATCGAACATGCTTTGAATTTCATTACATACCGACTTACCCTGTAAGTAAGCATGTAATATGAAGATTTTCAACGCGAAAACTTCACTTTTATCTTTGAGTTGAGGTTAAAAACTTACGTTATTCCGTGGACTTTGGTTAAATACTGTTTCATGTCATTTTTCGGCTAATAATAATGACTACACTAGGTCCACGAATGCTAATCATCTTATAGAGCTATTATAAACTATATGTTCTTGAATAAGAAAAGTTAACTTCGAAAAATGACCATAACTAGTGTAAAATAGGTTGAGGGGGGAGTTGTCCGAGAGAGGGGGGAATTGTCCGACCGCGACGCGGGGGGGATTTGTCGCGTAATCCGTTACATGAGCTAGCGACACGAAAGACACCCTTAACAAAGTGAATAAAAGTCCCACCTCCTATGAAATCCATTGAACCAGTCATCGCGACTCCATGAGAACCATTCTTCCTAGAGCTACGAACACTTGGTAGCAGCGTGCTCGCACTGGTGACAGGATCTATAAATGTAACATTAAGATCAAACCATCAAACTAAAGCAAAAAGCAATGAGCAACCATATATACACAAGAGTGAAATGCTAGTTCGATTCGATAGTTGTGGACCACACAGAATCTGTCGATATCTTATGTCTGTATTCACCCATCAGTAGAATGTCTACGGAAGGTTCTTTTTCTTTTGACGGAGAAAACTGTATACAACTGCTGTTTTAAAATTTAAAATTGAGGCAATCACGCCGTTACCGTTTGCCGGCTACTTCCGGACAGTGTAACGTCTTTCAAAATACACTTTCGGTCGAGATTAACTGTTATTTTATTTCCTTCACGTATTTCATAGGAAATAATATAGGCTAAGCGACATTTTAGGAAACGATAGCTTTGCTAATCCGAAAACTTAAAAAAATAGGCTATAAACAACGATAGTTGTAATATTCCCGTTTTCGTTCACTGCGATAACATAAATTTACTGTAAACAACCGAATCACACAAAAACACGGACAGGAATTGAAGAAAATATAAATATAAACAAAATTTACGGAGGGAAATAGATGACGCCGCTTCCAACGCGGTCGCCTAACAACGCGAATAGCTCCTGTAAACATCATACAGCCGTAATTTGGCGCGTTTGAAACATTTCGCCCATGGCATGCCGGCCCTTTCCCGGCATGCCCTAGGCAGCGATTTCTCCGAGATGCTAAATGCGCTTGAAAGCAACGATTGAAGATTTTCACAAGTTCTGATTTCTACAGACACAGCAAAACAATGAAATTCGTAGTACTGGTTGTGCTTCTGTCAAAAATTTACCAGTATTGCTGTGTGTTTCAGTAAACAGCACTAATTATATCCAGAGAAGAGTGATATTTCGAAAATTTGAAAACTGATAAAGTCTATTCAGTTCATCCCTTACATACCAAGGCTCAGAAGATTTTCTCAAGTTCTGATCTCCGTGCTGAGTGTGAGAGACAAACAAGTATATAACTGGAGAAGTGGGATTGAGAAAAACAGAAAAAGGAAGATAGAAAGAGAAAAAGGATCATTACCTGCTCGCAAACCGAGTCGAAATTGTCCTCATTGTAGTTTTCCATCAGTTCGACACATCTGTCGGAGATTTTCTTGATTTGTGTACCGAGATATTCAATACGGGCGTCGCACTGAAACATTCCATTTCATTTCTAGAAGTAACACAATTATAATCGGTATTGACAGTAACCTAGGAAGCATTGACTCCTCACTTCCTTCAACTCTCCGAGTTTGAACTGCAAATCGCAAACGTTGAATATTTACCCCCCCCCCCCCGCTCCTCTCCTAGGTTTCTCACGTTAGCAAATATTGGACTCAATCAACCATAATGATTTTAAACTAGACCGCAATATAATATCACCTACAGCTAAATCGCTCAACGCAGAAATAAACTAGGTTTGAACTGACAGGTGGTTAATGGTCATTAGAAACTTTGTTCGAAAGACCAGCTTCATTTTCCTTCTCGAATATGTGAAATCAGTTAGGTAGCTATAAAACAACTCTGCCTCACCGGATTTCTCAACTGCGTTTCTTCTTGCTCGGGAAAATCGATATCCATGGTATCGATTGAGAATTCCGATTCGAACGACATAGTTTGGCGAATCTGCGAACAGAATGATTGTATGTACATGTTCGACAAGAAAATCATATGAAAAACAACGTGTTAAACATGCCGAAAATACAAACAATGGCGCTGTTCCGGTAAAGTAACTTGTATTACGAGTGGTAATTCACGTTTAACGAGTACTCGTGTAATGAGCATTGAAAACATGTGAAAGTTTTTCGCAATAGAATGCTCAATAGTAGGGTTGTTAATCGAATATGAAGAACTGTTTTCCTATTTTAGACTTTTCTATTTTGGCGAAACTTTGATTTTCGATCTCAAGATCGAAAAATGCGACTTTTTTCGATCTTTGAACGATTTTCGATTCCGATCTTAACAACCCTACTTAATAGGCATTCCAGTGTGAGAAAATTGTAGTGTGATGAATTTTAAACAGATTGAACAGAGTGGTTTGTAAAATAAATTTTAATTTCAATCCTGTAGTCAGTGAAGAGTGTCATAAGGTAAAACTGTTCTTAATGTGAAATAAAACACAAAAACGGGGTACTAGTCGAAGTTGAGACTGTTGCACCGCAACTAGTGCTACACTGCTGTGAATGACTGGAGTTCCGCTAAAAGGTGGGTGTAGACTTAATTTGCTAATTGCCCGAACCACTATTTCGGTATGTGCTGACGAGGTCAGTTGGACATTGGGAAACTACGATATGAGATACCTATAATCTGTAATTAGAGCTACGATAACTAACCGCTTGTTAATTGGAGAACAGAGTTTCTGATGACATTGTTATCTCATCAAAACGATTTCAGAACTTCTGGGAAAGTAAGTGTTGTCTTGAAAATGCACCTTTTGCCCAACATCACTCATTTGTGAAACAATTTGGAAAGTCTTAGGTTTTATTTCTATATCTGTCATCTTAAAGGTTTGTCATGTTAATTAAGCTTTCAATCGGTGAGGACTATGGGAGAAAAAAACGATATGAAATTTTACGATTGAGAAATTGGAAGATCGATGGTAAAAAAGAGATGTTTTCCATTCCAGCGAGGGGCCATGACTATTGATTTTGAGACGTTACTGCTGTGTTTGTAGTTTAACACTCGGAATCGTAGCTCGAATATAGTCTGTTTCACCAATCGATGTACTCCTACAGTAATCCGTCAATTATTCAAGGGAGTGTTTTCTAATGAAAAAGTCATTACTTTAATTTCAACTTTTCAGAGTTAGTAGTAGTACATGCAGAAGACACTATGAACATTTTGAAGCGTTCTGAATACGCTAATATAGTAAACTTGGACCCGGAAGTGTTAGCAGATTACTGTAGAGGGTTATAAGTGGGTGGAACGAACTATGTTGCAGGTGTATGCAAATCAAACTACAAAGATAACCTCATACAGCAGAACATCGAATACTTTAGTTCATGATTGAGGCAGTAGAGGGGAGTTTGAAAACACACTTCAGATTTCCCTTATACCTGTTCAAAAGTTTCTACACAGTAGAGACTAAGAATACTTATTGAGAACCAGAATAAGTTCCATAGTAAGTATCTTTATGTGAAACATAATTGTGCGAACAGCAAACATGAAGTCAAACACTTCATCTCAACACAGATTATTACTACTTGATAAGACAGAAGTGTTTTGAATGAGATAACCCATCGTGCAACCAAACGAGGATTCAAAAGGACCAAAAGTGAATTCAGTATCCGACAGGATAGTTGAAGTCTAGTGCTCGTCCATCCACCGCGAAACGAATGTAATCATTTTGTCTGTGTCCCAATTGGGTGGCCATCGCAACTTGGTCGTCGGCCATGAAGGCATTCTCAGGTATGAATGAATGAATGAATATGCAATAGCTTTTAAACTCATGTGAGCTAAATATTCAACTCTTAAAATGTTATTTTCCAAAAGATGGACATTTTGGCCCGTGTTCAAGTTTGCGACGTCATGGCGTCGCAAAAAATCACGTTTTTCCACGTCGAATGTCGGATAACTTCAAGTTCAATTGAAATAGCTTTTAAACTCATGTGAGCTAAATATTCAACTCTTAAAAATGTTATTTTCCAAAAGATGAACATTTTGGCCCGTGTTCAAGTTTGCGACGTCATGGCGTCGCAAAAAATCACGTTTTTCCACGTCGAATGTCGGATGACTTCAAGTTCAATTGAAATAGCTTTTAAACTCATGTGAGCTGAATATTCAACTCTTAAAAATGTTATTTTCCAAAAGATGGACATTTTGGCCCGTGTTCAAGTTTGCGACGTCATGGCGTCGCAAAAAATCACGTTTTTCCACGTCGAATGTCGGATAACTTCAAGTTCAATTGAAATAGCTTTTAAACTCATGTGAGCTAAATATTCAACTCTTAAAAATGTTATTTTCCAAAAGATGAACATTTTGGCCCGTGTTCAAGTTTGCGACGTCATGGCGTCGCAAAAAATCACGTGTTTCCACGTCGAATGTCGGATAACTTCAAGTTCAATTGAAATAGCTTTTAAACTCATGTGAGCTAAATATTCAACTCTTAAAAATGTTATTTTCCAAAAGATGGACATTTTGGCCCGTGTTCAAGTTTGCGACGTCATGGCGTCGCAAAAAATCACGTTTTTCCACGTCGAATGTCGGATAACTTCAAGTTCAATTGAAATAGCTTTTAAACTCATGTGAGCTAAATATTTAACTCTTAAAAATGTTATTTTCCAAAAGATGGACATTTTGGCCCGTGTTCAAGTTTGCGACGTCATGGCGTCGCAAAAAATCACGTTTTTCCACGTCGAATGTCGGATAACTTCAAGTTCAATTGAAATAGCTTTTAAACTCATGTGAGCTAAATATTCAACTCTTAAAAATGTTATTTTCCAAAAGATGGACATTTTGGCCCGTGTTCAAGTTTGCGACGTCATGGCGTCGCAAAAAATCACGTTTTTCCACGTCGAATGTCGGATGACTTCAAGTTCAATTGAAATAGCTTTTAAACTCATGTGAGCTAAATATTCAACTCTTAAAAATGTTATTTTCCAAAAGATGGACATTTTGGCCCGTGTTCAAGTTTGCGACGTCATGACGTCGCAAAAAATCACGTTTTTCCACGTCGAATGTCGGATAACTTCAAGTTCAATTGAAATAGCTTTTAAACTCATGTGAGCTGAATATTCAACTCTTAAAAATGTTATTTTCCAAAAGATGGACATTTTGGCCCGTGTTCAAGTTTGCGACGTCATGGCGTCGCAAAAAATCACGTTTTTCCACGTCGAATGTCGGATAACTTCAAGTTCAATTGAAATAGCTTTTAAACTCATGTGAGCTAAATATTCAACTCTTAAAAATGTTATTTTCCAAAAGATGGACATTTTGGCCCGTGTTCAAGTTTGCGACGTCATGGCGTCGCAAAAAATCACGTTTTTCCACGTCGAATGTCGGATGAATTCAAATTCGATTGAAATAGCTTTTAAACTCATGTAAGCTATATTCAACTCATAAAAATGTTATTTTCCAAAAGATGGACATTTTGGCCCGTGTTCAAGTTTGCGACGTCATGGCGTCGCAAAAAATCACGTTTTTCCACGTCGAATGTCGGATGAATTCAAATTCGATTGAAATAGCTTTTAAACTCATGTGAGCTAAATATTCAACTCTTAAAAATGTTATTTTCCAAAAGATGGACATTTTGGCCCGTGTTCAAGTTTGCGACGTCATGGCGTCGCAAAAAATCACGTTTTTCCACGTCGAATGTCGGATGAATTCAATTTCGATTGAAATAGCTTTTAAACTCATGTGAGCTAAATATTCAACTCTTAAAAATGTTATTTTCCAAAAGATGGACATTTTGGCCCGTGTTCAAGTTTGCGACGTCATGACGTCGCAAAAAATCACGTTTTTCCACGTCGAATGTCGGATGAATTCAAATTCGATTGAAATAGCTTTTAAACTCATGTGAGCTAAATATTCAACTCTTAAAAATGTTATTTTCCAAAAGATGGACATTTTGGCCCGTGATCAAGTTTGCGACGTCATGGCGTCGCAAAAAAGCACGTTT
This sequence comes from Litoditis marina, assembly GCA_964036275.1. NCBI lineage: Eukaryota > Metazoa > Nematoda > Chromadorea > Rhabditida > Rhabditidae > Litoditis > Litoditis marina. The sequence goes on from OZ038434.1 coordinate 31,073,259, forward strand.
TTCCACGTCGAATGTCGGATGACTTCGAATTCGATTGAAATAGCTTTTAAACTCATGTGAGCTAAATATTCAACTCTTAAAAATGTTATTTTCCAAAAGATGGACATTTTGGCCCGTGTTCAGGTTTGCGACGTCATGGCGTCGCAAAAAATCACGTTTTTCCACGTCGAATGTCGGATGAATTCAAATTCGATTGAAATAGCTTTTAAACTCATGTGAGCTAAATATTCAACTCATAAAAATATTATTTTCCAAAAGATGGACATTTTGGCCCGTGTTCAAGTTTGCGACGTCATGGCGTCGCAAAAAATCACGTTTTTCCACGTCGAATGTCGGCTGACTTCAAATTCGATTGAAATAGCTTTTAAACTCATGTGAGCTGAATATTCAACTCATAAAAATGTTATTTTCCAAAAGATGGACATTTTGGCCCGTGTTCAAGTTTGCGACGTCATGGCGTCGCTAAAAAATCACGTTTTTCCACGTCGAATGTCGGATGAATTCAAATTCGATTGAAATAGCTTTTAAACTCATGTGAGCTAAATATTCAACTCTTAAAAATGTTATTTTCCAAAAGATGGACATTTTGGCCCGTGTTCAAGTTTGCGACGTCATGGCGTCGCAAACTACGTTACTAAACAACGCAAACAACGCAAACAAAAGCAAACTAAACAACGTTACATTTTCCCTATTTGTTCACAATGCTTTGCGGAACAACGGTTAAACTGTGTGCGAATTGCTTTGGCGTTAACATCGGGCGTAGCGCGGAGCGCTGCGCAGATTAGTTTTTATTCAGAGGCCTGCAGACATTCCAAAATAGTTTATCACATTTTTCTTCAGAGTACGTCGACCATTTTATCAGATATTTGCATGAGTCACTGCAAGGACAACACGTCTACAAGACATCAAATTAACGTTCAAAGTAAGATTTGTTGAGAGTAGTTAAAGGGCTCAACATCTCGCAAAAATGGCAAAAATGGCGGCGGCGACGGCGGCGACAAAAGTGTCCGCCTCCTCAAATCTCGACATAGTTACGCTCGAAATTTACTTATTCCGAAAATTCTTACATTGTTAAAAAGCTATGAGAAAGTTGAGGGATACGTATTTTTCAGGTATGTCTGAAATTTGAATATTACGTGTGAGAGGGCCGAAAATGGTCTCGCAAAAAATCATGGATAGACCGGTTTCGTGAAAATAAAATTATAAGAAGAGTTTAACGTGTAGTGGGAAAACGTTTTCCAATGAAGAACAGCTTGGTTTTTTCACATGTCTGAATGGCGGATTGGATAAAAGCTCTATTCACGCACGGCGAACAAAGGTTTGATTCCAGCCTGGAGCACAAAAGTTGCTCTCACTTGAACGAGGTTACAACTACGCCAATCGTTCTGAACTACGGCGCCGTTGAAAACTCCAACAGAACCTCATACCATTGCTTGTTTAGCTTATTGTTCAAATGTATCATTTTTATCAAAAATGACCGTTACTTCGTAACTGTACAAAAATATATGATTAGGTTAATGTGCTCACTAAGAGATGTACTCAAAATCGTTTCGACCCTTATTCAAGACGGTTTCGGGTTTTCTCAGAGGGTTGAAAAGGGGTTCGAGTACATCTTTTACTGAGCACATTAACCTAATCATACCATCATCGAAAAGTCCTAGTGACACAAGTATATTTTGTTCAAATAAAATAACCTAATGTATATCTACAAAAGGAGTTCAATTAATATAAAAAACTGGTGTAAAGAAAGTAAAGATTAGTTTTGAATGTACAAGAAATATGAAAGAAGTCCAATAAAAATATTTTGAGAAAAAGGCTAATCTCGCTTTTGTTGAAAAAAACGGTGTAAGCTAGATAATTGTGATTCGCAGTCAGAAGTTCTCTTTTCGGTAAGAAAAAACTCGGTATCCATTTTTTTCTGAAATTTTGAACCGAGCGAGATTAGACTTTACCTCAAATAATTTTTATTGGACTTCTTTCATATTTTTTGCTCACTTTTCATCCAAATGTTTACTCTCTTAACACCCGTTTTTTATACTAATTGTACTATCATCTCCATAACATATAGGGTTCGTTACACTCAAATCAAGCAGATACAGTATTGTACGCCCTACTGTATTTGTAGTTTGCACCCGGTGCGTTTAAGGCCTCACGATACAAATTGAGATTGAAAACCAAACTAAATCTCAGATTTGGTAATGTTTTGTAGGACTTTTAGACTAAACTTAATCGAGGACCTGGTCACATTCTGGCCACATAGTTGCCACTTTTGTATGTATAAACATAGTGCAGGTGACCCACACCGGGTGCAAACTACAAATACAGTAGGGCAGTACAATACTGTAAAACTAATCTTTACTGTCTTTACACCCGTTTTCTTTACTGTCTTTACACCCGTTTTTATACTAATTGAACTCTTTTTTTATAGTTACGAAGTAACGATCATTTTTGATAAAAATGATATTTTTGAACAACAAGCTAAACAAGTAATGTTATCAGGTTCTACAGAAGTTTCAAACGGCTCCGTAGTGCGGAACGATTAGCGTAGTTGTAACGTCGTTCAAGTGAGAGCAACTTTTGTGCTCCAGGCAGGAATCTAACCTTCGTTCGCCGTGCGTGAATGGAGCTTTCATCTAATCCGCCGTTCAGACATGTGAATAGGTATATTTCCCGGCCAATTCAGCTCGGGTTAGCATGCCAACCCGGCCCGGGATGTTTAATGCATACGACCTCAGATGGATCAGCTCGAAGGTGACCTTTTCATGAGACTTTGCTACTGTGCCAGGTCATCCACAAAAGCTCACGTACTGTCTACCAGCTTCCCGCAAGATGTAAAAATGATTTGAATGAACTTCGCAAACAAAGCTCATCACGATGAACACTTTTTATGCTCGCTACACCCAGCCATTTCGACTGAAAGAGGTTAAACTCACGTCATGAGCCTATAGAGTACACTACCCAATTATACCAAAAGTAGTAAACTCCCTTAACAGCCACCAGTTGATGTGGTCCTCAGTTATTTCACCCGAACTCCATCAAAATCACTTTTCGTCACGTACACTCTCGATTCTTCTATTGTCATGGTTTTTGGCATGCAGTACAGTGACTGTATCTCTGTGTGACATGTGCAACATGTTGTCACTATGTCACTGCAACATGTTGTCACTATAACACTATAAGCACTAGAGTGTTTAACCAATTCTCGAGAAAAACCATTTCAGTTCATATCCATTTTTTTTCTCTGGCTGTCAAAAACCAATTCGAATCCGATTTTCTCTTAACAAAATCAATTCAATTCAATTCTTAGGAATTGGCTTCACTCAAAAACCAATTCAACTCAATTCTTTGGAACTGGTTTTCAATTTTTTTCAATTCCAATTTCAACTCAATTCCATACCTTAACCACCCTGATAAGCACTGATCAAATCTTCGTTGTAGCATGTTTTAAATCGATACTCGCCACGATAATCAACCGGAATGCAACTGGAGCAAACTACTATAGTGAGCGCAACATTTATAAGTTTTTACCGCTTTCCGGAATCGAACCTGTGAGCAAACGTTTCGTGGCACGGCGCTTACCGCTGCGCTATTAGTGCACATAAAAATACCACTCCCTATACAACCCACTTTCACCACCCCTATACATCATCCCCCATTCCAAAATGAAAATAGAGTGTCTACCAGCTTTTTGAGTTCTCGGCTGAATGCAGAAAATGTACGGTAAGAGGGATTCAGAATCTAATGCGAAAATATCAAAACTTTTCACTTGTTCGTAATTTGAACACATTGCAAGTTTTATGATCCCACTGTGACAGTTCCATCAAAACAGTCACTATATGACTACATAACACACTGGATATAGGGTTCGCGATTCTCCTGCTGTGTTTGTACTTCGACCCCATCTACTTCCGGTCGACACTTGTAACTTGCGCTGACCAAACTACCAGAAAGACTTGTTCACCCCCTGTACAACCCACTATTCCACCCCCATACTTCATTCCCCATTCCACAATGAAAATAGAGTGTCTACCAGCTTTTTGAGTTGTCAGCTAAATGCAGAAAATGTATGGGCGACTGACCAGAGTAGGTGGTATGCAATAAAAGAATGCGAGAGAGTGTGTGAAATGGAGAGACGCAGAGAATGATGTGGGCGAGAGTGTTTTCGGTTGACTACACTACTTAGAGGTCACACAAATAATAGATGAGGGCGGAGAGGTACGAGAATAATTTGAGGTTATTTGTGTTTGGAAATAATGTAATGAAAATACGTACTAGTACAATGTGACAACACATCAGAATTCATAAATTTTCAATAATAATGTGCTGAATGCATGTAGTTTGCTCAGAATTTAGTTTAATTTGTACTATTGCAGTGACAGTACTAGTTGTACTCTGTTTCTTCTATCTAGTAATATCGAACCAAGATTTTTTTTGAGAATGTGACCAATCTTCGTTGTAGTTTGATCGCGAGGAACGCCATATATCACGAATTTGCTGAATTCTATATCTAACCGGGTTTTTTGGTAACCTTTTTTTCCGGTTACCTCAGTAGGTAACCGGTTGGTAACCCAAAATGAAAAACTGGTTACCTGTTTTTCTAACGCAAAATGTGGTTTTTACCGTTAGTTGAAACGGTACCTACCAAGGTAATCTGAAAAAGAGGTTACCAAAAAAGGGTTAGGTTACCTAAAAACACGGTTAGTTGTAGAATTGGCCCACAAATTTCGACCGAAAAGCACGGGATCAAACTACAAACACAGTGGAAGAGGGAAACATACTCAGTATACCTTTCAAAAGAGAAAACCTATAGTTCTTCTGGGTGATATTGAATCTATTTTGTTCAGCTGAAATCACTAGAATGTGCGTTCAAACTACAACTCTGAGCTAGGCATTCACAAAAACTGAATGAATTCCTAGTTTCAATTCTTGCAATCCAAGATATGATATGCACACTCTATTTCACGCTTCACTTATTGCGGCCGAACTTGCGGAATTCCTGCAGAACCCAAGGAAGGTACGCATGAGAAACTCATGACACCTATCATACCAATCAACACAATTTGGTCAGAATTCGTCTTCTAGAGCCCGCACGCAGTATCTCGACTTCCAGATGTGATTCTGCGTCTCCTCCAACATACGCTATTTCTTCGCTCTCTTATCCCGCTCGATCTGACAAAACAGTACGTCAAGCGAGAGACGCAGAATGGAATCCGGTTGCCGGGATATTACTGCATACGTACTTAGGTTTTCTATGATTTTGTAAGTGTTCGCCTCTCAATTAGCCACACGCACGTTTGCCTTAAATGGAACATTTTCTCAGAACTTTCTCAAATGCTTCTATTTCCTCATTATATTATGTCTAGCCAATCAGTATATAACGTTTTTCAGTGAACTCTTTGTACTTCTAATTAACATGTCATCAACAGATTCATCTGAAATCACGACAGGCTCTCAAAGACACTTCATCTGTTTTTGTGCTTAAAGGCACCGTTCGCTCTAATTTTTGAAGAAATAGAAAACTAGCTTGACAGTAGTTGTGAATCTGCTCGTGTGATGAATATATTGCTAAAACTTACGTTTATAAGGAAACTACGGTAACTACACAAAACTAGTAGTTAGTTTTATTAGTGGTTCTGTAATTCTGTATACTGTATTCCTCATTTGGAAGAGCTTATTCATGTTTTAGATAAACCTCACGCAATTTCTTTTATAGGGAAAAGTAACTTTATGTCTTTGAGGAAAATAGCAGCTACGTCTCTGTTCGACGAGACTAGATCATTTTAATGAAGACCAGAAAAGTTTGGCCCAAGCGAACGTTTCACTAGCATACATGGTGTTAACCTTTGATTCCTTGGTTTGTAAGTGATTAGGGTGCAACTGCCCGAAATCCTTGCAAAACCTGCAAATTCACTAGTCTTTTCTAAAAACTTAGCTCCTTGACTTTTAATATGCCCGAAGTCATTTGAATGTCCTCTTTTGACGTAATTTCTGCTCATTTTTCGCCTACGTGCCATAATTTTGTTCCTCATGGCCTCATGCTCATCGCTCCCCTTTTACGTGGTCAAAGTGCCACTAAAGCACCCTCTTCAGCTAACGAAGGGCTAGTAAAACAGCCAAAAAGATTACGTCATCACTCACTCATTTTTTATGTAGTAAATCTTCACAAAAATAGAGGTGTATGATGATTATAAAAAAAATCCAAACGCTTGGGTTATATGAATAAGTAAAAAGTTGACATCGGAAACAGTTAGACGGATAAAAGTAAATGTCAGTAAAAAAGTAAGATTTTAGCAGTTTTTGATGCTTCCTAAACCATTGGAAAGATATTTTGTATCTCCATCGAACACTATGTCAAAAGAAAGCGGATCACAGTAGTGTTGAACAGTCTGACTCGTGGAAGGTTTGGTTTTGATTCACTAAGAAATGCTATAGGATTTGTCAAACCGTCGTGGACACCGTACCATGGATTTTGTATGGGACGGGGTTTGGCGAGAGGCCAGCCAGTCTGCGCATCATTGATCTACACACTCTCTCAACTGCTGGCAAGTAATCAACGACCGCTCGCCCCGCATCGCTCGATCAATTGAACCCGCTGCTGTCTTTATGGGGAAAATGGCGACTATATTTGACTGAGCTCTTGAAGTTTTTATCAAAATAGATGCAAAAGTTTGTGATTGACTCTCATTCGGTTTCAAAGTGTGTATATGAGGTGAGTGAGAAAACGTGCAAGAATGTGTCAAAAAAAATTCGAGGTTTGAAGGATTCATGAAAAGTGTGAAAAAAATGTACCCAGTGACCAATCAATATACGATGTTTTCGTTACATCGTCCCAAGCCTACAAGGACATAATGTCCTGTTCTTTGTACAAGTCAAAGGTCATGGTTCTAAATTCAAAGTACATCTAACTCTCATCAATTGACGACATAATGTGGTTCATTTTCTGTGTTTTGCATCGGAAAAAGTTCGACCTGGACTAAACATTTTCTGCACCTGCCCTTCTCTAGGTGATATCATATTCGTCATTCAGTGAGCTGCGAGAACATCTCTCCAAATTAAGCCACGCCCACAAGTGAGTTCTCCTATAAAACGTTCCCCTGCGCATCTTTTGTGCATAACGCCAATTGTCTGTACCCTCATAAAATTTCATATATCCTCTTTCTGTATATCTCTATCTCTCTGTGTGCATCTCTCTCTCGCTCTCTCTTTCTCTCCTTCTCTCTTCCTTTTCAGCTCTCCTTCTCTCTTACTCTCTCTTTCTCTAGAGTAGTTTGTGACATTTTCCCGTTTCATCTCTAGGCTGTGAGAACACCAAAAGAGCGCTATGTTGCCGGTCGGAAATTGTGCGTTCGTATCTTTTACCACTCTGAACTCCCTGGGACTGGGACGTCGTAGCAGTCACGCAAAAAAACCCGCATTTTAGCTTGGTAGCAGACGACGTACGGGTCAAATTACTCAACGTAGCAGACGTCGTTGCACTCGCAATGATTGCTGGATTGCCACTCGTGAAGTAATCAGCGGTCCGGCCAGAATTAGATACGTACGTGCTGGAGGTGCCACTCTGCGCAACTCAGCCAATTTAGTTCATTCGAGCTAGGTTAAAAGCCGCTCTGACACACGAAAGAAGTGCTCACTTCGATTAGGTGTTAAAGAGAAAACATGCTTGTGCATATTCATTTGAAAAAAAGTGTATTTTTTTCAAAAAGAATTAGCATTGAAAGTTGAGCAATAATCTCATCTTTTCTCAATAATTCGGAGTGAATCAGTAATATTATTAATCAATTAAATTTCGGAATGGTCTGGGATCGCGCTTGCCCGGCTGATCCTGACTAACCGTCTGGGACCGTAGCAGTCAAACCGTCTGGGACGCGTAAACATCGCGTCCCGGACGGTCGACTGCTACGACGTCCCAGTCCCAGGGAGTTCAGAGCATAGAGTATAGTCGCCATTTTCCCCATAAAGACAGCAGAGGGCTCCATTGATTGAGCGATGCGGGGCGAGCGGTCGTTGATTATCTGCCAGCAGTTGAGAGAGTGTGTGGATCAATGATACGCAGACGAACTGGCCGCTCGCCAAACCCCGCCCCTTACAAAATCGATGGTACGGTGTCCACAACGGTTTGACAAATCCTATACTTATTTATATTTTTCTCAACACACGTCACAGTTCTAAAGCAACAAACAGTCAAACAACACACGCAGCGGGTCGGGTCGAGGCAGCATGCACCGTATAGTGCGTGCCAAATTCATGAACTTCTGTCTCTCGCCGGGATCGAACCAGAGAGCAAGAGTTTGTAGCGCAGAGCGATAACCACTGTGCTAATGAAGCACATAACGTGCAAGCTTTGGAATCGAAGACATGTGTGCGTACACAGCGGGAAGTGAGATATACAGTACTTGCTCGCCCTTCCGTGGGCAACGACTATATACGACGTAGGCTTTGGACAGAGAAGCATCAAACCCATAGTTGAGGACTCCTTGTTCTATTTCGGGATACAGCTAAGCCTTCGTGGTATGTTTTTCTTCTTTGACACTTTTCGACCACATTACTAGTGGAATTTCTGGCGAATAATACCGTTTTAAGCCCTTCTTTCTCAGAACCCCAAAAACAACTTTGTTTTGTGAACATCCAGTATCTAAAAATAAACTCGAGAATAAGTAATATGGCACCAGTAGAGTATTACTGGATTTTACAGAACGTGTTAACATAGGTTAAAAGTCAAGGGCCTAAAAGGTTCCGTCAGGACCGTGATTTTCGTAGCAGAAATAACCCTATTAGGGCCTAATAGGGCCGCGGAAAAATACTAGATTTAGTTTATTTGTCCTGCTCACCCTAGCGTACTTACTCGGAAAATGGAAGAAAATGTGGAGAGGTGCAACACAGTTGTTTTCAAAATCGATCAAAGCGTGGTCGTTACCAGATTCGCGGACCTTTTAGGGCCTTTTTGAGCCCGCACTTACTCGATCACCCGGAATCACCCTTTTAGGGGCTAATAGTCCTTTGAACTTTCACCTGAGAATGTAGTAATATCTTCAAAACTAGTGAGATATTACGCGAGCCATATCCGGCGAACCTGTGAAATGATTGGTTCAATAATCAGACGTTAAAGTATAGATCTTCGAGAAATCTCGGCACCTCACTCTGCGTACGTATGCTAGAAGATCCCGGCATCTTCATACCATCCTGCGTCTCCTCAAACACACGCTATTTCTCTGCTCTCACATCCCGCCGGGATGTAAGACACAAGAAATAGTGAGGCAGAGCGAGAGACGCAGGTTGGATTGAAGGGGCCGGGATCTTCTAGCATACGTGCCCGGGTCTACGGTACCAGATCTGTTGTTTACGTTCCTCACGAAACATTACTGTAACCCGCAATTCGTCTGTGGTGAGTTTTTATTTTGTACTCGGAACTGAAGGTAATAACACAATTACATGTTTGTTAGGTGCGCTCTAATTGCATATTCGTGAACCGTGATGTGATAATTTATACTTTAGCCACAGTTTAAGTGTGTCAACCCCTGAATTAGAATCAATTTATACATCATAGAAGTATAATAACATCTCATTAACTAAGTAAAACTTCCTGTTTCGATTCGTTTATAACTCCCATCTCTATTTCTCTTTCTCTCCCTCAATCTCTCTCTTTCTCTCTTTTTATTTCTCTCTATCTCTCTCTTCACCTCGCGCTTTTCTGCCCTTCTTTCTCTCACCTTCTCTCCATCATCTCTCTATCATTTCTCTGTCTATATCTTTCTTTCTCCCTTCTGTCTCTCTTCTCTTCTTCCTCTCTCTCTCTTTCTCTATGTATCTTTCTTGTCCCTCTTTCTTCATTTCGCTCTATCTCTTTTTCATTTTTCCATCTTTCCGTTCTGAAGATGTAAAAAAAATTAAAACCTTCCCCCCCCCCCTATACTAGTCAAAGTCTTCCAAGTTGAGAGAACATTCAAAGGATAGTATCTGTCTAAGCCTAAGTGTTAATCCTTGTTTTCATTATGTATCTCCAGCCACGAGTAGAATGACGTAATTGAACAAAAGAGTTAAGGTCTTGAAGGGATAAGTGAAGTGAATAACATTCACAGTGGATGAAATGCATTAGTATTCACGACGCATCATCATCAAGGTGTAACAATGAGTAGATAAAATTTGAGTGGGTGCCAAACTTCAGAAGTTGACAGAACACCAGGTGATACAGTGTGTCAAAACAAAAAAATAGCGTGTCAGTGCGGGAACGAATCTATAGTTTGTTTCACCCACTTATAACCCTCTACAGTAATATACTCCAACTTCTAGGTCCAAATTTTCTCTTCGAATTTCGGTAGCCCTTGACTGTTACAAACTTTGTAATTTTGGAATCAAAATATTGAATCGTTTCTTTGATAATGCTCTCTGAATATTTGACGGATTACTGTAGAAGGACATCGATTGGTGAAATATGGTCGTTGGAGTTTGAGTGAATTCCTCGATGTCGAAAAACCTCGACTGTATAGTCGTCGCCAACGGAAAGGCGAGAGGGTGCCGTATATATCAATTTCCGCTGTGTCAATTCCTGATCCCAACCCTTCTCCGTAGCGTAGTGATTAGCGCCCAGCTACGAATCTTTTGCTCGCAGGTTCGATGTCGGCGAGAGACACAAATTTATAAATTTGGCAATCACTATAAAACCTGATTTCGATGTGCTCCCAGTTTGCATTTTTCATACCATCCATAGAACACACGATAAACTAATCATTTTCCCAGAAACACGTGATTTTTTGAATATTTCATCTTGTTTAAAGTCAACACTATGGTTCGCTCCTTCCAGAGCAAGCCAATACGGTTGCCCTTCACCCCCCGCTTGTTTGTAGTTTGATCCCGTTCCTTTTCAGATGTTGTTCGGAATTGTGCTGTGTCGGAGCGACCAAACAACAACTTTTTCATCCTTTTCGTGTTTAAAGTAGGACGATTATGTGCTCCAATCTCGGCGCGTTAGTCCTTTAAACTGCAATTGAAAAATGTATTGCAGTTTAAAGGACTGAAGCGTTGAGATTGGAGCACATGATTGTCATTCTTTAAAAGCGGAAAATGATATAAGTTTCCCTGAACAAACTTATCCAGACAAACAACTATTGTTTTTTTTTCTAAAAGAAGGACGATTATGTGGTCCAATCGCAACGCTTCAGTCCTTTAAACTGCAATACATTTTCCAATTGCAGTTCAAAGGACCGTTGACACGGGATTGGTCCATATAATCGTCCTAATTTAACACGAATCAGCGAATTAGTGATGTTTGAGCAGTGTTTCGTCATCGCGCATCTTCAAATAGTCAGATTCTCCGAAACGAAACGTTTCTAGTTCGAATAGAGAGATTGTTCATCACGAGAAGTCACTAATGTATTCTCGGTGCGTATAAATTTGATTTTCGCCCGTTTGCGAGTAACGTTCAACTTTGCTCAAATCAAAAGATAGAAAAGTTAACAATTGTACAGCGAGGAACTCGGACATTCTGAACTTTTCCACGTGACCAATTTTTGCAGAATTCAATCTGACTAGTAACACCGAAAACCCTCTTTTCCTTATAAAAACCTCATTTTTATCAGCGAGTTAGCAAACAACGTTCCACGTCAATAGATGACTTAAACTACTAGTAACAAGAACATTTTAAAAGTAACTGGGTGTTTACAGTTTATATGCATTCTCACATACTTCTCAGGTTTCACGTGTTACGTAACTTTTTCACGTGAGCCAATTCCACGTGACCCTTTTTTCCAAAGAGTTCAATTTGACCCGTGACACGAGGCAACAACTTGTTATGGCGTGTGTAGTCACTTAACTCCTCTGTTGCTGAATAATTTAGATGTTTGCGAATCTATGTTATTAGGCGAATACATTATTCATTCATTTTCGTCACTTTGCAGAAGCAATGTTTTGATAGTAACCGAGAGTCGAGCAACATTTTGGATGAGTCAATCGGGTATAGACCTTGCGTGTGACTCAATTTCTTCAAACAGCAAAGCGTGTGCTTCAATTTGTGCTGTGTAAAAGCGGAACGAGCGATGTGGTTTCAGCTTGCAATATTTGTAGTGTGATACCGCAGGACAGTTGTGCAGAAATTATGCTGTGAACTCATATTACTACAACTTTCAGAAGTCGTCTGAAAATAGGCATTAAGCTTCAATCTCCTTCAAGAATCAGGTTGGTGTAGTGGTGTGCGCCACCGTATCTTGTTCTCGCAGAGAGAAGTCGATCCCTTGTGGAAACACAACATCCAGAGGGAAAGGTTCCGCACCGTATAGCTTGACTGCTGCGAGCCTAGGCTCGCGTGAAATGCATTGACCTTTTCAGAGATCAAACTACAACTGTTCAGTTCAAAGATCAAAGTACAAGTCATACCCCAGCTTTTGCACATAGAATAGCTCGACTGCTGCGAATCTAGGCAAGCGTGAAATGTATTAACACACGGCAGGTAGCCAAAGGGGTACATCGTGTAATTTCGGGAATTTATGATGAGCGATTCAACGCACGCACGGTTGCCCGCATTTTATAGCTGAAATGGGAGCGATGTTGCAGAATTGTATAGTCATGAATATTTATAACAATAACAATAATAACATTGATAATATAAAGTTTGTTTGCATAGATCTGCTATAGCTAAAAATGGGAGCTATGTTGCAGAATTGCACTATAGACGGCGTGGGAACTATGTCGGTAGTATACTGTCCCCAGACTTACTGATGTGTATCGAGTGTCAACTGTAGCTCTAGCCACACCAACAAACCTATCATATGCCTCGGCCCCCTGACCTAAGACAGCGTAGAGGACGAGAGGCCGAAACGGTGTATCCTATAGTAATCTTTAGTTACAGTTAATTTTAGATAGTAAATCTTTGTATCACTGTCCTATTACATTTATATTAAACTTATTTTATTTATCATATTCTACATATCGCGTTTTCTTTCCACGGTTTATTTAAATACTGCGAAAAGCAATATGCGTCTCAACCAAGAAAAAAGTCCGCTTCCAAACTTGTAGAGTTTCCATGAATTGTTCCTTGAACTCTGCTGCACTTTGCGGGGGTCGCAATAACTGCTGTGGTACAGTTATTTTCGAAGGTGTTATTTCCAATTCCACCTGCGCTGTACTTCCGGATATTAAAGAAAGGTCGGTTGCACCGGAAATTCCGGGAAACAGTTGCAAAACCCAACATCTTTGCAGAGACTAGATCTTTGTTCTGATTTTTTCGTTTCCTACTTTTGCTGTGTAAGCGAATTTCTTGTCATACACTTATTTCATAACTATGAGAGACTGGTCGAGCGGTTGTCATTTTCACGCACTATTACCGCTCATTTCTCCATTGGTTTTGCTAGTTCGCGCTCTCTTTGTGGGAGTTTTTATTTTCAATTTTTGAACACTTACAATTTTGAACAACGAACAACCCAAAACCCAATTTGCTGAACTCTGATACCAATCCTAGTAATTGACTGACGAATTTTCTGACATACCACCAACTCAACCCAATTTAGTCTCCACGATGCCTTTTTAAGCGTGAAAGTGTGGCCTTCCGAAAAATGTGAGCGTACTGTGTTTTTCAGTTTCTGATGTGTACTACGCCAGACAAACTGGTCTTATACTGACGTGGCAAGCTCAGTCTTCTTTCGCTGTGTTTGTAAAGTTAAACCTCTAACTTTGAAAACTTATATCTACCATATCGTACTTATTCCTCCACCTGCACTCTGATGTACAGAAAAGACTAGGCCTTTGAACACCGGAGTAACTTAACGAAACTTTCACATTTGCAGCCTGAATAAATGACAAAATACACGCCCAACTCGCCTAGAACCCATTGAGTACAGTTCAAAACATTTTCCATATACGTTTCGGCCGTAATCTGTGGGTCCCTCTTTCTTTGTTTCTCCAGTTTGTTTTGATCTATACGTCACTGTTGATTGAATATTCCACGTGAGCGCGTCTTCAAAACAAGTCATATCAGAGTGTTTACTTGACTCAACGCAACTAATGCATATAATCACTGTTTAAAACGTAGGCACCAGAGTTGTGAATCAAGTTCAAACTCTCTAGTTCCACGGTTTTCAGCTCAAGTGAAAAAACAGCAGAAAACTGAGCGCCATTCCGTATTACAGTTCACAATTTCCATCGCGCACTAGACCTGAAAACTGAATCAGACCTTTATAAGACAAAAGTGTGCTGGAACATCCAGGCGTCTTCATCCTTTCCTGCGTCTCTTGCTTCACGCACTATATTCCTACACTGATATCCCGGCGGGATGTGAGAGCGGAGAAATAGCATAAGTTTGAAGGAAACGCAGGGTGGGACGACAAGGGCGGGCGGCACGAACGCTGATATAGTCGTCGCCAACGGAAAGGAGGAAGGTTACTGTATATCTCACTTTCCACTGTGTAAGCATACATGTCTTCAATTCCACAACATGCACGTTACATAGTCTAATAGCGCAGTGGTTAGCGAGCGGCTACGAATCTTTTGCTCGCAGGTTCGATTCCGGGCAGAAACGGAAGTGTATAAGTTTTAACATCCACTATATGTTTCAAAAGTTGTATGTGGATGGAGAAAAGGGAGAATCACGTGGGTTTCGGTCGAGTGAGTGATAGATAAAGTGCATAGTTCTCGAGTTGTTGTCACGTTTGACGTAAACAATTAATATCTTCAACATTCCCGGTGGCATTTCTACTAATCCTCGGTTGTTCGTCTCGAATTTCACGTAACATTCAATGAATTCCGGTCATTTGAGAGTAGAGGTGGGCGGTGTAGGAGTGAAAACGATTTCTCATGAGAATGTCACGTAAAGTTCACGTGAGCTTGAATGAAATACTAAGAGACATGAACGACACTAATCTAGAGAAACTACTATAACGAATAATGCTATTTACGTGGTCGTTTCACGCATCGAACAGTATTCTGACACATCAAAACAACGTGACATTCTATTGTTTTTTTCGTCTCGAATTTCATGTAAAGTTCACGTGAGCCTCGATGAACTACTCAAGTAATGATGTTTTCACCTTTCACGTGGTCATCCATCAGTTACCAATCCAATCTAGCGTCTCGGATTTTACGTAACCCCCATTGAATCCCACGTCATTCCGAGCAAAAGTGGGCGGAGCCTGGTGCTCGTCCAATCTTCACCTCATTCCACACAAAAAGAACAACACCATAAAATTATTATTCACACCTCGGCTCTCGAGGTGCCCTAGTCTGATGGATGAGTTACCCATTAGAGTCGGTAAATCTCCCAAATATGCGCGTAGGTTATTGAAAAGGATTCACTTATTCTTGACCTAGCCTATACGGTAAATGTTGCCCTATCCCTGTGTTTGTAGTTTGATTTCCTAGTTTTTTGGTCGATATCAGTAAATCATGATCAAACTACAACTCAGACATTGTCATTCTCGTGGTAATATTTTGAAGTAGTGGCTTATGTTCTAGAGTTGAAAGTGGCTCAAATTTAGCTGAGTTTCTTGACCAGGTCTTGATGTTGACTCTGTGCGGTGAAAATAAGAACATTGCCGAAAGGTAGCAACCAAGAAGCTGTGCTTTTTGAGTCCGTTCGTTGAAAGTGGGTAATCTTCTGGTAAGTTTGTAACTTCAACCTTATACCCTGTTCTGGCGAGTTATGTTACATTAAGCTTTGAAAAATCTAGAATCGCTTATTGCTGAAGTAACCAACTTTTTGTTTGTTAGCCTGTAACCATCACGCACCGTGCACATAACATGCACTAGTACTGAGTAAGTGTGCAAGAACACCCCGGCACCTTCATCCCATCCTGCGTCTCTCGGTCTGCACACTATTTCGCGACACGCTTGCATCTCGGTCAGATGTGAAAGCTGAGAAATAGCGTGCATTTGAGGAGACGCGGGTTGGTATGGAGAAACCGGGATCTTCATGAATATGGCCTCTGTTACAACCTCGATTAGTTAGTATAATGAACGTGTGCGAAAATGTACATTGGCTCAAAGTAAGAAATTATTAGGTGAATCATGTAGAGTAAAATGAAGTATTAGACTATAGCAAAATTAATAGTTCTAAGCAAAACATATGAAGTTAGAATATAACAAATAAGGATGATGTTGCACGTTTATTGTGACTACGCCTACACGGTATCTCGAGTGGGTGACGATTAAGCTTGAACACATTGAGCGGATGTCTCTTAGTGAAAACTGTAAGAGTTGTTTCTCTCCAAACTTTCACAAAGATAGTTTATTCTCATAAACTACCCATTGTGACACTTTGAACTTCTTGTTGATGTTTAAACTTGAGTTATAGGTTGTAGCTTAATGCATGTGAGCTTAATCGTCACCCACTCGTATCTCAAGCTAACCCGATGTGTTTGTAGTTTGATTCCTTCCAAATGCGAAAAAAAACAACAACAAATATTTAATCACCCCCTATATCGTTTCACTTGTGAACGATCACCGTTCACTATTGTAATGCTTTCGTAACAGGGTTACTGAACCCGTAAACTGACGTGATTGATGAAATTAGGGCCTTATACGCGTAAACAGACAATCGTTCTGAGTGTTCGCTCGGCGTTTAGCCACATTTTATTATGTTGTTTGATGCTCGTTTTTCACGTTGGTTCGTGGATTTTATTGCTCTCTCGCTCTTTTTTTTCCTTTCTTTCTTTCTCTCTCTCTCTCTTTCTCTCTTTCTTTCTGACTATCTATCTCTTTTGCCTCCATGTCTCAGTATCTCGTAATTCTGTCTCTCTTCCACTCCCTCTCTCTTGACCTCTCTCAGCTCAATTCTTTCTCTCCCCTCCCCTCTCTCTCTATCCATGTTTTCTCTGCACCCTCTCATTTCCCCTAAGCTCTCTCTTTCTTTTTCTTTCCACCCTCTTTCACCCCGTATCTTTCCCTCCACCATGGCTTTCTCCGTTTATCTCTATTACTCCCCACCCTCTTATACCCGTATCTCTCTCCTTCCATCTCCCCCCCCCCTCTTTTTCCTCTCTTTATCTCTCTCTCTTTCTCTGCACCCTCTCATTTCCCCTTATCTCTCTCCTTCCAGAATGGCTCGCTCCCTCTTGGTCCTCCTGTTGTTGATTCAACTCTCCTTCATCTTCGCATATCCCTCCAACTCAATGACGAGAATACAGGTAAAAATCTCTAATTCTCCCAAACTCTGCCCGTCTGGACCCTCTCCGTCTACACGCTTCCTAAGTACCGTACTCTCAATCGTCAGACAACGCGAAAGAGAACGCGTAGAGAGAGACGCAGAGAGTTAAGCGTGTAAAAGATGGTTATTGATTATATTCTTGAACACATCATAACTTCCTGCTACTGTACTTCGTGATTATGTAGGTCATGAGATCAAATTTCAAAGGCCACGTGGCATTTGGAGCGATTTGGAATAATATCCGGAGGGCATGAAACGTCATTGAGCAAAACAAATAAGAGATGGTCCCCCCACGCGAATTGAGGGTTTTATAGAGAGATTAGAGAGGGTCGAGTTTCCTTGGGAGAGAGAAAAAAGAAAGAGATGGAGAGGGGGAGAGGGAAAATGGAAAAGAGGAGAGAAAGAGAGGGAAGAGATAGAGAGGTGGGAGAGCGAGGGCAAGCAGAGAGTGACAGGGAGAGAAAGAGAGAGGGGGGGGGGAAGGGGATGAAAAATTGTGAGAAAGTGAGAATGAGAAAAGATAGGGAGAGAAGGGAAAGGGAGAGGGTATGGAGGTGGTGACAATGCGATGGATATAGGAAGGGTAACAGAGAGAGATGAGAGAGAGAGAGAGAGAGAGAGAGAGAGAGAGAGAGAGAGAGAGAGAGAGAGAGAGAGAGAGAGAGAGGAGAACTCTACAACTATTCTCTTTCCAGGAAGTTTTCCGTTCTCTCGTGCCTCCGTCCACGGATATTCGTGGAAAGAAGTACTACTTCGCGCCGATGTGGGAGCGACCGGGCGACCAATGGTAGCCCCCCATTTCGACCAATCACCGCCCTCGGCCACGCCCCCCGAAAAAAGTCAATAAAGCTCAATGTGATACTATACTGATACTGTAACCCCCCGCGTTTGTGTGTGTGTGCTGTGATTTGAGAAAAATGAAAATGATTTACAGTTGAGAGTATTTTGAATAAAAGGTTGGCTCGGAAAAATTTATGCCAATTTTCTGGGATTGGCCAGCTACAAAACCGAGAGAGCATGCAGGTCAATGAGGCCGCAGACAGTCTGTGACAGTCTGGGTCTCTCTGACCTGCATACTCTCTGACCAGGCCGCCACAAAAGTGGATGGCCAATTGGCTGGGAATGTTCTGTGGTCTAGTGCAAGCAGAAATACACTTGCTGTACCTTTTTGTAGTTTGAGCTCAGAGACATCAAACTCCAACGGAGACTGTTAAGTAAAAGTTGTACTCAAGATCTTTGTCATCTTAAAAATTGAAGTACATCCTATAGCTAAAGTTAGAACTAATCTACTTTTTAGACTGAAAAACGCAACAAATGACCCAATTTCACGTCAAACGAACTCTCGAGGTGTCGAGTTAATTGCATGAGAGATGAACTTCTTCAAGTCAAAATGTCAGTCGCGTGAACGAAAGTAGAAACTATCAAACGAATCAACAAATAGCAGGGTGAAAAAGTTAAGTACGTGTCTTAAAGAAGGACGATTATGTGGTCCAGTCGCAACGGTTCAGTCCTTTAAACTGCAATACATTTTTCCATTGCAGTTTAAATGACCGTTGACACGAGATTGGTTGATTGGTTCACATAATCGTCCTTCTTCAACGTTTATAGTGCAAAAACGTTCTTTTTTCCGAGGTTTTGAAAATGATCAATACATGAACCTCTGCGGGTAAGAGACGTCGTTAGAGAGAATCAGATGATCGAAACGTGCACAACTTTAGTTTCACACATTATACTAGAAGTACATTGAATAGTCACGTATAGTTGGCATTCTTATGGGGAACCGTGCACTTTGTCGTTGCACGTTGCTAAGTTCTGCTGTGTTTAACATGTTTCACGTGACCTTGCTATCGACTAACAGTATAATCCAGAACGTGTTCGACTCTGGTCTGGCACAACCATGTTTCTTCATAAACGATTATGAATGCTCATATAGTTCACATCATTCCTACTGAGACTCCTATAGTAACCTTACTAACTTTTGAAGGCTGTTGTGAAGCTGAAAATTCAGTTCATCAAAAATCCTCTCGTATACTAACTTTTGAAGGCTGCTGTGAAGCTGAAAATTCAGTTCATCAAAAATCCTCTCGTATACTCACTGTACCTGACGAGAATGAGTTGCAGAAACCCTCATCCTTTCCTATCGAAATTAAGTGAGAAAAATGGCTTTGAAGTTTTGAAATCCTACTGTAGGAGTCTCAGTAGGAATGAAAAGACTATATATGGTGGTTACTAAACAGCCATACAGGCGATGGGGTCTAAACCTAATCTCGGCATCAAACTACAAACACAGCGAAACCCAATATACACCGTAATGGTTCTTTTTGAACGTCGATCAAAGTACAATTTAGATGCGGTCTCTCCTCTCTGACTATTTTCTGATTAAACAATGTAAACTATACAAAAGGCTGCCAAATTCCCGTGCAGCCCCACTCAGCAAATTGTCTTTTGTTTACAAGGTTGAATAATTCCATTTCGCGCACATGGCTAAATAAATAATTTATTGCCGCGTATTCGGAATTGTTCACGTTCCAGAAGTCCGCCATTGAAAAGTATGAGTTTCGGGCCGAAAGGTCAAGAAACAAAAATCGAAGATGTTGAACTTCCTTGATTCTCTGAGAAGGTTGTCAACGACTCACGTACCACGGCAAATGTGTAGATCACCCACGTGTTTAAATCAAAATCGACTCCACACGTGAGCAAACTTTTAATTTTCTTACCGACATCACATGAAATTACAACTTCATGATGTTTCCTAGGATTCATAGGCAGCCTAATTACAAGTCAGAAAACTTGACACCAACTATAACTACTTGTCTCAAAACCATCCAAATTCCGCAAAAAAAAAACCCAAGTAAATCTCATGTTTGACCTACCATTCCCACTGCGAGTATGCCATGTCAATACCAAATGCCCTTCGGCTACTTTTATTAAACTTCCGCATTTATTTATAACATTTTCTGGACCCACAACAACTCTTAATTTCAGTTCATTTTGAGGTGGCCCTCCAATATTGGACAAATATAGTGTTACCCTCCCCGCCCTTTAGATGATTTGTTCATTGGAACATTGAAACTGGAGAACATTCGAGATCAAAGAATATATTTAGGGAACAGATGCAAACAACCAAAAACAGGGATCAAATAATGGGAAATAAACAACAAATCGATTGATTAAAAGAGAAAATGATAACAATCTCTCCCCTCAGACATTTAAAAAGGTTCAGGGGCCAATAAATACCGGACTAAAGTGATATTATACTCTAACCTATAGAAAGTCGATTACTAGTTCTTGGTCCGCCTTAGAAACACACTACTTATGAACTATACACAGCAGAAATGAATGTACAGTATCATACCAATCAGTGGCCTTGACGGAAAACTTAACAAAAAGGGGATCGTGATTATTGAGTTCTTCAGTAAAATAAAAAGAGGTCAACAAATGTTTACAGATCGGTACTACTTGATGGTTGCCAGACGAGAAACGGGAATGGAAACTGCAATTGCAGTCATCTACAACCTAACATTTTTCGAACAACGGACCAAAACTAATAGAATCATCATGATGTTCTCTTTTAAACATGCATTGAATTCTGGTTTCTTCAACAAGAACCATACAATGTGTCGAAAAACTGAACTTAATGAATAAATAATGTAAATAATCACTGATGTACCCCTCAAAGTAGTGTGCCCCTCTTCTTGGTCCCCGGTGTCCCGGTCTCCCTCTGCTCGTAACTCTCATTTTCGATGAGAAATCATGAATATTCCCGTAATTTACGAAAAACGGGTCATTTTCTATATAATAGTCACAATTTACTGGCGTGTACCCTTATAACTCCCTCATTTACCCCTCCTTAGAGAAGGGTTCCCCTCTTCTTAGTCCCCGGTTCCCCGGTCTCCCTCTGTTCGTGGCCCATCATCCTATTCTTGATCATCCCCTTTCGTTTCAATGCGTCCTGCACCACGCGCGCGTTCAACGAATACGATTCGGCCGTTTCTCTCTGGAACATACATAGTCATTGACCACCAGTAAGTTTCGCCTATTAAACAAACAGTAGTCGTTTTTACAGTTGAACACGTGAAAATTCACGATTTTGCATCAAAAATAGGCCCATTTTCACTGGATTTGGCTAAAAACTAGGCCGTTTTTCACCTAGTCATTGACGAATGGGCAGACTAGTCCCATACGGATAGGCAGACTAGTCCCTTTCATAAAATCATAGGTGGGATAGTGTCGGTTCGGGGAGTTAAACAGTTAAACATCCCCTCCACAGAAAAGATGAAAAGTTATAGGTCACCCCCAGGTTTTACCTGATAAACCCAACATTATCACAATAGTTATTGGTCCCCCCTAGTCCAGTTAAAGGAAAAGTTAAGGATCCCCCAGTTAGCTAACCGGGGTTGCGCACCTATGCATAAAATACCATTCCAAAATGAACTAGAGGGATGGTCAAATCTTTTGAGTTTTTAGAGAAAAAAGTAGCCCCTGTTTTTTCATTTTTGTAGCAGGTGTGGCTGTTTTGTCTTGTTGAATGGCTGATTCAACCGTTATATAAAAACCTTTAGGAACAATTATATTACAGTTGGGAACAAGTAAATTCTGATTGTTTCTTCAGCAACTAAAATGAACAATGAAAAAAGAAAGAAATAATCGATAACTCACGGCTTCAATCTCGTCCTCCTCCTCTCCTTCCATTGTGGATACGGTAACTGATCCCATCTTACCCTGGTTCTTCACATTTCTCTTCATGATAACCTGGAAACACGTGATATTAGTACAATCACAGTGAACTATGGAAACAATCCTTGATTTCCACTGAAAACAGCTGAAAAAGTCTCATTAGTCTCATAGATGTTCCCATTTTGAAGCCACACTTAGTTCTTACTCATAGTGATAGTAGAGCTCTTTACTGGGAAAACCTAAGGTCAAATGTGTAACCTTTATATCTTACCAAACTTCAAGGAAACATTAATCAAGGATTGAGTCAGGTAACAATGTTTACTGTACGAGAATAGGTCAGAAATAGTAGATACCTTCTTTGCTCGCTGCTCCTCATTATTGCCACTGAATCCTCCCACTTCCTTGGCCGATAGAAGGGCATCTTCGAAGATGAAGGAAAGTTTCAGGTTGAAGGGGTGTTGGTAGAACAGAGGAACACCACATCCCTTGCAGTTCTTCCGGTACTGCTGCTCCAGACCCGCATCTCTGAAAGATGTTGAACATAGAGAACTAGTCATTTCTTCCCTTTCTCGTGTTTTCGACATTTTCTACGCTTTTCCAATCTTCAGTAAAGTTTTCCGAGCCGAATTGCCGAAAAAAATACGCCCTCATCTCGCCAATATCAGGAAAACTTGCCTCATTCTTTTTTCCGATGCGAAATCGCCTTTTTGTGAACTAATTGGTGTGTGAACACATCAACCGATTTATACACTAAAACGTATACATGAACACAACTCACGAAAAAAAAATTCTCTCCCGGGAGCCTTTTAAGCTCCCGGGAAAGCTAATTTGGTTGAGATTTCGCTCCCGGGAGAGGGGAAAACTATTGGTGCATACGGCCACTGGTCAGCTAACCAGACAGACAATCACATCTATGATTCTGACACCCAGATCGCTATCATGGGGCAAAGGGTTAGAAATCCGAAACGAATAAACGATAACTCATAACCACCTCTTCACATATACCGTATCCTCCGCGGTCAAACACCAGTAAGGTCCGACTAAGAGACAAAATGTAGTCCATTTTCAGATGTCAACACGGGAAAATATATGATTTTTCATCAAAAGTAGACCTATTTTCTTCTTTTCGGCCAAAAAGTAGTCCGTTTTCCGATTTTTTCTGACTATTCGGACAACTTTACTGGTGTATGCCCGCGGTGGCGAATGTCAGAATGGCGTGTGGTTCTGATCGGGTCGTTCTATTGCAAAAACGCCCATTTTTCGACTAAAATACGCGAAACTTCTAGATTTTCCGTCATAAACAACCGATTCTCCTCATACTGGCAAATACCGAGCCTGTTTCTCAAATTCCCACCTCTTCACATATACCGTATCCCCCGCCGTGGCGAATGTCTTCGACGTAGTTCTGACTGGGTCGATAACCCTGGCTCCGTCTCTGGCTCGGAGGGGCAAACGGGCTAGAAGGGTATCACTGATCATGGCCATCTGCAAATATAGGCACACATCATGCCCAGTTTAGTTGGTCGAGTAGTCAGGAAAATTAATATCGGAAAAAATTGTCCTTTTAGATGAAAAATTATAATGGTTCACGTATTTGGAACAAAAAAAAAGTTTTTTCTTCAGCTCTTTTTTGTGCAATAGTTACGGCTTACGGTGCGTGATGACAGTGCGGTTATTCTACAGAAATCGGAAAGTACTAGGGGCGCGTTTTCTAATTCAAATACTTTCGTAGTTTGCATCTAAAATAAACAAATTTCCCGATGTTGGGGAAAAAGTCGGTCAGATTTGAATACGTGAAATCTCATCATTTTGCAGCCAACATTGGTTCCAAGTCTATTTAGAAGGAGCCGAATTTGGATTGTCCCTCCTATTCTAAGAGCTTTACGATACGATGTAAGGAAACAGTTCAAATAATCGAAATCAACCACCAGTAAGATCTGACTGAGCGACAAAAATTAGTCCATTTTCGTACGTAAACAAATGATCATTTATGATTTTTCATCTAAAGTAGACCGATTGTCTTCTTTTCGGCGAAAAAGTAGTCCGTTTTTCAATTTTTTCTGAATATTCGGACATCTTTACTGGAGTGAGGGGTATGATCAAAATACGCTCGAGCAGCGTATTTCAGCAAATATAATAGCCAATCACATGTGAGGAGGTGAGCTTGGCGATAAATGCTTGGAACCGAGTATAGATTCATTTCGATGATAAGCAGAAACACAACTCAAACTCACGTGTCCACAATAACAGTAGTAGGTGTACAGTGGTTTGACGAAATACTCTTCTCTGTCTTCAATATCCACCAACCGAGATTCGCCCTAAAACTAGGTTGATGTAACACGTCACGGCGTTCTCGACTACAGCTTTAACAAATAACAAACGCGCGTGATAACAAGCGCGATACGTAGTGAAATAGTGCTGTGATCAGAACAAATTGCAGTGGGATACAGTGTTCGGTCAAGACAACTTCGTGGACGGAGCTCAAAACAAATTTGATCCCAAAAATCACTGTAGGCGACAACACTGTGACGTGAAGGTATCACGTGGGTGAATTCTAAATCTAACCGGGTTTTTAGGTAACCTAACCCTTTTTGGTAACCTATTTTTCAGGTTACCTCAGTAGGTAACCGGTTGGTAACCTAAAATGAAAAACCGGTTACCTGTTTTTCTAACGCAAAACGTGGTTTCTACCGTTAGTTTAAATGGTAACCGGATTTCAGTTTCAGGTTACTTCCAGGTTACCTACAAGGTAACCTGAAAAGAGAGGTTACCAAAAAAGGTTAGGTTACCTAAAAACCCGGTTAGTTGTATAATTGGCCTATCACGTGTCAGATGGTACCGAATACAGGATATTATACCAAAACTGCAACGTATGATTGGAGATACAGTTCACAGAAAAGAAGAACTACTGTTACTCGGATATATCACTCATTTAAGGTTGAAGGCCATGTGAGCCGGTTCTTTCTTACGGTAGCAAGGTAGTATACTTGAAAATGGATTCGATTTAGTCAAAGGTACACATAAAACTAGGAACCCACGTGCTTGTCATCTTCAACGTGGGAAATTTCCTGTGCACCATCACTTCCGAGGACGTTTCTGGCCATTCTAGAATGTAAGAAGACGTCAATCATAAATTCACATTTGAAAATGAAGAAAAACATGTTCAACAAGAGATAGATATAATATAATGTATCAAAAGCGGAAACTTTTAAAATTTCGAATTCTCACGAATCGCATCGCGGGGGAGCAGAAGCTTCAAACGTAATGACACCGCCCATGCGTACAAACGTGAGGTGAAAAATACAACTATTTGAATTTTGACGATCGAATTTTTCTTCTGTGTTTTTCTTTGATTAATCGTTTATGTTATCAATTTGTGCTGTGTTTTTGTGCTCCCCATTATTTTATTTGGTGGGGGATGTCTGGGCTCGACATATGTTGTTGCGCAACATCAGTAGCATCGTGAGAGGGGCGAGTTATGGCGTCCAAAATATGAGATGGGTTATCGGCGTGAACTGCATCGTACCTACCTCTCGTCTTTGATTGCAGTTCTCATATAGCCGCGTGTGATTTAATGTAAGTATGTACCTCTCAAGTTATAGTTTAAAAGAAACCAGCCATATTGGGCTATTGGGCAGTTTAAAGGTAGAGCTTGCGACGTTTTGTCTTAGGGCACGTTGATCAAACTCACTCGGGTTGTACATCAACGTGTGGGGGTTTTGTGGCAACCTCTCGCGAAACAAAAACTTTTGCTGTTCTGTCATTTCCATGTGGCCATTACAGTATTATTTTCCGTCGCATAGTGGAAGTGCGAAGTGGTTTGGTTCACGTTTTCTAGAAATGTACTAGAGTAGGTTGGATCGTGGGTTGTGGATCAACAAGATAGCTCCCTTCGACTCTTCCTAGATATTCGGTCTCGATGGAAAGGCCCCGTATGTGTTAGCCGTACACGGTACACAAAATCAACTTTCTGCCGAATAATCTCCTCAGGAAATACGGCGTTCTCAACAGCAGCTCCATTAAATAAGGAACTCGCGTCCTCGATTTTAGACGCTCCGCAAATGATTCGCGTTAAAATAAGCGCGATACGCAGCGAATTAGTGCTGCGACCATTCCAAATTGCAGTGGGATACAGTGTCCCGCCAGAAAACTTTGTGGACGGAGCTCAATACAAGTTTAATCGCAAAAATTACTGTAGGCGAGAACGCCGTGGAAATTGTTTTCTACGTTTTCTTTTCAGTTTTAGAGCTTTAGAGTTGTAGTAGGTTCCCTTTGGTAATGGGTAGTGTTTTTTTATTGCGTAAACAAGATGTTACGTAATAACATAGGGGGAGAGAAAATAGATAAAACTGGCAGCTAGCCATCTGTCACTCAATCTCCTCCTGCTCGCACCCTGGGTGGTCCTCAAATAGTAACAATAAGGGGCTGACCATTCTCCAAAGGAGAGTCGTTTTTTTTGTGGTTTTCAAATTTCAAACATCAGTAAGGAAATAAGATTAGGTTTTTTTCCGAAACAGAGGCCAGAAAC
This sequence comes from Litoditis marina, assembly GCA_964036275.1. Taxonomy (NCBI): domain Eukaryota; kingdom Metazoa; phylum Nematoda; class Chromadorea; order Rhabditida; family Rhabditidae; genus Litoditis; species Litoditis marina. The sequence goes on from OZ038434.1 coordinate 31,099,589, forward strand.
GGGAATTTTTGCATCAAGACCGGTTTTTGATGGAAAAAATGAAAAGGAGCCTGTTTTCAAATTGAACTGTGCCTTTACCTGTACCCCGTGTTGTCTATGTAAGGTCCCACCCAAAGGTTAAGTTGCCATGAAATTTATTTTCTTCTTCCGGGGAATCAAATCTTCGCACCCTGGGTGGTGATATGGGTGGTTGCCAAGCCCCGCCCCCTTTTCCCCATCACAGACCATCTGTTCGGTGACAATAAATGACACATTGTTTTGCCCCCAATCTTCTTCTTTTTTTCTTTTACACATTCGCATATTGCATTACACTGCATTGTAATACATAAGGGCACAATAATTGGATTATGTCTGCCACCTAGAGGGTTTTAAGGCAGCCCGGTGCGTCTCAGATTCATACCCCGGCAATATTTTACGAATGACCAGAAAATTTCACAAAACAGGCGCTATTTTCGGATTTCGGAAATGACGGAAATATCGGAAATGTGTCTTTATTTCTAATCATAAAGTTTTACATAAAGTCACATTTCACATACACATAATGGGATTATGCCTACCTAGAGGGTGTTATAAAGCCTGGCGCATCTCAGATTCATCATTCACACCTCATCAAATTTGTCCAAATAATCAGAAAAATTCAAAAAAGTGTTCCCCGTTTCTAAAAGTGTTTCCCGTTTCTTAAAATCATAATGTTTTCTTCACAATGCACAATAATTGCACCTATCACTAACTTATTTAACTTCAACATAGAGGTGTTCAATTAAGCTTAGCGCGTTGCTAGTTTAGTAATTCAGTTATTCCCAAAACCTCAGTTTTCCATTGTTTTGGGCTCTTCACTTCAGCTAAGTGTGTTAGAGTATGCCACAAAGCACGGCAAACTATGTAATAGCGCAATTATAGCGCCATTTTGAACGTAATTTGCATAATAGAACAAACTTGCTTCGCGCAACCGCACTAAAGTCATCAGTAGTAGTTAGTAGTATTGAGTATTCTCTTCTCGGGTATCGGTGTTTATCTTTGGCAATGTTTAGTTCAATATATATTATTCCTTCTTTTCATTTCGCTACTGGTACTGATGATAATCTTATTTTTGCAGCAAACAATTTGTTAGGTTGCGAGGTTTATTGGTTTATTCTCAAATGACTGTCAACAAGTCATTCTTCTTTTCTCATTTTTGATATGAAGTCAATTAAGCGTTCTTATCATATGTTATTTCATGTTTTCTCTCCATTCTCAGCTGTTATGATTGGTATCAATATCGAGTAATTCTCATTTCCAGTATATATAATGGGTATCGATTGATGGCATCATGTTGAGACCGGAATCCAACAGAGCCAATGCGTCTTCCCATTGTGCGCCGTCGAAAAAGACGATCGTACTCGTGCTACTCCTGCTGACCGCCCCCATTCTATATGTTATTGTTGGTTAGTTTTCGAGTTTTGGTTATCTATTTTCCAGGGGTGCTCAAGTGATACTTCTCTGACCAATTAAGAGGCCATGAGGCGAATTCTTCATTTAACCCGGTATTTCGTTAACCCTAGCAGTTAGCAGTTAACCATTAACCGGGCTACCTGGTTAACCCCTTTGTTAACCACTTGGTAACCCAAAATTTCCCCCAAAACAAAAGGGTTAACCCGGTTAATAGTTTACTGAGAGGGTTAACAAAATACCGGGTTCCTTGTGGAATTGGCCCAATTTAGAATAGATTAGTTTAGTTTATTCGCGATTGAAATTAAACACTTCAATTTCTATAGTGAAGATGATTAGATGAGGCATGGATAGACTTTGTAGTTCACAGAGGATTTTCTTGCAGTTGCAGTTCTCTGACCAACTTTGCTGAATAGTCAGAAAAATTTGGAGAACGTGTCTTGGTGAAAGTTTGATGCGAACCTGCGAACTTGAGGAATTTGAGGATTTTCAATCATAAATACCGCGCAATTTGCGGTTGCTTTTGTGTGCATTCGTTCAGGCTTAATCGCTCAATACTTCATACTTGATAGGTACAAGATTAATTTCGAATTCGAAAAGTCGGAAAATAACGGCACTTTCATCTTTAACTCTTTAAGTACTCAACTCCCAGACCCCCAAATTCAAAGTAAGCCATAAAAGAGGTGTGTTTTACGAGCTCATTATCTATGTGTAATGTGTCAAGGTTACAGTGAGCTCATCGTACATCTGTTCAAATTATGTGTTGGTATAAAAGGTTGAAGTTTTTTTCGTTTCCCCCAAACATGACTTTCAAATGTTGCAGGCTCTTCCACCAATGAAGTCGCCTATGAATCGTATGTTCCGTCGAGGTAGGACATTACTTTTAATGATGTTTTTATGTATTAGTATTAGGGTGGTTCACGTTCACGATTTCACGAATTTCACATTCATCTCCAAAAACAGGGCACAGGGCTTATCAAAAAAGGGTTTTTGTGAGTTTGGGCCAGATGGCGGGGTATAATTCATAATCTGTATTGACACCTCGAACTCGAAAAGTACAAAATTTCAGTTCTCTTAGTGAGTTTGCGTAAATTCAGGTTTTTGCGACGAGAATTCTCTAGTTTGATTTTGGATTTTTACTGAGATTTTCCATAAAAATACCTTGAGCAACAGTGTGTGCTAGAACAGACTCAATTGTAATTGTTTGATATAGGAGCAATATATATTTTTATAAATGAGATAGTTTCCATATTTTGTTCAGGTTCTCGTTGAAGGAGATGCGTAGTTTCGCCGTGCGGAAACAGCTTTCGATGGACTATCGATCGGGCCTCTACACTCGGGTCAATCTATCGTTTAGTAGGATACTGGAAGATGTGCAGAATAGGTATGAACTTTACATGATTCCATATGCCCCCCCCCAATATGCAAGGCTGTACTACCATCAGAAGAAGCATAGGTAAAAAGGTGCCATCCTGAGATGGTACTACCTTCACTTTTTGACAAGAGTTAGCAATTGACCTCGTTCACTTTCGCCGCGCGATGGAGGAAGGGTGCAGCATCCATTGGCTGATCTCAGACCAGCCAATGGATGCTACCCTCTTCCCCCTCACTTTTGCAACAAGAGCGATCTGACCACCTTGACTTTTGAAAAGCCCGGTTGGACCCCTTTTTACCTATGATCAGAAGTGCCGTTCTTACGTTTTCAATCATACATCGTCAATGCCTCTTATGATATGGGGAGTTGCGAACTAATTTCCATGAAAACTAGGGGTCGCGAGTTGAAAATCAGCAGATTTGATACAAAACAAATGAAAATTGTTGAAAATCGCAGTGTTGAACTACTTTGCAGGGCTCGCGACTCAAAAAAGAGAGGGGTATCGCGAGTTACCTTACCTATAGTAAAAACAGGTTACCGTACAAACTAACGGTAAAAACCACAATTTATGTTAGAAAAAACAGGTAACCGGTTTTTCACTTTAGGTTACCAACCGGTTACCTACTGTAACCCGAAAAAAAGGTTACCAAAAACCGGTTAGGTTACCAAAAAACTCGGTTACATATAGAATTCACCTGAAACTTTACCTATTTTCATCAAAAAGGAAAGTCCAAAAGTAGATGGACCGGTGTCTAAGTTATTTCCTTTGAAGTGGCGAAAACACACATGTCACGTTCTGAGTATTCCGATCATTTATTCCAGATTTGACATCAAAGCGAGTGATGTCATAGTCTTTGTGCACATTCAGAAGACGGCCGGGACGTCGTTCGAGAAGTTCCTGGTGAAGTATCTGGAGCTGGAACGACCCTGCGACTGTAGCCGGGGAAAGAAGAAGTGCACGTGCACGAGGCCGAATAGCAGAAATGAGGTCAGCACACTAGAGTACAGTTTTCCGCATAACCGCAAATCTCAGTAACTGACTTTCTTGCCAATTTCGATAAATTTGCGTGTTTCTGATGTTAATTATCAAATTTTTACGTATTTACGTCGAAAAAGTTCATTTGTGTAGAATATGTGTGGATGTGGAGATGAGGAATGTTAGTTGGAGATACGAGTTGGAGTTACATAAAAGAGAACCCTTTTTGAATGAGTAAAATTCTATGATTTTGCAGCAAAAATTAACAAATTGTCCCGATATGGCCCAAAAACAGTTTTTTCTGGCTTTTAAACATCTTTGCCGTAAAGTGGTGTCGAGTAGGATATAGAGATATAGCACTTTATAAGCCCGGTGTGTGGGTGGGAGTGGAACGTCCCCAGAACAGTTATCATGGCTTATCGATGATCAAGATTCGAATACGAAGGCAAGTGAGAACGTGCCGGTTGGGGTAATGCAGACACTCTGCATATCTTTTCACTTTTATATCTGGGAAAAAATCTATCGAATCAGTGTTCATCGAGAATTTGACGCTATTTCAGATTTGGCTGTTCTCTCGCTATTCAACGGGCTGGATGTGTGGCCTACACGCGGATTTCACGGAAATGTACGCGAGCGGCTGCGTGGCGGCAGCCATGGACAAGAAAGAAGGTGCGTATCACACACCAGTGATGTTGTCCGGGCTCCGAGTAGCCACGACAATTCGAAGACCCGAGGGGTGATAAAAATCGGAGGGGTCAAATCATCAAATCAAACTATACGAGCAGCTCGGTCACATATGGCAGAACGTTACTTCTTTTGAATTTTTGATAGAAAGTCATGGAATTTTTCGATTTCCGATATTTTAATCGAATTGGTTGGATTTTTAAGAATGACTTCTCCGGTTTTTGAAGGTGCGAGCAGTTCAAGATGCATGATTCAAAAATGGTCAGAATGTCAGAATACAGAGTATCAAGTAGTTCACGATGCTTTGAGTTGACAACTTGATATGTCAAGGGTTACAATTACAGTTTCATAATAAACAGAGATGAAGATACATAAAAAAATGGCGGAAATGGTTTTGTCATAATGTACCTGCAGGAATAGTATGGCTTTGATTTATTTATTTACATTCGAGTAGGTGATCTACAAGAGGAGAAAGAAAACAGTGACGGTAAAACGCAAAAGCATTCAAACGTTGGTAGGTTTGGTGGAAAAGTTGTAGTTTGTAGTCTGCATTGTAGTGTATTCCAGGTTTCCACCGCAACCGTCGTTACTTCTACACTTCATTCCTCCGCGAACCAGTCGCTCGTTTCATTTCGGAATATCGCCACGTGAACAGGGGAGCCACGTGGATTGCGTCACGGTCAGTTAGCAAACTACAAACATCATCATGACTATCAGCCAAAGAACTGAAAGAACGATCCATTCGTCAAAGAAAAACGCTGAATTGAAAAACAAAAATTTCGAGCTGGCTAAAACTTTAACCCAGATTTTATATAGAAATGACTAAAACTTTGCTCTCATGGCCGAATTTATCTCATCTCTCTTTCTGTTTCCAGTCACATGTGTAATACCGCCAAAACCGGAAACGACTGAAATTGAAATCACGAGTTTTCATGTATTCAGTTTAGAAACAAAAACTGGTTCTATTTTATAACATAGTCACACCTTACTGATGTGTGGAATAGACCTAAACTTCTAAACCAAACCTTCATTAACTTGTTCTCAGTCACATGTTTAACGGGAGACCGCTGACCCCAGACTAACTTTTTTCGCCAAAAGTTAATGTTGGGTTTCTTATTTGGACCAAAACACGAGGTATTCAAAGTAAGGTTTGATATTTGTATGGTCTTCATCTTTTTATGATTTCTATCGTTTCCAGTCACATGTGCAATGGAAGACCGCCGACCCCGGATGAATTGCCGCTCTGTTTCGATCCCCAACTGGGATGGGAAGAGGTCTCGCTGGACGAATTCCTGCACTGCCCCTTCAATCTGGCATTCAATCGGTCGGTTATCGGTTGTTTTACTAAAATGCGTGCGTAATATCTGACTATTATACAAAATAAACATGTTTTTCGATCAAACACGGTCAAACTGAACGAGTTTGCATGATTTGCATCAAAAATATTTCTAGACTGCCCCTTCAATCGGTTCGTTTCGCGTTTTTACGATCATACAGATGACAGGGAGCATTATTCTCCAAAAAGACCTTGTTTTTCGATTAAAGCTCATGAAATACCCTATTTTTGATCCCTACCTTCCACCCGTATCAGTATAGAAATACGGGACGATGATCTGCGGGGGGGGGGGGGGGTTCTGAAATTGTAGTTTAATCCTTTTGTAGTCCGATGTTAGATACTTTCACACTATGTGTTCCAGTCAAACGCGAATGTTGGCTGACCTGACCCTAGTCGACTGTTATTCCCGTTCTTCCATGGACAGGGAGACAAGGGATCGAATAATGTTGGAGAGTGCCAAGAATAATCTCAGGTACGGTAGACATTGTTATGATGTGTTGGAAATGGAGCATAGTAGCCTGCTCAGAATCTACTCGTTTTGCTCCAACTCACAGATGGTATTAGGTTATTAGGGAGGTTCGAACCGTTTACTGATTTGGTTTATTCAACACTATTGTTATTTGTAAGAAGTAATTCACTGGCGTTTTCATATTTACACCTTGTGGTTTTCTGTTTACAAATATAATTTTTATCAACGTTCGTAATTCATTCGAATGTATCTTCAGGAACCTGGCCTATTTCGGTATAAAAGAGCGAATGGACGACAGTCAATTTCTATTCGAGCAAATATTTTCGATGAGGTGAAAATATGTTTTTTTTTTTGCTTTTGCTGTTAGTATAGATTATCTGGGAATCACTTTAATCAATCAACTAGGATGAAACTATGGTTGTGAATCAAGTTGAAAAAAATTTCTAGTTGCACTCGAAAATTTTTCTCTAGTCGAGTTGTAATAATCTTGGATGTAAGGTACAAGCTACAACGATACAAATGTTTTTTTTGCTCGATGGTTCCGACATTATCAAAATTGTTTTGTCAATTTCTCCATTTTCTCCAGATTTATCCGAAACCTGTCCGACTGGCATCGCAGCAAGTCGAACGACACGAAAATCACCGCCGATCAGCTGATTTTGATCAGACAGAAAAATCGATTGGACCTCGAATTGTACGACTATGCCATCGAGTTATTCGAGAGTCGATTGGAATTGTTGAGAAAGAAGGGAAAGGTGGGTGAAGTTGGTAGTTTTTTTTCGTTGTAAATGGGATTCCCGCGTGCTAAGAGAGACAGCGTGTTTTTAGTATATCTTCTAGCTTTATGGTTATCTTGATTATGTTGGTAATAGTAATGGTCTCGGTTTCATATCCTTGCGCATACACCGCCAAGGGATTCCCATTCCCGCAAAATTCTCGCGACCCCTCTATGTTTTCTCGTGTCGCGACCCCCAAAACGGCGACATTCAACTACATTTCGTAGAATTATAGCTGATTTTGTCAAAAATTCGTTTGTTAACAGCTCGCGACCCCTACTTTTTACAAGGATTTGTTCGCGACTCCCCCCTCTATGACTATGAGAGGCTCTGGCGGTGTATGGAAGGACTACTCACACTTATCTCTCCTATGTTGTTCGGAATGATTGTACTCGTACATGTTTTTGAATTGACTTTTTTTCAGATTGTGAGAATCCCTGTTTTAAATGCAACAACATCTATCCCAGATGAAGTTTTGTCCACCACAAAATCTGTTTCCGCATCTCTTCTAAACGAAACGACGATACAATACGACAGCAGTGAATCGGACGAAATGTCAGAGGAACCAAGTGAACTGGAGAACACTGTCTAACCGGTATAGAACAGTTTTCGGGATAAATCTTCCTCAAGAACGGTTACTCTAGATATACTACCTTTAAACAAGACCGAAGGGAACTGTACTGTAGAAAGGGAATGAGAATGCTGCTTTTTGCATTCAACTTCAACTAACACGTATTTCTCGTTACCGATTGGTTTTTTGTAGTTTGATCATGATACTAGCCATAATTTACGAATTTTGACTGAAAAGCATTAGATCAAACTGCAAACACATAAGATACATCCGTAAAAGCTTACTTCAAGAAGAGTAACTTGTTAAAGAAAGCCGAGGGTTTATTTGAGTAGTACACTTTCTTCTCAAGTTTACATGCTTCTGTATTGTGGCAACAGCATGTTAGTAGGAGTAGATGCCAATACCAGCATTATGTGTTTATACACTCCCTCCGGTCTTCTTTACATGTAGTATATCTAGATGAACTATTTTGAGAAGATTCATGTCTAAGATTTGTAGGTTAGGTAATATAGGTCTTACCAGAATGAATAGGTGAAATAATAAATGACACCGTATTTTCAGTTAGATTGTGTCCGTTTTTAGCCCCCATAGAACTTATTCTACGCGTATTTCACTAAGACGACGATTATTCTCCATGACTAACGAATGTTACGAGTTGTCCACTGCATACTTTTTAGATTAAATATGTCCAACATATAATTGATTTCTAACGTTAAACAATTTGATTGTGCTATTGATTGCAAACCGATAACTGTAATTATTTTATGACAAATTTAGCTATGACATATTCTTACTCTACTTAACTTACGCTTTCTTGTTGAAATCTCTTCACTTAATCAGTTGCCTCCCACATACGAAACCGATGTCACTTTATTGCCAGAATCCTGTTATTTTACGAGTCTCACTCCTACTTTATTCTACTTTTTTTCGGTGCTCACCGTGCATCTCAGCAAAAGTTTTACATTTATTTGCTCTAGTCTAATCAATTCTCAAGTTTCTCAGATTGTTGCCGTAGATTTGTGTCAGTTCGTAGGTTCGTAAAATTTTTATATTCTTAGAAATAAATAATTTTAATGAATATGTACATGTTGGAATGTGCAAATAATGAATTAAACTAGTTCAGGTATGCAAACTCTCAAATCTTGACAACTTTTTTACCAGGATAGAACAGATAAACTAAGGAAACGGATATGTCGGATATAGGCTAGTTTGCATTATCAAGGCAAGACCAAAAGGCAAAAGGTACATACAGTAGGTCATTGCTTATACTAGAAATATCAGAAATGAACAGAATCACGTGAAACGTGAGGTCACACGTTTTCACGTGACTCAGAATTTGCAGAGCAATACATATTCCTCCGTCAATCCCTGCTGAATATTAGCATATGATTATTGGCCGGCATTGCATGGCGAGCGGCCAGGCGAAGACCAGAGGCGGCCGCCAACTGAAATACAGTTATTGATCTATTCTCATTATTGATTGAAATTAAAATAATCATTTTATTCAACATTTGCTAGATACTAACCTACCAATAAGATGCAAAACCAATCACCCAAAATACGTTTTACGCTACGGCCTAAAAAAGTTAGGGGCAGGTGAAGTGAGAGCACGTGGCACGGCGTTAAAGGACGGTTAAATTTTCGGAATGGGGCGCCTTATGTGCGCACGACAAATTTTGAACCGATTTGAATGTCCCTGATTCAGGGGGGCGCCTATTTGCTTGCGCGTTTTCCGTCGGATCGTTTCTGGTGTTGGCGCCGATTTAGTGCTTGGGGAAAAATCTTCAAAATTAATTTAATTAAAAAAATTATCATTCTAATTATATTTTGTGTTAATCGATTATCTCTCTATTTAAAAGTAAATTTATCAGTTTTTGAGTGAAGTTGATATGGTTCTATGCTCAATCTCTGTTCATTTAAAGCTTGTTTAGGGTATTATTTTTCTCTTAAAAACAAAATATCTTTTTGAATGCAGTTACGGATTATGCAAGCAATAAAATATATTATATTTTGTCAATTACTAGCATTGGATGTACGTAACTGTGTTAAAACGACGTAAATTCACATTTAGCAGTGGAATAAATCAATTTTTTCTATTTTGTTCCTCATAAAGCACTTGCACAGCACTTGCAACGAGCGATTCTAGTCATAATTGCTTTTTGCCACTCCCAAACGTCTCAATTTGCCTCAGTTCATTCATCATGGATTAGTTCTCAGTGTGAATTTTAAAATATAATAAGTGAAATTGAAGTTTAAATTATATTAATCTAATCTAATGAAATATAAGCAGTCTTTTATTTTATTGCGTATTGCTCTCACCAGTTTTATGAAATGATATCCATGTACGATCTGCGATCTCTCACAATGCTCGTTGTTATAAGGAATAAGGATTTTTCTCATATATATATTTAAGGTAATACTTAGCCCCGAGCCCCGACGTTCCGCGAAGCCGAAGACTCGAATCGGATGAACATCAGACAGCAAGGCCACGACAAGGACCGCGGATTGTGAAAATTGTACGTTTCTCCTATTTCTCAATTTATAACTAAATTTATTGGTTTTTCGAGTTACGATGAATGAAGTGTAGTTATGGTTCTCTGCTACATTTCTGTCCACTTAAAGCTTTTTTTAGGAATATAAAACGAATGACTTTTCTTCTGAATGAAATGACGGATCCATTGTTTAGCAATGTAGAAAGCGAGCTATGCTAAGCAATTGCTCTCTTTAGTCAATTAATAACATTGAATATAAAAATTATGTTTTCTATTATAGTAAGAACTACCGTTGAGCAAACATGAACATAATTGATTGAAAAAAACATGTACATTCACAATTAGCAGTTGAATGAACCAAAGCGAATCTGGTCATAATTGGATTTTTACTGTTTTAATATACCAACTTGCTCAAATTCATTCTTCTAGTCGGTAGCAACGATGAAAAACTGAACAATTTCGATTTCTGATTATGTTCATTATCTTTAGTTCCATAATGTGATATTGCACAATTAGAACTTGCTGTTGTTATGGGATATTTTCTCATTACTTTCTTTAAGGTAATTCGTCATCTTCATCTCCGACCTTTCGCGAAGCCCAAGGACATCAGCACCAGACATCATCCTTATGGCAAGGAATGAGGATAATCAAAACGGTACGTTTCCGCTGGACCGCACGCATGAGGTTACTTAGTTACTTGAACAGTCAAAACGTGCAATTATTTTCCGTGGTGTATGAAACGTGCAATTATTTTCCGTGGTATACTTATGTACTATATTTTGTCATTTTGCAATTCAGGCGCGATGGATTCTGATAGGAGCGAGAGAGTGAGAGATGCAGATACGTGTGGAAGTGAAAATCTATCATTACGAGAGAATGCTGCAGATATGATTTCTGTTACCGGCAGTTTACCAGTGCGAGAGCCCGCTAATGGAATTTCTGTAGCCGGTTATGTACGAGTGGGAGAGAATGCTGCTAATGTCACGTTTGGAAGAGGCAGTGTTTCGAGGAGAGAGAGTGCGCCTAATAACATACTGAGAGATGATGTTAACCGGAAAGGTGCGGCTACCCTTCCTGCTGTTCCGAAATTCGCTAAGCCATTGCTGACTCCGCGAAGATCCATCAATGCTAATCGTGTTAACTCGGGATCGGTACTAACATTCACTATACCACCGGTGAAAACGCCCGAGCCTAAGCCACTAGCTGTTCGAACTGCACAGCAAACTACTCCGCAACGCTCCGCACCAGGCGCTTTGATGCGTAATCTGAGAGCCACAAACACGCATTTGGAATATAAAGTAGTTCAGTTGGAAACAGCCTGTCGAGCCAAAGATGAACAGATTAAGACGCTTTCTGAACAAATCACATGTATTTCGGCTGAAAATGAACAGTTGCGCCAGTCCTCAGGGAGAGTGTCAGTTTTAGAGAGGAATATGGCTTTGGAAACATGTTTATTCTCGTAGAATAGCCGTACTCTACTGGTGTGTAGAAAACACTGACTGTAGCACACATGGTTTAGTTGGCGAAACCATACAAACTGTTTCTATTTCAAGCTAAAATCGTGTTCAACGTATATAATTACAGATTTCGTAAAACGCATTGTGTTTCGCTATCGCCAGCTATAGATGATTTCTCAACATTCGACGGGTTCTGCATTGTAGTTCTTCCTATCTGAAAGTAGGTATGTTTTCGTGCAGAGTAGTCTTTTTCTGCAGCAAGAAATATTGTACAGTGCTGTTGCTGCCTATTTTTGCAGTCACCCGCAACGTGAAAAGCCAAGTTAAATAACAGAAAATGACAGTTTATGGGCACACACCTCTTTTTGTGCGAAAATATTAGTAATTTCTCACTAAATATTGTTCAGGACGTCGAATTAGGTAACGGTATGTTTACACCATGACCATCGATTCTCTAATTACCATTACACAACATTTATTATATTTTTTACAGTTTCGTATCTGAAAAATCACCTGAGTGAGCCATCATCACCTCTTCGCGAGCTTCCTTTCGCCCGTCCATCTGTCCACGGAGCGTCTTCTATATCGATTATGTACATATTTTTGTTTTCCTCGCGTGTTGTGGTTGTTTTCATGTGTCGTTTATTCGCTATGTTGCGAACTTGTTTCTTCAAAGAGTGTTTTCATTACTGTTCAGCGCCCTTTTTGGTGTATTTTTGTTATACTTCTGTGATCTATTCGTTCTGAGAGTATTAAAATAGTTTATTTGCTTGAATACATGTTTTCAAAGTTTCAAACAAACTATTCATATTTGAACGTTTCTGAAGGAAATCAAGTGTAGCCAAACGTCAGTCTCGGTTTATTTTGGGCGCGAGCGGCGACCGCTCCGCGGCATGCGGGTCCAGCGGGCGGGATTCCTATTGGGCAACATGCCGTGGTGGGCTCAACGATGAGGAATATGTTGGATAAATGAGTACATAGGCGAAAAGTCGAGGAACTATTAGCCCCTAAAAAGGGAGAATTCGCCTACAAAATAGCGGCCCTAAAAGTAACCTTTAGTCCCTCGACTTTTCATGTGAGTACAGTATTGGGTTTGACCGAATCTAAGTTGTAGTTTGACCCTGATGCGAGCTAGAATTCACCAAATTCGACCAAATAGAATCAAACTACAAACACAGTCGTATAGGGCAACATACAGCATTAAGGCTTGCTTCAGAAGGGAAATCGCCGACTGGTATTGATCCAAACGGTGTTGGGTTGAAAAATCGCATCAACACCACTAGAGTTGCCCGAATGGTCATGAGAATTCAAGAAGAGTTACTCTTTTCCGGCTGATGTGGGCATAATTGGCCAATTTTCAATGCTTCTCCTGAAGCCACACATTCTCATCATTCTTCCCAAAGAAACAACCTCCGACATGAAACATTGGTAATCAGAACGAAACATAAAAGCTGTTGGCAGTGGGAAAGCTGTTCAAATTCATGAGAGCAAAACAGAACTCACCTCGAACAATCCGGCCACAGCCGCGTCGCTACTGATATGAATCATGTTGATGTTCAACACGACGTCCACCTGAATGGGAAACGAGAAATCAGTGAGAGACTTGTGATGTTTGTTGTGACGATATAGATTCTATTCTGTTCTGTTTTCGTTCTGTTTCTCCTTGTTGTGTACCGGAGGAGACCGGAAAGGAACTTGAATTAGGGGTGAAATGTCACGAAAAGTTCGAAGCTGACATTACTTTTTAAAAATATTCCCTAGTTAAGAAGTTATTGAGAGTTTGACTCCAAAGTTCAACTGTCTCGCCTCAGGTTAGAGTCAGACAGCTAGAGTGTGCCTCTATTATTCACGTGAATTCCATGCTCCCCCTTTCTCGAGAAAGGACATAAAGGAACATAATCGATACACAAAAATCATTAGTTTGAAAAATAGGTAACTTTTCTGCATTCCAAATATATGGCGAGAATAAGTCCGTTTCCGGAAATAATATGGGCAGGTGGGCAAATTTGCCGAACGATAGTTGTAAACTAGTTTATATACATTATCGTACATGAAATATCGAATATAATAAGCAATCCACTAAAAACAACTTAGCGATGGCGTCTGAATGACTAGAATATATAAATAATCAGCACCTACACAAAATCGGAGAAACTATAAATGTGTGACATGATCTTCACAGGAGCGCCGGTTTCCCTGAAATTCCCCGATTTTTTCCCTGATTCTACCTCAATCGTTCCGGGATCATTTCGCGAAATGATCAGAGCGAAAAGAAGGTGAAAACCGGGAAAAATCCCGGGAATTTCCCGGTTGTCACCTTACAATTTCTCAGTAGCTTCTCAGAAATTTTTCACACGTGATTGAAAAAACTAATAATATTTTTCTTGGTAAAAGTATTTTTCGAAAATGTTATCAAAAATATATTTTCTTGAAAAATATTTTTCTAAAAAATATTTTTCTAAAAAATATTTTTCAAAATATTAATAATATATGAAGAGAATAGAAGTGCATATTTCATTAGTAAAAACTTCATGAAATGAACTTCATTGTATCATCCCTATCGATATTCAGACCTCGATGTTGAGCTGATAATTTCCAAAATATCAAATCACGGCACCCCTGGCCGCGCCGTATCTAGTACGGGTTACGCGATTGCCGCGGCGAAAGGCTTATCCATGCCCTTTTTCCGATGCTTTTCCCCGATGCTGAGTTACCCAGAAATTATCGAGAAATTGTAGGGTATTTTATCATATTTTTCCCGCACTTTTCCCTGATACTGAGTTTCCCTGAAATTTCCGAGAATTTGTAGAGTTTATACCTCCATTTCACCCTGAAAATACCTTGAACGTTCTCGGGGATTTCCCGGAAATTCCATTTCCCCGAAACACCCTAGGTTTTTCCGGGTGCCCAATTTTCCGATGTTTGTAATTACATTTCAAAAATGTAAATAAAAAACGTCATTTCTGCACAAAAATTATGAGAAAACATATAAAAAGCCACAATAACAACACTTTTAGTAGAATAAATAAGATGAACAAACGATGAGGTGGTGCAGACAGAAATGATATGGACGATGGAGAGAGCATCAGCATTGGCCATGGATTTCACAGTAACCAGCGAAACCTAGAACAATTGAACTTGGGTCAACGAAATGAGATTCCAGAAGCAACAAAACATTGTTGCTGAAAATTCTCTCATATTGCATTTATTTCACAGAAAATTGTCCCCTACTGTTCTAATTCATATGACGATGTTTGTTTATGCAGCAAATGGTGATATGTACTAGAAAGAGGGAAAAAATTTCTTGTTTGACCTCATAAACATTAGTTTGTTTGTCATTTCAGTTCGACGTCAGAGAATGTCGTAATAGCAATACTTCGAACTTCGGCTGAGATTTGCTGACTTCGTATGGTTTAGTTGATTTTAGCTACCTTCACACTGTTAGCTACCTTCACAGTACTTGTGCTGAATACATATAAAAACTCCGAAATAAGATAAATAGTTCAAAGCGCAGTGCACACAAATAGTAAATAGAACCTGAATTGTACCAACCTTCGGTGAAAAGAAGAATATCCTTCGAAACCCGAGGGCAAGAGAAGAGGAGAGCCAGTAATTGGAGACAGACGACGTGGAGAACCAGAAAGGTGCAACTGACACACACTATACACGAGCCGCTGAAACATGAGTATACTCTGAAGTAAAAAACCAAGTTGTTTACCAAGGTTCGCGCCACCAAATTGGCCACTAGTTGATATCAAGTTGTGAAATGAAAGCTTGGTGCACAACTTGGGCGGCGGGTTACGGTAATTTTGCAATAGGGCCAGGGTCGGCTGGTACCCCGCTAAAAACAGCTGGTACCTCCAATTATGCACAAATACTCTATTTTTGTTTTGTTATTGATATCAAATACAATGAAAACCAATAATTCACACATTTATTCAATTGTGCATCGAACGTACAGAAAACACAAAAAATGGCTAAACAAAAAAAATACAATTTTGAGTGACATCATAAAAATCTTAAAACTACATACTACAAAGCTCAAAATAGTTATAGTGATGCACTTCTGCACCTCTGAACTCAAAAATAGCACGTCAAATTGTTAAATATCGCATTTTTTGGACTAACTATGATGAACCATAAAATAATTGCCAACCAAGCTGCAAATATGACTCGATAGTAGGAAAAATAGTTCACGAAGATCAACTGCACAACCGTGAACAACTACACTAACATGCAAACAAAACTAGCCAAAATACGGCTAACCTAATAAAACTATGATGTAAAAAAAAGTGTAAAAGACCTGATAATACGGCTGCTTATGAGTCCTATATCTATATACCGGATCTATGAGAATGAGTTGAGATTGTGGCGATTGAACTTCGATTCCTTTTGGAATTCCTGATAATCTTCAGTCCCGCGCTCGCTTAGGTTCTCTGACGTCCCCTCGCCGCAGCCATCGGTACTCAGAACTAAAAAAATGATCTGAGTGAACCGCTCTATCATCACATTTATTAAGATACACGAGTAAGGTGTGACTATTCTGCAAAAAGTAACCCGTTTTTCGATTAAAATATCCTATTTTTACATGGATAGCGTGAAAGTCGGCAAATACGCCAGCCAACTACACTGGAATCTGCACGTTAGTTTTCAGTTTACAGAACCAAATTTGCCACGAGCACTAGTTTTTAAAGTTCTGAATTTAACTTCGTCTCAGATTAACGAAAAGACCAATTTACCAGTGTAATTCCTAACGTGAAATACAACTTGATGTTTTTGGAATATGTTGGTTAATCGTTAAGTCCAGTCTAGAACTATATGAAAATGACAAGAAACTCACGGAACAGCAAGATATCAACGTCCTCTTTTCGCAGGGGATGAGTAGAGGCGGCACAAATCTGTAAATAACTACAATAGCTGACAGTGTTATTCTAGGGTATGAATCAATATCAAACATGAAACGACTTTGTTGAATTTTCCATTGAATCACCAGTTTTTCTTCAAACTAGGAATTTGGAACTGCCCTAGTTTCAACAAATATTGGTGAAATCTCACTTTCCACTCAGTTTTGTAGTTAGTTTACGCAAATAAAACACCTGATTTTCAATCTATTTTGCGAACAGCGAAATAGCCTCACGTATGCGCATGACTGACTGCCTAAATGAACTGTAGTTTTAGCTTTGGCACGCTACGCACCGAACTACGTATACACCGTGGACGTGGATAATGCAAATGTCAATTTAGAGTCCACAAAGAACATACTATGTATAGTATTGGCCAGCGTTTCCCTGAGAGAAACAAAAAAGGACCAGAAAGAACAATATTACTAACTAATACTGAAGTATGGATGTTGCCATACACCAGCAGGTTTTGAGTTTTCCAGTGAAGGCATCCGTTTTTTAGATAAAAAATACAATAGGTCAAATTTCGGTTTAATTAGGTTCAAATAGGTTTAATTTATTGCATCAAAAACTGACAGATTCCCGATAATTGTGCTTCGTGAAGAGCAAGGAGCAAGCCCACTCTTTAAAAGTGTCTGGCTATTTCAATAACTTTTTTTGTATGTGATAAACATATCTTCACGCGCAGAAAGAGATAACTCTCTCTCTCTATGTTCATATCCCTTTCTCTCCCTCTATCCCCCCTCCTGTTGATCTTTCTCAAAAAAATAAACATACCGAATGTCCGCGAATGAGTTGCGTTCCCTCTCGCCCTTTCTTCCGGAACCAGGGTAGGAGATGGAGGATAGACTACCTGTCCGTAACGACGGCAGGACTGCAGTACATCTGAAATTTAAAAATTTCGCTTAACTTGTGCCAGGATAGTCAGAAAACTGATGCCATCAACCCATAAATACTCCAATGAAGTTGTCCGTATATCTACAAAAAGTCTCCACAAACAGGCTATTTTTCGCCAAAAACGATAAAATTTGTCTATTTTTGATGGAAACTCTCTAATTTTTACGTGTTTGAAGCAGAAAATGGACTACTTTTGTCGAATAGTCGGACCTTACTGGTGTATGTTTCACCCGTTTTGTGTCGAACCTGTCTTTAACTTTCAAGAAGCCAAAAAAATAGACTAGACTGATCTACTGTACACTCATACTTCTGTATGAATGTACAGATAGAAATCAGCATTCGTAAAAAAAGAACTCCTATTTGCCTATTTCGCCGAAATCATACACCGCCAAGGGCCTCTTAATCCTTCAAAATTCTCGCGACCCCTCCGTGTTTTCTCGTGTCGCGACCCCCCAAAAACGGCGATATTCAACTAATTTCCGTACGATTATAGCTGATTTTGTATGAAAATCGTTAGTTGACAGTTCGCAACCCCTACTTTTCACAAGAATTTGTTCGCGACTCCCCCCTTAATGGGAGGCCTTGGCGGTGTATGGCCGAAATCATGAAAATTTGACTATTTTTGATGCGAAATAATTACATATTCTCGAGTTTGAAACTGAAAGACGGCTAGCTTGCTTGTTAACTAGTCAGCACAAATATGAATTAGAATGAACCGAATCGATTTGAAGACTTTAACTTTAGACGATTCAACATAAGATAAAAGGCTATCGTGATCGTCCATCGAAAAAAACACACGAATCGATTCCTATTCAGATATACACCAGAGCGTGTAGCTTCGATTGGCGAAACACTGATTTTTGAATTCATCGATCCATACACCAAATTTGTGTGGTTAGCGGATTTTGTAGACATAATTTACATAATTCTACACGTGTACTTTCCTGACGACTGTTCGATATCGCGCGCAGCGCGAAGCGCTGTGCGAGATTTGTCTTTGGTCCGGCTAATGCGCGCCTCCGTTTTTTTTAGTTTACCCTCAAAAGGGCCCAAACGTGCAAATCAAGACTTTTTATGATTTGTTGATTTTTCATGGCATATGTACAAGCTATGTTCAAAATTTGAACAAAATTTATTTGGTTTGAGCCGAGTTATGACGTTATGCGCTTTATGCAGACCGCCAACTTCCGCCGTGTGTGTGTGTGTGTGTGTGTGTGTGTGTGTGTGTGTGTGTGTGTGTGTGTGTGTGTGTGTGTGTGTGTGTGTGTGTGTGTGTGTGTGTGTGTGTGTGTGTGTGTGTGTGTGTGAACGCACTCCTGGGAAATTTTTATGTGTGAACCGATTTGACTGAAAGTTTGGGACACGATAGGATATCCCACTCAAACCTTGGGGGCGCAAACTTTTTTTCCAAAAAATTATTTTTCATCAAGTTATAGGTCTTTGAAAATGTCTCTGCGTCTCTTCATTTCGTGCACTCTCTCGCCCTCTCTGTCGGGGTAAATCAAATTGCGTTATAACTCAGCTCAGTCCTAACCAATTCAAGTAAAATTTGAAGTATGATACCACGACATTAACTGAGATCGATTTAGACGTAAGTCTTCTACTGATGACGTCATCGAGGATTCTGGAGCTCGGATGACGTCATTTTTGAAAAGTGCAAAGTTGACGTCACATATATTTTCAAATGATGGTAATATCTTAGAAAGGGTCAATTAACGGTGAAACTCAATCTAAGAGTAACGTATTCTGGGATTCTGGAGACCAGATGACGTCATTTTTGAAAAGTGCAAAGTTGACGTCACATATATTTTCAAATGCTGAAAATATCTTAAAAATGGTATATTAACGATAACACTTCATCTAAATATGACTTATTCTGAAATTCAGAAGGCCAGATGACGTCAACTTTTAAGAAAATTGACGTGAAATATGTTTTCGAATGCTGAAAGTTTCTTAAAAATGGTCAATTCACGATGAAATTTCATTCAAACATGACGTATTCTGGGATTTTGAAGGGCATATGAAGTAAGTTGTCAGAAGTGCAATGTTGATGTCATATTGTCTTCGAATGATGGTAATACTTGACTAGTGGTCAATTGAGAAAACAATTTTACCACCGTACAGATCAAACAACCTCTCTACATACCTACGGCATGTATACAAAAATAGAAAAATTCATAAAAAGTGGGGACCCAACGACTGTGAGATTTGTCTTCTGCTGTGCGCCCCTTAGACAACTACTCTCAAATGGAGCAGCTACTGCTACAAAAACCGCAAAATACTAATATACTCAAGTATAACTGTTCATTACAAACATACAAAAGTCGTAAAATATTTTCTCAAACCTGTTAACTAGAATCTACAAGTCACAGCTGCGAAAGAGAGAACAACTGTTGAATAATATGACAAACGTTATAGCACCTAGAATTGAAGTAATGACAAAAAATGCCAACCATTGTGCACAAAACCAGGAACTCTATAATTGAGTACGTTGAGTTAACATCTGTGATTTGTAAATTCTAGTTTACAGGTTTGAAAAAATATTTTACGACTTTTGTATGTTTGTAATGAACAGTTATACTTGAGTATATTAGTATTTTGCGGTTTTTGTAGCAGTAGCTGCTCCATTTGAGAGTAGTTGTCTAAGGGGCGCACAGCAGAAGACAAATCTCACAGTCGTTGGGTCCCCACTTTTTATGAATTGCTTCTGTATTTTTACTATGTTCTTTTCCTTTCATTAATTGTACTTCTGTGTTTAGTTTTTTCTTTCTCGTTTAGCGCACCTCGCCGTGCATCAAATGAATAAATAAAAAAAAACTGGATTATAGTAACCATAGCCTTACTTACTGACAACCTTGGAGAACTATACTATAACATAAAAACTGGCTGAATTCTAGAGTCTGAACACCAAACCACCAACCTTCATCCCATTCGAAAGATATCCAATTTCTGTCCGATCACCGTAGAGATGGGTAATGATGACAATAATCTGCAATCATGTTACTAGTGACTGGTGTACAATTTAGACCTCGAGAGTCGTTAGTATTTGAAAGTGTGAAGTTTTGTTAGAAAAGTTAAACTTCACAATTTCAAGAATAAAGCATCTCGGAAAAACCATTGAAAACAAGTTATCCCGATTAGTAAACGTGTATTTGATAGATGAAAAAACCCGTTGTGCAGTTTGAAAACTTCTAATAGCTTGAGTTTTCATTCCATTGAAATTTTACGATATGATTGTGTAGTAGGAAGCTGTTTCCAGCAATGAAAGTACAATCATCAATGTAGCACATCTCGGAAAAGATGAAACAGACTCTTACCATATTTGCTAAAACCGTCGGCTTGTTCGACATCCAAAATCCAACGCGGAATTGAGCGGAGCGGAGAGGTCGAACATCGCACGAACCCAACTGAAAATGCAGAAAAGTTCATTGGACAACGGAGTGATCGAATCTATTGGAGTCTGATAATGCGAATGGGGGGGGAACGATAGCATCCAAAACAAACACAATGTCATAGCAAAACAAATTTTGTCATTTTTTGAAAATACGACACTATATGGGCACATTATGCGTTTTTTAGCCTGTTCACTTGGTGCACACTACTGTTCTATCAAGTAAAACGTTAGTCACAACATCCGAATCAATAAAAACGAGAGAAAAAGGGAAATACAATAATACAACAAAAATAAAGGAATAATACAAAAATTCGAATCGGAAAATTTTTACAGTACTCTTGACGCAATTTATGTACGCAATACGCAGTCTTGCGTTTGCCTACCGTAAGATCTTGGTAAACAACTTGGAAAACTGTCTAAACCTTGTTTTACAACATGGGTTTTTGTCGAACCTTGGTAAACAACTTGGGTTTTAACTTCAGAGTAGATTATTAGCCGCATAGTTATTACCCATAAGGAAATGTCTACAAGTATGATTTAATAATATTATAAATTATTATGGAATTTCTATATTGCAATATTTGATTTCAATAACATTACGTGACCAGAAACAGCTCAGTAAACAGTAAATGATTCGACTAAGAAAAAATAATGTGTTACAGCAGAGAAGTTTAGTGCACACAGGACAAATTGCGAATAAGTAATTCGGTAGTATTCTAGTAATGAAGTAGTTCAAACTTGAAGTGAACAAAAAGTAAGAAACTCACTGTCACAATATGACGCCTTTTCCATGCATATTCCACCACTATCCATCGGCAACCACACACCTCACTGAATCCTTGGTGAATATTGTGTTCCATTTCAAATAAGTCCACCTAGAACAGATTGAAAAATCATGTGCTGTAGTATATAGGTATATACACAGAAAATGTGGGTTGCCAAGCACCTAACAGAGCATATAGCCCAACAGGTTTCACCGTATAAGTACAACTGTACTTAGTACTCCTTTTCGCAAACACATAGAATATAAAAATAGTTTCATTTTATTATTAGACAAGTAAGAGTAAGAGGCCCACTTCACAGTAAAAGATTGAATTTGAATTCGTTTACGAATTTCAAAGCACCAAGTCGAACGGTCAATGGATTCAATTCTAACTTTGTGTGAAACTTATGCTAGAACTGCGAAGAAAATGATGACCTTGTAGTTTGAGAAAGCTGGGAAACTTACTTTTATCTGAAATAAAAAAAACATGATACAACATGTGGAGCTAATTTCGCCTATTGGCCATATTCAACATTATCCCAGTAATGATAAAGTATATAGTATGAAGTTTGATAAAACGGAAAAATAACTCACCCTGAGAATTGGCAGTCTTGAGAATCGCAGAATACTAACGTTTTGCGACAATCCGCGTCATAACCGTCCAATGTATCACTCGATTTCGAGAAGCAGTCATCTAACTACCAGTGGGAAGAGCGAGAATAAAGTATCAAGTGAAGATCCAGGGTAGTATCGGAAAGAATATGATGCAAGAATCGTGAAAAATGAGTAAAAATAAAAAAAGCAAATGACCGAGAGTAACAATAAATTTTTTGAATAGTTCACTAGTTCACTCATATAGTAATTAAAATACATCACTTTCGTATTATTCTGATTATCAATTATAAATCAAAAAAGCATTGAAAGAATGAAAACAACAACACAAAATAATTGAAAAATCGATTGTATGATCGCCGTCCTCTCGGTGTTCTGCACACGCAACGCGGCTCGGCCGCGAGGCGTGTCAGTTGTATCTTGAGCGCGCTTATGCTTTCAGGACTCAGTTCCGGTCTCCTTTAAGGCTTGCTTCAGAAGGGAAATCGCCGACTGGTATTGATCCAAACGGTGTTGGGTTGAAAAATCGCATCAACACCACTAGAGTTGCCCGAATGGTCATGAGAACTCAAGAAGAGTTATTACTCTTTTTCGGCTGATATGGGCACAATTGGCCAATTTTCAATGCTTCTCCTGAAGCCACACATTCTCATAATTCTTCCCAAATGAACAACCTCCGACATGAAACATTGGTAACCAGAACGAAACATAAAAGCTGTTGGGAGTGGGTAAGCTGTTCAAATTCATGAGAGCAAAGCAGAACTCACCTCGAACAATCCGGCCACAGCCGCGTCGCTACTGATATGAATCATGTTGATGTTCAACACGACGTCCACCTGAATGGGAAACGAGAAATCAGTGAGAGACTTGTGATGTTTGTTGTGACGATATAGATTCTATTCTGTTCTGTTTTCGTTCTGTTTCTCCTTGTTGTGTCTTCATTTTGGCTGTTTTCTCTTCTTGTTACCACTCGCTTTTGTACGGAATAAAGTATTCATAAATGAAACCGCACGGACTACCGTATACACACGGCCAATTCCAAATACAAACATGTTTTGAATTATAAATTCCTGGTGCTCTAACTAAGTACGGTTTATACACGTTTTAGAAAACTAACTAAATAATATACGTATTTTCAGTGTATACCTGATTCGGTCCGAAATCCTCGGGAAGTGCCCACCGATTCACGGGTCGCGCCACGTCTATGAACAGCGGCACTCGCACATTCGGCTGCTGAAAAGAGTACAATAATTGAATAATACAAATGTAAAGTTTGTAACCATTGCAATGTACACTTTACAAAGAAAGAAACTGAAACTGTGGATAGAGAACAAATGCGGGTTCTAGACGATTCACTCTGCGTATAAACCGTACAAAACGGCGATGGGTCATTGTAGAAACACTAGAAAACGGTTACTTCACAAAATAGAGTCCGGCTGGTACTGTTCAGACTGTTCAAGGAACATGTTATCTCCCGCCAGTTAGCTGTCTCAATCTATTCACGATCAAAATGACTAAAGAAAGCAACAAATGATGTTATTACTGACAAACAGCGGCGGGCCGAACTCTGATAACAGTTGCGTAGTCGACAAACGTCAACAATGATTACCTCACTTGGTTCGGTTCAACCTTTTCAATTGGATTTCCGTTCGGTTCTGGATGTTTTCAGCATTCTCACTGAGATTTTGACAGCGTCACAATGAATTTCAGAGTTGTTTTTCGCCAAGTAATCTTTCTTACAGTAGGTGAACAAGAATACTTTTGACAGAACGCAATAGGTCTATGATAAACTTTCCTTCAAAATTGCATTGGCTCGCTGCCAAGGTCTCAGTGGGATAGAAAACGAGTATACGCACCCTATGATGATCGCTATATCCGACGCGACAATAATACTGTGCAAAGAGCGGTTACCTACACAGGTAACCAGAAAACGAGGTTACTAAAAACCGATTAGGATTCTATATAGAATTCACACCCCGTTACCCACTCACCCGATGATGATCGATATATCCGACGATACTATGCAGTGATCGGGCATCCTGCTCGGAGGGCTGCCACGTGACATTCGGCAGGTTTTCCGCCAGATGGACACAGTGCTGGCCGGTCCCAGACGCCAACTCCAGAACCTGAGAATAAAATCCAAGTTAGATAAATAGTAATTAATTACTAGTGACTCAATTATACTTTGTGCAAATAAATAACTTTATATAATTATCCGAAAATGATAAAATTTGAGGTGAAAAAGGGTTACTTTTCAAAGAACAGCAGCAACAGCGTACCGGGTGAGTGAATACAGACTGTATTCACACATAATGTTCCATTCACAGGTAGACACGTATGAATGTCACATTTCCCGTGTTTTCGAGCTTCTCGTAAGGATTACGATGTCGCACTACTGTCAGCACAGTCTATACGTTCATTAGCGAAGCGTCATTATTAAGTTCTGTTGGAATGAGAAATATGAATGTCAACGATAATTACTAAATAATAAGGTGATACGCCGACAAATAAGCAGTGCACTGATGGCTAGTACCCTGTTGTATGAGGATATCAGACAAGGGTGAGCTTTTCTTACATCGGCTGTCAATTATTCGCATGGATGTTGCACAACCAATCATACATGAAAAAGCAGTTGAAATACTTCAACTTGTTGTTTTACAAAGTAAATATGATAATATAAGTAGATATGCTTGTTGTTTGTTTCATTCTGCGGAAGTATAAATCAAACTTCTTATTTGAGGTACATTATACATCGACAAGTTCTACTTTTTTCATACAAGTACTACCAATTCCAATATACTGACACAGAAAAAGCACGTCTGAACAAAAAGCACAAACATAAGCTTATAAAATAAATTGATTGATAACCTGATGAAATTCATGATAGGAAATACATTTACAATACAATAAACACAAGCTTATAAGATTCCCTAATTGAAAACCTGATAAAATTCATAATTAGAAATACATGTACATGATGATTGAATAGATCGAATTCTATAATTAGAATGCGGTCAAAACATCGCCCGTTCTTCCCTGATGAATGTGTAAAACAGAAAAAACAACAGGAATACAGAGTACAACTAAACTGATGTCAAGCAATTACCATTACAATAATAAAAGTTGAGTATTACAATGTAGAATTTCCATACAAATAAGAGAATATTCTTAAACAGAAATTATTTCGGTTGGTTTCGGCTACTTGATCAATTGAACTGTGCGCCGGATGGGGATGAGCTACTCGGCTACATTCTGGAAACGAGGCAAATCATAAAGTCACTACATTAGTTTGTTGAGCTTCACTCAGTCACAAGTCAATACATAAGTTTGTTGAGTTT
Source organism: Litoditis marina (assembly GCA_964036275.1). NCBI lineage: Eukaryota > Metazoa > Nematoda > Chromadorea > Rhabditida > Rhabditidae > Litoditis > Litoditis marina. Next base: position 31,125,058 of record OZ038434.1, read on the forward strand.
CAAGCTAATTTGAGCAATTTTCGAGCTTTTTCCTGAGTCGAATTGTCGCACGCAACGCGGGGACAAGAATATCTACTATACCTGTTGCGGCTGCTCAAGCTTGGAAAGTCGTGCTTTGAGAGTCCTGTTCTCTTCTCTAAGCTGAGCCATTTCAACAGTCATCGCCTCAAATCTGGCGAGAAGTTGTTCATTCTGGGACCGAAGTTGTTCATTCTGGATCTTCAGGAGCTGAAACTTGATGTGCTTAGTTGTTTGAACCAATCTCACTCATGAACTGAGACACAACTTCGGAATCACTCGAAATCATATGGTACATAGTACATGTTAACAAAACATAGTGGGAAGTTTTGTGCAAAACCGCTCATAGCTCATCACAAAACGTAGGAATTCAATGAACAACATGCGTAAAGAACAGAATCGACAAGCAGGCAAAGTCTCGGTGAGAATTACGAGGAATATGCAAGGGTGAAATTACACTAACGACCAACCTCGTTATCACGCAGAAGCCTTGCGCAACCGCTGCATTTTGGTTCATTCTTCAGCAACTGAAAAGATACATTGAGAACAGCGTATGGTAATACTAGATTCCCTTACGAAACTGCGAATTACGGTAACTTAGGATAGGAATAAAACCCAGGTAGAGCTCTTGTTGCAGTTTCTTACTAATTCTCAATGAAAGTTTCAATCAGCTGACAAACATCACCAGATATGACTGCGATAGCACCAATTTTCAATAAAGTACGTCATATTCCATTAAATTTCCTTTAAGTCGACGTATTTTAACCAAAATTGCAACATTCAACCCGGGGTTTTCCGGATTTTTTCCAGTCCATTCAGCCTAATATCTGACCTCATCATCGTCGACCCATCCTTTCTGACGCAGCTTCTTCAGATCTGATATCATTGTTCTGAAATTAGACCATTCGTGAAATGTTTAGAGCGAAACATACCTAGAATATTGATTTCCCAATATGCTGAGCTCAAAGTTGGACGATTGTGTGGACCAATCCCGACACATCGGTTCTTCGAACTACAGTTGAAAAATGTATTGCACCGTTGGGATTGACTGAGGTGTTGGGATTGGTCCACATAATGGCCACTTTTCAATTTGGTACCCAAGTGTTTGGATGTAGATAAAAACGGTTTTTTATGCAATCAATAATAACATAAATATGATTGACTACTTCGTTAACAGAATTACAGAATACAAAAGATTGAGTCTATTTCATAATGACTGAACCAAACATATCATACAACTACCACTACAATAGTTGTGCGCCAATTCAAATTCTTTTTTTGAAAGAAGGGCCAAGGGCTCTTTATTGACTATTTTCGTGTTCTCAGACTTTTGAGCGGGTTTGGCTTTAATATTTTTTGATGTGGATTTTCACTGCTTTTTCTTCCTAACTTAACCTTTTCACGAGTAATGAAGCAATCAAATAGATAGATAACTAAGATTTTAAGTACTAACGACTGTTAAGTGGTTATTTAATAATTTGTGATATGAGTTTCCACTGCTTTTTGTTCGTGACTTCACTCTTCCACGAGTAATAAATCAAAAAAATGAAGGGAAAACTAAGGTTTTAAGTACTAACGACTGTTAAGTGGTTATTTAATAATTTGTGATATGAATTTCCACTGCTTTTTGTTCCTGACTTCACTCTTCCACGAGTAATAAATAAATAAAATGTAGGGAAAACTAACTCACTAAGTGCTAACGATTGTTAAGTGGTTAAATTCGAAACGAGCAAGAGAAAATTAGTTGTTGGGAGGCGCCTGGGTAACGATTACCAATTGTGTAACATCTGGCCTCTCCAAAACGTAAACTTGAGCCACCTTTCCGCTGAGGGAGCGGCAGTAAGTGAAATAACTCCTAGATGAGTGAGAAGACTATATGAAAAAGAAACTTATTATATAGAAACAAAATAAAGTATAATAAGCGCATAGTATCGATAGTTGCTAGCATAACAACAAATCAGCTGGTCAGCGTCTTTGTGCAATGTTGCGTGATGTGAAAAATTTGGCAAAGAAATTTACGTAAAATGAAAAATATCGGAGGCCAACTTGGGCAGCTAGTTCTAATCAGGCAGCTTTATCTGTTTAGAATTTGAATATGGCAACAAATTTTTATATAAGCATAGATGCCAGACTTGTTAGTCACGTGCCCACGCCGCGCAACACGCAACGCGTCTCGTTGAGACGAGGATACAGCGATATCCTTCAACGAAATGTCCGATTCTCGGTTGACTAATTTGGAACGGTTTGTTGGCCAGCCTTCACTCCTATCTTTCGAAAAACCATTTTTAGAAGTTGTTCCAAAAATCTCACACAATATAGTTAAGGTATAGTCAACGAAGGTACAAACGACACTAGAACCATAAACTATACAAGACAGTTGGTAATCGATAAATTGACACTGTCACGGCCATTACCACTGACAAACTTAACATTTGGGAACAAGCATATGTAGATTATTGACTAGTTGAATGAATAAGTTATGTGAAATTAGTAAAAAGTGGGGAACCAGGAAGTGAGTTCTGTTTGGTTTCACCGTTTTTAGCAAAAAGTGAACAATACGAGGTGGGAGTGTGCAACAAAAATAGAACAATACTTGCACAACGGTTCACAACGTACGTACGTTATACCACTCATACACTCACGCTAAAATTAGGTTTCTGTAATAAATGTTTTTTGTGAACCGTTGTGCGAGTATTGTTCTATTTTTGTTGGACACTCTCCACCTCGTATTGTTTACTTTTTGCTAAAAACGGTGAAACCAAACAGAACTCACACACTTCCTGGTCCCCCACTTTTTACTAATTGTTCTCTTTTTGCTAGTTGTACTAGTAGAATCACTCATAGATTAGAACAATCTAGGATTAGAACAAATAATCCTGTTAACTGGGCGAAGTTTCAAGTTCTCAAACAGTGTGCTCCTTGTTCTTTTTTTACCGCCAATTGACTTCTGAAATTGGCGCGATTGCCGGGACTTGTAAGAACCACAAAACCGTATTTTTTTGCCCATTTCATGAAAATCGCTTTGTGAAAATTCCGAGTCATTACCGTACAAGGCATGCCTTTACTGATTTGGCGCAAACGGGTGCCAGCATTTGGCCGGAATATTCACTTCAATTAGTGAAAAAAACAGGAATGAACGGTTTTGACCAATTAGCACAGTTTCCGACCAGTTTTTGTTTGGAAACAATATTTTCAATTTTGGCGCCAATTGGCGGATAAACGTGCCTTTCGGCGCCAAATGTCCAAGAAATGTGGATACTCAATCCGCTTGTCAACTTAATGTATAGTTTTGACCTCTGTGAACGAATCCGGTCGTTACCCCACTTCGCTAGCGTCGTTCTCATTTGGCGACAATAGGCTTCCGCGTTTGGCGCCATTCGATAATTATGGTGTCATGTTTAGGAATCAGATTGAACCTATCTGTGTGACATCTGTGCAAAATTTCGAACATTTTAACTCATGGGAACACATATATTCCAGCTTCCGGCGCCATCTGGCGCCAGCGCCAAGCGTTAGACATAACGTGACATCACCAAATTTTTGGGGCTGCGCTAACTTTGGGGTTTACACACGTGTGCCAAATTTTAGCCAAATCGACGCAGTAGTTAAAAATTATTTTCTATGCGGACATTGGACGAGGGACAACGGAAATTTTCATAACGACACGACATCATAACTTTTTTCAAACTCGATTTTCCTATTTTTTTCAACCAACATGTATATAATAGATCTCTAGCTCTCTCTTTTGTTAAATTACGAAAAAAATGTATTCTCTGAAGACTTTGTATTTTGAAAGCTAAAAATGGGTGCGCAATGGCCAAACCAAACACAACTCACACGCAGCGCTTCGCGCTGCGCGCGATTTAGAGTTTCTCAGTGCTCACCTCGATTCGTGAGAGAAGTTTTGAGAAGCCGCCTCCAATTGCTTCAAAGTCTTGTCTACGACCTTTCCATCGCCTGTAGCGATCAGCTTCTTTCCGGCAACTCTTATCATCTGGGTAGCACATCCGAACAATTTCTGTAATGTATATCAGCATGAGAGTGTATTCAAATATACAAATAGCCCGACGGTTGACAAACTGACTACATAGTTTATGTTGTGGAAAATGCTAGCTATCTCAGCCTCAGCAGCTTGCTTGTACTGGAAAATCAGGACGAATATGTGGACCTATCCCGATACATCGGTCCTTTAAACTCATACCCTAAATGCCTCAGAGTTGTGACTTTTTCAAACAGGGGGGTTTTGCCCCCCTCAGCCAAAATATAAGGGGGTTTTGCCCTTAATTTAGAAAATCGCCAAATCTGAATTTGAGGGGGGGGGGGGGTTTGCCCGAATCTTCGGACCAAAAACAGGAGGGGGGGGGGGGGGTTCTCAAAACGCTGAGCATTTAGGGTATGTTTAAACTACAATCGAAAAATGTGTTGCGGTTTAACAAACACAAACCCCCACAAAACTCGAAATAATCTCGAACTCGTTGCCCTCCCCCCTCGAAAAAACTGTGTCACTTCTGATATGTGGACATGTGGTCCACAAGGAACCGCGAATTCCGTTATCCCTGCCAGTTAACCGTTACCAAGGGGTTAACTGTTAACAGAAGTGTTGACCATAACTTCGGTTAACTGGCGCGGTTAACGAAAAACGCGGTTAAATAAAGATTGCACCCTGGTATGTCCCAACCGACCTCATTGTACGGTTCCGGAATTAGCAAATCGTCGAGGTATCTCTTCATATCATGCGAGGGCACTATACTATGGTTGAACAGATGCGATATGAAACTGAAACAGGATTCATTGTCTCAGTTGGTGAAAGGTTTGACGGAAATCACTCCCAATAAAGCTGTCCGAATGGGCCCGTAAGAAAACCAAAAAAAAATGCTGGCAAAATTTCATGTAGAATCATTAATTTTCACGTGTTTACATGTAAAAACGGATTCCTTTCTATCGAATAGTCGCACCTTACTGGTGCATGGTCTGTACTTTTACAGAAGACGAGTATATTGCCAGAGGACAACAAATTGACGTGCAAACCGAAAAAAAAACTAAGTGAACGGTTGGTTCGACGTGAAATTTTTTTATCGATTATACCCCTTTCATTTCGATTCGAAGAATAAGAAAATCAGAATCTCAATAAATCTGCTCACCAGCATATTGCACCGCACTGTCTCATCTTGTCCGAATCTGGTCCCATATTAGGACCACTTTGCGCCTAGAAAACATTCACTACTCATTTAACTAGGAAAACAAGACATCTTTATACATAATATTGAAATCATGCACTTTCGTACATGGTCGTAGCTCTGATTGTTCCGAAACAAGACTTATCCTGATTTTCTGGTAATATTACTTCGTTGAGTCCAATTTAACCACCCGTTTTTCTTCAAAATCAGGATTTCGAACTACCCTATTTCAACAATATTTGCCTTTACTGTTGAAACCGCTTCTCCCACCCTGTTTTCTAGTATGGCTAACCACTAAAACAACCTTTCTGCTCACCACAAAGATGCCCACCGGCCCTACGTTTGGCTGCTCTATGAATTGACGCTCACCTTCTTCTTGCAGGCAGAAACGGTCTCTGCGAAAACGGTCTGTGCATGGCTGGCTAGAGTATCACGGAAGAGAGACACACATGCCATGTCGCCCTCATAATCTTTGATGATCTGAAAGGGGAAGTACATTGTGATGACACGTTGTCATACTCCAGTAAAGTTATCGGAATACCCAGAAACCCGGAAAAATGGAAAAACCGACTACTTTTCCGTCAAAAACGAAAACTCATCCTATTTGATGAATATAATTACTTTACCCGTGTTTCAACCTGAAAACTAACTAATTTCTGTCGGATAGTCGGACCTTTCTGGGGTATGCACGTGGTACGATCATGAACTTAAAAAAAGATAGTTCTACTTCGAGCACAGATGGGCTAACTATAACAACCCAAGGCTTGAAGAGTTGAATATTCCTCCGAACCAAGAAGGTAAAAGTCATACGTCCCCTCTAACCTCTAACAATCATCCAGCAATTCCCAAAGTTTCGGCAACGCTGTTGGTACGCGGTTGGTTCCCCAGCCAAATTAGAGAATAAATTAATGATTTCCCGTTCAAGGATCCGGGGTATAACACCTATGAATTTGACGGAACACTGTGCAGAGTTCACGAATCAATGGAACATCCTAGGTAATTTGATAACAGATTAGTTCCACCCTGGAAATATTTAACACAATTTTTACTCAATGAGAGAAAACAACATACCCGCTTCGCACATAATTCTGCACACAAACGAGATGACGTAGATTTCTCCAAAACAAGCTCGAAAACCAATTTCGCTATCTGTAAAATAATGAATATTTCAATTAATAGAAAAAAACTACGAACTTCCAAACAGACTTTGTTATTGGGCAATCTCTGAAAGATCCCAGGTAATGTGAAAACAACAGAAACAATAATTGAAAATTGCCAAAAAAGAAAATTGCGAATATAATTTGCACCCACCATTCCCTGCATTTTACTTCACATCTCTACACATATCTCCGACAAACACGTGAAAATTATGATTTTGCTCAAAGAATGGACAAATTCTCCCATTTTCGACGCAAAAAATAGCCCGTTTCCCGATTTTTCTAGCTGTTCGGACAACTTTAGAGGGGTGTGTCCCAACCGTTTTGTCAAAAACACTCGAATCAGAGAAAAACGTAGAACGTTACCTACCTGCTCGATTACGGTCCTGTTTTGGAAAGAAATCGATAGGAACCGGCTGGAACAACGTTGAAGGGTGGATGGTGTGACCTCAGATAGTGCCGAACGAGCGAGCTCGACCGTAGACTGGAACTGTGTATTGGTATGAGTTATGATAATAAACACGCTTTTCGGAAGTGTAGTCGAAAAACAACATAAAGTGACCAAAAATAATAACAACATAATACAGATTTTTGTGGAAATACATTGTCCAAGAACAGAACAACTAGGTTTGCAAAGGCGGAAGATTTTCGGTCACCTATCTTCCCGTTGGCAAAGTTGCGCGCTGAGAGTGCGCCGCAAATGGTACGCTCCAAGATTTGATCCACTTTCCTGGGCTGTCTCACTCCTTTTCGCGGGTCAAGCTTAATTGCGTACCATTTGAGCGTCTCCCGTGATATGAGAAATATGTGTATTTTTTTATAAATAGGAGTTTGAAATAACGTTCCGCCCTTCTTACGATCTCAATATGTGACTCAGAAACAACGCCTGTATCCCGCCTATAATTCATTAAATCTGCACGAGCTTACCTCATCAGGGTTTGTAGACATATTGTGAACAGTAGATAGAGCAGCGACAATACACCTGTAACTAAATTCATACGTACAAATAAGTGGGAATCTTCAGACATTGTTGAAAGACTAGCTAATTATCAAAAAGTCATCAAACTCAGTTTATACGTGGATATGTTGGGTCGAGTTCTACCAACTCAATTAGCCCAACTGTTAATTACTATTTACATAATGCGAGTGGAGTGGGGACCTACTAATTACCGCACCTACCGCACCGCTGAAATACCGCACCGCGATTTGAAAATACCGCACCGTACCGCACCAGCGCCAATTTGCGTATTTTTTCAAAAATTCCAAAGTCTCCAATTTTGCAAGCAAAATAGTTCCTAAAGCAGAAATCCTAATCTTTCATCACTTGAAAACAAACATAGTGATCTCGAGAAAACGTTCTTTCCAACTTTCTCACTAGAAGACCATACGCTTATACGCTTTACGTATTGCATTTTCGTTTTCTGTTGGGTGACTTCATACCTTCATGTTTTCATGAGTTATCAAATGTATAGAAGAAGCTGCTCATCATTTCAAAAGAAAAGTACAGCCAATTCTACAACTAACCGGGTTTTTAGGTAACTTAACCTTTTTTTGGTAACCTATTTTTCAGGTTACTTAGTAGGTAACCTGAAAGTAACCTAAAACTGAAATCGGGTTACCGGTAAAACTAACGATGAAAACCACATTCTGCGTTAGAAAAACAGGTAACCGGTTTTTCATTTTAGGTTACCATCCGGTTACCTACTGAGGTAACCTGAAAAATGGGTTACCCAAAAAGGGTTAGGTTACCTGAAAACCCGGTTAGTTGTAGAATTCACCGAAAAGTACTGAGGAGTACCCATGATGATGGCTTTTTCTCCACTACTTAAAACTATGTCATGAACCTCAGATATACCGTAAAACTAATGAACGCCGGCCTCACCTGACTCAAGTGTGCTTTTTATTTCTAGTTTCTAGAACCGTTTTTCACAGCCGTTTTTGTAACGCTTCCATCAGTACAAATATATATTATATGTGAATAATACGAGAGAGGATAGAACGTATACGTGACCTCGCATTTAGTAACTTAACGGTGATTGATTCTAAACGTGAAAATATGTTTTCTTCTATCTGTGTTCATGAGAGCTGGATCTCTGCATCGACAGACAGTTTGCTCCTAACGAAGTCCTAGCTGCTATGGGACAACAGTTTTGAGAGACCCGAACTGGCTAACTCTGTAATGATCAACTACTTTGCTGTTGGTCCGACATATTAAATACCGGGCTTGCTTTTTGTTGTTTCAAGAATACCCAAGTAGTTATCGTTGTTATCGATGAACCTTTTTGGAAACAGTCGGAAAATATCTTAGATGCATGCTTCGACAAATATAGTGACCAATTTGCTTTTAGAAGAGCTGAAAGGATCTCTAGACAAATGAACTGACTGAAAACTATTTTTCGAAACACAATTCAGAATATTTCCACTATTCCTGCAGAAAAAGGAAATAAACTAATTGTGTTCGGTCATTAAACATCATGTTCAGACTTGCTGTATCTAAAGTGATGAAAAGGATAGGATTTCTGCTTTAGAAACTATTTTAATTGCAAAATTAAAGATTTTGTGTTTTTTGAAAAAAATACGCAAATTTGCGCTGGTGCGGTACGGTGCGGTATTTTCAAATCGCGGTGCGGTATTTCACCCGGTGCGGTAGGTGCGGTAATTAGTAGGTCCCAGTGGAGTGTTAAATTGAAATATTATATACTAAGTATAACTAATATTAGTCAACTGACAAATAGTATGACAAGATAGATAGGAAGTTTGTCCGACCAGACCGACCGACCGACGATAAGATGATGATAAATTTTTTTTAGGCATGCCTTTAAAGAATTTCACTTCCCGCCCAATTTGGGTTAGAGCGCCAATTATGACTAGCGCAGACTTGCGGCCCTCTACTTTTCTCTGCCGTTTGAGTTCACTGATTTGATCTTTTTCTGAAGAAGTTTTTTCGTACCAAGGCACCTTCATTATTATTTTTGCTACACAAACATTCTTTCTTTTTGTAAACCGCAACTGCTTACATTCCGAAATTCCAGAAGAATATACATGCAATATTTACATTCAGACCCAAACACGTTCATTTAGACTATCACAATATGAAGGTCCCGTGGTGAAGTCGTGCGGAATCACTTTTTCTCATCCTGCAAATATATAGTTGCAAAATATGAAGAAATTCACGGAGTGGGTCAAATGAGTAAAAATAATTAGTGATTGATTGATTAATGATTAAGATGAACGCAGTTTTGTATTTCCTTTACCTTTACAGTTTTGTAACGTTTTTTAGAGGTTTGTTTACTGGTTTGGTTGTTAACAAAATTTCCAAAATATTATAAAGAAAGTTGCCCACCTCTTTCTTCTCTTCTTTCTCATCCTGAAAATACAAGGATAAGAACTCGGAAACTCATACATATTCGGATACAAAATATATAAACAAGACAACACGATTTGTTTAATCGGCGTAGAACTCTCTACTTTTAAAATAAACTAAGTGATCAAAAAGCACGATTATGTGGACCAAACCAGTGTCAACGGTCCTATAAACTGCAATAAAAAATGTATTGAGGTTTAAAGAAGTAAAGCGTTGCGATTGGACCACATAATCGCTCTTTTTTAAATCAGAAAAGTAATAAATATATTAGTTGAGTAACTAACTGGAAGAAGTCGATATAATATAGTACCTAGCTCCACAGTACGGCTGCAATTAGTCATTGTTACAATCCGTTAGTTTGTCAGCAGAATACAGCTAACATCACAAATAAAAAGGGGCATGGCTTAATTTTACCTCTTTCTTCTCCTCTTCTTCCTCCTTCTTTTCTTCTTTCTTCTCATCCTTGTCATCCTTCTCCTCTTTTTTCTCTTCTTTCTTCTCTTCTTTCTTCTCTTCTTTCTTTTCTTCCTTTTTGTCCTCTCCCTTCTTTTCATCCTTTTTGTCTTCCTTTTTGTCGTCATCTTCCTGGAAATATTTAGTTTAACGAAAAACGATTAAATTATGTGTTGGTATAAACAGTTGAAGTTCTCTTCGTTTCGCTCAAACATGACTTTCACATGTTGCAGGCTCTTCCACCAATGAAGTCGCCTATGAATCCTATGTTCCGTCGAGGTAGGACATTACTTTTAATGATGTGTCATGTACATACACCGCCAAGGGTCTCTCAGTTTTTCTGAGAGCTCGTGATACCTTCTTCTTTTTTGAGCTGCGACCCCTCCAAATTAGTTGGAAACTGCAATTTTCAGGATTTTTGGTTCCATTTTGACTAGACTTGTATGAAATTTGCTGGTTTTCAACTTGTGAACCCTACTTTTCATGGAAATTAGTTTGCGGCCCCTCCCCATATCATAGGAGGCCTTGGCGGTGTATGGGTATGTATTAGTATTAGGGTGTTTCACAAATTCACAAATTTTACATTCATCTCGAAAAACAGGGCACAGGGCTTATCAAAAAAGGGTTTTTGTGAGTTTGGGCCAGATGGCGGGGTATAATTCATAATCTGTATTGACACCTCGAACTCGAAAAGTACAAAATTTCAGTTCTCTTAGTGAGTTTGCGTAAATTCAGGTTTTTGCGACGAGAGTTCTCTAGTTTGATTTTGGATTTTTACTGATATTTTCCATAAAAATACCTTGAGCAACAGTGTGTGCTAGAACAGACTCAATTGTAATTTTTTTGATATAGGAGCAATATATATTTTTATAAATGGGATAGTTTTCATATTTTGTTCAGGTTCTCGTTGAAGGAGATGCGTAGTTTCGCCGTGCGGAAACAGCTTTCCATGGACTATCGATCGGGCCTCTACACTCGGGTCAATCTATCGTTTAGTAGGATACTGGAAGATGTTCAGAATAGGTATGAACTTCACATGATTGCAGACACCAGTGAGGTCCGACTAAGCAACAAAAAGTAATCGGTTTTTAGATGTAAACACGTGAAAATTTAGGATTTTTCATCAAAGGTAGACCGATTTTCATCTTTTCGGCTAAAAAGTAGTCCGTTTTTCGAACTTTTCTGACTATTCGGACAACCTTGCTGGTGTATGCATGATTGCATATTGCCCCCCCCCCCCCCCCCCCCCCAAAATATGCAAGGTCGTACTACCATCAGAAGTGCAGTTCTTACGTTTTCAATATTCTAAGCATGTGCTGTTGTCTGTCAATCTATCATTGAATAGGATACTAGAAGACGTTCATAATAGGTGAGCACATCGTTTTTGTACGATTCTCATTGCTACAAATATTCGGAAAAGTGAGCTTCTCATCAAAAGGAAAGTCCAAAAGGAGAGGGACCGTTGTCTAAGTTATTTACTTTGAAGTGGCGAAAACACACATGTCACGTTCTGAGTATTCTGATCATTTATTCCAGATTGGACATCAAAGCGAGTGACGTCATCGTCTTCGTGCACATTCAGAAGACGGCCGGCACGTCGTTCGAGAAGTTCCTGGTGAAGTATCTGGAGCTGGAACGACCCTGCGACTGTAGCCGGGGGAAAAAGAAGTGCACGTGCACGAGGCCGAATAGCAGGAATGAGGTGAGCGCACTAGAGTACAGTTCTCCGCATAACCGGAAATCTCAGTAACTGACTTTTTTGGCAATTTCTGTAAATTTCGGTCATTTTTGTAGAATATGTGTGGATGTGGAGATGAGGGATGTTAGTTGGAGCTACGAATTGGAGTTTTTGAATGAGTAAAATTCGGCGATTTCGCAGCAAAAATTGGCAAATTGTCAAAAAGTTTTTTTCTGGCTTTCAAACATCTTTGCCGTAAAGTGGTCTCGAGTAGGATATAGGGATATGGCACTTTATAAGCTGTTTTAACATCAGAAATACCCTTTTTTTTCTTGAAATCCCTGCAAAATCGTAGACTACCCATTCCATCTGGCATTCAATCGGTAGGTTGTTGTTTCACGTTTTACCCTCGCCAGTAACGTGGCGCGGTGTTCTAAAATTCTCCCGATTTCAGTTGAAATCTGTCGAACCTCATGATTTTTCTGAATATTTTGAGATTTGGAATTTGGAAGTTGGAAATCTACTTTCAGTTTGAATACGTGGAGTTAAGGAATAGGTCTATGGTATCCAGTGTTTTGACCGGCTAGCGTACCTTAGGAGATTATAATTTTTGGTATTTTTTTCTCGGTAAGTGGTATGAGTATTTTTCCACTTTGACTGTATGGAAACATGAAACGATAAAACTGCTCAAATTGTAGTTTGATCTTTGATCTTCGATTTCCAGTCAAACGCGAATGTTGGCTGACCTGACCCTAGTCGACTGTTACTCTCGTTCGTCAATGGACAGGGAGACGAGAGATCGAATAATGTTGGAGAGTGCCAAGAATAACCTCAGGTACGGTAGACATTGTTATGATGTGTTGAAAATGGAGCATAGTAGCCTGCTCAGAATCTACTCGTTTTGCTCCAACTCACAGATGGTATTAGGTTATTAGGGAGGTTCGAACCGTTTACTGATTTGGTTTATTCAACACTATTGTTATTTGTAAGAAGTAATTCACTGGCGTTTTCAAGTTTACACCTTGTGGTTTTCTGTTTACAAATATAATTTATATCAACGTTCGTAATTATTCGAATGTCTCTTCAGGAACCTGGCCTATTTCGGTATAAAAGAGCGAATGGACGACAGTCAATTTCTATTCGAGCAAATATTTTCGATGAGGTGAAAATATGTTTTTTTGCTTTTGCTGGTAGTATAGATTATCTGGGAATCATTTTAATCAATCAACTAGGATGGAACTATGGTTGTGAATCAAGTTTAAAAAAATTTCTAGTTGCACTCGAAAACTTTTCTCTAGTCGAGTTGTAATAATCTTGGATGTAAGGTACAAGCTACAACGATACAAATGTCTTTTTTCGCTCGATGGTTCCGACATTATCAAAATTGTTTTGTCAATTTCTGCATTTTCTCCAGATTTATCCGAAACCTGTCCGACTGGCACCGCAGCAAGTCGAACGACACGAAAATCACAGCCGATCAGCTGATTCTGATCAGACAGAAAAATCGATTGGACCTCGAATTGTACGACTATGCCATTGAATTATTAGAGAGTCGATTGGAATTGTTGAGAAAGAAGGGGAAGGTGGGTGAAGTTGCCAGAATCCTGTTATTTTACGAGTCTCACTACTTTATTCTACTTTTTTTCGGTGCTCACCGCGCATCTCAGCAACAGTTTTACACATTTATTTGCTCTAGTCTAATCAATTCTCAAGTTTCTCAGATTGTAGCCGTAGATTTGTGTCAGTTCGTACATGTATAAATTTTTATATTCTTAGAAATAAATGATTTTAATGAATATGTACATGTTGGAATGTGCAAACAATAAATTAAACTAGTTCAGGTATGCAAACTCTCAAATCTTAACATGTTTTTACCAGGATAGAACAGATAAACTAAGGAAATGGATATTTATGATATAGGCTAGTTTGCATTATCAAGGCAAGACCAAAAGGCAAAAGGTACATACAGTAGGTCATTACTTATACTAGAAATATCAGAAATGAACAGAATCACGTGAAACGTGAGTTAACACCTAACACGTTTTCACGTGACAAGTATTTGCCCAGGAGTACACAGTTCTCCGTCAATCCCTGCTTAATATTAGCATATGATTATTGGCCGGCATTGCATGGCGAGCGGCCAGGCGAAGACCAGAGGCGGCCGCCAACTGTAATACAGTTATTGATCTATTCTCATTATTGATTGAAATTAAAATAATCATTTTATTCACCATTCGCTAGATACTCGCCTACCAATAAGATGCAAAACCAATCACCTAAAATACGTTTTACGCTACGGCCTAAAAAGTTAGGGGCAGGTGAAGTGAGAGCACGTGGGCTCAACGATCAACTTACTTCATCTAGAAAACCCCAGCGACGAATAATACTACTCAACTACAAAATATCAGTCATGCTCACTCTAACATCATATAAGGTGGGTTTCAGGTCGGCAAGGTTTACATCCCACAAAAGTAGTTGGTAGGTGAAATTCCGGCTGAAATAACTTGGATAAAATCGATAATTCATCCGAATCGACCAACCTCCGACAGAAATGTCACATCCCTCAGTCCCCATTCCTTGTTCTGCGATCGAAGCGACGCGTCGAAGTCGATATTACTCTGTGGGGAGATGACGCCATCTATTGAATATGGTCCGTAGGTGATCAGCATCCCGCTGCCGTGCTTCAGAAGGGCACTCGACGACTGGAATTTAGAATGTGACCAAATCTCAGTTGTAGTTTGATCAAGCTAGATCATACGAATTTCGAACAAATAGGAACGGGATCAATGAACAAATTCAGAAGGGCACTCGATGACTGGAATATGTTGGGTAAATAAGTACATAGGTGAAAAGTCGAGGAACTATTAGCCCCTAAATAGGGAGAATTCAGCTACAAAATCGCGGCCCTAAAAGTAACCTTTAGTCCTTTGACTTTTCATGTGAGTACAGTATTGGGTTTGACCGAATCTAAGTTGTAGTTTGACCCTGATGCGAGCTAGAATTCACCAAATTCGACCAAATAGAATCAAACTACAAACACAGTCGTATAGGGCAACATACAGCATTAAGGCTTGCTTCAGAAGGGAAATCGCCGACTGGTATTGATCCAAACGGTGTTGGGTTGAAAAATCGCATCAACACCACTAGAGTTGCCCGAATGGTCATGAGAATTCAAGAAGAGTTACTCTTTTCCGGCTGATGTGGGCATAATTGGCCAATTTTCAATGCTTCTCCTGAAGCCACACATTCTCATCATTCTTCCCAAAGAAACAACCTCCGACATGAAACATTGGTAATCAGAACGAAACATAAAAGCTGTTGGCAGTGGGAAAGCTGTTCAAATTCATGAGAGCAAAACAGAACTCACCTCGAACAATCCGGCCACAGCCGCGTCGCTACTGATATGAATCATGTTGATGTTCAACACGACGTCCACCTGAATGGGAAACGAGAAATCAGTGAGAGACTTGTGATGTTTGTTGTGACGATATAGATTCTATTCTGTTCTGTTTTTGTTCTCTTTCTCCTTGTTGTGTTTTCATTTTTTCTGTTTTCTCTTCTTGTTACCACTCGCTTTTGCACGGAATAAAGTGTTCATATATAAAACCGCACCGACTGCCGGATACGCACGGCAAATTCCAAAAAAATCTGTTTTGAATTATATATACCGGGTGATGATCGAAAGCGTTGTAGAATAAGAAATGTTGGTTATTTCTCGAAAAAAGTCACATTCCCCTACACACTTCCCGGATAACTAAGTAAAACGTGCAAAGAAAAGCCGATGAAAAGGACCCAATGGTCGGACCAAGAATGTTTATTGAATCATATGAGATGTGATTCGAAGTGTAGAAGAACGAGTATTTAAACACCAAAAAGAACCCATAATCAGTGAAGGCGAAAGATTCAAAAGGGGAGCTCAGACTAAGTACTGTTTCTACACGTTACAAAACGAGTTAAATAGTTTACAAGTTTTACAAAACTAGTTGAATAGTTCAAGTGTAAATACCTGATTCGGTCCGAAATCCTCGGGAAGTGCCCACCGATTCACGGGTCGCGCCACGTCTATGAACAGCGGCACTCGCACATTCGGCTGCTGAAAAGAGTACAATAATTGAATAATACAAATGTAAAGTTTATACCCATTGCAATGTACACTTTACAAAGAAAGAAACTGAAACTGTGGATAGAGAACAAATGCGGGTTCTAGACGATGCACTCTGTGTACAAACAAAACGGCGATGGGTCATTGTAGAAACACTAGAAAACGGTTACTTCACAAAATAGAGTCCGGCTGGTACTGTTCAGACTGTTCAAGGAACATGTTATCTCCCGCCAGTTAGCTGTCTCAAACTATTCACGATCAAAATGACTAGAGAAAGCAACAAATGATGTTATTATTATTATTACTGACAAACAGCGGCGGGCCGAACTCTGATAACAGCAGGGGTGACCAAAAAGTTGACCAATCCTACCACCGGTACGACCCCTCCCTCTTAAAATATGCAAATTCACCGAAAATCAAGAACTTATTCTTCATAATTGCGGGAAATTCACCTAAATTGGTGAAAAATCATGGTAATTTGGAAATTTTCGGCCCTGGCAGGCCTTTACGACCCCCCTCTCCCTAAAAATGTTGCACGCGTGCAACTTGTGGTCACCCCTGGATAACAGTTACGTAGTCGACAAACGTCAACATTGATTACCTCACTTGGTTCGGTTCAACCTTTTCAATTGGATTTCCGTTCGGTTCTCGATGTTTTCAGCATTCTCACTGAGATTTTGACAGCGTCCCAATGAATTTCAGAGTTGTTTTTCGCCAAGTAATCTTTCTTACAGTAGGTGAACAAGAATACTTTTGACAGAACGCAATAGGTCTATGATAAACTTTCCTTTAAAATTGCATTGGCTCGCTGCCAAGGTCTCAGTGGGAATGAAAACGAGTATACGCACCCTATGATGATCGCTATATCCGACGCGACAATAATACTGTGCAAAGAGCGGTTACCTACACAGGTAACCAGAAAACGAGGTTACTAAAAACCTATTAGGATTCTATATAGAATTCACACCCCGTTACCCACTCACCCGATGATGATCGATATATCCGACGATACTGTGCAGTGATCGGGCATCCTGTTCGGAGGGCTGCCACGTGACATTCGGCAGGTATTCCGCCAGATGGACACAGTGCTGGCCGGTCCCAGACGCCAACTCCAGAACCTGAGAATAAAATCCAAGTTAGATAAATAGTAATTAATTACTAGTGACTCAATTATACTTTGTGCAAATAAATAACTAAAGTTGTGAACCACTGTGCAACATTGGTATTGTTCTATTTTTGCAGAATACTACTGCTACAGTATAACAGCAATTCGTGTCGTTCTTTTTTTGCTGATATAGAGGTCAAACCAAACACAACTCACACATTTGTTGGTTCCCCCACTTTTTACTAATAGTTCTTTTTTTGCTAGTTGTACAATTACAACTATCCATGGTACAAGAAGGAGAATGTTGGCGCTAATTGGCGCAAGCGACTAACGCCACTGATAAATTTGAAATTGTCGAGTTACTAACGTAGTTGTATTGTGATCATCGGCCAAATGACAAAATTCCAATCATTTATGTTGACAATTTGTCGTTCCTGCGTTCTGGCGCAATTTGGCGGCAGCGCTTGGCGCCAACGCAAAATTTTCAGTTTCTGACAGATCACTTTACTTAACCATGTGACCACTTTTAACTGTAGCAAATTTCAAACGATTCCGTGGACAATGACGTATCTTGGAGTTTTGGCGCCTGTCCGAGCGCCAGAAGAGAAATTTCAGTTCGGAAAAAAGAAATTCACATTTTCCACGAAAGTATCCAATTCCTCTCCGTGTTAAACATTTCAATTAACGACAACTAGTGCTTTGTCATTGTTGGCGCTATTAGCGCCCGCGCCCGACGCCATTGATGAGCTATACATCTCATAATTGGCGCGACGGCTAACTTTTGCATTAGAACTCATGTTTCAAACTTCAGCTAAATCGGTTCAGTCTGTTTTCCAATAGTCGTTTTTGACGCCTATTGGCGCCCGCGCCCGGCGCCAATGAGGAGCTGTACACCTCATATTTGGCGCGACGCGCTAACTACTGCATTAGAACTCATGTTTCAAATTTCAGCTAAATCGGTTCGGTAGTTTTTCCAATAGTCGTTTTTGACGCCTATTGGCGCCCGCGCCCGGCGCCAATGAGGAGCTGTACACCTCATAATTGGCGCGACGGGCTAACTTTTGCATTAGAACTCATGTTTCAAATTTCAGCTAAATCGGTTCGGTAGTTTTTCCAATAGTCGTTTTTGGCGCCCGCGCCCGGCGTCAATGACAAGCTATACACCTCATATTTGGCGCAACGGGCTAACTTTTGCATTAGAACTCATGTTTCAAACTTCAGCTAAATCGGTTCAGTCTTTTTTCCAATAGTCGTTTTTGACGCCTATTGGCGCCCGCGCCCGGCGCCAATGAGGAGCTGTACACCTCATATTTGGCGCGACGAGCTAACTATTGCATTAGAACTCATGTTTCAAACTTCAGCTAAATCGGTTCAGTCTTTTTTCCAATAGTCGTTTTTGACGCCTATTGGCGCCCGCGCCCGGCGCCAATGAGGAGCTGTACACCTCATATTTGGCGCGACGAGCTAACTATTGCATTAGAACTCATGTTTCAAATTTCAGCTAAATCGGTTCGATAGTTTTTCCAATAGTCGTTTTTGGCGCCTGTTGGCGCCCGGCGTCAATGACAAGCTATACACCTCATATTTGGCGCAACGGCCTAACTGTTGCATTAGAATTCATGTTTCAAATTTCAGCTAAATCGGTTCGGTAGTTTTTCCAATAGTCGTTTTTGGCGTCTATTGGCGCCCGCGCCCGGCGCCAATGAGGAGCTATACATTTCATATTTGGCGCGTCGGGCTAACTTGTGCATTAGAACTCATGTTCCAAATTTCAGCCAAATCGGTTTAGTAGTTTTTTCAATAGTCGTTTTTGGCGCCCGCGCTCGGCGCCAATGATGAGATATACATTTCATATTTGGCGCGACGGGCCAACTTTTGCATTAGAACTCATGTTCCAAATTTCAGCCAAATCGGTTCAGTAGTTTTTCCACTACGATGCGGACAGAATTCCGTGAGGGATGAGGAAGGAGGGACGAGGGACGAATTACGGCGGAACTTTTCAACAACGACACGAAACCATAACTCAGGCGAAAATAATCCGATTTGGCTAAAATTTTCACACAATGTTCAATTCGTGATTCTCAAACGTTCTCTCCTTTTAGTATTTAAAAAAAATTATATTTGAAGCTTTTTGTTGGTTAAAAGGAAAAAACGAGTCCGCAATGACCAAACCAAAGACAACTCACGCAGAGCGCTCCGCGCGATTCACACATGTTCCATTCACAGGTAGACACGTATGAATGTCACATTTCCAAACGTGTTTTCGGGCTTCTCGTAAGGATTACGATGTCGCACTATTGTCAGCACAGTCTATACGTTCATCAGCAAAGCGTCATTATTAAGTTCTGTTGGAATGAGAAATATGAATGTCAACGATAATTACTGAATAATAAGGTGATACGCCGACAAAAAAGCAGTGCACTGATGGCTAGTACCCTGTTGTATGAGGATAGCAGACAAGGATGAGCTTTTCTTACATCGGCTGTCGATTATTTGCATGGATGTTGCACAACCAATCATACATGAAAAAGCAGTTGAAATACTTCAACTTGTTATTCATCATCAAATATAAAGTTACCAAGTAACATAACATCGAAAAACCTACTTTCATGCCATCCCCAAGATATTGTCGCAAAACATCTAGAATTGGACCCTTGTTGCGGTCAGCCGCACTGGCGCGTAGCATTGTACAATGTAGTCCTCAACACGCCACGAAAACTGGTTATAGCAATCAATCTGAATTGGAAAATGAGCATGAGCGCGGCGAGGGAAGCCTGTAGGCAATATTTCCGCTTGCTAGGAAACGGATGGTTCACGAAAAAAGTTATATGATCTTCTAAGTGCTTCCCTGTGCATACTAAGCCAGCTAAATCAGTGTGTACAACTGTACAGGTTGGAAAACGTCATTTCGGATTCCGCGACAACTCGTCCCCGCGCGTCGCGTGTGCGACAACTCGTCCCCCATCATGCGACAACTCGTCCCCAATGTTTTAACACAAAATAAGCTAAAAACGGAGTTTCAAAGTGAAATTACACTTTGTAAAGTTTCCTACTTCATATTGAATACAAATTGACTATAAATACATTCGAAAAATGAGTAAGGCGTCACTTATTTGAGAGAAAACGACAAATTTTTGAAAATTGTAGCATAGTATGATTTATTTTCAATTTTTTCTTATCTCCAAGGCTGCCTACAGCCTTTATATAAAATTTAATCCATTCACGAATTTAATTTGTAAGTTTCAAGGTAATTTGAGTATTTTCTGAGCTGGGGACGAGTTGTCGCACGCAACGCGGGGACGAGTTGTCCGTAAACGTCACGGGAGGCATATTTATAAACTTCTTTTAGAAAAAAGTCAACCACGAAAGACCACTTTCGATAATATTAACACATATCTACGGAAATTCCGATTAATACAAGAACAGATTATTATAACAAAATTTATGTCAAAAACAATAACAGCTTCACTCCTTGAGGTCACGCAGACGACGAATGGTCGACCTGACGGTGGCGGCAGTGACAGTTCCGTAAACGTAGGCTCCGCCAGCAACAACCTGGAAGCATACATATAAAACAAACGTAAGAGACATCGGCAGAACTAATCTGAAGAAATACAAAATGTTCGTCAACATCATGCCAATACGCCATGGTGAGGTATCGGAATCGTCCGCAACATTGATTTTCCCGAAATCTTGAATGTACTACTATTTAACAGGTAGTACAAGGGTTGAACGGGCTAAACAAGCTTAATGTAAACATAACTGAACTTTGCAGAAGAGTAAGAACCAACCTTGTTGCACTTGGAGCAGTTCCAGATGCCGACAGCCTTGCGCTTCATGGCCTCCTTTCCGCAGAAGACACAAGTGTACCGGGAGTGCTGGGTAACTTCCATTTTCTTCACCATCTTACGAAGGGAAGCTCCGTAACGAGTACCATACTTACCAACGATTCCGACCTTCTTGGTGCGCTTGGCCATTGTATACCCTAAACAGACTGTGTTATAAACAAACGCAAATGAATAAGAGGAACATGAGGAGAAACAAAGCAAAGCAGCAATAGAGATATAACCGGTCAAAACCAATAGCACGAGCATCACTAGTTAGTCAAAACAGCATTTACTCATTCAAGAATGCAAATCACAGAAATGAGAGAATCCAAATGAGAGCTCAGTTCTTCTCCTCCAAGATAGCCTCCTTGATAAGGAGAAGGGTGGGAACCTCCTCTCCATCAACATCACGGTACTCGATGATGGCAACCTGGCCACCATCGGCTCCTTCGGCAGCGCGCTCTCCTAAAAAAATGTTCGTCAACTATATGCCAATAAATCAAACTAAAGTATTGGAATCGTCTGCAACATAAATTTACCCGAAATCTTGAATGTTACTCGCTTGTACACGTGAAACAAGGGTTGAACGGGAGAAATTATTAAAGAAAAGGTCTGAACAATGCACATCAGTGCGAAACTAACCGATGAAGAATTGGAGAGTCTTCCATCTCTTCTTGTCGAGAAGGCCAACAACGAAACCTTGGATCTTCTTCTTGAAGGCATCGATGTCGTCCTTGGACTTGCCGTTCTTCTCCATGTGTTCAATGACTCTCTTCATGAAACCCTTGACGTAGGACTTGAAAGTGGCGGGATCCTCATAGCAGTTCATCTCCTGAAAAGCAATCATTGACAGTAAGATATGGGCAAACAAAAATAAATTTGCAAAGTAAAGTGAATGTTCATTAACCACAAGCCAATAACCTCACATGTGGTATTGATAGCTGCGTTTAACTTCGTTTTACCCGAAATCTTGAATGCGCCATGATTACACAAATGGCACAAGGGTTGAACGGGAACAAGAAAACTTTGTGACAAAAAAGACGAATGAGGCCCTTACTCGTCTATAATAGCAGATTTCGCAAAAGTGAAAATACATCGAGTAAGAGCACCAAGTAAATAATAAACTAACCTACCACCAGCTTGTGGTTCAGGACAATGTCGATTCCGCGTTCCACGTGCTCATCAGAACCATCGTCGCACTCATCTTCAGCAGAAGGGTTGGAGCCAGCCAGGGTGATTTCTCCTTCCTTGCGCACTACATGACGTCCCTTGAACTCGTATACAAGATCGTCCACCAACTTCATGGGGAAAGAATCGGAGGCGAGCTCATCATCTGAAATGAACGCAGTCAAGGCAAAGAACAGATACCGCAGAAGCATCACGTCAACCTGTTCTCTTAATAATCTTGACTTGTTGGTAATATACCACAATTGATTCACAATATCACTATTAAACTCAATCAGGCTAAAAACATTGCGCTGTGAGGGAGCGATAAGACATCACGGACTCACAGGAATGAAAAGCTGAACGAGCCAACGATACCGCTTAAGGATTGTGGAACGTTACAACTAAAATGAAGACCGCACCTGTGAAAACATCCTTGAAGATCAGCATTCTGAAGAGACCCAAGAGCTAAAAGTAGAGTTACAATGCCCATACAAAACAAAAATGCAAGAAACAGCGAAAATACAAAGAAGAGGTATACAAGTGTCTTCAACACAGGTAGGCACAAATCACATTAGTAACAATGAACTTTATTCTCCCCAAGAGAACATAACAACCCAGAAGGTCAACAAGCTTAGTCGAACAGACCGAATCCCATGTCGTCGTCGGACTCTTCCTTCTCCTCTTCCTTAGCGGCGGCAGCGGGAGCAGCAGCACTGGAAGCAGCGGCGGCAGGAGCAGCAGCAGCGAACTTGCTGGGATCGGCAAGGTAAGCCTTGATGGTTTCGGCCTCCTTGAAGGTGACATCGGTAACGGCAGCAACTCCGAGCATGTTCTGGACTCCAGAAGCGAGAGAGTGGGCAACGGACGCGAGCGTGGGGTACTTGGCGGCAAGCGAAACAGCTGCGACGTTGCGAACACCAGCCATGAAACGGTTGCGGAGCTCGTCGGTGGTCATGTCCAAAACCTCAGGAGAGTAGAGAGTTCCGTTATCGTACACTTGAAGAACGACAAGTCCGTACGAGAAGGGAGTGATTCCCAACATGTTGAGCAGAGCAGACTCGGAAGCTCCGACCTTCTCGCCCTCCTTGATGAGGTGAACCTCGTTCAGAATCTCGATAGTTCCCCTAGCGATCTTGGTGGGGATCTGGAGAGCCTGGAAGAAAGAAGTCTTCTCAGGTCCCATTCCGGTGTTCTGAGGAGGCAGCTTCACGTCACAGGGAGCGATGGATCCGGCCTTGGCGGGGGCACCCTAAAATAAAAAACATAACGTCTACGACGAGTAAATATATTTTCTTCGAAACTAAAGTTCGGTGCGAAAAAAACAGTAATGGAGAAAATATGGTCGCGTGAAAATATGCATGGTCGCGTGAAAATAAGCAACTAGCACGCAAATTTTGCTTCGTAAACAGATTGACTTCCAAGACAGAACAATTGTTCGGAGCACCGCTTCGGGTAAAAAAATCACAGAGTACGTCAATAAATGTTTGAGAGGCATGAAACTGGAATGGTAAGAACCACAACAGGGATTATCTCTCAAATCTATATAATATGGCCTGCAGAGATTAGGTTGAACTACTTCAGTAGAACACCTTGCCCAAAACTAGAGGCGTGGATAATAACCATTTACAACTTAAAACGAACTCACTCTCTTGTTGGCGATGAGAGAGTCTCTGACTTCGGACAGGTCGTCCTTGGTGAAAACGAATCCGACGTTCTGAACGACGTATGGGAGAAGTTTCTCCAGAGATGGGTTCTTGGCAAGATGTCCGCGAATGGCCTTACGGATCATGGTGTTTTTTCCCATAAGAATAGCGGCCTTTCCTAAAAAAACAGCTCATCATGCGCATACATAAACCAGCATTGTAGAAATTCAACATGATTCGTTGAAAAAACGACTTCGTCTGGACTGGACTAGCCATAGAAAATTACTTAAACTAAAACTAAAAAGAACTTAACTTTTCAATGAGTTATCGTTGAAAATAAATAATACAATAAAGTAATCAACAGATGGGATTTGATTTGAATGTTTTAGAGGCATGAAACTGGAATGGTAAAAACCACAACAGGGATTATCTCTCAAATCTATATAATATTGCCTGCAGAGATTAGGTTGAACTACTCCAGTAGAACACCTTGCCCAAAACTAGAGGCTTCATAATAGAACGAAATTGGTTATTAACTTTCAAAGAAACTGACCTCTCATGGCTTGACGAATCTCCTGCATCTGCTTGGATCCGACATTGTCGACTCCTACGAGGAAGCACTTGGGGTACTCCTCGAAGAGCTCGACCAGCTTGGTGAAGTAGTTGGCCTTCCAGGTAGATCTGTCTTCCCTAACCATCGTGGTGTGCTAAGGATCGTGTTTTAAAGACGGACCCTGAACAACAAAGCATTACGAACAAAGTTAGATACAACCATAAACGAATTACAGCAAGTCCCAGTAAACAATAATCGACATTGAACGAAAAACGACTAAAAAAATCGTAATTTTGTAACGATAAAAAACTGTTTTCTGATATTTTCACTGTTAAATGTGCTCTTTCTTGCATTGAACGAAAAATCAGCCTTTGATTAACATGTTATACTGAAAATGAATTGTAAAAAAACACATGTTAGGTACGACAACGCAAAATTTTTAGGAAAACGAAATAATTTTGAAAGGAGAGTTGCCTAACGATTGATACGCAGCGCCTAGTATTAAGAGAGCTGATGCGCAGTATCAAATGGGTATGGCGTCAAATGAGTGTTGGCGCATTGCTGGTGTTTCTGACCCAAGCCAGTTTTCATAATGTTTCGCAAAATTTCGAAAGGAGAGATGGATGTAACATAAAGAAGTACTATTTTTCAATACGGGTAATTTGCAGAGTAAAAGAAATTGACGAAATTCACTTCATCTATTCGTTTTGAATTATTTTTACCATGTTTTTTCTAATTTCCTTTCGTTTTTGATCGGCCTACCCGTCGCATGAAAAGAAAGTGAACAAACAAAGAATTCTTCATGTAATTGAATGAAATATGGAAAGAGTGGGATGAAGTCTGAAAAAGAATGGTAATTTGGACAAAAGTAGATTTTTGCTCCATTTATTATGTACGTTTTTGTAAATAATGAAAACGCGTTATTAAAAACACCAGTTATTTGACTGGAATGTGGTGGTGGGTGAAAAGGTTAATATAACCATACGTTACTCCTTTGATACACTACATTGAAGGAGAATGTATGAAGTAATCGAGATTTATATCTAAACACCTTTTCACAGCTCGTTCCTGCACAACTCTTGCTCGAGCGAGTTTCGCCTATGTTAAATGTGATAAGAACGAGAAAGTGCACAATACTTTGAAAGGTCATGCCATACTATAGTGTGTTTCACTCAATTGTAACCCCCTATCGTGAAATGTCGAGTGAAAATAGAAAGTTTTGACTTATACAAGTTTTCGAACCAACTTCCGACTCCAGTATTCTGTTCCCCTTTGAAAGTTAGGCCGATTACTGTAAAGAGTCATCGGCTGGTGAAAGGGAGTACACACGAGTTTTGAATTTACCCTAGTTTGGTTTGCTCAAAATGCCTGATTTGCGATTTATATGACTGTTTGAAGGAGTTAATTGCCTACGAATACTTCTGGGTAGTTTCAATTCATTTCTACGAAACCAAAAGCGATTACAGGGGATGAAGAAATGAGTGTTGTAGTTTGACACATCACAACTCTTCTATTCCGACTAACAAGCACTGAAATTCAAACTACAAACACAGCAATCTCGAGCAACATGTAGAGTTTCGCCTTCATTGCCAAGATCAAACCTAGCAACCATTTGGTTAGATTACCAAACGCAGTAGCAACTTCTGTATAACCTCATGAAGATACCTCATATGCAATATCTCACGAATTGCTTGTGAGATTCTATTGAATGCTATATGCTAGAACATTATAAGTTCACGAGGAGGTCATGAGGTGTTCATAAGATTCTCATGAGAAAATCATATGAACTTTTCAGGTGGTTGTAAGGATTGCTTACATTGTTAGTCAATTGCAGAGTCACGTGAAACACGTTAAACACAGCATAACCCAGAAACGTTCCATGACAAAGTGCACGATTCCTCACTAGAATACCAACTTCACGTGACTATTCATTTGACTTCTAGTATAGATGAAGAATTCCGTCAGAATGTTCACTTCCCTGTCTGTCTGGGTCACCTAACATGAAATCGCATGAAATGCCAGCAAATGCTTCTGAGAAGTGCCATTTCGGTTTTATGGTTTCTCCCCCTCTTATCAAATCCTGTGTGTCATTTGGGACATTCTTATCGAATTCCCCAAAGAAAGGGCGTTTTTCCTTCTATCTCACTTCTTTTTGCTCAGAAATGCAGTTTGAACTGGTAAGCATTTCTGTTACACATTGTTTATTATGTTCTTCATGACCTCTAAAAATCAATACTGAGCTTTGATCTCGTCTAATACAAGTTGTCTGAAAGCGCGATAACTTATACTAGAACTAGATAGATAAATATCCTTGAAAGTCATGGAAACGTTGAACATCACAAGAACCTAAAATTCATTTTCTACAACATGTGATCAATTTTCAGTAGAAAAAAAGTGCCCTGAGTGAAAAGTAAGCATACCTGGGGCAAATCGATGTAATCGCATTATTAGAAGCTTAAAAAAGTCGATTGGCCTGCACACTACCGTAATTTGAACTCAAATTGGATGCTTTTTTTCAAATAATTGGCATCCCGCTAGCAAAAGTTACGTATGACGTGGTCAACTTTTCAAGACGTGAACGTGAACACATATCGGAAAATGCTCAATGCGTTGAGTTTCTACGTTTTCGGACGGGTTTTCACTCATTTGTTTTGTATAATTAATAGTTTTAGGATCTCGTCACATCTTATTCTCTGATATCTTTCTGTAGTTACCTGATATTCTACATTCTTTTCGTGGCGGCCCAACTTTGGTGGGCGTTTGCACTGATCGCATCTGGTTAGTTGTCTCCTCTTCTTTTTACCACCTCTGTTATAGTGGGTGCCAACGGGAAGGCGGGAGGGTACTGTATATCTCACTTTCCGCTGTGTACGCACACATGTCTTCGATTCAAACGCCTGCCTGTCATGTGCTCCAATAGCGCAGGGGTTAGCGCCCTACTACGAAACTTTTGCTCCCAGGTTCGATTCCGGCGAGAGGCAGAAACTATAATATAGTTTCTGTCTCTCGCCGGAATCGAACCTGCGAGCAAAAGTTTCGTAGTAGGGCGCTAACCCCTGCGCTATTGGAGCACATAGCTGGCAGGCTTTGGAATTGAAGACATGTGTGCGTACACAGCGGGAAGTGAGATATACAGTACCCTCTCGCCTTTCTGCTGGCGACGACTATACTGCTCGAAAAACAATGCCTTCTATCAAAATTCATACGATACATAAAACATACATTTATCTTCCGAAAACTTTTACACGTCGTGATACTCCTTGAAATTACAACTCAGTACGATAAATGTGTCCAAGTGCGTGAGACGATGTATTCAGTCTATCCCGTCTTGCCTCCATCGAACTTTTCTAAATTTAAAACACAGCAGAAACTCAGGTCTACAGCACCTTCATCGTTTTTTCTGGGCGACAACATTGTCTTTACAGCAGTATATTTCGTTCCACTTGTGATTGCTGCTCAGAAATCTTCAGTCAAAGGATTACTCGGCACTCTGTTATGTCATGTGAGTTTTGTTTATCTATCATTGAAACAAGTATCAATCGCGTACGAACTTTTTTCTCAACACAAAAGAGTTTCAACCCACTGTCTCCCAGTTTGAATGTCATATTCAATTCACAGTTTAAACATGTGTTGTACTTGTTGTACAGTTGTACTGAACGTGAACAGAAATATTCAAAAAGACTGCTCGTTCACGTCATTCGAATAGTTCAGCAAAGTCAGTTGAGAGAACCGGATTGCCACAAAGTTATAGTCTGTTTCACCAATCGATGTACTCCTACAGTAGTCCGTCAATTATTCAAGGGGGTGTTTTCTAATGAAAAAGTCATTACTTTGGTTTGAAATTTTCAGAGTTAGTAGTAGTAAACATACAGAAGACACTATGAACATCTTGAGGCGTTCTGAATACGCTAATATAGTAAACTTTGACCTGGAAGTGTTAGCAGATTATTGTAGAGGGCTATAAGTGGCCCACCGTTGCAACAGAATGAATAAGAAATAGTCCGATTGTAGAGGAGAACGAAGAAAGAGGATCATAGACAGAGCACCTCTGTTGTGTCCTCTTCACTTTTCTTTTTCTAGGTAATTTGTACTTTAGTACAAATAGCTTGGACCATCTTCTTTTTCGTCGAGATTTTTGCGGATAATGCGGTTGTCGTGGATTGGTTGAAGGTTTACACAAAGAATAGGTCAAATGAGAAACAAATCAATGGTTAGTCTAATTATAACATATATTAGGCTTTTTTTTGCTATTTTCACCTAGGACACGTAATTAAAACGATTTGGGGAAGAAAATAGCAAGTCATATTCAGAAATGTAGTAAGTGTTCAAATAATAAATAGTCAGTATAGTGTGTTGCTTATTTTGGCTGTGAATGTACTTGCCGTATGTTTCGATATCACTGTTTGGTGTAATAAATTCACGCATCGTAGCAACGTGATGCCTGTAAATATCGTGCTTCTCGCGAGTATTAATGATGATATATTGCTGTTGTTTCATTGACAAACAGAAAGGTTATGTTTGTTTTTTCTCTGAAATATTGTTTTCAGTAGCCAAATACGCGTGTATCGCGATGACTGTCGATGGAGCGATTACCGGGGTTATTCTCCTAACAACCGCGGTTATCATCTACGAGAGAATACGGTGAGAACGTTTTCCGATTCTATATATTTGGCTGTCAAGTTAAAGAAAACTGTTTTTGGTTCACGCGATGAATCTGCAACACACTGAACGATCGATACGCATGTTTTGCATGCGGGCGCTTTTCGCGCTGGATTCGGTAGTAGTCGTTGCTGTAAATAGAGAATTGTTCTCATTTCTGTAACATTCACCTCAAAAAGTAGACTGACAGCTCATCTCCCATGTTCAGAACCCTGAAAGAAGCGGAAGAAGAGGATGCGACTCCCGGAGAAACACTCGCAGTCAACACAGAGCTAGACTACCCTCGAGTGTGAGTCCCACTGATATGAGAGGTTTATGATAATGCGAACGATGGAGGGTACTGTATACGTCAGTTTTTGCTGTGTTGTAACCAAAACCGCCATTCCGAGCAAAACTCACCTAAGTCTGTTATGGGCGCCATAAAAGACTCTTAGATCGAACGGGTTCAGTCAATTTTGTGAGAGGCAGAGCTTATCAGATTGAGTAGCGTGCCTCTCCTTGATCTATAGTTCACACCATTCCTACTGAGACTCCTACAGTAACCTCACAAACATTCCGAAGGCTGTTGTCAAGCTGAAAATGTAGTTCATGTGAAATGCTCTCGTATATTTACTTTACCTGAGAGGGACAATGGGGTACGAAAATCCTCAACTTCTCAGATCAAAACTAAGTAAGCAAAACGGCTTGGAAGTTTTGAAATCCTACTGTAGGAGTCGAAAAGACTATAGCTTGCCTCTCCTTGATCTACACTCACTCGCATTCGCTGGTCGACAGTTTATAGTGAAATATATCGGAGAGTCTATTGATCTTTGTTAGTGAAATGAAGACTATACTCGATTGGTTCAAATGTTACTATCTTCTCCTCAACATAACGGATTCAATTCCGTTCCGAGTCAATTTTTTTGTAAGGTCACCTTTTTCCGAAGCAAACCTTTGCTTTCCTCCTCCCTTGTGTTTGTTGTTTGATTATGTTGTTCCCCGTCCGAACACATAGTATATCGCGTGTATCGAGTTAAAACTACACCTCTGTCTTGATCCTCTCACATATTCTTACTGCAGGGACCGCATCCCCCGTCTGCGGACCACTTCAGACGGGCAAATCGTGGGTGGACTACAGAAAAGAGTCGACTGGGGTACGCAATCGGCACGATTCTCACGGAATATCGAACGATTTTGAGATGAATGTACGAATTTGAAGTGTTCCTTGTTCCCTAATGAAGTTTTTCACATGATTATTGTTTATACCCTACACTCTGTTCAATTGAGATGTGCATGATGTGAGACTATAATTAATTTGGAGGAGAAGCAGTTTATTTCAGAAGTAAACGGAATAGTCAATTGAATCGTGAAAAATATGAGGGATCGTGTAGGTTCAAACTGCACATTTGCGAGTTTCCAGAGGTACCATATTAGTAAACATTCTCTATCACTAACTAGTTCATGTACGGTTCAAGTTGAAAAACAAGTTAGATTTTTTGCCACATTCGAAATTACCAAATTGGTTCGAACTCAAGAAAACTATCCAGTATTGATACTATACGATGTCCTTAAACTCTACACGTTCCACGTAAATAATCACTACTTGCAAATCTGGTCGCAACTTGCTCCAATCTCTCCCTTCAATCTCTCTATTTTGTACACGGAAGACGCGCGTTCTGGAAAATCGTATAAAACCGTGAACTTCTCAGTGGATTTGCAACAGATGGAGCGAAAAGTATCGGTTTCGTGTGTTTTTGTTGTTTACGCGAGGCACGAAAAAGAATAAATAAGAGAGGTGTTCGGGGATAGAACCTGCCCGTTTATGGACTATATAGACAGAAATTATGGGTACTACGCCTACGAGTGAGAGCTTCGTACCGTATTTTATGTTTTGATGTACCCTGTGGATTACACGTGACGAAAAATGTGTAGTCCTGTGTCCACGCTTCACAAATATATTAATAGGTCACGTGTGCACATTTATCATACTTTGTGACTCGCTGTATCTGTCTCAAACGAATTTCACGTGATAAAACGTCTGTGTCTCACGCTTTAAAAGTGTTTTCGTAGGTTACGTGTAGAACATTGGCGTGTTTTGAGAAATAATTTGGTTTCCGCACACGTGCCGTACTTTGTCTGAAATACAGTGGCATCAAACATGCACGCCATAGTTTACAAATTCCGAATGGAGAGCAATAGGTTCAACCCATGAACAGAGCGGGATAGCGCTGCATATTTACAATATTTACAATAAATTTACACATTCGTGTACTCGACACATAGTACATACATGGACTATTGTATCACATGGTGTTCTCTCAACTTCTTGCTTCATGTGCTTTTTGAACGAGGAAGGGCCAAGGTTCAGAGCGCAAAGGAACAATGCTAGAATTAACGTGAAGTTGAGGTTAAAGATAGCGCTACATACAAAGTTTATACCCACTTCAAAAAGCTGACCCTATGGATCATCAAACCATTTTTTTCCAAGTCAAATCCCATTCCAACTCCATTTTTTTCCAAGTCCAATCCCATTCCAGATACTCTCGCTGTGGGTAAAAGGGCAATCCAGTCGAGACAGTTTTTCAGCCGTTTGGGCCGGTTCTCGAATTAGACACCCGAGTCTACCTTTGCATATTATGCTTACGTTTATACCTCATTATATTTAACGTTCACCGGATATTCACGTGGAACGTGAAGATATTGACTTATTGGAAACTGTTTCTTCCCCCCCCCCATCACTTATTCTCTCTCTCTCTCTCTCTTTCTCTCTCTCTCTCTCTTTCTCTCTCTCTCTCTCTATCTCTTTCTCTCTCTCTCTCTCTCTCTCTCTCACACACTATTTCCCGCGCGCGCGCTCCCCCTCCTCTTTCTTCTCTCACTCTCGCTCTCTCATTATCTTTCTCCTCTTATTTAACAATTTTTGATAAGTCAACGTGTTAACGTGTTCTAATGTGTTACACATATTACGCGTGATCATTTATTTTCATCGTATATTCCTAGCTCTGTCACCATTCGTCTTTCACAGAAAGCAGCACTACTGTGACCATGTATCTACTATGTAAGTCGACGAAAAAATGATTTGTTTCAATTCAAACCCCGTTTTTCACCTCGAGGTCTTTCAAATTGAATGGACTGTTTCACTTTTTTCTATATACCGCCCTTATTCTTCATGCTTACAGCTTAGAAACTTTTATTCATTCAGCCTTCCATCACTGTGAATCTATGGTAGTTTCGGGTTATTATTAGAATCTAATAATGGGTTTCGTAGATTTTTTGAATGACCCCATGTACTATATGACATAAATTATCATCGTTCGTCAAGGGCAAACCTCTAAAACTGAATAACTGCTATCTTCCACGTTTCTCAGTCAATTGGCGAGCAGTCTTCAAAAAAGAGAGAGAGAGAGATTTCAGGAGTAGGAAATATATATATATAGAGAGAAAGAGAGAATGAGAAAGAGGCTGACTGTCTGCGTCTTCTTGATCTACACACTCTGTAGTCTCTCTGACCGGTCTCCTTTAACCTAATCGTTCAACCAACTTGCAACCTAACTAGTTTGTGGCGGATCTTCGATAATCGGTCAGAGAGTTGATTGATCTGCTCGCGAGTTCAGTTAGGGGTCGCAGTAGGGAATAGTCTCTTTCATTCCTACCTACACTCCTACAGTAAGATTACGAAACTTCTAATTGCGGTTCCACATTACAAACAAATTGCTGTATATTGCGAAACCGTCGTTGGACGGTTAAATGTGTACTGTATACGTCTCAGTGGAAATGATGTGACCTATAATCGGACACACGTCCACTTTGTTTCGAGCTTACTTCTGTGTTTTCAGTTTGTTATGATTCTAGATCAAACTAGATTGCAGATTTCGCAATTTCTTTCATTGAAGGTAAACGAATGTTTCCGGTGGTTATTATTTCTTGCCGATATGAGCTTCCCATAATAGAAAATTGCTGTATTCTCTCGTGGTTTTGTGTACCGACTGAAGTTGATACGTCTTCTAGATGTAGGTGCTATAAAGATCATTAGAATCCCTCTCTAAGTCACGTTTATGATTTAGAAAGATTTTCATGAGGCTATTCTTGGATTTTCCGAGCCGAGTTGAAACGAGTATCATCTCTTCAGTCCCTCAAACTCTGTTTGAACCCCATCTGTAGCGATGATCGGAGACGCTTTTTGAGAATGACAAATTTGATCATCTCTTTTTCCCAACTGACCCGAGATAGCTGATTTGATAGCCCGGACCGGCTGCTTTCAAGTTTTATATTCTCGATGTGCACTACCTATAACAGAAGTTTGCTGTACTGTGTTTTGTTGCGACTTAAATCTTACCACGATACTGTTCTCATTGTGTTCAAAACGACTGAATCGATCTTTACAGAGCGAGCCTTTACGGTGACCTTTGTTCTGTTCCACCGTTTTTGTAGTTTGATCTCGTTGGTTTTCAGTCAAAATTTGAAAATCATCGCATTTATTTTGTATTTAGATCAAACTACAAGGAAGATTCGTTCACACACTATATATCCCATGTATATACCCTCTCCTTTCCAAGTCCCTCTCTAAATACCTCAGTTTCGGTCGGAACCCCATATGTAATGGTATTCGAAGACGCTTTTTGAGAATGACAAATTTGATGATCTCTTTTTTCTTAACTGACCCGAGATATCTGGTTTGATAGCCCGGACAGGCTGCTTTCAAGTTTAGTTTACGGCTTTTTTCTCCGCAATAAGCGATCATTTCAACATTTTGGCGTCTCGAATCTGGGTCAACGCTGTCGTCATTGTTTTATGCTTATTCGTCTGTTAATTGAGATATGGACCGATACTTATCTGATGCACAGTTTCTAACCTGCGTCTAACCGGACACATGCTATTTTCTCTTTACATTCTACCAGATACAGTATTTTTCGTTCCCACTGAGACCCCTACAGTAAGAGATACGGAACTTACATGTTTTAGCACTCAATTCCGAATTTAAATCACAAGTGGCTTTTTGTATCCGACAAAGCTAAAGTTTGCGCCAGAAAACATTCCTCGAAAAGTTCGAATGTGTACTGTGGTAGGAATGATGCGAAATATAGAACTACTGCTGAACAGTGCCCGGATTCATGTATAGTACTAATTTCATCGCATTCACAGGTTTGCACATCAACTCGTAATCTACTAGATGTAAATGATATTTTCACGTAAAACGCGAGGAAACGTGAGAGTTCACTGACGTTGAGTCCGGGAGTAAATTGAAAATCACGTGAAAAGTGAGAAGAAGTCAACTACGTTTCACTTGATTTGTACTGCACAACTACACGTTTGTCGCTTCTGAAAGTTGATGTGTATCTCAGGTTGTTTTTGAAAAACTGGTAGCGGTCGTTCTATCGAGCCTCAAGTTTTCATCTCTTTGCGCTCACAGATCAAACTACAACGCAACTACAACACTTGGTTTTTCTCTGAATCAACTTTTGACTAGTTCCAAAGCTTCTCATCAGAGATATCGGAAGTTTATACTGTGTTTTCAGACCGAACTATAACCCAGAACTTGACTGGTCTTCCTTTAAATCGACCCACGGCTAGTTCCAAACCACTTATCATCGGAAACGAGTTTTTGTAGTCGTTCAAAATTCTGCTGTGTTTTTAGCTCGAACTACAACCTAAATCTGAATATGATTCTCTCTAATTGTACCTCTAAAACAATCCATAGCTAGTTCCAAAGCCTCTCATCATAGGAAACTACCTTTTTTGTCGCCGTCTGATAGTAGAAACTTGATTGGAACGGGCTAATCTCGCCTTCTTTATCGCTAAAACAATGATTCACGCCGTACTTCCTCAAATGGAAACTGGATTTCCTTCGCGGGTTACTGGTTCTCTCCCTCCAAGACACAGCGCAATTCATCAACTTAGAGGCCAGCGCAGTGGTCAGTCCCGAAACACTGTGATGGGTTGGCCCATGTAGATAGTTGTACTTTGTTTGTACTTTGTAGTCTAACTCAACGCTACCCTGTATAGGCCTTGATCTCTCCGAAGCAAGGCTATACATTATATGTTGCCCATATTGCTGTGTTTGTAGGTTGGTCCGGTTCTTTTTCGGTTGGTGTTCGTATAATCATGACGTGTATCGCGATCTTTTTTTTTGTAGTCATGTTGAACGCTTCTTTGTACTTTGTAGTCACGTTTGCGCTTGCTAAAACAAGCCTATTACGGTGCTTGTTGCCCATATTTCTGTGTTTGTAGTACGATTCTGTGCCTTTTTGGTCAAACTCGTAAACTGGGGAGTGTATCGGGTTCAAAGTACAACGAAAACTTGGTCACCCGCATTTTAGTTTTACTTAGAAGATATCAATGCTCTTCGACAGTCAGTTGTGCTCTAGACAAACAAGGAATTTGGAGCTCGTTCCGCAGTGAGAATTTCTAATTACCTAGCTGTTGATGTAATTTTATTCCGAATCAACGTGCAACTCAATTTATATTATTTAAATGTTATGCTTATTCACCCATTCTAATATTTCTAGTTTCATAATTCTGGAATGCCCATTCTAGTGTGTGTTCATAGTATCATGCATAAATTTAGTGAAAGTCTCTAATGATTGCGATGATAGTCATTTTGCCCCAATCTCTCTCTGATATTTGATTTACAACCCGTGCGTATCTCACACTCATCCACTAGTCCGACTCTAATCTGCACGTATTATTGATAATGATAATATTAATAATATGTTCTGGTAATTTATTTAGAGCCACAATTCTCACAGCAACTCTAGACATACACAGCAGATGAATAGTAATCTTAGTAGTCCAGATCTCAAGGGGTGCTCCAACCGTATTCCGCATTTTGCAAGCCGAACAGCCGGGTAAGCTCTTCCATTATAATGGACGTTGATTAAGATGATTTTATTATGTTTATTACTGAGACGTAATGTAGAATAATCTGTGTTGTCCTGAAGTATTATACATTGGAAAGTACGGTTAATCTTTGAACTAGCACTGAAAAGCCTAGAGGCGTGAGTATTTGACAGCTGTCACAACTCAGACAACTTCTTGCCAATTAGAATACCACTTTTGTAGCGGCTTCGACGACGGCCTTGGCGAGATAGTGTGCAGGTCAGAGAGACACAGACATACCGTCTGTCTGTGGCCTCATTGACCTGCGTGCTCTCTCGCTTTTATAGTTTGCTAATCATAGAAAATAGGCGCCTATGTTTCTGAGAATTGTGAAATGAAAACTGGCAACATGTCAATGACATTCCCAGCCAGTTTTCTGTATCTTCAAGGGTTGCTCTCGGAAAAATTTCTCAATTGAAAAAACTGAAAAAGTTCGAATGATCAGTGATGCTCTGAAACGAAGTGAGTAGCAAAAACGCAAGGACTTTCCAGTCCTGGAAATGTCCTACTTTTTTGCTACTTAAAGTTCTGGCATTTTTGCTAGATTTCGGTTGTGGCACTTTTAGTAAACAAATAGCGCGCCGTACCAGGAAACGGCTGCTCGGAAATCTGCTGTTGTCAAAGTTAGGTTGGGATTTGCGATGTGTGCAAAATGTTTCCCTTGAAGCACAAACACGTGAAAGAGACGAAACTCTTTACATTTTCTAAACACGTTTCAAGGTTTTTTCTGGCTCAATGCAACATTTCCATCATTTCAGAAGATGTTTGGCTAGTTCCGATCCGAACACACTCATTTGTCACTTTTTTCTTTCTTTTTCTTTTTCTCTTTCTCCATCTCTCCTCCTCTTCTCTTTGTCTAATCTCTTTCATTTTGCCGCTGGATACATTGCAACAATTAATAGCCCCGGTATTACGATAAAAGCAGATCATGATATCCATTCTTGTAATTTTCACGCGATATTCTTTCTTATAGTCTGTTTCACACTGTTGTGTACTTCTACAGAATGCCTTTCAAGTTTCCAAATCATTCTTTCTTATACTGTTCTACACCTTTGTTGATTTCTACTGTATTTAAAATGTCGAGGAAGAGTTCGGAGTAGTGCAACATGTATTCAATCTTGAAACTTTTCACATAAATGTTTCAAACACTGAACTGCAGTTTCAAGTTGAAACTCTGGGAAATCACATAGGAATTGTATCATTTCTATAGGAATTATAGTCTGTTTCACACCTTCACAGACTCCTACAGTATGCCTTCATAACTTCGAAGAAGTACTTCCCATCTTATGAATTCCAGGTCTAGTTCTGATAGTCTGTTTCACACCTTTGTGTACTTCTACCGTACGCTTTTAAAGTTTCCAAATCATTCTCTTTTATAGTCTGTTTCACGCCGTTGTGGACTTCCACATTTGGAGTAATGCAACATGTACTCAATCTGGAAATTTTCCTTACCATGTATTTTCCATTTGCAATTATTTTCTCTCATTCTCCGTTTCACATCTTCACTGACTCTTACAGTATGCCTTCCTAACTTCGAAAAAGTATTCCCATCTCGTGAATTCCACGGTCTATTTCTAATAATCTGTTTTACACCTCTATGGACGCTTACAGTATACGTGCAACTTCGAAAAAGCGTTTTAAAATCGAAACATTACATTCACATAAAACTTTAGATTAGATGTTTTACGGAAAACTTTGATACTCACCAAGCCAAATTTGACACTTCTATATAGTATGCTTTGCGATCTGCGAGAGCTTTCGAAAAACCGAAACTTCTGATCAGTTTTTATAGATCAAGTTTCAATATGTTCACAGCTCATTTTGTGAGAACATATAAGCACTGTGTTTGTGTTTTATCCTCACTGTATAGTTTCATTGTCTCAGCTTGGTTCATACCATCTGTAATCAAGTTATTTTTTCAGTTTCCAAGAAATTATTAAAGGGGAGCAGAAAGGAAAGTTAGTTTAGGTACCCCGGGGTACCTATAACGTTGCGCGCGCCAAAACAGGCAAAGTCAACCGTTTCCTTTCTGTCCCCCTTTAATTACAAGCAGGGAGGATAGTGTCCTATAGTGAGTGCCAAATTCATAAGTCTCTGCCTCTCACCGGAATGGAACCTGTGAGCACAAGATTCGTAGCAGGGCACTTACCACTCCGCTATTGGAGTGCATACGGGCAGTTTTTCGAATTGAAGACATCTGTGCGTACACAGCAAAAGTGAGATATACAGTACCCTCCCGCCTTTTCGTTGGCATCGACTATAACTGTTGTTAAACCCTATGTTGCATTGTTTGAACAAATTAGTTGGAGAAGAACGGCTGTGATTTTGAATCTCTTGTGGCAATTCGATATTCTAAGAGATTACGCATTAAGTTGTGATAATTCGAAACTTTCTCTTTCACGCGTGCGTGTGCAGTGGTGAGAAGAGAGATAGAAAGATAAGAGATTGAACAAACGCTAGTATTTCAGAGTGTTTTATAAATGAACTATGTTTGAAAATACTTGTGAGAGGGAAAGAGAGAAAGAATGAGAGAAAAATCACCACGTAAATATGTACAATTCAAACGCATAACGCACACATATAGTTGAGAATTTAATGAAGGTTGAAGCTGGACGATTATGTGGACCAAACCCGTGTCAACGGTCCTTTGAACTGCAATTGAAAAATGTATTGCGGTTTAAAGGACCGAAGCGTTGCCGTTGGACCACATAATCGTCCTTTTTCAAGTCAAAAGTAGCAAAGTAGTATCGGAAGTAGTGTCCATCCAAACCCGTTTTCCCCCTTATCTACCTGGATTATTCTCCCCCTTTTTTGCGGCTTTTCCATGGAAAGTGGAGCGTCGTTTGTTCGACCAATTTCGGTTTTTCTCGCCAGAGATGTACGATCTTGTCATGACACTTTGTACTTTCTCTTTCTACACACTCGCTTGTTTTTATAGGACTTTCACTTCCTTTTTCTCTCTCTCTCTCTCTCTCTCTCTCAATGTTTCTCTCTATCTATCTCTCTCTCTCTCACTCTTTCTTTCTTTCTCTCTCTCTCTCCCTCTTGTTTTTCTAGCACTTTCTCATCTCGAATGCCATTTTTTTCTCTGGAAATAAACACAACGCATATTTTCTGTTCATTCCGTAAACTCTCCTTAGTTGGCTAACAGCAACTTCTGATGAGCCGTTAACCAGTATAAGTTCCTAGGAAGTTATAGGTGTAACTAACTACACACTACTATCACATATTATTAAATCTAAAATATGTGTTCCACCATGTTTCCCTTTTTCTCCCTCCCCCCTATGTCGCTCTCTCTCTCTCTCTCTCTCTCTCTCTCTCTCTCTCTCTCTCTCTCTCTCTCTCTCTCTCTCTCTCTTCCCTCCCCCTCTCTCTCGGTCTCTCCCTCTCTCACCCTCGTTCTTGCTATAATTGTTTCTTTGTGTATTATGGAGAAAAGGCAGCATTTGTTTGTGGTTCAGTTCTCATTTCGCAAGATGAAACATTTTGGAATTCAACTATCAAAGACTATACTGTTAGTCAATTACACAGCCACGTGAAACATGTTAAACACAGCAGAACTCGTAAACGAGAAACTACAAATTACACGATGCGTCATTAGACTGCAAACTTTAGGTCACTATTCAATTAACTTAACAAATAGTTTAAAGGTAACACGCCAATCTATTGAAGTAGGTGTAGTTATTTGAATCAATCATATCTTTTTTTCATTCTTTGCACAACAATAGACATTTGGAACACTTGTTCATTATCTTCTAACCCACTTTGTACCCAGTAATTTGTGAATTACGTTAAAGGCACCGTAACCCGATTGTGAATGGGGCGGAAGGAGTTTGATTGGAGCACGGAAGCATGGTTGACATCTCTTTTCTTCCTGGTTGCTGACCGTGGCGAATTGTTCAAAGAACTCTCGTATATATCACGGAAAACGATGGAGGAAGCCATTTCACACTTTGAAATTCTGAGAATCTCTATCCCTCGGCATCATCCTTTTCTCACCATTTCTTCACTCTCTTTTTTTCTATCTCTTTATCTTTCTCTCTCTCTATCTTTCCTTCTCCTCCCTCTTTCACCAAAAATTCGAATGTTTCCTTAACACGTATATACGTTCATTCTGTGCAATCATAACATGTAAACATTTTGTTTATTCCATATTCCATACGCTTTCTTTTTATTTTCTGTATTTGTTGTGTTCTTTTGAGGTCACTTTCTGTGTTCATTTGTTTGTGTAAACAAAAACATTTGTTTTTTTTTCAGACAATTTCCAATGCGAGATCGGCGACGCTGTTTATTATTATTACTATTATTTTCTACAATACAAATATGCCAGGTTTGTACAATCAGTCAAACTCATTTCGAAATGCTTCAAGGAGACCGAAGAGCAACGTGGTTTCTCGTAAAGCTGGTGTACTTTTGATTGGACGCGTTGCGTGTCGCGGCATTGTCATGTGAATGTCACGTGAACTGATTAAACTAATTTACGAGTTATTCGTGCTCTCTGATCTCAATACAGTTAAAAGCAGCCCGAAAGAAAAAAATCTGTTCAAGTTGTGTTCCGGTCTCCTTCCAGTCTTCGATAATGTGGTTCCAATGGTTAGGGTTCCAAAAAGGACAGATTCATTTTTGAATATGGCACACTCAAAAGTCAAATTGGTACTTCGAGAACTACTTATTCACGTAGAAATTCACTGACATTCCACGAATACCTTCGTTTTTAATCAATAATTCTCCTTGCCCAAGTTGCTTTATTTTTCCTAGTTTTCTCAAAACTGTATGCTTTGCCATTAGGTATATCATGATTACATCACACGATCGAAACTTATGTTTTTTTGGAAATTAATACTGCACGCAGTGGGCGAAATCGGGGATGTGTGGATTATATTTTTTTACGGATTAATTTAGTGATTTTTCAGGCAAACAAGAACTATTTGACGAATCGAGTGTCCGTCGGTTTTGATGACATTTATCAGAGCGGAGAGGTGAGGTTCAATTTGCAGAGCGGTCGCTCCATGAAACTTGTAATTCTGATGTGCTGTTTGCTCTCCTTCTGAATTCTGACGGTGCGGGACGAGTATCAGTCGAGATCTGTTCTGTGTTAAGAGATCAAGATACAGATCAAAAACGACTACATATGAAACCAAAAATCAAACCCCATATTGTCCCACATTTGTTTTGAAATAGTGAACAGTGAACCAGTTCACAGCTAGCGTGGTTCACAACGTAGTAAAATATCCGTGTTCCATCGGTTCACTTCATGAATAAACTCAAAATCGCTCTGCCCGTTTACCAGACTTTAACTCTGGTCTTTTTTTGCTCGAAGACATTTCGATTATCAAAAAACGATGGAAAACTGATTGCATTTCAGATGAATACTTTCTCGGCGGAGCAGTACTCGTGGCCGCGTCGCAGTCCATCAGGTTAGAGAACAGTTAGAGATAACGAGAATGAGAAGACGCAGAGATATATCTCCGAATGACGTATTTCAAGTTCAACAATGATTTTGTGAAACCACATTTTGCTTGTTTATTTCACGAACTCTGATTCTTCGAAATAGCTAGATGATATGAATCTGAAGTTACGTCGAGGTACCCGAATAAAACAGCAAATAGTCACGGTCTCGAAAATAACATGTCAAGTATAGTCGCCATTTTCCCCATAAAGACAGCGGAGGGGTCGCTGATTATCTGCCAGCAGTTGAGAGAGTGAGTAGATCAATGATACGCAAACAAACTGGCCGTTCGCCAAACCCCGTCCCATACAAAGTCGATGGTACGGTGTCCACAATGGTTTGACAAATCCTATAATATCTCCTGAAAAAAGAAATAGCAGAAAGTTTTCAACACGTGTCACAGAAAAAAAATGAATAAAATCAAGTT
The DNA here is from genome assembly GCA_964036275.1 of Litoditis marina. Taxonomy (NCBI): domain Eukaryota; kingdom Metazoa; phylum Nematoda; class Chromadorea; order Rhabditida; family Rhabditidae; genus Litoditis; species Litoditis marina. The sequence continues at coordinate 31,166,692 of OZ038434.1, forward strand.
TCATTTTCTTTTTCAGAATCGATGAAATCTTTTCCAGTCGTAAAAGAGAAGGAGGGCCCCTCTTTTTTCTACCCAATTTCTGCTGAGGACCAAGCCGATCATCCTCCTCTAATAACTACCACGGAAAAATCTCCCATTCGAGGTACTGTATCTCATTATTTCTGCTGTGTATGGGATGTGAAACTATGGCAAACAACAACAAACAAAAGTGCTCATTCTTTCCCATTTTCACAATGTGACTGGTTTCACAAAATTTACGCGACAGCAAAATTGACTAGCAGTTCATGCCGGTCACTTTTCAACTTTTGTTCACAAACAGTTCGCTTAGAAAAAAGATAACACATCTTTAATTGAGAGCTACCGTACACAGCTCGCACTTCTTCTGCTTACAACTACATAAACTTGCTGGTTTCAGTGCAACGGTTACCCACAAAACCTACGTCTTCCGGAAGAATCGGTTCAACGTTTTCCGGTCGCGGCCCCTCAAACGCTCCGAGTTTTGGAAGTGGTTCCGGTCCTTCTACGGTCCCCAGTTTCGGGAACGGCAATGGTCCTTCTAACACCTTTTCGTTCGGAAGCGGTACTGGTGCTGGTCCCTCTGAGGCTCCTACTTTTGTGAGTGATTTTGGTCCCTCTGAAGCTCCAACATTCGGGAGTGGTACTGGTCCTTCGAGCTCTCTCAGTTTTGGAAGTGGTAATGGTCCCTCAAACGCCCCTACCTTCGGAAGTGGTACTGATCCCTCCAGCCGCGCACCTGACTCCGCCCCTTCGTTTGGCAGCCCCAAATCTGGCCCCGCCCCCTTTTCTGGGGCATCATCTTATGGAGCCAAGTATGGACCAGAGTTTCCCATTAAACAGGTGGGTGTCTACAGTCGTTACATTTCTAAGCAATATTACAGTATGATAATGGACATTTCTCGGCTACTTTTTGACACACACTTCTTGAATGACTATAAAAAATTGTGAAAAATGTTTCATTGAACACGCATCGAAATGTTCATTCCTACAATACAAGAAGTCATATTGAAAGAGAAAGAACTGAGGAATAATAGGTTTCCTCAACGAGAATCTTGACTTTTTTGTTGAACTGACGGATTTACTTACAGTTTCACATTTCAGCCTCGAAAGATCGACTGGAGGAGAAGTTCAGAGAACGGTGAGTAAACACTCAAAATTTTGTTCTGTTCAAAGGTGTACACTATGATATATATAGTACAAAAAATAGTTTTTACCTGTGTATAGGAGAGTGAAATCAAATACTGGGCATCGTCGAGTGATTTTTGTCACTTTGTTGCTCTGGAGCCCAGATTTTCAAAATTGGCTTAGTTCTATGAATTCTGTCAAAACTTATGTGGCATTTTCTTCAATTGATTGAGTTTTTCAGTAAAAGAACATCAGGCCGTGTCAGAGACTGTTCCGAAGGGCCCACTTCAACGAAGACTAGAGATAGAGAGAATCGGAGGAGCAGAGAAGCAGAGACAACCTGATGTGTCAGAGACGCAGAGGAAGTTCGAGGAATCTGAGAGGAGAAGAAGAGAGAGGCTGAGAAAAAGACAATCGGAACTGCGGAGACATTTACAAGAGCGAGAGAAGCAGAGAATGTTGGAGTTGTCGACGGAGAGGGGAGAGAGTCACAGGAAGCCAGACAGTAGCGAGGGAGACAGGTCTGGCGAGAGACGCAGACCGCTAGACAGCGAAGAGAGACTGGGGGCATTGAAGAGGAAGCAAGACAGAGAACTGGAGAGAAGGAGGGAGCTGTACAGTGTAGAGATGGAGATCAAAGAGACGCAGTCGCTCAAGGATGAGAGAGTCAGAGAAGCAGAGAGACGCCAATTGGAGAGACGCAGACAGGAAAGGAGAAGGAGACAGAGGGAGAAAGCAATGCTGTTGAGGAGAGAGGAAGAGGAGAAAAACAAGGAAGAGGCGAGAAAGGAGAGGATTAGAGAAGAACAAAGATTAGAGAAGCAGAGACTGGAGAAAGAGCGACAAGAAACGGAGAGACGCAGGGAAGAAGAGAAATTGGAGAGGCAACAAAAGGAGAAAGAGGAAGAGAGAGCTAGACAAGAAGAGAAACGACGCGCAGAGGAGTTGGAGAAGGAGAAACAGTTGGAAGAGGAGAGATTCAGACAGGAAGAGGAGCAAGAGATGGCGAGACGCAAAGAAGCAGAGGAGTTAGAGAGGCAGAGGAAAGAGGAGGAACGAGCTCGTGGACTACATGCACTCAAGAGACGAAAGTTAGAGAAGGAGAGGGAACGACTGTTGCAGAGACGCAGAGAACTGGAAGAGAAACTGAGAATCATCAGAGAGCGAAAAGAAGCAGAGAAAAGGGAGGCAGAGAAAAAAGAGGCGGAGCAAAGAGAAAAAGAACTAAAAAGGAAGAGACGCAGAGAAAGAAAGAAGGCCCGAGTGGCACGACGGAAAGCACGCATGCAACGCATTCTGATGAAGCAAGAACTTAGATCAAAGGCTGAGGAGGAGATACAGAGAGAGGAACAGAGAAGCAGAGAAGAAAAGAGCAGGGAGGACGAGAGAAGCAGAGAAGAATACAGTTTAGAGACGGAGAGAAGCAGCGAGCCGAAGAGCACAGAGATCGAGAGGAGCGGGGAAGAATACAGTGTAGAAGAGGAGAGGAGCAGAGAAGCAGAGTCGCGGGACAGCAGACACGCAGACATCATTCTGAACGAGGCGCAACGGTTCCAGGCGAAACGTGTCTGGCACGCACAGAAGTATCGTGAGAAGCTGCAGAGGGAGAGAGAGAACTTGGAGAGAGAATTAGAGACGTTAGAGAAATCGGGAGGACGCAGCAGCGAGGAGATCGAGATTGAGGTGAGATTTTTGGTATTTATTTATTTATTATTGATTGTATCATTATTGATTGTATTATGGTATTTAGGTATTTTTGAACATCATAAAATTGTTTGTAAAGTCAAATGTAATAGCCGGAAACCTCTCGAATTGGTGAATGACTATAGTCGGTGCCAAATTTATACATTTCTGTCTCTCACAGGAATCGAACCTGAGAGCAAACGATTCGTAAACGCCCGCTAACCACTGCGCTATTAGAGCACGTAACGGGCAGGTTGTGGAATAGAAGACATGTGTGGGTACACAGCGGAAAGTGAGATATACAGTATTCTCCCGCCTTTCCGTTGGCGACGACTATAATATAGGAGTATGGAGAAAGAGAACCGTATAGTCACTTCGTGGCTACTATTTAACTTGTTAAATTGTTGATTTATTACGTCAAAAATAGGCATCGAAACATTCAAGGATAGATGATCCTTTTAGCGCGTAAATGTGTACATTTCAGCCTTAATTCATCTTAACTGCTCCAACTGCAGTAGCCAAATATGGACTTCAATGTGGAAAGTAGCGTTTATAACTAAGGAACTAAGTAAATGTAAAAATACTGAAAAGTTAGCAAAAGACGAAAAAAAATGCAAAATTGGCATCTTATTCTTGTTCCAGGTAGAAAAGGTGAAGAAGAGACACCGAAAGAAGAAGAGACGTCCGTTGCCGATAGTCCAGGCCGTACCGATATCCCAGAATGGCCCGGCCATTCAGCAGGCCACACTGTCTCCCATCGAGAAGGAGGTAGGGGAATGACCAGATTCTCGTTGTAGTTTGATGATCTCGCCCTGTTTGTGAATTCTGACCGAGAAGAAACGGAGACTAAACTACAGACACAGCGATAGATACAGACACCGTACACGCTTGCTTCGGAGAGCGCCAAACCAAAAGTTGAAATGCTCGTTCTATCTCTAGTTTGAAAGTATGTAGATTAGGGTTGTTAAAGCCAAACTCGAAATTCGAAAAAACTCGAAATTTCGAGTTTCGAGTTCGACTCGAAACTCGAAAAACTCGAAATCTCCGAAATTCGAGTAACTCGAAACTCGATAAACTCGGTTTTTCTCAAAACTCGAAAAACTCGAAACTCGAAAACTCGAAATTTTTGAAACTCGAAAAGTTCGAGTTTTCGAGTTTCGAGTTTGGCCACGTCCCAAGTAAGAAATAATGAACGAATGAGCGTTTCACAACACTTTTTCTGCTATTTCAAACATAAAATGCTTCTTTTTTCCACGATTCTCGCCTAATCATGAGAAAAAATCCGAATTTCTCGAGAAATTCTTATTTTTTTACCTCGATAAAATCCTGAAACCTAACGACCGAACTCGAAACTCGAAAATCGAGTTTTTCGAGTTCAACTCGAAACTCGAAAACTCGGTTTTTTTTGAAACGCCAAAAACTCGAACTCGAAAAACTCGAAATTCCCAAAACTCGAATAACTCGAAACTCGAAAAACTCGTTTTTTCCCAAAACTCGAAAAACTCGAAACTCGAAATTTCAAACTCGATTAACAACCCTAATGTAGATCATGTAGAAACTGGCGTCTTCTTGACTTGACGAGTTTCTCCATTTCTCTCATTTCCAAAAAATGAACACATTTACCTCGCGATTTATAGAGAAACTTTATATTCTTTCAAAACTTTCAGGTGAACTCGTACCAGAGTCTGTACCCGAAAACCTCTTCGCCCGCCATCGCAATTGGGAAAGACGTGGTCAAAGTTGCCCCGAAACTCCAAAGGTAGGGAATACAGTCGTCGCCAACGGAAAGGTGGACGGGTACTGTATATCTCACTTTCCGCTGTGTACGCACGCAAGTCTTCGATTTCAAAACTTATCGGTTATGTTCTCTAATAGCGCAGTGGTTCGCGCCCTACTAGGAATATTTTGCTCGCAGGTTCGATTTCGAAGTGAGACAAAAATTTGTATATTTGGCGCCCCCTATGGGGTTCCATGCAGCTCACCTGAATAGTCACGGAAAAAAAACACGTCAGAATCGGAGAGAATGCACTGAAGCGATTTTATGTTCTGGTCAAGTTGGCAACGTCGCATTGTTTAGCTATTTTCACACTATGCTTTCCCTCTTTTGGTCGATATGTTTCGAGCTTCTATGTTGACGTTAGTCCTATGTTGAACACTGGTATTTCACCATTCCTCATTTCCAGAAAATCTGCGCTGCCCACGATCCGATCGAATTCTCTGCCGAATCTACCACTACAGAGGCAAACGATCGAGGTCTGCAAGAGAGTTGTATTCAGTTTCGAATATCATTGTCATTTAACACTATCGCGCTCTATTTGTAATTTGATCTCGTTACTCTTCGCTCGAAATTTGTAATTATGACTGGTTTTGAGATCAGCAGACTGCGAGAACGATTGGTTCATTCCGTGTAGAAATCAACCACATTTAGAGGGGGCAGAAAGAAAAGCTAGTTTAGGTACCTGAATATAACGTTGCCCACGCCAAAACAGGCAAACATGTGTCAACCGTATGCAAATTAGGTTCGTTAGTTTCAGTTAAACGTTATACTCATAGGTTTCCCTTGATAAGCTCTTTCATATTAACTTTCCTATCTGTCCCCCTTTAACCAACCGGTAAAACTACTACAACTTCAGGTAGCAGCGGTGAACCCGCCCGGTTACTTGGCAAAACCCCCGGTTTCTTCGCCAACCACGAATTCAGCTGGGAAGGACGCCAATGGAGACTACTTGCTGGCATATTACAAGCAGTATTACAAGGAGTGGTACAAGTACGTTGGTTCCGAAATTCTCAGAAAAATAGTCGGATTTTATACAATTTATCCATATGTGACGGTCAATCGGTTTTATTTTGTGAAAAATTGTTGGTTTTTGTGAAGAATGAGATCAAATCCGAAAGTGAATGGTTATCGTTCTCGTCTCGCTCCTTCGCTCGATCGCGGGTTCGACCCCCCGCTGCGACACACTTCTACATCAATTTGGACTTTTCTGTTGAACCAGATATGAGAACCTCTTGAAATGAGATTACAATGACACGGAACATTCCATTCCTAAAAAACGTGATCAATTAAGAGTTGTGTGTGAAACTGGCATCATGTTAATTTGTTTAATCTTTGCATCAACCTTTTCTTCTGTTTTCACTTTATCCATAGGGAATTTTCCCGACAGAACATCGTATCATATTGGAAACATGATATAATACTCGACGAACGAGCACAATGACTGTTTCATGATAATAATGAAGTTTTTCCTACAGTTTCCCGAATACTAAACGTCATTGTTCCAGAAAGCACGACCAGAATACTGCACCCAAGCCAGTCTCCTCTACTACGACTGCTGAGCCAATTTGGGTGAGCCACTCTTTGCGAAACTTCCGTCAAAAAAGTGTTTTTACCTTCCAATAAGCAATCAACATAAATAGTCTTCGAAAGAAGCCATCAATTCATATACCGTGCACTCTAACTTCACGTACGAATGAAAACAACTATAACTACATCAGTTGTAACGCAATTTCAGCAAGTGGAGCCAAAATAGTTGGTTTTATGACAGTTAAGACAAAAATGGTTAGTTCTATAACATTTATAACCAAGCCAGTTTGTTTCTGATCATTTAAAGAGTTACTCACTTTACCCATTACAGCCCACATCGCCTGCCGCCGCTGCCCCAGTACCGTACCCAATCGGAATGTCCTCTCCTATGATTGGTCCATTTGGCTCCGCCCCTTTGCAGAGCCCCGCTGCTCCCAGCGGAAACTTCTATGTGGGTTTTTAGGACATGCTCAATTCGAACAACGTGTCTGGCTCAAATTCGAAAAACTTAAAATTCTAACTCGATTAAAAAGCATAAAACATCCCCAAGTTCCGGCAGGTCGGAATTCTCGGAGCGTCTAGCTTGCTGCATAAATCAGTGCTGTTTACGAACACACAACCATTACAGTGAAACAAAAAAGTTTTACAGCTTTCCTAAAAGTTACAATTATCGATTTCAGAGAATCGTTCCTGGAAACAAGAAAGTTTTACAGCTTTTTCTTCAAATTTTACCGAAATTATCGATTTTAGGGCATCGTTGACCCGCGGGTCGGAGGTCAAAGTCACATCTCGACGGAGCAGCTGGATCAGATGTGTATAATGATAAAGACGACCACCAAGTCATTCGGGATCAGGGACGCCAAACAGTTTGCGAAGAACAATTGTGGACTGATCAAGATGTATTATAGGGCGGTGGGTTGAGGGATAGAGAGGGAGAGAGAGAGAAAGAGAGGGAGAGAGAGAGAGAGAAAGAGAGGGAGAGAGAGTGAGAGAAAAAGAGATAAAGGCTTGAGAGGGAGACGGGAAGAGAGGGGAAACGGAAGAGGGAGGAGAGAGAATGAGAGAGAAAGAGAGAGAGGCGATAGAGAATAAGTGGAATAAAAAAGATGAGAGAGGGAAAAAGAGATAAAGAGTTGAGAGAGAAGTAGAGGGGAGTGAGATAGAGAGAGAGTGAGAAAGAGAGACAAACCCAATGAAACTGCACTTCTTTCCAGGTAACCTGTGACCAGATCGTCCACGTGATGGAGTACTGTAACCTCTGAGGGCGCCAAATTCAAACCATCCATTTCATTCCAGTTTCTGGCTAATTCACACGGGTATATAGCCATTTGTTCATTAATTTATATGAATACATGGAAAGAATAAATATATTTCACTTATTTTTATTCATAGAATTGTACAATAAACAAACTGCTATGCAGACTAGAACAAAATCGATATAAATTATAAAAATACATGCAAATATGCGAATAAGTTATATTATGAGCCCTACAAATAACCCGCATTAAATTGATTATGTTACAAACTACAAACAATACAAAAATCCTATATATTCGATGAAATGAAGTATAAATTTATTCATCGACAATCAACCTACTACCATACCCGTGACTAATAATCATCTATAGAAAGAGAACCATTCGAAAGCGAAAGCCGTAATTCTCCAGTTTGCATACATGTCTGCACTAACTTTCTTCTTTCTCGCGAACTTCAAATTCGCCCGAAACTATTGGTCTATAGGATGTGTAAAACTAAAAACCTCGGCAAACTTGGCTTAATCGCTGAACAAAATTCACGAAAATGAGCCATTATCCCTTAAATCTGTGAAAATATGGACACTTTCAATGCAAATTCATAGAACTGAACGTATTCTGATGGAAATGATGGGACCATTCCCTGAATTCTGAAGAATAGTCAACACTTACCGATGTACGAGTATACATACAGTATAACCGTGTGTTTAAACAACAACTGCCGAGCTGGATACTGTAATATCACTGAGAATATACTCAAGGGACAGTTTGCTGACAGCCGACTTGAGACGATTACTGTAGAATTCCAGTTGGGATTCGGTATCTGCTATCGAATACGGTACACAGACGAGCACCACATTCACCTGCAATGAGCATACAACAGCAAGATGTGACTATTCTATGGAAAGATCATACACCAGCTGACTTTTGTGAGCGGCCCTCTCTCCGAGACTCGATTTTTTACAATAGGACCACCTCCTCCCCCCCCCCCTCTATCGACTTTTCCAAAAAAGTGGTGTATTCGGTCGAAACCCCAACTTTTGAGTACCGATGTTTCAAATTTCCTAAATTTGAGACCCGATTTTTCAAAAAAAAAATCTTTCTGGAAAAAAATCGGCTGTCAAAGTTGTTCCAAGTTGGAATACGCAAATATCACAATTTTGTATGAAAAGTGCGCTAAATTTTCCAAAATTCGCGAAAAGAGCGCCCGTTTTTAAATGTAAGTCTATGTGCATCTAAACATGAAAATCTCGTGGAATTAAAGTTTGAAACAGTAAAAATCTCACCTCTTGAACCATTTTCAACTGCAGACAGGAGGGGAATACTTCCAGAAATTGCTTCACAACCTGGAATGAATTAGACTAATAGTAAACCGCGAGAAAATGACGGAAATTATTTGGTACCTTAAACGACTACAACCGTTTAGAACGCCACAGAAAATGACAATTGGATTGACAGGGTTCAATGTTGCCTAGTTTTTTGTCAGACACTACAGAGCTAATCGAACATTTTACTAATACAAGTGCATAATTGGGCATATAAAGTATATATGAACTTTCGCAAATCGCATCGATATCGATAGTACGAACTGCTTTGAACATTGCATAATTAGGTGTACCCAAGTAAATATGAACTTTTTCATATAACAAGCGAAATATAAACATTCCCCTAAATAAACCACCAACTAAGGAAATATGACCACCTACCTCACTGTTATCCAACAGATCATCTCCCTCGTGCCAGAGAATGTTCACCACAACACTTCCTGCAATAGACAACTTATTGTGGATCAGTCGAAAAATCGATCATAACATTTGATGATGAAACTGAGTATAGACGGCCAAAACTAAGTATTTCCACTCATCAAACAAGGTTGATCGTGCTCTAACGCTTGTTTTGGGTCCCAAATTACAGCTTTCCAATATGCAAAATATGTAACAGAATGGAAAGTAACTAGGTAACGAGAAAGTGATAACTTGTATGATTATATGAAATTGCTGAGGAGGGAAACTCTTAAAGGTTAAATTGCAAGCTTTTTCGCGGAAAATGACCTACCATTATATTGATCTACTAAATATTCTCCTGACAACATAGGTACTAGCTACTACGTGTATTCCACGTGAAATTCCCAAAACAACAGATCTCCATTTTCTTCATTCTAAATGATCAAGCCAACCAACCCTGTTCCTTGATAGCCTCTTTCATCATTTGAATGTTTCGCGACTCGCGAAAAGCGGCTGCTGGACACGGCAGAATTTTCGATGAATCACATGCGTCAACTATGAGGACGTCCACTTTTTCGCCTGAAATTATAGGAAATTAACAAAATGTTAGATTCTGACTAAACATCACATAAAGTTACTGGTCCACAAGGCTCGACTATTATGGAACATTTCAGTCCCTTCAATGTCCCACTACCCAGGGAGGGAGCATTTTTCAACTATTTCCGTTTTTTTTAAATTTCCAAATGAAGGAGTCGTTTTGGCTGTAAGTGAGTCGTTTTGGGCCCATCAAAATTCAGTTCCTAGTTGCCATATATAATTATCTCGATCCCACCTCTTTCCACCATTCCTTCCAGATAGTCCAATCCATCCTAATATCATAGTTCTTTATTTGCGGTTTGCAACCAAAACTCTCGAACTTTCAATCTCTTTCAAACGAAATAGGTCGGTTTTTCGATTTGTTTACTATTTTAACAACTTTACTGGATTATACCCACCTCTCTCGACCATTCCTTTCAGATAGTGCAATCCATCCTGATGTATTGTCCTCCTCTTCGTGGATGACGTCATCCCAAACCATTTCTCCGCCAATTGAATGACCACCGAATCGATTTCCACCGTTGTTATATTTAGCTGAAATATGCTCGAACCCTCGAACTCATACTGTATTAAATGTATAACTTTTATTGAAGTTTGTAATGAAATGTAAACACTCAAAGAATCAAACTCATATTGTATAACTTTATTTGTAATGTAATGTAAACATTGACTGACTCTTCTCAAAGCAATATATACCTAGAAAATAACGTTGGCGCATTCAAGTTGAACACCATTCCCCATACAACAGTAAGGCCCGACTAACCGAAAGAAAGTAGTTCGTTGTCAGGTTGAAACACGGGAAAATTCATGATTTCCCATGGAAAAAATATTCTATTTTCCGTGTGAAAGTAGCCCGTTTCTAGATTTTTCTCTGGATATTCGGACAACCTTACTGGGGTATACCAGCCTCTTTTCAAATATGCACGGTATGAACGCTAATAGGGAACGGCCCAACGCAAAAAATGGAATAACCTAAAACCGCTTCGTACAACATACGCGTTGCGGTAATTGCTAATAGAGCACGATAACAGTAAAAATTGAAATCAGTGATATGCAAATCAACGCTTCTGTACATCGATTCTTGGCTAGCGCGCCGAGACCAATGATCCATTTGATTTGTGCGGGCCAAACTGGCAGCGCGCCAATAGTGATGGTCAGCCGTAGAACCAGGGAAAGGAATTCGTGGCTCGTTTGGGAAGCGTTCATACCGTGTATGAAGTTTGAAGTAGAAACTGCGATAAGTTATATTTTCGCCCGCGAGGGATAGAAACTGCCAGGGGTGGGGGACGTAGTTCCATAGTAATGCATCGCCCGACGCCCGCGATAAATAACGATTTTGAGATGAATACATGCCCAATAGCCCAATATTCAAATTGAAAGGACAGTGCTCCATGCATACACCAGAAAGGTTGTCTGAATAGTCAGAAAAGTTCGAAAAACGGACTACCTTTTAGCCGAAAAGATGAAAATCGGTCAACTTTTGAGGAAAATCCTAAATTTTCACGTGTTTACATCTAAAAACGGATTACTTGTTCTATGTTTTATATATGCAGGAATAAATAATAATAATAATAATACTTATTGTCGCTTAGTCGGACCTTACTGGGGTATGGCTCCATAATAGGACGTCCACTTCGAAAAAAATAGAAAGTAAGGCAAGCAAACCAACCTGTGGTTTCATTTCACCGAGTGCCATGGCCAAACTGCCTCCTCCCAACCCGATTTCTAATATCGATTTGTTCTTGTTTTCACCCTCGATCGATAATGATGAAACAAGGAATGGAGAGACCAATAGACCGGCCACCTGAAAGAATGACACTTCCAAACGTTGGAAAGTAGAGAAGACACACATCATAATTCATAAAACCAGGGTTTTAGAGCAAAACTAATTGTGTTTGTTAACATTTATCACACAGGAAAAAATGAATTAAAGTACATACTTTAATTAAATAGGTGAATTCTATATCTAACCGGGTTTTTAGGTAACCTAACCCTTTTTTAGTAACCTTTTTTTCAGGTTACCTCAGCAGGTAACCGGGTGGTAACCTAAAATGAAAAACCGGTTACCTGTTTTTCTAACGAAAAATGTGGTTTTTACCGTTACTTTGAACGGTAACCGGATTTCAGTTTTAGGTTACTTTCAGGTTACCTACCAAGTAACCTGAAAAATAGGTTACCAAAAAAGGGTTAGGTTACCTAAAAACCCGGTTAGTTGTAGAATTGGCCATTAATTAACTATTAATAGTATGTATCTGCACCGGAGTTGAGTTGTGGGAACCACAGTAATAACTCTGAACAGTCTGAGCACACAGTCAGATGGACTCATTCAGATTGGCTCATGCAGAAAACCAACGACCAAATTTTTTTTGATTCTGATTCATTACTCGAATATGCACGAAAGTCCAGTTTCAATGAATAGTACAAAAACTCACGTATTGTGACCGAATATTCAAGTGATCTACTGTCCAAATTCTCGTATCCGACGTGTCAAAAGACTCTCCTGAACAGAAATTATAATCAAGTATCATACTTAGGTGAAATAGCGTCGGTTCCAGAGTTCAAACAGCCCTCATTGAAAAAGAAAAGTTACAGGTCCCATTCGGGAGTTTTCTTACTGAAATTGATCCAGAGTTTTCGAAATAGTGATCTTTACAGTACACATACAGAGACAAATCTGTTAACCTTACACTAGCGGAGAGCGAAATATAAACACTATTTGTAAATTTGCTCTTCTTGATGCCAAACCATGAACTGTGCTAAATAGCGGATTATTTTCATTCTCGGAGTCCCCACACTCTTACTTTCCTAGCTAAGCAGTCAACCAGAGTATGAACCTATCTGAGACACCGATAAAGTGTGACTATTCTGAGAACATAAACCCGTTTTTCCATTTGAATACGTTCAATACATGATTTTCAACACTTTTCCACAATATAACCAGTTTTCTGAATTTTCCCGGCTATCCAAACAAGTCTGATGAAGTATGACCCACCTTTAGGTGGTTTCAACATGACTATCGTATCAATTTCATCATTCGTTCCGTCCACTATGAAATGTCGCTCGGCCACACTGAAAGTAGGGAATAAATACACCTCTTCTAACTGGTTTGGAGGTATTGGAATTGGAGCTAGGAATGAGAAAGATGAAAAGAATGACATTCAAACATTCGACATTCCCGGTGTAAGTGAACAAGAGTTAAAAAGTGAAAGTGGTATACTGACTAACTTTTAACTTAACACTTGAAGAGCTTATAAGAACCAATTTACTGGTGAACCGGGTCCTTCCCGAACCGAACCGGTCACTGGAGAGCCGAACCGACCGAAGCAGATCCTACACAGGGTAAAATGAGTGAGGATCCACTCATTTCACCTTGTGTACGACTTGTTTGTTGTTGTTCACATCATGACTAATGTCGGTCCGGTTCAAACCTTCCACCGGAGAACCGGTCGGTTTGGAATGTTGGTTCGGTCGTTTGTTCGGTTCGGGAAGGACCCGGTTCTCGAGTGAATTCACCGCTTAGGCCATAAGCAACTCGAAGTCAACTCTTCTCGGTTAGAATATGAAAAAATGAGAAGAAATAGTCTGCTGCTCAAGTATGTTCACGAAGGTGTTATTACTTGGAGATAAATACACAGGAAATAATAGTATTGTAATTGTGACCCACCCTATCTCTGGCAAATTCTTGTCCATAATAGTGTAGCAAGTGGAGGGAAAATCGGTAGAACACATTTTATCGATCGTTTTCGATTTGAAGTCGAGTCTGGAAGATAGTTTATAGTTTGTTCCACCCACTCATAACCTTCTACAGTAATATGCTCAAACTTCCAGGTCAAAGTTTGGTATGTTGGCGTTTTTGGAATTTTGGATTCTCTTCAATTTTCTCAGTATCTTCTGCACCTTTGCTACTACAAACTCAAAGAGTTTGAAATCAAAATGATGAATGGGTCATTAGAAAAAGTGAAAAAAGCCTCTCGAATATTTAACGGACTACTGTAGAAGCACAAACAGTTTACGACATAATTCTCTCAAACTGACAAGAAAACTATTGTTGAGTCGGAAATATGGAACCCACCAACCCACTTTTCAACTTGTTTTCACACATCAGTAAGGTCCGAATAAGAGACAAAAACTTGGACCGTTCTCAGACGTAAACCAGGAAAATTTAGGAGTTTTAATCAAAAGCCTGCCGATTTTCTTCTTTTCGGCTAAGAAGTAGTCCGTTTTTCAAACTTTTCCGACTATTCAGACAGCTTTACTGATGTATGCTTATTTTTACTAGTAACTTGATCATACGAACGTTTCTGGCGAAATTCGGACTGCTTGTGAATGTGATTGGAACACACAAAACGTGTCACGTGTACGAGTTGAACTTCTCGAAATCGATCGGCATTCAACGAAGCAAAATTGTTTTAGCTATTCTGATGCAAACAGCAGACTCAAAGAGATCAAAGTGCAACAAACGAATAAGTAGGACGATTATGGGGACCAATTTCGTGTCAACGGTCCTTTAAACTGCAATTGAAAAATGTATTGCAGTTTAGAGGACTGAAGCGTTGCGATTGGATCACATAATCGTCATTCTTTAAACTAACCTCATACATCAGTAAAGTAAAGTTGTCCAAATAGTCAGAAAAATTCGAAAAACGGACTACTTTTTCGCCGAAAAGAAGAAAATCGGTCTACTTTTGATGAAAATTTATATATTCTCACGTGTTTACATCTGGAAACGGACTACTTTCTGCCGCTTAGTCAGAGCTTACTGGTGTTTGACTAACCTCTTTTCGAGAACAGCTTCGGGAACGGCCAGAAGCACTTCCTCATCGATTACCACGTTACTTTTCCAGAGATAGATGTACTGCAAAGGACAGTATTTGAGATTTGACATTGACAGACAATTAGGATAGGGATTGATGACCAAACTTCGGAGAGGCCATTTCTAGCAAAACTACTTAAATCAACTGAAGTTCCCTCTCACTTTTGTAGCAAAATCATGAAATTCAACCTAATTACATCATAAAACAGAATCCGTATTCCTTATTTTCAAATAGGCACGCCGTGCTGGCATTTGAATCCAGGATTGAGAAAGGTTTCATTACCCTAACACAAACCATTTCGCGCAATTCTGATTGTTCTCGAAACTAAGAGAGTTGCCCACGGGCCCACCCACACTCTGGTAACCTCCTAGATTAAAGAAAAGAGAGCTGCTTTTTATGAAAAATTCACGCATTTCAACCGGAAAACAGCTACAATTTGAAAAATAATCAGACGCAGTTGTTCCTGTTTCAATACGATCCCGCCTAACCGAAAAGAATGGAAAACAACAATGAAACATACCAAAATGTAGAAAAGGAGGGCAAATGAGACGAGGGTGACACCAATGTTTCGCGTTCTTCTCCGATCCACGCAGAAACAGTGGTAGAGTTTCGTTCGCAGACGACCCAGGGCACCGCGATCACGATTCGAATAGAACCTGCAAACATACTATTGACTTGAGTTTTAAAATAAGTCTCAAACTGTTTTCATACTTCAAAAAGCCTGAGTATATAGCTATTTCAACTTTTAAAACGATTGAAATCTATAAAACGGAAACATAGGAAACCGCGACGCCGCGATCACGATTGTAACAGAGCCTGAATCCTGGACATGACCGGGGAATAGTACAGGGTATTCGAATTTTGGTGTTAGGCTTTACCTACACAGGTAACCGGTAAGAAGGTAACCAGAAATTGATTAGATCGTGAGATGAAGAATTGGCCAAATTAAACATACCTCAGATGCGGTCCCTCATTCGAGAAAGGCAACAGCCCTTGCGGCATGACGGAGTATGGCTACCAACTCGGACAGGATGACACACGTGAAATCACTGACTCGGGCTCCTGAACAATTTTCAGTAAAGTCTCATAGGTACGCATACACCTTTACACCTTCTATATTGAACCGGTTTGAATCCGGGCACCGGAAACATGAACGTGATATTATTTGAGACCATTTTAAAAGCAATCTGTTACTACGTTTCGGAAACTTGCCCTCGAACCGTTCCAACAATGTCTGTTTCTGTTAAAAAGTAAGTTCGTTCTTGAAGAACAAATTACATACACGAAGTTTGTTTATTTCGCATATTACGAGATTGAATATGATATGAAAAGAAAGATTGAAAGGAAACGGTTATTGAGAACTGACAATTCAAAAAATAAAAAAAGCTAACATCAACAAACTATTTCTAAAACATTATTGAACGAAATGAATGAATGTGAAATTTTAAAATCGACGAGAGCGAATCCGCCGAATTATGTTGAATAACTTCCAACGCCAAGTTACAATTGCGGCTGTAACGGACGAGTAGGAGTGCCGTTATTCACCTGTGCGCGTTGTGAGAGAAAAACTGCAGTAGAAAGTGATACTTTGCTCAGTAGGTTGGAAGGAACTTTTCCAGTTTCTCGAAATTTCCACATATAAACTTCAAGAGAAGTTCAGATGGCGCAGACAAAAAATTAGTTTTCCCTACCACTGAGACAACTAAGCTCAGCCAACTAACTTTGGTTTTACACAGCAGAAAATACAGGATACAGTATACTTTCAACAGGACAGTTTACAAAATATTGCACTTCTTGTACGGCGGAAAACAGGCTGGTTAAAGTTTCGCAAGGTTCTCGTTGAAAATTTTTCATGAAAACAGGTTGAATTCCAGGTTTCCCAGGTTTTTCCGTGACTTTTCTCCATTCCCAGCTCATTTCTAGTCTATCGCGTCTTGGAGAAGGTTCGCAATGTCTCAAAGGAAGAACAGAAAAGAAAGGTTGGTTTTGCAATGATACGAGAATTTTCATCGGTTTCATAAGATCTAAATGGAACTTAATTAAAGACGCAAGCCAATCCAGCATATCTTATTCTGGTCTACCAGAATAAGATCTTTTCACCTCGAGAGCAGCCTAGTCTAACTCCATCATACCTATTTATGTAAACCTTACCAGTTTTTTGTGGAGAACGCGTTTGTTCAGTATGAAAAAGCGAATTTAGAACCAGTCAATAAACATGCAATCAATCGATAATTGATTTTGCAGAACTAAAATGCACATTGACCTCGATTCGGCACCAGATTACAGTGTGGAGGAGGACCAACACGGGAATATGGTCGGTTTCATGCTGAAGTTTTGAGCATAGTTTTCAAAATAAGAGCAAAGATCAAACTACAAACACAACGTTTCTGCGCTAGATGTACATTATTGAAAAGCCCACCCTGATAAAACCCTGTACTGGTGCATTCGCACTTATGATCCAAAGTCACAGGAATTGATGAATGTTTTTAACTTAAATAACTTTTTTATTGAAATTTGTATTTTCAGGTAAATCGGGACAAACTTCTGATTTGGCCCAGTCGGAAGCCACTTCGCCGTTGTGACTTCGAAGCAATTACCGGCAAAGCAGTTGAGGTTGGTTTTGGGGACCATACAAGGATGAAGGGGGGGGGGGGGGGGGGGTACTATAATCTTTCTGAATCTATCAGTGTATGAAGCCTAAGTGTTTTCAATGCATTATGTGTCGTTAGAAGGTGGAAAACCGAAAATCATCTCAGCACCAATTCTCTGAATCATACTCCATTTTGAAATTGCACTCCTATGATGTAACACTAATTAATCAAATTCAACAATAGTCACTATGGGAAAA
Source organism: Litoditis marina (assembly GCA_964036275.1). Lineage (NCBI taxonomy): Eukaryota > Metazoa > Nematoda > Chromadorea > Rhabditida > Rhabditidae > Litoditis > Litoditis marina. The sequence continues at coordinate 31,184,058 of OZ038434.1, forward strand.
TTCGTTTTATAGAACCTTTTTGCACATTCAAGCGCTCTTTGTAACAGGGGAATAAGAATCGAACGAAAAACTGTTACTCTTTTCAGTTACAATCACGTAAGTCTATAACCCTATACTGTGTACTTGACCATATCCCGCCGTTTGTTTGGAGTAAGATCCCGTTATAGGATTTGTCACACCGTTGTGGACACCGTACCATCAAATTTGTATGGGACGGGGTTTGGCGAGCGGCCAGTTCGTCTGCGTATCATTGATCTACTCACTCTCTCAACTGCTGGCAAATAATCAACGATCAATTGAACCCTCTGCTGTCTTTATGGGAAAAATGGCGACTATACTTCCTGGTCGAAATTTGGGAACTACGGCGGTTCATGTCGAGATGAAATATTATATACCGAATTTTGAGATCAAACTAAGCCCCCACTTTTCCAGGGAGACGATTACTCTGTCCTGACGGATTTCAATGACGACAATGACCAAATATTCGATACTTCCGATGATAGTGAGGTTCAGCAAAAAGTTTGTTTATTCACTTTTCTCCCGGAAAGTTGTTGTTTTGTTTCATCTCCAAGTGTTTTGATGGTCTTTCTCTCCTTCTGCAATAATTGTGAGCATACACTGCGAGAGAGCTGTTTTTTGAACGTTCTCGAAAATTGGGAGAAACTTCTTCGAACTTTTTTGGAGAAATTGCCGACTATGAAATGTTTTAATGCAGTTTAAAACTGCATTTGAACTCATCAAAATTTACGTTTTCATCCTCTCTACTTTACATTGCAGCATACACCCGACGTGGATGATGAGCTCTACATTGGAGCCTCATTTGCCGATGAGGTGCGTATTCATCGTTTACCACCGCAACTGTCGTTATTCATCCAGTTGAAGTCATTTCACTTTGTTTGAAGAACTTGAGGGTAATCTAAATGTTTCGCGTGAACCAACATTTTCCGGCCAAATCTATATTTTCACGTTGACCCTTTTCCAGGTTACCTGGGTAATTGGTGACCTGAAAAAAGGTTAGATTACCCAAAAGCCGAAAAAACGGGTATGTTATAAAAAAGATATATAGCATTCACTATATATTTTGTTCAGGCCGAGAGGAGAATTGGTCCGGCGGCGTTTGTGCTGTACTACAAAATCCCCAGACCTGAGGAGGTGGGCACCAAGACCTCACTCTTCATGGCCTACCGGAATAACGTTGGTCTGGTCAGTTTGAGAGAGAAATCATCTCACATAAGGAAAGGAGTGAGAATGGCTAATTTGTAGTTTGACCTCACTCGAACTAGCTTGTTAAACGTCAGTACAACGACCTGAGTTTTATAGCGTATAACTTAAATGATTTTCGAAAAAATCGGTCTCCGCATATAGAGCATTGACATTTCTCTACGACACGTTTCCCTCATGAAAGAGGTACAATAGTATAAAAATAGTATAAGAACAGTTTCTATAATTCATCTTTCATTTTGAAGTTATGGTTCAGGTCTCCCATTTCCCGTTGTTGAAGCGAGCCGTGGCGCCAAGTAGAGAAATGGAGGAACGATCGTATTGGAGAGTTGGATACGCAGACAATGCTGGCAGAGAGGTTGGTAGAGAGAGAGAAAGAGTGAGAGGTAGAGAGAAAAAGGGGGATGAGATGAAGAAGAAATGAGAGAAGGAGAAATAGAGAGAGAGGAGAGGGAGAAGGAGAGACGGAGAGGCAAACATAGGCATCAAGAGAAAGAGAAAAAGAAAGAGAGAGAGAAAGAAACAGAGAAGAAGAAAGAAAGAGAGAAGAGATCCGCTCCGCTTTAATCTGAGTTTCACGAAAAAGTCAAAATTAAAGTTTCTGTTCTCAACTGTTCTGAAAACAGTTGTACTATGAATGTTTAAATAGTTGTTTTATAGACACACTCCTGTAACTTTTACTATTTAACTTTTCATTTATATTTTACAATTCCCCCTATATATTGAAAGAAACGGTACAAACCCTGTTATTCCCATTGTTTCCAGTTCACCTCTCTCTCGGCCCTGATCAAATACTACAAGATCTTCTGCTACTACGACCCGAATTCCGGCAGAATCGAGGCTTTTCCCCTCTGGATGAAGAAAATGGTCGACGAATAGATATTCGGCAGAGATTTCGAACTCGAAATTTGTTCCTTCGTGAATTTGGTGTTGTAGAACAATAAACATCAGAAAATTGTTGTGCTCGCATTTTTTTTGCTGTTCAAATTGTGAAGAATAATCTCAGCCAGGTATTTCTAGAGGGTCACAATGTGAAAATCTCAGTTCCCTAATACGAAATTTAATATTTTCTGAAAAATTGGTGTTATTTATTTGCTAGGTTCCAAAATTGATGCAACCTCGAAACATTCATTTAATGTTCCAATTTCGTACTGTGGAAGACTCGATAGAAACGATATCGACTGTACAGTGCCGCATTCCCACTGAGACGATGAATACTTCAGCCATTTTTCATCATTTTAACTTTGAACTTGTTCAGAAAACTGCAAATCGCTGCTAGCGGTTGTGCACTTTCGGGAGAACCACGTAATTTAAAATGTATTCATCTTACTTATGTGTGCATGGCACGATATGGCAATGAATCTCAGTGCGAATGAAGCGAATCCGATCTTTTCGTGGGTCAGATCATGTTGTCAGTCATTCTCTTTTTCTAAAGCAAGAAACCTGCGAATCTCATCCTGTTTTCCCGATTCACGTGTTTCATCGACACGTTCAAAAACCCGTCTAGTCACGTGTGAATCCGTCCGAAACTCTTCATTTCTATTTCTACTCACAGATGAGGTGGTCAAAATTCCGCGATACTAACACAGAACTCGGCGACAAGGTATGTTGATACATTGAGAATTCTCTATTAATTTAAATTGATTAAAGAAATTATCTGTGTTTAACAGGAGGATTTTTCTCATACGTCACTCGAAATATAAAAATTACTTGAAAATAACAAAAACGTTCTACTTACATCCATATTTTCTTTCGAATTTGATGTTTTCGTCTGTTTTTCGGCTCTCAACTTTGCTTTTGACATTTATGTGTTCAGTTTTTCTAGCTTTGTGCTCCACTTATCTCATTTCAACTCGATCTGTCAGTTGTGTAGTGGTTTTTTACAGGACGCAATCTGTCATTTCCAAGAAACTGTGAAATCGGGAAAAGTCGAGAAAAAGGTGGGCTTCCGTAAATTCGAAGAACGTTCCGCCATACTGTTTCCCAACGGAGAACTACTCGTGTTCAAGTCAGTATTGTTTGATTTCTACAACTTGTAGTTCGTAGTCTGTGATTTCTGAATTCTGTCTGGATGTCAAAGTATTTTTGGAGAAATCCAAACATTTCAAATGTGTAGGTCAAAATTTAAAGGGTAGGTCACACGATTGAGCTGCGAAATTTCATCAAATTCTTACTATCAAACCCTCCTGGATAATCGTACCACCAACTTCAGTAGCGCATTTTCGCGTTGTTGATCTACACTCTCATCTAAGGCCGAATTCAAGTAAATTCCGATCTATCGATCCCAACCTCCGTCTTCTAACACATACACTGTTTCCCGGTTCTCACGTTGAAATAGAAAAATATAGTCGTCGCCAACGGGAAGGCAGGAGGATACTGTATATCTTACTTTACTCTGTGTACGCCCGCATGTCTTTGATTCCGAAGCTTGCTGGTTCAGTTCTCTAATAGCGCAGTGCACAAAGCGAGACACGCAGATTGGAATCAAACGGCCGGGATGTTCTAGCATACGTTCGTTGGTCGATTAATGTGGTCGTTTTCTGTCTCTGTTGGAGAAGTGAACAATATATTCTTATTGCAGAGACAGTCACACGGGCAGAAGATACCCGCTGGGCGATCTGATCACTTTTCGCTACGAAAGATACAAGGACAATGCTTTCATTTTTGAACTCGGGGTCAAGGATAAGAAAAAGGTTAGAGTTATAAAACACGTTAAATTTATCAAACGGTCGCATTTACAATTTCTTTCATAGTGCTCATTCTCGTAAGAGTTGAAATATGTCAAAAAAGCGGCCGTTGATTCTTCATCAGCACATGAGAGAGTGCATAGATCAAAGATACGCAGACAGGCTGGTCGTTGGTGAAACCCCGCCCCTACCTAATTGACTGTACGCTATCCGTAACGGTTTGACGAATTCTACACTGTAATGCGTATGGAACCTGCCTCGTCTCCAGTCAAAAACCGACAAATATAACGCGTAATGAGCTCAAACTACAACTTGATCAAACTACAACTTAGATTTGGAAATTTAACTTAAAAAAAAATCTATAAAATTGCTCTCTATTTCCAGATAACCCTTCGCTTGGGCGCGGACTGGGCCGAAGAAATTGTCAAGTGTGTTACGTTAACGTAATAACTTACTCAAATAATTAAAAAATTCGCACCATAAAATAAAAGTTCCGGAACATTGGAAAACGGAAGATTGACTCAAAAACTGAAGTTTGGAAGTTCGACTGTCGGAACTCAACTTCGACGTTCGCCCTTTATAAATGATCGATTCCAATAAAGTTTGAACACAAAGGTCATATTTTCTTCAGTTTGTCGTCCTTTAAAGAAGGACGATTATGTGGTCCAATCGCAACGGTTCAGTCCTTTAAACTGCAAAACGTTTTTCAATTGCAGTTTGAAGGACCGTTATCACGGAATTGGTCCACATAATCGTCCTTCTTTAACTTCTCAATTTCAGGTTCCAAGTAGATTTGACGTTTGGCCACACGACGCACCCGTGGCCGTTCATTACCCCTGTTGAAACCACTACTTCCTTCGATGCAGCACAGAGAACGTTGGTTTTTGATCTATTTATGTTTCAACTTTGATCTCTGTTCTTTAATTCTTATTTGAACAATTGGTGACTCTACGTTGTATCACCCAGTAAAACCTCAAATTGTGAGAGTTGCCAAGTTCCCAAAATATGTGTCTCAGTTGGGTCTATAATTCAGGTTCAGGGTACTTATTGTTGGGGTAAAATGTTAAGTAAATGAATTAGAAGGTAAAAACAAGTTCTCAACCAGAATCAGTGAATACCAATCAATGTAGGTCGCTCTTTTCAAAGCAGGCCTACACGATGTTCCAATTATTCCCACTGAGACTTGGCAGCGTGCCAATGATTATCCCAGTCAGTTTTTCACCACCTTTTAGTTTTTCAAACAAATGCAAAGTTCTGTGAGCGATTGTTCAGTTTGGTGAGAACACGTAAACGAAAAACGTCTTCTTAGTACTCATGTTTTCTCTGAGAAATAGGCATCTAAAAATCTTGGCACCATGCCAATGAGTCTCAGTGGGCATGAAACGAACTATACCCTCTCTCGCTGTTTTTGTAGTTTGATCGCGTTGCTTTCGGCTGAAGATAGGGGAAAATTGGAGTATCGCCCCCCACTTTAGTTGGGTCCCCCCCGTAGCACTTCAACCCCCCACCCAAGCTAAAACCTGAAAATCTAGGAGAGGGGGGGGAGGGGTCAAAATTCAACTTCGACATTTACTATTTACCCCCCACTTGGGTCGGCGGGGGGTAGAACTTCAATGGTGGGGGTCAAACTTCAACGAGTGGGGGGCTGAACTTCAATACCGGAAATGTTCACTTCTTACCCCCCACCCTCAAACTTTTGTATTGCAGGTGATAAATTGAATTATAACCCCCCGGTGGGGTGGGTCAAACTACAATTCCCCAAACGCAATACAAATTCAGAAAGGTGGGGGGTAAAAAGTCAATGTTCCCGAAGATAGTCAATAACGGCATGTGAGACCAAACTACAAATGTGATGTCTTCACTTCCACTGATCAATATTTTCGATCGATATCTCCTTTCAGACCCTCAGACGAGACCCAGCAGCGTACTCTTCGTTCATTTTCCCCGCGAGACGTGGCCTACATTGAAAAAGTCATTCGAACCACTTGATAAAATCAATAAATCGATAAAAATCTTGTTTTGAATACTTTTTTCAAATCGTTCTATATGTGTTGTGGTGGAATGAGGCAGTGGAACAAGTGTTAGTTCTTGTCATTTCCATGTGAAGTTCAACCGTATGAACTTCGAAACTTAGTTCGCTAGTTCCATTCTTTTTCTAATTTGGAGAGCTTCAATGTTTTTGTATCCGATTTGGGATTTTTATAATTTCTATTTGAAGCAATCGTCGCAATTTGATGTAACAACACCAGAAAGTGCAATGAACTGTGACCTTTGACCTTTCACCTTTGAGTTCTGTTTGTGACTGCGGACCATCGTATATTTTGTGATAACACGTCAGAAAACAAAACTCTATTCGAAATATTAGTAAAGTACATCATATTCATTCGCGCACTCTGGTCACTCGAGAGAGGTCAGCTGCCCATCCGCTCTCGATATATATTCGAACACATTCTTTTCATTTTATTTTTGTTAGTCTTTAACTTATGGTAACTCCAAAACAACCTTCTCGTAAACGTTGCCTGGTTGGTTCACCGGAATTTGCGATGGATCTTACTGGTTTTTCTTCGGAGCATGTTTCTAATCCGGAAATTATGCTCAAAAACTTGGAAAATCAGCTCATGTCTCTTCCACCTTCCGATGATCCTGCCATTCAATCTGCTTATTGGACTATGTATACATGCTATTGTACACTTTCTGCTTTGTTCAAAAATGAATCAACACAAAAACCTGTTGTTGATCATGATGAAAGAGACAGGGAATGTACTTTGGTCGCTATTGGTATTCCTGAGAGTAGTGCAGCCAAACCATCTCAACGCAATCGAGATGACTTCAATCAATGTATTGATCTTCTTGACCAAGCTGGTATTGAAAGTCCCTTGATTGGTTGTTGCCGTTTGGGAAAGCCGAAAGTCTCTGATGGTCAAAACAACCGTCAGGATTCTCGTCTTCTCAAAATGTGGTTTCGTTACAATAGTCACAGAAATTTTGCCCTCTCGTCTCTCAACGCGCTGCGTAGGTCAGACCAAAATATTAAGTTCAAATTTCGCAAATCTCTGAGTGACGAGGAAAGGGAGAAACATCGCCAGTTGACTGCGGAATGTAAGGCCAAGAAAGAAGCTGCCTTCGCACAGAAACAGCCTGACGATTATGTCGTTTATGCTGAAAAGGTTATGCTAACTTCTGAAATAGCAGCCTATCGTATACAGAATCCCCCGAATTGGAGAGCTAAGCCGACTGGTGGCAATGCAGCAACCATGGGAAATGTACGTGTATTCAACTCTCAGTTTCGCTTCAACCCGGCAAACTTTCCGTGTTTGAAAAATATTCCGAGTGTACAGTCAGCTAGCGATGTTTCAAACAATGTACAGTCTCAAATGGTTGTCGACCAGGGAAACTAGTAGGCTCCCCGTACAGCAGAGTAAATTCCAATTTTCATTCTCTGCCTAGTAAAGTAACTTTTGACTTAATTTCTGTTTCTTTTTGTAATGCTCGTTCCATATGTAATTCCTCTCCAGAACTTTCTATGAACAATGTTGACTTTCTTCTGCTCTGTGAAACCTGGTTGACCAAATCAATTCCTGACTCTCTCTTTGTTGGTGGAACACCTTTCTCAATTTTGCGTAAAGATCGCGGTAAAAAAGGTGGGGGAGTTTGCGCCATTTTTCAAACTAAATACAATGTTCAAGTAAACAACATTTCATACGTAGGAAAGTTCGATTGCTTATCTTTTGATTTGAGTTTGCCTGACACCAACCTACGGTTTATTGTTGTATACTTGCCACCCAATAGTGCAGCGAGCGATGTGGACAATCTTTGTGAACTTCTTTCTGATCTTGTTACGGTTTCTTATCCGACTATAATGTGTGGTGATTTCAACATCGACTGGAATACTGAACTTTCATCTCCTCCTATGGGTACTAGAATGGGTGTTTTATGTGATATTCTTGGTTTGAAACAGTTTGCATTGCAAAGTACGATGCTCAGTGGCAGAAATATTGATTGGGTGCTATCAAATTCACATTGCGGCATGATTTCTTCTCTCAACTACGGGTGTCACCTCTTTCGCTCTGACCATTCATCTATTTCGTTCAAACTACAAGTGGCAAAGACAACTAGCGCGTCCATCCCTTTCCCTGTTTTCTCCAAGTATAATAGCAAACTGTTTGATGAATTGGTCTCAAATGTAAACTGGTGTAAATTGTTTGAAACATTTGATTCAATCGATGATCTTGTACAAAAGCTAAATTCGGTCATTCATTCTATTTTTGCATTCACAGTGCCAGTTGTTGTTAAATCTAGTTCGTTCGACAAATACCCTGAATATATAAGGAAATTGTTTCGTCATCGCAATAAAATGTTCTCTAAGTGTCATTTGGGTGTATCCTTGCGGAATTTGTACGATAAAGCGTGTGTTGACTTGCAAAATAAAACTAAGAAATATGATATGGCCCAACAAAAAGTCCATTTTCGAACCAAAAATCATAAGGACCTTTTCTCCTATATTGGCGCAAGGACTAGACCACCCAAAACTGTTCCGAGTTTGGTGATTGATGTAAACGGCGACAAGCACAGTGGGCTACCTTCAATAGTGGATGCGTTTGCAAATTTTTATTGTTCTGTGTTTGTTGATGACAACGGGGTCCAGCCACAAACTACAAATCTTGACTCCAAACTTTCATCGGATACTGTCATTTTTATGCCCCATATAGTGGAAAAGATGCTGAGAAAATTGAAGTCCTCCTCAACCATTTGTTCTGATGGTATACCCCAAGTAATACTCAAGAAGTCAGCCAAAACATTATCAGTGCCTTTCTCCTATATTTTCAATCTTTCATTCAAATATGGTTATTTTCCTTCAATCTACAAAGTGTGCTTTGTTGTTCCAATACATAAACCAGGCAAACCATCTCAGAATATTTCATCATATCGGCCTATTTATCTCTCCTGTGGTGCTTCTAAAACATTTGAAAGATTGATTAAGTCCATACTTGTCCCGTATCTGAACCGCTACAAAATTATTCCTGATTATCAGTTTGGTTTCCGTGAAAACAGCTCGGTCACGCACAATTTGTTGTCTTGTCATGAAATTTGGAGTAAAGCTCTTGCCGCGAAAAAATGTGTTGACGTTATATATTTCGATTTCAGTAAAGCTTTTGACACTGTTAGCATTCCCAAGCTCATTTATAAACTACAATCGATCGGTATTCAAAACCCACTTCTCAGTTGGTTTACATGTTTTTTGACTGATCGAACGTTTTGTGTACGAATTAATGATGTTTGTTCTTCTATGAGATCTGTTAAATCTGGTGTTCCTCAAGGGTCTGTACTCGGACCTCTTCTCTTCTCGATATTTATTAATGATGTTCATTTGTCTCTTCCTCTTACCCCAGATGTACACATTAGAGCGTTTGCAGACGATATAAAATTATTTGTTGTTTTTGAGAAAGGTAATGTAAAGTCCAGAGTACATTTTCAAAAAGTTATTGATCATTTCTGTGCGTGGGTGAAGAGCTGGCAATTGACTTTGGCGGTAGACAAATGCAATGTTGTACATCTGGGTAGAAATAATCCTTTCTCTCCATATTTTATCGGTTCTGATTTGATAAATGTTGTTTCAGAGTGCAGGGATTTGGGGGTGACCGTTTCTAATACTCTTGTGAACAGGGGAAACATTGAAATTCGTTATAAAAAGGGAATGACTCAACTTGCCATTCTTCTGCGCACCATTACTGTAAAGGATGTCAAAATTCTTGTACGTTGCTATCAAACCTATGTTCTCCCGATTCTTGAGTTTGGATCACAAGTTTGGAGTCCTTTTCTGGTTTTGGAATCAAAGAAAATTGAGAAAGTTCAAGAATTTTTCACCAGAGCGGTCTATTACAGGTGTTTTCCCAAAGCTGACTATCCCATGAGTCTGCCTTCCTATCAAAATAGGTGCAAAGAGTTGGGAATGAAAAGTTTAGCATTCAGAAGAGTTATTCTAGATCTTGTGCTTGCTTTCAAAATTATCAAGGGCGAGTGTATTCTGAGGTTCACTTCTTTTTATCGCCATCGATTACACAATGGTAGAAGAGGTAGTCACTGTTTCTATGTTGAAAATACCAAAGTTAATTGTTAATAGTCGATATTATTCCTTTTCTTTACGAACTTCGAGATGGTTCAATATGCTGTCTTCACATAGTTCAACAATTTTGAAAGCGAAGTCCTCGAAACTATTCAAGAAACGTCTACTAGAAACTGATCTATGTAAGGTTCTAAAACTGCCTTGTAAGTTTTAATTGGTAATCTGATGTAGCTCTCTTTTTATTCAGCAACTTGGTAAGTTTGGTAAGTGCCCATCCTGTCGCTGGTGCGGAATGTTGTTCATGGTCCATAGTCTATGACACCGTGTGAACCAGTGAGAGAAACAATCGAGAACAAAGCTGGCCAAACTCCGTTGTTCTGCTCACATTCGCGAAGAGGTCATACGTGCATGCATTGATATTTTTTCCTATTACTATTTATGTGTTTTCTATTCAGATTTGTTTAAGATATTCATCATAGTTTGAGGAATAACGAACATTGATTATAGTTTGATGTTAGGATTACTAGTAGTACTATATTCTATATCATCTACAAATCCGCTGGGAAAAGTAAAGACTCAAGTTACATATCAGGTCTGAGGGAATTTAGGTGGAGGTAGAAACTACAAATATATATCAACTCTACTTAGGTGGTGGTAGGAACTACAAATCTATATCAACTCTACTTAGGTGGTGGTAGGAACTACAAATCTATATCAACTCTACTTAGGTGGTGGTAGGAACTACAAATCTATATCAACTATTAAAATCTTAGGTGGAGATAGAAACTACAAATATATATCAACTCTAAGAAACTTAGGTGGTGGTAGGAACTACAAATATATATCAATCATGAGAAGTGTAGGGATAGGTAGTATTATTTTAATCATTCCCAGTGAAGACATACCTCTTCAATTCAACAAATATATACAGTCTCGAAATACAGCCCAGCGGTTGTGGTACTGATACGGTAGCTATGTCATAACAATCGCTTTAGTACTGAGTTCATACAGTATTATTATATTTTTCTTCCATGTTTATCAATTCTTTTCATTAATTATTTTCACCATTCTCCTTTTTGGCAATCTTTCGCGTTTCACACTTTCGTTCCGTTATTACACACTGTGTAATAAATATTTGATTTGATTTGATTTGATTACATTTCAGTCCGGTAAGTTCAATTCCATGATCTCCGCTTACTTTTGGCGTTCCGGTACCTGGTTTCTCCTTGCAAAGGGAGCCCATACTTCTTTTGATTTCGTTGTGTTTTGTAATTTTATATTTGTTGATTTTTGCTCCAAATTCATAACTTGTAGCGTGTACCATGATCAAACCACTGTTCATACCCTGCCACGATGTTAGCACGGCGGGATTTCACAAATGTATTTGGTAAATAAAAACCATCTCTGTAATACACAACACAGTACAAAAGGTTTTATTCTGTTCTAAACAAGTGATCCTTTTCTATTCATTTTACAAGTTGTTTTACATGACAATTTACAGGTAGTTTTACATGACTTCTACATCCTGATCCGATTTCTGCAGGTTGTGTTTTAGTGTCATGTAGCACGTCTCGTCACAGATTTCACCATTCCACAAGTAGTATTCGCCATCTGAAATTAATATTTTTCATTATTCATTCATTATTTTGTTTCATTCATCATATTTTTATTCATGTTTGTTATTTATTATATTTCATGTTTTTATTATAGTCTTGTTTCCGGGTCTGAAAGCTGGTTAATTCTCTGTCCAACTTCTGTCATCACAAAAGTACAGATAGTACTAGTACAAAAGTAACTAGTACTAATATTTGCAACCAAATGGCATTGCGATGCGATTAAAATATGAAAACAGCGGGATGTGTAGGTTTGATTAGAGGTCGTATATAGTTTATAAAAAGCGCATTGGATGAATGGGAAATGTCATAACTCAACGTGTGAACATAATAAATCCATAATAAACGTACGTGGAAGAGAGGCATTACACCCGTAGCACTTGATACAGTCGCGGTGCCACAGACGGCCTCCCAACTCCACGGCCACTTCGGCCAACGGTACGTCGCAACCTGAAAAGATGATACTTCATGGTTAAACAAAAAAACGTTTACTTCACTCACTTTAATCCACTTTTTGTGTAGTTTGAGTAAATGGCATCACGATACGATAAGTCCTCCCTCGCAAAAACAGGCACATTTCACCCACTGTCGCACAGAATGCGACGTGAAAACTTCTAGATAAGGACGACCCGACAATTGCTTAAGTTTCGTACTCAATTGTATACTGTTTGTTAGTTTATTTTCATTTGTATCATTCCGGTGAAGCTGTGAAGTTTATGGGATTGTGACAATCATAGAACTCGGTGTGTTATATTCTTGAGTCGGATCAGAAACTGAACCAATGTTCTCATTCTAACAATCTCCAACAGGAACTATTATCTCACCGGCACAGACAGGATGCGTAGTTTTCATGTGACAATCGACACAAATCGGCATCGAAGAGTCACGGGGAGACGGAAAAATATTTCCCACCACATGGACCTGCAGAACAGTTTATTGGGAACTATTTGTAGTTTGATCGCGACACACCATAATTGACAAATTTAGACCGAACGCCAACGTAAGGATACTACAAAGACAGCCGTAGAGGTAACATACACCGTGTGAACCTGCTTTAGAAAAATAGGAGTGGGTGAAGATTAAGCTCAAAGGCAAGCTACATCCTATAACTCAAGTTTAAACATCAACATAAGGTTCAAAGTGTCACAATAGGCAGTTTATAAGAATAAACTATCTTTGTGAAAGTTTGGAGAAAAACAACTCAAACAGTTTTTAATAAGAGACATCCGCTCAATGTGTTTAACCTTAATCGTCACCGACTCAAAATAGAATCCTTGATGGAAAGTCATTGAAGAAAATTGCAAACTCACTACTACGCAGCAATGTTCAATAGTTAGTAGGAACTTTGAAGAATTTTACAATACTATATTGCGATCACTAGAACTGTTTTTTATCAAAGCTCAACAGAAAATAGCCGCAGCATGTATATAGTGTTTTTCATTCATACTGAGACTCCTACAGTAGAATTTCGAGACTACCAAACTGTTTTTCTCACTCACTTATGATCGGAAAGGTTTAGGATTTGGCACCTCAATCTCGTTCTCACGTTCAGTAAATATACGAGAGAATTTTTGATAAACTAAATTTTCCGCCTCACAACAGCCTTCGAAACGTTTGTAAGGTTACTGTAGGAGTCTCAGTAGGAATGTTGGGAACTATAGGAGTGATCACCTTACAATTCTTGGTATTGGTACTGTACCGAGATTGAACCATCGAACTACAAAGACATAATATTGAGAAAAAGGGAAAAATGTACAATCGCCCCCCACCTAACAATCACCCCCCCCTCGTGGTACTATTACCCCCCACCTAATAAATGCCAGAAAAGTCGCGCGAAGGTGGGGGGTAATTGGTAAATGGGTGGGGGGACATTGTACATCTTCGACAATGAACAATCACCCCCCACAATACAAATTGGGGGGTGATAGTACATACCCGGAACTGATGAACAATCACCCCCCACTACCAAGTAATGATATGATATGATATCGATAGTAATAATATTTAGTAATGATATGATATGATTTAAGTAATGATAACAAACATTACCTTGCACATGTCGCAGACCAAATGTTTTCGGTGCCAAACTTGTCCCAAAACCATTATAGCCTCCTCCTGGAACATTTACATTGAAACAAAAACTGAGAACAAAAATTTCAAAGCAATCTAATATGTCAAGACTTACCACCAACGCGTCTTGTCTGGTGACGTTTTTGTTGCAACCCGGACAGTGAACGAACCATGAGGAAGAACTCTGAAAACGAGACGAACTATACTGTTAGTCTATTGCACAGTCACGTGAAACATGTTCAACACAGCAGAACTCAGAAACGTGCAATGAAAAAGTGCACGATGTGTCATTAAAATGATAACTTTACGTGACTATTCAATACACTAGTGTAGCAGATGCTTGGCAAATTGGCAGGTTAACCACTAAACGAACCAGGGAGAGCTAGTACTCGTTCTGTCATTTATTTTTCAAAATTTCCAGAATATTCAATACGTCTCTGTTATAGTCTTCCGCCCCTTGAAAAAAAATCCGGAGAGCAGTCAAGAAACACATCTCAAAACGATTTGAAGTGAACTAAATGAATCGTGAAAATCCTGTAGTTTTATACTAACAAAGTTATTATTGTATATTATCTAATTCAAAGTATTTCAAAAAGCATACCTCCTTCGATCCGTCCATTGGTTTTCCCCCAAGGTTCCTCGAACTATCCGCCATTCTTGAACACGACACTACCAGAGAAAGGAACGAAATGAAGGAAGAACCGTTTCCATTTTTCACGATTTCCGTGAAAAAGAGCTTGAAAACGAACCATTTTCCATGTTTTCAGTGAAAGAGATCGGGAAAACGAACCATTTTATCAAATGTCCGGTCGCGTGCGGTTGGTTTTACTGCAATTTGGGCTTAGGCTTTTTCGTTAGCAGCTAAGATGACCTAACACTGTAGATTGTAACTGAAAGTATCTGAAAATTAGATGGGTATCTGAAGAAAAAAGAAGAAATGAAGGTCAAATCAATTGGATATTTGTGATTTACCATCCATTTGGCTTCATTAGGCTGCTACCAGAGAATATCAGAAATTACTCAGTAATCAATCCAACCATTTGCATCCATTTCCAGAGTAACTCGTGTGCCGAGTGTGAAATCTTCCAGCCGCTCTTCTCTTTCTTCGTCGCGGGGGAATAAATCGGGTAGATCAAATGCGTCGTCCAGCTCCGATGACATGAAATCCTTCTGTGATACGGTACGTTGTGGTTATTATAGTAACTAAACTAGGTGTACTCGCAGAATTGTGACGAGAAACTCAAAAACGCCGAATATGACGTTTTATTGTATTTGACTACCTAACTACTTCCGCATATGGAGTTGAATTGAAGTATTTTTGCTTATTTTCAAAGACTACTTGAAAGAGGTCATACAAAACTTTGATCGTCAGAGATTGAGTTATTTCAGCTGTCTGGTCTCTTTTCTCGCTCTTCTGGCTCCAAAACATCGAAGACGAAAAGCTCGGACAGTTCCACAATTTTGGCTCCGCCCATCACCACGGCGCCACACAGACCGCCCGAGGGGAACGACATTTATCGATCCAATCTCGGGCTTCGCGCGTAAGTTGGTATTTTAATTTTTTGAGTTTCTTGCAACAAAGAAAAACCGCGAAATTTGACGTTTTAATGGTTTTATCATTCCTCTTGAAATCCTTATCTGCATTTTAAAATGAAACGGATCTTTTAAATAAAATATGATGGATAAATGGTTTATTCTCTGCAAGGAAAGTGTATGTTGCTCTCCCCGCTGTATTTGAAGTTTGATTTTAAAAAATAGTGGTGTTGAGTTTAAAGATTGTAGTACTGTTGTTTCATCCAGTTTATCGTTACAGAACCTACGAAGAGCCAGCCAATGTGCACAATGTGATAGATTCCATAGCCCGTTTCGACTGCCGACAGGATGTGCAAGAGGTCGGTTGACAACATTTTATTTTAACCCCCCCCCTCCCCTCAGATTTAGTTTACAATTCGGTTTACTTCAAATCCCCTCCTTTCCTTCTAAGTTTGAGTTTGAGGTTCTTTAGTGTCAATGATCGAAATTGATTTAATGGGTGAGGAAAGATGTAATTGGTTATCAAAGATTGTTGTATTTCCTGTACCCACTCACTGTATTCATATAGTTCTGGGAAACAGCATGTATCAGCTTTTTTAGGGGTCAAATGAAGTCATTCATTGTTTCGAATGTCTTCATTTCTATTCGAATAATTTATAACCAATTTTTTCAGATTACTGTATTCGGGTCAAACCAATCATACGCGAAAAATGCGCAGCGAGGATCGAAAAATCCCTGGAGAAGGTTATTTTAACAACACTGTCCATTCTCTGACCTACCCAAAATTATGGCATATATGAAGTTATAGTCTGTTCAAGTTCAGCAACACAAAAATAAGTTCAGCAACACAAAAATGACAGTTATAGACTTTTTTTTTTCGAGTGTACATCAAAGATTTAGGACCTTCTCAAGCTTACCTGCTCGTGTTTTTAGATTTGAGACTTCGGCCAAAGTTTATACCAACATTTGCTGTAATAGGGTTTTCAATCACAAACTGATGCAATAATGTAATTAACAGCTGTTGTTGGGTACATTGTGATCGAACTTCATTTACACAGCAGCTCCAACAAGTTATCATTTTTTGTATTAAAGGTACGGTGCTCTGCGCAAACTGCACGAAATTGGTGGCCTAACCACTGAGAAACCGCCAAAAGGTCTGAAGAAGAAGAAAGGAAAGAAGGGAGACACACAAGAATATCAGGCCGTCAAGGTAATGTCAATCGATACGTATGCATAACACGCGGAATCACAGTGTATTTCAGCCGGTTCAGTAAAAGTCTCCTACAACAGAATAGTTCCATCACTGAATAGTATAATTAATGAAAAGAGTCACAAAAATAATAATCCCTGAAAAAAATTCTGTTACTCGTTCTTAACAGACTTTTGATATTGACCTTGTGAAACCGGTGAAAATGTATCTTTATCACCGCGATTTGCATTGAACATGTTTCCAAGAATTGTTCAGATTTCGTATTATATCATTCATTTTTAATAATTTATTTTCTGTTCAGAAGTGTTCAAAAGCCCCGGACGCTCCAAATACGGCCGAACTAACCATTAACAGAGATAGAACAATGGACTACATGAATAGGTTAGCGAATTCATTTATAGTACTCGTCTAACCAAAGTCGGTACCATACTGTATGTCACAATTTGTGCTGTGTGAAAACACATGTCTCCGACCTACAGACCTACAGTACCGCCGTTCTGGAAAGAATTAACGTAGTGAACGGTTGAAAATTGATGATATCGAGGAATTCTAAACGAATTGGTTAGGTTGAAACTGTTCTTCGATCTACATAGACAGCAGAGATACTGTAAGATCAAACTACAAAATGGGCCGTTTCTAGATCTAACTTTAGGTTTTTCTTCAGATTCCGTGTGGTGAAAGGAGTAGCTGCCGAAGAGGTTTCTCAGACACTAGCTCTAGAAATGCAGGTAAATATTGGGAGGAACAATACAGAAGTTGTAGTTTGATTTGACATATGCCACGCGCTACGGGTTTCAAACCATAAACACAGTGGTTCTGTGGCCGTATTCACCAATGTCCCGGGAAGCTAAAATACCTTCCTGCGGGAAGGTAGAGCACGAAAATAGTGTGCTGGCGAGGAGGGTCCAGAGGCGCGGGGAGCTTTTTTACCTTCCCGGGATATTGGTGAATACGGCCACGGATCCGAATGTACAGTATTCTCGCGTTCTTTCGTAAGCGAATTCTAGATAATTTCTATCCCGCGACACGGGTTACTATATCTTAATTTGCGCTGTGTCAATTAAGTTTGGAACTTTTTTCAGCATTTGGCCAACATGGAATGGCAAAGACTGGAGAATGCAGCGACCAAGAGCGATTCTAGCAAATCGCGTACGTTCTTCGGGTCAATTTTTCTGTTCTACAATGGATTTAACACTAACGTTTTGACTTATTCAGTTCACCATATTTGTGAAGAAAAGTTTAAAGATGTGACTGAGACTAGAATCTTAGATATTTGCATTGTTCGGTTATTGGATGATCTTTCATTTGAATAGACACTTTTGAAAACGAAAAACTTTGTAGATACGTTGAATTCTGTAAATCAGTTTTCTATGTTCGCTGTGATAAAGCCTGATTAAATGTTGTGAGCGAATTCGAATCTCTAGTTTCAGTTGACCTTCCTGTTGCTGAGAAAACCGACTGCCCGAAATGAGAAAAGATCAATATATTGTGTGAATGTATTACTGTAAGCACTTGTCAATGAATGAAGGTATAGTCAACAAACATGTTAGTGTGTCTTGAAACGTTTTTAAAGAGGAATAGACGACAAATACTGTCAAAATTCCAATTTTAGCCAGCCAATTTGGTTCTGAAGTTGTTAACAGATGTATAGCAAAATGCCTGCGTGCGCTGCAGGTTCAAGTCCCGCCCATTTTAGTACGCCCCCCACTTTCAAAAATCCGCGATTCGAAAAAATAAGCCAATTTAGTTTGTTTTGGTTTGTTTATTATTATTTTAATAGTTTCAAACACTCCCTTCTTTGTGTACATTTGATATACCTTTTTCTGGTGGTTAGTCGTGTTTTGACGTACAAGAATGATGTCTTTTTATTCAATTGCAAGAAGACGCTCAATTATAAATTTCAATTTTGTTTTATGAATTACCGCTCTACGTTTTTCTGAAATTATATGACTTGTCTGCTTTTTTTAAGGCTAAATATGTGATATTGAAGTAATCATGTGGTTCGTTTACTCGGTAATAGGCGAGTGTAGGTTAGAAAAGTTGTGTTTCTTCCTTATTTCTGGAAAGTGTGCGTACCTGGAAAGTGTGCGTACTACACATTTCCGGTTTTTAGATTCGCCTATAGTTGAAAACTTGCTTCCATAATCTCACTTCGTAGTTTAGTTGTTTTTAACGGCCTACTTGTATAATAATCGAACCAGAAAAGGTGTTGGGAACATTGACTTTTTACCCCCCACCTTTCTGAATTGGTATTGTGTTTGGGGAATTGTAGTTTGACCCCCCCCACGGGGGGGGGGGAGGGGTGATAATTCAATTTATCACTTGCAATACAATAGTTTGAGGGTGGGGGGTAAAAAGTAAACATTTCCGGTATTGAAGTTCAGCCCCCCAATCGTTGAAGTTTGACCCCCCACCATTGAAGTTCTACCCCCCGCCGACCCAAGTGGGGGGTAAATAGTAAATGTCGAAGTTGAATTTTGACCCCCCCCCTCTCCTAGATTTTCAGGTTTTAGCTTGGGTGGGGGGTTGAAGTGCTACGGGGGGGACTCAACTAAAGTGGGGGGCGATACTTCAATTTTCCCAAGGTGTTTCATATGACAGCAATTTTCAGGCTTCGAAACCTCGTTTGAACTTCTCCCACCCACTCTCGAACTCGTCATGTCGTATATGCTCCCACATCTCGACAATGGCTGGCAGGTTCGTATTTCTGATTATCCTACTATTTTAAATATACATTCTGTTATGATTATTGGGCTAGCTGATTGTGGGATACTAATACTTGTTTAGAATGGGCGATTTGCGGAGAAATCCCTCCGTCTGGTTGCTGTCAGATAATTTTTTAAAGCTCATTTCAAATCAAACACTGCCACGAATATCGCGTAGCGTAGCTACGTTCTATACACGTTTTTGACAATCTGACTTTTATCAATGCCGAATTATCAGAATGTTTTGAAATCAAGTTGTTTATCAAGTTATCAACGGTTTTCGAGCCTCCACCCTCCAGTCATAATAATTTGTCGATGTTAGCCAGAGTAAATGATAGTTAGATATAATTGTTGAGTGATTTTTGTTAGCATACCCCAGTAACGTTGAGCGATTAGTCAGAAAAATTCGAAAAACGGACCGGACGGGTACTTTTTCGCTGAAAAAGAAAAAGAAAATAGATCTGCTTTAGATGAAAAATCAAAAGTTCTCACGTGTTTACATCTGAAAACGGACTAATTTTGGCGCTTAGTCGAACCTAACTGTGGCCATATTCACCAATATCCCGGGAAGGTAAAAAAGCTTCCCGCGCCTCTGGACCCTCCTCACCCGCACACTATTTTCGTGCTCTACCTTCCCGCGGGAAGGTATTTTAGCTTCCCGAGGATTGGTGAATACGGCCGCTGGTGTTTGTTTATTAGTCACATTTACTGCATTCACATATTTGTATCGTTTCCCGTTTCCTTCCAGGTGGACCAGGCCATTCTAGCCGAAGAGGACAGAGTGGTGGTGATTCGATTCGGCCACGATTGGGATCCAACCTGCATGAGAATGGACGAGGTACGATCTGTTACAGACAAACACCAGTAAGGTCAACCACCAGTAAGGTTCGACTAAGCGATTAAAAGTAGTCCGTTTTTAGCTTCAAACACGTGAAAATTGATGATTTCGTACCAAAATAAAAGAAATTCTGCCGTTTTCAGCAAAAAAATAGTATGTTTTTCGATTTTTTCTGACTATTTGGACAACTTTACTGGTATATGAGTAAGTTCCGACTAATCGACTGAAAGCAGTTCAGTTTCGTATCAAAACACGTGAAAAATTAGTGACTTTCCAAATTGCGTAGCGCATTTGTATGAGCTCCTGATTAATAAAATCACGTTGCTTCCTCAAAATGCGAGGTTCCACATTCCAAATGAATCTCGCGCACTTCTGTTTACGCCCATATCCCCGTAAACTCGTACCAATCTAAATCTACCAATAGTCAGAAAAAGAACGAACTACTGTTTTGCCGAAAATATGAAAATTTGTCTCATTTTGACTCAAACTCGTTAATTTTCACGTGTTCGAAGCTAAACACTGACTATTTTCTTGTCGAATAGTCGGACGTTACTGATATATGTTACGTCATCATACATTGTGTCATGATTGTCTTTCCAGACTTTGTTCAAAGTGGCTCCAAAGACGAAGTTATTTGCCGTCATCTATCTCGTGGACACATCCAAGGTAAGTTCGTCAATTCTATCACGATTCCGAATTGTTTCATTACAAGTTTTACT
Organism: Litoditis marina; assembly: GCA_964036275.1. Taxonomy (NCBI): domain Eukaryota; kingdom Metazoa; phylum Nematoda; class Chromadorea; order Rhabditida; family Rhabditidae; genus Litoditis; species Litoditis marina. The sequence goes on from OZ038434.1 coordinate 31,204,718, forward strand.
CAAGATCAAAATTTTGTTAAGAGTGAATTTATGCTTGCCGCAGCAAGCTTTTCGGGAAAATTTTTACTTTCGAAAAAAAGAGGGGGGGGGGGGCAAAAGTAAAATGTTCCCAGCTTTTCAGCCAATCCAACAAATACTGGATAAAGGACAATCCTCTGAGCTGTTATTAGTATGTTGTCTTTTGTAGCTGTTGGGTAAGAAAGTGCGTGCACGGTCGAAAAACGTGTGCTGACCTTCAATTTGAAATTAACGACGTTGAATTTAGTTGTATAATGGGTTTATTTATCGAATTTCAGGTACCAGACTTCAACAAAATGTACGAGTTGTACGATCCATGCACAGTGATGTTCTTCTTCAGAAACAAACACATCATGGTCGATTTAGGTCAGTTTTTTTAAATGTTGTACAATGTACACGTATCTAGTGTCTTTCTTATTTGGTTTGGAACTCGAACTTGGTTTGAATGTTTTTAGTCTAAAACTGGTTAGTGTAGAAACTGATATTTTGTAAAGCCGTGTTTATTGTGAAACGCCTCGCTGAGATAAACCACAAAATGATGTTTCTGTACTTTACTGGGGTATGTTTCTGTTCCACAAAGCAATTTAATTCTCATGCCGAACAGCCGAACTATTATTGTTCGGTATCTTTAATAGACGGTAGTATCTGAACTTGTATTTAATAGTTTAATATAGTCTGCTTCGAAAATAAGAAAGTTTTCTTGTTTGCTTATTTTTTTGTTTGTTAGTATCTTTTCATAATTTGTATTGTTTAGGAACGGGTAACAACAACAAGATCAATTGGCCCATCACCGATGGACAGGAATTCATCGATATCATCGAAACTGTCTACAGGTCGGTTCGGTTCATACACCATAAAAAGGGGAGACGCGAACAAATCCTTATTAAAAGTAGGGGTCACGAGCTGTTAATCAACGAATTTCATACAAAATCAGCTATATTCTTACGGAAAATAGTTGAATGTTGCCGTTTTGGGGGGTCGCGACACGAGAAAACATGGACGGGTCGCGAGAATTGTGAAAGAATGAGAGGCCCATGGCGGTGTATGGTTCGGTTTTTTATAAGGATATTATCATTTTACCCCAACATACAAAGTTTGTTAGTTTGTTGTAGATTATATACTTGATCTATTTGATGGCTTAAGTTTTCTTTAAAATGTTGGCTAGAATGGAATGTGTATTGTAGATATTTCGTGATGCGATTGCACCCGTCAATTCAGTACTTATCTTCACGACTTGTTGGAGTGTGATTGTTCATTAAAAAGGGGGGAAATGGAAAATTAAAATTCTGTTTGGATAGTTTTCTGTACTCTTTAGACGATGTATGATGTGGTGTTTACATATACTTTTGTTTGAAAGTTGCTGCCAGCCACGGAATTCGTTCTCTTACCTTACGTATATTGGAAACATTTGTCTTTTTAGGGGAGCTCGCAAAGGACGTGGTTTGGTAGTTTCTCCCAAGGATTACTCGACCAAGTACAAGTACTAGACTTCGTTCTGTATTCCGGATATTTCGTGGATTTTCCTTTGCATTGTATAGTTCCTTCTCGAAGCTAGGAGATCAATTGTGTTGTCATTCCGTTGTTTGTACAGTTTTTGGGTTGCAATACATCATTATGCAATGTTGTTTTCTTGTGTTTCATCGAAATCGAGAGGTTGTTTCCTTTGATTTTCTGTGAAGAAGTGTGTCTTACGAGAGCAAGTGGCTATTCTTGAAGTAAGTCAAGTTTGACGTAAAACAATATATTTTTTATGTCCGGAAATGGAGATGGAAAATGTATGTTGCAGTCGTTTTCGCATCCTAGAGGCTTTCTTTTACTATTTTAAAATCGATTATATCATAATGTATATCGCTTCCCTAGTAGAACGAAAGCCAGCCTACACTCCAACTCGCTTATTTTAGCTGAACTTTTGTATTATTACAGTTTTCATACGCATATCCTATGTAAAGATAAGAATATACGATATACCTGTTTCATTGCGGTTTTCCAGAATGGCAGACCGTCTGACCCCGACTCTATACCTAGCTAGTCATGAGCCTTAAACTTAACCTTAGCACCCTTACCCTATTTTGTATAATTACAGTTTTCGTACCTTTGTCCTAATTCCAGAATGGCGGACCGTCTGACCCAACTGCAGGACCTGATCAATGAAATGGCCTCCTTCATGACGAATTCCGTCGGAGTACTACAGGCGACGGCGCCTCCCTGCGATTTCAACGCCAGTTCAAAGGTGAGGCCGATATGGCAACCAGAATAACTCATTCAAAAATAAAACTCATTAAAGCATATCTCATTGCGAAATAAATCTCATTAAGTCTATAATCGTTGAGAAAAGCAGAAATCAACTTCCTAATCTTTCGGCATTTTCGAAATCCTGACTAACAATAAGTTAATTTTTCCAGTAATGAGTTTTATTTTTGAATGAGTTTTTCCTGGTGCCGGCCGATATTGAAGTTTGTATCTTCCCACCCAATCATAGGAAGCGACCAAATCGTAGTTGTAGTCTTGATCTACCATAATTTAAGAGTTCCAACCAGGAGTGACCACAAGTTGTTTTTTAAGGGGAGGGGGGGGGGTCGGTCGTAAAGGCCCCAACAGGCCGAAAATTTTCAGAAATGATGGTGTTTTTTGCCGATTTTCGTGAAATTCTCGCAATTTTGAAGAATAATTTCGTATTTTTCGGGGCGAATTTCTATTTTTTAAAGGGGAGGGGTCGTACCGGCGGTGGGGTCGGTCAACATTTTGATCGCCCCTGGTTCCAACCAAAAACTATTTGTATCACAAGCTACAAACACAGCGGAGTAGGGTTACATACACCGAACACCATATAGGCTTGGCTTGCGTTTAGGGGAGCGATACCCATATTCGGGTTTTGAGTTTGTTTCTTGCACTCAAGTAATTAGATGTACCGTTTTCCGCCGATTACTCCTAAAGAGAACCTCCTTCATAATTTGCGTAAAAAGTGGTCAATTTTCGAACATTTGGCAGAAAAGGAGCCCGTATTTCAAAATGTTTGGGATATGTTTGCTTAACTCATTGTCGTAAGCCCCTTGAGTATTTGGTATATAATTTGTTCTTCGATCGTGCCAACCAAACTACTGTCCAGTGAAGTTGCATCCGAATAACTAGAAATCTGAGAAGTATGCTTTCGTAAAGTCACACCTTAGTGGTGTGTGATTGTGTTCAATTTTTTTTGTAATATTTTGTTTCAGGAATTGGAAGAAGAAGGGAATTGTAACCTGTTTGCCGCTCATATTGCGAGGACCTGTAAGGATATCGAGGTGAGCAGGGTTATTGATTATTGTTCTTAGCTCGCCTTACTGAATAGTCTAGAATTGTCATAGCATAGGTGCGTGGTTTTTCGTGATTTTACAACAGCTGTGAACACACACCAGTAAGGTCCGACTAAGCGACGAAAAGTAATCCGTTTTCAGATGTACACACGTGAAAATTCATAATTTTTCTTTAAAAGTAGACCGATTTTCATATTTTCGGCTGAAAAGTGGTTTTGCGAATTTTTCTGACTATTCGGACAACCTTGCTGATGTATGGCTGTGAATGTAGCCCTAACCTCTGTTTTTATTTCGACCCCCTTGCTTTCCGGTCGAAATCGAAACTAGCAAAAATTGATGCACCGAGATCAAACTACAGCACAGAATTGGTCACTTCCTATATCGTTTGTACCTTTCCTTGCATAGAAAAGTGTACAAGTGGAGTTGTCAGTGATGAGGTCGGGGGTTATTCTACCGAAGTAAGAGTGAAGTACCGTGTACCAGAGTACGTGTGCTAGAACATCCCGGCCTGCGTCTCCTCAACAATACGCTATTTCTCTACTCCATCCTTATAACCGTTTTCCATTAGGACGCGCTTGTTCAATAGTTTTGCAAATTATGGCCTGCGTTGAGATCAAACATGAACGCTACGACGGTCAGTATCTATATGGTGTATGTGTTTGTAGTTTGGTCTCTCGGCCGAAGTTCGAAGATTATGGTGTTAATCAAGATCAAAGTACAAAGAATATGTGGTCGCTCCCTCTAATCGTTTGTTGCAGGTGCTAATCGATTCTTTCCCCACCGAAGATCTGACTAATGACGACGCGAATGAACAACTACTTCAGGTGGACGCCAAGAGGGCTAAGGTGGGTACGGTATTTCATTTTTTTTTCATATTCATTCTTTCACGTCGCTTCGTTACGAGGCGGTGATCATCATACATGTCACAGATCTTTGTAGTAGCAGTTTCTTCTGAGTTGATCTTGGTCTTTTTCCTTCATCGAATACTTCATGGTGGATTATCGAATGCTCTTATGGCATTGATCCAGTGACATGCGAGAAACTTCTATTGAGGGGGGGGGGAAAGGACGGTAGAGGATGCATTTCTTCCTGAACCGGTTGGTTCGTTGCCTAGCCGAACCAGGTTTGGACCAACAAAAGGTGGAACCGAACCAATGCAAGTATTCAATGTTGGTCGACTGCGTAACGTGGGTTAGGGTTGAACTTGGTTTAGCGTCGGTTTGTATTAGGCAACCGGTTCGGTGTCTGACGGAACAAGCTAGTTTGGGAAGAATAGGTTTGATTTTGGTTCGACAATTTTTTTTTCATCTCCACTGTGACTCCTACAGTAGGACTAACCTTAAGTGCGTATACATTATGTAATAGTATTTTGAGAAAGTTTCGAAGTTCAGCTTTAATTATTCTCGATCCTCTATTACAAACAGTGTTCCAAACGACAAGGAAGAACCTGTCATGAATTAGAAAGCTGCCATTGGGAAGTTTGGAGGTGCACTGTAGCAGTGCCAGTAGGAGTTATCTGAAATATAACTGTAACATAATCATACACCAGCAAGGTTGTCCGAATAGTCAGAAAACTTCGAAAAACGAACTACTTTTCCGTCGAAAGGATGAAAATCAGTCTACTTTTGATGAAAAATCCTGAATTTTCACGTCTTTATACTTGAAAACGGACTACTTTATGTCGCTCAGTCAGACCTTACTGGCGTATGAACATAATCGTTGTGTATCACGTGAATGAAGCAGCAATGTGTTATTGGGGAGAATGGTGACATCTGAGCACACTCCAATAATGTGGGCTCACCAAAAAGGAAAAAGGACACATTTTGGCTTTTAGCAGTTCACAAAGTTAATATTTTGGGTCTGTAACACCGGATTCGCCCCGGTCTCGCGGAAAAGGAGCCAGTTTAGCAGAATGTTTGCGGTTAAAACTGAACATGTAAACTACTCTGATATCATGTATTTTGTAAAATTTATTGTTTTTGTGTTTCATTTTTATGTTTAGTAAAAACGTAAAACGACGTAAAAAGACGACGTAAAAAGTATGAATGCTGCCTAAGAACACTGGTTTCACCCTTGTTTTGTACATAAGAAGCCTATTTTTGATCTACATGAACAGAAAAACATTTGCGGTTCAGAATTCTAAACATGTAAACTACTTAGACATCACGTATTTGGTGACATTCGTTGTTTTAATGTTTTGATCTTACATTTATGTTTTGTCTGTGTTCAGGCGGCCCGCGAGTTGGAGTCTGCCGTACAAGAGGGCGAGGAATTGGTGTCGCGGATTCAGAACAGACTACAAGATGTGGCCAAAGTACAAATCAATAGTAGACCCTCCTGTTGAGCATTCTCTTCTGAATATGGGTATTTTCAGTACATTTACGGTTATAAAAATTTGGTTTTCGATGTGTTTGGTTGTTTTTATTATTACGACATTGAAGAAATTCTACGGTCTATGCACACATTTGTACTAGAGTTGATGAAACTTTAATTGGATTTAGGGGGGATGGAAAGTTGGCCTATTTTGTGTAAGGTAGTTGTAATTGTAAACAAACCTGCTTACTTTTGTGGTTGGATCAATAAGGTTTACGGAACTGTGAATCGATGTTTCTCGATGAGGTATGGTAGAAAATTCTTGGAGCTGTTGTCGCTTTTTTTTTAGCTAAATGACGATTCAAGTACAGATAATGAACGTAAATTTCCCCAGTTTTGTACTGATCATTATTAAATAGAAAATGTTTTTGCTGACAAATTGTTTGTTTTCGCGTTGTAAGATCTCGTCTGTTCACTATGGATGTTTTTATCTTTAATATGAATGACATAACATCTGCCAAGGTTGCTGCGAACGCTTGTGAAAGTGTTTTTTTGCTGGTTTGGTCACTTGGTCTCAGCCACTCTGTTCTATGAAAGACCAGATACCGTATCCCGTAATTGTCAGCTGGCTGGCGACAGCATAGTAACTAGACGGTCGCCTTTAAGAGATGATAAGTAGGTCATTCTTTGTGAAAAAGCGAACGTTCTTTTAAAGAAACATACAACGTTCCATAAAGGGAAATACATTAAACTTTTATGAAAACGAGAATACCATCTCAGGCTACGTGAATAGTCTTAAGTTGCTACTAGATGGAGCGAATTTGCGTTTACTTCAGTGGAAAGTTATGTGACTTTTTTTCTTGAAGAAGGACGATTATGTGGTCCAATCGCAATGGTTCAGTCCTTTAAACTGCAATACATTTTTCAATTGCAGTTTAAAGGACCGTTGACACGGGATTGGTTCACATAATCGTCCTGCTTTATCTGGTATAATTTTCTTTTTCTTCGTTTCTGGATATTGAGGAAGTTCTCTTGTTATTTCCTGCTTGATACTGTTAGTTTTAGAAGAACTGATAAATATGTATTTTATTTACAAGACATGTTACATTTAATACAATCGAAGACACATTATGGAAATAGTCATTTTTGTGACCATGGTACCAGTCTATTCTCGAAACACTATTAAATTTCTTGTCAAATATTACAAAAATACTGTGAAATAATAATATTATTATCTGGTGGGCCACTTTCAAAGCTATATTCCGAAACCAGAGTATGGGAGATCTGCTAGTTAAAATACGGGTGAGAAAACGAACTCTTCAGAGTCTTAGTCAAAAATCAGCTAGAAAGAGGCTCGTCTATATAGATGGACATAGTCTTTTTCATGTTTATGTCAAAAAGTACAGACTACAATAACTTTTGACCTACGATTCGACTATGGCTATCTATTTTGTTACATTTGGGCGCAGTTTGCTCGAGCTATGTATATACAGTAGGGAAACTGCGGTATAAAAGCTATCGATTGTCATTGGGTCAGAAAACGGGGTTACGGTAGAATTGGGACGCAGTTTGCTCGAGCTATAATTATACAGTAGGGGTAAACTACAGTATAGGAGCTATCGATTGTCAATGAGTCAAGCGACGGGGTAACGGTAGAATTGGAGCGCGTTTGCTAGTAGTACTGAACGGGCTTGAACATTGGACATTTGGCGTACCACTTCTGGCAGGTGGCAGCTAGACCGGCCGAGGGGGGAGGGTTGCACATAGAGTGGACCTGGAAGAGAAAGTCGATAAGTATCTTTTGCCGTTTGCGCTAAGACTATCAAACACAACGGTGTTCACTCTTTTGTTCTAAGCAAGTATATAATCCGTTTGTTTACAGCTCTCGTCTAATGTTGGAGGGCAAGAGTAGGTAAAAAGAAGACCAGCTTTGTACTGTACGTTTTACCATCTACGTATTAGGTAGAAATAGTTGTGACACGTGGTCTCTGGCTCTCTCTCTATCCCTTCTAATCGGTCTGTATTTCTGTGTCCTCTCACTCTCTCTGTCCCTCTTCGCTCTCCATCTTTCTCTCTCTCCTCTTCTTCTCTCTATAACCAATGAATTTCCTACCTTCGGATGTGTGTGCGCGCACTTGCACTCATCAGTGCAATGTACCGCCGTGCAATCCGGGGTGCACGAAGCAATTATGGCCGCCGTCAACCTCTTTTTGTTCGCAACCGGTGCCTGTTTTGTCTGAGTTCGTCCAATCGGAAGATCCAGGGCGGCAAAGTCGCCGCCGCGTGGCAGTGGCGGCGGAACCACCAACAGAGAGCCGAGGTCGGCTTTTGGTGCGACGGCGCCCTGAATATGACCTATTTATCCACATTACTTTTCAATTATCCACATTACATTCACATTCTGTAGCCATTCGAGACGATAGATTCTGAGTTCCTCCGGTGTGTTTTAATAACTCATACGCTTTATACTAAGCTACGGTGATTATTATATTCTTTTTTAATATGTTAGTTAAACAACTTACATGGTTCAGAGTGAAGACGTGTTGATTGGATATATAAAGAAGACATGAAAAAGTTTCAGAAAAAAAACAACAACAAAAAGAAACACCTTCGCTACGTCACAATAACTAAAGTACTATATAATACTGATAATTGTTATACCTTCGCCACGTCACAGTGCTTCTCGAATGCGGGACAGAACTTTGCTAGTTTCTGGAATGTGCGGCGGTCCGTTTTGACGTCGTCGTTGCAGTACTTGGAGTAGTGGTCCTTGTTCTGCGAGCAGTACGCCGCGACTCGGTCTTCTCGGCGCTCACGGATACCGGCTGGAAAAGAAGGGGGTTGTAAATTTAATAATATTATTAGTTTTTCAAATGTTCATTACGTTTGGAATCGAAAGTTTGATTACAGTTTGATTGTTTAGTCCGTTCAATTCTAGTTCAAGGAAGTTATGTGAAAGTAGAAGTAGTTCATGTGAAATATGAAGAAACTCCGATATTTTTTTGTGGTAATTTCTTCACATTTCTACTTTCAGAAGAACCGGAACGTATTGCAAATCAGAAATTACATTATAATGTGGTTGCTTATGTGGTGGTCAATCCTAATGGGGTACAACACTGCACAAGAATAGCTGGAACTGGATCACGATTTGGGTACACATCTAAAAATAGATACCGTTCTGCGTGCACGTCATACTTAGGCGCAATCCGAGAGACACTGTTTATTCGAGAGGGTGCGAGGCGACCAGAGTGTGATCTGTCACCGCGGTGCGTAATGATGAATGGCGCGAAATGGTGTGTTCCAAACTCGCATTCAAAACATTTCAACGAGTTTGAGCGGAAACTGTGATTTCAAAACTTTAACAGATTTAACGGAGGTATTCCGGATCTCAGTGCGGCACGTAAAATCACTTTTAGAACTCTATTTCTAAGGTGGAAAGAAAAGGCTAGTCGATTATTGGATGCTCAGCTTCTAAGTGAGACAACTAGTTTGCGGTTCATTTCATGTTACACTGAAGATTTCCCATTTAGCAGGTCATTACTCTGAAAAACCGCTGCAACTTAAAATACCGGACTCGCCAATTTTGCAACTTAAAATACCGGGGTCAGCCAGATGTCGCCTGTACTGTTTGAAATTCATAAGGAGATGCAGGCTAATTCGACACCAGTATTTAAGCCTGCATCTTCTCCGGTATTTTAAGCTGCCAGCGTTTTCACAGCACTCAGATTACACAATTCGCTTAGTGCTTTTGTTACAAAGATTCATACTAGAAGAAAAGGAAATAGTAATGTTACACATCACCATCGCAATTCAAAAGTTTTACGTGATTATGTACTTTTAGAAGCTAACAACTATCCAGCTGTGCTAGTTGAATTTGTTTCACAGCACTTTTGTAGGACATCGCAGAAGGAATGTGATTACACTTCCATTTTCAATTTCAAAAATCTCCGAATTTTATTTAGCTCTACTTCATTCACGTAATTTTATCGGACTTTAAGCAAACTGTGGAAGACTCAGTAGGAACGAAAAAGACTATATATGCGGAATTAAAGTTTTGTGAGGATACTGTAGAAGAATCAGTAGGAACGGATAAGACTATATCAGTGAAATGGGTCTGAGTAGGAATGAAAGATACCTTATCTTTTGACCTACCATAGTCGATAAAAAGGAATGAAAAAATTAATATTAATTTGTATAAGTTTAGAACAATATTTTGACCTACCATAGCATTCACGTAACTTCATCGGACTGAACGCATACTGTAGGAGTATTCGTTGGAATAAATGAAACTATATGTTTTAACCTACCACAGTGAATAAAAAGGAATGAAAAACACCACACCTCAAACTATCACAATTTTTATTTTTAAATTTTCTAAACTATGTTTTGACCTACCTTCAATGGCTCCGGCGACGAAAACGATGGCTGCCACGATACGAATCATTGTGTGTGAATTGAGTCGAAAACTGAGGGCCTATCTCAGGAACTCACAGAAAACTGCGTGCCTTTTCCTCGTCGCGCCGCGCTTTTATATGAAATCAGGCCACGCCCCCTGCGCTGATTGGTCAATTCGACGCGGACCGCCCCGTGAACGACTTTGAAGATCGGTCGATGCCTATTTTAGACACAAATGGCATAGAGAGTAGTTAGATACTGTGGGAAATGGAGAGACGCAGACAAGTGAATGATCAATGGGAAAGATCTACAGGAACCGGGTGGGTGTTTGTAGAAAACGCCAGGAGCCCAAAGGTAATAGTGATGATGGGTTCGAATGATCCTAGTGAACTGATAATGTACCGAAAATGGGCTTTTCCTTGAATTTTCGGCGGTTTTGTTAATTTGCCAGGGCATAAATTTATAGCGGGATCTAAGAACCGTACAGAAAAACATTGAAACTTTTCCCGGGATTTTTCGTGTGGTGGTCTTCCCTCGGAGAAGTGCAAGTCTCAACGATGCACATTGGATCGTTCGGGTCTGTAGTTTGATCCTAGGTGTTTTAGTTGTAATTGGCAATATCGATTGTGTGTGAAGACCAAACTACAACTGGTATATGTCTTATAGTTTGTTCCACCCACTTTTAACCCTCTACGGTAATCTGCTAACACTTCCAGCTCAAAGTTCACTATATTAGCGTATTCAGAACGCCTCAAAATGTTCATAGTGTCTTCTGCATGTTTACTACTACTAACTCTGAGAATTTGAAACCAAAGTAATGACTTTTTCATCAGAAAACACCCCCTTGATTAATTGACGGATTACTGTAGGAGTACATCGATTGGTGAAACAGACTATACCTGACTGTTACACTCCAGAGTACGTATGCCAGAAGATCCCGCCACCATCATCTCATCCTACGTCTCCTCAAACATACGCTATTTCACTGCTCTCACATCCCGCCGGGATATAAGAGATGAGAAACAATGAGGCAGAGACGCAGGATGGGATGAAGGTGCCGGAATCTTTTAGCATACGTACTCAGGCCAGGTGATGATCTCCCTATCCACTACCCGTATGCTCGAAATGAACCCTTTTCATGAAGGAGAACCTACTTCCAGTGCTTCACTGAACAAGTTGCATGTTATCTTCTTATTTGTTCTAGGTTTTTTACACGCTTAGATTTCCGGAAGTTTCTTTCTTTTCAAAAGCACATCACGTCAATCGTACTACAGGCAAGCGAGCCCATGCGGTGTGTGTTATCCCACTGTGTTTGTAGTTTGATTCCGTCTATTCCCGGTACAGCTGCTCAAATTACGGCGTATATCGGGTTCAAACTACAACTCTGCTGAGACCATCCAGATTGTACAGATTTCCACTGTCTGTGCACATTTCACGTGACTACACCGGCTCCCAGTAAAGGGAAAGCTCGAGTCCAAGCTGTACTTTGATCACATTGCCTCTCAATCGACTGCTTTACCGTTGAACAAGACGCATTCCGAGCTCACACTACAACACAGACCTATTTCAAACAGACACTCGCTATTGTCTTTTCACGTACCAATGTGACTGATTCCCTAACTCATATTGTAGAATGACGTGATCTACCGTCTCCGAGACAAGAACGAAAACAGAACGTACTAGCACCCAGAATAGAATAGATTCCTGGATTGGTACGGGGAGGAACAAAATACTAGTTGCAGTTTGATCACAATACTCATTATTGGTGACGAATTTTCGACCAAAAAACAAAAAACAAAAAACAAAAAACAACTACGAAGAACTCGGCTTGTTTTAGAAAGAGCGAACACTATATACAATTGCTATGGATAGTTCACGTACAGGTGACTCAACTTTTATTGTAGAATGACGTGATCTCAAGTCAAGACGTGATTGTCTTGTTATCTCTGTGTGTCTTTCTCTCTCAATAATTTCTCTTCCGTTTTCTCACCCCCCCCCCTCTCTGGCTCTCTCTCTCTCTCTCTCTCTCTCTCTCTCTCTCTCTCTCTCTCTCTCTCTCTCTCTCTCTCTCTCTCTCTGAAAATGACGTGATCCAGCGTCTAGACGTGACCATCTAAAGTTTAAAAACAAAATAGTCAGAAGATCTTAGTTTTGTAGTTGGTCGAAAACAAGCCAATCCATCTAAGTGAGGCACTGAAAACAAGGACTCCCCTTCATCACGAATTGAATTAATTTCCAAAGGTTCTCCTATTTTCAAAAATGCCGCCAAAATACGAACTTACCATAATAAATCACACCACAGGTGATATATAACCAAAATAGAAACTGTGGGGTACTGTACAATTCATGACATATCTGCAAAACATCGAGAAGGGGATTTTTGATCATTGCGTTACTTTTTTGCTAAACTAGTGTGATCTGTACCTAATGGAATGGGAAGAAGAGTTTTTACCAGCATGTCTCACAGTATACTCGGGAAAGAAGTTTGGGTGAAACGTGGGAGACACACAAGAATCCAAGAACGTGCTATATTTGAATACGCAATTAGTTTTTCCACACTCTTATTTTTATTGGTTGCATTCATTTTTACCGGGTTTCAATTGAAAATGTTGCGTTTCGAACATAGAACAACCTTGCACTTTTTATCGGTGGTAGATGTCATTTCTGTGTTTGATGGCTTTATTAACTTATTGAATAAAAGAAATAGGTAGGATATTGTTTAAAGCCACGCGAAGCTAGAAAAATAACAATCAAGCAGTATTTTTCGCCCGAAGTTGCGTGCGCGTAGTGCAAGTGTACCCCGGACAGATAGAATTTTACTACTAGTGAAAAATCTTGCTAAGCGTGATTAATCAACACACGAGTTACAATGTTTCACTCAGTTTGAAATTCTGAATGAATACTACGGGAGTAGTATATTTTTGTTGTATTTATATAGTTTGAAACCGATTTTTTTCTCTTTCTGTTTCATAGGGCCGAGTGGTCGACTGGTTGTGTGCGCGCTAGCACTCAAAACACCATGGTTCGATCCCACCCGGGGCGGTATCTTCATGGCGGACCGCATGAGCTGGTAATAAAGCTCACCCATGCCTAGTTTCTCATCTGCGGACCCCCCTCTCTACGGATACTACAATGTGATCAATGTTATGGTTGTATGAATAAAGTAACACACGGCTGAAACAGTTGCCGTAAAAGATTATTATTATTATTATTATTATAGGAATGATGATAAACTGCCATTCATCTTAATTTTTACTGTTACGTGATCAAATCGGAAATGTAATAAATTAATGACAAATTACCGGTGTTTGTCAACTTTTTCGCAGAAAATTGCACATCACGGCGGTATCGGACATTTTCCCAAGTTTGTAATGATTCGGTACGAAATGGGTGCCCTCTCTCTCTGTGTCCTCTATCTTCTTCTTCTCCTCCTTCTTCTCCTTCCCTTCCTCTCTTTCTCTCTGTCTATTCTATATTCCTCTCTTCACCTCTTAATTTCTTTTCTCATCTCATCTCATTCCATCTCTCCTCTTCCTTTTTCTCTATATTCCTTTCTACTCCTCTCATCTTTTTTTCTCTCTCTCACGCTCGCTCAAAATTGGACGGATACTCACATTTAACCACATGTAAATTGATACGAAATGATAACCCACTCTGTAAAACTTTCTCACTTTTTTCTTTTCTTTTATCTCTTCCTCCGCATCATCATTGTCTATCTTCAATATTCTACCCGTATTCGTCTAACACGTACCGCTTTCCGAACTCTTATTTCAAGATTTTTTATGAAGTTCAACGAAGTAAAAAGTAACAGTACTTTAAACTCTGAATTCCTCATCCTAATCTATTATGTTTCTGTTTGATCTGACAAAAATCTTAAATTATTCTATCTGCGTCTCCTAGTTCGCCCTATCTCTCGCGACGGTCTAACGAACAGTGTCGCATTCAGTCGAAAGTGAACCGACACCGAACCGGTGTGGGGTGCACTGCGTACGCGTGTCCTCGTCATTTTCTCTCTCTCTCTCTCCATTTCTCTGTTTCTCTCCCCCTCTCTCTTTCTCTCTCTCCATTTCTCTCTTTCTCTCTCTCTCTCTCTCTCTCTCGCTTTTTATCTGTCTTCCTCAAGTTTCTGTTTCTCAGCACTCTTTGTGCCTTTGTCGACCTTTCTCATGTTTTCTATCTTTCCTATTTCTGTCTATTTGCTTTACCCATCTTTTTATCACTCCTTTCTATGATGCTATCATAACAACGTCACATCGTTCAGTTTTGAGAACACACAATGTTGACAAACAGAGAAAGTTGCAGGGTGGATGGCTTGTCAAAATGGATTTCAAAAACTTAATCTTTTCAATAACAATGAAAAACTCACGAAAACTTCACATTTCAATGCAAACAACAAATAGTAAAGTTTCGCTTGCACTTATAGGTATAATGCATAATAGAGATAAGGGATAGAAAGAAGTTGTCCATAGCAAAGTGGTTCCTTCAAACGACACCAAAGTCCCATCTCAAAGTACCTATCTCTCTTTTTTTTCTCTCTCTCTCTCTTTTCTCTCTCTCTTTTTCTCTCCATCGCTCTCACACCGAATTGCGTACACGTGGACCCGCGTTCCACTTCGCCTTGCACTTCACACAGACGAAACTTCTGCTACCGTAACCCTCTATTGTGTCCTGAGGCGATCGGCTGTTCGCTGAACGTTCAATGTAATAGTCATTGTGTGAATGACGTGAACATGTTTGGTTACACGATAACAAAGCATGTTACAAATAAGTGATTTGGTGCATGTTTTCTACTGACAACGGTTTTTAGTCACACATGTACCCAAACCGTGACAAGGTTGTGATCTCAGCTTTCTGTTGTTGTGGGGTTGTATAGTATACATCATTGTTATGAGGTACTCTACAGTATACAAGCGAAACTCGTATATTCCTCCACTTCTTGAGTACAGTGGTCGCCAACGGAAAGGCAGGAGGATACTGTAGATCTCACTTTCCGCTGTGTACCCACACATGTCTTCTATTCCACAACCTGCCCGTTACGTGCTCTAATAGCGCAGTGGTTAGCGGGCGCATACGAATGTTTTGCTCTCAGGTTCGGTTCCTGTGAGAGACAGAAATGTATAAATTTGGCACCGACTATACAGTAACTCATTTTTATTTTGGCAAAATCTATTCATACATTAGAAGGTAATCGATAACTATTGTATACTGTCAGTCAATTGCACAGTCACGTGAAACATGTTAAACACAGTAGAACTCAGACGTTCAATGACAAAGTGCACGATGCCTCATTAGAATGCTAACTTTACGTGACTACTCAATTCACTTCTAGTATAAGGGGTTACTAGAAACCTTCATAGAAAATATCTATGAAAAACCAGAAAGCTGCGCTAAAGAAATCAAAGACGCAAATACGCGTCGCGCTTTTTGATGAATGATGGAAACTTTGACCACGAGGAGTACTATTTTGAGAAATGCAAGTAAACAACCACAACAATGTTCGAGAGTTCCAAAAAGCAAACTTCCCTCAAAGAAGGACAGCAAGGAATGTTACCCTATTTCAGGTAACCCGGCGGGCGTGAGTTCCTAACATAGCAGAACACACGCCAAATCTGACAAATTATATGCAGATTCCTGCTAATTAGGTGTAGTCGTTCAAAATTCAACAAGTGTTTTTTAGATTTTTACTTTTTTGTTCGATCGCCTTTGTAATAAAAAGGAAAGTTGGGAATCGCAACCACGTATATTTCGAGGCAAAGAGGGGATAATCTGAACACCTGAAAAATCTGGTGAACCTCCAAATTCAATGTTTCTGTAACCTCCACGATACTTGCGAGGTGGCTCAATGAGTTTACTCAAATCAAATCAAATATTTATTACACAGAGTGTAATGACGGAACGAAAGTTTGAAACGCGAAAGGTTGCCAAAAAAGAGAATGGTGAAAAGAACATAGATGAAAAAAATATGTAATAATATTGTATACATTCTATACTAAAGCGACTGTTCTGACAAATGCTCTGACTTAACTACCGTATCAATACCACAACCGCTGGGCTGTATTTCGAGACAGCATATATTTGTTGTACTCACGAGGTAACTCGTGAGAATATCTCAGGGGTTATTCGTAGGTCACTATCGCGCTGGTGTGGAAAAAAAGCTGTACGAGAGGTGAATAAAGTTGCTTTGACGTTGAAGTTTCATATTTAAGTTCACTTGGGAAAGGGTCACCCACTGCTATGTACAGACTGCGTACAGTTTTCGTGCTGTTTGCGTACTTTTCACAACTCGCTTGCCGTGGACAAACTTTGCACTGAATGTGTGCTTGTACAGTTTGAGATAGGAACAAGTGACGTTTCACATACATAGAGCAGTGTGGGTGCATCGCGCATCACACAGCCGAAGGTCAAAGATACAGTATACCTGCGTTCTTCTCAGAACAAGCGTCGTTGCAAAACAGTAAATTACTGTTTATACAACGTGGCTGTCATATATATTGAGTTTCCCTCCCGTCGTCTGACGTCTCTTCGGGGCACACTATATCTCTAGATTTGTTGTAATACAGTTTCGACCAAACGCGGATTCGTAATCAACAGAGCGCGTTCCGAGTTATCTCGGGCAATGACTGAATATTATAAGGGCAATATTGGGAAGTAGTTTACATTTGCCCCCCACCCTGGTCGAAAATGGGTTGAAAAGGGCCCGTACTACAATCGCCCCCCACCTTTGGGGGGCGATTATACACCATGCTTATTTACTGCAGGCTTGGGTTGAGTGGGGGTGATTGTTCATCAGTTCCGGGTATGTACTATCACACCCCGTTTTGTATTGTGGGAGGTGATTGTTCATTGTCGAAGGTGTACAATGTCCCCCCACCCATTTACCAATTAAAAAACAATGACAAAGTGCCGGATTCCTCATCAGAATATATATTTTACGTGACTATTCAATTTACTTCTAGTATAACTCATTACCTCCTCGGGACTTGAAATCCTGTGGTTTTCCGTTTTTCAAAGAATAGTGTATCACTAATGTAACGTTTCACGCAAACGTAAAATTATTCAACTTCCAATACTTTTTCGTTTTCCAGAGAACAGTTGATTGCACCTATACATCTTTTTTCTGGCACCTCGAAGAGCAAAAACACAGCAGATTTCGCGTACAAACTCCCAAGTATACCGTTTTTCAGAGAACAGTATTTCCCACCTTCTCTCCGTTCCGTGCGGCCGTACCGAAAATAGTCTCTTATCTTCATCGGTGATCTATCTCTTTTGACGTGACTTTTCTGCGGCGAAAATAGGGAGAAACCACGCGAACAGGCCAATCATCACCCTTTTTATTGTGGTGGGGGAAGACTATTTTGGGGACGTGGTGAATTCTATATCTAACCGGGTTTTTAGGTAACTAACCCATTTCCGGTAACCTTTTTTTTCAGGTTAACTCAGTAGGTAACCGGTTGGTAACCTGAAATCAAAAACCGGTTACTTGTTTTTCTAACGCAAAATGAGATTTTTACCGTTAGTCTGAACGGTAACCGGATTTTAGTTTCAGGTTACTTTCAGGTAACCTACCAAGGTAAACTGAAAAATAGGTTACCAAAAAAGGGTTAGGTTACCTAAAACCCGGTTAGTTGTAGAATTGGCCCGTGGGTACAAAATAGAATGCGATATCATATGATAAAATTTATAATTTCACAGTTTTGCCCGCTTCGGAGTTTTATCTTTCTCACATGAAAATACACGTTATAGTACTACCGGGCAGAAGTGATAGTTGGGGAAAAAGTATTTTTGTAATATTTTGGAAAATTCGCTATGCCTTGTAGATACCGAATAAATGAGAGAAAAAAGAATGAGTTGAAGACAAAGTTTCTGAAAAGGAAAATTTTGTGATTTTTCAGCGCGACGTAGAGAGTTTGACCTGTCATACTCAGTTGAAGTACTACGCAGCGGCCAAAATACATTGGGAGCGTGATAATCTTCAGACAAGTCAATCGGAGAAGTTTTCCCCTGGTTGGACGCATAATATACCGCCAGCGTGTTCTACCTCGATCACAGCCCGGTTAGCTCAGTCGGTAGAGCACCAGACTCTTAATCTGGCTGTCGCGGGTTCGAGCCCCGCATCGGGCTTTATTTTTGTTTTTACTCTAACAACTATGAAAGAACATAACGACATAACGAAAGTTATCTCCTTTATTATGTTGTTTTCTGTCGACACAAACACAAACAAGAAATCAACAGAACTTTGGGATTCCCCTAAAATTTAGTAAAAAGTGTGTTAACGGATCACATGTGTTCCCAAGTTATGCTTACGTTTTTCAGAAAAGAAGATCTACAAAAACTTTTTATATGAACGTTATCCTAACTTTTATTCCGGTTTAGTATCGTTTTGCGAAGATCGCGAAAAGATCGCTGGCTGGCTATCAATCTATGAAGGAGAACTGCATCTTCTATCTTTGGACGAAAATAGCCGCAATCCATCACTTATTTCGCGGTTTCTGGGCTATTTCCGGTACGAATTATATATATATATATATATATATATATATATTTATTCACAAGTGCTAACTTAACAACACAGAAAAATAGTGAACAAATATGTAGAACCCCTAAGGGGTAAGGCGAACGGTTTTTCGTGAGAATAGGGATGTATTGTTGATACATTCAAAATATTTATAGTATCAGATTGCTGTTGTTATTGTAGTTCGAATGCAAACTTACCTCACGACGGAAAGTATTTGGAGGAGGTGTGAAAACTCAAAAAAAAAACTGCTTCGCTCTAGGCTGTTGAAGGTACGAATATCAGGATTATCCGTAAAAAAGGGATGCGTTGTTGATATAGTTGTAATTGATTCTAGATTATTATTGTAATTGGCAGTTCAAACAATATATAACCTCAAACGAGATATGAAGGACGTGTGAAAAACGCACAAAATGCGTTCTTCTGTGCTATTTCCGGTCGCACAACATAATTTTTTGCTGTGAAGGGATTGTAGGGGTTTGGTACATTCCCAACTTTGAGGCAGTCATTGCTAGTAACGATTGCCATGTATAAAGTGAAAAAAGCTGACGTTGTAAATATGTCGTGGTTTTCCTTCATTATCTACGCAACTATGCATTTGATTCCATAGAAGCGAGGCATATCTAGAAAGCAAATAAACGTTGTCATTTTGTGGTTCTATAAACTTTATTATGTTTGTATGTACAGACATATAACAACTATCCACCTATTTTTGAGCCTCCGAGATGATGTGCAGCTTGGTAGACAGGGGAACAATGGTCGCCTGCAAAATGTTATATTTGTATGTGTTGAAAGCGTTTCGAAAAGTTAATTTTCTGGTAATTTGTTGGAGTCAGGGTATGAAACAACTGGAAAAATATGTAAATTTTTAGAAAATCCTCATAAATCAAGTTCCCGAGTGCGTATTTGACTCAAAAAGATATTGGTAAGTCTGTGGCCGTAATCACTAGGCTCAAATAGCCGGGTAAGCTATTTGAGAAAAATGTCCGTAGCGAATTTCAGGTTGCATGATCAAACGTTTTATTGGTTTATGTCATTTTAGTCGAATATGGCAGATATGTGGCTATATGAGGAAAAGAGTGAGAAATTTAGTAACCCGATTAGAAGTGTACTATACATACATCCGGCTATTTGAGTTTAGTGAATACGGCCACTGAATACAGAGCATAGATCAGCTTTCACATTCTTACCTTATTTTTCTCTGCTTCTCTGGTCTCTCTCGTGATGAGAGTGAAAGCAGCTGGTTGATCGGTTGCCACGAAGTAGAACATGACGTTTGCCTAAAATTGAATGGTTAAATCAGATAAATAAAAAAGGTGTAAAGTTATTCACGTTAGTCAATTCAGACCAACTCGAAAAGAAGTGAACTTGTATTTGTTACAGTATGTGGGCAAAAGTTCTTTTTGTAAAACCTGTGTTTTCTATGGACCACATTCATTCGAAATTTCATTGCCACGCTGCCAAAGTCTCAGTGGGAATGACTCTATTAGAGACGAAGCCAACAAAAAGGCGAGACGATACTGTATATCTGACTATCCGTTGTGTACGCACACAAGTCATCGATGCCAAAGTTTGCCGATAATGCGCACTAATAGTGCAGTGGTTAGCGCCCTGCTAGGAACATTTTGCTCGCAAGTTCGATTCCGGCGAGAAATAGAAATTTATAAATTTGGCACCCACTATAGAAACAAAGCCAAAGATGACAATCGTCAACTGGAATCTGAAGAGAACCACACGAGATTCGCCTTTTCGCTTGAAGTTAAGAAGTTATTTCGAATCAGTGTTGAAACGCGTTTTTAAATACACCTGTCACACTGAGAAGCGCCCCATTGAGAAAGAATACATAGATCCATTGGCAATAATAATTCTCTTTCTTATTTTTAATATCTTAGTGAAAATTTTAAGTGGATACGTGTATTTTTTCAAATATGATTATATATTAATTTCATTATCATTATTTTATCCTTCAAACCTTACCAAAATGAGCAGCGCCCCATTGAGGAAGAATACATTGCTCCATTGGTTGAAATCCGTCTCATCAGTCACAAAAAAGGCGACCATGGCTGGACCGACGAAGAGAGCAACACACTTCATGAACTGGATGGTTGCCAGCACGAAGTGCGCGTATTGTCTGCAAGAAACATACAACTTATAAACAAAAACAGAAGCAACAACATTATACATGGTAGTATCACTTATTACGATACTCGGTGTTTCCGGGGTTCTGCCTGACGCGGTAGCGACCCCTACAAGTTTATGACAAGCGATTCTCGTGAGAAGATGGAGAAACAGTGTTCTCGGGGTGTTATAGTTCACTTCCACTGAGACGACTTGACAGAGGGCCAATGAACATTCCAGGCTGTTTTTCACCATTTTTTATGTTTTCCAAAAAACTCCAAATATCTGTTAGAGGTTGTACAGTTCCACAAGAACACGTAAATGAAAAAGTTTCCAGAATACTTATGTTTGCTCTGAGAAAAAGAAGGAAAAAATCTTGGCACTATGCCAATGACTCCCAGTTGAAATGCAACGAACAATATTGGGTTGACGAAGGACGAGGCATTGCTACCGCCGCTGGGAGGAATTACTTTGAACTGAGGAATGAATTGGTTGATGTCGGTCTTTATCAAAAGATCACAGTATTCAATGAAATGCGAATTCTCTGGCAGAGTACGAAACACATTTTTTCTTCATTAGTATATGCCTGACATACTCTTCTGTGAAAACCTGAACCAAACATCATATATCAATACAAAAAGAATTGCTGGATGTTTTCACGTTACGCGTGATTATATTTGATCGAAAGCCCGTGATTTACTTGAAACTTTTCAGCTTTTTAAATGTCATGTTAATTCTAATGAAAACACATAATTATACCCATACATCAGAACTTATTCAGATCGTTCAAACCTTCGTTTCTCTCAAAGTCAATTGTTTCCAAACCCACCTAGCATAGAGCGTGCCGCATTTATAGAAGGCGCCGGGGTTCAGACTCATTGAAGTATAGACCCCCGCAAAGAAGACGACACTTAGGCCGGCCTGAGATGGAGGTACCAGGCCGATTAGGCCACAGAAAACACCCGCCATCCCCACTGCCACAGAGTTGTACAAACACATCTTCAAACGTTCCGGCATGCATCTAGAAAAAAAAGTTTGGTGATGCAGCTCTCGCCATTTCCACGGAGAATGTGGCAGCGTGCCATTGAATTTCCAGGTTGTTTTTCACCATGTTTGAGTTTTTCCAAAAACGGAAAACTTCTGCTAGTGGTTCTTTCCCTTCATCGAAACACGGGAATCACCACGCACTTTGAAAAACATATGACAACATTTCGAACCTACTTCATGTAATCGCTGAGAATTCCGAAGAAAATCTTCACTGGCATGTGGCCGCTTGCAGCCAATGAAACTAGGTTACCTGAACCAAAATGAATTAAAGAAGGACGATTAAGTTATCCAATCTCAACGCTTCAGTCCTTTGAACTGCAACCCTTGTTCGATTGCAGTTGAAAAGACCGATGCGTCGGATTTGGTCCACATAATCGTCCAACTGGAACTAAAGACAATTAAACTTTGTCAAACAATGAAAAATGGGTCATTTGAACAATGGTATTTTTTTGTAATTACTATAGAATTCGCCCGTTTCAAAAGAAATACGCTGCATTTTGCACTTTACCGCAGTGTTTCTATTGTTCTTCAATTGCTTGCTCTTCGGTTGGAACTTAGAGAATGACGCAAATACACTTTTCGAAGGATCGTTGACACTCGATTGGACCACATGATCGTTCTAACTGTTTGTTATTTATATTATTATAATCGTTCTTATTGAGTGTCTTGAAAGGTACCATTAACCTACCGGTAGTCTTCACGTCGTAACCGAGGACTTGACTGTAGTAAATGGGGGAGTAGGTCAGAAGAATGGTGATGGTCACCATCTCCACAAAAGCATTGAACCAAACCACCAAGATGGTACGGTTGAAAATAACTTCCTGTAAACGGCGACTAACTGGAGAAGGTTTGAATTTAACTAAAGAAGCTAGGTATCGGTTCAGCGCCCACAACATTATAATGTTGTAGGACCGATAGTCTCGTTTAACTTGCGAATTATACAATAGATATAGTATGCGTCATTTCTTTTGAGACTCCTACAGTACCAAATCAAATTTTCCAAGTGACGTATCGTGTTTTCACCATCTACACTACGTGTCTATTCAGGTACAACATGGCTGACGTATAGGCGAAGACAGGATGGAAAACCCGGGCCATTCGCGGCTGGGAATGGCTGGTCCGTATTCCCAACAGAAATGCATGTTCGCAAGTAGTTCTTCTCCTTCCCTTCAAGAAGTTACTCGCTTGTCACTGGATCAATGTCAACAGAGCATTCGATAATCCACCATGAAGTTTTCTATGAAGGAAAGGGACCACGAACAACTCAGAAGAAGCTGCTACTTTATCTGTGACAAACAGGATGATAACCGCCTCGAAGTAGCAATGTAGAAGACCACACCACTCAGGAAAAGGAAAACACCGGAGGGTGTGGTCGGCTGTCTTTGTAGTTTGATCCCTACGAGTTACATCTAAAGTTCTGCTGTGTATGTAGATCAAACTACAACTCACCCTATAAGGTACAAAGCTGTCCCTCTCAATATGTGCCTTTGTCTTGTCCTTTTGAATTGCCGCCAACTCCTTCGAGCAAACATTTCGGTGTAATTGCGGATCGTCGTTGTAGAAAATCATCCACATCCCGAATATGAAGGCGCCAAAGCCCGCGTGGAAGTAGTACGAACTGCGCCATCCCAGGGTGGACGCGCACAGCTGAAATCGACTATTACTCACGGAGTCAGCGAATCGGGGTTGTAGTTTGATCTAGAAGCACGTCGTTAACCAATTTTGACAGGAAATCAACGTGGTAAAACTACAAAAACAGTGGGACAGTGCAACATACACCAGAGTACGTATGCTAGAAGATCCCGGCACCTTCATCCTGCGTCTTCTCAAGCCTACGCTATTTCTCTGCTCTTAAATCCCGCCGGGATGTAGGAGACGAGAAATAGTGAGCCAGAGTGAGAGACGCAGAATGGGATGAAGGTGCCGGGATCTTCTAGCATACGTACTCGGATAGGTTTCATCGGAAGAGCGCACCCGTTTCGGATGCAAACAACTGGGTGTTCTGACCAAACTACAACTTACATAGCCCGAAATGGGGTTCGTGACAACCGCCGAAGAGGTGATTGTTGTAAACTCTGTGTTGTGTCCGTAGTTTGATCGTTGTATTCTGATCTTGGTTGGAGAAGCTGTGTATTTTGATGAAACTACAACTTAAATAGGCTCACATTTCCCGACACTGGGTTCGTGACAACCACTGCAAGAGAGTTGAAGGTAGTTAGTGTTGATATGGAGAAGGCAGTTCAAAACGGTCAATATTCCTCTGATGGAACGTTTTTGTAGTTCGATCCTCGCGTTTGCGTTTGATCAAACTAGAACTTACATAACCCGAAACGGGGTTCGTGATAACCGTCGCCAGTGAAGTGAATGTAGTGAGCGTTGAGATGAATAAACCAGTCTGGTGGAGAGGAGCCCAGCGGACGCAGATTATGCCGATTGCAGCAAAGTCGGCCGAGTAGGCGAGACCCTGCAAAAGATAGGTATCGATTGATGTATCAGTTAATCGAATAAAACGGACAGTTTTATCCTAGTTAAACGTACACGATGTGTAGAAAAATATTTATTAAAGTGATGAAAAAAAGCATAGTTTTCAAAAACAGCATCAGTTTCAAGTGATGATTCAACGATCATAATACAGAGACAGCAGAACGAAGGTAGTTGGTTCGTTGCCTAATTCGGTCCTCAGACAATCCCATTCAATCGGCCAGCCACCTTTGTATAGTCGTCGCCAACAAAAAGGCGGGAGGGTACTGTATATCTCAATTTCTGCTGTGTTCGGACACAAGTCTTGGATTCCGAGACCTGTCAGCTACGAACTGTCGTAGCTCAGTGGTTTGGTCTGACTACGAAAATTTTGCTTGCAGGTTCGACTCCGGCGAGAAACAAACATTTATATGTTTGGCAACCACTGTGCCGAGAGAGTGCGCAAATCAGAGAGACGCAGATCTTGTTAGCCTTTCGGCGGCTTCTATGACCAGCATTTCTCGTTGTGGTAGCTGATCGATCGCAAAAAATTGGTGCCTGAGTGTACGATTAGTGATCTACAGTTAATGTGAAAATCGTTCTGCAAAAATGGCTTCCGACAGCGACTGCACAACCGACGTATTCAACCGTCGAATTGTAATTTGATCAGAAGTTGGAGCAAAACAAGACGTTTGAATAGTTGAGAAAGCAAGAAACAAATATCAAAAAAGTATTGGGTAATCGATAATTATATTTCCAGTTATTACTCCATTTCAAGTGGCGGAGGTAAATTCCTGTGATTGAATTGTTCAGTTAGTCTTTTTTCGGTATTCACAAAAACAGAAATAAAGACCGCAATAACTCTTTTCAAAATAACTGTAAACCACTGATCGCACACTAAATATTGATTCGCACAACGAGAGAGTCCTTCCTCCTCTATCTCTCTCTATCCGAATCTCGGAAATCCGTTCAGGAATTTTCGAGAAACTGGTATATAACCACTTTTGGAAGCCCGCAATGTTGTGATCAAAAACTAATCTGTGATCAATAACGACAGTGATAACCTGCCTGAATAAATCTGACAAATAGTAGGTACGGTATGCCTAGTTTAGCCGCGGTGGGCACCAGGACTGTGGAGAGAACCGACAAACAACCAGCTATGAAAAATGGCCATCTGAGAAAAACGTTCATTTTTATAATGTAGGATTCCATCGAGCACTTGTTTGGAAAGATTTTTCTCAAACGGTGGGGGTACCACGACCGAGAATTCAAAATATGGGGTGTATCGAATTTTTGTTTCGGTTCGATTTAGATACGCGCCATAATATACACAATAATGTCACTTTAAATATGACTATTATACTGTTAGTCAATAGCACAGTCACGTGAAACATGTTGAACACAGCAGAATTCAGAAACGTGCAATGACAAAGTGCACGATGCCTCATTAGAATGCTAACTTTACGTGACTATTCAATGTATTTCCAGTATGTCTGGTTTGACTGTTTTTAAAGACAGAAAACTGACTTTGCGCCGTATTTAATATAGGCGTAGTTGACAGGCAGTGTTCCAATGATCGTGCCAGCCGCGACTGCCCAAATAATCGTACTTTTCTCTGTTGTAGAGTAGTCATACCGACCAACAAATGTCTGAAAATACATTATAAATGTCTCATGTGACATTGTATTGAGGTATTTGTAAAATTTAGGGTAGAGTTTTAATGTGGGTCGCATATACTCTGTTTCACTGTACTGTACTATGTTTATAGATCACCTACAAAACCTGTGATCAATATAGGACGGACGAAAACCTTTCCTAACACAGTATATTTTCTAAGAAAATTATTTGTTGAAACAAGATTTATTTCGCTAAAATAAGTTTAGTTCGCTCTAGCAGACGCAGTTACCTATGGCGTTTCGGGCATTAATCCAGACGGCGGAGGACTGCCCTCATCAGTGAATGACCCACCACTAAATCCTACAAATTGTATATTCACAATTTTCTGTAACATGTATTTTGCAAGGCAAGTCTGAGGAGCAAATCGAAATCAACGCACCCCATTATCAGATTCCACCAAATCCGTCACGTCATCTTTCATACAAATGAACGTGAAGTTGATAATAAGATAGTTAGAAGCGATGGAGGTCAAACAAAGAATTCCGATCAACAACAGAAAATATCGAAACCGGTCCTTCCACATTACTGGAATAGTATAATATACTAGCATTGAGATGTGTGGAAGATACATTTTGTTATGGAAAAATAATGTATAGATTACAACATGAGTATAGCGAGTGACCCTATATTTTTGAGTTTGATCTCTGATGAAAATTTTGCACCAAAACAACGAGAGCGTACTACATACACGATTGCGTAGGGAGAGGTACACCGTATACACTGTTTGTCATTTGCACACTCACGTGAAACATGTTAAACACACCAGAACTCGTGCAACAACAAAGTGCACGAATTCTTGTTAGAATGCTAACTTTACATGAATATTCACTTTACTCATTGTACATGGTGTTCGTCCACTGTGTTTACAAATTGATTCCGTTGCTTTTAGGTCGAATTCAGTGAGTTTAGGTGTAACTACAACGAAGGTTTGATGAAAACGGAAACCCTACACGTGATTGTTTTTGTGTGAAAATGAGGTCTGTGGCCGTATGCACTAATCTCAAATAGCCTGTGAAAGAAGGACGATTATGTGGACCAATCTCGTGTCAACGGTCCTTTAAATTGCAATTGAAAAATGTATTGCACATTAAAGGACTGAACCGTTGCGATTGGACCACATAATCGTCCTTCTTTAAGCTGTTTGAGCAAACTTTCAGAAGGGTTTTTCTCGCTGGATTCATATTATTTTCTCTCGTTTTATTCATACATTATGAGTGTTTTGCCTAACTCAGCAAAACATGCAATGAACTTCGAAAAGAAATGAATGTACTTTATGCAGTGCCATTTTGAAAATTCGCTCAAATAGCTTACCCGACTATAGTTTTTATCATTCCTACTGAGACTTGGCAGCATGCCAATGAATATTCCAGGCTATTTTTATCGCTTTAGAATTCAACTTTCTGTAAGTGTTTGTACACTTTCATAAGAACACGTGAATAAAAAGTACTCATGCATACTCATGTTTGCTCCAAGAGATGGCCATCAAAAAATCTTGGCACCATGCCAACGAGTCTCAGTGGCAAGGAAATGAACTATATCTGAGCATAGTGAATACGGCCCTCAGAACGATTGGCGCCAATTTTCTTCGATTGGCCAGCTACAGAAACGAGAGAGTGTGCAGGCCAATGAGGCCGCAGACAGCTGGGTCTCTCTGACCTGCACAGTCTCTCGCTCAGCCAATAGAAAAGGGGCTGGCCAATTGACTGGCAATTGTCTGAGCCACTGATCGTGAGTATCCTATGAATCACTGTGTTAATGGGTTCACAGATGACCGTATCAACAGTTGCAATGAAGGAAACAAAACAGCTGTGTTGGTACACTTTTAATGTTTGACCGAGGTCGGTTACGAGAAAAATCTAAGAAAGTTACAGCTTTAAAAAGGTATTATTGTTTCAATTAAACTTCGAAACAATCATTCGCAGTCCCATTTCAAGGTCGAAATGGCGTGGTAGTGTAAAATATACCGTATAGGTTTAAGTTGGAGAGGGTAAACCCTGAAGATTCTCCCAAAAATTGTGGTTGGATTGTGAATAGAACAAAGATCGTTAGCGGAGGATCAGCATACAAATAATGAATATTTTGCATAATTGGAAATTGACATAGTTACACATGGAGGATCTATGAGCTATGACGAATCCGATTCCGTATGGACCGGGATTCAGAGGTGTTTAAGGGTAGTGCAGAGTACGTATGCTAAAAGATCCCGGCACCTTCGTCCTATCCTGCGACTCTCGCTCTGCCATACTATTTCGAGTCACTCGTATCCCGACGGGATGTAACGAGAAATAGCGTATCTTGGAAGAGACGCAGGATGGGATAAAGGTACCTACTCAGGTGAAAAGTCAAGGGACTATTAGCCCCTAAAAGGGAAATTTCGGGTGATTTCGCAAACGCGTGCCCAAAAGACCCTAAAAGGGCCGCGTTTTTGATATCGACCTAGCTTTTTTCATTGTTTTTGATTTTAACTGCAACTATGTTGCTCTAATCTATGTTTTGTCACATTTCTCGAGTATATACACAAGGTTGAGCAAGAAAAACATATTTAATCCAGTATTTGAGAGGAAAAATGTTGCCCTAAGCGCCCCTAGTAGGCCCTAATAGGGTGATTTCGGCTACGGAAATCGCGGGCCTAAAAGGAACCTTTTAGGCCCGTGACTTTTCACCTATGTACGTACTCAGGAATACATTGTGCTTATTAGTTTGAGCTGATGTGATTGTACTCTGAGAAATCACTGAGTCGGGCCCCGCCGACTGAGTCGAAAATGAGACGGCAACGACATTGTCGCGGCCGTCCCACGTTTTACTCATAGTAGTTCGAACCCTCTGTTTTGTATGAAGATCAAAGTACACTCAGAGTTGATCACACAAAGAGATTCAATGGAAGTGTTGCAAGTTGTGGATACGAGGTTTCATTTGATGTTTTCTAGTATTTCAATTCAATTCGAAGCAAATATACAGAAGATCGAAATTGCACACGAATCTAATTTTCCTATTAGTCAGTTGACAATTAATGTTTGTCAAATCATACCATATATTGTTATTTGGAACATTGAAATACCGCATAGAACTACTGGAAAAGGGACAATGGATGTTGTATGGAAAATGTATGGAAAGTTCCGGAAACAAAGCAAAATTAAACCGAGAAATGAAGGGAAAAGAACGAGACACGAATTGAAATCTCGTAATTATGTGAAATACCTAAAACATTCATAATATGATGTCTAGTGTTACAGAAAATATCATAAGATGTATAATAGAATATAGTAGAAATTCATATTATGTAATAGAAGGTATTTAGAACAACGCAAAGCTGAACCAATAGAACACAAATCGAATCGAACGTGTGAAACCCCTGAAACATTTATATGCAAAGCCGATTTGTCACGCGAGAAGAGATAGAAAATGGTTGACCTTGTTCTATCAAAACGCTTGGGAACGATGTATTACAACACAAGTTCCTTTTTCTGAGAAGACTTCATAATCGAAGTTCATCCTGTTATTTATTTTGCTTTAATTACTATTGTTTCTCAATGTTTCCTTTTCACAATTTCTGACGTAACACAAAAGAATGAATCGAAAAAGACATGAGTTGTATTCTTTTTAGTACAGGAAACATCGAAAAAGAGTTAGAGAGCTAGAACTATGTTTACCGATTAACAATAACTACACAACATTCTTCAGTTATTCGAAATCCGGTTTGGTCAATAGATTTATATGACAGAGTTATTTGTGAAACTCACATAAAGCTACAATAACAATGGATATGTTATGATGTTACACAGGTTTAATAACCAGATCGGTATGTTTCTCATGCACCCAACCTGAGTTGTAGTTTGGTTCTGGAAATCATTTGTAGAAATTGGTTCAATAATGACAATATAGCAAAAAGGCACTGTTTATGTCTATAGTCGTTGTCAACGGAAAGGCGGGAAGGTACTGTAGATCTCACTTTCCGCTGTGTACGCACACTTGTCTTCGGTTAGAAAGCTTCCCGGTTATGTACTCTAATGGTGCAGTGGATAGCGCCCTGCTACGAAACTTTTGCTCGCAGGTTCGATTCCGGCGTGAGACAAAAATTTATAAATTTGGCACTTACTATGCGTCTTGAACATGTCGGAAGAAGAGATTGTAAACATTTGCATATGAATAAAACGTGTGAAAACATGTAGGGATTCACCACATGATCTCTGTAGTTTGAACTCGAGACACGTAATTCGCATATTTCGATAGAGAACGGGATCAAACTACCGGATGCGGCATAGAGCAAGGTACACCGTATTCTTTCCGGAAAGAATAGACCATAAGTTGATTTGATATTTTTTTCCTTCAAACACAACCAAAACAAGTTTCAAGATATAAGGAATGAACTGGATGAATTCTATATTTAACCGGTTTCTTAGCTAACCTAACCCTTTTTTGGTAACCTATTTTTCAGGTTACCTCAGTGGGTTGGTAACCTAAAACGGAAAACCGGTTACCTGTTTTTCTAACGCAAAATGTGGCTTTTATCGTTAGTTTGAACGGTAACCGGATTTTAGTTTCAAGTCACGTTCAGGTTACCTACCAAGGTAACCTCAAAAAAGGGGTTAGGTTACCAAAAACCCGGTTTATTGTAGAATCAGCCAATAAACTGAGTCCCCAAAAGGATGGAATCATAACTCTTCCATAATATGGATCATTGAAAGCAAACTGTATCAATGCAAATGATGTGCGAAAAGTTACATACATGAGAAGATCAATTAGTTATCTTCGAATTTCGAACTATCCCGTGAAACATGTTAAACACAGCACAACTCAGAAACGTGCAATTACTCAGTGCACGGTGCCTCATTAGAATGCACACTCTACGTGACTATTCAATTTACTTCTTTTATATAGATATAGGCGTTCTTCGGGAAGAGTGGACCATAATACGAACTATTATCATAAAACCAACAGTATTAATGAGAATGTTGTGCGAAAAGTTACATACGTGAGAAGATCAATTAGTTATCTTCGAAAACAACAGGTCGTTACGCTGAATTGATAGGGTTTATTACATGAAAACCGGTATCTGATCTGGGAAGAGAGAGAAAGATGAAGAGAGAGAGAGAGAGAAAAAAGAGAGAAAACAAGATACGAGAGAGAAAGAAAAAAAGAAGAAGAGAAGAAAGAGAAAGAGAAAGAGAGAGAGAGAGAAGAGAGAGAGAGAGAGAGAGAGAGAGAGAGAGAGAGAGAGAGAGAGAGAGAGAGAGAGAGAGAGAGAGAGAGCAAGCGATAGGAAGAGAGAGGAGTGAACAAGAGAGAACGAGAAAGAAAGAAATGGACTATCCCGTTCGTTTGATATAATTCAGAATATGGCGGTATTTCTCTCAAACATGGTATATTGTTATTGTATCGGCTCAGAGTAACAAAGGCGTTTTATGTTCACTTTATAAAATTTTCGATATAAATATGCAATTGTCAAACAACTGGTATAGAAAAGAGTATTTTTTTCTCGAAAATGTTCTGCATCATCAAATTTAAACAAACATTTGGACGAATTCGTGGAAAGTTCGAAAACTGTTCAGATGTTACAACCAATATGCAGTGAAATGCGATCTGATGCAATAGGCAGTTCTAATGTGTATTTAACTTAGAAATCATTTGGTGCTGGAGGTTTTTTCCAAAATGTGAAACATGTCAGAATCAATACACGTGTAACAGAAAGTGCAAATTCACATTTATCACGTGTTATGAGCGTTTAATTAGTTTCACAAAGTCTTCGTAGCGACTACCAACTTTCATTGTCTGTGCCAGTAAAAAGTCCAAAACATAACCGAAACGAAGAAAAAAAAACCGAGAAAAAAACTAGAACATTTTTCTGACAAACTACTTTGTCCATAAGTTCCGCAACTCTAGTTCAAAACCTCATTCTGTAGTACACTGAGAAAACTATTCATTTACATAAAAAAGTCAAGAAACAATACAGCTCCATCACTTTTGCAGTTCCTTGGCCTTTTCTTTTCTCTCCACCTTTTCTTGCGTCCAGTCGGGGAGATTCTTGTAGAGGTCGCTGTTTTCGAAGACGTGGATCGTTCTGCTGCTCCACTTCAGGTCAATTGTCCCGATGTCAAAGGTCAGGGTCATGGCCATGTTTGCGTAGTTTGCGGGAATCGTGCCCAGATTCAAATTGAGAACTCCTGTGGCCTCCTGGAGTAGATCAGTATATAGTTCTAGTCATTCATACTGAGACTACAGTATCCGAAATAAACTTTCAGTTCGTTTCAACAACGTCACTATTTTTAGAGAAGCGAGAAGGTCAGATTATAGTTTGAGTATAGTTCACACCATGTTTCATACTTTGGGCTAGTACTTCTTCTAACCCGCTTCCAAGGTAACAAAGTAAATTGCAGTGGAGGTCAAATTTCCAAATGAACTCGTATATGGGATATTTGAGTAATACTTGAGTTGACGGGAATATTGTACAATTAGAAAAACTAATAGTATGGAATTACTAGAGTTTTAGTTTACAAATTTCAAATAAGAGTGTGGAGAGCGTGTAGGTCACGAAAACGTTAGAGTAGATACAAGTTTACAGTTCATACATCATTCCTCTCTAATCTACGTGCTCTCTTGTCAAAGAATGACAAATCGGTTGCAAATTGTGTAAAGTGTGAGATTTCGTAATCTATCTCGAACTATTTTCAGTTTCTTCTATCGAACTCAAATATATACCAACATTCTCACCTCCACTTCCTTGCCACAGCGATGGTAGATCAACATGTATGGCTCGAGGCTCCTGAACAACCATTCTGTTTCTGCACCGCGAACTTTGAACGGCTCCGAAGTTTTGACGATCGTCTTTCCGAGAAAATCGTCCTTGTCCCAGCCCCCTGAAAATGACCATGATAAGGTTAGGGCATATTAGTTGTAGTTTGGTCTCGATACACGTTATAACTCATGAATTTTGGTCAAATATCATCAGTAGCAAACTACAAATACAGCGTAACACACATCTCACGGCATTAAATAGTGAATACTAAAATCGGGAAAATTGAAGTATCGCCCCCACTTTAGTTGAGTCCCCCCCCGTAGCACTTCAACCCCCCACCCAAGCTAAAACCTGTAAATCTAGGAGGGGGGGGGGGTCAAAATTTCGACATTTACTATTTACCCCTCACTTGGGTCGGCGGGGGGTAGAACTTCAATGGTGGGGGGTCAAACTCAACGAGTGGGGGGCTGAACTTCAATACCGGAAATATTTACTTTTTACCCCCCACCCTCAAACTTTTGTATTGCAGGTGATAAATTGAATTATACATTGACTTTTTACCCCCCCCCCCCCCCCCCCCCCCCCACCTTTTCTGAATTTGTATTGCGTTTGGGGAATTGTGGTTGGACCCCCCCCCCCAATGTTACCCTAAAATCTATGATTCCAGAACAATGGGACATTGGGACAATACTAAACCGGTGTACTCACAGAGCACACGTCTCTTTCCCACAGCTCTATGGTACAAACCCTAAGAACCTTACCCAAACTCTAATAACCTTAAAACTGATATGAATCCTGGTAACGTAGTGTGAGTGAAAAAATGGAACAATACCTTAGTAAACTCACAAAGTCCTCCGTCCTTTTCCCACAGTTCTATGATAACAGTTTGGTTAGCGGGGTCCGGGTGGGTGGCATTGCAGGCGAGACGACCAGTCAGAGTCAGGTCCAAGGCGAGGCAACCGGGAAGAACGAGGAAGAGGAAGATAGGCAGCAGATTCATCGACATTTTGGAGGAAGCGATCTGTAAAATAGTCTCCATTTCTCCAACAAAGACATCGTACGGCTTGATTAATTCAGCCTGCGAGGTAACTTTTATCATCTGCAGCAGACGAAAGAGTGCTGTAAAGCGCTATGTAAAGCATACGCTCCGTAATACTTGATGTGACGAGAAGTCAGAATCGCAAAATACAACATTCCTGAGATTTGCGAGAACATTAACGTGAATAAAAACATTATAATAATACTGTAGAAGTATCAGTATAGATGCAAAACTTTAGGAGGATTATCTTAATAACTTTATGGTGATAGTTGTAAGGAATTACTAATTGGTGAAATTTGTAGAAAAACTACCAACCGTTCGATCCACCGCAACGTCGACAAATGAAACGAAATTATTAAATGCACACCAGTTTACGGGAAATGAACTGTTTGTGAACTATACCAAAGTACTAGTACAATTGTACTACTTGTTTCACACGTTCACACGTGGTTTACAAAGTCCAAACAGACCTGTTGAACCAGTATTGCGAAATAATACTTTTCAATTTCTACTGAGACTTTTAGAATGGGATTTTTTTCGGAAAAGTGAACGATTTTCGCTATAGAGTCCAATTCTTACAGAGAGTTTTTTCAAAATATGTTTCGACAAAATTAAGGTTTGGTGCGGTTGTGTTAAACGTACTGTAGACAAAATTCAAATCGTGAAAAATTCAAATTTAAAACTAAATCACTAAAATGAGTGCTCCAGGAAATTTTGCAAAAGTCATTGGTTTATGTCCAGTCTTATGCGCAAATGGATACCCCATTGAGGTTAAGCCAACTTTGCGAAACATAATAGCCCTGTAAAAAGGGTTGGTAGATATTGATGGTGTTTATGTTTATAGCCCAAAATGTTTTCAACGTTTTTCATCACATATTTTCCATTCTGTTCAAGAAAACTTCATTTCAAGTTTTATGAATAAATGAAAATTGACATTCTATCTACTAATTTTCCCATTTGGAGGGATGGGGATTTTTTCTTCTTTCGTCTTTCTTTTTCTCTCCAATCTTCGCTCGATATTTGGGTTTCTCGGCAAAATACTCCTTGTACTTGTTACTATTCTCATAGAAGGAGATTTTCGCGCTATTTCCAACCAAATCAATGGTACCCAGATCGGATTTGACATGGTATCTAAAATATCCGAGCCATGTCGGCACGTCGCCAAGATCCAGACGAATCAAACCCGAGGCATCCTGAAAGAGACACAAGTATCTATCGCTCTCTCTCTCTCTCTTTCTCATTTCCTCTCTCTATCTCGTTCTTTCTCACTCTCTCTCCTTGATGTTGAAAATATTTTGAACCATGTTCCCGCGGCTCATCGTGAATGGTTTACTGATGTCTTTTTCAGCTCTAGGAACCGCGAAGAAGTAAAAAAAAACTGAAAATCACACCACCCAATCTCGTCCTTTGTCACAACATTATCGATGGAGTAAATAGTATATATTATGACCCCCCACCTTTTCCTTCTTTCCACAACGATGGTAGATCAACATATAGAATTCCATAGGGACAATTTCCGATTCACGACCTTCTATTCTGAACGGCTCGAATGTTTTGACGACTTTCTTGGCGAGGAAGTCGTCTTTGTCCAAACCAACTAGAAAACATGTAATATAAATGTTTAATTGAACTGTTCTGGTCAATTTGGTATAAATCGAGGTTTGAGGTTTATTGTACAATCGTCCCCCCCTTGAGCCGAAATAGGTTGGAATCCGACGCGTAGTACAATCGCCCCCACCCCTAGGGGGGGGGGGGGGGTGATTGTACAACGTCCTTCTTTACTGCAGGTTTGGATTGAGTGGGGGGGGGGCGATTGTTAAACAGGTCCGGGGTTGTACTATTACCCCCCATTTTGTATTGTGGGGGGTGATTGTTAAACGTCGACATTGTACAATTACCCCCCATTTACAATCACCTCCCCCCATTTACAATCACCCCCCTCTCTATAGGAAATCGTATTGGGAGGGGGGTGATAGTACTACGGGGGGGGGGACCTAAGGTGAGGGGGGGGGGGGGGCAATTGTACAATTTTCCCGAGGTTTGGCGAGCTGGTAGCTCATTTGCGTATCTTTGATCTATACACTTCATCGGTACTGGGAACTAAGTATCAACCGCTCGCTCTGCATAGCTTAACCAATTCAGTTGGAAAAGTGATAACTAGAAAAGTAATAGAGGAATTTCTGAAGATATTTTCCCCACCCTTTTCCATATCACATGCAAATGACTCTCAGAACGACTGGCGCCAACGTTTTGCGATTAGCAAGCTAGAAAAGCGAGAGAGCACGCAGATCAATGAGGCCGCAGGCACACTGAGACTATCTGCGTCTCTCATGCCTGCATACTCTCGCCAAGGCCGCCAATTGGCGGCTCAGACATATCCCAGCCAATTGGCCAACCACAGAAAGTGTGCAAATCACAGAGACGCAGAGTGTTTAAGACTGTCTGCAGTCTCACTGACCTGCATGCTCTATGACTTTTGTAGCTGGCCAATCGCAGAAAATTGGCGCCAGTCGTTCTAAGTGGAACTATAAGAACGAAGGAACTGACACCAGCTGCCGTCCCTCTCGAATAGTTCCATGGTGACAGTCTGCTTGGCGGGGTCCGGGTGGGTAGCATTGCAGGAGAATCTGCCCGTCATGGTCATTACAAAGCCCCGACAGTCGGGGAGAAAAAGGGAGAGGGAGAGGAGATAGAGAGGTGTCAGCATCATCTTGGAATTGGGGTCTGTAAATATGTTCAGTGGTCTTTGCCTGAATGTAACACAAGTTTTCTGGAGAAGTAGTAATTTGGATATAGTTCCACATTCGCTGAGTCGATTCCAAACAACTTCAATTGTGTGTTTCGCAGAGAAAAGCAAGACGTTTCAAGAGGTTCAATGAAAGAAATTGAAAACAATGCATGGCTTATTTATGTTTCGTGATCTCCAGAAAGTTCTTAGTTCTATGTTCTTGGCACTGGCAATTTGTGAAGAGCTTTATTATGGACGAAAGTTTACAAAAACTAAAAGAAACAACAAATAATTTCGAGTCAGTAAAACTTTAAGACAACTAGTGTTCTGAATGTAACTTCTACTGAAAAACAAAGAAACCAACCGTTCAAGACCGCCGAAACGAACGCAAATAAGGGAAATTTTTCGTAGACAGTTTTGCGGAAGTATTTCGCAATAGTTTCACACGTTCGCATTGCCAGACCACGTAGTCACGTGTTCAACATGTCCAGAGATTGGAGAGATTGGGAGTCGGCATGGTGCCGCAACCTTGCAAATTAAAATTTAATGCCTTTCAGCTTGAGTAGAAAAAATTGCGCAAGTGACCCTTGCGTATCTTTTTTTTTGCGGAAATGACGGGAGCGCAAGTGACATTTGCGGAAACCATTTTCGTGCAAAAACTTCGCGCAATAATTTCATTTGCGCAAGTGGCATCCCATCCAAACATCATCAAATTCAGATGTTCTTCAGGAAAACAGGGGTGATGTTCTTGGTAAGTTTCACCAAGAACTGACTCTCCCCAAACCATTGGTTTTG
Source organism: Litoditis marina (assembly GCA_964036275.1). NCBI lineage: Eukaryota > Metazoa > Nematoda > Chromadorea > Rhabditida > Rhabditidae > Litoditis > Litoditis marina. The sequence continues at coordinate 31,241,846 of OZ038434.1, forward strand.
GCTGACAAAGGTGAAACCGAACCAATTCAGGCATATACAATAAGTTTTAAACTTCTAATGAAAAGGTCGACTACGGGACTTATATGAGAGTTCACTTTTTGTTTGTTCCGAGTACGCAATCAAATACGCACGTTGTTTCAGTTTTCGAATTGTTTTGCGCTTTAAATTAGTTCATTTTTGTGGCATACTCTGGAAACAGGAAGTATTAGTATGAAAAACGGATGTAAAGAAAGTTAAGATTAGTTTTGGATGAAAAGTGTGCAAGAAATACGAAACGAGTCGAATAAAAATAATTTGAGGAAAAGGTCTCGCTCGGTTTAAAAATTCAAAAAAAGGATACCGAGTTTTTTGTTACCGGAAGAAAACTTCTGACTGCGACTCACAATAATCTAGCTTATTCTCCGTTGTTTTCAAGAGAAGCGAGATTAGCATTTTCCTCAAATAATTTTTATTGGACTTCTTTCGTATTTCTTGCACACTTTTCATCCAAAACTAATCTTATTTTTCTTTACATCCGTTTTTTATACTAATTGAACTTATTTTCTATTGTTACGAAGTAACGGTCACTTTTACTAGAAATGAATATGAACAATGAGCTAAACGAGGAATGTTATGACGTTCTATTGGAGTTTTTAACGGCGCCGTAGTTCAGAACGATTGGCGTAGTTATAACTTCGTTCAAATGAGAGCAACTTTTGTGCTCCAGGCAGGAATCGAACCTTCGTTCGCCGTGCGTGAGTAGAACTTTTATCCAATCCGCCATTCAGACATGTGAATAGGAGTGAAAACCAAGCTGTACCCGCCTGTCATGAGGTCTTCATTGGGAAACATCTTTCTACTACACGTTAAACTCTTCTTTCATTTTTATTTTCACGAAACCGGTCTATCCATAGTTTTTCGCGAGACCATTCTTGGCCCTCTCACACGTAATATTCAAATTTCAGACATACCTGAAAAATACGTATACCTCAACTTTTTTATAGCCTTTCAACAATGTAAGAATTTTCGGAATAAGTTAATTTTGAGCGAAACTATGCCGAGATTTGAGGAGGCGGACACTTTTGTCGCCGCCGCCGCCGCCGCCTCCGAGCACGGAAGCCACTTTTGCGAGACGTTGGACCCTCTAACTCCTCTCAAGTAATTTTACTTGGAATGTGGATTTAGTGTCTTGTAGACGTGTTGCCCTTCAGTGATTCACGCTAATATCTAAGAAAATGGTCGACGTACTTTGAAGAAAATTGTAATAAACTGTTTTGGAATGTCTGCAGACCTCTGAACAAAAACTAATCTTCGCAGCGCTCCGCGCTGCGCTCGATAACTGAACCAATTCAGGCAATTACATTGGCTGCTCAACTTGGTCAACTACGTACGTGACTAGGCAGTTTGAGATTGTCCGCAATTGTATTTTTTGTGGAAAAAAAGAATTCCAGCTTTGGTCATTGTCCGACATTTGATTGTTTTGTGATAGATGTTCATACACAATTATGCGTTAAATAATAAACTAGAGTTTTATGTTTCGAAATGAATGATTTTTCTGTGTTTTATTAAGCTTAGTAGAAAAAACCCTACCATGAAATGATCATTTCTTTGTAAGCAAAAGAATACATAAATCGGGAGGAACTTTATTGAATTTAGACAGCGAGTGGTGAAGTGGTTTGCGCTTGGCTGTGGTTTCACAGAGTTAGGGAGCAGATAAACACCGTATACTGGAGGATACGCATATTGGGATGAAAACAGCGGAACGGCCCTTGCAAATGAAATAACAGAACTATGATAGTGATAAATTACTTACGTCGGTCCATCTCGAGTCCGAATTCTTTTTGTAACTCGACTTTAGTTCACGCACATCTCAGTTATATCCCTCTTTCTCTTCTTCGTAATCGTTCTGAGCAGAATCAATAGCGTCAATTTTGTACGTGTGGTCAACTACAAAAGCGAGAGCAAGCATTCAAATGTTGGAAAAATACTGTTTGGTTGGTCTGTTTGACTGGTGGTCTAGGCTGTTTGCTTCGGAGAAAGTTTCACACGTTTGGTTATACATTTTTTCTATATCCTTGTAAACACTATTTCCTTGTTGGTTTCTCATACCTGTGATCGTTGTAGAGCAGTATATAAGCGCGACTATACAAATATTCTGTGATTTATCGAGCCGAGTCTTGCTAACTATGTCATATTCCCTGTGAGTTTTCTAACTTCTAGTTGACACAACTTTTAATCATCCTATTAATTACTTAGAACGACACTTCATCTGTTTCTCACCCCACTCATATTACAATGGCTAATATAACGGTAAAAGTTGTTCCAATTGATCCCATACTTTAACAGTACATACATGACAGAAAATAATTGCGAGCGCCCCCGTACGATTTTTGAGTTAAAGGGGGGCAGAATCGAATACTTAAAGAATCCGTTCCGCTTTAATTTTGACCTTTGAGTTAACAATCTGACCCTATGACAAATTGAAAACCATTGACAGAAATATATACTTTCATATCCCTATCTTGCTTCGTTTTCTCAGAAAAGCGGCTTACGTAATGACACCGATGGGGGAGTTGCGTACGGGGTATGCTCAACATAGCGTATAGAAGTGCAAAAATGATTTTAAATTACTCTATCACATGCGACTACACAATTGGAGACTAAAAAATCAAAATAAATCTGGATGTGAATGAACCAAGTCAAATTACGTCACAGTGAAAATGTTCATGTCCCATTCTTTATTGCTTGACGTTATGCAATCTTTACAAATTTTCAATCAGAAAGTTTTTTCATGGTTAATGGGAAGGCATTAAGAAACTTTTTTGAGCTTTTTAAATTTTTCGTGGAACTCAAATTAGAGAGGAACGGTTTTTTTAAATGAAGCGACAGCCTAAGAGAAACTGATCCATACCCTTTTTATGTTAATCAGAGGCTTTTGAAATCTATAAACCACTACATCTGACTACCGACTGTCTTCAACTTGACGTTAACTAAAAGTCGATTTATCGATTTATCGATCGGCAGTGAGTGTTTGAAAATTTCGAAAATCAGTGTACATTTTTCTGCCTGAGAGACTCAACTTTGTTACGGAATGTAGGTCATGACGAAAAAACTTGATCTACCGAGAAAAAATCAACAATATTGATTTATTGATTTTGTACGTAATAAAACATGAAAATGAAAAAAAATGCGAATTTCAGCTCGCCCAACAGGCATGGGATACCCTACAACATTTTAACGTTTTTGAGAGATATCATTTCTTTGTTTTTGCGTTTAAAGTTTTTTATGAGCATTTGTAGTTTCGAAAATAATGCAGTATTTTCTTAAAATCAGTGTGATGAATTTCTCTCTACTTACCAATAATATGGAAAAACTTCAGAAGTATTACGCTTACTTTTCAAGAAATATTGATTTTCAGTGCTTTCAAAGTTTCAAAAATGGTTGGATTCAGATGTTTTTCATAACAGCAAATAAGATAAACAATTGATGACAAACCTCGCAAGAGGATTGGAGAAATGTTCATTAGTTGTTGAGTTATACCATGTCAAAGTTTACTCCAAAATCTATGACGTCACAAGTGATGACGTCACAGACCAAAAATTTTCTCACGGTTCTTCTGACTTTCTAAATGATAAGAATCGACTGAATTCTTAATGGAACAGGCACTAGGAACTATCTAACATCCTGCCAGAACCTTAGAGGTCAAAGGTCAATTATCGACTTTTGACTGAAAACTGATAAAACACCTTGAGAAATCAAGTTGAAAGAGTATCAAACAATACTAAAGGATGGGGGTCTGGGGGGCACCCCCAGCTAGCGGGGCGCGCGGCGGGAGCCGCGCGACCCACTAGTCTCACATATTAAGAGTTGACTAGACGCGTCGAATTCATACTGTAGAAGTTGGTCAACGTCTGAAACAGAGTGTATTCTCTCCTTGTAGCAGCGTTCCTAGTTCAATTTCCATCACTCTAAACTACATATTTATCAAACTACAGATCTGAACAATTGAACGATACAACAATATACTGGCAATAGTGGCAATTGTTCTCTAGTAGATCATTCAGAACGAAATACATTAACTGAAAACGTACTAATAGAACACGATTGAATACAGATCCATAAAAACGACATCTAGTAATGAGGTAGTACACACCTTCCGAAGTAAACCATAATGAGTTAAACAAATATCAATGAAAACGTTTGGGGAATTTATTTAGAACTAGTAATTTCTATTTCTATACTAGAGGCTCGGCATGGATCGTCTTTGAGAGAAAATACTGGCGAGTGGAGTATAGCAGAACGCAGAAGAGAAGCAACATTGAGAACGGAACCACCACTAACAACACGCTTCGTACTGTTTCCTGAAATATGAAGGGGTTGTAGTTTGGTCGAGAAACCGATGAGAATGTTCGTATTACGCCCAACATTGATTTGGATTAAACTACGAACCCAGAAAAGTACAAAAAGTTTTCTCCATGTTCCAGAGAGCGAGCCTTATACGAGTACACTCCTCTCTAACGATGTTTGGGTGTACGAAATCTCATAAACTCTTGTATGTTATAGAGTGAATCTAAAGACGATTAGGTGAAGTGAATTACTGACAGTAGTTGACGTTGTGTGCTCTCGAGAGAAAGGCTGCTCCTCCTCTTCGAATGAAGTTTCCTTCTGGAAGAACATACATATTTATTTGACATAGAATTTGTACATATATACACATTCAGTAACTGAATGTTTTCTTGATAGTCCGCTAGCAAAGTGGATAGCGCTCGCGCCTGTCAGATTTTCCTAGCTGGTTGGAATCCATCAGACCGTCTTGGGTCTAGCCCACATGTTTTACCATCGTCCGAATTGCTGAACATCATGCAGAAATACTCTTTTGAATACTGTTCGTTCATTTATTCCAAGATTTTGTTTCGTTTTTTTGCTCACAAAGTTTACAACAACAAAAAACCACCTTATGCATATCGATCGTTCGAAATTCCACTGGAATTACTTCCGGCTTGCATTTCTTGCCGTTCTCAACAAAGTTCGGCCACAACCTGAAAAAATGTGATATTATTGGTAAAACTGTTGCCTAGGCAGTGGTGTGATGTTCGTTTAGGGCTATAATCTACGAATTCTGACCGAAAAGGAACGGAATAAAACTACAAACACAGCGGCATAGGGCAACCTTTGACATATATAGGATTTGTCAAACCGTTGTGGACACCGTACCTTCGATTTTGTATGGGACGGGGTTTGGCGAGCGGCCAGTTCGTTTGCGTATCATTGATCTACACACTCTCTCAACTGCTGGCACATAATCAACGACCGCTCGCCCCGCATCCTCAGACAATTCCCAGCCAATTGGCCAGCCACTTTTGTAGCGGCCTCGACGAGAGAGTGCACAGGTCGTAGAGACGCAGATGTCTGCGGCCTCATTGACCTGCACACTGTCTCGCTTTTGTAGCTGGCCAATCGCAGAAAATTGGCGCCAATCGTTCTGAGTCGCTCAATCAATTGCACCCTCTGCTGTCTTTATGGGGTAAATGGCGACTATAATATTGTTTTGAAGAATGCGATCACTAGTGATGTTGCACTTTCTTTAGGCACGTTTGCAATTCGCAATGTGATAAACTTTGCACATCTCAGACATTCTAACATGTTTTCGAAATTAATAACTCAAGGACTTGAGCTCTAGTAATTCAATAACATTCACATGTTGTTTTTCCAATGTAGCACCACGCTTCTTTTTGCTGGTTTTTGTTACGAAAAATGTGCTTACGTTCTGCATAACCTGTGGCGCGATGCTCGGAGTCCTTCACACGATTTGACGCACTCAACATAGTCGAAGTTCACAAAGTCATACTGCTTCTTTGGACCCCATTTGGCTATCTGGAAATTGGCTCTCTGGAAACAGGTCACTTGAATAGTCACGTAAGGTTAGCAAAAAAAGAGTTCTGCTGTGTTCAACATGTTTCACGTGACTGTGCAATTGACTCACAGTGTACTTATTAGTGACACAACATAATTCGATGTCCAATGTTTCAAAGAGAATGAACGAACTTGAGTTGCAGTTTGGTCATAATAAACTGCGAATCAAAATTCAAACACAGCAGAACTAAATGACAGTTTTTGAATTCAAACATGTCTGCGTTTGTCCGACCTCTCACTCGCACAATTGTTTCTTGAAGTTAGTTGGCTACACCAAAACATCGTTCGAACACACGAACAGAGTACGATTCATCAAAAAACGAAACTGACCAGTTTCGCGAGAATTCGTTGTTTATCCTCAGTTTTCGGCGGTGCTTGACTGGTGATCTGAAGTTGTGGTGCTCTTACATCATAATTCCAAATGGAAATCAATATATCAGGCTCAAGATCAAGAAGACTAGGAAGAGCCGTTTGAACCGTTCGGCTTGGTATCTAACCTTACGTGACTATTCAAGTGACCTGTTTCCAGAGAGCCAATTTCCAGATAGCCAAATGGGGTCCAAAGAAGCAGTATGACTTTGTGAACTTCGACTATGTTGAGTGCGTCAAATCGTGTGAAGGACTCCGAACATCGCGCCACAGGTTATGCAGGACGTAAGCACATTTTTCGTAACAAAAACCAGCAAAAAGAAGCGTGGTGCTACATTGGAAAAACAACATGTGAATGTTATTGAATTACTAGAGCTCAAGTCCTTGAGTTATTAATTTCGAAAACATGTTCGAATGTCTGAAATGTGCAGAGTTTATCACATTGCAAATTGCAAACGTGCCTAAAGAAAGTGCAACATCACTAGTGATCGCATTCTTCAAAACAATACTATATTATGTCAAAGGTTGCCCTATGCCGCTGTGTTTGTAGTTTTATTCCGTTCCTTTTCGGTCAGAATTCGTAGATTATAGCCCTAAACGAACATTACACCACTGCCTAGGCAACAGTTTTACCAATAATATCACATTTTTTCAGGTTGTGGCCGAACTTTGTTGAGAACGGCAAGAAATGCAAGCCGGAAGTAATTCCAGTGGAATTTCGAACGATCGATATGCATAAGGTGGTTTTTTGTTGTTGTAAACTTTGTGAGCAAAAAAACGAAACAAAATCTTGGAATAAATGAACGAACAGTATTCAAAAGAGTATTTCTGCATGATGTTCAGCAATTCGGACGATGGTAAAACATGTGGGCTAGACCCAAGACGGTCTGATGGATTCCAACCAGCTAGGAAAATCTGACAGGCGCGAGCGCTATCCACTCTGCTAGCGGACTATCAAGAAAACATTCAGCTACTGAATGTGTATACATGTACAAATTCTATGTCAAAAAAATATGTATGTTCTTCCAGAAGGAAACTTCATTCGAAGAGGAGGAGCAGCCTTTCTCTCGAGAGCACACAACGTCAACTACTGTCTGTAATTCACTTCACCTAATCGTTTTTAGCATCACTCTATAACATACAAGAGTTTATGAAATTTCGTACACCCAAACATCGTTAGAAAGGAGTGTACCCGTATAAGGCTGGCTCTTTGGAACATGGAGAAAACTTTTTGTACTTTTCTGGGTTCGTAGTTTAATCCAAATCAATGTTGGGCGTAATACGAACATTCTAATCGGTTTCTCGACCAAACTACAACCCCTTCATATTTCAGGAGACAGTACGAAGCGTGTTGTTAGTGGTGGTTCCGTTCTCAATGTTGCTTCTCTTCGGCGTTCTGCTATACTCCACTCGCCAGTATTTTCTCTCAAAGACGATCCATGCCGAGCCTCTAGTATAGAAATAGAAATTACTAGTTCTAAATAAATTCCCCAAACGTTTTCACTGATATTTGTTTAACTCATTATGGTTTACTTCGGAAGGTATGTACTACCTCATTACTAGATGTCGTTTTTATGGATCTGTATTTAATCGTGTTCTATTAGTACGTTTTCAGTTAATGTATTTTGCTCTGAATGATCTACTAGAGAACAATTGCCACTATTGCCAGTATATTGTTGTATCGTTCAATTGTTCAGATCTGTAGTTTGGTAAATATGTAGTTTAGAGTGTTAGAAATTGAACTAGGAACGCTGCTACAAGGAGAGAATACACTTTGTTTCACACGTTGACCAACTTCTACAGTATGAATTCGACGCGTCTAGTCAACTCTTAGTATGTGAGACTAGTGGGTCGCGCGGATCTCGCCGCTTGCCCCGCTAGCTGGGGGTGCCCCCCAGACCCCCCTCGTTTAGTATTGTTTGATACTCTTTCAACTTGATTTCTCAAGTTGTTTTATCAGTTTTCAGTCAAAAGTCGATAATTGACCTTTGACCTCTAAGGTTCTGGCAAGATGTTAGATAGTTCCTAGTGCCTGTTCCATTAGGAATTCAGTCGATTCTTATCATTTAGAAAGTCAGAAGAACCGTGAGAAAATTTTTGGTCTGTGACATCATTACTTGTGAAGTCATAGATTTTGGAGTAAACTTTGACATGGTATAACTCAAGAACCAATGAACATTTCTCCAATCCTCTTGCGAGGTTTGTCATCAATTGTTTATCTTATTTGCTGTTATGAAAAGCATCTGAATCCAACTATTTTTGAAATTTTGAAAGCACTGAAAATCAATATTTCGTGAAAAGTAAGCGTAATACTTCTGAAGTTTTCCCATATTATTGCTCCCTGTAGCAACTTTATATTAACTTGGTAAGTAGAGAGAAATTCATCACACTGATTTTAAGAAAATACTGGCTGGGCATCGGCAGAGATGTTTCCCAGCTGCATTATGTTCGAAACTACAAATGGTCATAAAAAACTTTGAACGCAAAAACAAAAAAATGATATCTCTCAAAAACGTTAAAATGTTGTAGGGTATCCCATGCCTGTTGGGCGAGCTGAAATTCGTATTTTTTCATTTTCATGTTTTGTTACGTACAAAATCCATAAATCAATAATATTGATTTTTTCTCGGTAGATCAAGTTTTTTCGTCATGACCTACATTCCGTAACAAAGTTGAGTCTCTCAGGCAGAAAAATGTACACTGATTTTCGAAATTTTCAAACACTCACTGCCGATCGATAAATCGATAAATCGACTTTTAGTTAACGTCAAGTTGAAGACAGTCGGTAGTCAGATGTAGTGGTTTATAGATTTCAAAAGCCTCTGATTAACATAAAAAGGGTATGGATCAGTTTCTCTTAGGCTGTCGCTTCATTTAAAAAAACCGTTCCTCTCTAATTTGAGTTCCACGAAAAATTTAAAAAGCTCAAAAAAGTTTCTTAATGCCTTCCCATTAACCATGAAAAAACTTTCTGATTGAAAATTTGTAAAGATTGCATAACGTCAAGCAATAAAGAATGGGACATGAACATTTTCACTGTGACGTAATTTGACTTGGTTCATTCACATCCAGATTTATTTTGATTTTTTAGTCTCCAATTGTGTAGTCGCATGTGATAGAGTAATTTAAAATCATTTTTGCACTTCTATACGCTATTTTGAGCATACCCCGTACGCAACTCCCCCATCGGTGTCATTACGTAACCGCTTTTCTGAGAAAACGAAGCAAGATAGGGATATGAAAGTATATATTTCTGTCAATGGTTTTCAATTTGTCATAGGGTCAGATTGTTAACTCAAAGGTCAAAATTAAAGCGGGACGGATTCTTTAAGTATTCGATTCTGCCCCCCTTTAACTCAAAAATCGTACGGGGGCGCTCGCAATTATTTTCTGTCATGTATGTACTGTTAAAGTATGGGATTAATTGGAACAACTTTTACCGTTATATTAGCCATTGTAATATGAGTGGGGTGAGAAACAGATGAAGTGTCGTTCTAAGTAATTAATAGGATGATTAAAAGTTGTGTCAACTAGAAGTTAGAAAACTCACAGTGAATATGACATAGTTTGCAAGACTCGGCTCGATAAATCACAGAATATTTGTATAGTCGCGCTTATATACTGCTTTACAACGATCACAGGTATGAGAAACCAACAAGGAAATAGTGTTTACAAGGATATACAAGAAATGTATAACCAAGCGTGTGAAACTTTCTACTTAGCAAACAGCCTAGACCACCAGTCAAACCAGTCACAAATCAAAAAGACAAACCAAACTTTGCTTGAGAGCTTTTGAAGAATGACAATCATGTGCTCCAATCTCAACGCTTCAGTCCTTTAAACTGCAATACATTTTTCAATTGCAGTTTAAAGGACTGACGGTCCGACACAGCACAATTCCGAACAACATCTGAAAGGCAACGGGATCATACTACAAACACAGCGGGGTGGGGCAACATTGACCGTATTGGAAGGAGCGAGCCATAGTGTTTATGGGAGGTGCCAAATTTATAGATTTTTATCTCTCGCCGGAATCGAACCTGCGAGCAAAAGATTCGTAGCAGGGCGCTAAACACTACGATATTAGAGCACATAACCGCATAGCCTTGCAAGACATGTGTGCGTACACAGCGGAAAGTGAGATATACAGTAACCTCCCTCCCTTCCGCTGGCGACGACTATAAATACCCTACACTGGAGGATACGCATATTGGGAGGAAAACAGCGGAATACGGCCGTTGCAATGAAATAACAGAACTATGATAGTGATAAATTACTTACGTCGGTCCATCTCGAGTCCGAATTCTTTTTGTAACTCGACTTTAGTTCACCCACATCTCTGTTATATCCCTCTTTCTCTTCTTTGTAATCGTTCTGAGCAGAACCAATAGCGTCAATTTTGTACGATTGGTCAACTAAAAAAGCGAGAGCAAGCATTCAAATGTTGGAAAAATACTGTTTGGTTTGTCTTTTTGATTTGTGACTGGTTTGACTGGTGGTCTAGGCTGTTTGCTTCGGAGAAAGTTTCACACGTTTGGTTATACATTTTTTATATATCCTTGTAAACACGATTTCCTTGCTGGTTTCTCATACCTGTGATCGTTGTAGAGCAGTATATAAGCGCGATTATACAAATATTCTGTGATTTATCGAGCCGAGTCTTGCTAACTATGTCATATTCTCTCGTGAGTTTTACCTAACTTCTAGTTGACACAACTTTTAATCATCCTATTAATTACTTAGAACGACACTTCATCTGTTTCTCACCCCACTCATATTACAATGGCTAATATAACGGTAAAAGTTGTTCCGATTAACCCCATACTTTAACAGTACATACATGACAGAAAATAATTGCGAGCGCCCCCGTACGATTTTTGAGTTAAAGGGGGGGGGGGGGGGCAGAATCGAATACTTAAAGAATCCGTCCCGCTTTAATTTTGACCTTTGAGTTAACAATCTGACCCTATGACAAATTGAAAACCATTGACAGAAATATATACTTTCATATCCCTATCTTGCTTCGTTTTCTCAGAAAAGCGGCTTACGTAATGACACCGATAGGGGAGTTGCGTACGGGTATGCTCAAAATAGCGTATAGAAGTGCAAAAATGATTTTAAATTACTCTATCACATGCGACTACACAATTGGAGACTAAAAAATCAAAATAAATCTGGATGTGAATGAACCAAGTCAAATTACGTCACAGTGAAAATGTTCATGCCCCATTCTTTATTGCTTGACGTTATGCAATCTTTACATATTTTCAATCAGAAAGTTTTTTCATGGTTAATGGAAAGGCATTAAGAAACTTTTTTGAGCTTTTTAAATTTTTCGTGGAACTCAAATTAGAGAGGAACGGTTTCTTTAAATGAAGCGACATCCTAAGAGAAACTGATCCATACCCTTTTTATGTTACTCAGAGGCTTTTGAAATCTATAAACCACTACATCTGACTACCGACTGTCTTCAACTTGACGTTAACTAAAAGTCGATTTATCGATTTATCGATCGGCAGTGAGTGTTTGAAAATTTCGAAAATCAGTGTACATTTTCTGCCTGAGAGACTCAACTTTGTTACGGAATGTAGGTCATGACGAAAAAACTTGATCTACCGAGAAAAAATCAATATTATTTATTTATTGATTTTGTACGTAATAAAACATGAAAATGAAAAAAATGCGAATTTCAGCTCGCCAACAGGCATGGAATACCCTACAACATTTTAACGTTTTTGAGAGATATCATTTTTTTTGTTTTTGCGTTCAAAGTTTTTTTATGACCATTAGTAGTTTCGAACATAAAGCAGTATTTTCTTAAAATCAGTGTGATAAATTTCTCTCTACTTACCAAGCTGATATGAAGTTGCTATAGGGAGCAATAATATGGAAACACTTCAGAAGTATTACGCTTACTTTTCAAGAAATATTGATTTTCAGTGCTTTCAAAATTTCAAAAATGGTTGGATTCAGATGCTTTATAACAGCAAATAAGATAAACAATTGATGACAAACCTCGCAAGAGGGTCGGAGAAATGTTCATTAGTTCTTGAGTTATACCATGTCAAAGTTTACTCCAAAATCTATGACGTCACAGACTAAAAATTTTCTCACGGTTCTTCTGACTTTCTAAATGATAAGAATCGACTGAATTCTTAATGGAACAGGCACTAGGAACTATCTAACATCCTGCCAGAACCTTAGAGGTAAAGGTCAATTATCGACTTTTGACTGAAAACTGATAAAACAACTTGAGAAATCAAGTTGAAAGAGTATCAAATAATACTAAACGAGGGGGGTCTGGGGGGCACCCCCAGCTAGCGGGGCGCGCGGCGGGAGCCGCGCGACCCACTAGTCTCACATACTAAGAGTTGACTAGACGCGTCGAATTCATACTGTAGAAGTTGGTCAACGTGTGAAACAAAGTGTATTCTCTCCTTGTAGCAGCGTTCCTAGTTCAATTTCCAACACTCTAAACTACATCTTTATCAAACTACAGATCTGAACAATTGAACGATACAAAAATATACTGGCAATAGTGGCAATTGTTCTCTAGTAGATCATTCAGAATGAAATACATTAACTGAAAACGTACTAATAGAACACGATTGAATACAGATCCATAAAAACGACATCTAGTAATGAGGTGATACACACCTTCCAAAGTAAACCATAATGAGTTAAACAAATATCAGTGAAAACGTTTGGGGAATTTATTTAGAACTAGTAATTTCTATTTCTATACTAGAGGCTCGGCATGGATCGTCTTTGAGAGAAAATACTGGCGAGTGGAGTATAGCAGAACGCAGAAGAGAAGCAACATTGAGAACGGAACCACCACTAACAACACGCTTCGTACTGTCTCCTGAAATATGAAGGGGTTGTAGTTTGGTCGAGAAACCGATTAGAATGTTCGTATTACGCCCAACATTGATTTGGATTAAACTACGAACCCAGAAAAGTACAAAAAGTTTTCTCCATGTTCCAAAGAGCGAGCCTTATACGGGTACACTCCTTTCTAACGATGTTTGGGTGTACGAAATCTCATAAACTCTTGTATGTTATAGAGTGAATCTAAAGACGATTAGGTGAAGTGAATTACTGACAGTAGTTGACGTTGTGTGCTCTCGAGAGAAAGGCTGCTCCTCCTCTTCGAATGAAGTTTCCTTCTGGAAGAACATACATATAAGACGGGTCCAACTAAATTTTTTCAAAATTTCCGTTTTTTTACCAAAATGTTGTCAACGGAGTGGGTGTGACACGTAAACCATTATCTTTTCAAAGTTGCTGTTGTATCTGAGAAATATTAGAGCCAACCCAAATGACAAGCGCCAACATGGATATTGATGTCTGCCAAGTGATAATATCACTTCTCAACACTTGGCAAGTGATATTATCACTGCTCAACACTGACAATTGCCAGGAACGATCCTCTTTCTTGACACGTGTCAACTAGGTTTTGCCTCATGCGGGAATCGAACCTGACCCCGCCACACCAAAAGCGAGACGCTTACCACTACACTAAGCGGGCTACATTCTAGAGCGCGAACAGTTCGTACACACACCGGGGCGGGCATATTCATAACGGGATGAGAATAGATTATCGAATTATGGGTGCGAATCTTTGACAGAAAACACGAGAAGCGGAAAAGGGAATACAGTAAACACTTAAACCTGCGATGTTGGGCGAAAAGCTGCTACTGGCTTTTAACTAGCTGAAATGTTTTTTTGGTATGTCCAGCTTTTAAATTCACGTTTTATATTTATGAAAATTGGTTTTATTCAGATAAACTAATCCCTTTTAATACACTCATGTGTGGCAACCTTAATCTGAACAATTGCGGCGGGGTTATATATAGCGCGGTCCGTTCTTTTCAAATGCAGGTGCTCCCTTAGTGTAGTGGTAGTGCGCTTGCTTTTGGCCCAACGGCCAAGGGTTCGAATCCTCTCAACGGTTTGGCACGTGTCAAAATGAATCAGTGCAAATGGCAAATGGTAAAGATGATCCCTTTGGGTGACAAGTGACAAGCGAACTCCGTTCACTTCGCATTTGCCAAAAGAATCTGAATCTCATTGTCAAAGGCCAACATCGCGTTGACAAGAAACCTAAAATTGTGTCATTTCGACCGCAAGGCGCAAGAAAAAGTTCCCGTTCTCAGATTGACAGAATTCCGTGAATTACTTTGAATTTTGAAATTTTTTAGTTGGAACCGTCTTATATTTATTTGACATAGAATTTGTACATATATACACATTCAGTAACTGAACTGAATTCAGTAGCTTTCTTGATAGTCCGCTAGCAGAGTGGATAGCGCTCGCGCCTGTCAGATTTTCCTAGCTGGTTGGAATCCATCAGGCCGTCTTGGGTCTAGCCCACATGTTTTACCATCGTCCGAATTGCTGAACATCATGCAGAAATACTCTTTTGAATACTGTTCGTTTATTTATTCCAAGATTTTGTTTCGTTCTTCTGCTCACAAACTTTACAACAACAAAAAACCACCTTATGCATATCGATCGTTCGAAATTTCACTGGAATTACTTCCGGCTTGCATTTCTTGCCGTTCTCAACAAAGTTCGGCCACAACCTGAAAAAATGTGATATTATTGGTAAGACTGTTGCCTAGGCAGTGGTGTAATGTTCGTTTAGGGCTATAATCTACGAATTCTGACCGAAAAGGAACGGAATCAAACTACAAACACAGCGGCATAGGCAACCATTGACATATATAGGATTTGTCAAACCGTTGTGGACACCGTACCTTCGATTTTGTATGGGACGGGGTTTGGCGAGCGGCCAGTTTGTCTGCGTATCATTGATCTACACACTCTCTCAACTGCTGGCACATAATCAACGACCGCTCGCCCCGCATCGCTCAATCAATTGAACCCTCTGCTGTCTTTATGGGGTAAATGGCGACTATAGTATTGTTTTGAAGATGGCGATCACTAGTGATGTTGCACTTTCTTTAGGCACGTTTGCAATTTGCAATGTGATAAACTTTGCACATCTCAGACATTCTAACATATTTTCGAAATTAATAACTCAAGGACTTGAGCTCTAGTAATTCAATAACATTTACATGTTGTTTTTCCAATGTAGCACCACGCTTCTTTTTGCTGGTTTTTGTTACGAAAAATGTGCTTACGTTCTGCATAACCTGTGGCGCGATGCTCGGAGTCCTTCACACGATTTGACGCACTCAGCATAGTCGAAGTTCACAAAGTCATACTGCTTCTTTGGACCCCATTTGGCTATCTGGAAATTGGCTCTCTGGAAACGGGTAAATTGAATAGTCACGTAAGGTTAGCATTCTAACGATGCATCGTGCACTTTGTCATGGCACTTTTCTGAGTTCTGCTGTGTTCAACATGTTTCATGTGACTGTGCGATTGACTCACAGTGTACTTATTAGTGACACAACATAATTCAATGTCCAATGTTTCAAAGAGAATGAACGAATTTGAGTTGCAGTTTAGTCATAATAAACTGCGAATCAGAATTCAAACACAGCAGAACTAAATGACAGTTTTTGAATTCAAACATGTCTGCGTTTGTCCGACCTCTCATTCGCACAGCTGTTTCTTGAAGTTAGTTGGCTACACCAAAACATCGTTCGAACACACGAACAGAGTACGATTCATCAAAAAACGAAACTGACCAGTTTCGCGAGAATTCGTTGTTCTTCCTCAGTTTTCGGCGGTGCTTGACTGGTGATCTGAAGTTGTGGTGCTCTTATAGTCTGTTTCACGCACTTATAACCCTCTACAGTAATCTGCGCAAACTTCCAGGCTCTTTTTAGGTAGTTTGATGTTTTTAGAGTGACTTAAAACTTTGCTATTGTGTTTTCTACCTTCACTCCTACAAACTCTGAAAGTTTGAGATCAAATTAATAATTTATTCATTAGAAATAGCCTTCTAAATGTTTTACAGATTACTGTAGAAGGACATTGATTGGTGAAACGAACTATACAGCATAATTCAAGATGGAAATCAATATATCAGGCTCAAGATCAAGAAGACTAGGAAGAGCCGTTTGAACCGTTCGGCTTGGTATCCGGCTGAATTATTCATCTCAAATAAAAACCTAAGTCGAACCGTTTTTTGTTTCTCGGACCAAGAAGATTATAGTTCACACCATTCCTACTGAGACTCCTACAGTAACCTTACAAACTTTCCGAATGCTGTTGTGAAGCTGACAATAAAGCTCATGGAAAATGCTCTCGTATATTTACTCTACCTGAGAAGCAGAATGAGGTACGAAAATCCTCAACTTCTCAGACCAAAAGTAAGTGAGCGAAACGACTTGGAAGTTTTGAAATCCTACTGTAAGGGGTCTCAGTCGGAATGGAAAAGACTATACCTGTATTTTGTTATAGTAAAAGACAGTATTATCGAAAATATGTACTGCCTTTCACAGTGAGCAAGGTTCATCAAGAATATCTAGCCACAAAGTTTTGCGAACAAGCCAACATCATGATGAGACATTCTCACGGAAGAACCTTCAAACACTCTGAGCATCAACGAAATCTTCTATAAACCTCCTAAAAACCAACCTCAGATGACTGGTTCTCCGTTGATCCACCTACATTATCTATGCCCTTCTGTGGGTGAGCCTCAGAAGGCATATCTACCGTAGGGACTACTGTATCGATTCGAGAGTAGATCATAACCAGAAGAAGAAGCGGAGCGGTGTTCGTCATTGGCAGCTGATATCAAGTGGCAGACTGTCCCCATCTCACGCTAATACTCGACGTGTAAAGTGACGCGGGAAGATAAGTTGCGAACTTTGCGCTTCACGTGTTTTTGCCTATAACCGTTTAGTCTAGACGATGGGCGTGGGAATATTTCGGTGAGCTTTGTTGGGTTAAAGGGGGCAGATTGAAACCGATTGCGGTGCTCTCGTCTACAGTAACAATTGTCATTATACTATTATAGTCGTCGCCAACGGAAAGGCGGGAGGGTACTGTATATGTCACTTTCTGCTGTGTACGCACACATGTTTCCGATTCCAAGGCTCGCCGGGTCTGTAATCTAATAGCTCAGTGGTGATCGCCCTGCTACGAAACTTTATCTCGCAGGTTCGATTCTGACGACAGGCATATATTTAATTCGCATAGCGTTTGAAAAAGGAGGATGCAATTTCGTGTTTGCTAAGGCCGTAATCGAAAACGTATTGTAACGAGTGTGACGTTCAGCTAACGGCGCGCAAGTATCAATCATGTGGTACCAAAATACGCGGTAACCACAAAATACGCGAAGGGATCAGGTCTTTTTAATCTCTCCTTCCATATGACCATTTCTTTCTGCCCACCTTTAATACTACAATTTTCTTGAACTGTTTTTCTCACACATTCTATAGTCATGTGGACATCATAGTATCCACTTTGTAAACGGCGCAGTGAATAAGATGTCAATCTTAAAATGACACAACAATCTTACCAAATGAAAAGTAGCGATGAACTAAATATACTGCTAAAACCTGGCACTTCACCACAACAACCTTCAAATCAATAATCTTTATTGAAAATAAATTCAGTTTGATCCAGATAATACGCGTAAATGAGGTCATATTCAACCCTACAAAACAAAAAAGTTAACAATATTGGCAAGGCCTTTCAAAAATAGAAAAAAACGTGCGGTTAAAGTAGGACGGTTATGTGGACCAAACCCGTGCCAACAGTCCTTTAAACTGTAATTGGAAAATGGATTGCAGTTTAAAGGACTGAATCGTTGCGATTGGACCACATAATCGTCCTTTTTTAAATGGAAAAGAACATAAATGATATTATCAGAGACAAAAACACTTCAATGAAAAATGAAAATGTCAGTCGATTAGACGTGTTCGAGCATCATCTCACAAACAAATATCGTCAATAGCGAACGACCGGAAATCATCTTGAATTGTTAAGGAAAACGTCAATTTTGTTGAGATAGAGAGATCACTGCGGGTATGATAATAATTCACGTTAGTTTTCACGCACATCTCGGGGAGAGTTTGCGGTCATCATTATTCAGTCCAATATCTAACTTCTAACAGATAACTTACATCTGAAGGGCAGTCAGCATTCAAGGAACGCACTTCGAACGAAACGAGTTGACGTTATCTAATAAATATTGAATATCTAATCAGAGAAGCGATAGCAGGAATGCTAGTCTCAATTTAATAGTTGTGAATTTATGGAAAACTAGTTCCCTGTTGCTGTTCTAATTTAAAGGTTTCATTGTTTCAGTGCTATTTTCTCCTCAGTTTGGGTTATGTTCTTTGTCGACAGAACCTTCGCTATTACAACAGCGTGAGTTATTGTAGCGGCCTCGGTTAGAGAGTGTGTGGGTCAGCGAGACGCAGACTGTCTCAGCCTGTCTGCCGCCTCATTGACCTGCATGCTCTCTTGCTTTTGTAGCTGGCCAATCGCAGAAAGATGGCTCTAATAGTTCTTAGGAGTTTCCACTTAGCATTTGGCAGCGATCCAATGAGTATTTTCGGCGGTTTTTCATCATAGTAGAGATTTGCGAACAAACACCTTCATCCAATGAACGTATCAAAACACAACTAATGGTGAGAAACTCTCAGAAATCGCTTTGTTCTCAGAAACTTTCATAGGTTTCCAGCAAATCAAACTGCTGTCTTCAAAAATGGGATCTTTCCAGCTGCGACGTTGAATTTGAAAAGAAGTGTCCGCAGTACAAGGAACACCTATTAAACGAAAATAGCACAAAATTGGAAATAAGGACTACTGTCGGTAAATTAGTTGCACAAAAACCTCATAGTCGTGAACGAATCTGTCAGTAGAATACCAGATTCATTCGAACGCAAGACAAATATAGTCCGTTTCACCCATCGATAGAAGTCACTCATCTGACAAAGTGCACCCTACGCTCAGACAATTTCCTGGCGGCGTAGCGATCCCCACAAAATCTCATGAGATCCCCTCATGAGCTATTAGCACGAGTTTCTCATGAGATTCTATTGATTGCTATGCTACAACACTAAAAGTTCACGAGTAGCTCATGAGATATTTCATGAGAAACTCATATGAACTTCTCATGAGGTTGGACGGTTTGCTACGCCATCAGCCAATTGGCCAGCCACTTTTGTAGCGGCTTCGACGAGCGAGTACGTAGGTCAGAGAGACGCAGATGTCCGCGGCCTCATTGACCTTCGCACTCTCCAGCTTTTGTAGCAATCGAGGAAACAAGGCACAAATCATTCGACACTTCTAAATAGTGAACATGATCTCTCTGCTTTCGGACAAATCAAAGAGGCAGCCAAATGTAATTTTGAGATACCGGAATGTGATAACAAACACGAGAAGGAGCGATTGAAGAAAGCTGTGCGTGAACTAATGTCGAATTCCAAAAAGGATTTTGGCTCCAGATGGACCTCGTGAGTAATTTATCACTATCGGAGTTCTGCTATTTTCATTTCGTTTGCAACTTCGGGGAGTACTCCGCTGTTTTTATCCTAACCTTCTTATCCGTCAGTATACAGAATTTATCTGCTCCCTAACTTTTCGCCGTGATACAAGTTTGGCGCAAAAAAGGCACAGATGGGGATGGAGGAAATAAATGTATTCTTATGATGGAATAATTAGCCCATGGGGAGAAAATGACGAATATTTCCCGGGCTATATTCTAAAAGGTATATACATGAAATGAACTACGTCATAAACTGGGAGAGCCTTGATCGAAAGTGTGAGAGAGTTAAACTAAGTATGTCATAACTCTCGTACTCATACAATGCACAGCCAATTGACTATGCACCAAAAAGATACCGCGGCGAGCTGGGATCGAACTCAGAGTACGTAAGCTAGAAGATCCCGGCACCTTCATCCCATCCTGCGCCTCCTCAAATATACGCTATTTCTCTGTTCTTACATCCCGCCGGGATTGGGGTTGTTGACAAAAACTCGAAACTCGAAAAACTCGAAAAACTCGAAAATTTCAAAACTATAAAAACTCGAAACTCGAAAAACTCGACCTTTCTGTAACGCGAAAAAATCGAAACTCGAAAAACTCGAATTTTCTAAACAAACAATTCGAAACTCGAAAAACTCGAATTTTTTGAACTCGAAACTCAAAAAACTCGAAATTTTCAACGAAAAACTCGAAAAAGTCGAAACTCGAAAAACTCGAAAAGTTCAGAACTCGAAAAACTCGAAACTCGAAAAACTCGATTAACAACCCTAGCCGGGATGTTATAGACAAGAAACAGTGAGGCAGAGCGAGAGACGCAGGATGGGAGGCAGATTCCGGGATCTTCTACCTTACTTACTCAGGTCTGTGAGGCGACAGCCACGCGCAAACCACTTGCCCACTCGTCGTCAAAATCGCATGATTGAAACTAATGGTAATATGGATTCGATAACTGTCAGCAACAAGGAATGCTCAGATCTGGATACTGATGCGGTAACCGATTCTGAAGTCCCAACTGATTCGAATCTATCGACATTTTTCTACCCGCTCTGGCGGCTTCCGATGATTCTGCTGACATTATATTAGAATCAATAAAGTTCCTACCGATTTATGTATTCTTCTGTTCATAAAGAAATGATCATTTCGGGCTAAAGTTCGTGTTCTACTAAGCATGAGAAAGGACAGAAAAAACAACCATTTCCAACTTTGATTTATTATTTAACGCATGATTGTTCATGAACACATTGCATTCAAACAGTTGGAGAAACACTGAAGTTGGTATTTTTTGTTTTCACAAAAAACATACAACTGCAAACAATCGGAAACTGATATGTCACGTGGACCAAGGTTCCGAGTATATGTGATTGTCTGAATTGGTTCGGGTATACTTTTTGTTCTCAAAGTATGCTACACAATTAAACTAATTATGGAAAAACGGAGAACAGTACGAAAAACTAAAACGAAGTTTGATTGCGTACTCAACCCGAACGAAAAGCGAACCCTAATATAAGTCCCGTAGTCGACCTTTTCATTAGAAGTTCAAGACTTATTGTAATAGCCTGAATTGGTTCGGTTTCACCTTTGTCAGCCCAAACCAATAGTTTGGGGAGAGTCGGTTCTTTGGTAAAATTCACCATGAATTAGTACAGTTGAAATCTCTGGACATGTTGAACACGTGACTACGTGATCTGACGATGCAAACCTGTAAACCTAAAACTGTCTGCAAAAAGTGTTCAGAAGTTTTCACTTGTTTGCGATTCGGCGGTCTTGAACGGTTGGTTTCTTTGTTTCCCAGTAGAAGTTGCTGAACACTAATTTAGAACACTCTTTGTCTTGAAGTTTCACTGACCCAAACTGTTGGTAGTTTCATTTGTTTTTTGCAAACTTTCTCTCATGATAAATCTCTCCATTCTTACAATACGAGCTGCTAGAACAAACTTTCTAGAACATAGAACTAAGGACTTTCTTGAGACCTCAAAACATACATAAGCCATGTATTGTTTCCAATTTCTTTATGGAACCTCTTGAAACTTGTTTTTCTCTGAGTGACACAGCATTGAGGTAGTTCAGAATCGACTCAGGAAATCTGGGAAATATATCCAAATGACTATTTAGAAAACATAAATACTATACTTACAGATCCCAGTTCCGAAATGATGCTGACATCTCTCTATCTGCTCTCCATCTCCCTCTTTCTCCCCGACTGTCGAGGCCTTCTAATGACCATGACGGGCAAATTCTCCTGCAATGCCACCCACCCGGACCCCGCCAAGCAGACTGTGACCATGGAACTATTCGAGAGAGACGGCGGCTGGTGTGAGTTTTTTTAATGATAATAATCTTTAGGGCAACTATCTCAGTCGTGTGTTACTTTATTTATTCTAATACAACCAAGACAACGATCACCTACGAGTATCCGTAGGAAGTGGGATTTGTAGTTGTTGATTCTTATATTTAGAAGACATGGTAGAGTGTAATATGGAATAATAGATAGTGAATTGTAGGTTTATGTAAAGTATAATTCAAGTTACCTAGGCATTTCGAACTTTTAACAGACTACATTTTTCTAAGACAGACTGATAATGCGATGCAGAGCGAGCGGTATTCAGTTTCATTTCAACCCACGAGGGACTTCGAGTTAACCTATATATTGCATGTGTTCCAGTTGGTTTGGACAAAGACGACCTTCTCGCCAGAAAAGTCGTCAAAACATTCGAGCCATTCAAAATAGAAGCTCGGGAAACGGAAGGATTCAGTAATATGGAACTCTATATGTTGATCTACCATCGTTGTGGAAAGAAGGAAAAGGTGGGGGGTCATAATATATACTATTTACTCCATCGATAATGTTGTAACGAAGGACGAGATTGGGTGGTGTGATTCTCAGTTTTCAAACAGCTTCGCGGTTCCTAGAGCTGAAAAAGACAACCATTCACGATAAACCACACAAAATCAAAGTATCCTTAACATCAAGAAAAGAGAATGAGAAAAAGGGACAGAGAGGAAAGAGAAAAAGAAAAAGAGAGAGAGAGGGCGATCGATATACTTGTATTTGTTTCAGGATGCCTCGGGTTTGATTCGTCTGGATCTTGGCGACGTGCCGAATTCGCTCGGAAATTTCAAATCCAAGGCCAAATCCGATCTGGGGACCATTGATTTGGTCGGAAATAGCGCAAAAATCGACTTTCTCGAGAGAAGTGATCGGTACAGAGAGTGGTTTGGCAAGAAACCGAAAAATAGAACAAAGATTGGGAAGGAAAAGAAAGACGAGAGAAGAAAGAATCCGCATCCGTCCAAATGGGAATATTAGTAGATAGAATGTCACTTTTTATTTATGCATGAAAATTGAAATAAAGTTCTCTTGAATGAAACGTGTAATGAAAAACCTTAAAAGGAATTTATGTGTGAAAGATAAATATGTTGTGACAAAACCAGAATTTCCTGAAGCTATCATTCAATCATCTTACTGTGTTATTCTTGAACTTGCATTTTTTCCAGTTCTACCTACAACATTTTACACAGCCGGATTTTCCGATAACTTTGTTTTATAAACCTCAATTTTGTCGAAACCATTTTTCCCATAAAGAAACCATTTTTGAAAACTCAATCAGAATCTATTGCGAAAACCGTTCACTTTTCCGAGAAAAATCGAGTCTCAGTAGAAATTGAAAACTAGTATCTGGAAATTGAAAACTACTAGCAACATTGAGAACGGAACCACCACTAACAACACGCTTCGTACTGTCTCCTGAAATATGAAGGGGTTGTAGTTTGGTCGAGAAACCGATTAGAAAGAATGTTCGTATTACGCCCAACAATGATTTGGATTAAACTACGAACCCAGAAAAGTACAAAAAGTTTTCTCCATGTTCCAAAGAGCGAGCCTTATACGAGTACACTCCTTTCTAACGATGTTTGGGTGTACGAAATCTCATAAACTCTTGTATGTTATAGAGTGAATCTAAAAACGATTAGGTGAAGTGAATTACTGACAGTAGTTGACGTTGTGTGCTCTCGAGAGAAATGGTAGTGAGAGCACGCCACCGAATCGTGAATGTTTCCCAAACGCTCATACGTATGGAATCTTTGACTAGAAGTTGATGACAATACTTCAATGGTTATAAAATGAATGGAACGGACTATATGATACTTCAGGCATCGAGTATGTACGTGAAACACGGCTGTGTCCTCACGCTCTACGAACACGTTAACCACGGAGGTCACCGTTATGTGAAAGGCTGTGCATTCTCGAGCATCCACAGTTGGTTCAACGACAAAGCCAGCAGTGCCAAGTGTCGCTGTTGAAAGACGCATGGAAGACCCCAGTACAAGAGTGCACTACAGAAATCAAAACTGTACATTCCATCATCTCATTTCATGTTTCACTCTACTTCAAGCAGAACAGGGAAGATTGTAGGATGTTCATCGAATTCGAGTTCAAGTTTATACTATCCATTACAAATATCACGAATGCTAGAAATCTTTACTTTCTATACACTCGTTTTTTATACTAATAATGGTTCATGCTTATTATTGTCGACAATTCTTGCACAGCATCGCAGCATAATGAAACATTCGGCGAACTCTATATGTAACCGGGTGTTTTGGTAACCTGACCGGTTTTTGTTAACCTATTTTACCGGTTACCTCAGTAAGTAACCGGTTGGTAACCTGAAATGAAGAACCGTTCACCTTTTTCCTAACGCAAAATGTGATTTTTACTGTTAGTGTGTAGGTAACCGAAATTTAGTTTCAGGTTATTTACCGGTTACCTGTGAAGTAACCAAAACCAAAAACCAAGGGTTACCAAAAACCGGTAAGGTTACAAACAACTCGGTTACATATAGAATTGGCCGAAACATTCACTCTCAATCCGAAGTCTTGTCATCAACAACCGCATCTCGCACTGATGGTCTAGCCGTTGTAGTAATCGGGTAGATCTTGTTATTCTCCCACAACAGTGCGGGTGTTGTCCCGGAAATCACAATTGAATTATTAAAAAACCTAGAAAGTTGAGGGAAGTCAAAACAAAACACGGTGATTGTATGAACAAGAAAAACTAAATATGGTGTCAGGCTAATTCACGATTAATAACAGGACTCTAAAGTAATAAGATAATGAGTGAAATTAATAAAAAAAACAAATACCATGCGTTAGCTTTTATTGAAGTACTAAGTTCACATTCAGGTTCGAACGCCATGAAATTGGAGATTGAATCATTGGCATATTTAATTTTCACCTCCCCTCCACAAATGTTTCGGCCCAAAATGTTTTTAAAGTTTTTCATCTCATATTTTTCATTCTGTTCAAGAAAACTTCATTTCAGTTTTCACAGATAAATGAAAAGTGACATTCTATCTACTAATATTCTCATTTGGACGGATGAGGATTCTTTTCTCTCTCGTTTTTCTTTTCCTCTCCAATCTTGGTTCCATTTCTTTTGCCTTCATACTTTTCGTACTTATCACTCCTCTCATAGAAGTCGATTTCTGCGCTATTTCCGACCAAATCAATGGTCCCCAGATCGGATGTAACGGACCATCTCCAATTGTCGCTGAGCCAGCTCGGCACCTCGCCAAGATCCAGACGAATGAAACCCGAGGCATCCTGCATAAGATACAACTAAATAAATGGAATAATGCTAAGTTAAAGGAAGTTAACTCCTATAAAGTTAAAGCAGGACGATTATGTGGACCAATCTTGTGTCAACGGTCCTTTAAACTGCAATTGAGAAATGTATTGCAGTTTAACATAATCGTCCTCCTTTAATACATAAATGATTGAATGAACTAAAAGTAATAAACACTATCTATGATAAAATATAGTCTGTTTCACCAGTCGATGTCCTTCTATAGTAATCCATCAACGAAAAAGGCCTTTTCCGATGACCAATTCATCATTTTGGTTTTGTTCTCTGAGAGTTAGAGTGTTTTGACCAATGATGCTCTTCTCAACTCTTAAAACCACGGAGTTGAACAACTAAAAATTACACCACACAATCTCGTCTTTTTTTCACACGGTTGTCGATGGAAAAAAAGTATATTGAAACGCTCACCTTCTCTTTTTTGCCACAACGATGGTAGATCAACATATATAGTTCCATAGGGACAGTTTCCGATTCACGACCTTCTATTTTGAACGGCTCGAATGTTTTGACGACTTTTCTGGCGAGAAGGTCGTCTTTGTCCAAACCAACTGGAAAACACGCAATATATAGGTTCAATCGAACTGTTGTGGCCAGTCCTGTTGAAATCGGAAACTGCGACCGGCCAGCTTATTGGTGTTTTTTTGATCTACACATCGTGGGCTGGAAACTTCTCACCAACCGCTCGTTCTGCATAGCCTAATCGATTGAGCCCTTCGCAGTCTTTCTTGGGAAAATGAAGTACATAAAAGTAGTAGAAGAATACAGGAGAATATAGTCGCTTCAAGAAGTCACTCGCATGTCATTGGATCAATGCCATCAGTGCATTCGATAGTCCACCATGAACTCTTCTGTGGAGGAAAGCGACCAAGACGTTACAAGAAACTGCTGCTACAAAGATCTGTGATATTTGTGATGATCACCGTCTCGTAATGAAGCGAAGTGAATGAATGAATATGTAAATATGTAGCCCCCGTCTTTTCGACAAAGATTTATACAGTATATATTCGATTTGAATGACCGGTCGGAACATTGTTGGCACGCCGCCATCATATCATTGAAGGTCAATAAGTACGCCGCCACCTGCGGCTCTCTGACCGGCACACTCTCTTTATCGAGGGTGCTTCAAAAGTGGCTGGTCAATTAACTGGGAATTGTCTAAACTGGAGCCATATATCTATTGATGAACGGCCCTACCGGCATATAGATATTAAAGTCCAAAATGCCCAGGTGTATGGCAGTATATAAATCCGTCAATCGCTCATTGTTGGGCTCGATCGTATCGAACATTGTCCATCACCTACGGCTCATAAAGTTATTCTTCTCTACCTCGTGTACCTACTGTGAACTAGATCTGTACTAGTAACGCGAAACAACCGTTTGTGTCTACCCCGAAGTGGATACATAACAGTCTTTTCAATATAAGAACCAATAACTACGAACCCCACCCCTCCACGGGTACTTCTATGCAATCACTGTCTTGGTTATATCAGAATGAATGAAGGCTGAAACAGTTGCCGTTAAAGATTAAATATTATTATTAAAAAAACCGACACCAGCCGCCGTCTCTCTCGAATAGTTCCATGGTGACAGTCTGCTTGGCGGGGTCCGGGTGGGTGGCATTGCAGGAGAATCTGCCCGTCATGGTCATTAGAAGGCCCCGACAGTTGGGGAGAAAGAGGGAGAGGGAGAGGAGATAGAGAGGTGTCAGCATCATTTTGGAATTGGGACCTGTAAGTATGGTATTTATGTTTTCTAAGTAGTCATTTGGATATATTTCCCAGATTTCCTGAGTCGATTCTGAACTACCTCAATGCTGTGTCACTCAGAGAAAAGCAAGTTTCAAGAGGTTCAATAAAGAAATTGAAAACAATACATGGCTTATTTATGTTTTGTGATCTCCAGAAAGTTCTTAGTTCTATGTTTTAGAGAGTTTGCTCTAGCAACTTTTCGAGTCAGTAAAACTTTAAGACAACTAGTATACTAAAATTGCATTTTCGCGACAAGCGCGAGTTTGGCAAAACTCCAGAAAGGGCCTGACACGCAGGCAAGGCCAGTAAGGTCTCGTAGCGATTAGGTGGTACAGTATATTAGGAGAAGAGAAATATTTAGGTAGATTTTCTTAATATTTTCTTTGCATTCCGGTGTTTTTCATCGTAGAAAGTGGTGAGTTTGTTTATTTCTTCTCTAGTTTTTGTTGGTTTTACGTTTGGAGTGTTGGAGGGATTATTTTCGCTAGTCTAAGCATATTTCTCTCATCAAGGGGCCAAGGCCTACCAAATTTTAGGAAGGTAAGTTTCTTTTGTAGTATTAAACTTTTGCAGTCGGGGGGCTAAAGCCTGTCAAAGTCTTTCGCACGCTTCGAACAAGCGGTGGTGGTTTCGCGTCGAACACGCGGGTCTCAGAGGAATCGAGGATTCTAAAAGCAGTATTTGCAGGCTTCTGTGGATGTCTAGCAATCAAGAGCAGCCCGAGCAGCCAGAAAACTCGTCTTCGCCAGCCAGAAACAACTTGGTCGCCGCTCTCGTAGAACAAGTCCTCCAGGGAGTTCAGGGTCGTCTTCGTACAGAGGGGCAGGGAGGGCCGCAGGCCGCAGCAGAGCAGCCAGTGCAAGCTGCGCAGCCAGCTCAGTTGCCGATCGCTCGACCAGCGCTCCAGGAAGTGCCATCCCTGCGGAACGCTAATTACCAGTGAGTTAGGGAATTACGATCAGCTTGTATTACCAGTAGTTAGTAAGTACCGTTAATTGTTAATCGTAGTCCGTGCCGGTAGGTAAGTAGTCAGCAGTTGTTCTTAGTTGTCATTCGGTGAAACCAGAGTTGTAGTAGCTTCATTTTACTCAATTCGTTCAGAGCGCAAGTGGTTTTTGCCACCCGTATCGTCGACTTGCTCAGAGACCAAGCAGTCCCCGCCTGTCCTCTGGTAGAAAGGGCCCTAGTTCTCTTGCGTCGACGGATCGCCGCATTAGTGGCAGCGGATTCGGACTTTGGCGTATTCCTCGAATATGAGAAGTTCGAGAAGTCGGAAGGCGTTGAGTGTAAGTTTTCTATACACATCTGTTTTCAGTTCTGTCTTTAATTTACTTGCGTGTTTTTCGAGTGTGACTGTGTTGGGTAAAATATTGAGACTAGGTGAGGTTTTTGCAGAGGTAATCAAAGGTAAGTTCTTTGTTATCGAAGGTTATCGCTGTGTACACCAGTCTTATAGTAGCCTCGTTTCAGCCCTGGTGGACGACGAGTTCGCGATTGTGTTACGGGAGAGGGCAAAAGCAGCAGCAGCGGAGAGAAAGTCTTCATCAAGGAAACACGACCATGGCCCTGCAGCCAAACGACCGCGCTTTGGTGCACAGCAGAGCGTTAGCTGTGCTCATGGAGGAGGGCCTGTTGCCCAGCTGCCCCCCTTCCCGTTCGCTGGACCTTTCCAGTTCCCAGCCTTCGGATCGGGAGGTTTCCCTCCTGGTGCAGCCGGCTTCCAGCCCACGTCATCGGGAAACTGCTTCGTCTGTGGACAGCCTGGTCACAGAGCCCGCTCCTGCCCCAACGCCAAACGGCAATGAGGGCACAGTACCAGGTTCGTTGTCTCGTAATTGTTTGTTCTGGGAGTCACTTGACCCACCAGTTGCTGTTTTGAATTGGGTGAAGCATGGCTATCCGTTGAACTTTCTCTTTCCTCCGCCAAGTTTTCGCGGAGCTAACCACGTAGCGGGTAGCCATGTTAGTTTTGTATCATCAGAGGTCAAATCTATGTTAGAGTCTGGCGCTATTCAGCGGGTATCGGTGCAGCCAAGGGTGGTCAGTCCGCTCATGGTTGTCGATAACGGTAGAAAATTGAGATTAGTGGTAGACCTTTCGCGACTCAACAACTTTTTGGTTAAGGAGAAGATCAAATTTGAAGACCTGTCTAAAGTCAAACAGGTGCTTCCCGTACCAGGTTTTGCCACTACGCTAGACTTCAAATCGGGCTATTTTCATTTGTCTATAGCATCCCAGGATCAAACGTACTTAGGTTTCGAGTGGGAAGGGGCTTTCTTTGTGTATAAGGTTATGCCTTTCGGCCTGTCCTCGGCTCCCTTCGCGTTCACAAAGCTGTTTAAGCCATTGATCGCTAGGTGGAGAGGGCAGGGCATAGGGATGGCCTTGTACCTGGACGACCTCATTGTGTTTGCGGGGTCGGCAGATGAAACCTCTCAGGCTACCCACAAGGTCCTCCAGGACCTTGGAGCAGCAGGAGTTGTCCTGGCGAACGAAAAATGTTCGCTGACTTCATCTCAGGTGATTTCGTGGCTGGGCTTCGTTATCGACTTGAAGGTGGTAAGGTTTCATGTGTCGGCCGCAAGACTATCAAAAGCGTTACCTTGGCTATCAAGGTTGACGGCGGACCCGGAGCCATCTGTCAAAATGCGACAGAAGGTGATGGGCCACCTCAACTCTATGTGGTTAGTTTTCGGGCATGATATCACGTTGAGGTCCAGGGCTATAATGAAGATAGTTGCAGATGCCACCTCAGCTCAACTCCCTTCGTCTTTCCGGTTTCCGCTTCTCCAATCTGAGAGAGAGGCGATTGCATATTGGCAGTTTCACCTACCAAGTTCAAAGCGGTGGCTCCGAGAGCCGGTTTCCTCACAAGGTAAGTGTTTCTCTATATGGACAGACGCTTCGGCGGTAGCATTAGGGGGAGTAGTCAAGTCCGAACAGGGCGAGCTGCTGCATACTCTAGCTTTCAACCTATCTCTGGTAGACCAGGCCAAGTCAAGTACGTTTCGCGAGTTACTAGCAGTTTGGAGGGTACTAGAGGCGATTAGGAATCTGTTAAAGGATTCGGTAGTTCTTTTGAGAGTTGATAACTTGCCGGCAGTATCGATTTTGAGAAAAGGTAGTTTTGTGGCGGAACTCAATGAGTTGTCTCTACTAGTGAATGATCTGATGTCAGAGCTGAGTTGTTCTTTGTATGTTGACTGGGTGCCTAGGGATATGAACGAGGAGGCCGATGCAGCCTCTAGATTGATTGACTTTGACGATTGGGGAATACAAAATTGGGTATTCAACATAATTGTCAATAAATGGGGTCACCCAGTCATAGACGCATTCGCGGATGAGTCTAACAGAACGTGTTTCAGGTTCTGTTCTCGGGCCTTCAGCTCAGCAACCGGCTTCGAGGGAAGCGCATTCGCCTCAAGCGCAGCCTGGACGTCAGCTGGTGCATGGTGCTTACTTCCGATATCTTGTATTCCAGCCACGTTAGCCTTTAT
Organism: Litoditis marina; assembly: GCA_964036275.1. Classification (NCBI taxonomy): domain Eukaryota; kingdom Metazoa; phylum Nematoda; class Chromadorea; order Rhabditida; family Rhabditidae; genus Litoditis; species Litoditis marina. Next base: position 31,272,416 of record OZ038434.1, read on the forward strand.
TAGGAGGTTCAAGTCTAAGGGGATTCTGGGGATACCTCTATGGCCTTCCCACCCATTCTACCAATTATTTCGCTCAGAGGGGGGGTGGATTTCCGAAATTCGGGACGTTCACATCTTCCCACGGGGGGAACGGGTGTTTCGACCAACTCAGTCCATTCACGATGGCCCGTTCTCAAGCGAATACTCTCAGTCGGATTTTGGGTTTTTCCTATTCGGTTAGGTAACCGCAGCTACCCCTCTCCCAAGAGCTAACCGGTATCCCGTTCTATCGTTTTTGTTTTGTAATAAACTTTATATATTAGTTGTGTTTGTTTTTGCCTAGCCGTAGGGTCACGGCCTGCTGGTATTTTGACAAACTGGTAGCGAGGAGCGGAAAATGTGTTTGTCCCGACGAGAAGTTCGTGTAGAGAACGCTCGAGGAGGGTCAAATTGCATTTTTCGCGACAAGCGCGAGTTTGGCAAAACTCCAGAAAGGGCCTGACACGCAGGCAAGGCCAGTAAGGTCTCGTAGCGATTAGGTGGTACAGTATATTAGGAGAAGAGAAATATTTAGGTAGATTTTCTTAATATTTTCTTTGCATTCCGGTGTTTTTCATCGTAGAAAGTGGTGAGTTTGTTTATTTCTTCTCTAGTTTTTGTTGGTTTTACGTTTGGAGTGTTGGAGGGCTTCCCACCCACCCGTCTCGTGAAGAGGGTTGTGCAACATGTGCATTATATGTCTGTTTCAGCCAAGTTCAACGGTCAGATGGCCACTCTGAGGGCTTTGGCAGGCCACTCGGGGTTGGAGCGAGAGCTGGAAACCTCGCGGCGGCTGTTGGGGAACACGCTGGCGAGGTCAACAAGGGAGACGTATGAAGCGGCTTGGAATCGGTTCGTCGCCTGGTCACGGGAATTCGAGCTGGATCAAGACCCGCCGTCGTTCGCACTGTATCTGGGTGAGCATATGTTGTTCTATCTGAAGACATGGTTGTATGGGTCGATGTTTACATAAAATTCAATATCGTTTGTCTGCTAGTTAGATATTCCGCTTTGGGTGCCGCGAGCGCATGTCACCGCATGGAGTTTAACTAGGAATTCAGACGCCTGGACTTTATCATTTGTTTTTTGCAGCTCGTTTGGCAGAAGGAAAGAGCGCGGCTCTGCTGGCGGGTACCTTGTCGGCTTATCACTTTCACAAAAGTGATGTGTTCGAGAAGCACCCGAAGTGGCAGGAGCTGTGCTTCGCCATGGTCCACGGCCATCGGAGAAGCTCTTCAGTCCGCTCTACGAAGGTAGCGTCACAGGCGGAGGCTGAGCAGCTCGTGGAGGTAGCCGCAAGGTTCCCGGCCTGGTCAGTCGAACGCAGAGCAAGGGCGGTTCGGCTGGTGTCGTTACTCTACGGCGGCCTTCTCCGAGTGAGCGAATCAGTCGCCGTCACGTGGGAAGACTGTACGGTGGTGGATCAAGAAGTCGCATTGACCATTCAGGTGAGCAATTTCGCGTCGTAGGAAGTAGTTTTCCAGTTTTCGTGACGTTTTCAACCAGTCTTTGGCTATGTTAAACTCTCAAGCTAGTGGTCTCAAAAGGTAAGCTTTTGGTACTAATGTCGCTAGTCAGGGTCGATAGTTGTATGTCTATATTATTCAGAAGTCGAAGACGGACCAGTCGGGTGCAGGCGCCAGGGTAGCTTTCAAGCTACCACGGTCAGTCCTTCCAGCCTGGAAGCCGTCATCCGGCCGCATCCTGCCATCATCGGACGGGTCGGCATGGTCAACAGGAGCAGCCAACTCCGAGTTACGTCGGCTCTGCAAGGAAGCCGGGGTCCGCCGGCTGTCAGCACACGCCTTCCGAAGGGGAGGGGCAACGTCGGTAGCTGCGAAGGGAGTGCAGCCTCAGGTCCTACTGGCATTGGGCAGATGGAAGTCGGCCCAATCTACACTGCCGTACATCCGTCCGTCCGTTTCCACTCTGGCTAACAGCTCAGCCTGGGCTTAGTTCTCGTCTCTGTGTGTTGCGCTGTGATTACCTCTTGTATAAGTTTTTGTCCTAGCCTTCCTTCTTAACGGTTTTCGTTAATCTTTTTCCAGTTGTGTGTAGCGAAGGCCCAATCCGTACATCCGTCCGTCCGTTTCCACTCTGGCTAACAGCTCAGCCTGGGCTTAGTTCTCGTCTCTGTGTGTTGCGCTGTGATTACCTCTTGTATAAGTTTTTGTCCTAGCCTTCCTTCTTAACGGTTTTCGTTAATCTTTTTCCAGTTGTGTGTAGCGAAGGCCCAATCGCGCTTCGGCCCCGTTGGACCTTCTCTCGTTGCTGCCACCCTGTGTTAAGCTCATCTCTCACTACGTTGTCACACCGTTCTATTGTTCCCGTTCTATCGTTTTTGTTTTGTAATAAACTTTATATATTAGTTGTGTTTGTTTTTGCCTAGCCGTAGGGTCACGGCCTGCTGGTATTTTGACAAACTGGTAGCGAGGAGCGGAAAATGTGTTTGTCCCGACGAGAAGTTCGTGTAGAGAACGCTCGAGGAGGGTCAAACAGTGTTTAGTAACTTCTACCGGAAACCAAAGAAACCAACCGTTCAAGCCCGCCAAATCGCGAACATGTGAAAAGTTTTGCAGACAGTTTTGCAGACAGTTTTGCAGAAGTTCTTCGCGATAGTTTTTACAGGTTTGCATTGCCAGACCACGTAGTCACGTGTTAAACATGTCCAGGGATTTCAACTGTACAAATCGCGCGCAGCGCGAAGCGCTGTGCGTGATTTGTCTTTGGTCCGGCTAATGCGCGCTTTCATTTTTTTAGTTTCACCTCAAAAAGCTTCACTGATAAAAACAAAATTTTTTATGATTTGTGGGTTTTCTCTAGGGCATTTCTAACTTACTCTCCAAGTTTCAACAGAATCGGTCCAGTTTGAGCAAAGTTATAACGCTATGCGCTTCATCCAGAGCGCCGACTTCCGTTGTGATCTGACCTGTGGGGCGCACTTCTGGCATTTTTTTATGTGTGGACAGATTTGGCTGAAAATGTGGGCCGTCGTAGGTCTCCCACTCAAACCTCAAGGGCACTGAAAAAAATTCAAATTTTTTTCTTTTTCTCAAGTTATAGGCGTTTGAAAATGTCTCTGCGTCTCTTTATTTTGTGCACTCTCTCACTCTCTCTGTCGGGGCGAATTCCAATGTCGTCATAACTCAGCTCACTCCTAACTGATTCAAGTAAAACTTAAAATATGATAATATCAAGACATAAACTTCGTATATTTGAGGTATGAATATTCTAATGATGACGTCAATCAGTATTCTAGAGACCAGATGACGTCATTTTTTAAAGTGCAAAGATGACGTCAAATATTTTTTCCAAAAGATTATAATATTTGGCAAGTGAATTATCAACGATGAAACTACGTCTGAACATGACGTATTTTGCGATTCTGAAGGCCAGATGACGTCAAATTTGAAAAGTGCAAAGTTGACGTCAAATATTTTTCAAATGATGATAATCTTTGGCAAGTTGGTTACTCACAATGGAAGTTCATCTGAACATGACGTATTTTGCTATTCTGAAGACCAGATGACGACAAATTTGAAAGTGCAAAGATGACGTCAAATATTTTTCAAATGATGATAATCTTTGGCAAGTTGGTTACTAACAATGGAAGTTCATCTGAACATGACGTATTTTGCTATTCTGAAGACCAGATGACGTCAAATTTGAAAGTGCAAAGATGACGTCAAATATTTTTCAAATGATGATAATCTTTGGCAAGTTGGTTACTAACAATGGAAGTTCATCTGAACATGACGTATTTTGCGATTCTGAAGACCAGATGACGTCAAATTTGAAAGTGCAAAGTTGACGTCAAATATTTTTCAAATGATGATAATCTTTGGCAAGTTGGTTACTAACAATGAACTTCATCTGAACATGACGTATTTGGCGATTCTAAATACCAGATGACGTCAAATTTGAAAAGTGCAAAGATGACGTCAAATACTTTTTCCAAAAAATTATAATATTTGGCAAGTGAATTATCAACGATGAAACTACGTCTGAACATGACGTATTTTGCGATTCTGAAGGCCAGATGACGTCAAATTTGAAAAGTGCAAAGTTGACGTCAAATATTTTTCAAATGATGATAATCTTTGGCAAGTTGGTTACTAACAATGGAAGTTCATCTGAACATGACGTATTTTGCTATTCTGAAGACCAGATGACGTCAAATTTGAAAGTGCAAAGTTGACGTCAAATATTTTTCAAATGATGATAATCTTTGGCAAGTTGGTTACTAACAATGGAAGTTCATCTGAACATGACGTATTTTGCTATTCTGAAGACCAGATGACGTCAAATTTGAAAGTGCAAAGTTGACGTCAAATATTTTTCAAATGATGATAATCTTTGGAAAGTGGGGTATTATGATGAGAATTCATCTAAAGATGGTGTTCTGAGATTTTGATGGTCTACATGTCATTATAGACCTGTGCAAAGTTGACGTCAATTATGCTTCCATCCAATTCATAGTACTGCTATAGTATTTTTCAATCTGAAAGCAAATATAGTTCTCATGGATAAATTAGACATACCTTCGGAATGTCTACAAAAAGTGTAAAATTCATCAAAAAGGGGGGACCAACAATTGTGTGATTTGTACGAGCTACTCAAAGACGGCAGAACTTCTAGGGACACTGCAACAAAAAGGGTAAAATATAGATAGAGAGTGATTATTTTAAAGTGATGATGCCACAAAAAGAGAGAAAAAATTTGCTAACTAGTTCACGGTAGATCACAAGTCACAGCTTTTTGGTTCAGATAAGTTACGGAATTTGAAAACAATGAGCGGAGGGACTGTAGTCGACACAATTATTTAGCTGTTACCTGTAATCTACCGTGAACTAGTTAGCAAAATATTGTTCTCTTTTTGTGGCATCATCACTTTAAAATAATCACTCTCTATCTATACTTTACCCTTTTTGTTGCATTGTCCCTAGAAGTTCTGCCGTCTTTGAGTAGCTCGTACAAATCACACAATTGTTGGTCCCCCCCCCCCCTTTGAGTTTGATGAATTCATGATAAGTTTCACCAAGAACTGACTGCCCCAAACTTTTGGTTTGGGATGACAAAGGTGATACCGAACCAAATCAGGCAATTACGATAAGTCATAAACTAAGTCGACTACGTGACTTATTAGCTTCAGTTTGTTTGTGGGGGGGAGGAGGGTTTCAACGCCAATGGGCGCCCGCGCTAGTCACAATTAACAAGAGAAGATTCCACACGATTGGATTTGACAAACACTGTACATTTTGAAATCCAGCTGAATCGGTTTGAAACTTTTCTGATACTGTGAGTAATACTCAGAAAAATCGAGATAATATACAAATAGTCAGAAAGTGAAAAAGTTTGCTTTTACACTTTTTGTTCTCAAAGTATGCCACACAAATAAACTTACTATGGGAACACGGAGAACAGTACGAAAAACTAAAACAAAGTTTGATTGCGTACTCAACCCGAACGAAAAGCAAACCCTAATATAAGTCCCGTAGTCGACCTTTTCATTAGAAGTTCAAGACTTATTGTAATACCTGTCACTCTCACTTCTTCTACCTGTCACTCTCACTTCTTCTATTTCTAAAGTTATGGAAAGACTGCTCTGTAAACCTATTCTTGCATATCTCTTGGGAAACAAGTTAATTTCGGCTCAACAACATGGTTTTCTCGCTAAGAGAAGTACCACCACATCACTTCTATCGGTTATTCCTCAATGGCAAAAAGAAATAGATTCTGGTAACTTTGTCTCTGCAAGCTTTATTGATTTTGCACGTGCATTTGATACAATCTCGCACGATTTGCTCATTATCAAACTACAAGGTTATGGAATTAGTGGCTGCCTTTTGAAATTTTTCACAAGTTTCATCAAAAACCGAACTCAATCTGTTATAATCGGGGGCAAAACTTCTAGTTCGTTCCCTACTTGTTCTGGCGTTGCTCAAGGCACTGTACTTGGGCCAATTCTCTTCATTCTGTACATTAATGATATTACTGATAATCTTCCAGATGGTGTACAATGTTCACTTTATGCTGATGATAGCAAACTATTTTCTATCAATGATCCATGTGTTCTGCAACGGGGGTTGAATTCCATTTTTGATTGGGCTCAAACTTGGGAAATGAATATCAATTCATCCAAAACAAAAACAATGAAATTCGGTCGAAAGCATCCCGATTTCACTTTCACCATGAATGGAGAGCCACTCGAAGAAGTCACAGAATTCAAAGATCTTGGTATAATTTATGATAATTCTCTCTCGTTTAGCAAACACATATCTTCTATTTCCAGCAGGGCTAGATCAAAGTCTAACTTCATTTTGAAATCTTTCGCGACCAAAACTCCTGTCCTTCTTTTTCAACTATTTAAAACGTATGTCAGACCTATACTCGAGTTCTCATGTGAAGTGTGGGATCCCACTCTTCTAACTTTGATTAAGGAAATAGAAACGGTACAGCGACAATTTACGAAAAGGATCTACAATAGAGTTGGGCTAACCGACATTTCGTATGAAGATCGATTGGCAGCACTAGAAACAACCACCCTGGAGAAGAGAAGACAGGCGGCAGGGCTGAGTTTCATATATAAAATGGTTCTGAGGGAAGTTGACCTACAATTTAACGAGTTTTTCCAACGTTCACTCAGAACAGAACGGTCTCGTAATCATTCATATTTTATTTTGTTTCCACGTTCTAATTTAGAAGTATTCAAAAGTTCGTTCATGGTTCGATACATAAACAAGTGGAATCAATTGCCACCACAATTTTTCAGTAGCATAAACTCCTCATCTTTTCGCCAAAAGGTGCTCAAGCACCCTATCTGAACATTTTTTGAAGTTTCATTTGTTTCCAATCAGTGAATTCAATTACATCTCAGCCTTTCTCAATTTGGTAATTACAGTGTACCTCAAGCCCAAGTCCAAGTTCCTGTCCGAGTTGCTAGCCCCAGTTCATGCTCAAACCCAAGGCCTCGCTCAACTTCAATCTCAAGCCTTCACTCGACGTCCATCTCATAGCCCGGTGTGGTCTTTTCTTTAGAAGTTCTGTACGGCTCTCTGTTCTCTCCTCTCTCTCTCTAATGACAGCGTTTGCATCATAGTGCTATGTGAAACGTTACCCGATTTCGCCTTGTCCGGCACTTTCTTCAGCAGTCTTTACATTTTCACTCCCACTACCTCTCTCATTTTTAAATAGGTTATTCGGCCTCAAAAACCCCAACAAACATATCATTTCATTCTTCACCTCTTCGGTAGCGCAACCAGTAAACACTTTGTAACATGGAGCCCACCTGGTCGTGTTCTTGCCACTATCACACACATGTTTGTCGGACTCAACTAACTGTAATCAACAAACTATCATGTAGCACCAACAAAATATATACCCCCTCAAACTATCTGACTATCTTCTAGTTCTAGGTTAATGAAACAATACAACTGAACAAATATTAAATAAAATCTAACTTAACTTCCCCCTAGCCCTAGCCCCCTGACCCCCCTCCGAGTCACTTAAGGCAGCAAAGTGTGGTACAGGTTTAGTCATGTATCTGGTGTGGCTCAATGTCTACCCGATCTAACTGGTGTGATTTAACGAAACTACCACTTTTTTCATTCCTCTTATTACACTCCTGATCATAAATCTATATCTCTTCCTATAATGTCTCTCGCCCTTCTTATAAGAACAATTCTGTGCCGGACATTACGAAATAGTCTCAATCTCTCATTTTCATACTCTCCATCAGTTTATAATCGTATGAATGAACGGCCCTATTATTGTAGTTTGATCCCAAGTTCATCCGACTCTCATTTCATTACGCCGTAGACGTTTGGCCCCATTTTGAAGACTTGGTGAAATAATTTCAACACGATAAGCTTTCGAAACCATAATTACATACTGTTTTGCTAGGTTCTAGTTGCTGCAAATTATAATGAGGATGCGAGTAGATTTGGCGCTTTGTGTTTGTTGTTTTAATATTTAAGGTTTTACTAGGTATGATTGTTTCTCAATGTTTTATGAGGCAGTTACTATTACTATTAGTCTTTCAGTAATTTTTATTAGCTTTGTAATGTTTTACGTCTAAATTTTGTGTTGGTGTATTCTCTTTTCTTTTTCCCCTTTTCCGTGAGTTCATATAATTAGATAGTTTTTTGTTTGAAGTCTGTTCTGAAACACATGAACGAATGAATTATTATTATTATTAATAGCCTGAATTGGTTCGGTTTCACCTTTGTCAGCTCAAACCAATGGTTCGGGGAGAGTCGGTTCTTTGGTAAAATTCACCATGAATTAGTACAGTTGAAATCTCTGGACATGTTTAACACGTGACTACGTGGTCTGCTAATGCAAACCTGTAAAACTATTGCTCCGCAAAACTGTCTGCAAAAGTGTTCAGAAGTTTTCACTTGTTTGCGATTCAGCGGTCTTGAACGGTTGGTTTCTTTGTTTCCCAGTAGAAGTTGACACTAATTCAGAACACTCTTTGTCTTAAAGTTCCACTGACCCAAACTATTTTTAGTTTCTTTTGGTTTTGCAAAGATTCTCTCATGATAAATCTCTCCATTCTTACAGTACGAGCTGCTAGAACAAACTTTCTAGAGCATAAACTTTCTGGAGATCACAAAACATAAATAAGCCATGCATAGTTTTCAATTTCTTTCATTGAACATCTTGGAACGTCTTGCTTTTCTCTGGGTATTGAAGTTATTCGGAATCGACTCAGGGAATGTGGAACTATATCCAAATTACTACTTTTCCAGAAAATATGTGTCACATTCAGGCAAAGACCACTGAACATGTTTACAGACCCCAATTCCAAGATGATGCTGACACCTCTCTATCTCCTCTTCCTCTCCCTCTTTCTCCCTGACTGTCGGGGCATTGTAATGACCATGACGGGCAGATTCTCCTGCAATGCCACCCACCCGGACCCCGCCAAGCAGACTGTCACCATGGAACTATTCGAGAGGGACGGTCGCTGGTGTCAGTTTGTTTGTTCTTATAGTTCCAGTCCTCAGACATCCCCAGCCACTTTTGTATCGGCTTCGACGAGAGAGTGTGCAGATCAGAGAGACGCCGATGTCTGCGGCCTCATTGACCTCCATGCTGTCTCGTTGTTGTAGCTGGTCAGTCGAAAAAATTGGCGCCAATCTTTCTAATTCATTTCCAATGAGATGATGGCAACGTGCCAACACAATTTAGGGCTGGTCATTCGAATCAAAAGTGTACTGTAGAAGGCTCTGTTAGAAGGACAAGGACTATATCCTCCAAGATTCTTCTATTACTTTTATAAACATTATTTTACCAACAAGACTCGGGCTATGCAGGAAAAGCGTTTTTTAGTTAGTTTTTAGCCCACGAGAGGCTGTAGATCAAAGGTACGCAGATGAGCTGGCCGCTCGCCGAGCCCCGATTCCCACCAAATTGTTTTGTTTTGCAGTTGGTTTGGACAAAGACGACCTCCTCGCCAGAAAAGTCGTCAAAACATTTAAGCCATTCAAAATAGAAGGTCGTGAATCGGAATTTTTCGTTATGGAACTCTATATGTTGATCTACCATCGTTGTGGAAAGAAGGAAAAGGTGGGGGGACATAATATATACTATTTACTCCATTTTCGCTCCTTAGCTTCGCGGTTTTAGAGCTGAAAAGGACTGAAATGGAAAGGTAACCCATTCACGATGTGCCACGAAAAATCAAAGTAACCTTAACATCACGGAGAGAGAACGAGAGAAAGAGACAGAGAGGAAAGAGAAAGAGAGCGAAGAGAGAGAGGGCGATCGATATACTTGTATTTGTTTCAGGATGCCTCGGGTTTGATTCGTCTGGATCTTGGCGAGGTGCCAACAGGGTACGGTTTAAGCACCAAAAGTTTCGCTACATCCGATCTGGGCACCATTGATTTGGTCGGAAATAGCGTAAAAATCAACTTTTTCGAGAGAAGTGATCGGTACAAAAAGTATGAAGGCAAAAGAAATGGAACCAGGATTGGAAAGGAAAAGAAAGACGAAAGAAGAAAGAATCCGCATCCGTCCAAATGGGAATATTAGTAGATAGAATGTCACTTTTTATTTATGCATGAAAATTGAAGTAAAGTTTTCTTGAATGAAACGTGTAATGAAAAACGTTAAAAAGAATTTATTGGAATGTGTGAAAGATAAATATGTTGTGACCAAACCAAAATTTCCTGTAGCTATCATTCAATCATCTTACTGTGTTATTCTTAAACTTGCATTTTTTCCAGTTCTATTGCGAAAATCGTTCACTTTTCCGAGAAAAATCGAGTCTCAGTAGAAATTGAAAACTAGTATCTGGCAAAACCAGTTTAACAGGTCTGTTTGGACTTTGTAAACCACGTGCCAACGTGTGAAACAAGTAGTACAATTGTACTAGTACTTTGGTATAGTTCACAAACAGTTCATTTCCCGTAAACTGGTGTGCATTTAATAATTTCGTTTCATTTGTCGACGTTGCGGTGGATCGAACGGTTGGTAGTTTTTCTACAAGTTTCACCAATTACTTCACAACTATCACCATAAAGTTATTAAGATAATTCTCCTAAAGTTTTGCATCCCCACTGATACTTCTACAATATTATTACAGTCCCGTTTCAATTTTGTCAATGTTATCGCCAACCCATCCGTTTAAACTGCCTGGCATTACTCAATTCATCTCATTTCTGTCCTTGTTGGGGAAATAGAGATTTTTTTTACAGATCGCTTCCTCCAAAATGTTGATGAATCTGCTGCCTATCTCCCTCTTTCTCGTTCTTCCCGGGTGCCTCGCCTTGGACCTGACTCTGACTGGTCGTCTCGCCTGCAATGCCACCCACCCGAACCCCGCTAACCAAATGGTTACCATTGAACTGTGGGAAAGCGACGGGGGACTCTGTGAGTTTATCGGTTTACCATTGGCCCATCGTCTTTTCTCCTTTACTTTCACTATATTACAAGGTTGTGTATCACTTATAGGGCTATTAGGGTTTGTTTTGTGCCATTTAACCGCGGAAAAGAGACTGGTTCTCTGTGAGTACACCGGTTTAGTAATGTTCCATTGTTCTGGCTTTATAGTACACATTGTCCCATTGCACAGTGTAGTACAGTACAGTATTGCACAGTGTAGTTCAATGTGGTACACATTGTGCCATTGTTCTTCCTTCATAGATTGTAGTATTCACTGTTTCCAGGGTAAGGCTGCACGGTGTGTGTTACGCTGTGTTTGTAGTTTGATACTGAACTATAACGTGTATCGAAACCAAACTACAACTAATATGCCCTTACCTTATTATGGTCATTTTCAGGGGGTTGGGACAAGGACGATTTTCTCGGAAAGACGATCGTCAAAACTTCGGAGCCGTTCAAAATCCGCGGTGATGAAACAGAATTTTTGTTCCAAGGCCTCGAGCCATACATGTTGATCTACCATCGCTGTGGAAAGGAAGTGCAGGTTAGGGTGTTCGGTGTTGTTATATACTTAGGTTCGATAGAAAATACAAAAATAGTTCAGATTACGTATGCTTGAAGATCCTGGCAGCTCCATCCTATTCTGCGTCTCTCGCTCTGCCTTCCTGTTTATAGTGGTAGACCATTTCAAATGAGCGGAGAGCACAGCGCGTAAATTTTGGACAGAAAATTAATTTCACGGGAATCGAACCCGTGGCTAGTAGGATTGTAGTACCGCCACACTGTCACTGCGCTAAATGGGCCAACCTCTGCAATGCTCGGGAAGAATAGATATGTGAACAACTCTAGATATTGAACTAAATGAAAGCACTCCTAGTAAGGAATTATGACGATAGATTTAAAACGTTTCAAGATAGTTAATAAAAATAGTAGAGTAGTTAAAACTTTGTTCGGAAATTTTCAACTTTTTGAAAATTATTTTTGAAAGAAAGCCTCCCATTTACATATTTCTTTTGTTCTTAAATCTTTGCTATGGCTTGACAATAATAGTTTTGAATGATAGAGCTTATTTAAAAAGAAATAACCATCACTAAATTGAAAATAGAATGTGAAAGCACAATGCATTGGCAGAACTTCCAAAAATGATATTGATTGATGCCATCTGCGCGCCCCTGCTAACACCCGGTCAACTTATAACACCGTCTTTTCACCCGATTATCCGTGTTCCACGACTATAGCGCTACTCGTATCCCGGCGGGATGTGGGAGCAGAGAAATAGTGTGTGTTTAAGGAGACGCAGGATGGGATGAATATGCCGGGATATTCTATCATACGCACTCAGATAACGGAATATTTCCGCCAATCGGCTAGACCTCGTCGAGAGAGCATGTACAGAAATTGACTAACTCTTTGTTGTAGTTTGATCCCAACACACTCGATAATTCATGAACGTTGACCGAAAATCACAGATCAAACCACAAACATAGTGAAACAGGGCAAAAAACACCGTACGACCTGTTATTGGGAAGAGCGAACAAACCATAAGAGACTGTCTCAATAAGTTTCAGTTTTATTGAACCTGACATCGGAGAACGTATGCTAGAAGATCCCGGCCCATACATCCCATCCTGCGTCTCGTCAGACACACGCTATTTCTCTGTTCTTTCATCCCGCCGGGATGTAAGAGACGAGAAATAGTGAGGCAAAACGAGAGACGCAGGATGGGAAAACGGAGCCGGGATTTCGCAGCATACGTACTCAGTGGGAAATAGAAGACAAATGTGGAATGAGAGACAGTTGTCAATTGTGTCTTTAAAAATATGAATGGTGAGACCCTATCCCGCTGTAATTGTAGTTGGATTCTGTTGCTTCTCGGTCACCAATCGTGATTCACGAAGTGTGTCGGAATCATACTACAACGACGATTTGGTCTTTTCTTTACTCTCAAAGTCACAGGAACTTTTTTCAAGTTTCGAACCTTTTTAGTATTGACAACTCAGGATCAGATGCAGAGATTGTCCGCAGATCAAACGAATTGAATATTTTGTAGGCATACTGTAGGTGTCTCGGTTTGAATGAATTAAACTACACACTTGTCTTTTTTCAGGAAGCCACGGGAGTTATAAACTTGAATCTGGGCCCCATCCCTCACAAATACATGCACGCCGGTTCCTACGGCTACGCGGACACCCCCTTGAGTCTGACCGCTGACCTCGGAACAATTGACCTGAAGGGGAGCAACAGGACTATTGAAATATTCGAGAACAGCGACCTCTCCAAGAAACTGCTCAAATGATAACGCTGTGTCGTTTCTCGTCTTTATAATGTAAATGAATAGTTTTTTTACGTTTTTGTACAAAATAAAGCTTTCAACTAGGGTTGCCAAGCTTATGGACATATGACAAAAACGTTGGGAAAGAGATGTTGTGTAGTTTTCTTTTTGGTTAGTTTTCCTTGTTTTGGTTATGAGATTCGAAACAGTTTCTTGATTTATATTAGGTTATTTTATTTGAACAAAATATAGTCGTGTCACTAGGACTTTTGGATGGTGGTATGATTAAGTTAATGTGCTCAGTGAGAGATGTACTCGAAACCGTCTTTTCGTCCTGTTTTCATTTTCTCAGAGGGGTTCAACTGATGATGACCCAACCCTCTGAGAAAACCAAAACCGTCTTGAATCAGGGTCGAAACGGTTTTGAGTACATCTCTCACTGAGCACATTAACTCAATCAGTTTCTTGATTGTCTAAAACGGTATCAAAAGCGGTTTTAATTGGTTTCTTCAACAATTGACAAGTATTGAGTTGCGACGACAAACACCGTGGTTTTTGCAAAATTGAACATGCGCCAAAACTAGCAAATTTGTAGAAATGAGGTTCGAAATACGAACTTACTGTCTAAAACGGTATCAAAAGCTATTTCGATCGGTTTGGTCGCCAACTGACAAGTCTTGAGCTGCGACGTCAAACACCGTAGTTTTCGCGACGTCATGACGTCGCAAAATTTTACATGCGCCAAAACTGTTAATATTGCAGAAATGAGTTTCGGAACAGTTGATTAACCGTTTCAAATGGTATCAGAAGCCATTTCAATTATGTTGGTTTCCCCTTGACAAGGTTTGAGTTGCGACGTCGAATACCGTAGTTTTTGCGAAGTCATGACGTCGCAAAATTGAACATGGACCAAAACTGTCGAATTTGCAGAAATGAGTTTCGGAATAGTTAATTACCCGTTTCAAACTGTATCAGAAGCCATTTCAATTATGTTGGTTTCCCCTTGACAAGTTTTGAGTTGCGACGTCAAATACCATAGTTCTTGCGACGTCATGACGTCGCGAAATTGAACATGGACCAAAACTGTCAAATTTGCAGAAATGAGTTTCGGAATAGTTAATTACCCGTTTCAAACTGTATCAGAAGTCATTTCAATTAGTTTGGTTCCCCCTTGACAAGGTTTGAGTTGCGACGTCGAATACCGTAGTTTTTGCGAAGTCATGACGTCGCAAAATTGAACATGGACCAAAACTGTCAAATTTGCAGAAATGAGTTTCGGAATAGTTAATTACCCGTTTCAAACGGTATCAGAAGCCATTTCAATTAGATTGGTTCCCCCTTGACAAGTTTTGAGTTGCGACGTCAAATACCATAGTTCTTGCGAAGTCATGACGTCGCGAAATTGAACATGGACCAAAACTGTCAAATTTGCAGAAATGAGTTTCGGAATAGTTAATTACCCGTTTCAAACGGTATCAGAAGTCATTTCAATTAGTTTGGTTCCCCCTTGACAAGTTTTGAGTTGCGACGTCAAATACCATAGTTCTTGCGACGTCATGACGTCGCAAAATTGAACATGGACCAAAACTGTCAAATTTGCAGAAATGAGTTTCGGAATAGTTAATTACCCGTTTCAAACTGTATCAGAAGTCATTTCAATTAGTTTGGTTCCCCCTTGACAAGTTTTGAGTTGCGACGTCAAATACCATAGTTCTTGCGACGTCATGACGTCGCGAAATTGAACATGGACCAAAACTGTCAAATTTGCAGAAATGAGTTTCGGAATAGTTAATTACCCGTTTCAAACGGTATCAGAAGCCATTTCAATTAGATTGGTTCCCCCTTGACAAGTTTTGAGTTGCGACGTCAAATACCATAGTTCTTGCGAAGTCATGACGTCGCGAAATTGAACATGGACCAAAACTGTCAAATTTGCAGAAATGAGTTTCGGAATAGTTAATTACCCGTTTCAAACGGTATCAGAAGTCATTTCAATTAGTTTGGTTCCCCCTTGACAAGTTTTGAGTTGCGACGTCAAATACCATAGTTCTTGCGACGTCATGACGTCGCAAAATTGAACATGGACCAAAACTGTCAAATTTGCAGAAATGAGTTTCGGAATAGTTAATTACCCGTTTCAAACTGTATCAGAAGTCATTTCAATTAGTTTGGTTCCCCCTTGACAAGTTTTGAGTTGCGACGTCAAATACCATAGTTCTTGCGACGTCATGACGTCGCAAAATTGAACATGGACCAAAACTGTCAAATTTGCAGAAATGAGTTTCGGAATAGTTAATTACCCGTTTCAAACGGTATGAGAAGTCATTTCAATTAGTTTGGTTCCCCTTTGACAAGTTTTGAGTTGCGACGTCAAATACCATAGTTCTTGCGACGTCATGACGTCGCGAAATTGAACATGGACCAAAACTGTCAAATTTGCAGAAATGAGTTTCGGAATAGTTAATTACCCGTTTCAAACTGTATCAGAAGTCATTTCAATTAGTTTGGTTCCCCCTTGACAAGTTTTGAGTTGCGACGTCAAATACCATAGTTCTTGCGACGTCATGACGTCGCAAAATTGAACATGGACCAAAACTGTCAAATTTGCAGAAATGA
Source organism: Litoditis marina (assembly GCA_964036275.1). Lineage (NCBI taxonomy): Eukaryota > Metazoa > Nematoda > Chromadorea > Rhabditida > Rhabditidae > Litoditis > Litoditis marina. The sequence goes on from OZ038434.1 coordinate 31,288,215, forward strand.
GTTTCGGAATAGTTAATTACCCGTTTCAAACGGTATCAGAAGTCATTTCAATTAGTTTGGTTCCCCCTTGACAAGTTTTGAGTTGCGACGTCGAATACCATAGTTCTTGCGACGTCATGACGTCGCGAAATTGAACATGGACCAAAACTGTCAAATTTGCAGAAATGAGTTTCGGAATAGTTAATTACCCGTTTCAAACTGTATCAGAAGTCATTTCAATTAGTTTGGTTCCCCCTTGACAAGTTTTGAGTTGCGACGTCAAATACCATAGTTCTTGCGACGTCATGACGTCGCAAAATTGAACATGGACCAAAACTGTCAAATTTGCAGAAATGAGTTTCGGAATAGTTAATTACCCGTTTCAAACGGTATCAGAAGTCATTTCAATTAGTTTGGTTCCCCCTTGACAAGTTTTGAGTTGCGACGTCAAATACCATAGTTCTTGCGACGTCATGACGTCGCGAAATTGAACATGGACCAAAACTGTCAAATTTGCAGAAATGAGTTTCGGAATAGTTAATTACCCGTTTCAAACGGTATCAGAAGTCATTTCAATTAGTTTGGTTCCCCCTTGACAAGTTTTGAGTTGCGACGTCGAATACCATAGTTCTTGCGACGTCATGACGTCGCGAAATTGAACATGGACCAAAACTGTCAAATTTGCAGAAATGAGTTTCGGAATAGTTAATTACCCGTTTCAAACTGTATCAGAAGTCATTTCAATTAGTTTGGTTCCCCCTTGACAAGTTTTGAGTTGCGACGTCAAATACCATAGTTCTTGCGACGTCATGACGTCGCAAAATTGAACATGGACCAAAACTGTCAAATTTGCAGAAATGAGTTTCGGAATAGTTAATTACCCGTTTCAAACGGTATCAGAAGTCATTTCAATTAGTTTGGTTCCCCCTTGACAAGTTTTGAGTTGCGACGTCAAATACCATAGTTCTTGCGACGTCATGACGTCGCGAAATTGAACATGGACCAAAACTGTCAAATTTGCAGAAATGAGTTTCGGAATAGTTAATTACCCGTTTCAAACGGTATCAGAAGTCATTTCAATTAGTTTGGTTCCCCCTTGACAAGTTTTGAGTTGCGACGTCAAATACCATAGTTCTTGCGACGTCATGACGTCGCGAAATTGAACATGGACCAAAACTGTCAAATTTGCAGAAATGAGTTTCGGAATAGTTAATTACCCGTTTCAAACTGTATCAGAAGTCATTTCAATTAGTTTGGTTCCCCCTCGACAAGTTTTGAGTTGCGACGTCAAATACCATAGTTCTTGCGACGTCATGACGTCGCGAAATTGAACATGGACCAAAACTGTCAAATTTGCAGAAATGAGTTTCGGAATAGTTAATTACCCGTTTCAAACGGTATCAGAAGTCATTTCAATTAGTTTGGTTCCCCCTTGACAAGTTTTGAGTTGCGACGTCAAATACCATAGTTCTTGCGACGTCATGACGTCGCAAAATTGAACATGGACCAAAACTGTCAAATTTGCAGAAATGAGTTTCGGAATAGTTAATTACCCGTTTCAAACGGTATGAGAAGTCATTTCAATTAGTTTGGTTCCCCCTTGACAAGTTTTGAGTTGCGACGTCAAATACCATAGTTCTTGCGACGTCATGACGTCGCGAAATTGAACATGGACCAAAACTGTCAAATTTGCAGAAATGAGTTTCGGAATAGTTAATTACCCGTTTCAAACGGTATCAGAAGTCATTTCAATTAGTTTGGTTCCCCCTTGACAAGTTTTGAGTTGCGACGTCAAATACCATAGTTCTTGTGACGTCATGACGTCGCGAAATTGAACATGGACCAAAACTGTCAAATTTGCAGAAATGAGTTTCGGAATAGTTAATTACCCGTTTCAAACTGTATCAGAAGTCATTTCAATTAGTTTGGTTCCCCCTTGACAAGTTTTGAGTTGCGACGTCAAATACCATAGTTCTTGCGACGTCATGACGTCGCAAAATTGAACATGGACCAAAACTGTCAAATTTGCAGAAATGAGTTTCGGAATAGTTAATTACCCGTTTCAAACGGTATCAGAAGTCATTTCAATTAGTTTGGTTCCCCCTTGACAAGTTTTGAGTTGCGACGTCAAATACCATAGTTCTTGCGACGTCATGACGTCGCGAAATTGAACATGGACCAAAACTGTCAAATTTGCAGAAATGAGTTTCGGAATAGTTAATTACCCGTTTCAAACGGTATCAGAAGTCATTTCAATTAGTTTGGTTCCCCCTTGACAAGTTTTGAGTTGCGACGTCAAATACCATAGTTCTTGCGACGTCATGACGTCGCGAAATTGAACATGGACCAAAACTGTCAAATTTGCAGAAATGAGTTTCGGAATAGTTAATTACCCGTTTCAAACTGTATCAGAAGTCATTTCAATTAGTTTGGTTCCCCCTCGACAAGTTTTGAGTTGCGACGTCAAATACCATAGTTCTTGCGACGTCATGACGTCGCGAAATTGAACATGGACCAAAACTGTCAAATTTGCAGAAATGAGTTTCGGAATAGTTAATTACCCGTTTCAAACGGTATCAGAAGTCATTTCAATTAGTTTGGTTCCCCCTTGACAAGTTTTGAGTTGCGACGTCAAATACCATAGTTCTTGCGACGTCATGACGTCGCAAAATTGAACATGGACCAAAACTGTCAAATTTGCAGAAATGAGTTTCGGAATAGTTAATTACCCGTTTCAAACGGTATGAGAAGTCATTTCAATTAGTTTGGTTCCCCCTTGACAAGTTTTGAGTTGCGACGTCAAATACCATAGTTCTTGCGACGTCATGACGTCGCGAAATTGAACATGGACCAAAACTGTCAAATTTGCAGAAATGAGTTTCGGAATAGTTAATTACCCGTTTCAAACGGTATCAGAAGTCATTTCAATTAGTTTGGTTCCCCCTTGACAAGTTTTGAGTTGCGACGTCAAATACCATAGTTCTTGTGACGTCATGACGTCGCGAAATTGAACATGGACCAAAACTGTCAAATTTGCAGAAATGAGTTTCGGAATAGTTAATTACCCGTTTCAAACGGTATCAGAAGTCATTTCAATTAGTTTGGTTCCCCCTTGACAAGTTTTGAGTTGCGACGTCAAATACCATAGTTCTTGCGACGTCATGACGTCGCGAAATTGAACATGGACCAAAACTGTCAAATTTGCAGAAATGAGTTTCGGAATAGTTAATTACCCGTTTCAAACGGTATCAGAAGTCATTTCAATTAGTTTGGTTCCCCCTTGACAAGTTTTGAGTTGCGACGTCAAATACCATAGTTCTTGTGACGTCATGACGTCGCAAAATTGAACATGGACCAAAACTGTCAAATTTGCAGAAATGAGTTTCGGAATAGTTAATTACCCGTTTCAAACGGTATCAGAAGTCATTTCAATTAGTTTGGTTCCCCCTTGACAAGTTTTGAGTTGCGACGTCAAATACCATAGTTCTTGTGACGTCATGACGTCGCAAAATTGAACATGGACCAAAACTGTCAAATTTGCAGAAATGAGTTTCGGAATAGTTAATTACCCGTTTCAAACGGTATGAGAAGTCATTTCAATTAGTTTGGTTCTCCCTTGACAAGTTTTGAGTTGCGACGTCAAAAACCATAGTTCTTGTGACGTCATGACGTCGCGAAATTGAACATGGACCAAAACTGTCAAATTTGCAGAAATGAGTTTCGGAATAGTTAATTACCCGTTTCAAACGGTATGAGAAGTCATTTCAATTAGTTTGGTTCCCCCTTGACAAGTTTTGAGTTGCGACGTCAAATACCATAGTTCTTGCGACGTCATGACGTCGCGAAATTGAACATGGACCAAAACTGTCAAATTTGCAGAAATGAGTTTCGGAATAGTTAATTACCCGTTTCAAACGGTATCAGAAGCCATTTCAATTAGATTGGTTCCCCCTTGACAAGTTTTGAGTTGCGACGTCAAATACCATAGTTCTTGCGACGTCATGACGTCGCGAAATTGAACATGGACCAAAACTGTCAAATTTGCAGAAATGAGTTTCGGAATAGTTAATTACCCGTTTCAAACGGTATGAGAAGTCATTTCAATTAGTTTGGTTCCCCCTTGACAAGTTTTGAGTTGCGACGTCGAATACCATAGTTCTTGCGACGTCATGACGTCGCGAAATTGAACATGGACCAAAACTGTCAAATTTGCAGAAATGAGTTTCGGAATAGTTAATTACCCGTTTCAAACGGTATCAGAAGCCATTTCAATTAGATTGGTTCCCCCTTGACAAGTTTTGAGTTGCGACGTCAAATACCATAGTTCTTGCGACGTCATGACGTCGCGAAATTGAACATGGACCAAAACTGTCAAATTTGCAGAAATGAGTTTCGGAATAGTTAATTACCCGTTTCAAACGGTATCAGAAGTCATTTCAATTAGTTTGGTTCCCCCTTGACAAGTTTTGAGTTGCGACGTCAAATACCATAGTTCTTGTGACGTCATGACGTCGCGAAATTGAACATGGACCAAAACTGTCAAATTTGCAGAAATGAGTTTCGGAATAGTTAATTACCCGTTTCAAACGGTATCAGAAGTCATTTCAATTAGTTTGGTTCCCCCTTGACAAGTTTTGAGTTGCGACGTCAAATACCATAGTTCTTGCGACGTCATGACGTCGCGAAATTGAACATGGACCAAAACTGTCAAATTTGCAGAAATGAGTTTCGGAATAGTTAATTACCCGTTTCAAACGGTATCAGAAGCCATTTCAATTAGATTGGTTCCCCCTTGACAAGTTTTGAGTTGCGACGTCAAATACCATAGTTCTTGCGACGTCATGACGTCGCGAAATTGAACATGAACCAAAACTGTCAAATTTGCAGAAATGAGTTTCGGAATAGTTAATTACCCGTTTCAAACGGTATCAGAAGCCATTTCAATTAGATTGGTTCCCCCTTGACAAGTTTTGAGTTGCGACGTCAAATGACAGAACTTGATACCCCGTGGGTCAGAACTCGATTTCTCCATATTGGTGTCCGACGTCCTTTGAATTCAATGTTAGGACGATCCTTTGTATTCAAACGAAGGTTTTGATCTGTGTAAGCAAACAGAACTCCCAGACTTTCTGGTCCCCCACTTCAAACGAGTTTGTATTAATTTCGGTACATTTATCGTTCAGTGTTTCTTATAGATTCTCAAACAGAGCATCAAGTATTCATTTCAAGCGAATGAATGAAGTTGTATATATTGTTTCTATCGTTTTTCTTCTTTCGTTCAACTTTTTCTGTAGGCCTCGCTGTTCAGATTCACGTGATCGTGTTTACCTATAAAAAAATTACAAACTTTGAAAACTTGAACACAAGTTAAAAGAAGAACTTTATCGAAACACACGAGCTAAAACTAACCGAAATACGCCGACATTGCGTAATAAAACGCCACATATGTCCATTGAAGAATATGACGGTGTTGTATGGTAAAAAAAATTCCCTTGAAGTTTAGTATTCCTGCTGTAGGCGTTTTAGTGAAAATTGGTAAGACTATAGACAGTGGGCATATCCATATGCATGGATTTCAACTCTATACAACACTATCAACAAGTTTTTGACACTAGTTGCCACTCACATAATTCACCTAACTTTTTTACTCTCTTTAATGGATGTTAAAATATGGGTAAAAGGTATTTACCCAGAGGACGGAAGTTGCCCTCGGTTTTGCACGACTGAAAATAAGTAATTATTTAAATCAAAAGGAAACGAAAGAAGAGTGGAGTGAGAAGTGAGAAATTATTGAAAAAAAGCCTCAGACTGAATTGATTGAAAACGAAATAGGGGAAAATTGAAGTATCGCCCTTCATTTTAGTTGAGCCCCCCCCCCCCCCCCCGTAGCACTTCAACCCCCCCCCCCCCCCACTTCAACCCAAGCTAAAACCTAAAAATCTAGGAGTGGGGGGGGGAACCAACTTCGACATTTACTATTTACCCCCCCCCCCACCTGGGTCGGCGGGGGGTAGAGCTTCAATGGTGGGGGGTCAAACTTCAACGAGTAGGGGGCTGAACTTCAATACCGGAAATGTTTGCTTTTAACCCCCCCCCCACCCTCAAACTTTTGTATTGCAGGTGATAAATTGAATTATAAGGTGGGGGGGTGGTCAAAGTACAATTCCCAAACGCAATACAGTTTCAGAAAGATGGGGGGTAAAAAGTCAATGTACCCCGAAATAGATTAACACGATATGAAATAAAACTAGAAGTCGGTGCTGAAACTGGTCGTGAGGTTGAAATAGATAAATATGCCCACCTCTGTAGTACCAGTTCGGACATCTGAAAAAATGAACTATGAAAGTAGGAACTACTATGAAAACAGAAGAATTTTGTTGGGTGGATCAAGAGAGTGTCCAAATCCTTGTAGTTTGATCTCGAATCCCTTCAATTTCATGTGTTTTGACCAATTTATGGATTTTTATCGAAACGGAACGAGATTGAACTACAAACACTGTGGGATCGGACAATTTACACAGCATAGGCTTGCTCTGGGAAAATTCTAACCCTTCATTCACTTGCACGGCATGTTTCAGAAATACGACTGAAATAGGACAGGATCAAACTACAATTACAGCGGTTTGGCGCTTTCTGAACACTACTGACCGAGTTGTGGGTCTTTTAAAAACCAGCTTCTACGGAGTATCTTGTTCTACTGTGTAGTTCGGAACTGTTAATTTTCAGTCTCAAAGTTCGTAAATTATGGCATGTACCACAATTTAGTGCAAACTACAATTTAGCTGTGGTCACCACCTAAACTAGTGTTCAGGTACAAACATACAACAATAGCGGAGAGTAATGTGAAATAGCCTCCTACCCTGTTCGAAAATAGGTTGAGAAGGGCCCGTAGTTAGGGTTGTTAGAATTGGAATTGGAATTGGAATTGGAATTGATAGAATTGAGATAATCATCCAAAAGAATTGCAATTCCAATTCTCTTTGTCCGTCGAAAAGAATTGGAATTGCAATTCCAATTCTTTTGTATGTCAAAAAATTTCTGGAATTCCAATTCCAATTCTTTCGTATATCAGAACAACTGGAATTGGAATTGGAATTGACTTGATTTTCTCTCAGAATTGATTCAGAATTTATTTACAATTCCATGCTGTTTTTCCTTGTTAATTACCAAATTACCATTGTTCCTTATGTCTATCGTTCAATAGAACCAAAGTGAACATTGTTTATCCTCGTTTTTTGAGAAAAAAAACTGACATGAAGTTGCAAACACAGTCAATTCTAATCAATTCTAATCAATTCCAATCAATTCCAAAGGAATTGGAATTGAAAATCTGAGATTTCGAGGAATTGATCGTAATTGGAATTGGAATTGAGTAGTTTTGGAGAATCTAAAAGAATTGGAATTGGAATTGAGTGGTTTTGCGAATTGCAAAAGAATTGGAATTGGAATTGAGTGGTTTTCGAGAATTGAAAAAGAATTGTGATTGGAATTGAGTGGTTTTTGAGAAACGAAAAAGAATTGGAATTGGAATTGACTTGATTTTTGGAATTGATTAACAACCCTACTCGTAGTACAATCGGCCCCCAGCTTTGGAGTGCGATTGTACACCATATCATTGATGCAGACATGGGTTATGTGGGGGGGAGTTGTTCATCAGTTCAGGGTATGTAATATCACCCCCATTTCGTGATGTGGGGTTATTGTTTAATGTCGAAGATGAAAAAGTCCCTCCGCCTGTCTGTCAACAATTACCCCCACGTTCGCGCGATTTTTCCAGGTGGAGTAGCAATCCCTTCAATCTCATGAGAAATTCATATGAGTTTCTCATGAGATACCCCATGAGCTACTCGTGAACTCTCAATGTTGTAGCATATCAATCAATAGAATCTCATGAGAAGCTCATGCGAATAGCTCATGAAATCTTAGGGTATCTCATAAGATTTTTGAGGGATTGCTACGCCGCCAGGTATTCAATTAGGTGAGGGGCGATAGTGCCGCGGGGAGGGGGACGATTGTACATTTTCCCCGATAGCGAAACCTTCAAAAATGACAAACCTGACTTATAAGACATTGGTTTGATAAGGAGCTCACTGCTGGCCGATTCGTTGTTAGATGCCTCACTCTCCACCTTCTTATCCGAATCCTTTTTTGTACTCGATAGCTCATTTTTCTGAACACAAACTATTCAATATGTAATAATGAATGTAATGTGAATGAAATAGTCAATATGTAATAACATAACGAGAGCCTTAACGGCATGTTGATAAGGTTCCCACAAAGTCGCCCGACGTCACGTACGGGCAAATCAGGGGAATTCCGAGGGTCACGAGCTTCTTACACTCAGAATGTTGTGCATCTGCACATTTCAATCACACTTGGGCCAAGTTCAAAACAATACTCAATACATCAGTTATGGTTAATTGAACCACAGGTAGGACACTTCGTTGAAATTTGAAATCGCGCTGACTGATGCTAATTTTGCCCTGCAAAAACTGTTTAAAACGAGAGACAAACTCAGTTGTGCGGATTGCGGAATCATCTTGTCCTTTTTTCAGGTGACGGACGTTCATTGTTCATTTGAGCTTTTAAGTTTCACTATGTGACATTGAACTGTTTTACCTAAAGAACCCTAAATACTCAAAAGAAAGCAACTAGTGTTGAAAACTCACAATATTTCCAAAGCGTCACAATGTGTCGTGTCCATCCAAACTTGATCCAAACGAGCGACGCCTACCCTTCCTCTCGCCTGTAAAATGAATATATATATATATATATATATATATATATATTATATACGAGTCATTATTACTATCACCCTAGTAACACTACTTGTTGTGTCTTAACCTGCTCGAAAGAATACGTGCATTTTGTACGAGAACGATTTAAATGAGAAAACATGTTATTTTTGACCATTTTGGTGGTTACACATTACATGTTTCTGTTCTGGTGTCAGCGATAACTCCGAACTATACAGGGTGAATATCCGATACGACATCCTCTATTCAACTACACAAGAACAAGAGTCAAATTCCGACAGAAAAAAATGCAAATTTCGAGCAAAGATTTTATCTGATTATATAAAAAGTATGACTTTCAGCCCTTTTAGATGTTTTTCGTAATACAATAAACTAGTGACGTCATGTGCAGTCTTCTCGCTGAAAAACTGCAAAACTGCAGAAGTTCGCAACATGTTGCTGCCGACTTTGTCAACAAACGCTCGATCCGGCAGCAAAAAGTATGAATCATGCCTAAAACGACCTGCTTTCGCTGGTTCAGGAAACTCAATTCAATCTTTTTCAATCCTAGCCCCAATACTAGTGAATTTTTGATGAAATCGCAGAATCTACAATGTCGATTAACCAAAAACTTACTTATGATTGCTCCAAAGAAGTCCAAAACCATCCACTCTTCTGAGTAACACCCACACTGCCTTCATATTGGCAATTAAACCTGAAAAACACAACCTGTATATAGTAAAGTTCCTAATATCAACACCAACGTCAGAAATTTTCACCAAGGAGAAAACCCTAGTGACGAAAGTGAAAATACGTGAAAACTAAAAACTATTTTAAGACAAAATAATGCATGTGGTAACGGAGCATTATGAACATGCGCTATCGAATATAATGTTAGGCACACCGTTTTTAGGAAAAAACGGCTAGATTGCACAAGACGCCAATTTCGATCGAAGCCATCCTTGCGCAAGCATAGAACTAACGAGAAAAGCGAGAAACTGATGTATATCACGTTTACAAATAGAATAAACAAAATAAACACGAAAGAATTACATTTAAAATAAAAATTTTGAAAATTTTTTAACTTTTTAATGATAGCGTGTAACGAAAAATGTAATGCGTAGCCTGCGCGTGTATTTTCTGCATTTTCCTGTGCACGTCTGCAGCCTTTTTTTCTGCGAAATTTTTAAACCGAGTTATGTTATTTTTGTTTTAAATCGTTCTTTTAGACGCAATTATTCATATTTATTATTCATTTGACATGACTACATGTGTTTCTTGAAGGTTTCGGAATGATTACCCGCACCACTGAGATGCTGCGACGCGCTCATCACAAGATGGAGTTCGAGTTTAACAAGGGTGAGTCTTCATTCCATAATTCTCTAGCTTCGTCACATCATGCAGCTTTTGCTGCTGTTTGCGGACATCTCGTTCTCGTTTTGGGGGTCACAACTTGTCCCCCGGCTCAAAAATGACTCAAACCAGCCTAAACTTTAGAATTAAGCGGATGCCTAGATTTGTTCCTCCCTAGAAATAGTAGACAACTTCAGAATCGAGTTGGAATTAGAAGAGGGAGTAGTAATTTGCTAATTGTATCGTTATTCTCAGACATTCATTGTTTCTATCAAATGTGTGGCTGTTAAGCAACTTTTCAAAGTGTTAGTTTTTGATTTGTATTCAATAACAAACTTTGAAGTTCAAAAAAATGTGCTTCGCTTTTCAAGCCCTGTTTCTAGCTTATTATTGTTGAAAACGGTGGGGAGGTAGCTCACGGAATATGTTTAATTTACTCTAGTGTAGTAGTAGGAGCGAGTTAACAATATAAGCTATTAGTCTCAATTAGTTGAGTTGAGTAAATGCAACATGCTCCATAAGTATTAGTGTCAATCAACCTAGGTCTAAACATTGAAACTGTTTGCACTCAGTCCCATACCTTAATACAATTGTTCGATTAGCCAGAGAAAATCGAAACGTGGGCTCCTCTTCAATTGAAACCAAGTGATATTGTCTATTGCTAATGCAAAATCAACTCTCACGGGTCTAAGCTCTAAGTTTAACGCGGACTTATTTTGTCAAATAGTCAAACCTTACCAGAGTATGCTCAGTTCGTCTATTTTTCTGTGAGGATTGCCGTGGAAACTAGGATAGGGTAAAAAACACTACTCTAATTCATACATACACCAGTTAGGTTGAGGTCGAACTATTCGACAATAAGGAGTGCGTTTTCATTCTTAAATGCGTGAAATTTAATGATTTTGCATCGAAAATATAAAATTTTCCCCATTTATGCCAAACATAGGTGGGATAGTCCTGGTTAGGGGTCTGAAGAGTTAATGATCTCTCCCGCGAAAAACTACGGTAAGGTATGGGTCCCTCCCCAATTCAGTGGCGCCACTATGACAAAACTAGATAGTTTGTTAAACAGTTATAGGTATAGGTCCCCTCTCGCCCAGTCTGTTCAGGCGGTAAGAGTCTTTCCGGGGTCTCCCCCGGTCAGCGGACTGTGGCATCGCACCTATGATGGCAAAAAAGTATCTTTTTTCTATTTTCCACGGCTATTCGGACAAACTTCGATGTATGCTCAAACCGCGCTCCGCGCCATTATAAGGTTATTTTGATCCCGAACCGAGCGTCTCTTGTTTTGTAGGGTTATGATGAATGTGTATTTATTCAGACATTATTGTTCAATACAGTTTCTGTTTCAGATACGGACGAAGCACTATTCCCATTCCCTACTCCGGCCCAAAAGGAGTCCACTCAAATGGATGCCAAGCTGCTGGTCTGCCACTCGCTGCCCGGACAGCTCATTTTGTTTAATATTTTGATGCTGGTTTTTTCTGTGTTTCTGCTAGGTAATAGGTATGCTCTTAAGATTAGTAATCAGTTTCTGATTTTCAGTTACGTAAATCTGTATTAATACGCTCTGTCCACGAAATTTTTTAAAATTCGATTGAAAATAGCAAATCGGATTCTTCTGAGGTTTGTTTTGTAATGAAGCGGATTTGCTATTTCCACATCGAAGTAATGCTTGAATGGATATAATTTCTTTGTTTCTCCGTTGTTGAGGGCGAGTGAATTATTGTTAAACTGAGGTTTTGCTCAAAAAATAAGGATTAACACGTTGATTAACCTGGTTCTTATATACAGTAATTAATCACCAGTAGCCGTCCGATCGAACGGCTATAAGCTGTTTAGCAGTGGTAGGTAGAGGATTGTTCAAGATAGCTAGCAATTCAGTAGCAAACTAGTAGCACTTTGTGATTTTTTCAATTTTCGCGAACTCGAGGTAGTTCTTTTATAGCCGTTAATATTAACTTGGTATCCATTTGCTAAACTGCTATCGAAAATGGAGTCACTATTTAATTGAATGGGTAATAGCAGATCTTTGTTCGATCGAACCGCTACTAGCGCTTTGGTGGGTTAGTAGCCACCTAGTTTCTCTTCTCAGCATTCTGTACCTGAGTTAGCGAAAAGCCTTGGAAATGTAAAATGTACCTGCAATCCCATTTACAATAGGCTTTTCGGTTTCGCTAACTCAAACATTATCAATGTTCTCAAGCTTGACTTTTTTTATAGCGAACCACATCTCAAGTAGCTCGCTTTTCATAACACTAGCTCTAGCTACCTTTTTATATTCCTAATTGAATTATCTTCGGAACATATGTGTTGTTTCATTATTTAATATGTTTGTAATTAGCTTTTATCTATTTTTTGTAATACTTTTATGTTGTTGCTAGGTTGTTATACCGTTTTGGCATGTGCCAAACACAGAATTTGTGTTTTGACATTTAATAATTGAGGCACACCATTACTTGACAAGTTTCAAAGCAAAAAGCAATGTTTTGGCATTTGTCAAACAATAATTTTTAGCTTTGGAATTTGTCGGATGTCTATTTTCAGATTTTGTCGACTGATAATTTTTAGCTTTGGGATTTCTTGGATGTCTATTTTTAGCATTTTTCGAACTGGTAATTTTTAGCTTTGGAATTTCTCGTATGTCTATTTTTAGTTTGAAAGATGTCAAATCACGTATTTTTGAATGCATTGTCTGTTGTTGATTCGCAATAAAGTGATCACTACTCATCCTTGTCCTCATTGTACTATTGACAACCCGAGTATCAAGCAACACACACAATTCAGACATGAAGTCGCTTTCGTTTGAAAAATATTCCAGTTCTGTGCCAATTCACTCACTCGTGTCGACCGTTTTTTTCCATGAGCGCCGTTTGGTACGTTTCCTGGTTTTCAGCGACTTTCCAAATTTTTTTAATTGACCCCGCCTTATATGTAGTTGGAACCTGCTGTTTCTAGAGTCTTTTATACGCAATTCTTCGTTTTTCATACGCAATAGTGCTTAACTATGGGTCGTTCCATTTCCATCAAGACTGATTGGCATCGTGCCTTTTTTCAGATCAAACAGAAGTATTCTGGAATATTTTCAATTTACGTGTTATTATGAAACTGGACAACCGCTAACAGAGATTTGCAGTTTTTTAAAATATTCTTAAGTGGCTTGAAAACTGCCTGGAATAGTCATTGGCACGCTGCCAAATCTCAGGAGGAATCACCGGAACTATACTAACAAAATTTGGGGTAAATACTCTGTTTGTTGAGGTAAATAACTATTTCAACTAACTCAAGTGTTGCGTTGGTTGCGTAGTTTTCCCCCTTCACTTGGCCTGTATTATTGACTGATTCGAAGAGAGTTTCCTGGAAAAATTCAATTGCAATAAAACTAAAACGTTGAAAATTACCAGTGTTGAGTAGTTCATGTTAAGATGACAAGGACTATTCCGACTGGGTTCGACGATTGGTGTTCTACAGTTTCACTGAGTTAGAGAAGGACGATTATGCGATCCAATCGCAACGCTTCAGTCCTTTAAACAGCAATACATTTTCCAATCGCAGTTTAAAGGACCGTTGACACGGGATTGGTTCACGCAATCGTCCTGTTTTCAAGCTAGAACTGCTTATTTTCGTAAATAGTGAGAATAAATAATAAAGATTGGTATTCTTTGGTGAAAATTTGTCCCGCATCTCATTTTCGCAAAGAGTAGGAATAAAACTTACATAGAAAACGCCAGTCAATGAGTTGCAGCCGTAGAAAGGACACACGCAAATCGAGTGATTGGCCCAGAACGAACAAAACTGATCCACCTAAAATAAAACATTTGGAATGATCGAACTTGCTTTGAACGTAACTTTTTTTCTCATATAGATAGGTAAAATTAGGTTTGGTGGTCCTTTCCCCTCTATTTTTGAACAGACTACAAGTCGTATAGCTGCAGTCATTTTCACTGAAAACTTCGGCAACGTGCCAACAAAATTTCCATATTTGTTTAGCGGATCGTTCTCTGCAGAACTACGTATCGATGAACGCAGTCCTCCGTGTCGCAATCGCTAGTGGTTTTCTCTAAGAAATTGCCATCCGAAAATCTTGGCACAATGTCAACAAGTCTCAGTGCGAATGAAACGAACTATATAAGCAGCTACAAAAATCTTTAATGGATCTAATGACTATTTATAGAACAATAAAATAAAACTAAACCAACCTTCGTTTCTATTTCGACTGTCGTGTATTCTATAGAGACGTTGTTGATAGATTGTGGATCGCTGATCGTTCCGTTTATTCTGAATCCGCACTTTTTGTCCCCAACATCCTGTAACACAATACTTAAGGGCTTCGAAATAATGGAGCGAGAGAACTATGAAAATGATTAAAAAAGTGTTTATACAGATTTTCCAAAAATATTGATTTATGCCATCTACGCGCCCCTGCTAACACTCGCCGCGCAAGTCACCGTCTTTTCACCTCATACGACTATAAAAAACGGATCGGGATCACACTAGAAATGAAGTTGATTGAAGTATGATCTGAGACGGTTTCTCTCGAGAACTTTTATATTCTATCGAGTTCGTCCATATAGCACACGATTTAGAAAAAATCGAGTACAGCGAAATCAAACTACAAATATCGCGGATTCACATGATATATTCAATCCACGATCTTTTCATTATATTGTTGTCAGTTTCTGTTATCCAAGTTGATCTGATGTGGCTATATTATTGTAAGCGCAGCCTACGCTGCATTCCATTGTCAGTTTAAAAGAGCAGCCTCATCACTCCCTTCCCACAACGGTTTTCTTATTCATCGTCTCTTCTATTTTAGCATTCGCAATTCTCCATTGAATGATATATGCAATGTTAGTCTCTCAAATCTAACTTCCTTTCATTGTTCTTCATTGTTATATTATTGTTATGTTTCGTTCATTAGTCTTATATATATAAAGTTTAGTTACCCAAGTTTGAGGTTCACTATACAAACACCGCGTGGCACTCCATATTTGGAGAATGGCGAGCTGAACTGCTTTATGGTGCATCGGCCAACATCGAACAGGAGTCAAGAAAACACACTTTTCCGCACACGTTCACACCAGCACCACCTCCACGCCTCAAACTTGCTTGGTCGTAACTTTCCCTCTGCACACACGACTACATCACACGTTCATTCCACAAAACTAGGCTGTGCTAACTGCGAAACCAGTTCAGAAGCCTATCGAATCGCGAAGTTGATGTATAGCTGGCAGACTGATGATTCGATCAAGAGAACTAACGTTCAACCAAAGAAGCCGGAAGAGCAAACGCAATTCCGAACCGTGAGCAGACTACAAGAAGTCTGGGTCACACCTCGTTGCACGAAAGCAAGCTGTCTACAGCGTGGCCAATCACAAGAATTGTACACCACCTGCCGAAGTTGCTAGCGCACCCTCCAAACCGTGAGCAGACCACAAGAAGTCTGGGTCACACCTCGTCGCACAAAAGCAAGCTGTCTACAGCGTGGCCAATCACAAGAATTGTACACCACCTGCCAAAGTTGCTAGCGCACCCTCCAAACCGTGAGCAGACCACAAGAAGTCTGGGTCACACCTCGTCGCTTTTTCTTTTTACGGTTTTCTTATTCATCGTCTCTTCTATTTTAGCATTCGCAATTCTCCATTGAATGATATATGCAATGTTAGTCTCTCAAATCTAACTTCCTTTCATTGTTCTTCATTGTTATATTATTGTTATGTTTCGTTCATTAGTCTTATATATATAAAGTTTAATTACCCAAGTTTGAGGTTCTCTAATCTACCAAACTCCGCGTGGCGCTTCAACAAAGAAGTATAAGGCGAGCGACTACTTTAACAAACCCAGCAGAATACATCAGAAACTATTGTATGTTTTTTCTCATAAAAAATTGAAAAACAACCATTATTATGTGTCTTACTTGTAGGGTTCCATTCTCCGGGGAGTTGAGGATAGTCGCACTGACATTGAGGCCAGAATTGGAGATATGAATATATGTTCCGTTCACAATACACGAATTAGCATCGACACTCGGTGGAGAAGCGTTCAGAATCAACAGAAAAGAGAGAACCTGCAGAACAAAAACTTTATAAATGTTCTAATCATGATAACGAAACTAGTAAATCGAACTTAGAAGATATACCGAAGGAAAGGGAGTAAGAAAGAGAGAGATTGTTTACATGAGCAAATACAATCAGTAAATTGCTTTCCCCGTTTTAGATGTTTAGTTTTCATGGTTATTCAAGATTTGCGTTGATTTCAGCTTGTAACACAATTATGAGTTTTAACCAAACGTTAGAACCTTTCTATCTACTAAAAGTCAAAAGTTGCTCAAATGGTACTCTACCTAGAATACACTATCACGTTTTTATAAATAATCAGACATTCAGATTCAAACGAAACTCACAATCAGACTGGCAGCAGGAGACTTGGTTTTCTGTGGAAAGAACGAACCCAGCTGTTCTCGAAGGGAAATCATGGCTAAATGAAAGTCTGCTGAGAAGAAACGCACCCAAACGTTCAAACGTGTCAGAATTCACGAAAAGTTCATTTTCTTGTTTCCCGCCAATTTCACGTGTGCAGGCGCGTGCACTTTCATGCACTAAGCTAAACTGAGTTGAACCCGGAGCTTTGTTTAGTTTTGTATGATTCAGTAGTTTTGTATGAAGTTTGTTGTACCTGATGGTTCTCTAGGAATAAATATGTATTTTAACTGAAGTGACCAAATTTTCGTTGTAGTTTAATAGCGCTACCGCCATATTCTACTTATTTTTACCGAAAAACAACGCGATACACCTACAAACACAGCGGGGTAGAGCGACAACTATCGTATAAGACTGCTTTGGAGAGAGCAAACCCTATACAACTCGGAAAACAGTTCATTTCACCCACTTGAAACCTCGTATGTTTTGAAAACATCAAGACCACGTTTCGACATGTAGATGTTTTCCGAAAGTTTATCGATTTTAGAAGATTGCGCACTTGCTCGGACAACTACCAATTCCGAAACATGCTTCTCAAGTCACTTGAATGTTCCCTCGCGGTTATAGATACGTTTCGAATTCTCCGTGAACTTATACGCAGAGAGGTCTCTGTGATTCGGTGAATACTGAACCTTCATGGAGATCGGACCTATTCAAAAAGGAAAGGTGTTTTGTTGATTTCTTAGATAACTGCGCTATTCAGCGACTGATAAGAGTTGTGTTCATACGTTAAATCACTTGCTGCTCCATCTTTCTATAATCTCCTGCCATCTCAATGTTTTTAAGTTAGTTGCATTGTATAGTTTCCAATTAGCATGTTTTTTTGTTTTTTTTATTCATCAAAGATGCGTTTGCGAAGCATTCAAAATTCATTCCCAGTTTCAGAAAAACGACTATAGGTGGTAAACTTTTTAGACGTTCTGGTTGGTACTCACCAAGGTGGCAGAACATGGAGGTTGAGGTGAGATTTTCATGTGATGCTTTACGAGAAGCTCATGGATATCTCACAATCTCACAATTGGTCTTTCAAAAGAGCAACATAGCTTCTAGACTAATAGTATAATAGCTTGTGAGATATTTTGCATGAAGTGAACTGAACAGTTTCAAGATGATTGGGTAACGCGGGTCTCCCAGCGGTAGTTGGTTAGGCAGCAGATGAGAGAGTGTGTAGGTCAGAGATGCGCAGATGCGCTGATCGATCACTAAAACCTGTTATTTGTATTCCGTTCTTCGTGACATTGTCCTTTTTACTTTTTTTCCACAGACTTTTGTCGAACAAGAAGAGTCGACCGTTCGGAGATGGTTGAACATTATTCTCGGTCCGGTCGAAGTCGATACCACCACCATTCTACCTCGAAAGGTATATTATTTCCAATATAACTATTCTCATTCATTCTAAAAAAAGCGTATCACTATAGGACTTCTCGGTGCGATAGATTTGTAATCAGGTGAACGATGTTTTCCAAACGTCATACCTGATTCAGGACAAATTTGAGCTTTTCAGGTAAACATCTCCTCACTGCTATTTCAAATTTAGAGCACATTTTTTTCAAACTTTCTTGATTTATTCTCCCGTTCGTGCGTCTTTAATTTCAAAACCAATTGCCAGAAGAAATGATCTTGGTGAAATTGTAGTTTTTTCTAGAGTCACACCTTTTGAAAGATTTCATCAACTAACACCCAGCAAAAACAACTGTCTTGAGATCAGCGCTGTGTTTGGCGAGTGTAAATTACATATATCTATGATTCATGTTTTTTATAAAACTCTCCTTGTTGTTATAGTCATGTAATTATGTTTTTTCCAGATCAGTGAAATTGGATGTGTCCTATTTTTTGCCTTCTTCTTCTTTGTCTATTGCTTTCTACTGAAGCTGTCCTTTCCGACATGGATGGGTTACATGGCTCTGGTAAGCGATGGTATTTCCATTTTGGTACCGGTTATATAGTTCTTTTCATTCCCACTGAGACCCATTGGCATTGTGCGAACATTTTCGGATGTCTATATCTAAGAGAAAACATGAGTATTCTAAAGACATTTTGTGTTTACTTGTTCGTCTGAAACTGAACAACAGCTAACAAAGATTTGCAGTTTTTTGAAAAACGAAATAGTGGTGAAAAATCGCCTGGAATATTAGTTGGCTCGCTGCCAAGTCTCAGTGGGAATGACCGGAACTATACTGTTTTCCTAAACTCGAGTGTACTCATATTTTTCTGTCAGCTTGACGGCATCGTTTTGGCATAAACAAATTGGCAGTATAGTCGTCGCCCACGGAAAGGCGAGAGGGTACTGTATATCTCACTTTCCGCTGTGTACGCACACATGTCCTCAATTCCAAAGCCTGCCCGTTATGTGCTCTCATAGCGCAGTGGTTAGCTCTCTGCTACGAAACTTTTGCTCGCAGGTTCGAATGCGGCGAAAGACAGAAATTTATAAATTTGGCACTCACTATACTTTCTTGCTTGCTTTCAAATATCAGTTACTGCAAGAATGAGTTTTAGTGAAAAACGCGGGCGCAGTCAACGTCTCTGAAGTTAAAGAACCGTTCCGCTATAATCTGAGTTTCACGGAAAATTGAGAAAGCACAGAAAGGTTTCTCAATGTCTTCCCATAGACCATGAAACAACTTTCTGATTGGAAATGTGTGAAATTTGCATAACATCGAGCAATAAAAAAGAGGACATTAACATTTTCACTGTGACGCAACTTGACTTGGTTGATTTACGTTCGGATTTAATTTCACTTTGTAGTCTCTAATTGTGTTGTCCTATATGATAGAAAGTTTTAAAAATGTTTTTGTACTTCTATAGGCTATTTTGAGCATACCCCGTACGCAACCCCCCTATCGGTGTCATTACGTAAGCACCTTTTATGAGAAAACGAAGCAAGATAGGGATATAGAAGTATATATTTCTGATAACGGTTTTTCATTTGCCAAAAGGTCAGATTGTTAACTCATAAGTGAAAATTAGAGCGGGACGGATTCTTTAAAAACCGAGTTGTTTACCAAGGTTCGCCCCACCAAATTGGTCACTAGTTGATATCAATTTGTGAAATCAAAGATTGGTGCACAATTGTGCATCAAGTTCTCGGGAAAAAGTCTGATCCTCGATTTACAACTTGGGTTTTCGGCAAACCTTGATAACCAACTCGGTTTCTAACTTCAAAGTTGACGAGATGATGACCTGCAGTAACATGAAACACTAATTGCCTGTTTATTCGACACAGAAATGGCATTCCAAAGCAATACCGTTTGTACCATAAGCGTACAATTGCGAATAATATACCTGCAAAAACCAGACTCGTTTGTATTCTTTACAACTCGGTGTAGAAAGAGAGACAATTGTAAACTTCTGGGTGTGGGGACTTGTATTATTGTGTATTATTCAGATCTATTTTGTTATCATCAAACTATCCAATATCGTCGGCATAAAATTTGGACGGGAAGACATATTCACGGCAGGTTTTTTTCTCGTATTAGTAAAGAAAAACATTTTCACCTTTCCTATTACGAACTATGTAACTAATACCTACTGTAGCATGGTGAAACATTGTAACGTGTACGTACAATATAGTCGTCGCCAACCGAAAGGCGAAAGGGTACTGTATATCTCACTTTCCGCTGTGTACGCACGCATGTCTTCGATTCCAAAGCTTACCGGTTATGTTCCCTAATAGCGCAGTGGTTCGCGCCCTGCAACGAATCTTTTGCTCGCAGGTTCGATTCCGCCGAGAGACAGAAATTTATAAATTTGGCGCCCACTATGAAATGCATGTTGATCGAAAGACTTCTCGTTTTGATATTACAGATATTTGTTTCATTGCTCAGGATAATAGAAACACACTATGACCCAGAGGACGCATTTAGCAATGCATGGATAGCAATGGTGAGTGAAAACGGTGAGGTATGGTTAGATATAGGGAGTTATCAAACCAGCGTTTTCGATTTTCGTAGTTTGATTTTATTGTAGAATTGTAGATTTTTGTAGAAGTAGTTTGATTGCGATTCCCGGAATACTTAACGAGTTTCGGCGAAGAGGTGACGGAATCAAACTACAACTACAGATAGATACTCGGAACGCGCTCTGTTAATTACAAATTCGCGCTTGGTCGAAACTGTGTTGCAACAAATCTAGAGATATAGTATGCCCCGAAGAGACGTCAGACGACGAGAGAAAAATCAATATATATGACAAGTGTATAATGTATAAACAGTACTTTACTGTTTTGCAACGACGCCTGTTCTGCGTAGGATGACATACACCGTATAGTGCATGTCAAATTTATAAAATATTCGCCTCATGTGAGACTCGAACCGTGTCGAAAAGTTTGGAAGGCGCAGATGTTTACCACTATACCAACTAGGCTAATCTTAGCGCTGTCGACGAATCGTATATACAGGTTCTTACACAGCACAAAGCGAGATATACAGTATACCCCCGCCTTTCTCTGAGCGCCAACTATATAGACCTAGTTCGAAAAGAGCCTCTACAAGCGGGCAAAACTGAACTCCCTTTCCGAATGTTTGGCCGAAGAGGATGGTTTCTTCTGAAGGAAATGAAATCACTCTTTACTTTCTGGTGCCACCAACAGCAAAACTGTTATCAATCGTTTAGCAAACGTCACTGAACTTATTCAATCATCATGATTGTCATCTTAAAATGTTTTCCTCTTTTTTTCACTTCGTTCTCCCTGGCACTTTCTTTCCCTATTCGTAACTTTCTTTTTTGATTTATTTTCTCTTCCTCTCTCTCTTTCTTTTCTTTCTATCTCTCTTTATAACTTTTTCACGGGCGTGCGCGCGTGCGTAAAACAGTACAAGAGTTGGTTGGATTATGATATACCTTTTCCGGACTTCATTGTTGAAATATACCTGATAGATGTGTATCGACAAGTACTCCTCATACCATGGAGAAGTAAGTCTACACGTTTCATGTTATATAAGCGTAATACGAAAAATCCATTTTCGAATTTTCTTTTGTGAGAGAGTATGAACGACCAAACCGTCGCAGTCTCGATGCGTGTCCTTCATAGATACACTTTACTCGAATATATTCTAAAATAAGGATGACAAACCATTTTAGCAGAAATACAGTTATTTTCGAGTAGATTCAACATGTTGAAAAACATCCTGGAAAATGTCACGGTTCAAAGAGACTGGCCTCTCAAACTACAAAACTTGAAAGTAATTGCGAAAAATATAAATAATCATTTTCCAGCTTTCGATTGGAAATTTGATGACTTTCCCTATCGAATGTACTATATCGCAAGGGATTATTTCATTTGCTTAGGTGAGTGATCAAATTTATCGCGTTGGTTTGTGCGTCGCGGATTTCTCTGAAAATATGCCCCCTCTAAAAGACGGGTGAAAGAATCTCTTATTAAGGTTCTAGTTACGGTTCTAGTTACACTTTACGACTTTTAATTCTCAGCGAATTTTTTTCAGTTTTCCTGATACCCGTCATTATCCCCAGGCTCGACACACATGATTCCATTCCCACCGCTGTTTATCAAGTATTGATGTGCATCGAGATCTACATGTACATTAAATGGATAATGAAACACCCTCAATAAACTATGATTCATCGTTTGTTTTTGGTTTCGCTAATAAAGTGGCGACCTTCGATCTAATCAACGACCATCAAGTAATGTAGTAGGCCATCATTTGCTGAAAAAAAAACTGGGGATCTTGAATAGAGTGTTACGTTTAGAGCGGAGGCAAAACATATCCCTTTTTTATTTGTTCTCTTCCGTATTATCCTACTTTGTGTATGTGTACCTGAGCTTTTCTGCATTCATAAATTTTTTATTGAGCAACTTTGATCTAAAAACGAACTGGAATATCTCAAACATAGTCCATCTGTGATCCGTTCGACACGAATGCAGTGGTGCTAACAGGCTTCTGAGACACCTTTTTGCACGGAAGTCTGCGGAGAATCCACGTTCTGAAAACATCGTATTTGAAGTGATCAAATTATTGTTGTAGTGTAATCTAGATACACGCCATATTTCACGAATTTCCCAATGAATTTGGAATAAAACTACAAACACAGATAGAACACACCTCAAAAAATGAATAGGTTCTGACAGCACTTTAAATATCAGTGCTAAAAATTGTGTTTCAGCAGAAAGCGACAAAGAACTGTAAAATTGAATTGCAGCCTATGGCTGATACAAAAATAATGATAAAAAGTAGGAGCAGAATGTTTTCAACGTTCAATGAATGGGTTCGGAAAGGGAAAAAGGATGTAAACTACAACCTACTCTATTTTTTTCACCATTCAAATATGAACATTATCTGGATGATATTTCCTAGTGTTGTTCAAAATAACTGAACACTCAACAAAACAAAGTTTGGAGCTTGTCTAAATCCAAGTTCAAAAAACTCGAAAAACAGATGATCGTGATTGACAACCCTAGCGTTCACTAACCTATACGGGTGTACGAATACCAATGAGGAAATGGGACCAAGAACTGGCAGAAAAAGGGTGGAGGAAAAAGTGAGATTCTCCAGGGAGGGATGGTTCACCAGACCTGCAGAACGTTGACAATTCATATGGAGAGCGACCGAGTTTCTATGGGACTTCGATTTACATATACAACTTAGTTCATAAATATTGACCGAAAAGCCGCGGGTTCAAACTACAATCACAGCGGGATAAGAAAAGATACACCGTATATGAACCCAGTTACTTTTCGGCAGATAATGCATTGTTTTTTTTTCGGCTCTGTGCTAAATTAGGTATAATATTCACTCAATGATTGATATTGATTTTTGTGAATGTACTCTTGATGGAACAACGATTGAAAATATCAAGCGCCGTGAAAACCAAATACTTGAAACGTGATCATTTAGAAAGTATACTGAGCGCCAGTTTTTCCCTTCTGGTACAGAGTGAGAAATCGGATTGAAGAAAATAACAAACGTTGTCAAAATCAACCTTTTTCTCCTAGAATTGGAAAAACGACACTTTTCAAACTTTTTCACATTTCCAAATCTTAGTTGCTTACCTGATTGCCCTAGGGCATATGAAATAACTGCTATCAGATACAGACAAGGCAGACAGGCCTGGAGGGTCAACGCCTAAATTTGATTTCATGATCTGATCAAACTTTGAAATATGACAGATGACCACAAAGCATCCACTCGCACATGCAAAAAGACGATGTTCACTCGTTTTGTGAAAATCTCATGCGGACCCCTACATTGATTAACATGATTATGATATTGACTAGCAATGTATTGAAGTCGCCCTAGGATATTTCAGATTATTCTTGCGGATAGATCTCCGAAATCTAATGCTCAAAACATTAAAAACAACATAAAATGTGTTTATCAATTCAAAATCTTATGTGCATGTCCCTTTACACAATGATATCGACTAACTATGTAGTGAACTCACCCTGAGCAACTTCACGTGCATTTTACGTGTTTCATTCTTCATATAACATCCCTTCAATATGTGTTTCGTCTTTCTTCTCAATATCAGAATACAAACGTAGACAGGCGTAATCGGGACCGTCATGTGAAGTATCGTGTACGCTGATTTCCACTCGAAAATGTCCAGATTGCCTGAGGCGGTTAACCCGTTCAGCTCGTAATGCGGATACCTAGAAATTTTTTTTCATAACATTTTTTAGTTAACAGAGTCCAATGTCGTCTAGAGTAAGTCTGACACGTGCTAACGTCGCGAATCTGATTATCTGAGATTCAGAACACACAAATAGAAAAAAGCAACTCACATCGCAAGCATGGCTGCCACTTGCTCATCGGTCGCACTTGCCATGCTGAACGTTACCTGAAAACCCAGTAAAACATTTTTTTTCGGGAAAACTCTTTTTCGTGAGATAAGTTCTTGTCTACTCTAGTTAACGGAGACCGGAAACCTCTGTTTTTGAAACCTTACTAGTTTTCGCTTACTGTCCTAGACGCAGAGGGTGATTTGAAGTGAATGAACATTGACTGCGCGCACTTCTCTAATTCTTGTGCCTTTTCGGCTAACGCCGTTAGCCAAACTTGTCATTCAATGCAGCCCCCTTTTAAACGTGGTTATCAAGCACTTTCATTCTTTCAAGTAAGAAACAAGTCAAATGCCTATACATGGAACGTGTGAAAGCTATTTCGTAAGAGTAAAGCGTGAAAAGATTCAATGTTAGTTAGAAATAAATGGTTTCTTATTCTTATATGTTATGACGTGATCACATTGTCTACACTTGTCATGGTCTTCTAGCTATGACAAATCCCCGAAAAAACTCCGGAAAACACTACAAAATGTGTACTATGATCTGCACACAAACCAGAACTTTTTGCTTGGTATTGTGTTTGTTTATTTTTTGGACTTATGAAATGTAACATTTGTGTAATTAGATTTCTATTCCCAGAAGACATGTATTCTCAAAAGTGGTATCTACTAACTATAAGAATAACTCACCAGCTGGAACAGAGAAGGGATGTAGATTATCCCTAGAGCGATTTTCACAGAATTTCTCGAAGGAATACGGTATTTAAGGACGAAGTACCGATAGAAAAAAGCAAACAACAAACTCCACAGGAAGTGTGAATAAAAGTGAAGCATGATGGTGTAACTGAAAAACTATTGGAAGTACATTGCCATTAATAACATGAACATTCCGATTTGAAAGATCAAAATAAAGTCAATATTTAATAGGATCTTCAAAAAAAAATTATTATTAGATTGCTGATTGGTCAATATTGTTGAGATTAGAAAACCAACATGTTTCATATAGGTGTCAACTTCCTGTACGGTCCCTTTAAGATTCAGTGAAATAACCTAAACTTATAAATGAATGGGTTACCGAATAACTCACCCAAGGTAACAACTATAAGACCCAAAATATCCACACGGTCCGGCGGAAAAATATGCCAAACTTCTTCCCGCGGGTATCAGTCTGAAGTATTTCAATAGTTAGAGTACCTTATTTCACGTACGTCCCATGTACTGACGTGCACCGAGTTTCACAAGTTTCAAGTTTAACTCATCAGACACGAATTCTCATTAATTGGAAAATATCCTTTCACATGCATCGAGTTTCACCGGACAGATATTGATTCTGCAAGTCACCAGTAGAGTTGCAGGTGTCATGTCGAAGTCGATTGAGAGTTACACGATTAGCAGATAACACTTTGGTTACATAAAGGAGACCGGAGAGCAACATGGTTTCTCGTAGAGCTGATGTATCCTACTTTCGATTGGACGTGTTGCGTGTCACGCAGCATTTTCATGTGAATTTCACGTTGACTGATCAATATACGAGTTATTTGTGCCATCTGATCTCAATATAGTTGAAAACAGCCCAGAAAACAACCTCTGCTCAAGTTGTGTTCCGGTCTCTTTTAACTTGTTGGAAACCTATGAACAAGAGACAAACTCTCTCAAAACTAGTCTCTTTTACCTCTGTTGCGTAAAAAGATCCGTGACACAAATGCCGAAATCAGTGACGGCAAAGTTCAGGAGAAGAATGGAATATGTCTTTATGTGCGGGGGAGTTTTGTTGAGAATCAAATAGATGAGCAGACCGTTTAGAAGGAGGCCAATTGTGGCCACGATTGTATGAAGACACACGAAGGAGGTCAAAAGCATTGGCTGAAAATTCAATAAATGAAAATTAGAATTCATTTACTAGGCAACATTTCAGAAAGACATTAAGAGAGTGATGGAGTGAAGAGAGAAATGAAGTGAAAGAGAGAGTTTAGGAGAGAGAGAGAGAGGGGGGGGTGTGAGACAGGACGGCAGAGAGAGAGAGGAAGCGAGAGAAAGAGAGAGAAAGAGAGGGACCGAGAGAAAGAGAGAAAGAGAGAGAAAGAGGGAGAAAAATAGAGAGCGAAAGAGAGAGAGAAAGGGGGGGGTAGAGAAAGAGGTTGGCTGAAATAACGATATAAATCGAACGGAAATGAAAACAATCAATGAGTACGTTTTTACTTCTACAATGTTGCGTACTGAGAATGATTATCACGATAAGGCTCAGTACATCTAGGAATGAACTGCCTTGAGCCCAATAAGAGGTGTTTTACACTCATATTCATAATTAAATTACTTTTTCGGTTCGTCGTATAAATGCTTGGGTTATAATTAGATGAAATCATTAGTTCTGCAGCAAAGTCCGAAACACACTCTGTGTTCTTACAGTAGACAACCGTGTGAAATTAGTATAAGGTATCAAACTATGAAATTTATAAATTATGGTGTGTATCTAGATCAAACTACAAATTGGCTTAATACGGTGGAGTTCAACTATATTTTAACAAACAAAACGGTTCCGAGCTATATGTACAGTTTCTATTCACTTTTTTCTGAATCAATCTGAGACACAGGCGAACTCAGAAACGTGCAATAATAAAGTGCACAATTCCTCCACTCAATTTACTTTTATGACTAGCTCATAACAGTAGCTGCCTGAACTTCCATAGTGCTTTTCTACTACAAGCGTACATGTACAGTATGCCCTTCACCTTGCTAATGATCATGTACTGAACCATGTATTTAACTAGCAAATGATGAGTTTCTCGTAATGAGGGTAGAAGCCACAACTAAAAAAACAAATGAACTTCCTGAAACTTCCTCATGATTGAAATTTGAGAAAAAAGTTGCGTCGACACTGAAATATTACTGAAACTTCTACTTGAAAAAAAGACGATTATGTGGATCCAATCGCAACGCTTCAGTCCTTTAAACTGCAATACATTTTTCAATTACAGTTCAATTACCGATGCGCCGGATTGGTCCACATAATCGTCCGGCTTTAACTCCATTTGAACACAATACTTTGGGTGTAAATTATAAATATGGTCCACATCATTGCCACCGTGACTCGTACAGTACACAATGCAGCCTTGCCATGATTTTTTCCAACGATTTTCCAACTTGTCAAAAGTTTCGGAACACTTTTTTAATAGGGAAACCGGATAGAAAACGGAAACTCAACTTTCCGGATACCATTTACACACTGAACGTTGAGTATCGTCAATACTTTTAATAATTGAGTATTATTTCAAATTCGGAAAAAAACTAATGTTCACAACAACAGCTGAGATGAAAATCTAAACTACCGTAGTTGTTAAACGACTAACAAGGAAATCAACCATTGTTTTCGAAAACCGAACTGCTGTCCAACTTCTCGGGTAATTGCCGTAATTATGACTGTGAAGTGTAATTAAATTGAAATAACTTTGGTCTTGCTAACTTCGCATGAGGAAAGGCACGTATCAGAGCACATCAAACTTATTACAAGAAGTGTGATAAGTAAATATCGATATTTATAGTTCCCTTTAGTTATAGTTCGTACTCAAGGACACGTTCTGTAAAATACATGTTTTCTCTGAATAGCAGTCTTTCAAAGTTTTTGGCACGCTGTCAACGAGTCCAGTTAGGAAATGTGAACACTATACAAGTACAAGATAAGAATTAGACATGATATTAGAATTGTAAATCACTAACAATTTCGTTTTAGCCAATCCCTTTCGATAGTTGGTATACGTATCAAAGCAGTTGCTATGACTTTTTACAATTCTACTCAGACCCCTACGAAAGTATAATAAAACTTTCAGATAGGTGAATCTTATCGGAACAGCTACATGTTTTCCGTATTCTACTCTGATTCCATATTACAAAAATGTTCGAAAATTTCAATGGCGAATTAGAATGTGTACTGTATGAGTATCAGTTGGAGTCATGTCGACTATATTCGTTCCACCAACTTATAACCCTTCACAGTACTTTGAGCTCAATGTTGGGTAAACTGATCTTTTAGATGTTTTCCAAATGTTGGTAGTGTTTTCTGAACCTTCACTAACTACGAATTCTGAGAGTTTGAAACAAAAGTAATGAATCGTTGGTTAGAAAAAGCCTATTGAATGTTTGACAGATTACTGTAGACGAACATCGATTGGTGAAGCAGAGTATATGTAGGCATTGAAAATCAGTGGAAATTTTATTTTGGTCAAATGCTTTTTGAAAAAAGAGCTGAAAGACGAAATTCGATAGTTGGCGTGTGCGCTAAATACCACTAAAAAGCCTGCGAGAGAATCAATTTCGAGCTAAAAACAAAACAATTTAATTTGCATATCACCAAGTTCAATATGAGCAACCTTTAATTAGGATAAGAAAACTGTGAGATGGAAGAAAAACGAGAGACAGCGATACACAGACAAATGGAGGAAAAGAAACATTAGAGGAGAGGGTAGAGAACGTATTTTCATGTTTCATTCTGTGACTGTATTCTCCATTATCGTATCCCAACGTTTGCTTTCTTCTTACTTTTTTTATCCCATTTTCACATATTTTTCACGCTCTCATTTGCGTAATGAATCATCATCATCAAAGAAGGTGAGTAAACGATAAAAAACTTTAAAAAAAACTTTATCGTGCGCAGCGCGGAGCGCTGCGCAGATTAGTTTTTGTTCAAAGGTCTGCAGACATTACAAAACAGATTATTACAATTTTCTTCGAAGTACGTCGACCATTATCTTAGATTTTTGCATGAATCACTGAAGGGCAACACGTCTACAAGATACTAAGTTCACGTTCCAAGTAGAATTTATTGAGAGGAGTTAGAGGGCCCAACGTCTCGCAAAAATGGCTTCCGTGCGGGGCGGCGGCGGCGGCGCCGGCGCCGGCGACAAAAGTGTCCGCCTCCTCAAATCTCGGCATAGTTTTGCACAAAATTAACTTATTCAAAAAATACTTACATTTTTGAAAAGCTCTAAAAAAGTTGAGGTATACGTATTTTCCAGGTATGTCTGAAATTTGAATATTACGTGTGAGAGAGCCGAAAATGGTCTCGCAAAAAATCATGGATAGACCGGTTTCGTGAAAATAAAAATGAAAGAAGAGTTTAACGTGTAGTAGGAAGACGTTTCCCAATGAAGAACTCATGACAGGCGGGTACAGCTTGGTTTTCTCTCCTATTCACATGTCTGATTGGCGGATTGGATAAACGCTCTATTCACGCACGGCGAACGAAGGTTCGATTCCTGCCTGGAGTCTAGAGTGGAAAATTTGCTATCACTTGAACGAGGTTACAACTACACCAAACGTTCTGCACTACGGCACGGTTTAAAACTCCAATAGAAAAACATAACATTCCTTGTTTAGCTTATTGTTCAAAAATATTATTTTTTTATCAAAAATGACCGTTACTTCGTAACCATAGAAAAAGAGTTCAATTAGTATAAAAAAACGAGTGTAGAGAAAGTAAAGATTAGTTTTGGATAAATATGTACAAGAAATATAAAAGAAGTCCAATAAAAATATTTTGAGGAAAATGCTAATCTCGCTTCTCTTGAAAACAACGGAGTATAAGCTAGATTATTGTGAGTCGCAGTCAGAAGTTTTCTTCCGACAACCAAAAAGTAGGTATCCTTTTTTTGAAATTCTAAACCGAGCGAGATCAGAGTTTAACTCAAAATATTTTTATTGGACTTCTTTTATATTTCTTGTACATATTTATCCAAAACTAATCTTTACTTTCTCTACACTCGTTTTTTTATACTAATATTTTATCAGTTTTGCGTGGGAAAACAATGATCATCGAGCACAGCACTTATTGAACATTCAATAACGCATGATAGCTCGAATTTAGCAAAACGCCTCTTCTTCCAATGAAAAGTGAATGAATCGAAACTATCTCAAAGAACACAAACTATTCACTACCTGTACACCTATACTTACAGTCAATTGCACAATCAGGTGAAACATGTCACACACAGCAAAATGAAACGTGCAATGACAACGTGCACAATTCCTATTAAAATGTTAACATCACGTGACTATTTAATTTACTTCAATTGTAATATTTCAAAAATGTGACGTGAAGCTCAATCGATCGAATAACTGAACTAGTTTTTTAGTTCACAAGCTTTCTCAGGAACCGTTTCGCTAGAACTTCGTCAAAACATTATTAGCTGAAAACTAAAACATTTGGTAATGCATACGAAACAATGGTCAATGAGAACATTTGGAGTCATTACTTGGTTATTTGTTATTTCCCTTCGAAAATAAGTTGTACGAGAGCGAAAGAGAGAAAGGGAGAGAGAGAGAGGGAGAGAGCAAAAGAGAGAAGAAGAGAGATAAATATAAAACGAAATACAAAGATAAACAGAGAGAGAGAGAGAGAGAGAGAGAGAGAGAGAGAGAGAGAGATAGAGAGAGAGAGAGAGAGAGAGAGAGCAGAAGTGTTAGAGTGGATTTTTCTCTCACTCTCACAATACTCAGTTACTTTCGTATTCACATGCACTGAATCACACAATACGTCCGATGTTATAATATGCTGAGCGCTAGGAAGATTTCGTGACGGAGAGAGAGAGAGGGACAGAGAAAAACAGAGAAAGAGAGAAAGGAGGGAGAGAGAACAGAGAAAGAGAGAAAGAAGGGAGAGCGAGGATGCGAGGGGAGGGTGGAGAATTGGAGAAGATGTAGCGATACATATACGTAGAGAAAGAGAGAGAGAGAGGAGAGAGAGGAAGAGCGAGAGATACATGGGTGAAGAAAAACGAGATGAAAGCAAAGAGAGAGGGGAGATGAACAGATTTTTAACTCTAGAACGAAAATGTACTGGTTATAATGTCAATTGCTCGATGTATAAATGACTGCTTCCTCGAATGTATGAATAATATATTTTTCTCTTCATCATGCGTTGCCTTTTTGCGACTGCTAACGTGCATTTTCCAAGCATTTACGTGCTAGATCTAGTAGGGAGAGAAATAGAAAAAGAGAGTAGCAGGTAGAGAGAGAAGAGACAGAGAGAGAACGCAATGAAAGGAAAAGAGAGTGAGTGAGAGAGAGTAGGCGAAGGGACGAGGAACAGAAAGAATGGACACGAATAAGAAGGGGTGAAAAGGGTATAAAAACGAAGAATGGAGAGAAAGGGGTAGAGGTAGATATCTCAATTTCTCGTGATTACCCGAATAGGTACATAATAAATTGTGCAAATGTGTCTTTTAGCAAAGTACATGTACTTTGTATATCCAAATAGAGAGAGAAAAAGACAGACAGAACAAAATTGGAAGAAATATAACATGAGAGAGAGGGATAAAGAGAGGGAGAGAGGGAGAGAGAGAGGGAGAATAGGGATAGATTAATACAAGATTTAAAGTTCTCTCGATTACCCGAACATTCGTCCAATTTCCATTCACGAAATAGATTGTGCAAATGTGCCTTTCAGCAACATGCACGTACACTGTCACATTAATAATAACTTATGACCAGAGAATTCATCATGTTGTCATGTAAATAATCACGCCAAAACTGCAGGGCTGGGAAATGATTAGTGGCGAACATGAGTGTAGCAGAAGGGAGGAGTGTTACTTTGATCTGTGTGCACAGCAAGTTTCCGGACATCAGAGCACGTTTAGATCAAACTACAATTCTATCCTATTTGCCCCCCCCCCCCCTTTCTGATTACAAAATATCATTTATTTTGGCGAGCGTTCCTTCAAAACAGGAATTTACAGAAATATAACTAAATGTTTGTGCCGTTTCGACTAAAATGGTTCCTTAAGATACTTGGAGAGTTATAGGTGTACATCAGAGCTAGGCTCATCGAGTTTGGAAATGAAAAACAGATTGGCGGAAAACTTAGAGGGGGAGAACAGAATCTGGTACTTAGAGGGGTACATAAAAGAGACTTAGAGGGGGAGGGCGGGCGCTGGGAGTAATGTGTGCCGTTCTTAGAATAACATTGTTGAAAAACGGTCTTCGCTCAATTTTCTTGTCGAGTTGTCTTTTCCAACTTTTTTTTGTCAATTGAACTAGCCACTTTCTATTTTTGTTGTAACTTCTGATCTACTCCCACGTTTGCACCCTATAAATTATTTTAGACTATAGAAAACGACTAGTCTGTAAGCGATTGCATTAGCTTTGCAGTTAATTCACCCATCAGGCATGTCGTGCAATTAATTGACACCAAAAGATCAACATAGTTTTGATGATGAAATGCGTGAAACTCAAAAAGTTTTATGCTTACTTATAGTTGCTGGGGATGATTGTTTGGTTACTAATTTGTAGAATACGATGGAACGTACTAGTTGAACCAGTTTGCTCGGCAGACCTCAGGCGGCGTAACAATCTGTCCAACATCATATGATTTCATATTTTTTTCTCATGCGCTACCTCATGAGCTACTCGTATTGCACGCAATCAATAGGATCTCATGAGAAGTTCAAAAGCAATCAATAGGATCTCATGAGAAGTTCAAAAGCAATCAATAGGATCTCATGAGAAGTTCATAAGATATAGCTCATGATGAATCTCATGTGGTTTTGAGGAATTGCTACCGCGCCTGGACTTGCTCTAATGACCTAGACTCCTACGGTCAGCGCAGGACTGATTTGATTGCGTACTCCATTCAAAGTAAGACAATGTATATAGTGGGTGTCAAATTTATGAATTTCTGTCTCTCGCCGAAATCGAACCGGTGAGCAAAAGATTCGTAGCACAGCGCTAACCACTACGCTAATAGAGCACATAACGGGCAAGATTTGGAATAGGAGACATGTGTGCGTACACAGCAGAAAGTGAGATACACAGCACCCTTTACGCCTTCCCGTTGGCATCGACTATAAGGGTAACACTTTCTTCAAAGTATCTTGCACTCCAACAGTCACGAATGACTGATAGACTTTTTTCCATTCGGTTTCGCACGTTGGTTCAACAACTGTATAGGAAATTTCTACGAATAGTCAGTTATCTGTGACACTGCTCAGTTCGCTCCACATTGCGTCTAATATTCATCTTCCGAAAACTCTCTCTTCCTCTCTCTCTCCCTTTCTCTCTTTCTCTTTCTCCCTCTTTCTCTCTTTCTTTTTCTCTCTCTTTCTCTCTCTCTCTCTTTCTCTCTCTCTTTCTCTCTCTCTTTCTCTCTCTCTCTGTCTCGCTCTCTTCTGAGTACATCCTTATTCATCCAGACGTCCGAACAAGAGGATTTACATGGACAGAACGTGTCCTATTAGTTGGTGGCTAATTCGAGGGTCGGCGAGCTGTTTTGCGCCCGCTCATTCTTCATTTCTACCGCCTTTTCAATGAAAAGCACCATGATCAAGATACTTTTTCTATTTTTTCTGTTTATTCTAACTGAAACCAGGTAAAACATGGTTCTCACTAGTACTCATATGGTTATTCTTTCAAATGAATGATACCATCTCATTAACAGAAGCACGATTATGTGGTACAATCGCAACGCTTCAATTCCTTAAACCGCAGTACATTTTTCATATGCAGTTTAAAGGACCGTTGACACGGGATTGGTCCACACAATCGTCCTTCCTCGACTGAGAATGCGTGTATATTACAAGTGAATTAAATAGTCCCGTAAAGTTAGTATTCTAATGAGGAATCGTGCAGGAATCGTGCACTTTGTCATTGCAGGTTTCTGAGTTCTGCTGTGTTGAACATGTTTTACGCTACTGTGCAATTGACCAACAGTATAGAACATATAGAACAGTGTTAAGTCTTGTGAACTATGCGAATAAGTGATATTTTTTATGGATACGCACTAGAAATCGTTTTGTAATGTGATACTTTAAACTTTATATGAAGAATACAGATACAAATTGATTACCATTATTCTCTTCGAATGATGCTTGTAGGAAGTGGGAGAGAAAGAGAGAGAGAAAGAGAGATCGAGGGGGGGGGGAGGGAAAGAGAGAGTTTAATAGAAGCAGCTCAATATCAAATGAAAGCTCGTTTCTCGTTTTTTGTATAAATTATCTCATTTCAGGGTAATCATGAAGCGTGCAGCACGATCAGATCCCGTTGTCGATAAAATCAACGCACATTGGAAGGTGACTCTCACAAATTTGATAATTTAAGTACCAAGTTCGACTTGAAACTGGGAAAACTTGAAATTTTGAGACCTCGAAAAACACGATAACTCGAATAACTCGAAGTTTTTAGTTTTGAGTTCGCTTCTGAGTTTAACATGAAAATCATGAAGAACTGAGTATAATTACTTTTTCTGGTTCCCCATTTTCTGCCAAATTTTGTGTGGTTTGTGTTCAACGGAAGCGAAAATCGTTAAATTTCCACGGATCTATTTTGTATCAATTTCGAGGTTCTAATTTATTCTTCTTTATATATGAGTTTTTAATGACAATTTGGGTGTATGTGATTCTATCAATCTAACATGTAACTGGATTTTTCGGTAACCTAACCGGTTCTCAGTAACCCCTTTTCAAGTCAACTCACAGGTAACCGGTAGGTAATCTATTCGGTTGGCGTACAGAGTAACAGTGAAAACCACAACTTATGCTAGAAACAAGGTAATAGCCAGTTTTCCATTTTAGGTCACCAACCGGTTACCTACTGAGATAACCTGAAAAAGGGTTATCAAAACAGATAAGGTTACCGGAAAATCCGGTTACAAGATAGAATTCATCGAGTCGTATCACAACCCGAGTCATGTAAGCGAGGGACGACAAATCTTTCAAAAATAGATTTCTTTACAGACATTGGGAGAGCAGTTAACCTATCTTTTGACGGGAAAATGTTCGCCAGACAATTTTTCGAAAGCCTATCAGCCTTTCAGAGAGGTTTGTTGAACTTTTTGCGTCTGTGTGGAATTAGGGAAAACGAGTTAATAGAGGTATTGTCAAACCGTTGTGGACAAACTTACAGTCTATTTGGTAAGATAATTAAAAGTATGAATCGAAATGTTTTACTTTCTTCACTCTAGAAAAAAGCTACCTTTACAAATGTGAATTGTGGAGTTTTAAAATGTACTGCAATTAACTTATCTTGCAGGTTCTAAGTTGCATATGTACATTAGATGAGCTCAGTGTCGAAGTCTCTCGCGAGAATCGAACCCGCGAGCAAAAGATTCGTGGCTGGGCGATAACAACTGCGCTACGAGAGCGCATAACCGTGTCCATGCACAGCGGAAATTGAGTTATACAGTATCCGCCCGCTTTTCCGTTGGCGCCGACTGTGAACCTATCGAAAGAAGTTAAATTACGAATTCATTCGTGAACTAATGTCATTTTATTATTCAGATGTATCCGGGAGTGATCGAATAGCAGCAACGCCAGCAGATAGAAGAATTTACAACAAAAATATTTATTTACAAAACAAATATATTTATGTGCAAATATATTAAATTATTATCACTAAAATGTTCAACACGTACAAATAGCCTATGAAGAGTGTTTGTTTCTTCTGTCATTTGCCAAATGTACTCGTTTTTGAAACGGAAGTGATCGTATATCTTTCATCGCGTTATATAACTTGATCAAATACATTTATGTTGAACTTGACAACAAATTTGAATATTTCGTTTGCAACTAATTCGCTGGAAAAAAATGAGAATACGCCCGAACTGAAAGTACAGTAGCTTCTAATCTTTTGAGTATTACTTCACAAAAAGTATTTTATGTTAAAATGATGTTGTTCAAGCACTCAATTGAGTTTGTGATGCACCCAGATAGAAGAGAAGTAATTCTCACAAAGTAGCGTTGAAACATTTGTGTGTTTCTTAGCACAGAGTTTTTTTTCTTAGAATGTGAAGTTTTCTTATGCTGGTGGCCTAATTTTTCAGCTCTTCAGTCATCAGAAACAATGTTGGGAAACAACTGTTGTTTTGACAACCCGGTGAAAATATCCCAGTATAAAGATAAGTAAATTTCTCTGATAATATTGAACACCTCTAAAAAGATTCAGATCAGTGTTCAAACAATTGTTCAGAAAACACGCAGAAGTACTTCTCAATGGTTTAGAATAAAAAAGTGTGCAATAACACAGCGAAACTGGGCAACTGTCAGCTAGAAACTGAGGGTATTTAATTTAGTTGGAATGGTTCATTCCTTTTCTAAACAAATTCATAAGGGTATTCTAAGTGTAAATGAAGATACAAACTGTTGTTCAGATAAAGTAAATCTTGGGAAGCAACAGTTCCCAGAATAGAAAAAAAACACCCATATAGAAGATAGTATCACCTTTCACTGAGCACATAATTAACTGATACCATCCAAAAGTCTTCATGACAACACATATTTTTGTTTCAAATGAATAAAAAAGTAATGGAGTAAATAGTTGATTCGTGAGTCACTGATGAGATGAAGTTGTAGTTGACGTTAAAGCAGAACAATTATGTGGACCAATTCCGTCAATGGGCTTTTAAACTGCAATTGAAAAATGTATTGCAGTTTAAAGGACTGAAACGTTGCGATTGGACCACGTAATCGTCCTCCTTTAATAGTTGATTCGTTTTTCATTGATGTGAGCTAATCTGACTTCGGCTGCTCGAGACCGGAATAGGAACCACTTGTGTCTTGCAGCAGCAGCACAACAGAACTTTCGCTCGTTGTTTGTACGGATGTACAGAGATCAAGAAACAAAGGTTGGTCAGCGGTAGGTGGATGTGAGAGAGCACACGCATTCCTTGCACAACTTCTGGAATACAAAGTGTGTATTCATTTTGTTCAACCTATGGAAAGACAACGGTGTTTGCAAAACTGTTATTATTGTCAACTTTCGAAACTAATGTGTGTGAATAATAATCAACCAACGTGTGTTTTTTTGGACCTAGAATCCGTAAAATAGTTACGTTGTCACCCAAAAGGCCTGTTCTGTGAAAACATTTCGCCAAGAGTGACATTTGTAGATAGATAACACGGTGCATCATGAGATATCGGCTCGCGATTATTGTCAAAATAGATTAGGCGTGGCTAAACTACCACTCTCATATTCATATAGTCCCAACCAAATCAGAAACCAGTTAATGATCGAAAAAAGAGATGTTCCATAATTTCTATTTTCCTACAAAAACAGGTACAATCACCGGTCATTCATATACCCTGTTACGCGCTCATAATACCTTTGCATCATGTAATTTTTCTTCTCCATTTCTCCAACCGGAGTGTCACATCCAACAATATGGAAAGTCACGTGTTAAATCGCAAATAAATCTATTCTATTCTATTCTATTAATCTAGCATAGATAAATTTATCGGAAAGTTGAAAACAAGAACAACACTGGACTCGGGTAATTAAAAACTCGAGTCCAGTGCTGTATTTGTTTTCAACTTTAAAAAAACTCACTCGGGTAATTCCATAGTGGAGGCAGACTCAACAGAGTAGTAAACAAAAAGGAGCTTATAAGTGGATTAGCCAACTGCAATAGAAAAATGTCCTTCGCATGGGCGAATAAAGTATCTCGTTTGTGTATTTCATGTCAATAATTACTCCCCATTGTCAGCATTAGAAAACTAACAAGAGAATTGGAACTAGATATTTTTGTGAAAGCATTCGCTTCGCCCGGCGCCGGCCCGATAACTGTCCGCTACATGCCCGATAGTGGCCCGGCGCAGCGACGAAAAAAGTTTGCGACTAGCGGGCATGCAGTAGACGAGCTTTGTTAGGTAGGCCTCGAGGCATGATTGAATTAATGAACGGAGCCTTACGGCCTAGTGAAACGTTGACATAATTTCCTCCAGCTCCAGCGCTCTCTTGACGCCGACAACACCCTCACACAATATCCAGTGATATGGGAGAAAAATAAAACTTGATTCGTAGTGTGTACTGTGGTTCAACTATACAGTCACATGAAATATGTTAAACACAGCATAACTTAGAAACGTGTGATTAAAAACTGCACGATTCCTCATTAAAATGCTAACTTTACGTGACTATTCAATTCACTCTTAGTATATCGTATTTGTGTTGTCAGTGTTTTCTTGTTTCTCCTTTTCTTAGGTCCATATATTCAGATCGTTTTGATTGAAGTCTGTTCCGAAACATATAAACAAATGAATTGTATTTTTGAAAAAATAACGTACCAAGACCGCAGTTGTCTTCAGTAGTCCCTTTTTCAGTTTGAGTGTGACAGGCGAACTTGTTTTATCGCCCAGAAGTGAGTGGCAAGTGTGAGCGAAAATAGAAACGGCGAAAACTGCCACTCCGAAATACGCAATGACTATAGGAAAAGTCCACGGTTCTCCAGCCATCATTTTCATTGTAGCGTCCTGGAACCCTGTAGGAATTGCCAGGCGACGTAGCAATCCCTCCAACCTCATGAGAACTTCATATAAGTTTCTCATGAGATACCTCATGAGCTACTCGTGAATTCTAAATATTATAGCATAGCAATCACTAGAATCTCATGAGGAGCGCGTGCCAATAACTTATGAGTTATCTCATCCGATTTTTGAGGGATTGAGAAATAGCAGGTGGATGGAACTTCTTTGAAGAAGGACGATCAGGGTTCAATCCCAACGCTTTGGTCCTTTGAACTGCCACAATTTATTTAATTGCAGTTTAAAGAACCGATATGCCGGGATTGGTCCATATAATCGTCCTGCTTCAACTTTATGAAAACTCGACGATTGTACAGTTGTGCTCCATGTTTTGTTGCTCGGCGAAAATTTATTTTTGTGAAATGTGTTCATAAACTGACTGTAAATACTTCATTGCTCCAAGCAACCGCTTCTTTTGACTTCAAAGCGTTGAATTACCAATCTCTACATGTGCACGGATAATTACTATTGAAAACGACACAGCCCAGATCGCTTTCACAAAGTACAGTCACGTGGTCAGGGAAAAATGTGGCTGCACCGTATTTGATCAAAAATTGTTCATACTTTGAAGACGGAAGCCATGAATGGATAAAACTGCGTTTAAGTTGGGTTTTGAGATCCATATTTTTTACTTATGCACGTGGGATTAAACCAGAGAACGGGAGCTGGAGAATCATTTTGATTCATGTGACCACACAAACACATATATTTCTGCAATCTACATGCTAATAAGCGTTTCTATTTCAAAATATACAAACTATCTATCTCAGATACAAACTATCTATCTCAGATACAAACTAACTAGCTCAGATACAAAACATATACACTATATATACTAACTATCTATCTCAGAACTCGGACCGAACGTACCTCAATCCTATCGTGAGTCCATATTCCGTACCAAATTTGTGCCAGCAGAAACGTGGAACTAGCATACAAGAAGAGTATAGCGTGCGTAGTCCAGTTCTCGGGAATTTTCCATTTTGAGAATGGATGTTCAACGGTTTGGTGTAGGACACAGAGGGTCAGCAGACTGGCCGAAGAGCCAAACACAAAGAAAAACGCTTGAATACTCTATAAAAGGAAGTGTGATAAAGTGAGTGCCAAATTTATGAATTTCTGTCTCTCGCCGGAATCGAACCGGTGAGCAAATGATTCGTAGCAGGGCGCTAACCACTGCGCTATTAGAGCAAGTAATCGGCAAGCATTGGAATCGAAGACATGTGTGGCGTTTTCCGCCGCCACATTAGAGTTGGCCTGGACCGAGATCGTTCATTCGACCGCAACGCGACACGCGAACGCGTGATCCACGTGCCAATTGTGGGTTTAAGTGCCAAGAAATGATTTCGATGACTAGGAAGTCCGGGTACTGTGCAGCAGGTGCACACTCACGGGAGAACGCGGGGTCTCGCCACGACAGTTTTTCGGTTGTGCACCTGCTGCATACTACTCGCAAAAAATAGGTTGTCCGAGAATGCTGTGACACAGCGGAAAGTTAGATATACAGTACCCTTCCGCCTTTTTGTTGGCGTCGACTATAAAACTTGAAGAACGACGATTATGTGGAACAATCCCAACACTTCGGTCCTTTGAACTGCAATACATTTTTCCATTGCAGTTCAAAAATACTTCAACACGTGCGAAAATACTTCAACACGTTCCGGTAACGCACGTTTTCTAATGAATCTGATTAGATTTCATTCACGGGTTACACTGTATCACATTATATGATCAATCCATGGTTATCACCGGGCGCAAATAGAGGTAATATTTTGGAATATTTCCGGAATATGACCCGAAATTACCATATTTCACCATGCACATCACAATTCGAAGTGCAAATCGAACATTATACACAGAACAAATCGAAAATAATACTATACATCGACTTTTCA
The DNA here is from genome assembly GCA_964036275.1 of Litoditis marina. Lineage (NCBI taxonomy): Eukaryota > Metazoa > Nematoda > Chromadorea > Rhabditida > Rhabditidae > Litoditis > Litoditis marina. The sequence continues at coordinate 31,328,675 of OZ038434.1, forward strand.
ATTATATTAGAGAACGATTGAAAAAAACACATACCCAAGATACTCTGTTCGATACGTCGAAAAAATATGTGAGGATACCACAGTCAATCTTGACGAGATTTACTTCCACTGGTGCCAGAATTAGTGTAAAAACAGCCAACGTCATTGTGTTGCTGATCTAGAAATGTGGGTTGAGTCTCACAAACTCATCAGTGTTCCATATATGTTGAAGAAGGACGATTATGTAACCCAATCCCGACGCATCGGTCATTTAAACTGCAATTGAGAAGTGTATTGCAGTTTAGAGGAGTGAAGCGTTGGGAGTGGTCGATTGTACCACATAATCGTCCTCAACTACTTTGAATACATTTACTTACAACCTGAGCGACAACTTTTTTCAACATTCGCAAGAAAAACTTCCAATAATGTTCTCTATTCAGAAAAGGAGATATTAGCTATAGGAATGTTTGAAATTGAGACATTGCGAATTTCACTGGCAGCAGTTCGCAATCCGTTTCAATAAACTATTCGCTCACCTGTACATTAATAAGACAGTGTGAATAGGGTCGGATCGTTTTAGTGTCGCTCGCAAAGTGTATATAAATAGTAAACAAGTTACTAATAGATCCAACTATACCCAGAGTATACAGAGCATAGGCACCAAAACTGTCACTTGCAAAACATTCCGCAAATGTCATGCTCCTACTGTAATCAATACACGAATTAGGCTCTAGTTTCTCGAAGTTCACCCTATTTAAAGAAAGACGGTTATGTGGTCCAATCCCAAAGCTTCAGTCTCTTAAATTGCAATTCATTTCTCAATTACGGTTTAAAGGACCGTTGACACGGGATTGGTTCACATAACCGTCTTGCATTGAGTACATCTCCAACTTCATTTCATTCATCATTCTCAATGTATAAACTTTGAAAAAACTTATGTTGATCAATCTAGATGAGCAGCTACAGAGTATGATCTGATAATTATGAAACAAACATACGGTGAATATGTGCGACGATTGAGAATTTCGTCGCTGCTATCGATAAATGTAATTATATTGGCTAATTATTATTATTATCAAGCATAATTGCTAGTAGAGGGTAGTTAGCGCTAATTGGTGCTATAGTACACACAACTGTTTGCACAAGAGTGTCAATCGACAAAACGTCAAAAATTCAATTGAATAGTCACGTAAATTCAGCATTCTAATGAGAAATTGTTCACTTTGTCATTGAAGGTTGCTGAGTTATGCTGTGTTTAACATGTTTCACGTGACCGTGCTATTGACTAACAATACAAACACCTTTTCTTTCTACTTTATTAACGAAGTTACCTTTTATGTTGTGCGAATGAATTTATAGTCAGCCAAAAAGAAAAAAGACCGTTTATTTTTGATTTCGAATTCTGATTACAGTCGGATAATAACCAACCTTATTTATTTTATTTATTTTTATTTATTCATACACATGATGTGCAACAGGACAGGTAAAGAATATTAAGAATAACATTGGCTGAAGAAAAATATCAAATTAAAAAAGAAAAGGAGAAGAGAGGAAATATCAATTTGTAGTGAAGAAAGTAATGGCAGTCTGCTACAAAGAATATGAGGCAGGTGCTGTGAGCAAACTACATAGTTCATGAGAGGTCAATGGTATGGATAGCCATGGGAACAGTAACAACTTATTGATTATGGCGAAGAGGGCTCATAATGAAGACGGAAACGGAATCTTTGGAAATAATGGTCAGAAATTAATTTCTGATCAATAGGATGATAAGTGCGGAATACATTATACATATCATAAACACGATCACCATCATGATGTTTCAAAATTTTCTGCACAGCCAAATCATGCTGCCAGGTCCAAACAGTCTGTTGATCTACATTACTTTCATTATCAACATCGGATCTTGGTACCTCAACGGGTAAAGTTGACTCAGCTTCTGGGTTTTCCTCAGTTTCCATACTGGTAGCGGCAGGTGGTTCGGGTTCGGGTTCGGCGGGAAGGACGGTGGGCATGGCATCTTGTCGACGGCGTTCCTGGCGAGCAAGGAATCCGGCCTTCCGTTGTTCCGGGCTTTCGAATTTTCGAACATGAAAAGTGGACATCAATGGATCGGCTTTCATAGCAGTAGACAAATCGACCAAACGAGGAATAGCAGTGTGAATTTTGACTTTCAAAGGACGAGATGAGCCATCGAGGCGAGGCTTTCCCAAACTGTGCAAAATGGTGTAGTCAGAAATGGAGAGAGATGCGAGAGAAAGAACTTGGTTCACCTTATCAGCTGCATTGGAGTCCTCCGGTAGTCCATATATAGTGATACACTTCTTGTCGGAACGTAATTGCAGCTCTTCACAGTAAATAGTGGGAATATTGGCGGACAGCGAATCAAACTTTTGAGATAAAGTTTTGATTTCACTGAGAATAGTGTTGAAATGGTGAGAGTAGTTTCGTGATGAAAGCGTTTTAGAACGCAGACGAGGGGAAGTTGACATATTGAGAGGTCAATCAATGGTCACCGCACAGACTAGAGGTGGGAATGATTTACAGAACACGTTATAAAACCAACATTCAGTTCCCATATAGTGTATAGTCTCTACCAAATCTACGTCCAGCTTTAGGTATACAGTAACCAACCAATCTTAATTGAAAGTTCTACAGGACAAGGACATGTATTATGAAGATGATCTGAGGATTTCGGATCGAGCCGGGGAGAGTTATTTGGAATACGACGCATACGATACATACACACTCAACCTGGCCACTTGCTGTGAACAGTGATTTTTCACGTGTTCAACGTGTTCTCACGTGTGGTCACGTTTCTTACATCTTCTCTACGAACCAGTGACCTTCATATTGGCGCTCATAGCATCCATAATGGGATTGCCGACCGCCTCATGATTACTCTGAAAAATTGCAATCTCATTTTGTTCCAATTGTGCAGTACATTCAATATACAGCTTACCATGTTTTAGTTAAAAACGTTAGTTCCCGATAGTATCGAATTAATGAGCCTACAAATCAAGGTTGTCGACAACAGCTATAGTAAGTGCCAAATTTATAAATTTCCGTCACTCGCCGGAATCGAACCTGCGAGCAAATTGGTAGCAGGGCGCCAACCACTGCGCTACTAGAGGACAATGTGCATGTCATGATAGGAAAGCTTTCAAATCTTTCCCATGTGAGCGTACACAGCGGAAACTGAGATATACAGTACGCTCCCGCCTTTCCGTTGGCAACGACTATATTAAATTCGTGAAAGTGGAACTGATTGAAGTGATGCTATCAAAAAGAGCGGAAGTTATATCGAAACCCAGCGTATTAGTGCTCCAATCCCAAATTTGTTCTTCAATAGCACGAAACGGTGTAATCTCAAACCTTATCAATAATTAACTTTACCGATAGTGTTTATTAGTTTCAGTTCATTCAGTTATTTGTTTATCATCATGATATCAGTTAACTTTTCTTTATTTACCCTCTTGGGAGGTTTAGGAGGTCCACGTAAACACATGCACCTGGCTTCCATAGAAACAATCAAAAGAACGACAAGAAGTATCTTTATCATTTTAGTTTTGAGTGGATGATGAAGGATTGGTCCGCGGTCAAAAATATTTCGGAAAAACGCACCGCCCGTATTAGCTAGGAACAAGTCCGACAGGTTTTGCCCAGATGAATGTTTCTTTCCACACGTAGAGGGTCTAAACAATGATAACCTATAGTAGTCGCCAACGGAACGGCGGGAGGGCACTGTATATCTCAAATTCCGCTGTGTAAGGACACATGTCTCCGATTCCAAAGCATGCTGTTTATTGGCTTTTGTAGCGCCAGTGGTTACCGCCTGGCCTACGAATTTTCGGCTCGCAGGTTCGATTCCGGCGAGAGACAACAATTAGTAAATCTGGTACCCCCTATATAAGGAGTTATCGCTTTATTCCATTATTGCACTCAAAACGTTCATTTCAGCCAGGGTGAACGGTTTGAGAGCAATGTTGAAAGGGGTCCAGAATGGGAATGTTAAAGAAGGACGATTACGTGGTCCAATCCCAACATTTCAGTCCTTTAAACCGCAAAACATTTTTCAATTACAGTTTAAAGGACTGTTGACAGGGGATTGGTCCACATAATTGTCCTGCTTTAACATTGGAGTGTCTGTTGTGATTTTTTCCTATTTTAGTTTATGATGTGTGAAGAATCGTTTAGATAATTTATCGTAGATAATGGATTGAGAGAAAATAGAAAGAAAACAAATTCAAAAATATTGAGCTAACAGTAACCCTACCTAAGCGGACCAGAACTACTACATACCACATCAAATTTCACACGGTTTTGATTCTGCTCACCCGTAACACATTTTGTTAATAATATGTATTACACAAAATGTGCTACCACTAAAAAATGGAAATGAGTATATTGAGCTATCGAAGCATGTAAATTAGGAGCCTTCAGAGATTGCAAAACTCCAGAAGCTTTGAAGTTAAAATTCTATTCTGGGTCCCTTTAAAATTGATCTCACATCGTTCATTTTATTAAAATGAACTTTTCGTGCAAAACTAGAATTAGTCTGGTCAGAACCTGTCCGACTTGTTGTGGGTGCCAAACTTATAAATTTTTGTCACTCACCGGATTCTAACCTGCGAGAAAAAGATTCGTAGCAAGGCGATAACCACTGCGCCATTAGCGCACATTTCTGCCAGGTTTTGAAATCGAAAAGATGTGTGCATACACAGCGAAAAGTATGATATACAGTACCCTCCAGCCTTTCTCTTGGCGACGACTATAATGCCCCGAAGCTTATCATTGTTCAAGCCCCTACGTGTAGAAAAGAAACATTCATCTGGTCAGAACCTGTCCGACTCGTTCTTAGCAAAAATGGGCGGTGCCTTTTTTCCGAAATCTGTTTGACCGCCGGACCAATCTTCCATTATCCAATCAGCACTACAATGATAAAGATACTTCTTGTCGTTCTTTTGGTTGTTTCCGTGGAAGCCAGGTAAACACTTTGATACGGAATAACCTTATTAACTGCAAGGGTTTTTATTTACACCTCCTAACCAACTGTGCCCGATTTTAGAGAAAAATGTAGATTAAAGGAGACCGGAATACAAATTGAGCAGAGGTTTTGTTTCTGGCTGCTTTTAACTGTATAGAGATCAGAGAGCACAATTAACTCGTATATAGTTTGATCAGTCCACGTGACATTCACATGACGATGCCGCGCGACACGCAACGCGTCCAATCAAAAGTCCTTTAAAACACGTAAACGCTGTGTCTCGTTCAACTACAATCCTTCCATCTTCAAACAGTTACACTTTCGCGAACTGAGAAGTTATGTCCGACCCTGTAGACTTACAGTTACAGATCGGTTCCTCATTCGAGACTATACTAGAAGTAAATTGAATAGTCACGTGAGGTAAGCATTCTAATGAGGAATCGTGCAGTTTGTCATTGCACGTTTCCGAGTTCTGCTGTGTTTAACATGTTTCACGTGACTGTGCAATTGACCAACAGTATATATGAAACTCTTTGAACGCTCTCAACTAAAACACGTTAAAGAAGGACGATTATGTGGTCCAATCTCAACGTTTCAGTCCATTAAACTGCAATACATTTTTCAATCACAGTTTAAAGGACCGTTGACACGGGATTGGTCCACATAATGGTCCAACTTTAAACTGTTCACCAATTGTCCTGCACAATAAAAATCAATTAGGATTGCAATTTTTCAGAGTAATCATGAAGCGGTCGGTGGATCCCATTATGGATGCTATTAGCGCCGATATGAAGGTCATTGGTTTATTGAATATTGAAAATCGAACTGAATAGAATGAAAATAAGAATAATTCTGAACCGTGATTCAATTTAAATTAGCTATTCAAAACATAACTGTTGAAGGTTGAATGCACAATGGTAGAAAAGTATTACGTTTAGTCATTACCGTAACCAAGCAGAAGAACGTTGGCAAACTCTCTCCTCTTTATATATATCTACAATACTTAAACACTTTCTATCCATTTTACACATAAATAAAACGTATACTTTTACTCAGTTGGACAGTCACGTCAAACAGGTTAAACACAGCAGAACTCAGAGACGTGCAATGACAAAGTGCACGATGCCTCATTAGAATGCTAATTCTTTGTGGCTATTCAGTTCACTCCTAGTTTACATATATATTATTTATGTATGGTTTAATACTTTTTGTATTCCAGGTTGCGGGAAAACAGTTGACCTATTTTCTGACCGGCGGAAAATGTTCGGATGACAACTTTTCACCTTCAACCCAACCATTCAGAGAGGTTAGTATAGTTCCGGTCATTCCTACTGAGAGTTGGCAGCGTGCCAATCGATTTTTCAGGCTATTTTTCCCCACTTTGCAGTTTTTCAAACAACTGCGAATCTCTATCAGCGGTTTTTCAGTTTCATACAAACACATAAGAAATTTTTTTTAGAATACTCATCTGGTCTAAGAAATAGTCATCCGAAAATCTTGGCACGATGCCAATGGGTCTCAGTGGGAATGAGACGAACTATAGACTACCCCAACGGTTACAAAATACACGAGTTTCCGACTTACAACGTTTTATGGTCTTGACCAGACTATTTAAACAAGTTCTCGCACAGTCCTATAAGTTTTTTTTCGGAAATGGGGAGAATAAAATCATACCATTGAATTTGTCCCTGATTGTGGTTGAGTTAAAACATCTTATCAACGTCATACAGTTCCATTTAACTGTGATTAAGAAAAAAGACCACTGAACTTTTTCCGTGCACAGTTTGTGAACAGTCAAACATGTTAAACAAGAAAATGAAAAAAATAAATTTTAGAGAAATATGGTAATGAAACGTGACTATTCAAAATACCTAGTATACATGTGCATCATTGCAGGTGTTCCCAGGAGTCATACCTGAATGAGAGTGCTGACTTCCCATCGACATTGCTCCAAAAACACAACAAACAATAGAACAGCTCTATTCGTTTATACTCAGAGAACAATTTTGAATTAGTTAACTATACATTCAATAATCCGTTCTCATTGCCTATTTTTCTCGATTTCAACGACAACATATTTTTTCAAAGATTGTGTTTGAACTTTAGGCACTTCCCGTTCTAACACCTCATACTATTAGTCAATTGCACAGTCACGTGAAATATGTTAAACACAGCAAAACTGAAAAACGTGTAATGACAAAGTGCACGATTCCTCATAAGAATGCTAACTTTACGTGACTATTCAATTTACTGCTAGTATACAACATGTGAGCCCAATTGGTTATAATCTAAGCCAAAATACATTTATATCTGTTTCAATCCCATATTGATGATCATAATAGTAGCATACTACCATTCTCCTAGTTATGCTAAAACCTTTTTCTCTACACATTGTTGATTCTTGTCACATTGTCTAAATGGTTCATCTGATTGTATATTCAATATTTATTATTGCTCAATCGTCATTGCAATACTATGTCGACCGTATATTTGTGATTAAACTGCATTAACCGGATCTTCTGTTACACTAAATCATTGTTCCATGTTCTGGAGAGCAATATAGTGCGTGCCAAGTTTATAAAGTATCTACCTCATGTGAGACTCGAACCGGTACAGAACATTGAGAGGCGCGGAGGCTAACCACTACACCAACTGGGCTGATAACTGTGTTGTCGAAATATCGTATATAGCGGTCCTTACACAGCACCAAGCGGGATACACCGTATACCCTCGCTTTTCTCAGGGCGAGAAATATAGTTTGTTGTCTTCCACATGGTTCATGCTGTGTACTCCTATCATCTATACTGTCAGTCAACCGCACAGTCACGTGAAACATGTTAAACACAGCAGAACTCAACAACGTGCAATGAAAAAGTGCACAATTTCTCATTAGAATGCTTACTTTATGTGATTATTCAATGTGCTCCTAGTATATAGTACTTCTGAGAAATTTAAATTCATGGGCTACCGGTGGCGCCATAATCCGTTTGTAGACATTTCATATGCGATGAGGCAACTGTGTAAACTGACACCAGGAAAGAACAAATATGGTTTTTTGTGGAAAAAGTGCTAGATCAAAAAAAGAGGGTTTTCAACGAAACTTATGTTATCAGTGGAATAGAACGGGATGTACTGATGTTCACGTGAATTATCACGTGGAACGTGTAAAACACGTTATTTATCCGTTCGTAGACATTTCATATGCGATGCGACAGCTGTGCAAACTAACACCAGGAAAAATGAAAATGCAAATATGGTTTTCTATTGAAAAACTGATGCGATCAGCAACCAACTAAAAGCTGTACATCTGCCTCAGTTTTCCTGCACTTTTGTAGAATATGGATCGAATGTAAATACAAACTCATGAACAAACGTATATATGCCTGTATCTAGTTGCAACTTGGACTCTGTAGCCAATAAATCCAATAGGATTACAGCTCCAAAAATTCGAGAGATTCAACCGTAGAAACAGCTAGGTAGGGTAGGTTACAATGTATTGCTTGGTTGAAAAAAACCTATAACGCCAATTCGAGAAGAAAATTCATTTCACAAGTATCAAGACACGTGAGAGCACGTGAATAATCACTGTTTACAGCACGTGGCCAGATTGAGTGTGTACACAGTGTCGTATGCATCGTACTCCAAATAGCTCTCGCCTGCTCGACCCAAGATCATCAGATCATCTCCATACATGTCCTTGTCCTGCAAACCAGCGTTTATACTAGAAGTGAAAAGTCACGCTAAATTAGCGTTCTTATGAACAATCGTGCACTTTGTCATTTCATGTTTCTGAGGTATGCTGTGTTTGGCATGCTTCACGTGACTGTGCAATTGACTAACAGTACACGTCGAACCCATAACAAAATCATGATGAAAATGTTTCTACTGTCTATATTAAGTATTTCTGTTTTTGTGCTTTACTGTTAGTCAATTCGAGTTACGTGAAACATTTTGAACACAGCGTAACTGAGAAATTCGCAATGACAAAGTGCACGATGCCTTATAAGAATGTTGACTTCACTTGACTATTCAATTTACTTCAAGTATACGACCACATTTTTACTGCTTGTTTTCTCCATAGTGAAGTAAAAAAAACTACTTCAACAAGAACTGATAGTCAAATGTAACCTTACGTGAGAAATCTTCAAAACCTTGTTGTCGCATGTACGTTCACGTTTAAAAAAAAGCTTATTTTGTTGTATAAGAGTTCTGTATACTGTGATACTGTGAGTGAATCGCATAGTCACGTGAAACATGTCAAACACGGAATAACTCAAAAACGCCCAATGACAAACTGCACATTTTCTCATTAAAATGCTAACTTTACGTGACTATTCAGTTTACATCTAGTAAAAGACCGACCGATGGGTTGACGTCTGGCTGCAGCGATAGCCGAACCTGCTGTTCAGTGAAACCCGGCGGGCAGTAGAAGGTGACCTGAATATAAATTACACTGCCGTATTCTAAAACATCCCAGCCTTTTTTCTTACCTGCGTCTCTCCAAACATATGCTATTTCTCTACTCTCACATTTCGCCGAGGTTAGAGTGTCCCAATATAGTTCGAAACGCCAAACTTGCGTGTTCAAACTTTTTGTCGGTTTCATGGAACGGGAGAATAATCACCCCCCCCCCCCAATTCCCCAGAGAGAATATATCATGTAATTTTCTATTTCTGCTCAATTGAATTTAACACTGTGTGTGCGTGACAGTGTGACCTTATTCTTTTTCTCCAACTTTCTCTCCATTAATTCATTTGGAGTGTCTCATACTATGTGAAAGTCACGTGTTGAATCGCCTATAAATATATTTTATTCCATTCTATTGAGTACCTTGAATACACACAGTGGATAATCGATCCAAGACGCTTCAGCAGACTTTCCGGTATTTGTGGAATTACCTGAGTTTTGACGAATTTCATTTATAAACTTTGAAATTGCATTCGCTGAATTGGAAATCGAAAAAAATTGGCTGAATTTGATTTTTCGTTTGTGTTTAGCAGCACAATTTATATCACGCCAAGTGGCGCTATAGTCTACATCTCAATTGCTGAGTTGACTACAGAACACAAGCGAACTTTGCAATAAATAATTATTTAGCTTTTCATTCCTCACTCAAAGATGTACCCATTATGTTAACCATGAATATTCTCAATGATTATGATAATCTCATGTGAAATACAAATAAACTGAAAACCCCAAAGCTCTTCACGTCATGAGAAATCATTTAATGTTCACATAAATCCAAGATGTTGCTTATAGTCTGTTTCACCAATCGATGTACTCCTACAGTAATCCGTCAATTATTCAAGGGGATGTTTTCTAATGAACAAGTCATTACCTCGGTTTCAAATTTTCTGAGTTAGTAGAAGTAAACACGCAGAAGACACTATAAAAATGTTGAGGAGTTCTGAATACGCTAATATACCACAATTCGACCTGAAAGTGTTAGCAGATTACTGTAGAGGGTTATAAGTGGGTGGTAAAAAACTATACCTGCGGCGCCAAACTTGGGGTTTGATGGTATGTTGTTGATGTTAGCAAAGGCTGTGAATAGCAGAACTGACGATAGGACAAGGTGTGAGACGGCCATTTCAGAAGTGAGAGAGAGGACTGTTATTTGTCAAGCATTTCATATGCGACCGGGCAACTGTGCAAACTAACCTTGAATGCTAATATGACTTTTTAGTTAGAGAAAGTGTTGGATGAATAATCAAAAGTTTCCCAATTTCAGGAATATTATACACTGGTGTTCACAAAAACTGCCACGCTGAAAGGTAAAACACATCATTTGTCACGCATTTCATAGGGCAACTGTGCAAACTAACGCCAAAAAGAACTCAAAGAGAGATCTGGGCATTTTCAGACCTGATGGAATCGATAGAGCTAGGCTTGGAATGTTTAACAGTTTTCACGACTTCACAGTTATCCGGCGAGATACTTCGTGATACATACTTGATATCACGTGAATTGTTATAGTGAATGCCAAATTTATAAGTTTCTGTTTCTCGAAGGAATCGAACCTGCGAGCAAAGATTCGTAGCATGGCGCTAACCACTGCGCTAAGAAGGCACATAAGGACAGGCTTTGGAATCGAAGACATGTGTGCGTACAATGCGGAAAGTGACATATACAGTACCCTCCCGCCTTTCCGTTGGCAACAACTATACATAAAAGTGTGAAAAGCACCACTCCCACCAATTCGAATGCGATCAAGCAGCTGTGCAAACTAACTCGGATGTCAATATGGATTTTGAAAAATATGTAAGATCAACTAAGCTGAGCTAGTTAGTAGAAACTTGTTCAAACCACAATTTTACATTAACATAAATTTCTTAATTGGAGCCCAATGCTGATAGAAACAGGATCCAATTATTGAATTAACAAAACAGTGACACAAACTTGTATCCCCCTTACGATTCAATCGTTTTTTATCCCTATTTTTTGATGGAATAATCCAACAACAACCAAACATACATCGCCAATCAATTCATCAGTCACCATGTAATAACAGTACAAGGAAGTCTAGTTATTCTGGAAAAGGATCTGCAGTACGGGAATATCTCGCAGGTGCGGTCCGAAATTTTCCGAAATAATTTTCTTTCGGCAGATGTTAAAAAGAGATGTGGGCGAGTAGTCAGAAACAGATATGGGCTTGGCCCGAAGTGGCTCATCGGCTCTTTGAAACCAGGCAAATAGAGTCCCAAAACGATCGAAGCCCACGAAATCGGTCCTGGAACGGAAAGAAATTGATTCAGATGTTCGGTTTTTAACAGATTGGTCCAAACTGTACCGCAACAAATCAGAAGATCATGTGAGCGCAGGAGAGTCAGACGATGAAAGTAAAGTCAATATTTATGATAGCCACGCTTTAAAAGCACTAATTTACTATTTTGCAATATTTGTAGTTAGGGAGAGTGACCAAATCTTAGTTAGATCTCATCACGCGCGATAGACCTTAGAATACGACCGAAATTCAGTGAGATCAAACTACAAATACAGCGGGATAGGGTAACATACACTAGCGCCAAATTTGAACATCTTGCCAACTAAAAAAGCGAGACAGCATGGTGGTCATAAAGACCGCAGACAAGGACAGTTTGCGTTTCTCCGACCTGCACACTCTCTCGTTTAGTTTGCTAGAAAGGTGGCTGGGAAATATAGCGGGTGCCAAATATATAAATTTCTGCCGCCGGAATCGAACCTGCGAGCAAAAAATTCATAGAGGAGGCGCTACCCGCTGCGCTAATAGGGCATATGACGGCCAAGCTTCCGGAACGAAGACATGTGTGTGTACACAGCGAAAAGTGGACTATAAAGTACCCTCCCGTCTTTCCGTTGGCTACCACTATAGTATTGAACGAGGTTACTTTTTCATTCTCTGATGCAAAATAGCTGAATCACCCTTTTGAAGGCGAAAAATCCAAAACAAACAAAGGTTTTTGTTCTCTCTCTGTCGTTCTCTCTCTGTCTCTCTCCCTCTCTTCCTTTCTATCTCTGTCGATCGACCTTGGCAGGTACTTAGTTCGAATCACCTCTAACGATGTTATCCATCAAGTTGTCGTGTTCCACTTGACGAAAACAGTTTTCAAATTTGTAAACTCGTTGAATAATTTTTCTGCGGTGTGGAGTTTAGTTTTCCAACGTTTACCGAACAAAAAGTGAGCGGAAGCGACGTTCAAAGCAATAGTACAACGTAAAGGCAAAAATTCGTTTCTGATAGTGCCCGAAAATGATATCCATTTGAGAGCTCTTGAAATACAGTTTTATTGTTCAGTTAAAAAAATCAGGATCGTGTTTTGATTTATGGCGTGTTCCGAGATCAAACTACAGTGATATTCTGGTCATTTCCCATACCACCCGAAGACAGTATCGATTTTCCCCTGGATGGGGGCCAATTTCTATACATATCGCTTCTCAGACAATCCCCAGCCAATTGGCCAGCCACTTTTTTATTGGCTGAGCGAGAGAGTGTGCAGGTCAAGGAGACGCAGATGTCTGCGGCCTCATTGACCTGCACACTCTCTCACTTTTGTAGCTGGCCAATCGAAGAAAATTGGCGCCAATCGTTCTGAGTTTAGTATTTATCATTTCTACTCCTACAGAATGCTAACAAAACGGTTGTCCAATTTAATACTCGTTATTGAAAAAAAAACAGATAATCACGGTAAACTGACTATTCTCTACCCGCTGCCACGAACCATTTCATTCTAACGTGTACTGTAGCAGTGTCAGTAGGAATGATGACAACCATACTAGTAGGATTGTTAATCGAGTTTTTTTGAATTTGGGAAAAACCTATTTCAGTTTCGAGTTCGACTCGAAAATTCTCGAGTTTTGCTTCAGTATTCCTATATACCACCCTCAAGATAGTATCGATTTTTCCCTGAATGGGGGCCAATTTCTATACATATGTCGGCTACAATTGCCGCAAATGTTTGATTTCAGGTCCGAAACTGGTTCCATTATACTCCCCGATACGGGCATACAACTCATACCTCCGAAGATCAATTGTCCAAACCAGACTTTTGTTGATCTTTGATCGCGCGTCGTGCGCGCAAAAATACTGTAGTTCTTGCCAACAATACTGTATCTTCGCAGCTCCATGGTATTTGATTCAGTTTCATCGAAAATACGACTTTTAATAACCTTCTATCGATCTTTATAGTTTTCAAGCTTCGATGGGTTTGATAGGTTGATTGGACATCAATAGTTTTTATTCATAAAGGTTTAGAAATCTCTCGACTCAATGCATCTCCAGACTTACAACGAAATGATTTGGAAACTCATTAGATTGACACAATATGTTTGTTCAACTCAATGTAATACTTTTAAGCTCCAGTTAGGTTAATTATGCAACTTACCGGGTATAAATTGAGCCCGATTATCTTATGTTTTGATCAATAGCACGTTTTCGCTGCGGTGCTTTCTGCTGTGTTTGTAGTTTTATATTTGTGGATCCAAGTCGTATAAGGGTTTTATTCTATCCTTTTTTCGAATCCAGTCAAATCTAGCCAAATGCTTTTTTTCAGTTCACAGAAACACTAAGCTGAACGAAATTTCTGTATCATAAACTTACTTTTTAAAAAAATAAAGTCAGGCTTTTTGAATAAAGTCAGGAACTAATCGATTCCCAGCCTCTACCGCCATTTTACCTTGGATCGTGACTCGACGACCTTTTGTGTGAAGGTCAACACCCCATTCTAATTCATACCTGCCAGCCTCAACGGTCGCCTTTAACGCACAATTCACAGTAAATATTACGCTATGCTAGTAGTAAGGTCACGTTAAACGTGTGACGTACACGTACTTTTGATTTTTGAACGGGTGCAGGGAGCTTGAAATTCTATTGGAGACTATTCGGGACGACTTTGTTTGAAAAATGCCGTTTGTCTGTTTGAAACTATACTTCATTTTCTAAGAACGTTGTTGATTTTGTGCCTATTTCATCAGAATCATTCACATTTCGTTTCTCTTTTTCTCTTCCCGAAGTTTTGTAACATTTTAAATCATAGTCACAGCTTTTATCGAACATTCTGATTCATGAATTATGCATGACTAAGTGGCATGCGTTTCGTCTCCAAAAAAACCAGCAGTACTAACAGAACTGTTATACTCCTTTTCACATATTTCTGGACAGCTACAGTAAGCATGAAGTCATATGTGCGGAATTGAACTTCCAACTAGTTTACCCCAAAACGCGTCTCCAACCACTTTGTCAACACTTTTTCGTGAATGACTCAAATCTCTTGTTTTTACGGTAAATGAACCGAACTACACGGCTGTAGTAACTCTAACGGCTCCAAATCTTATAGCTAGCTCGGAATCCAACTTTCAACCTGTTTCCCCAAAACTGCGCATACAGCCACTATGTCAATCCTTTTTCGTAAATCCTTCTGTAGAATTTTATCATATTTCACGTTAAAGCCTGGTATTAAAAAAACAACTCATTAGCTTACGGATAACCACGCGATGTCCGGAATCGAACTTTCAACCAGTTTCCCCCTACCCGCCACTTCAACCATTTTGTCAATCCTTTTTCGTAAATCCTTTGTAGCAATCCATCATAATTCATGTCGCAGCGCGGCGTACCTCCAAAAACCGGTTTTACGGTAGCTCTGCGCGCAAATCGATTTGTCCATTCCACATCATTACCATTTTAGGGCCTCGTCCTTGTCTCCTTTATACCGGTAGCGAAAAACATGGTTAGGTTACACGTGAGAAACACGTGTAATGTCACGTTTCACGTTTTTGCATGAACATTCTCTATTTTTCGTTCTGTAGTCATCAGATATCGATTGCTTGTGAAAATTGTGTGCAACAACAGGTTTTCATACGTTTTTAGGTTTTATTCCATTGGATATACACTATAACTTGTTCAAAATGTAGATTCCATCGTTCGTAACGTCTGTGTTCGATACCAAAAAGTTTGTCACCAAACTTTAAAACAATGTAGACTATGAAATGAGCGAACGGTGCTCATTCAAGCCAGACAGTCTGCCTCCAAAGACCAGCTGTTTACTTCGCGCCATTTGCCGTTTCAAACACAAATTGACTGCCCGACTTTTAGTCTACACATTTTTATGGTATAACTTTTCTTTCTCTCTCTCTCTTTCTTTTTTTCTCTCTCTCTCTTCCCCTATATCTAACTCTGTTTCTCTCTGTCTTCCTCCCTCCGCCATTAAAGCTGATTTGTGTGAATCGCGCGGTCACCTACTCCTAGCGAAATTACCGTAATCTAACAAAAATTGGCCTGACCCGCTGCCGCTGGGGATGACATTAATTTAGTTGGTTTACTACGTCACTTTTTGGGAAGTTCTAGTCCGGTGTACTTATTTTCATTTCAGCTTTCCTGAGATGGAAGTGCACTCTGTTTCAAATGGCTCAGAGTAGAACTGTTGTGATTAATAAGAATAATCTTTATTGAACGAAAGTACTGAGAAAGTAGGGCATAAGGACCCGGGAAATACCCCATGAACAGGATCACGGAATGCGAATGCCGAAAATTTGCAGATTCCTTTTTGTTAACCCAATCCCTGCAGTTTCGTTTGCAAATTCAGCAAGCTGCAGATTTTGCTTTCCATTCAGTTTACCCATAGAGGTCAACTTTCTCTTGAAAATTTTTGGTTTAAAAAACGCCCGAATCTTCGTTGTACCGTGATCTCGCCACTCCTCACAACTCTCTGAAGTTAAAACCGAGTTGTTCATCAAGGTTCGCCCCACCAAATTGGTCACTAGTTGATATCAAGTTGTGACATCAAATATTGGTGCAAATTGTGCACCAAGTTCTCGGTAAAAAAAGTCTAAACCTTGATTCACAACTTGTGTTTTCGGCGAACCTTGGTATAGTTCGTTTCCAGAATTCAAGATTCACTGTTTCGTATGCTTGTAGTATCCAAAGTGGAAGACTAAATCACACAGTTTAAACTATATACAACATCTACAAGATATGATAAATTCACTTAAAAGTTGTATTATCTTACTGTAGAGGGCTATTGTTTCGTGAAACAGACTATAAACAACTAGGTTTTTGACTTCAGAGCGCACGCTTCACAAGCGGAAAGCAAGGTGATTGAGCCACAAACACAGCGCAGTTTTGTATAACACACCGTAGTTTTCTATATCTGACTTTTTGCTCACCTTTGGACCTTTGGTCCCCTTTCAACGGTCAGTTTTTTTATATAGTAGAACGATTAAGGGGACAAATCCCGTGACATCGGCTCTTGAAACTGCAAGTGAAAAATGTATTGCAGTTTAAAGGACTGAACAAGGGATTGGTCCGCATAATCGTCATTCTTCAAGTCATCCTTTTGAAACTATTGGTATATAGACGATCGGCGGGTGTCTGTGCTGAACAAGAGTGCGTGGGAAATGACCGCGATCGAGAAATACCAAGGCGAACCAAAAGATAGCAGACTGGGTTAAATACTGTTTCGATCATTGTTGACGGTTCCTTTCACCGAAGCGGGTTTATACGATGTACACTGTAATTGTATTTTGATGCCGATGCTTTTCGGACCAACTTGGTGAACAATGACGGACTTCCCGCTCAAACTACAATTAGAATTCGATCAATGTCCATGATGTATTCACCCACGTAGAGCACTGTGGACCCCCGTATGCACTAAGCTCCAATAGCCGGGTAAGCTATGGTAGCAAATTTTCGATGCAGATTTATAGGACGTTTGTCTTTGTATGTGGATAGTTTATTGAGTTTTCATTCAAGTTAGGCAGAACATTTTAACTTATGAGCGAAAACCAATGAAAATTCGAATGAACCATTCAGAAAACATCAATTGAAAATTTGCTCAAATAGCTTAACCGCCTATTTAAGCTTAGTCACGTACCAAATGATTTCTGCAGCGCCTAACAGTGAAGTAAAACTGTGTTAGATTACGTCGAAGAAAAGTTTCATATTCTCTATTAAAGAAAAGCTTTTCTCCCTGCATTCCGACCATCTCGTTCGGAAAAAGTGCTCAATCTATTGACGCATATATTGCTTTCTTTCTCGCAAATTCAAAACATTCGAACAGCTTTGTTTTTGACAAGTGAATCGATCTGGAAGCAATCGCAGTCTATGATGTTTCTCGTTTTATTTCCTCACAACTATCTCCCTTTTGTTTATTTTTTCTCTCTCTGTCATCTTCTCGCTATTCTTCTTTCTCTTTCCAGTTCCATTTGTCTTTTTAGCTCTTCTATTTGTACCTTTCCCCCTCATAACTTTCATCTCTCTCTCTTCCCCTCTACTCTCTCTTTCTACTCTTCCTTCCCCTCATCCACATCTCTTATTCTTTTTACTTTTTCTTTCTCTCCTCTCTCTCTCTTTTCACATACCCCCAGCCATATGCTAATCGCCGCCAAGGCAAAAACTGTGCCGAGGCCACGCTCTTTAGAAACAGTCTGCTTGCACTTTACAGACTGACAATTCGTCCTTTCATGACTCGTAGCCTATTAATCGAGTGACGAGTGACGTGCTCTTTTTGTGAAAACAAAATCAATCAAAAAGTCTACTATTAGATCAATAAATCAGTCTAGTCGATAATAAAATGAAGGTGCACATTACTAAAGCTGTAACGTGAAAAATCTGGAACAGGGAAGGGGTTTGAAATTGATCTTTGACGTTAACTCCTTATTTTTCATCAGAACTGGAAAAAAGGGGGGGGGGTGAACTATAATGGTTTCACATTTGCGTCATGTACACTAACTGGTAGTTTTTCCGTGTACAGGGCAGTGAGAAGCTGTGAAATTCACAAGTAACTGTGTTCATGGTTAGATTGTAAATTGACGTGGTAGCATGGTGATTGACACATCAGACTTCTTGACATACGTCTGAAAGAGCCTTGCGAGCAAACTACAAACCCAGCGAACCTTCCTAGAGCGACTTTTCATAATCGCCAGTTCGTAAAACACGAAGTGCTCTCCATGGCCTACCCGGAAAAACACCTGAGTGCCTGAGTCCGTACTTCTGTAGGTCCGAATCTACTTCGACATTAAAGGGGACAGAGGGGAAAGTTAATATGAAAAAGCTTATCACGAGAAACCGATTTGTATACCTATTAATTCAAATAAACGAACCTAATTAGCATACGGTTGACACGTGTTTGCCTGTTTTGTCGTGTGCAACGTTAATATTGAGGTTACCCCGAGGTACCTAAACACCTAAACTAGCTCTCCTTTCTGCCCCCCTTTAAATTAAAAACGCAACCCTACCCCAAAAAAGTTCGAACCTGAGTACCCAGCTTCGTAGACAGACCACCTATCCACTCGGCCAGATGGCATTTTCAACAACTGTATACAGGCAGCGATCGATGCCGATTTTTGATTGTAATGCGATTAGACGATGATGTGACAGGGCGCACGGAGGGGCACTGTCTACCAACCTATTTGCATGATGCTCTCGCTGTCCGGCAATCTCCAACTCTCTCTTTCTCCCTGTTTTGTCTCTCTAGATTCTTGTCCTTTTTCTCTCTCTCTCTCTCTCTCTCTCTCTCTCTCTCTCTCTCTCTCTCTCTCTCTGTTCTGTCTCTCTTACTCTATTCTGTGTGTCTTTATCTCTTTTTCCTTCCCTGTATCTCTATCTCTCTCCACTCATGCCCTTTTCTCAATATTTTATATTATATAACTATTCTTGTACAAAAACGTGCTGTCTGGAAATATTTTCATTCAATGCAGCATTTCTGTCATATTTCAAACATTAATCACAGTTGATTCCATCCTTCATCACATTGTGTCATTTTCGAACTGTTATTTTTGCATTTTACGCTTTGCAAGTGTTTACATAACAATATTTACATTACATTTTATTAGTTTTGTTTCTCAATGAATCGTTGTAAAGTAACTTATTCTTCCTTTCCGAAAGATTTTCTTCTACATAACGTAACTTTGTCTTTACTCATTTCGAACCTTTCTTCTTACACCGATAAAACAACTGTCTCGTTAAAATGAATACGTGAAACTACCAGTTTCACGTTTTCATTTTCTTGATCACGTAAAAAAGAGTTTCACGTGTTCATTTTAGTTACCTTACTTGTAAAACAACTCGTATTTCCGTTTTACAAGTAGTTTCACGTGTTCATTTTAGTTACCTTACTTGTAAAACAACTCGTATTTTCCTTTTACCAGTAGTTTTACGTGTTCATTTTAGTTACCTTACTTGTAAAACAACTCGTATTTTCCTTTTACCAGTAGTTTTACGTGTTCCTGTTGATAACCTTACTTGTAAAACAACTCGTATTTTCCTTTTACAAGTAGTTTCACGTGTTCATTTTAGTTACCTTACTTGTAAAACAACTCGTATTTCCGTTTTACAAGTAGTTTCACGTGTTCATTTTAGTTACCTTACTTGTAAAACAACTCGTATTTTCCTTTTACCAGTAGTTTTACGTGTTCATTTTAGTTACCTTACTTGTAAAACAACTCGTATTTTCCTTTTACCAGTAGTTTTACGTGTTCATTTTAGTTACCTTACTTGTAAAACAACTCGTATTTTCCTTTTACAAGTAGTTTCACGTGTTCATTTTAGTTACCTTACTTGTAAAACAACTCGTATTTTCCTTTTACCAGTAGTTTTACGTGTTCCTGTTGATAACCTTACTTGTAAAACAACTCGTATTTTTGTTTTAGCAGTAGTTTTACGTGTTCCTATTGGTTACCTTACTTGTAAAACAACTTGTATTTTCGTTTTAGCAGTAGTTTTACGTGTTCCTATTGATTACCGTACTCTTGCAGGTCTTCCCTTCAGGATGATCGGGGCCATTGTTCCCTATGTGAATAAAATACGCAGGTCCTATCAGGCCAATGACCTGATAGATAGGTCAGTTCTCATCTTTGATTGTTGACCTTTGATCTTTGGTCTACTCAAAAAAACTCACGTGAACACGATTTACGTTTTCTCTCGACTGCGCTTAACGTAACAGGAAGAAGAAAAATAATCTAAATATAGACTGCTTCATATGAAGTTATCAAAAATAAATTGAAGAATTTGATGTTTTGAGATGAAACCGGCTCGATGAACTTGCATATACCCCCCATTGAAAATTATTATTAGTACATCAGTCCCCCCAAAAGAGTTCCTCAAATTTTTCGAGGTCATTAGGTGTTTGGGGTTCTACCACCTTGAAGTAAGAAGGATAAACTCTATGTAGGCGAATAAAATTATGAAAAATTAAAGAATACAAAACAATAATTTCAGATTGAACTATCAATATACGGCCATGTTGGTGGCAATCGGCGCCATCACGCTGGCTGCTACACAGTACGTGGGAAAACCGATACAGGTGAAAATAATTTAAAAATAATTATGGATTCATAAAACTTACAAAGAGACAAAAAGTGTTTGAGAATTGCAAACCGTTTCAATTGAAGAAGTTGTTCAACCTAATGAACTTCAAATGACTACAGATCTAAGGTAATTCAGTCAGCTTCTGGAAGCTGTACAATTTACTATACAACTTGAACAACTTTTCTCGATGAATAAATACATAATTCCCATAACCTCAAATCAATTTTCAGTGCTGGGTGCCTGCTCAGTTCACAGGGGCTTGGGAGAAGTGAGTTATACTCGAGTCAATTTAATATTTTATTATTTATTATACATACTTCTCTCACTTAGCATGTATAACACACATGTATAGTTGGGAATATTTCGAAAAAAACTAGATGAATGTGATTTTCTCAGGTATTCGTGTGTTTCCAATAGCGATTTCCATCAAATCGGAGCGTAATGTTTTGTCCAGCTAACATCGAAAAACAGTAACACATCTAAAAAAGCTAGTTCAATAACATTGTAACAATTAAAAGACCAAACGCTTATAAATACTTTCTCTGTGTTTTTCCAGATGTGTAAAACGGAACTTCATTCTGTAGAGTACCACTCACTGTAATTTGAATAGAATTCGGCACTCTCTATAATGTTTTGCAATTCAACCAAAATGCATCGAGATTAAACTACAAACACAGCAAAAAGCAAACCATGTTTCTACCAGTTCGACCCTTCATTAAATTTTATCTGAAATTTTGTTCAGATACGCCGAAACGTACTGCTTCATCAAGGGAAGCTACTTCTTGCCGGACGACGAGAGCCCAGACGACTACTTCTTGAGCGAGGACAAAAAGGTATAGTTTGTAGTTTGGTGCTGAAACTATTATTCTATCCCACCTACGTCTCTTCCTAACTTTTTTGTAAACTATATCCCTTGGCTGTCAAGATCAGACTACTTATTGAGCGAAGACAAAAAGGTAATTTCTACATGTCGTCTTCTATTTTGCTATCATTTCTAATTCCTTCGAGATAACCGTTCATTGTCCAAGACCAAATAAATCGAATCGAATATTCATTACAAAATCTTTGCGAATCAGAACCTTGCGTGAAAAAAAATGTTCGACTCAATAGCATTCATCCCATGCAGTGAAATCATCACGTTTTTACGTGTTAAAGAATCCGTCCCGCTTTAATTTTGACTTTTGAGTTAACAATCTGACCCTATGGCAAATGAAAAACCTATGGTCTATGGGAAGACATTGAGAAGCTTTTTTGAGTTTTTTAAACTATTCATGAAACTCAGATTGTAGGGGAACGGTTTCTTTAAGGTTCACCACTATTCTTTCAATATTTTCAGAGTTCGATATTTAGTTACTCTTCATCTACCTTCACGTTCCATGTGAAATGTTTCTGTGATAGTTCATGATTGTAAACTACGTTTGAGCGTTACACGAAGATTGAGGAAAAACACCTAATTTTCAGGAAATTGGTTACTACCAATGGGTGCCCCTGATGCTGGCCTTCCAAGCCTTCCTCTTCTTTATACCCTGCATCGTTTGGAGAGCATTCAACTCTTCTTCTGGTACGTTTTCTTAGGATTATTTTTGATTCTACACAAAATCCAGAAAAGCCAAAACTCGCCAACTATGAGCACAACAAAATACAATGAAAAATGCATAGACATGTTTTGATCAGGAAAATTAAAAGAAAGCTTTTCATCTTCATCTTCGTTTTTTCGTGTTTGTGAGTGTATACCAAAATATAACTGTTTGTTACTTTTTCTTATTCCTCTCCCATTTTGATCGTATTACCAAGAAGTAGACGTTTTTATCATTCATATAGATTTTTCTTCCAGGAATCAACGTGAAAACGTTATTACGTTGATTTTTCTTTCCGAAAGGAATCAACGTAAAAGACATTATTTTATCAATATTCACGTGCTTTTATTGATTTTCCTTCCAGGAATCAACGTGAAAGACGTGCTCGAGTCGTCTGCCAAGGTGAAGAAGAACGTTTCTTTGAAGGAACGAGCCGGTCAAGTAAAGAAGGCGGCCGCCCATCTACAGGAGGCACTCGAACTACAGAGAGAACTCAAGATTGGTAGGATTTTGAGTTATTAGGATAAAAAAGTATTTTAAAAGTAGTTGGAGATCGAAAAACCGAACGAAAGAATCAAAAGATAAGCATATTCGTTTTCAACTTCGAACTCAAAAATGGTAAGAGAACTTTGATGTTCGGAAATTTTCACTACTTGTCTAATGTCGACCCACTTTGATTATCAAAGCTGTAACTTTTTTTAAAAACCTAGGTTGTATTAGTGAAATTCCAGTTTTGATATGAAGAGGTAGTATGGACGTTGTACTCTTACTCCGTATTGGAGTTATACTGATACGTTGGTATCGAAACCGTATATAAAACTTTATAGTTTTCAATTTAACATATCACATCACCAAAATATTGATCTACAGAAGCCGGTATCTTCTCCAAGCTGCGCAAGAGCGGCTTCTTCCTCTCCGCTCTCTACCTGATCTCAAAACTTCTCTATGTCGTCAACATTTTCGTTCAGGTAAGCGAAAATCAACATAATAGACGATCGAAACTGTATAACCATTTATGTCACTTCGCCGGCGGTAGCGAACCTTCGTGAAACTCATGAGATCACTTTCTGGAGGTATGTGTTTTCCTTATAATAAATTTCTGATGACAAATTCAAAATAGTAAAAAAAGATTCTGCGAACTGTCATGCATACAGTTAAAACTGAACAATCTCCGGCCGATTCAAAGTGAAGTTAAATCCAAGCTTGAGTTTTCAGTTCGCCATTTTCTCCACTTTCCTGGGTACCACCAGTTCTTTCTGGGGTTGGGAGATATTCAGCGATCTCTGGGACGGCAGGTCCTGGAGGGAGACCGGACATTTCCCCAGAGTCACCATGTGCGACTTCCACGTGAGTTCAAAGATCAAAGATCACACAATCAAAAAATCGATCCATTCTGAAAGTGAACTTCGGGTGGGCTAAATTCGGAATGACGAATACGAATATGAAACTACACAAACAAAGCTGAACCCAGCGAATTTTTCTGCTACCGATAGAGAGACCCCTACAAATCAGGAGTTAATTTTGAATCCACATCCATGCAGGTTCGTGTTCTGGGAAACATTCATCGCTGGACCGTGCAAT
The DNA here is from genome assembly GCA_964036275.1 of Litoditis marina. NCBI lineage: Eukaryota > Metazoa > Nematoda > Chromadorea > Rhabditida > Rhabditidae > Litoditis > Litoditis marina. Next base: position 31,352,577 of record OZ038434.1, read on the forward strand.
GCGTGCTCATGATCAACATGTTCACAGAGAAGATCTACGTTTTCTTGTGGTGAGTAGGCGAATCCTCACTATACTATTAGTCAGTTGCACAGTGTCTCGAAACATGTTAAACACAATAGAACTCAGGGGAACATTGACTTTTTACCCCCCACCTTTCTGAATTGATATTGCGTTTGGGGAATTGTAGTTTGACCCCCTCCCACCGGGGGTTGATAATTCAATTTATCACTTGCAATACAATAGTTTGAGGGTGGGGGGTAAAAAGTAAACATTTCCGGTATTGAAGTTCAGCCCCCCACACGTTGAAGTTTGACCCCCCACCATTGAAGTTCTACCCCCCGCCGACCCAAGTGGGGGGTAAATAGTAAATGTCGAAGTTGAATTTTGACCCCACCCCCCTCTCCTAGATTTTCAGGTTTTAGCTTGGGTGGGGTTGAAGTGCTACGGGGGGGACTCAACTAAAGGGGGGGGGGCGATACTTAAATTTTCCCAAACTCAGAAACGTGCAATGACATAGTGTACGTTTCCTAATTAGAATGATAACGGACGTGACTATTCAATTTACTTCTCGTGTACAGTACCAGTCAAATGTTTGGTGAAACGTACAGCATCTAAAGACAGCGTGAGCACTTGAAGTGATCCAACTCAGTGTAGTCTTTTCCGTTTTTACTGAGACTTCTACAGTAGGATTTCGAAACTTCCAAGCCGTTTTGCTCACTTACTTTTGATCGCAGAAGTTGAGGATTTTCGTACCTCATTCTACTTTTCAGGTAGAGTAAATAAACGAGAGAATTTTCCATGAACTACAATTTTAGCTACAAAACAGCCTTCGAAAAGTTTGTAAGGTTACTGTTGGAGTCTCAGTAGAAATGGTGTGAAGTATAACCACACTAATTGACTCAAATTCGATTAGTAAGAATGAGGGAGAAGTGCGCTAAAAGTGAAATGTTTCCCAGCTTCAAGACATATACAGCTTGTTTCTGAGGTGGAAATAAAAAAGGTCGTTTAATTTTTCTAGTGGTGGCGCTGTGAGAAAAGATTTCATTTTAGAATTTGTTTTAGTAATAGATATATACTATATACATTTTTTAGCTTAATATTTTTTGTTAGTATTTAGTGGATTAGCTACTTTATTGGGCATGATGATATTATTTCAACCAGTTTTATTATGAGTATTAGGATTTATTTTCTTATTAACTTGAATAGTTTTTCTTACTTTCCTGGTTCCAGGTTCTGGTTCATCCTGGTCGGCGTGCTGTCCCTCATCTCCTGTGCCTATTGGCTCATCGCACTCGTTTACACAGGGTTCCAACGAGAATTCGTATTGAAGTAGGTGGTATTCTCACATTTTTGGGTGGTATTCTCACATTTTTGGGTGGTATTCTCACATTTTTGGGTGGTATTCCCACATTTTTGGGTGGTATTCCCACATTTTTGGGTGGTATTCCCACATTTTTGGGTGGATTTCTCGCATTTTTGGGTGGATTTTCCGCATTTTTCTGTCATTTTCAAACTTTTGAGCGTTTTTCGAGACTCTAGAAACGAAGTGATGTTTTCATCTTTACCTGTCACTTTGACTGCTGTGTCTTGAAAACTCGTTGCCCAGAGCATACTGTGTACTGATTAGGATTGTTAAAAAAACTGATCGGAACTCGTAAAACTTGAACAAAACTCGAAATTTTCCTGAACTCGAAAAGGTCGAAATGTTTAACTGATGTAACAACCCCAGTTCTTCTGATGCGCACATAATTATTCATAACTACAATAATACCCTTGGACTCAATCGGTAAACCGTCCGCGAATCTAAACCTGACAGCTTAGAGTAGAGTAGCCCTAGTTTATTATAGGCCAATTCTATCTCTAACTGGTGTTTGGTCTGCGTAAAGGTTACCTGGATAGGTAACCAGTAACCTGAAAGTAACCTGAAATCGAAACTCGGGTACCGGCAAAACTAACGGTAACGTGTTAATTTCGTCATAATCTGAATTTTGACGTACAACCGGTGATCCCTGATCTTCGCACTCTGCAGATATCTGTGTTGTAGTTTGTGACGGCTTCAATGAATGAAAACAATACCAGTTGAGTGAGATTGTTTTTTGACCTTCAACCTTTGATCATTGACCTTTGCTCTCTGCAGATACCTCCGTTGTATGGGCGTGATTGGCGAGGAGCCAACGAGAAAAGAGGAGGAGGCCATCAATGGATTCGTCAAGAACTTCCTCACGGCTGACGGAGTCTTTTTGCTTCGACTCATTCAGGTAAGAAACCCTATCTTGGTATCAACCTCGGTTTGTTCACAGAAATGGTGCACTATAGTTCGTTTCAACCATCGATAGTAGTCAGCCATGCTGGTCGAGCGCACCCTACATTGCAGGCAATTGATCTGGCAACTTGCCAGTCTTTTCATTACAAATAAAATTTCGAAAAGTGGTTATTTTGAGATTTTTGCACAAATTTTGTGCTCAAAAAGTTATCAAGTAATCGGGGAGTGATTAAAACAACTTTTTGTGCGATAAGATTAGCTTTGAAAAACGGTCAGAAAAGATGATTGGGTATCACTGTTTTCAGTTTTTGCAATCATGGCCGGTTGCTTGTTGCAGATGGCCGGTTGCTTGTGTGCGCCGCGCCACCTAGCAGAGCTGAGTTCGATTCCCAGCTTATGCATAATTTTGAGTAGGGTGGTAGCTGTTGGAAACTTTGGCAACTTTCCAGCACAATTAACTCCGCCCACTAAAATATACTGTAACTGGCTTCTATCGATGGTTGAAACGAACTATATGCATCTAATCGTTTTATTATTATCCGAACTTGTTCTGGTAACCCTTTTAAGGGTGCCGGTATAGGTAGCTGACTGGACACCTAGAATCGAAAACGCTTTCATTCATTCACAAATACGTTTCACGGTTTTTACAGTTAGTTTCAACGGTAACCTGGTTTAGCTTTCTGGTTACTTCCAAGTTGCCAACTCAAGTAACCGGGAAAATGGTAAAAAAACTGGATACTTAGAACTGGCCCACTCAGAAATGTATTTTTCACACAGCAGAAATACATGCCTACAGTATCCTACTTATTCTGCACTGTTCATGTCCAATATTCCCGACGAACGGTGGTGACATCCTGTATTCCCATACCCATAACAACGTTTTACACGAAAGGATGAAGCCTGATAGAACCCCATCTAGATCAACGTTAAGTGTTAAGGCTTACTGTATCAGTCCACGTATTGCTGAGATAGACTATAAACTACATTTTCCAGACGAAAGCTGGTTCCACCGGTTACTGTTATATTAGACATCGCACTGAAATACACTATATTTACCTATTTTATAGACGAACGGTGGTGACAATTTGAACACCCATACCCATAACAACTATCATGTTCCATTAGAAAAAAACATCATCACTCCAAACCTGTGCCGGTTACCGTACTTGTCCACATCGAACTGAAATAGACTATAACCTATTTTCCAGACGAACGGTGGTGACATCCTTGCTGGTGAGATCGCCGCGGCCCTCTTCGCCACCTACTCCAAGCGGTACGAGACCAAGGCCGATGAATCGTTCGGAAGCAGCCCGGATACAACCGCCACCCTACCACGATAAATGGTGAGTTTTTGAGAAAAGTAACCGAATAAGGTGAAACAGACGGGTGCTAGTGTAACAACGGTCACGCTGCCACGATACGCGATGAGGTTCTGACAGAAGTAACCGTCATTGTACTACTAACCACGTTATGAGGGTAACCTACTTTTGAGTTACTGGGTTGTGATGTGAGGGTATTGGTGGCCTAGTGGTAGAAGTAAGGAGTTACCGATTGGGAGAAGAATAGAGAGCTCTGAGAAAAGCAGACTGCTACAACTTTCTGATCTACATGTACTTTGGTCTCGGGACGCTCGAAGTTTGTTTCGTCTCAGCTAATCAAACTACAAGTTCACATTTCCTGATCAAGCCCTACTTTTCAGGCCGCACAACTCAATTCGCTCCACTGCCTGCCTGCCAATTCTCATAATCTTTGCATAATAACAATCCAACAGACGTTAATTGTGATTACCGTATACCAATCAATATATAGCCGAAGGGTACAAAACACCATCTCTTCTCAGTGTGCACTTTGTGTCAACTACATTCCACATGTATCGTCTAGCTAGCTATACTACTCATAGAATATCGATTTTCAAAGACCATTGATTTTTCTACAGACTATTGATTTTTCTAGAACATCGACTTTTATAGCCTATTGATTACTTCAACTCAGAGGTTGTTCGTTTTACCAAATACTATCGAGTATGTAATAAACATTATCAAACAATGTGCTGTGTTGTATGTCACACATTATTCATTACAAGGTAAATAACACACAAACTTTTCGGTACAAAATATCGATCAATTTACTAGGAGATCCGTGTTTAAACGAGACAACAAAATGATAGATTACGCAAATTAAGAACTTAATCAAGAACACTAAAAACTTATTTTAGGTTGAACCTAAACGCTTTGCGTACAGAAAAGTATCAACGTATCACCTTTCGAAAAACTACCAATGAAAGCGGTTAGATTCCAAAAAGTACATAATAATAAGCCCTTGATTGATATGCAAAACTAGTACATCCCAAAAACGACAAAAAAACAGTACGCGTAATCGCATTACAGGTGATTAACCGAGAGAGAAAAAGGGAGTAATCCTATTCCAACTTAGATCAAGGTAACCAAAAAGATCAAGAGTCACCGAATATCGAATACATTTAAATTTTAAATTACATTGATTAAATGTTCAGTGGACTATATTTAGAAGCACTGAATAGTTCACGTGGAACCAACGTGGAACAATACTTAGGCACCCACCCACCCACAAAACTGGAGGTTTGTTTTATAGTTGCATTCCTCTGCTAGCTAAGCGAGAACCGAGAATTGCGCTGTGCACAAGACGAAAAACACCCTCTTTTCAGTTCTCAACCCAAACATAAAGAGGGGAACATCGAAAACCCGACTTGCGGCACTTAGGGGGGGGGGGGGGGCTTACGTAAAAGTCCAAAACTCGTCAGTTACCAAAAGTTGGGATGAATAACCAATGTTCGTCCCTACTACTACAACTCCATTGGCGTATCTACTTTCTCTTTTGATGAATCGTCCTTTGTCGTCTGCGTCTCACTTTCAGTCTTCTCCTCTTCTTTCTTTTCTTCCTCTTTCTTTTCTTCCTCTTTCTTTTCATCCTTTTCCTCGTCCTTAATATAAATTATATAATATAGAACTACAAGAAAACAACACTGTACAACAGAACAGCGTTATATACGATGATTGTACCCATATCCCATACAACAGTAAAGTTGGTAAATGTAAAGTAAATGTCCACAAAAACAATAAAACCCCTTTTTTGCTAGTATCGGAAAAATTGGCTGATTTCCGCTGCACAATCATAATGTTTCACACAGTTGGAACAACAGACGGGTTACTCTTTCAAGGTATTACCAACTAATGTATACTCCGGACCAATGTACAACTAACAACTGATGTATGTACGCGCCGAGATTTGACCTACTCTACATACTTTCATATTTGACCTACTGGAGTATGCTTGTTCCCGTACCTTCATCGCCACCTTCGCCTACTCCTTGGCCTTGTTGCCCTTCTCTCAATGCTAAACTCATGATTCCTTTTAAAACATTTACCTAGCTGTCTGTTTATTACACGCTTCACTTGCTAACTTCGGTAATAAAGTCATTCATACATAAGCTGAAGACATTGAATTCAAATCCTACTGTATGAGGTATGAATCTTAGTCTAGTACAAACGAAAGAGACCATATAGTCCTACCTTCATCTGCACCTCCCCGTCCTCCTTGGCCTTCTTGGTCATGTCCAATGGCTCGGCCTGCTCCTCCACTGCGGGTGTCACCACGGGCGGCGCTAGTACCGGTCGCTGAACAACACTTTTGAATCATATATATATATACTCCGTTTCACCAATCGGTGACTTTCTACAGTAATCTCTCGAATATTCGAGGCATATTATCTAATAAACAAACATACTTTTAGCTTCACTGTTTTCTGTGCTTGTAGTAACCAATGTATACAACAAAATCACAACGTTTAAACTATTTATAATACCTACAAGATATGAATAATGTACTTGAAAGATTTACAATCTTACTGTAGAGGGCTATTGTTGCGTGAAACAGACTATAAGTTATAGTTTGAACTCGATACACGCCATAATTCACAAATAGTGTTCACTCCTTAAACGAGTTCAAAATTTGGAGTTTTCGGACAAAAATCGAGTTTTCATGTTCGACTCGACGGGAAATTTTTAACAACCCTGATACGGTGTATTTAATTATGCTGCATGAAATAAAGTTTGTTCCACTCTAGAATTTGGCGGCGACCCGCCGGCTACATGGAGGGGTCGGCAGAGTGTCGCCGGCGGGTCGCCTGCGATAATTTTTAGGTCCTTCACACTAAACGTTCTATATAGTAATCAGATACCGAAACTGGTAATTTTGCAGTTAATAAAAATTTTGTATATACTTATCGTCGCAGAAATAAACACGATGAGATTCACGGCTTCATTGTTCATGTATAAACATGTCACCCACCTGAAAACTACAAGTATACGTATCTGATTAGCATATATCTTATCCAGAATCAACAACCTAAAAATAATCGCAGGCGACCCGCCGGCGACACTCTGCCGACCCCTCCATGTCGCCGGCGACTCGCCGCCAAATTCTAGAGCAGAGCAGCCACAACTGGCATAAGGCATAGTGTGGCCGTTTTTGATGACAAGTGGTTCATCATCGCATTGCACAGCCCCAGGCTGGGGCAGTGCGTTGCGACGATGAGCAGAGTGATCATTCCGTTGGGAACATTTATCTAGATTGTCACACCCAATTCAAATTTAAGTTAATTTACCGATACTTTTTCGATGAAAAACAACATTTATGTTTTACTGTTGATGGAACTCTAGTCTTTACAACCTGCATAACAAACTACACATAAGTCCATGTTCAAGTTCCCTATAAAACCTTAACGAAAAAACTAACCACCGTAGCTATTTTGAAATCAGCGCTGAAGAGATCACCAGCTCCATCCACCTCATCCTGGGAAATCGATACATTCTTCATTTGAACAAATAAAGTAAATGCAGAAAAAACCACACTACCACTACATTCAATTCCGATTCAGACTATTCTTTTGAAACTAAGCAAATCTGAAAAAACCTTTTTCGAATAAAATCATTTTCCCATGTTCCGAATTTACCAAGAAATTCACAATACAAACCGTTGGGATTAGTTTTGTCATATAATCTTGTAATTTAATCTATTTCCAACAAACTTCATATTCATACCCCAGTAAGGTCCGACTAAGCTACAAAAAATAGGCCGTTTTCAGATGTAAACACGGGAAAATTAAGATTTTTCCATCAAAAGTAGACCGATTGTCTTCTTTTCGGCCAAAAAGTAATCCGTTTTTCGATTTTTCTGACTATTCGGACAACCTTACTGTTGTTTGTTCATATTATTATTACTATCAATGTATTTTTACACCAACTAACCACTCTTCCGAAGAACTGCTGTTCGATCTTTCCGTTCATTGAATCGGCCGGCATCGCCCAATCCACGCCCGTTATCCTAAAATCAATCAAATTGTTTCCATGTTCTCAAACGGACAGGGTTGTATAGTATAATCGTCGTCAAGCGAATGTCTACTACTCCCAGCACATCCAAACTTTTTAATATTCTACCCCTCACTTCAATTAGATAGAGAGCAACTGGAGGAGGTGAGAGAGATGGAGAGAGGGAGAGCACAAATAGAGAGAGAGAGAGAGAGAGAGAGAGAGAGAGAGAGAGAGAGAGAGAGAGAGAGAGAAAGAGAGACCCACCTCTGTCCGGTCTCCGTAATGGTAGTGACGACATTGATCGTCTTGTCCAGCGCCCGAATGAACTTGTCCGCCTTTTTGTAATGACGCGAGGGGGTGTGGAGAAGTTCACAGATTCTAAAAAGAACGGAAATTCATATAATCAATAATCCTTAGCGCATCTCAAGACTTCATAATTTGTCTGCATAGTCCGAATTCGAAAAAAAAATCAAAAAAAAAGAAGTACAGTTTTGGCGAAATCAGAAGAATCGGCCTATTTTGGATGCAAAATCATAAACTTTCACCAATTTCTTATGACACAGATTCTGAACGGAACCGAAATCAGAATTCAGTCTGCACGTGACAAAAGTTTCGCATCAGGTTAAAAAGGAGCATATCTCCACCTTTGGACTTGGATTTCTCTTTTTAATCATAAAATAACCTGTTATTGAAATTAGTTACGCTTGTTCATACAAGCACAGTATTTTCTTGAAATAATTACATTTTCCTAGTTTTTCGTATGATTAATGAGCGTGACCTGTATTTTGTCACGAATTTTGGTTCTTTTCAGAGATTCAGAGTCTCTTTAAACTAGTACTCCGCTTGATTTCAGCAACAGAAGAGAAACTGAGAGACAAAAAAGTTTAAAAGAAGGAAATAATTAAACGTACCTCTGCCAAGTGAACGGGGCCCCATCGAATTCGGCCGCCTTCTCCAGAATGAAATCGTAGGCCTGAAAACGTATCCAATGACGTGATCAGATTCAAAACAGTAATGAGAAAACTTTTTGTGTTTTCGAATTGGATAGATTGTATATGACCCCAAGGGGAAAACAAAGGGAAAAAAGACTAATTTCTGAATTTCTGTAGAATAGTCAAACCTTAGTGTGTGCTTGAAATGAGCAAAACAAGTATACTCTGTTCCACCAATCGATGCCCTTCTACAGTAATCCGTCAAGTATTCAGAAAGGTTTTTCTAACGAACGAATCATTATTTTGTTCTTAAACTTTCAGAGTTTGTAGTAGTAAAGGTGCAGAAGACACCACCAAAATTTGGAGAAAAATTCAAAAACGAACATAGCAAACTTTGACTTGGAAGTTTCAGCATATCACTGTAAAGGGTTATGAGTACATGAAACGAACTATAAACGAGTATTGAAAAATACTCAGATCAAAGCGCTGTGCGAGATTTGTCTTTGGTTCGGCTAATGCGCACTTTCGTTTTTTTAGTTCACCCTCAGAAAGGCCCAAACGTGCAAATCAAAACTTTTTATGATTTGTTGATATTTCATGGCATATTTACAAGCTATGTTCAAAATTTGAGCAAAATTGATTCAGTTTGAGCCGAGTTATGACGTTATGCGCTTCATGCAGACCGCCAACTTCCGTCGTGTATCTGTCTGTGTGTCTGTGTTGGTGCGCACTCCTGGGATATTTTTATGTGTGAACCGATTTGACTGAAAATTTGGGACACGATAGATATCCCACTCAAACCTTGGGGGGGGGGGGGCAAACTTTATTATTTTTCATCAAGTTATAGGTCTTTGAAAATGTCTCTGCGTCTCTTCATTTCGTGCACTCTCTCGCCCTCTCTGTCGGGGTGAATGAAATTGCGTTATAAATCAGCTCAGTCATAACTAATTCAAGTAAAATTTGAAGTATGATACCACGACATGAACTGACATCGGTTTAGATGTGTGTCTTCTACTGATGACGTCATCGAGGATTCTGGAGCTCGGATGACGTCATTTTTGAAAAGTGCAAAGTTAACGTCACATTTATTTTCAAATTATGGTAATATCTTAGAAAGGGTCAATCAACGGTAAAACTCAATCTAAGAGTGACGTATTCTGGGATTCTGGAGACTAGATGACGTCATTTTTGAAAAGTGCAAAGTTGACGTCACATATATTTTGAAATGCTGAAAATATCTTAAAAATGGTATATTAACGATAAAAGTTTATCTAAATATGACTTATTCTGGAATTCAGAAGGCCAGATGACGTCAACTTTTAAAAAAATTGACGTGAAATATGTTTTCGAATGCTGAAACTTTCTTAAAAATCGTCAATTCACGACGAAACTTCTTTCAAACATGACGTATTCTGGGATTCTGAAGACCAGATGAAGTAAGTTTTTAGAACTGCAATGTTGACGTCATATTTTTTCGAATGATGCTAATACTTGACAAGTGGTTCATCAGGAAAACAATTTTATCTGCACCGTACAGATCAAAACCACATACCTACGGCATGTATACAAAAAGAGAAAAATTCATGAAAAAGTGGGGGCCCAACGACTGTGAGATTTGTCTTCTGCTGTGCGCCCCGAAGACAACTACTCTCAAATGGAGCAGCTACTGCTACAAAAACCGGAAAATAGTAATCTGTTCATTACAATTATTACAAACATACAAAAGTCGTAAAATATTTTCTCAAACATGTAAACTAGAATCTACAAATCACAGATGTTAACTCAACGTAGTCAATAATAGAGTTCCTGGTTTTGTGCACAATGATTTGCAATTTTTTATCATTACTTCAATTCTAGGTGCTATAACGTTTGTCATATTATTAAACAGTTGTTCTCTCTTTCACAGCTGTGACTTGTAGATTCTAGTTTACAGATTTGAGAAAATATTTTACGACTTTTGTATGTTTGTAATGAACAGATTACTATTTTTCGGTTTTTGTAGCAGTAGCTGCTCCATTTGAGAGTAGCTGTCTAAGGGGCGCACAGCAGACGACAAATCTCACAGTCGTTGGGCCCCCACTTTTCCATGAATAGAAATGATCACTTTGGTCGACTATTATTCCGGAAACAGAAAAAATTCGCCGAAAACAAGAAAATCAGTCCAGTTTTCGTGCAGAATCATTAATTTTCACGTGCTTACATGTGAAATGGGATTTTGTCGAATAATTGTGTATGATCATCACCGAACGCTTAGGCCGCTTTCATACTTTTTACGTCGGCCTTTAACGCCGGCGTTAATGTGAAGAAAACATACGCATCTACTTTATTGGCGTTAACGCCGGCGCCAATCAATACGTATGCTTTCTTTACTATTAACGCCGGCGTTGAACGCCGACGTAGAAAAGTATGAATGCGGCCTTTACCTGTCTTAACGGGGATCCCTCCTCGAAGTTCATCGATTCGCCCTCTTTCAGACGCAGTTTCTCCAGGCGAATCATCTCGTCCATCACAAACTGAGCGAGATTGATTTTTGCAACTTTAACGTCTGATTTGCACATCTTTCTCCCACGTTTGTTTCATATGTGAAATTAACTTTTTTGATATGTCTGATGCCCACTTTCACCCAATTCCGATCGAGGTATACTGACTTTTAGGCTAATCTTGAAGATTCTCGGCAAAATCACAATCATTTCGTGTCTGAATCACATATGCTGAATTTTCGGGACTGCTCATGCTCATCTTTTACGTTTTGCCCCGATTTGAATCTATTTCACAATTCGCATGGTTATTGTTACATGTTACCTTCTTCTTTCAACAAACTAAGATTGTAGAGAAACCAGCTTCCGTATAGTTCCCTTTTCAGAAATTATCACAGAAAACGCCTTCTATTTCGAAGTATACGGACACCTTACTGATGTGTGATCAGGGGTGACCAAAATATTGACCGACCCCACCGCCGGTACGACCCCTCCCCTTTAAAAAAAAAATTTTCGCCGAAAATTACGAAATTATTCTTCAAAATTGCGAGATCATCATTACTTCAGAAATTTTTCGGCTTGTTGTGGCCTTTACGACCCCCCTCCCCTTAAAATTGTTGCACGCGTGCAACCTGTGGTCACCACTGTGTGTGATAAATATCCGTAATCGCGAGAACCGACCTTAATCTTCCACAAAAACGCCGGTCGAATAGTGTCCCAGGGGACGGCGGGCTTCCCGTGTCTCGTCACCCACTCAAAGTACCCCTCCACATCCGCTGAGGGGTGCTGGCGGATAGAGTTGTCCAGACGCTTCTCCAACTTGTCCTGAATCGGATAACATGAATACTCTCTCTCTCTCTCTCTCTCTCTCTTCCCCATCTCTCTCCTATATGGATAAACACACGTTTTTCGATTTATAAAGACTCCAGGCTACAATACAATCGATACCACTACGATCAGAATTTAGACACAATCTCAGTTCATCGCACCGATTGTTTCGAATGTCCAAACGTCTCTCTAACACTCTCACTTGTCCTGAAGAATCACTATGCATGTTGCATGTAACCGGTTTTCTCAACTGATTACCATACGGTTACGCATCCGGGTAAGGGGTAACCAAGATGACGTGAGGTTACCCAAGAGCCCTGAGTAACCAACAAACTCACGTCATCCGGAACCGTAACCTCCTTGGGGGCCTTCCGGTATCATACAACAGCAACCGTTTCAATTCGGCGAAGTCGTTTGCTTTTTCTGTCACTTCTCACTTCTAACGGAAACCGAAAAAACCGGTTAGATACTAGAATTCACCATTGAGGGAGTTTTGTCAGTTCAAAACTATGAGTAAACTCACATCTTCGGGCACCACAAAATCCCCCAGTGCCTTCCGGTATCGTTCAACCGCAACCGTTTCAACCCGGCGAAGTCGTTCCGGTAGGACCGGAACCGGCACGGATTCCAGAGTGGCGGGCATCGGGCCGGATAGGGGCACGCGGTGGTGTGAGGCGTTGTAGTTTATTCTGAACAGTTTATTGTAAGAGACTGAGAGAGAGAAAGAGAGAGAGAGAGAGAGGGGGGGGGGGGGAGAGAGAGACAGAGAAAGAATTCACCTAAAGCCCTACAGAAGTCGCGGACAGGAAGGTTGTAGTGGAAAATTACTTGTAACTCAAGAAAATATTAAATGATAACGTAAGCTACTAAATAAGTACAAACTCGCCTTTTGAGAGGAGCGTAGAGTTCGTCTAGGAAAACAGCTTGGTATCAATAGACGCTGAAAAAACATGATAACCATTGCAACTTCAAATAATAAATCTCAGACTTGGCTTGATTGCCCATAGCCAACCCAGTTATGAAAAAAGGATCAAAACGAAACATTTTGCAAATCCTGCTGAGCCTACCTCTCTTCAGTAATTTTCCAAACACCGAATCTCTCCGATCTAATTTACTCCGCAGATATAAAACGGGCATCTCAACCCAAAACACACAATAACAACAACAAAGGTTCACATATTCTCTTCATTCTTTCGCATTATCACGATAAGTTCTTACAAAAACTTTAAATCACATACTACAACTCTAAAAAAGACACTGCTACCATACAATCGATACCACTACGATAGCAACACAGGAGAGTGAGGTTATACCGCAGTGTCTGTCCTAAAACGCCCAGAAAAGACTGAAAAGCCTCAAAAAGACTAAAAAGGTACAGTTAATAGACATTTAGAGGCTATCTGCGTAGGGAACTTGGTTCACGGCTCCGTGGCTGGCAATAGAGAACTTGGAGGACAACTTCTTGGCGGCTGCCTCTACATCGGCGGCGGTCACCTGCAATGAGGACCATATTACATTTTTATTTATTCTAATATTACATTCGTACGTTAGGGAAAATATGCAGCTCAACCTTCATACTACTTCCGAAAGCGCGGTACTTATTGTTTGTTTAGGAATAGATTGAACCCTCACATCCAAAACAGGTCACTATGAAAAACCATAACAATCTTCGATGACTATGAAGTGTCAATTACAAAAGTTCCACAAACGAATTTCGACAAAAAAGCTCATTTCATTCTTGCAGCAAACACAAAACACGTTTGATGCAAAACAAAATAAACAACATATCAGTCATACATCAGTAAGGTGTGACTATTCTACAGCAAGGACTACGTCTTTCTATTTAAATAGTGACCATGTATGAGTTTGTATAAAATCAATCGATATACCTGCTGGATGGCGCTGATGACGGCTCCGTCCTGGACTCCGGCCAACAGCTGGGCGGATCTCTCGATGGAATGGGCCTGGCTGTGGGCGGAGGCACGCAGAAGGTCGTTGGCCGCACGGCGTTTCGTCGCTGAACACAACCAAGATTAAATACTGCCAACTACAACCATACACTACCAATGTTGACCGAGAACCAAAATTTTTTTCGCCACAATGAACTAGCTGCACGGCGTTGCGTCGCTGAAACGATTGAACTACCATAGTAGGAAAAGCATACACCGGTAAGAACATAGATCGAAAATCCATTTCATTATCATGGATGAAATATGATGAACGGAACCTACATTCGATACCGTTAATTTTTGGACATTTCACTATTTTAACTACGGTTAAGACTATTTCAACCTACATTCGATATCGGCAACCTTGAAGTTCTTGATGGCGTTCACGGCGGCGCTGACAGCTCCGGCGATCTGCGAGCCCTCGGCAACCAGGTAGACACCGGCTAGACCACCGTCCTAAACCATACACATAATCATAATACAATAGATAATACTACAATTCAGTGGGGAATCTGAATCAGTACAATTCGACACCTCATCTTACAGTTCTTCATTCGATTTTTTGAAAACTAGATATTTGCGACCAGATATTAACCGAATTATACAACGGCCACCTTGGGTCAACTTCAACTTAATCTGTCCTAAATTAATCTCTATTCTCCAACGAACCTGGTGAACAGCCTGGAAGGCGCTGGCTCCGACCTTCTCTCCGACGGCCTTAGAGACGACACCACCGGCAGAACCGGCGAATCTGAGAAGAAATACACTTCAACACTTGGAACATTATTCCATCAGCTTCCCCTTTTTCACAATGTAGTATACGAAATATTATACTAAGTACTATACTTCTCTCGTTTTCAAGGCTTAGGTGAATCATATTTCATCTGCTAGGCTTAAGTCTTCGCTTCTGGAGCGTGGCGATGACTGAAAAGTTGACCGACCCTACCGCCGGTACGACCCCTCCCCCTCAGAGAATAGAAACTCACCGAAAAATACGAAATTATTCTTCAAAATTGCGAGAATTTCACGAAACTCGGCAAAAATCACCATTATTTTAAAAGGATTTCGCCCTGCCGGGGCCTTTACGACCTCCCTCCCCTTAAAAATGTTGCACGCGTGCAACTTGTGTTCACTCCCAATGGGGAATGTCGCGCGTGATCGTACCCTCCCAAGTACTTCAGTAATGCCCTACCTGACGGCGGCGCTTCTTCCGAGTGCCGTCAGCAGTACTGCCTGTGTGGCCAGAGCCTTGGCGTCCGATCCGCTGGCTCCCTGTCCTGCGAGCAGGACGTGGACCTGAGATCCGGCGCACTCGTGACGCCAGTCGCCGCCCTGAATATGAGAATAATCATAATATACTTTACCTTATTATATTCATGTGAACAACAGCGATATTTTCATAGCAGAGTGAAGAGCCAAGACGAGATTCAAGAGGTGAGTATCAGATCAGTCAATATCAAAATATAAGAGGGTATTTTACGTATGGAGTTCGCTCGTTCCCGAATCCGAATATGGTGTAAGACGCGCTTCAACGCTGTGTCTGTAGTTTGATCTCGTTGATTTGCGGTTGGAATTCGTAAATTACGACGTGCTTCCCGACCAAACTACAGCTATGATTTGATCACAATCTATATGCTGTCAAATGCCCACCTAGTAGGGACTGCGTAGCTCCCGATTCATCTCAAAAATACCAAATTCTACCAGTTTTCGCCCAGAAGAAACCTCTTTCCAGTCCATTTTGCCTGGTTTTCTATAATCCACCCACCTTGTAGGGGCTGGCCTCCGCCGCGGCTCCGTTGCCCTGTCTGATGGGGGCACTTCCCTCTCCGTAGGCCACGATGCGCTCGTGCTCAATGTTCGAGCCGAACAGAACGCCCTGACCAGAGACCAGACGCTGCTCCTGCAAACCGAAAAGCGTTGTTCAACGAGTTCAATAGTTTTCGTGGTTTGGACAAAAAACAATGTTTCAAAAAAGCTTTTTTCGAGTTCGACTACTCTGAAATAGAGATATAATTCTCTTATAGTAACTATCAATGCAAACGTAGAGGTTGCGTGGTAAACGCCGCACGAATGATTTTAAAGTACCAAAGAAAGCAATTATCTTTGGTACCCAGACTTCATTTCTTTGATACGACAGAACAACTCACAGCAAACTGCTGCAGAGTCTTGAATCCGATCTTTCCAATCTGGTGCTGGGGGGCGAAGGTGGACTGGGCCAGCGAGCCATTTCTGTAGGCGGCACGGTGGATTCCATCGAGAAGGCACTGGTACGTCTCCTTGTAGGCCAGATCGGCGTGCAGCGAAGGTACGGTCTGAGAATGTTGCAGTTAAGAGTGTAATAAACTTCCATGAGTAAAATACCCCACTAAAAAGTCTCTTCTTCTCCAAATTACGCTCATTTTTAGACGCGAGGACTGTTTGAAATGCGATGCGATAACCTAGAAAAGTTGCATTTCACTCAACCAACCACCAGCCTTAACAAATTTACCAGCCGGTTTTAGATTTGCTCGAGCTACCCAGATGAAACACCTGCTTTTTAATCAATTTTTATCCATAACAAGTTCACCTCACGTATGACTGATGGACTGATGCTATTAACAAAACAGCCCATCGATTAAGAACATGCGGGATGCGACTTTGTTGACCACAGAAATTGATTGAAAACTGTTCACTTGGACAACCAAACTACAACCCAGGGTAGGAGATCAGGTGTTCACCAGTTAAATGCGACCTTCGTTGAAATTAGGATGGTTCAAAATCAGGGAATTCAAAAATTGTAAGATCCTACTTTCGAAAAGAACTTCGTCTATTGAAAGGCAATGTATTTACTCACCTCCTCCAAATCCCATGGCTTGAAAGCGGGCTGGGCGGCCACGTGGCCGAGGACGGAGAGGGCAATCGAGGTCTGGTCCCGGGGAACAGTCAACGAGACACCGAACACGTCGCGGGTGGCGAACGACGTCTGAAACAACGTTCTCGATCACCAAACAACCGGGAATGACTAGAAAAATACGAAGGAGGTCTGAAACGAGGTTTCCACCATACTATGAGACCCAGAAAGAAACCGGTTTTCATTAAAGATTAAAACGTGTACATTTTAAAAATTGTGCCCAGCGAAACCCATTCATCCACTAAACTATGTAACCAAAATCCATGATTTAACAAAATAGCCGCTAAAATAACCAATAATTCTTCTACCCACCATGCTTCCACCAGCAACGGCCGAGCTCCATACGAGACTGAGTCCGGGGTACTTCTCAGAGTCCGTGCCGACGCAGTTTCTCATGTGATGCACGAGACCGGCCTGGTTGGCAGACTCGTAGCGGGATCCGGCACGGAAGGCCAACACCTGAACAGGGGAAAAATACATAAATTAGCTTTTTAAACTTTTCGCAACTTTATAATCGTGCTGGCAATCGTATCGTAATCGTTAAATTACAATTTTACGTGACTCCGAACCGGCACGGAAAGACGGAAAACCAACACCTGCACCGGAAAAAAATAGTGAACAGACATGGACTCCACATTCGATTTTATGTATCATAAAAAACAAACCTAAAGTAAACATTAAACACCAAGCCAAAGCCAAACACGAATTTCACAAACTTTGCCTCAAAAGGTTTAAAACTCGTTATTGTCAACAAAGAAGAGAAAGAGACCCTTGTTCGGCCTACGCAAAGTTGACCCTCACAAATAAAGAATTGGGTAGAACGTAGAAAGGTGGAAAGAAGAGAACTAGTCGAAACAGACAGAACAAAATACTGCTCTCCCAATAATTATCAGATAAATTGATATCAAATGAAATAAATGACTACAAATATAAAAAAATAAATAAAAAGACTCACCAACTGACTGAGTGGTCCGCAGTTGTCGACTGAGGCGACCGTCAGTCCGCTGGACAGCTTAGTCACCTGCTCACCCTGAAACAATGGGATGAGAATCAGGGATATAAGCATATAAGAACAGACTACAGACTACACAATGCCCAGACGCCTAAGCTCGATATGACACCAATGAGTACATTAATCCGGGTCGAAACGATTTTCAGTGGCACCTTTCTCTGGCGAATTCTTTATTTAACCCGGTATTTTGTTAACCCTAGCAGTTAACCTTAACCGGGTTACTTGGTTAACCCTTTTGTTAACCACTTGTCCCAACTTTCCCCCAAAAGAGATTGTAAAAACGGGTTACAAAGGGGTTAACAAAAGGGTTAACCAAATAACCCGGTTAAGGTTAACTGATAGGGTCAAAGAAATACCGGGTTCCTTGTGGAATTGGCACCTTTCTCCGAGCACATGTTTTCATAAGAACATCCAGAAGCGTGAATATAACAATTATTTTTGTTTAAAATAAATATAACACTGCGACAGGGGTGATAGTATGAAAAAACTGTGTACAACCGATTTCCGACTTTATCCAAAAGAATAATCCCACGGCCAATTACACATGCAACCGGGTTGCATGTGTAAGGACAGTTTGGTTGCTTTCGAAATGCAACCGGGTTGCTTTCGGTTGCTTTTCAAATGCAAAACACATGCAACCCGGTTGCATTTTGGTTGCATGCAACCTGGTTGCAAGTGTAAACCGCCTAATCCCACCAGCATGACGATTCTGATAAAACAATAATAAACATCTCATAATGGTAAAATGTCAAATGTTCACTGGCGAATGAATGTTGATGGTAACCCAATTTTGGTTTTAGGTTACTTACTCAAGTAACCTAAAAAAAAAGGTTACCAAAAAAAAGTTAGGTTACCTGAAAACCCGGTTAGTTGTAGAATTGGCCTGTATTCCATTCTGGATAAGAACATTTATAATATTGAAAATATTAAAAAAAGAGACCAACCTTGGTGGCCTTCGATGCCTGGGCGGCGGCAGAGTGGGCTCCACGGACGGCTTGACGAGACAACATCGCTGACAATTGTTACCCTCTAGAAACAAATAAACTTTTGAAAAAACTAACTCCCAGGAACAAATATAATATCTTCTTTGTCAATTGTTACCCTCTGAGAAGAGAAAGCTTGAAAAATAGAACAACTCATAGAAAATCCACAAAATCCTACATTAGTGAGGTAACAATTGTAGAAAAGATCCAAAAACAGACCAATTGTCTGATCTGATGAAGAAAATTGTTGAACAAAAGTTCGAGTGACAAATAAACTGCACAAATTGAAAAGTAACAATGGGTACATCAACCCAGATATTGTAATAAGATATATATTGGTAATTGGAATATACTATTATTATTATTATTACCGGATAAGATGAAAAAAACACAGGAATCAAGCAAGGGCAGAAACAACCATGAACGACTCAACAAAAACGTGACTATCTAAATCTACAAACATTATTATTATCTAACAAACTATTTTTATGGAAATTTTAACAAGCTACCCGATAGGAAACCGACACAACATGTGCCAACAAGTAATGACAGAAACAGCATATTACACACATATCACTGGATAATGTAAAATTATAACAAATGTGGCAGTAACTAGACGCAAAATCGATGGTGTATTTTACAGACATTTTCACACGTAGAGGAGGATTTTCAAAGTATACCATTGACAAGGTTTAAATCACCAACTTGAACAGGCCTAACTACAACTCGAATTCGGCCGAAATCGATTTTTCACTCAAAATAGATACTCTCTTTTAGAATTGGAACAGTCGAATGTGCACAACTTTAAAAGAAAGAGGGTAAAGGGGTTTCGGGTTTTCGATTGAACATTCGTTAAATTCTATAAATGAATATATTTTCGCCCGTCGACGTCAGGAATTCCTAAATATTTCCGATTTTGATGGAAAAGAAGCCCTTTTTTCGAAATCTTCTGTCTAACGGACAACTTCACTGCTCTACTCCCTTCCCTGTCCCCTTTTCCTATCTCCATCTTCATCCTCCCGATGTCTGGTCGCAAAATGGGCGGATGCCTGTGGGGAGGGACTCGGTCGGAACACGGCTATCTTCTCCGCCAACTTCTGTTTAGCCGTCTTCTCGTTCAACAGCTTCGAGTCGTCGCTTCGTGTCTGGAAACATCTATTTTCTGAGCAAACCCCAGTAAGGTCTGACTGAAGCGACAAAAACTAGTCCGTTTTCGTATATAAACAAGTGAAAACTTATAATTTTATATCAAAAGTAGACCGATTGCTACTTTTTGGCGGAAAAGTAGTTTTTTCTGACTATTCGGACAACTTCACTGGGGTATGTTTCTGAGCTTCTTCTTAAAACAGCTTTTACAAATATTCTGCCCATTCACGTTTCTGAGGTACATGAAAGGGACATGAAACTGTATTCTCAAAAACGATCATGAGAGATCCCTATTAAACAATTGTTTGAGTTTTCGGTTCACATTAAAAACGAACACGACATCCATAAATTACATTCGCTTTGCCCCTTCAGACTTCACAGGTCATCGTTTTAACACTTCACCCCTCCACACCATTCTTGACTACTCACCGTTTGCAGTGTTACTTTGAAGACCTGGCCATTTCCATCCACCGTGAATATAGAATAGCCATCAAACCAGGATAACTGAAACATTGGACACTTAAGTAAAATACCTACCAATAATGAATAATATGATTCTCATATTCTCAAATATCCCCCTCCCTCTTATGACATAATGCATAAACACAACTCCAAACAGCATATTCACTTAGCTCAGTTTTCACAAAAAAGAGTTTAAACTCAGGACGGCGAAGATTGACTAGTTCCATGTTCCATGTCTAACTATTTCAAAACATAGAATTTTCCAGTTTTACGCATTTCGAGTGCGCAAATCCGCAAATAGAGCCATATTGGACTCAAAATATCTCAAAACGCAAATGGAACAAAATACTGAATTAGAACTCACATTCTGTAGCCGATACTCTCTGCGGAACAGTCGGAAATTAGTGAAGAGCCGGAAAAAGGACACGTATTTGACCCTCCACCGACACCTCACCGTCCCATCTTCCATCATTGGAACCACACTCATCACCTGAACCATAGGTAGTACCATAGGTAGAATACCCCGCTAAATCGGCGCTGACCAATGCTCATTTTTAGCCCTTTTCTCCAACTTACGCTCATTTCCAGCAGAGTAAACAGTTTGAGACGCGGTGAACGAGAGATATGATCACTTTTGCAAGAATCATGCCCTTTTTAGATTCACGCACGGTCATTTTCGTTGCTGTGACATGGACCTATTTTACCTATGACCTGAACTAGACAAATGTATGCGCAATGCGCGATGCATCTAATCATCATAGTCTAGCAACCTTAGGGAAAATTTGCCTAATTTTGGTTCAAAACATTCAAAGAGGATTCACCTATTTTCAATCATACATAAACGGGTTAATATTTTTCAGACTATACTATAGCCACCTTACTGATATGTGCTCATCCGGTATGCGATTACCATGAGGCCATGAGCATACCCCAGTAAAGTTATCTGATTAGCCAGAAAAAATCGGGTTACTTTCGCGCCGGAAACAAAAAATCGGTCTACTTTTTAAGCAGAATCATAATTTTTCACGTGTTCACATCCAAAAACGGACTCCTTCTAGTCGAACAGTCAGACTTTACTGGTGTATGCCCATGAACCACGACAACCAAATACAACCTACTCACCTCCATCTCAATATGAGGAAACAAGAACTGCCCGAGACTACCGATGGTTCCAAAATGTTGCATCAGCTGATCTCGGCCCCTGTAAGTCGAAGGCGTAGTAAAAAGACTAGGTGAAGATATATCCTTTTCATGTGATTTCATAGGGTCTTCTATATACGTTCCTTATTTTGTGTTACACACTCTTTTGGATTCAATGATTCAATAAAGATTCTACACATACATCGTATTTCACTTGAAAGGATGAATACTAGATGGTAGCATTCCTGCACGTTTTGAGGTCATTTCCACACTACCAAAACGACTGAATCCAATAAAATTTGAAGTAGAATGAAAGCCCCATGCTCGGACAGAAATCTACAACTAACTGAACAGTCGTTTCATAACATCTTAGTGTATACATTGAAACACTGTATACATTGGGAAAAATATGTTAACGCACTTTCGCTGTAGACGGAAAATCTGATCATCGCAGAAAACATCTCGGTGATAGAAGGTATAGTCCAACCGCTGTCTGAACATCAAAGGTACCTTAACAACACAAAAATAATAATAGATGAATGGTCAGTCAGGTAGTACGAGTGGCAGAATTCAGCAAAATCTCACATAACCAGACCCTGAGCGGTTTGATACTGAACTTTCACAACGGTATTGGCCCCGAGTCTGATTATCCGACGATGTTCAACCATAGGTGGAATAGTGTCGATTTGAGGGTTTGAACAGTTAAACATCCCCTCCACAGAAAAATCAATAAGTTATAGGTCCCCTAGGTAATTATTACCCAATAAACCCAGAAATATTGGAAAGGTATGGATCCCCCTAGCCCAGTTAAACGAAGTGAAGGATCCCCCTGTCAGATAACCGCGGTATCACACCTATGTGTTCAACATACATGTTCTACGCACTACGCTAATCATAGTTCGAATAGGAGAAGTAGAACGCGGAGAGCCATGACCTCTACTCCTTTTTCTATGACCTTTTGCCGATTATTGCAATAACTAGTCATAATAGGCTTAAATTTCAAAAAAACCAACCGTGAACATCAGTCGCTTCTGAACGTGCTCCAACTGCTCAGGTGCGGGTTTCTCGTGCGAAAAATCGATATCCGTCGAAAATACGCGACAACTTGATGACGTCACGGAAAATGATGACATCACAGGAATTCGAGACAGGCCGGAGGTTGAGGGACAGGCCAAACCACGAAAAAAACATGGAGCCAACTGACGGAACATTTGGACTAAAGTAAAATTGTAAATAAACACGAATACAAGAATAGTAGGGCAACATCAACAACTGTTCATGTATGATGGTCACCGCCTTATAATGAAGCTTCGTGAATAAATAAATAAGATACAACAAAATAGAGATATACTCGGGTCTTCAAAGAACCCTCAAATCCAGGCAATATGAATACGTACAGTAGATGCATGATAGCTCTTTTCACTTCAACAAACAAAGTGATTATCATATTGGGACGACACATTCAGAAAAACTGCTAATACAATCTACTATATATATCTAACAAACAACAACAACCTACATGTAACTCAATACTCAAACCGAACGGACGGTGAGTGAATAGAACCTTCAAACAATAATATGCACATACTTTACAAAAGCATGCATCTGTTGACTACGATAAAACTCGAACTATATTATCAAGAAATTGTTTCGTTCAACAGCTTTTGGGGCCAAGATAGGGTATAATTTGGAAAATATACTTTCAAACCATCATCCTCATATCGAATGTACGGAAAGGACTTCTCAGAACATCAACAGCTAGAGAACATCACGGCACATTCAATATTATCCTCCGTCATAAAAAAACATTCGAAAGGAATCAGGATCCTACTCTGCTTCTTAAAACAAAGAACGTTCTCAGAAACTATGAATAGTCTCGGACTACTAAACTACAAAGTTCGATCATACCCCAGTAAAATGCCGAAGTTCCGAGATACGGGCTAACTTTTCGCCGAAAACGAGCAAATTCGTATATTTTCAGGCCAAATTACTACTCCATTTGATCAAACAGTCAGTTTACACTGGTGTATGTGAATGAGTACAATTCAACTAATCTGATCCACTATCTACATAAGGCCCCGTCGCTTTTGGTCCTCGACCATTTCCTCCAAAACTCGTCGTTTTTCCTTATCTTCCTCCTTCTTTCGAATATCCTCCTGTTGTTCTTTTACATTGGCCATGATGCGAGCTCCCTCGCGGTCGGCTGCTGTTATCTGAAAGCAAAGATGGGTAAAATAACAACGTGGGTCTTGGGTAACATGGTTAAGGACTAAGTCTTGAGTTCCGACGCTTTCTGGCTCAGAAATGCATGAATTGAGTATCACTGGCTGACGTATGCAGCTCCAGCCTCAATAATTCTTGCAAACAATTGAATGAAATCGCGAAACGTGAAACACAAATTCTGAGCTATTAGGAAACTCATAATCACGCACAAATAGAGGAATAGTAGTGCACCTCGGTCGATTGATCAAACAAAAACCAGTGACAACCCACCTTTCTATTGACCAACTTGTAGACCTGGCCTTCGGGAGTAACGTGAACATCAAGCGCTCCTTCGATTGTTGTGATCTTTGGCTGAAAGGCAAAGCAATACAATTTCGCCCTTTTCCGCCACCGAGTACAAGTGGCCATAAATTATGCTGATAAACCTAGTACCTATCTCTTTTAATAATAAAATGAAAGCGACAGATTAATTTTTTTTGAAAAAGAGAGCCACATTATTTGAATGTAGGTAAATAATAATGTAAATAGTCTTGAGAGGAATTCCGATCGGAACAATCTTATTCGCTAAGGACTGCAAAGTTCAATAACGTATTTCAATCAGAGAGGGAGCTTGTTTTGTTGGAGCAAACCAATGAACGGTGAGTTACATTTTCCAATCATGTTGACAAACAAACAACATTCAGCCATTCAACTTTTCTCGAGCGAGAACTATTGGATGAATGCGGCTCACTGTCACAATGCACAACATAAATGAGTTACTTGGCTAGAGTACATTAAACTAACTTTGCATGACATCGGCATTGCACTTACTTCTCTCTTTGTGATGAACGAGGGGAAATAGGACCACAGGTTCGACTCCAACGTAGATAATCGCCACAGAAGAACAATCACGTCCTCACCCTCGTATACACATGAGCCGATACGCTGTAACAAATAGTTAATTTGAACATTTAAATTACGGGCAATCAATATTTTTTACAATGCGTTCAAAATATTGTTTCTACTCGAACTCAAAATGGCCAGTTTTTACGTCTTGTAAGTGTAAGTTACAAAAAAAGGGGTTTTTGACCGAACCGAAAATATCAAACTAAAAAGTACTGAAGGTTGCCTTTAGTGAGCACAAATCAACGAACGCGAAAAAAAGAGAAATTAACCTACGCCGAATTGAAAAAAAAAGTTCAACAAGAAAAATGTTAATCGCAGAATCGCTCACCTCAACTTTGTTATAGGGGGAGAGATATCTGTAGTACATTCTGATCTTTGCAATATGCGACAACAACTGGGATCGCTTGGAAATATTATAACTGAAGAGTGTGTCGTTGAATTCTACATTTTCCTGGCAGATATCGAAAAATGGCTTCAGTCGCGATTTCAGAATTCCCGGCGTCTGTAAAAGTAAGTATGTGAATGTGAGAATAACAAAAAATGAGACAAGTTCTCTACTTCTACTATTTTTATTCATCTGGGCTTGTGCAGGGCAATGCGTATTGCTTGAAAAGCTTTTGATCTTCTTGATCAACTTTTCAATGATTAACAAAACTTATAACATGGATACACATTTACACAACCAACATTTCATCATTACGTTTAGTGGATCAAACTTGATTCATTATACCATTCACGCACAGTCGCACAAAAACAGTAATGTGCTGCAGATGCGGAATAAATTTATTTAATTAACGCAACAAGACCAATAAATAGCTCACCAAATGCTCCAATAACCAATCGATTCGCAACAAAGTCTCCTTCGTTGGCAGTACCCTTTCACTCGTGGACTCCTCAGCCATGGATGATGACGAAACATTTGAAGTTACGTCTACTTGAGCAGCTCTCATCGCAAAACTACTATGAGAGGAAGTAGATACATGTCGCACAGCCGTTTGAAGAACTGTAAAAAAACATGTGAACGAAATAGAATGTAAAGCGAACAAGTTAATAAAAAAATCAACATAACAACAAAACCAGGCGCCCTAACTAAATCAATTTCAAATCGCCCTTAGCTAATTTATGTATTCTACTGGAACATCGCAACCCCTAACCGGGGTGTGAAATCCTCGGGGTATGAGAAAATACTTCATGTAATGTACTCCGTCATTGGAAAAGTTCAAATAATTATGACGACAGTCTTGTCAATTTCTATTTAGTTTTCGCCGTCCATACCAAAAGCACTCAACGCGCGATCACAGATGATTCGCAAAAAAATCAAGCTTTCCTGGTTCTAATGACAAATCACAAACCTGGCCTCTGTATCCTAGATTCTGAAGAGTTAACCAACTGAGAACATAAAATTCTTTGAAAACCTTCGAAGTGCCGAAAATGGGAGGCCGTGCTTTTCAGAACTGACATAGCAGATATACCTGGAACCGATGAATCAAATGACACGTTCTTGGAACGATGAGAACTAGAAAAACAATTCAATTTTGAATTAAAATTAAAATTAAAAATTTAATGTTCAGTCGGCAAATTCAATTTTATCCAACGAGGACGAGCGGTGCAAACTGTGCGTAAACATCGGGCAAGAGCAATACTGTCAACATAGTTGGCTGTTGGCTATAATTCAGTTTCACGTAAATTTCAAATTGAAAGAACTTTTCTAAGTAGGCTTTAATTCAATGAAATATGAGTACAAATCAGAACCTATCTCAACAGTCTAGAGTATGATAGTAATTGGGAAGAAAACATTCAAATAGTCAGAAATATACACGGAAATAACTGCTAAATGACCGACTTAAATATGTAAAATAGCTGCTCTGACCAAAATATTCACGAAAACGTTCTCGGTAATATTTGCAGCAACCGTGCTAGAAATATCTGACTTTGTGAGCAGTAAGGGTCTGATTTGAGAGAATTCTGTGACGTTGTGATCGCAAGTAGGCCTCGCATCGCAAGTTAACGGTAGATCACAAGATATCAAAGAAGAAGAAGATCACAAGATACATACTATCCGATGGTTTCACGAATGTCTCTGGTACAATGGTGAATGATGGAGTAAGACCATATTCTTGGCTTGCCAAGTAGGTTCACCAGTTTTCCAGCCAACTCCAACACACATTGGATGTCAAGCTCAGTTCCGGGTTCTCACTTCGAAAATGCTTGTTGGATACACTATAAACATTATGTCTTTTTAAAAAATAGAGCAAAAGTTCACATTTCAGTTCACTGTTTCATAAAGCTCCAACTCGAGCACATTTCGTTCAAGTTTTGGGTGAAAATTTTTCCTCTTCCTATCTGCCATAAACAGGATTTTAGCTTTTAAGCAGGTTTCGTATTTTTTTTGCAACTAAAGAAAAATTACTCAAGAGAGACACACGGTGAATTCTATATCTAACCGGGTTTTCAGGTAACCTAACCTTTTTTTGGTAACCTCTTTTTCAGGTTACCTCAGTAGATAACCGGTCGGTAACCTAAAATGAAAAACCGGTTACCTGTTTTTCTAACGCAAAAGGTTGTATTTACTGTTACTTCGAACGGTAACCGGATTTTAGTTTTAGTTTACTTCCAGGTTACCTACTAAGGTAACCTGAAAAAAAAGTTACCAAAAACGGGTTAGGTTACCTGAAAACCCGGTTAGTTGTAGAATTGGCCGAGACACACTCACAAGGAAAACACAAATACAAAGTAATCATTTATTTTTAATCACTTCTGTCTATTGTCCCAGTTGATCGATCCTATCCTTATCCTGAAATAAAATACTTATATTGAAAATGACTTACAACACCTTCTGTTTCATTCAAAATTCCTGAGCTATCTTTTAATCATTCACATCTCTCTCACGATCACTTCATGATCGTGAGAGAGATCTTCTCCTAGTTTCGAATTGGTTCTTTAGATATTTAATAATAAATTTTTAATATAGGTTCTTTAGAAGAATTCCGAAGATCACATTTTGGAAGACATGATGCGAGTAAGTTGCTGTACCTTGTTATTTCAGTTTCTCGTGAGAACGATTAAAACTGTAATTTTGGTTAGAAAAGAAAAACGTACCGAATGTATTGAGACTGCTGGCGCTGGATTTGATCTCATCTATGGCGTCTTTGCTGCAAATATTTTTGTAAGTAATGTTAGGAAACTAAAAAACTGTAAGTACACGAGTTTGGCTACGTGATTCACTACCGGTCCAATCCAAATAACTTTTAAGTTTTCCAAAGCCTGAAACTGCTTTGAAGCTTTTATACAAACTGGAAAACCGATCCAAATGCAGCAACGATCTACTATTGTATTGATAAATACTATATTTTTGATTATAGGAGACAGTTTGGTTGCTTTCCAAATGCAACCAAAGCAACCAGATTGCATTAAAAATAGGAAAATGTCCAAAAATTGAGGGTTTGGTGGCATTTGAAAAAGCAGCCGAGAGCAAACGAATTTTCTTTACACATGCAACCCGGTCGCATTTTGGTTGCATGCAACCTGGTTGCATGTGTAAACCGCCGGGGTTTTCTCAATGTAAGTTCCAATTTACTCAACACTTACTCAAACGGAGTGTAGAAAATCTCGTTGAGTTTTGGGAGAATGTCCTTTTGAACGGTGTTTTTGAGCATAAACAACGGGGCGAAATCCTTGGAGGTGATCTTCACGGAAGTTGCCATGTCCATCTGAAATTCCATGTTCGCTTTGAAAGAAACAGCACAATACAATAATAAAAATATCAATATAAATGATAATAATAACCGAATTGATGAAAGCTCCTAATTCTTTTACACCCCAAGTAAGACGTTCAAAATGAACTTCGAAGCTTTCTCTTGCTTTTACTGCTGTGTTTGTGTTTTGATCTTTTGAGTTTCTGTCAAAACTGCAAAATGATCATTGTGCACCGATCAAACCATAGTTTGTTCTACCCACTTATAACCCTCTACAGTAATCTGCTCAAACTTCCAGGTAAAAGTTTGGTAGACTGGCTTTTCTGGATTCTCTCTCATTTTTGACAGTATCTTCTGCACGTTTACTACTACAAATTCTAAAAGTTTGAAACCAAAACAACAAACCATTCATTAGAAAAAACCTTCTGAATATCTGACGGATTACTGTAGAAGGACATCGATCGATGAAACGAACTATACAAACCACAGTTTGGCTATGGAATTCCCAGTTAGACCTACCACTTGCTCGACACCGGTGGGATCCAGCTTGATCTTCTTGTTGGCCACCTTCTTTCGGATGTTGTTGTAGATGTCTTTGAACTAGAAAAAATATTAATATAAACTTTTTCTATCATAATAATAATACTTCATCAACCCGCTATTTGACCGACAATTCTAATGGGTATTACCGGTAATGAGTGCCTTCTTGAAGAGTTCATTATTCAAATAACCAATGTTCCACTTTGAAATGTGAAACTTTCAACGCTTTCGATTTTAGCTTCGAGGTTTTCAAAATAAGTTGTGCTTGGGCAAGTGGCTAGGAATTGTCTGAGAACAATCCTCCGAAAATCTTCGCCGAATGCCAATGAGTCTCAGTGCAAATGAAACGCACTATATAGGGGATGGCCATAGCTGAGTTTTAGTTCTAACTCGACATTTTCGAAATTGGACCAAGATGCAACATGATCAAACTAAAAATTCAGCGGAATAGAGCGAAAAACGCATTATTTGTTTGCTTCGTGAACAGCGAACTTTATAGACAAATTGTGCACAAGAAACTGACCGACTGTGGGATCATCTTGGCGGCGGAAGTGATTTCGGCTAGGACCTCCTTTATCATAGTCTGAATACAAATCGATCAGGAAAATACAATCTTATACTCTCTTTCTCTGTTGTTCTATATTTCTCTCTATTTCTCTATTTCTCTCTATCTCTCTTTGTCTTTCTCTCTCACCCCCTCTCTCTCTCGTTTTACCCCCCCCCCCCCCTTCTCTCTCCATCTCCCTTTTCTTTCTCCTTCCTCCTCCCAATCGCTCTATCTTCTTTCTCTCTTCTTCTCCATCTGCTTTTTGTTCTATCTCTCTTCAACTCTGTCTCTCTCTTCTCTCTGTATGCTTCACGTACCGCATTCTTGTTTCCGTACTTCTGCGTGACGTACTTCTTGAACTTCTTCACAATCTGCGTGTTTGACTTCTTGAGGTATGGACGAAGGGCCTAAATATTGGAACTTTATAGTTCGATCTTTCTAAAACAAAACAGGTTCGTTGCCCTTTTCTGCTGTGCTTGTAGTTTGCTTCCGTTGTGACGGTGGGCGCGTAGTGAAATCAAACTACAACTATGATTTGAACACTTTGTTCCAATTTCATTTCGGTCATCAAATTGGGTTTCAGTCGTTAGCTAACGGACTACACGAAAACGCAAACTACCCAAAAACACAGTTGTACAACTCAGAAAGTGATCTTTATATACCCCACAGCTCGAGGTTAGATTCAAATATGCCCTCGGCCTACCACGTACCGAATGCGTATTGATTGTTTGAAAGATTGTGTCGCTCACAAAAACTCACTTCCACTGCATTTTTGACGAAAACCACGGGGTTCAGTTTTCCCTACTTTATCATGCGCTCAATTCAATACGTATTGATTTTTTGTTTATCGGTTCGTTAACAACAAACACATAAATTAAGTGTCGATCTTACACAGTAGACAACCGTGTTACAGTTTCGTGATTTCCCATACCCCCATACGTTGAACTTACCTTGACAGCGTTCTTGACGAACACAACTGGGTTCAGTTTTCCCTCCTCATTGGCGACCCTTTCATCCTGATCGACATCGATGTTGATGAAACTGTACCCCACCCCGACGACCAGAAGGACCAGGAACAATTGACGCATCATACCTGGAAAATCGATAAATATTTATTTACTCATTTACACATTTATTCATTAGCCTCGCTTCGGTACGAGGCGATGATCATCATACATGTCATATAAACATTAAAATTGATATGTCAGTTATAATAGATACAAGCGTACCTGAAAGGTTGATGAGATTGAATTCGTTATAGTTCAATATAGATTAGAACATATATATATTTGCTCAAAAATGAAAAGCACAAGTGATAGTGTATAGTTATGAACTCAAGGAATCGTGCAGCGTACGCGCATCTCAGTTGTAGTACGAACCAGTTTTCCTCATGCAGTAAGTGGAAAAGTGTAGTATCCAAATAGAAAGCTCATCAACTGTGTGCTACCGTGCTACCCTAAATATCCGTCTAATCTGAGGATAAACATGAAGAGAGAGCAAGTGTGTACATTAGAGTGCACATTTTTGATTTTTTCAAAGGTTCTCATTCTCTGAGCACTAAGCACGTTCCACAACCCTATTACATTCTCTCTCCTGCAATGGTTAAGCATAGTAAACTCATGAGCAGCTGGTGAGATGAGCTGGTGAGGCCGCTCGTGAGGTGGCTCGTGAGGTGACCTCATGAGGTTTGGGGGGATTGCTACGGCGCCTGGGGGTACAAATATCAATACTGAAACTGGGGCGGTAGCAATCTTTTGAAACCTCGTGGGCACATCATGTGCAATATCCCTCGAAGCTGTGATAAAGTTGTATTGACTGCTACGTTACAATACTGGAAGTGCTTTAGAAGCTTATCAGCAAATTTTTATGAAAAAGTCGTATTTACTATGTCTCCTTCCCTTCTTATGAAGTGGAATTACTATGCCGTCTGAAGTTTGCTTGTTAATGCTTGTGAGCTCGAGGATCAGTGCATTTTGTATTTGTTCGGTGCAAACGAACCAAAAGATCGTTAAAGTTGGAAACGGAAGTAAACTATACTTTGTTTCACCAATCAATGTCCTTCTACAGTAATCCGTTGAACATTCGAGAGGCGTTTTCTCATGAATAATTCATTATCATGGTTCGGAACTTTAACAGCTCGTAGTAGTCAGCATGTAGAAGGCACTACCGAAAATTGGAGCAAATCCAAACACGCCAATACATCAACTCAGACAATTCCCAGCCAATTGGCCAGCCACTTTTTCATTGGCTGAACGAGAGAGTGTGCAGGTCAGAGAGACGCAGACTGTCTTAGCCTGTCTGCGCGTCATTGACATGCATGCTCTCTCGTTTTTGTAGCTGGCCAATTGCAGAAAATTGGCGCTAATAGTTCTGAGAAGCTTTCACTTGGAAGTTTGAGCAGATTACTGTAGAGGGTATAAGTGGGTGGAACAAACTATAATAGTGTCAGCGGTCTCCTTCTCTTTTATGCACCCGCGCCCATGTCGGGATTACAGATTATGGCAATTAGTGACCGACGTAATTCCAATGGGTTTACCGGTAGCCTTCAGTTTAAATGGTTTCGAATCCAATAGATCATTGATGCCTATATTTATGAATAACAAAAATTATAGCGAGGTGTGAATTATGGTGGGTGACAAACTTATAAATTTATGTCTCTCGCCGGAATCGAACCTGTGAGCGAAATTTTTGTACCAGGGCGCTAACCACTCTGCTATTAGAGCACATAACCTGAAAGTTTAGGAATCGAAGACAGGTGTGCGTACACAGCGAAAAGTGAGATATACAGTACGCTCCCGCCTTTCGGTTGGCGACAACTATATACAATCTTTCTGCCTCAGGGGTTCGAGCCGGTGATTCACAGAAGCTTTTGACCAGTAGCCTCTAGTCCAAATGATTTCATTTACCCTATAGCTCATTGATGCCATAACTCATTAGTAAATAAAAAAGGTGACAAATGAAGAACAATCGTTGGAGTTTGATTCGGAAACATCGAAAAACCAAGAGATCGAGCCTCAAACGCAGCGAGCTTGGGGAAGAACAAACCAAATAGGTAAGATTCCTGCCTCATTTGAGATTTGAACTCATCCGCAATAGTAGACAGAAGCTGTGTGAACCGGTGACCTCTCCAATATTCCAATAGATCATTGACGCCTAAACTCAAAAATAAATAAGAAGGTGTCGAATATAGTGTCTAACTCATCGTTATAGTTTGATCAGGAAACACGCGTATCGCGAATTTCAACCGGAAAGCAACCGGGTCAAACTACAAACACAGCAAAATATGGCAACACACACGTAATAGGTTTGCTACGAGCAAACAAGTTAGATAAACGTTTTGTGTTGGAACTCATTCTGAATAGTTGGTGGTTGATCCGCGGTGTAAAGTATCCTAATGAGGTATCGTGCACTTTTCATTGCACGCTTCTGAGTTCTGCTGTGCTTAGCATGTTTCACGTGACTTAGCAGTTGACTAACAGTAAATAACAGTTGTGTTGAGAGCATAGAGCTGTGCTTTCCGATATTAGCTACACATATACATTTTCTGATGTATTCGGATAGGCAGACTCGTCGACATGTACAGTATGGTGAGTGCCGAATATATAAGTTTCTGTCGTTTGCCGGAATCGAACCTGCGAGCAAAAGATTCGTAGCACGGCGCTAACCACTGCGCTATCAGAGCACATAGCAGTCAAGCTTTGGAATCGAAGACGTGTGTGCGTACACAGCTAGAAGTGAGATATACAGTACGCTCCTGCATTTCCGTTGGCGACGACTATAGAACTACCGTCGACATCCGAACATCAACGTATTATCGGCCATTTTCGAATATTTCTAGAAGAATATTCATAAAAACTCAGTAGTACACACTACACAGAACGTATCTGCCTCTTCACTCGTGCTTGAGCTCGCGGCTGCCGATTTAAACTCTGAGCCTTCGACCTTACCAAATTTTATAATAAACATGAAAACCAGATTTTTTTTAATCGGAATAATTCAACCAACATACTACAATCAATACTCGAAAGCACCATTTGATTTGAGCTCGTATAGATTCTAAGAATACCTAAAAAAGTGTTTCTGTTAGTCACCGGACGTGTCATTTGGATGTTGTCGGTCATGCATCTTGATAAGTCAGTTGTCTGAGGGGGGAGAAAGGCAAAAAAGAAAAATTGGAAAAGAAAGAGAGAGAGAGAGAGAGAGAAAATAGTCGGGTCTGACTCTCTGGTAGAGACACACACCAGCTTCGCAAATGACTACGCTCAATATCTCATCTTCAGAATCTTCCTTTTTCTCACGATTTCCTGCAGTCTTGTTGGCGCAATGCAAAATCTGATTGACAGACCAGGCGAAAACAATACACGCAAGCTGCCTCCGTGTGTCTCGAAGAAGTACGTGAAAATTCTAGGGGAAACATGCCAACACGTGCCCCCATTATTCATGCCGCTGATAGACCCCGAATCATTCGAGAACTCATGCAAGGATGTAATGAAGGTACTCGACTGCTATGAAGCATTCGAATATAGTTGTAAGGATGCCTTGAACGATGTAAAGGCATACGGAGACATGCTGGTCGGACTGTCGAAGGCACACGTGATTTGGACAGATTGGAGAATACTCGAATGTACCGAAAAGCTGCCAGCCTTCATGGGTTCTCCCGCGGAGAAGTTATTTACTTTGACCTCGATCGCCATTTTGATGATTCTTATTATGTTGAGATAGAATGAAGATTTTGTGACAATATCGAAACTCAGTGGCAGTTCAGGCGCGGACCGTTAAGACTATTAATAAAACCCCAGTTTCACGTCAGATGGAAGGGTAACCGGTCTCTAATTTTGGGTTAGTGACCGGTTGCCTACACAGGTTACCTGCAGAAGGGTTACCGAAAACCGGCTAGTTTACCTGAAAACCCGGTTATATATAGAATTCACCTGAATTGCCCAGAAATTTTGCACCAGGAATTTCCCCATAGAATCCTCTGAATGCGTTATGTTTTTGTCACACCGTATAATGGCACGTTCGTCATTCTGTATAGTATGTATAGTTATACTGATAGTCAACTGCACAGTCACGTAAAACATGTTAAACACAGCAGAACTCGAAAACGCGCACTGAAAAAGTGCACGTTTCCTCATTAGTATAAGAAGAATTGACTTCTAGTATACCAAGTAAGTCGGCACCCTCTGTACCAAACTTTGCGCGACTATTCAATTGACTTCTAGTATACCAAGTAAGTCGGCACCCTCTGTACCAAACTTTGCGCGACTATTCAATTGACTTCTAGTATACCAAGTAAGTCGGCACCCTCTGTACCAAAGTTGGTTTCAAGGTTTTCCGATGAGGCAGATTTTATCTACTAAAAATATTGGTTTCGGGGTTCACACAACAAAAACCAGCAAACTCTGGCTGCGTGCCCATCAATT
Source organism: Litoditis marina (assembly GCA_964036275.1). Classification (NCBI taxonomy): domain Eukaryota; kingdom Metazoa; phylum Nematoda; class Chromadorea; order Rhabditida; family Rhabditidae; genus Litoditis; species Litoditis marina. The sequence continues at coordinate 31,387,320 of OZ038434.1, forward strand.
TGAAAGGGTTGTGTATATGTTTCAGATCAGTTTTTGAAAATGTTTCATGACAGTTCGATTGTCTAGCATTGTGCAGCTGGCAGTTATTTTCTGCAATGGCAGTTTGATGTTTTTACTTTCTAATACTTAGGTTGCAAGTTATTGTTATTAATATGAATATATTTTAATTTCAATGCTGGTGGACAACGGTGAAAAAAAAACAAATTCAAACCGTTTGAACGGACATTTGGACCACGAATAAAATTTATCAAAAACAAAAACAAAAACAAGAAGATATAGTCGTCGCCAACAGAAAGGCGGGCAACAGAAAGGCGGGAGATATTCCTCGCTTTTCGCTGTGTACGCACAAACGTCTTCCACTCCAAAGCTTGCCGATTGTGTACTCTAGCGCAGTGGTTAGTGCCCTGCTACGAAACTTTTGCTCGCAGGTTCGATTCCGGCGAGAGACTGAAGTATATAAATTTGACACCCACTGTAACATCTGTTCCTACCAACTCACACAGTTGAACTCCAACATGGGATTATTTCAAGCACACGAGAAAAAAAACCTTATAGTAGTTGTATTTTTCCTTTTCGACCTCTTTTTTGTAGTTTGATGTTTTGATCTACCCCCCCCCCCCCCCCATCTCCTTACACTATTACTGATAGAAAATTCATTCTTCAAAGCTAAAATAGATAATTCTATCAAGTATTCTGCTGAATCACCAAATGATCTTTCATTTGTAGTTGTGTATTTGTTTTTGATCTCTTTTTGTAGTTTGATGTTTTGAGTTCTTTTTGTTTACACAAATTGACGCACTCCTCCTTCTCGCTCGAAATTTTTTATATTATTTTCCAAATTCATTATCATTATTTGTAGTTGTATATTTGTTTTTGATCTCTTTTGTAGTTTGATGTTTTGATCTACCCGCTGACCGCTGCAGTCTGCATCTTGTCATTGATTGCTCTGCGTTCGCTCACATAGTCCGCCCTCGCTCGTTTTTTCTATTAAGCTGCTGTTCTATTTCGAGGTTAGCTCGCTCATTTCTAGGCTCATTCGCTTTTTTGGTTGTAACAAAACGTAAATAATATAGTTTTAATGTTATATATACTAGAAGTAAGTAGAACTCTTATGCGATACGTTAGTAAAATTAATATTGACAGTTTAATTTAGGACAGTTAAACTCAAATATCCTTTCTAAACGTAATTTTCCCTTTAGATACTGCCTCAATAAGATCAATGAACTAAATGAAGATATAACATTCTTAAACTAGAATGGGTTAGGTTAGTAAAGGTTTGGAGAGCGAAATTGTTTTTTTTCTTCCATTTATTTCACAGAAATAGCAGATTGATTACGCGATGAGATAGCTAGCATAAATTATTGGCATATTTTGATTGATTTGTCATTTTATCATAAATCTCGTTTTGAACCAAGCTGAACGAAAATTGAGTGCGAGCGTAGTGAATAAATTTGTTTGCTTAGGCACGTACGCATCTTTATTTCCACTCTGTTAGAAAACTTTTGAACTGATTAGAGTGGAAGAAAGTTTTGAAACCGTTAAATTTTAGGAATTTGTAACATAGGGTTCTCCTCTATTTGTATTTCCCCACATAGATTCTCGACTTATTGTACCTTCTAACCTTTAAAATCTATATTTTGATTGGTTGTTCAATTGAACACATCTGCCGCACTATGACATTCTTCCGAAGTTTTTAGTCACTGCTATTCACTAAATCTATCGATTGAATCGTGCACTAGATAACTAGTGCTATAGTAGCCGAAACTTTTTACTAGTTGCAGTTCCTCCGTTATCTCTAATTTGATTAGTAACTGATAGTGGTAGTGTCTGCCGTGGGGCTCAAAGCTGTTTCATCTAACTGTAGACATACTAGTAATACTCGTGGAAAGTGGGAAATTTACGTGTAGTTTACGTGAACCCATTCACTTCTATTGGAACTGATGGTGATAGTTTGTCGTGTAGCTCAACGTGATATTAGGCTATTTCACCTACTTTCACTCACTAGTAAAATTGGAGTTCGCATTTTTAAAGTACACAGTTGATGTTTCTCTGCAGTTCACATTGCCTCCATTCAGTTGTAGTGTAAGGCCGCATTCATACTTTTTACGTCGGCGTTCAACGCCGGCGTTAATAGTGAAGAAAACATACGTATTGATTGGCGCCGGCGTTAACGCCAATAAAATCGATGCGTATGTTTTCTTCACATTAACGCCGGCGTTAAATGCCGACGTAAAAAGTATGAAAGCGGCCTAACTGACAGTGATAGTGTTTGCCGTGGAGCCCAGCGGGTATTAGTCGAGGTATTACGCGGAGAGTTCGAGTCTCTACCTGTGTTCGCTCCCGATATGCGGCGAGTCAATGACTTTGTTTTACACTATACTGAAGTTTTAGTATTTAAAAAGTTTAACGTAATTACGTTACGGAAAAAAGTTTAACGTAGTTATTTTACTTTTAGCATAACTGTCTTCTAATTTGATCTGATTTCGCCTCGAGACCTAACGAGACTTTAACATTTTTCGCAGCCAATTTGATGATTAACTATTCAACAACAAAGTTTGAAAGAAACTTCTCAAATTAAAATTTCGAAATCCTTGCTGCAACTCATGCAAAATCGCTAGCTAGCAAATTCGTTGCCCTTTTAGACATGGCTGATTGTGAGTTGATCGTTCTCTGAGCTCGCCACTCGTGTGGATTAATCCAAATTTCCCTCCAGACATAACTTTCCTCCAATCTACGTGCGTTTTCCTAGAATTTCACTAGAAGCGAATCGAAAAGTCACGTAAAATATGGACTTTATAATAACATGGACTTTATAATAACTCTCCCAGTTCTGCTGTGTATTACACGTTTTTTAACGTGACAATGTTTTTAGTTTGCAGTGTGTGAGGTAAGAGGTTTCTGATGGAAGCGTATACGAGAATAATGTTTTATTCCGCTGTGTTTGTAGTTTGATTCCGTTGCTTTTTGATTGGTGTTCAAAATTTATGGCGTGTATCTTCGTCAAACTACAACGATGGTGAATTCTATGTCTAACCCGTTTTTTTAGGTAACCTATCCCTTTTTTTGGTAACCCTTTTTTGGGTTACTTTGATGGTAACCTGAAAGTAAAAGTAACCTAAAACCAACAACAGGTTACCCTCAAACTTGACTTGAAAACTCGTTTTTACTGTTATTTTTGATGGTAGGCCGATTTCGGTTTAAGGTTACTTAGAGGTTATTCACTCAAGTTACCTGAAAAAAATTGTTACCAAAAAGGGTTAGGTTACCTAAAAACCGGGTTTGTTGTAGAATTGGCCTACCACGATCGCTCGTTCACTCCAATACGTGCAGCTCTGTAGAACTTCTGGCGCAATGTGGTTGTATTGCGAGAAAAAGCACGGGCCGCTTTTTCGTTTTGTTTCTGCTCATAACGTTACCAGATGGCTGTTTTTTTGCTAGTATACCGTGCAGTTGAAAGCCGTCCTTTATCGCCAGCGAAATGTATTGATTTGAATACGAAATAACTGTCAATCACAGTTGATGCGTCTTCCTCTCAATTCCGAGAAACGAACTGTTGTATCTTGGAAAAAGGTACATATTTACACGTTTATTTTCTGTTGTCTACTGCGCGCAGAGCCGTTTGTGTTAGAAAGCGAGTTGAGTGGCAAACGAACCCGCTCAGTTCACGAATTTGTTCTTCTGTCAATCTGACGCTATTAGCAACAATACTTCATCTATATTTACAAAAATCAAATAGAACCTTTCCGCTGCTTTTATTCTTTCCGATTACACCATCCCAATGTTTCAGTGATTGCTCGGTTTCTGCAGGCGAGTCAATGAAAAACCAGAGAGCAACTGTTCTAACCTGTGTTTGCTAACTTGATTTCATCACAGTTTCTTAACACGTGAATGCCACGTGGCACAAAAACGTGTTTTTGTAGCTCATTAGCTCTACACTAAGAGTTGATAGTAAAGTAATGTGAACCGTCAAGAAGCATCAGTGATACGCATACACTAAGGTTTTTTTTGAGTTCCAGGTGCCTAATATTATTTTGGAAAAGAATAAAACTTCTTACTCTGCACGTTATAGTCACATCACCCCAATGTTTCAGTGGTTTCTCAGCAGAGCCGATGAAAAAATTTCGTATCCTCGTATGTACTTCATAGCTAGCTCACAAGGCTTAATAGTCTTCTTCGTTCCTACTGCGACTGCTACAGTAGTCAGACAGAACTTTCATTCATTTGACTATCACTATAGTATCTCTTTTATCTGGTTCCCAGTATATCTGTGCATCCCCTCCAATGAAAAACTAGCGGGCAGCTGTTCTTATTTGATTCCGAGTGGGCCGAGTTTTCGCTCCCATTAGCTTCTCCTCGGACACCCTCGTTGTACTTCTTTACAACAAAATTTTGGCTTAAGTTTTCTCCGGCTCAAACGTTCTGAATACTTTGGTGAATATAGAATGGCTTGAACTAATCCACGCTAGCTCCCTAGCCCTAGGACACCATCCGTTTTACAACAAAAGTTTTGTCTCTCTCAAATTCAGTTGTGCCTATAGTTTTGAAAACTGCGATAATATTGAACGGGTCTACTCTAGGACATCACCCGTTGCTCTTTTTTATAACAAAGTTTTGGCTAAAGTTTTCTGTAGCTCAAACGTTTTGAATACTTTGATAATAGTAAACTGGTCCACCGTAAAACACCATCCGTTGTAAAAACGTTCTATAGTTTGAATGTTTTGAAAAGTTTGAATAGTAAACTGTTGTATTTTAATCGGCTTTCGTTTGACGAATGACCAGTTCTAGCAGCCGTTGTACACCGTTACAAAACTGCTCTATTGTTATAAGTTAACTTTCTTGCGTTTGCGTTCACGTTCACGTTGTCATACGTATAGTTCGTTTCATCAATCGATGACTATCGATGATCATCAATCGATGAATCGATGACGATCTACAGTAATCTTTCGAATATTCAAAGCCATTTATCTAATCAACAGACGTAGCTTCAGCTTTTCCTGTTTTCAAAGCTTGTAGTAACCAATGTAAAAAACGAAATCACAAAGTTTAAACTATTCACAATACCAATAAAATATGAAAATTCACTTGAAAGTTTTATAATCTGACTGTAGAGGGCTATTGTTGCGTGAAACAGATTATATATGCTTGATAGTAAACGTCGTCAATAAGACGCAGAGTGAGATAACATCCAAAAGAATAGTGTTTGTGTGGCAGGTTTGTAGTTTCTAACCTTTCGATGATCCGAGAAAAACGTAGTTCTCACCTTCTTACCTATTTTATACGGGAATAGATTAAAAAGAGTAATACAAAGGAATATAGCCTGAACTGTTCCGAATCACCAAATTGAATCATATCTTGGTTAATGATTTTAACCACATAGTTTATTTAGAGTCTCATATCTCTCTCTAGTATCAGTGATGAAATGACCCTCAGAACTTAATCCTTAGAACTAAACCCTTAGAACGAAATGAAGTCTATAATTCAATTTCGTCCAGTTTACCATTATTTGCATGGTTTATTGCCAATCTCTGATGTCACTGATTGAGACAAAAAGTTTGTTAAACGGGCGAGATCCGGTTTATGTGCCTGCAACATTTTTCGTGGACCCATGCGCGATTCGCTTGTTTTTATTTGGACCGGTCGCTGATATAGCTATTTCGGTTTCCCCACATGGTCTGACGCAGTCTTATACTCTAAGAATCTCTTGAGATCATGAGGTGACCGTGAGTGAGCTAGTAATCATTCGTACTTTACTTCTTTCACCGTTTCTGATTGACCATGGCCTATGACCTTTTGCTTTTGCTGTTGTTGTCTGCTGGTAGTCTTTGTGGTCAATTAAATGCGTAGTTTGACTCCAGAAATTCAATTAATTCCATAAAACATGTTATGGTTATTTAAGACCGTGTTCGAATTACCGAGAACCTTGCCAGAAAGTGTGTAATTTTTCCTATTTTCTAGAATATAACAACGTCTGAAGCTGTTCTCACTCTCGTCCCTCTCTCTATGTATCTCTGCCTCTCGACTCCTACCTCTTTGTTATCTCTGTCTCCCTCTGTTTCTCGTCACCCTCTCTCAGTTGTTGAGTCAGTTGGTGTTTTTCTAGCATTTTCTCAGTTTTCGTAGTATGTAGTTTGATCATCCACCATTTTCCAGGATATCCAACCATGTCTGGAGCCTGGGTCACACTTGCACCACACTTTCTATCTATATGTGCCTCTCGACCTCTACCTCTCTAAAACATTCTCTCTTTATCCATTTTTACCTCTCCATCTCTGTTTGTCTATATCACTTAGATGTCGTAGTTTGTAGTTTGATCTCTCAGCTTCACCATTTCTAGGATATACGACAATGTCTGAAGCCTGGGTCACCCTTGCTTCCTATCTCTATCTATCTCTACCTCTCGAACTATATATCTATCTCTTTCTCTCGATATCTACCTCCGTTTATAGCACAATGTTTGTAGTCTGTAGTTTGATCTTGTGAATACCAGGATATACAACAATGTCTGAAGCCTGGGTCACACTTGCCCCCTTTCTCTCTACCTCTCTTTTCTCTCTATTTCTCTCCCTTTTCCTGTTTCTGCCTAGCTCTCTGTAATACTCAATTGTGTAGTATGTAGTCTGATCTATTACTTTTTTCCAGGATATCGAACAATGTCTGAAGCCTGGGTCACACTCGCCACCAACGATGGCTATGCTCAGGGAGCCCTGGTTCTGGCTCGCTCTCTGCGAGCAACTGGCACCACCCGCACACTCCACTGCATGACCACTAAGCAGGTAAACTCAATTCTTTCATCTTTTTTTCTTTATTTCTCTTTAATTCTTTCTCTCTGTCATACAATATTCCTAGGACGTTTTTTTTATCTCTCTGACTCTCTATCGTTCTGGAATTCCGAACAAAAATCAATAACTAGGAAAACACACTAAACGAGGATTTTACAAATTTAACAAGAACTTGAACCAGCTATGAATTCGAATTTACAACCTAAATAAGCGTCGGGACACGCACAGATGTACCAATCATGTTTGATTTCGTTCCACCGTTCTTTATTTTACTGTAACTTTAAAGGAGGACAGAAGGGAGAGCTAGTTTAGGTACCCGGGGTACCTGAACTAGTTTTCCCATGGCGCGCGCCAAAACAAACTAAATCATATGAACCGTATGCAAATTAGGTTTGTTAGTTTGAGTTGAAAATAGTATATATCAGTTCCTCTTGAGCAGCTCTTCCATATAAACTTTCATTCCTGTCCCCCTTTAACGTCACGCAACGTAACTCCACGTAACAGTACGTATACCTTTTTTTCCAGATCTCCGGCCCAGTCCGCGCCCAGTTGGAGGAGGCCTACGACGTTCTCAGCGACGTTGATGTACTGGACAGCAATGACCAGGTGAGGATAGTGGTTGCCCGCTGGATACGATTGGGTTACGGTATTTTCTCTAAGTGCGCTCACGGATAGAATGATTTATGTGTATTTGCCCCAGCTGTTTTGTAATTAACGAAATCGAACAAAACTGAAAGGGGATGAACAATGAGTAATAAGCAAGTTAAAGGTTGAACACAATCGTGATTTCTAAATTTCCCCTTTCCTCCGATTTACCTAAGGCAACAGGATCTAGATGGATTTTTCACTGTAAATTGAAGTGTACCGTTAGATTGGAATGGAAACTGTCTTCATATCTCCTTTCCAGGAAAATCTGACCCTGATTAACAGGCCCGACCAAGATAAAAACTACAATCAGTACTTCAAAACTAGTGCTGTAGTTTTACAATGTTGTAATATTTTGTATTAAGAAGAACGTTACAATGTTGGAATTGTTTCTTATAAATATAATATTTCAGGAAAACCTGACCCTGATCGGCCGTCCCGATCTCGGCATCACCTTCACGAAGCTCCACTGCTGGCGCCTCACTCAGTACACGAAGGCCGTGTTTTTGGACGCGGACACCATGGTGAGATATATAGTCTTTTCCATGTTTACGTGGATACGGTAGAAGCTATAGCTTTTTTTTGAATTTACGTGGACTCGTACAGTAGAATCTATAGCCATCTACAAATTGACTGGTACAGTCTACTGTGATTGACTGGTACAGTCTACTGTGATCATTGAGTTCTAGTATTCAGAACAGATTTTTACATGTTTTCGATAGCGAGTTTCGTTGAAAATTCGAAAATATAGATTTAGCCAGCTGCTGAGTGTGTTTCTGTTTGCGCCCAAATTATCAACCATTTTTCACTTTTACTTTTTTTATTACTTTCATTAATCTTTTTTCAGGTCGTTCAAAACGCGGACGAGCTGTTCTCTCGCCCGGAAATCTCGGCTGTCGCTGACATCGGCTGGCCCGACTGCTTCAACTCGGGAGTCTTTGTGTTCGTGCCCAATGTCGAGACGTACCGTGAGTTGAATAGATATTGATTTTCTTGGACTAGACCACTTTTAGACTTTTGTAGCTCGAAACTAGTTGAGATCGTTGAGTTCAAATTGCAATTCGACATACACGCATTCTTGCTTCCAGCCGGTCTATCCTTCCCGTTTTCAACAGCAAATAACTCATTTTTATACGGAAATTTCATGACCAAACTTTTTTGAGAATTCCCTGGGACGTAAAATTGGAATAACTCTGTTTGGGTGATAACCCTAAAGGCACCTTATCACCGCCTTATGTTTGCTCTGCTCGAGATCAATATCGATTATTAATTATTGATTATTCAAATTCTAGGCGCCCTTTTGGCCTTTGCTGTGTCTCGCGGTTCGTACGACGGTGGTGACCAGGGTCTCCTCAACGACTTCTTCGCCAATTGGCGTGACCTGCCCGCCATTCACCGTCTGCCATTCATCTTCAACATGACGGCTGGCGCCTTCTACTCCTACCCGGCTGCTTATAAAAGGTGAGGATTGTATTTTTCTGAAGTTGACGGTGTCCATGGATTTGATGCAAAATGTTTCGTTTTCGTATTCGGACGGAAAATCGCGATTTACTCGTAGCCCGCTGCCTATAAGAGGTGGTATTTTAGACTGCTGCTCAAAAACTGTGTTTATTAATGATTAATCCACAAATTCAGAATTTAATGAAGTAGGTTTGGCAAACAACTTTGTTATTCGAAAAGGTTAGGTGAAACTGTCGCGATATACATTACTTATTGAAACCGGACCATTTAGAAACTAAATAGGCTTCACCTTCAAACAACCTGACACCGGGTAACTAGGGTATGAGTCTATTAGACAGAGCTACTTTTCAGAATGAGTTTTCGAATGACGTTCAGTTCATTCAACCTTTGTCCGTTTCAGATACGGAGATTTTGAAGAGTTTACCTGTTTTCTGCTGCTCAAGTGATACTGATTGAACTTTGAGTCTTGCGGAATACAGTAAATTCAACAAACTGAGAGTTCGTATCTTCGACCGATTGAGTTCTGTCATGACTTCTCAGAATGAGTCGTTGAATTTTTTCCATTAATTTACCCTCCGTTCGTTTCAGATACGGAGCAACGACGAAGATCGTTCACTTTATCGGGGCGACGAAGCCGTGGCACGGAGCCAGCACCAGCCATCAAGGGGAACACGTGCAGAAGTGGCAACAGTACCATCAGGGATCCACGCAGCAGGTAATCGATATTTTTAATCGATATCGATCAATATAGTTTTCTTTCAGAAAGTTCTGTCTTACTTGTATAATTTTGACGTTTTGTAGTATTTTGTTCATGGGGAAGCACGTTTTTGTTATGAGGAATCTAGTAAAGTGAAGGAGTGTTTCATTTTTAGTGCATGCTTCGTATGTGAGAAACTGTGAAATTGAGTATATTTGCATGATTGCATGGTTTTACCGTTTCAGCATGTTTTTTTTGTAGTTTGGTGTTTATAGCTCCAGTCTACAGAGATAATTTCGTCACAGTCCGGAGATTCGAGGAATATCCAGAATTACAGTCAGGAATCTTCTACAACTTCACGTGTTTCTGTATCTCACGTGACAAAGCACGTTACGACATGTGCGACTACTTCTTCGCCAACGTTTTCCATAGGTTCACCGATCGATAACGAGGAAAAAGTCGATAATCAAGAGATTGATCACCCAAATCGTGATCAACAAGATGACTTCACGAATTCAGAATCACATCAAACCACAGATTATAGTGAAAACGTGACAGGAACGGAAGTAAAAGAGCATGAAGAGCCTACAGTGAGTTGTTGCCACTGCACTCACTCGACTCACTCGCACACGTTGAGAAGTTTCGCACGGATATTGCACGATTGCACGATTGTTTTCGTTTCAGGACCTATTGTCAGATTATAGCATGACTTCAGCTCTCAACATTTTCACAGTTTACAGCATGTAATGAATTTAGAGCATGTTCCAAAATCACGTTTACAGTTTAGAGCCTCACTCTATTGCATACTGTATAAGGACAACCTTGACTAAACACAGATTGAATTTGAGAAAAATGCAAGTAAAATGAACATAAAAATCTACTAATCTGTTCACATACTATGTTTTTTTGCTGACTAACTGTCCTCTAACTTTGAAGTGTGTTCCATTTTGCTGTGGTTTCAGGCACCTCAGAATCCTACCGAGCAACAGCAGCCGCAGTCATCTTCGCAACATCAAGAACAGGTAGATCATTGATTCTCATACTTTCGACGTCTTTTCTGGTTGAAATTAGGAACAGACGTCGAAAAGTGCGTGATTTGGCATGATTTGAGTGTGTGGTATGGTTTGCAGTGTGAAACTGTTTTTCAACTAATTGACACCTCATGGCTTAGAGCGGTTTTTTCCGAATTTTTTTCGAAACAATGCATCCAATAAAACAATTGTGCTCTTGTTTTTGTCAAATCCACAATACAAATACACATTTTATGACATTTTTCCGCCAAATTCTCAATGGAATCGTCCGCATTCCATCATAACATCTCAATAAGTCCCACTTCCCTGAACTGTCACCATCCCATCCTCAGTTTACCCTATCCCTACTTTTATCTCAATCCAATCCTGAACCCCCCTACCATTCCAACCCAATTTCACCCTTATTACTCTGATACTCTATTCCCTCAATCATCCTAAATCCGCCATTTATCTTACCGTATTATTCCACACCGTTGACACTCTATTTTTCCTGATCACCTTAACTACCCGAATCTTACCCTAACGTATTCCGTTCTAGTCTTCATCCCAATATTACCCTAAACATGAACTGTCATTATCCACCCTCAATTTCAGCTTAAACCTTTATCCCTCATCTCCCCAATCACTCTAATTGAACCCTAATCACCTTAATCACACTAATCCTACCCTTAAGTTTTCCGTTCCAGGCTCCCTCTGACGACGACCGCAAACGTGCCTGGGAGGCTGGTCAGCCCGACTACATGGGCCGCGACGCTTTCGCCAACATTCAGGCCGTTCTCGAGAAGGCACTGCAGTAATCGATATCTATCTAATCCACACCTACCGTATCCCCATCACTACCGTCCCTTTAACGCAGCAGAACCATTTTTGTGACCTTACTGCATCAGTTATATTACCGTAATCTTAATGTTGCTGTCGCATTATTGTTACTTTGATAGTTTGACACTAGTTTGAGCTATGTTTAGAACGAATAGGCAAATCTGATCAAATAATCTGTTTGAATATATTTGTTTTCGTATTGTAACACTTTGAACTGGCGCGTGAGTTTCTTAATAATTTTTCTACAAGATTTTAGTGTGATTGAAGCCTGGTGCAGAAGTTTTATCCTTTTTCTAGATATCGATTTGCAGTTTCGTTTCGTGTACTCTTTGCTCAACGCGATCTTGCTACTGTTTTTGCGAGTTTTGTCGTTTTCACCGTTGTTGGCCGTTTTAGATATAATATATAAAGAAGTTTATTAATTTTGTTTTCGAACAAATCACATGAAGTATGGTAAGCGAACGAACTGTTTGAGTGTAGGTGTTTATGAGACTCAAAAATCGAGTATTTTTGTACGATCCTGAGGTTTTTTTTTCGGCTTATGAAGAGAATATAGGTTGGAGCTGTACAATTCCTATTGTCGAAGTCATTTTCCGAGAAAACACTGAAAATTAGGCTATTGAGATCTGAGCAACACAGTATGATGAAAAATCCCATATTCGGTTTTCAGAATTGAAATACACTCGAAACACAACAAAAATGTTCATAAAAACGGTGATATCAGCTCTGAGAAAATACAGGGAGGTTTGATTCATCTGTTGTAGTCCACGTGAAAGAGACAGACTGCTTAGTTCCAATCGTTCCGACTGAGACCTCGGCAACGTACCAACAAAATTTCCATACGGCTTTCTAAGATGTGAATGTTTTGTAAAACAGTGAACGTTTTACGGAGCATGGGTCAATATCTTCATAAAACCTGTTATTTCTAGGAAGTATACTCATTCGAAATTCCCTTGGCACGCTGCCAAAGTCTCCGTGGGAATGGCAAGAACTAGACCCCGGGTACGGTATTGAGCGCTCTGGGTGTACAGATGAAAACTGTTTGATCGCTTTAGTTTGATCGCTTTGAATAAACTTTCACGAAAACTATTTATTCCTTTCGAAAATATCTATACAGAACTTAAACTTCCTTCGAATCACGTGACTATTATTCTAAATGTTAGAATGGAATAGAACTGAATTCATTCGCGATAGTAGTGTATGTATCCCCTGGGTGACATGTCCCCCAGGAGTGACATCCCCCGGCGGCGCGCTAGCGCGCCACAATGTCTCCCCCCAGTGACATCAGTGATGTCCCCCACCAGTGACACTTTCGAAATATTGAATTTTCGAAATATTGATTTTTCGAAATATTGACTTCTCGAATTTCGAAATATTGATTTCTCGAGTTTCGAAAAAAAACCGATTCCCACGAAATTCGTAATATTGATTTCGCAAACCGTTTCGTAATAGCCATTCATTCGCAGCGTGCCAGCCATGATAAACACTTGGGAAGACTTCCACTCATATTTTCTACATTCCTGTTTCGAAGATTATAAAGAAATTGAAACTGCCTCAGACGTGGAAATTGAATGTTTGCGGGCTGTAATTCACAGTCTCTTGCGTGTGAACCACTTTTTTCTATGTAAGCCGGATGATGAAATTGTGAAATCAATCAGACCGCAATTGGTAAGAATTGCGAATACCCGTCAACCAGATCGCGCGAGAGGGGTCCACCGCGGCCCGTCCGCTGGCTCTCTCGATTTCCAGGCGGACGGTCAGCAGACATTGGGGTGTTGACCGGACGGGCAGCGCGCACTAATTGGTCGAGCGGACGGGCAGCCGTGCACCGCATAATTACAGGGGTCAACACTAACTCGGGCTATTGGCTAACTCGGACTGATAACTTGTAGAGACTGAGTATAAATATCTTCTCATTAATTTCACCTTTCAAACTTCATATTTTGATGTTTTTCAATACTAGTGATCTCCCCAGTTTGCTAATAGATTTATACTGAGATAACAATATTTATTATTTACATGGATAACAGAACGTTAACAAAACCACCTATCATTAACAAAAACTATGTACATCACAGGTATGAAACTGAGAATTTACTTTCTCTTGTGCGACTTGTGCGAAACGTGTCGAGACATATCAAGTAAATAGATATCGATCTCGGTCTTTGTTGGAACACGAGCAGCCAGTATAGCATTGAACGACTGCATCTTGTTTCTCACAGTGTTTCTCCGATTCACATCCTTACGGGCAAGCTTGGGTGCAGAACCCTGTAATTTACTCTTGTAAAAAGGAAAAACTTAATTCAATTGACACGAAATACTAGAGGGTGTTAGCTTTTTGTAACGACTTTCAACTAAACTCAACTTGTTCGAAATTCAAAAGCGAATGTTTAACATATAAAGCAGACCGAAACTGATCATGTTACCATGTTGTACTGTTATGTCGTTTCATTATGTAAGACATCAAACTACAGCTCAGAAACTTATACTTCATAACTAGTTTAGTTGCAGTCACTCTTAATACAACTACATACTTCTACATTACATTGGAGATAAGCTGCAATAAAACTGGATGTAATTTACCTTGAGAGACGATCTGATAGTCTGTTCAGCTTGCAGGTCTTCTTTGTGGATTTGCTGTAGAAGAAGGGCGAGTTCAGGGTGATCTTGTCCGAGTGTGTGTTGCAGTTTTCTAAAAAAAAAACATTGTCGAACTGATTTTTATTGAGTTCAAGTTGACTTAATACTAACTTATTCACACATTTCTGCGATATATCTCAAACACAGGCGAACATTTGTCTGAGAACATAGCTTTGACGTAAATGAGTTTGCACTGTTTTCTTTAACGAAAACTAAATTCAGACAAAGTTACTGTTTAGGGAGGAATGAGAGAATAGATTGAAATGAAATTGCTTGTTATCACGTCAAGTATCTACAAACGTGAGAGCTGTGAGTTACAAACAATAACCAACCGGTGGTAGGCTTCTGCAGCGTTTGACGTGCGATGGGTGAAGACCATCCACTTACACCATTTCTCAATCATCGGTTTTCTGTTCGGTTGGTCCATCCACTGTCCCTGTAAAACGTCAAAAGTTAGTATGATGAGACCTTAGTCTACGGCAGCATTGCGCGTCAGAGCACTGTACTATTGTTCAAAAATATTAAGGCAAGAATAATACTGATATACTACTGATCTATTTATACTGATCAGATTTTTCTGAACTCGTTTTAACTAACGCCAAATTACCTGGTGGTATGTCAGAAACTTCTCACAAGCGAGATAGGCTGGATGACCGACGGGAACCGGTGGACACTTCAGATCATGTGAATCCTTGATGAGATACTAAACATAAATAACTTAAATTACTAGCCTGGGCAAAGTTTTATTTTTTGTGAACGGAATAAGTAATCAAGTAAATGCACGTTCCGAGTTCAGTTTTTAGTTTTGAGCAAGAAACTAAAAGAGAAAGTTGGAAAACATCGGTACCTGTGGAAGGTACGGCAAAGCGAAAATGCGATAGAACCAGTGCTTCACTATCTGGTCCTTATCTGCACCCTCTAGCCATGGTCGGAGTCCACACTTGTCCTTTCTTCTGTTCAACGCTTGAGAAAAATGGAACAAGCACCCGAGAACCTTCTGAGGATCGAAGTACTGGAAATCAAAATTCTATTGATTGGTAGTTGGAGCATGCTCTAAGAAGAGAACGTGATCTGCTACAACCTTGATGGTAATCTCCGATTGTTTCACTCGAATTACATGCTCAATTGCATGCACATAAATAAAAGCAGAATTCACTACTTTTTCAACTGGTAATTTCATAACAAAGGAGTTTAGATATCTTGTATTTCTGGCTTGTGTGCTCACAAAGAATCGATGATTTTGGATGATTTCTTAACCTTATCAACCTAGAGCCGGAAAACGGCAAACAATGAGAAAGCTTACCTCATAACCTATTCGTACAGCCTCTTCATCATGATACGGTACTGGGGAGCACTTGTGTAGAAGAAGTGATGGGTCCTCCAGAAAGTCATTACCGATGACCTGTAGTAGAATCAGGTTGAACTACAGCAAAAAAAACTTTTTTTCTCGGAAAAGTGGGACTTTCATGAGATTCTAATGGTTGCTATTTTCCAATTTTCGTAAGCTTCGTAACTTGTCATAAGGGGTGACCTAGAGGAGTTGTAGTTTAAACTGAATAGGACGCCATAATTCATGATTCGCGAAATAAAAAGGAGGGTTCGAGTAATAAAGAGGATGAGGGAAATACTAGATTTGTTTCGACTGACAGTTCAAATCATGTTGGCTGTTACTTTTCAGATAGTTTTAGAAGATTCTCGAACATTTTCCTTCATCTGGAACAAAACCAAGAATTTTGCAATTGTACCCACCTTGATTACAATATGTTTTCTGTCCTGCTTGCAGCGAATGCACACGTAGGAGTCGTACTCCTTGTTCTCACGTTGACGTTGGAAAGAGAAGGTTAGGGCAGTTATAGGACAAGTATAAATCAAAACTGTACCGCCACATTTCGAGGATTTACGAGCTCCTCTAAACACTGTGGGCGCGATAGACGGTAGAACATGAGAACTGGATACAAGTGGGGCCGGTAAAGTAGTAGAACTAGTAGAAAGAAGTGAAGATATAGAGAAAGAGGATGAGAGAGGAAGAGGGGTTGGCAAATGAGAAGAGGTAGGGTTACCTGTGGTCGGTTGCGAGTTTGCAGAAGGTACACCGGCCATGTAAAGAGCGCAGTTTAGAGAAGATGAAGTTGGAAGAGAATATGAATTTGAACGCGTTGTAAAATTTGCGCACAATGGTGGCGATGGGGACAACGGAGCAATCGCCTCTGCAATTGCAGAAGCGACACTCGTTGTAGAAGATGAGGAAGGGAGGGGAGCGGAATAGAGAGAAGGAGATGGATGAGAGTAGAGAGAAGAAGATGGATGAGAGTAGAGAGAGAAAGGGTCAGAGGCAGAATACAAGGAATAATCGGGGAATTGGTGAGTGGAAATGGGCACACCTGGATCGTTCTGAAGAGAACTAATGGGTGGAAACCCAGGTGGGGGAGAGAGGAAATGGTGAGACATATCAATAAAATGAAAGGGTACAAAATCAAAGTTGATTTGCGAATGAATGTTTTCGGAAGCCAAGCTTGTGTCAGAAAGGACACGCCTACTACTAATTACGTTTGATACTTTCTCGTAATTGAGTACCTGTCTGTGAGTAGTGTATGCGTTTCAGGTGTTGCAGGTGTTGATAATTGGGCAAAGACCAATTATTTCACGTACTACGATAATTGAAATACGTACTTCAAGGAAATACTAGTTGAGCTGAGCTGTTACCGAATACAACATTTTACCAATAAAATTGAAAATAAGAAAAACCTCAGAACATGAAAAAAATTGATGATCCACAGTAATCACTCGCAATCAACATCCACCGTAGTTCCACATTTGCAAAGTTTGGAGAAACAAACTGACAAATACTTTTCCCGCACACCAATAGTCTTCTCCATTCAACTCAGGCTCGCTGCCCGTCCGCAACCACTGACTTGACCTCTTAATAGCACCCGGTAAGCTATAATTGATTTTACGATGTCTCGCGTGATTTAGCGGACGGAACGCGGGTCTCCCGCGCGAGAGATCTATTGTGCCGATTGACACAGCAGCAAGTTAGGTCAATTCTAATTCCCGCAATACTTGCGATTCATTCAGACGATTGCGAACTTACATATCAAGATTGAGACTCATTCCCTCCTGTGTAACCGTGGAAGTATGTACGAAAACCTAATTCAGGAAATGCCAGCGAAAAAGACCAGCAACGTGAAGAAGTATTCGGCAGCTGGAACACTGATCGGTACCATTCTCATATGCATGTTTTTACTTTCGCAAAACATCATTGATGGAAATCAGCCAGGACCCATGCCCTTTCGAAACTCGAAGCCAGCAATATCACCATCATTTGATCCTACTTTTGTTTTGAAAAATTATACTATTACACCTGAACTTGAAATTTCGAAACAATAGAAATGCTATCGTTTAAACAATATGAGATGCTCTCCCTCTGAAATGATGCTGTATGATACGAATAATACTCTACTTTGTGGTGTCGAATTTCTTTGTAAACATGTCTAAGTATTTTCGTATTTCGTAATTGTATTTTCGTCGTATTTCGTAATTGTATTTTGTACATAAGATTTCGTAATAAAATTTATTCAATACTTGTACGCATGAATGGAAATATAAAAAGGTTGACGGAGATCAATATCGTAGACGACTGGTTGTAGTTGCTGCTGGAGTGATCGCACCATACTTCTGGAATAGAGGGCAAGCGGGGTTTGAACGGGCTCGTCCAGGCTGGGATGGGTGAAGAAGATCGATTCGTGTGGATCTCCGTCGCACATATATGAAGTGAGCAAATGCTGAGCGAACTGATCTATTACTTGGGTTATTCCTCTATTGAGAGTTTGCATGTCTCTGAAATTTCGAAAATAGATATTATCATACGCGTTACTCACCATATAAGGAGTGGTGTACGTTCGTGTATTACAATCATTAATAGAGGTGTAACAATCAAGGAATTCACGAGAGAAATTAGTACAACCGCACGGCATGGTGAAACTTGGTATGAATGAGCTCATGCCATTTACTAGAATCTATCGACTGAACCTCAGCGGGCGTGACGTCATTATATATATACATGGAAACCGAAAAGTCCTGATCCAGCGAAATATTACGATTGGACGTCATCATTTTTCTATCATGTTCACAATAGCAGCCCCATTCAAAACTTTAAAAGTTCTAGAGGGCAGAAAGAACCCCTTAGCCTCTCTGAAACCCGGATGTTCCAGCAGACAAAACTTTGTATTTTCTAAATCACAATTATGCCTTTTCAGGGTATCGCTAATGAACTTGTTGAATCCTCGTTCAACTACTACATCAGGAGTTAGACCCACCTCAGTATTCAGACGAATTTTATCTACCTTCACGGTGATAATCTTCTTTCCAGCGTGGACTTTCTCTTTCGAAGTAGAGTAGAAGAATGACGGCATTTCCTCCTCAGCGTCACTGTCATACTCAACGGCATTTTTTTCTAGGGCAGAGGACATGGTAGGCACACGTGTCTATACGTATATTGAATGAGACTATTCGAAATTAGACAGCGGTCAGCCGCAATTCACAGGGCATTCGAAATTAGCCGTCAGCCAATTACAGAGCTTGGCCACTCCCCTACTACAGCTGAGTTTCGTCAAACGCCTGATGACCTTCTCACAAAAATTTCGAATTACTCGAGAATGGCTGAGGAAATGGAATGGGTTGGTGATCATCCCCGTATCACTAATACTGATACGTCCGAACGTGAGAAAAATCCACCCTTCATTCCCCTTCAATTCACTATTCCAAACTATGAAGAACAAAGTGAACTGGAAGATGGATCCGACTACCTTCCGCCCACTCCTCCCCCCGCAGGATACATCGATGACTCATAAGCCGTTTCGAAATTAACTGTATAAAAGGGGTATCTCCTGACCAGTCCAGTCATTCTAAACATGTCCACTCAACAGACGGTCGCTCCTAATTTCGCTCCCAACTTTTCTATTCCTCCTCCTCCAGTGGACAAGAAGCCTATTTTCGAAAACTCCGACGAAAATAAGGAATACCAGACTCCACTTTCGAAAAACCAGATTCTATTTAATGCTCCGTTTATTATGTTTGTTCTTGATAATTGTTGTCGTAAGAGCTTTACTATCACTGGAAATACGTATAGTTTTCAGATGTGCGATTCATGTGGGCGCCGCAACCGTCAAGCCCGCTTTATCAATGCCTGATTGTTGATTATTGTTTTTTTTCCTTTACTCTAATAAATATATAATGAAACCACTTGTTTTCAATGTATCTCGCAAAGAGATTGATAGGTAGTTAGACATTTCGCGCGAAGACGAGAGTCCGTAGAGGGAAAGAAACAAAATCTAGAGAGTCAAATTGTATTGTTCGGAATGCAGAGAGAGAGAGAAACCTGTTGGGACAGGGCGCGCGGGCGAGAGAGTAAGGGAAAACGAGAGAGCGCAGGGAGTGTAATAGTACAACTGAAAAACTATATAACAAAATATTTAATTCAATCACAATAAAATAATATCAGATTCCTTTTCCCAGCTATTAAACGACGCTGGATACTTAAGCCACTTGACCAATACTTCCTTCTGACCTTTCCGCTTTCTTCTTTCCAATATCTTTTCCACTTTGTACACATTATCAAGGTTACTACAGGGAACAACCTCATGTTCATAGAAAATACCCTCAATCTTCTCTCCATTTACATCCTTCAAATGATAGACAGGTGGCGAGCCAGGTAAACACTTAATAATGTACAACTCCTCTTCACTCCATCCTTTTTCGTACCCCTTCTGGAACGTTCTCCGGGCGGTACTTATTCGAACCATATCACCAACACCTAGTTTACCAGCTTTAGGTTTCGGTCCAGCACGTTCGTCAAGGAAATTACTTGTCACATCAACAGGGCGCATTTTTATACTACGATGAAAACTGTGGTTAATTCCATTCACAATGTCGGGCAAAACATCAATATACTTCCTCGTGGCGTTGTGGTACATATATTTTTCCAGTCTCGTCTTCAAAGTTCTATTTACCCTTTCAACCATGGCACATTTGAGAGGTGAATTTGTGGACAAATGTCTTATACTCTTCTCTTTAAACATACCGGATACTGTAGAATTATAAAACTCCTTTCCTTGATCAGTGTAAATATAGATTGGGGTAAACTTGTTCTCCACGAAAATTTCTTAAAAGGCTTTGCAAACGACAACACCTGCTTTCGATTTCAATGGTTTCACATATAACATGCGCGAATAGACATCAATTACGGTGAGCAAAAAGGTATGCCCTGCATTCTCCTTCTTATAGGCCGCATAGTCACACAAATCTGCTTGTAACGTGAAAAAAACGGCCAGATCCAAAAGTTTTCCTACGTGGAAAACGATGACGCACTTGTTTGTGTAGAGTATAGGTGGGCACACTTTTTAAATAATTCTTTACATCTTTTCTTTTAGCACCTTTCACAGAACGAATAATATTATTTATTGAAGAAAAACTAGACGGGTTTTTTGGATTTAAATAGGCATCTTTTAGAAGTCTTTCCATAGTCTTATATTCAACCGCTTCTTTCGTCTTCCGTCTCCAAACTGAAGCTTTGTATTCGGTCTCCTAATACGTGGAGTACCCTTCACACTATCAGCTATTCCATCTGGAAATCCATGAGGATATTTCTTGTCCAATGTCGTAGATTTAGGACTATCCACTTTTCCTGGCGGTTTTCTCATCACAACGGGTGATGGTGCAGAAGTTCTTGTATTACTTGTAGAAGGAGGAGAAGATTGTCTAGTAGGCACCTCAATTACAGGTTCTGTTTTTGGTTTCTGTAATCCAGTGATATGCTTGGTACTATTATAAAATTCTTCATAGCCGGCTGGATAGTGAGCTCCGTCTCTTTTCAAGGCATAGTTTATGATGTCATTTATATTTGTCCCTGGAATAGTTCGCCCATCCAATACCATTTCATTTGCATCATTCCCGCGCACTGTTTTTACAATCTTGTCAAGTCTAGTACTTCTCACTGGTAGTTGAGGCACAATATCGTTGCGTGGAGGAGTGTGAATTTGGAAACTAGGTGGACTGTCAGGTTCAGCATTATAGTTACGAAGACGCGCCAAAAGATCCGCAAAAATGGATATTTTCTCATTATCCGACACTTTCTTCTCTTTGAGCACTTCTTCCATCCATGCTTTAAGACTCGAAATATTCGACGCCTCATCACTTTCAGTTATAGGAACTAGTTTGAACTTGTGATTTAGACGCATTACAGTTCAGATAGGGCTAGAACCGGTTATATGAGTGACTTGAGTGTGGCGTGGGAACGTGATGTCAGCTGTTTGCGGGCCACTTCTGGGTCACGAATTTTAGAAATCTCAATTAGGCTGGAGATATTTCTACTCAGAATATCACGCTCTTTGGAGGATAGGCGGACGATAGAATTATTTAGAATATTATATACAATTTCCACTAGAAATCCAATTTGTGTACTTGATGCTTTTTCGAGAACCTTTTTATTCTTCTTCAATTTAATTAAATAGACTGTGTGAGCTTTAATACGACCACTCGGCATAGGCACAAAAGTAAAAAATGACGCTGAAAGTGCTCGACAGCTTTGGCGAAAGTGCTCGACAGCTTTGGGGAAAGTGCTTCACAGCTTTGGTGAAAGTGCTCGATAGCTTTCGGAAGTGGAATAGAATGTATTTTACGAGCGCGGTACATATACAGTGGGGTAGGTATCGATAATACTAGTCAATAATCTGTGCTTGGGATTACAATGAATGTGGTTATTAATTAATAAGTGGTTATAAGGCTCCACCATCGCGTCTTCATAGGCCTCCACGGCCGATTTCCACTGCTCTCCGAATAATTGGATCATCAAATTTCTGACTTGTAGTTTATCCGAATTTGTACGCAGTAGAAACATGTAGTTTGAATTAATCCGAGCCGTTCTACTGACATCAAAGGCATTATGGAACATGGTAATGAGGGCCAAGCCTAAATGGTGTGCATAGAGACAGAAGAAGTCATTTAGAATTTTCTTATTTTGTGCACTACTATTCATGGTAGACTGCAGATCGTCGAGTACAAGTATCGATCTTTTTCCTTTCTGTTCTTTAATCAGTTCCATATCGGGAACTCCCTCATACGCGAAAATATTTTCACCTTTTGGAATACCGTCATTATGAATACCGTAAAACCAAAATACACTATCGATCGGTTCTTTGAAATAATCCTGCCTATTCTCGATTATTTTGCGCACCAGAGTAGATTTTCCTGAGGAAGAAGACCCGACCACGCATATTTGACAGGGAAGCTCAAACTGAAAGACCATCTCTCAAGAGTGATTAAACTCAAATGACTTCATTACCAAATTTACATCCCAAGAGCACGGCTGTACAATGGACGACTCATACATTACACTTATATCATCAGTCACTTCCGATAGAAAAAATACTTCTTCACGGTTTACTACTAGACTACCGGAGACTTTGAAATTACGAAAAGATCGACACGTGATTGGTCTCACAGAAATTGTATCTCCCCGATCAATGCAGAATATGGCCAATGGTGGTTCATATACTATTAAATTTAAAAATCATACTCCTTCTCAGATTCATCTCCCTCGAGGTCATTACGAGAGCGGCGAGCAGCTCGCTAACCTTTAAACGTGAGCCATCGTTTGAAAAGAAGCGCGAAAAGCGAGATAAGCAAAAAACAACTGTCCGAAACTGCCCTTGAAATTGTTGCAAGTGAGGTCATTGAGGCAGAGTACATGAACGATGATATAGAGACCGAAAAAGATAAGGATTTAAATAGAGTAAAAAGAGCACAATCACCATATACAGGTGAAACAGGAGTAAATTTCTACTTTCATAGAAATGTGAAAAGATTTACATTGAATATAGATAACCCAGAGGTCAAAAGTGTGGTGATAGATCCTGATTTGGCCTATTTTCTCGGTTTTACAAGGAATATATTTTATGGAACAACACATGCAGATCATCGAATTGATTATTATAACCAGCAATCACTGATTTACATATATTCTGATACTGTCACTACTAGTATTGTTGGGAACACTAGATCGAGTTTGTTACAGTGTTGCCCTGTGACAGGGAACTATGGAGAGACAATACGGCACTCATTCTTTCCGGTCAAGTATTTACCGGTGATGTATGATACTTTGGACAAGCATAGAAATTCTATCGGAACAAGGGAAACCAATTGATTTCAGTTTTGGAAGCGTGGTTCTTACACTACACACCAAAATAAAAACATAGATTATGTTGTTTTAAATGAGAATAAACTTTTTAATGAACAATTATTTATTTGATACACAATTACTACAGAATAGAATCAATGTGGGGGTTCCGATTAGAGTCAATGGATAGAATCGAATCGAATTCCCCCAGAACAACAGCATATATTCCTCCTGCAGGAACCGGCTCCTTGAACTCAAGACGGACTACGTTTCCTTGTTTGATGAGATCGAATAGATCTGGATCGGGAACTGTTGGACTAAGTTCTACAGAGTAGATGGCCCAATCATTTTTGAACTTTTTCATAGATATATCGTTATTCTCTCCGCTACGTGAAAATCCTAAAGACTCCATAGTAGAAAGGTATGCTTGAGCGTAAATATCATTTTTGAAATCCAGATTCCAGGGACGTCCAGGGTAAGTTATACCCGAAATTTCCACTGCTAGATTAGATAAATTGAAGTGCTTGAAATTGAAAGGTGATTTTTTGTAATTACCATTGAATGCCTCAGAGCCAACAAGTGCAATTGTAACTCTTTTCGGACAGTGTGTAGAAAAAGCTACGAAATGAGGGGAGTCCATCCTTCCTTCGGTAATATAAACGGACCGCATTTGCACAGAATTGAGTGGGTACTGGATAAGGTTTTGCATTAGAGATTTTTCAACAGAGTTCATGTATCCATCAGCAAGATCGTATTCATTTAGAAGAACAAAGGCGTCCTCAATCCTAAACTTGGGAGTATTAGAACCGTCCAAATCCTCTAATAGAAATTCAGACGAGTTTGTATAAACAGTTAAGCGAACGTCAAGGAAGTTTAGAAGAAGTTTGTTTTGGGAAGCCAAATCTAAAGGCAGTCTGCATGCAACCTCGCAGGATTTTCCATCTTCAGTCATCTTGGCTCTCGCTATGTGTACTGCCTGATGATGATCGTCGTATTTGTCATCGCTCGCATATCCCGCTACACTTAGAGTATTGTTTTTAGCATCACGGCTCAGTGTGAGCTCGTTTTCGAGGAAATATCTATATGCGGTATTTACACTGCTTGATTCCACAATTTGGGAGTTTATATGTAGTACATACTGCTTTGCAATGGCTTCGGCGGGCGGTGTTTCGGGCCGAAATTTCTGCTGTGTATTAGGGGGCGAGGCTAACGCGAAGCTGCCAGGTGTTTCGACAAATAAGACCATTATTGGAACGTATTTTCCATCCCTCATGCATGTTTCATGAGTAATATTCGCTCTCCCTTTACTATTTTCGACGGTGAACTTTGAATTCAACAATTTCTTTGTACCATATTTCTACCTTTTTAGCATGCATACATCATGATCTATTATTCTTTATTTCTTCAATTTCTTCGACGCAAAGCTGCGAATTCAGTAAGGGCGGGAGCTTTTTTGGAGGAACTCAAGGAAGCTGACGAGAACTCGCCACCTCCTGGATTCACCCTCCCACTCCGCCAGGTCTTCGGACCGAAAGCTTAAAGGAAGTGACACCCTACCTTTATTCTTATTTATTATGCCTTTACGCTAATAAATATATAATGAAACCACTTGTTTTCAATCGAGTTTAAAACTATCGAGTTTGGAGAATTTTCATTACGCAATTCCGCAACATTCAATCACGATGGCGGGCTTAAGATCACGTTTAGTGAAGAGCCTGCTAGATGGTTAGAGAGTTTTCGCGGAGCTAGAAACAGGAGAGCGCAAAGAACTTAGAGTGGTATAGAGATTCTCTGTGTACATGCATTGTGGCTAGCACAGCAGAGAAAAACCTGTTCCCGCCAGAGAGGGCGCGCGGGTGAGAGAGTAAGGGAAAACGAGAGAGTGCAGGGGGTGTAATAGCACATGGAAAGAACGCTATCAATCATGGAATCCTCCCAATTAGACCATTTTCACAATCTAAGATACAATAATCATCATAATATTTATTCAATAAATCCATAAGGCAATGTACAATAATCCGAGTTGTATCTGAGTTTATTCATCACGGGCTTCAACGTCTTCTGTTGCTCCTTCGTGGACACTTGTCCGAGTTTCTTGACTATTTGAGGACGGCTGGTGGTAATTTTCATCGTCTCGTCCTCATGCACTAGCATTTCCACCTGTCGTAGCATACTTTCGAAATTCACTTGCTCCGCATTTTGAACGTTAAGCGTTATTCCTCGCGCTTTCACGGAATCAGGCTTCCGACCATGGGTTGGGTGCACGACCTGGCGGGAACTGGTTTTTCTCTGCTGTGCTAGCCACAATGCATGTACACAGAGAATCTCTATACCACTCTAGGTTCTTTGCGCTCTCCTGTTTCTAGCTCCGCGAAAACTCTCTAACCATCTAGCAGGCTATACACGAAACGTGATCTTAAGCCCGCCATCGTGATTGAATGTTGCGGAATTGCGTGATGAAATTCTCCAAACTCGATAGTTTTAAACTCGATTGAAAACAAGTGGTTTCATTATATATTTATTAGCGTAAAGGCATAATAAATAAGAATAAAGGTAGGGTGTCACTTCCTTTAAGCTTTCGGTCCGAAGACCTGGCGGAGTGGGAGGGTGAATCCAGGAGGTGGCGAGTTCTCGTCAGCTTCCTTGAGTTCCTCCAAAAAAGCTCCTGCCCTTACTGAATTCGCAGCTTTGCGTCGAAGAAATTGAAGAAATAAAGAATAATAGATCATGATGTATGCATGCTAAAAAGGTAGAAATATGGTACAAAGAAATTGTTGAATTCAAAGTTCACCGTCGAAAATAGTAAAGGGAGAGCGAATACTACTCATGAAACATGCATGAGGGAGGGAAAATACGTTCCAATAATGGTCTTATTTGTCGAAACACCTGGCAGCGTGTCTTCGCGTTAGCCCCGCCCCCTAATACACAGCAGAAATTTCGGCCCGAAACACCGCCCGCCGGAGCCATTGCAAAGCAGTATGTACTACATATAAACTCCCAAATTGTGGAATCAAGCAGTGTAAATACCGCATATAGATATTTCCTCGAAAACGAGCTCACACTGAGCCGTGATGCTAAAAACCATACTCTAAGTGTAGCGGGATATGCGAGCGATGACAAATACGACGATCATCAACAGGCAGGACACATAGCGAGAGCCAAATTGACTGAAGATGGAAAATCCTGCGAGGTTGCATGCAGACTGCCTTTAGATTTGGCTTCCCAAAACAAACTTCTTCTAAACTTCCTTGACGTTCGCTTAACTGTTTATACAAACTCGTCTGAATTTCTATTAGAGGATTTGGACGGTTCTAATACTCCCAAGTTTAGGATTGAGGACGCCTTTGTTCTTCTAAATGAATACGATCTTGCTGATGGATACATGAACTCTGTTGGAAAATCTCTAATGCAAAACCCTATCCAGTACCCACTCAATTCTGTGCAAATTCGGTCCGTTTATATTGTCGAAGGAAGGATGGACTTCCCTCATTTCGTAGCTTTTTCTACACACTGTCCGAAAAGAGTTACAATTGCACTTGTTGGCTCTGAGGCATTCAATGGTAATTACAAAAAATCACCTTTCAATTTCAAGCACTTCAATTTATCTAATCTAGCCGTGGAAATTTCGGGTATAACTTACCCTGGACGTCCCTGGAATCTGGATTTCAAAAATGATATTTACGCTCAAGCATACCTTTCTACTATGGAGTCTTTAGGATTTTCACGTAGCGGAGAGAATAACGATATATCTATGAAAAAGTTCAAAAATGGTTGGGCCATCTACTCTGTAGAACTTAGTCCAACAGTTCACGATTCAGATCTATTCGATCTCATCAAACAAGGAAACGTAACAGTCCGTCTTGAGTTCAAGGAGCCGGTTCCTGCAGGAGGAATATATGCTGTTGTTCTGGGGGGATTCGATTCGATTCTATCCATTGACTCTAATCGGAACCCCCACATTGATTCTATTCTGTAGTAATTGTGTATCAAATAAGTAATTGTTCATTAAAAAGTTTATTCTCATTTAAAACAACATAATCTATGTTTTTATTTTGATGTGTAGTGTAAGAACCACGCTTCCAAAACTGAAATCAATTGGTTTTCCTTGTTCCGATAGAATTTCTATGCTGATAGTGTCCAAAGTATCATACATCACCGGTAAATACTTGACCGGAAAGAATGAGTGCCGTATTGTCTCTCCATAGTTCCCTGTCACAGGGCAACACTGTAACAAACTCGATCTAGTGTTCCCAACAATACTAGTAGTGACAGTATCAGAATATATGTAAATCAGTGATTGCTGGTTATAATAATCAATTCGATGATCTGCATGTGTTGTTCCGTAAAATATATTCCTTGTAAAACCGAGAAAATAGGCCAAATCAGGATCTATCACCACACTTTTGACCTCTGGGTTATCTATATTCAATGTAAATCTTTTCACATTTCTATGAAAGTAGAAATTTACTCCTGTTTCACCTGTATATGGTGATTGTGCTCTTTTTACTCTATTTAAATCCTTATCTTTTTCGGTCTCTATATCATCGTTCATGTACTCTGCCTCAATGACCTCACTCGCAACAATTTCAAGGGCAGTTTCGGACAGTTGTTTTTTGCTTATCTCGCTTTTCGCGCTTCTTTTCAAACGATGGCTCACGTTTAAAAGGTTAGCGAGCTGCTCGCCGCTCTCGTAATGACCTCGAGGGAGATGAATCTGAGTAGGAGTATGATTTTTAAATTTAATAGTATATGAACCACCATTGGCCATATTCTGCATTGATCGGGGAAATACAATTTCTGTGAGACCAATCACGTGTCGATCTTTTCGTAATTTCAAAGTCTCCGGTAGTTTAGTAGTAAACCTTGTATATGCGCTAGACATAATAATTTTATTGACAGCTTTCATGGACATATTTGCACAGGTGACCTTAGCATTATCCAAAGTGATAGGTTAAGAACATTGTTCAGTAAAGGGTTCAAATTCAGACCGGAACAAGCTGTTTGTAAAAATGATTTATTACATAATTTAGAAGTCACAATAAATCGTCTAGTACCTAAACTTTTAACATATTACGAACTTCCACGTAATTTAAAAGATTTGTTATCGAATAGACTTATACGGTTTGTCAAAAACAGAATCAAAGGCTCCCTAAATAACTTATACGATGTAGAAAATGTCCACGAGCTATCCAATTGCAAACAGGATTTGAAGAAAGTACATCAACATTTCATTGTAACACCGGTTGATAAAGCCAGCTGTAATTTCGCCTTCACGTGTAAGAAGTTATATCTAAAATTTATGAAAGCTGAACTAAACCAAAATTCCAATAACGTTAGTACTTACGACATAACCACACTTACAACAAATAATATTATTTCAGAACATTCACGCTTATTGACAAATTTAGACCTCAAAGTACTTGATGATAATTTATCGATACCTAGAATATAAGGAATTCCGAAAATGCATAAAACGCCCATCAAATTCAGATTCATTACTGGCGCCAAGAAAAGTTCACTTAAACCATTAGATAACCTTGTGCATACCTGTCTCACCCATATTAAACGTCACTTCTACAATTACTGCAATGTCATAAGGGACAGAACTAAAATTAAGCATATTTGGTCCACGGATAACAGCTACCGAGTGGCGAGCGACATACAATCCATTCCTGCCGGTAGTAAAATTTACTCCGCAGATTTCACTAGTCTATTCACAAATCTTCCACATTCCATAGTCAAAAAGCATGTTTTCAGCATAATCGAACTATGTTTTGGGTCCAAGCGATAATCGATGGTACGGTGTCCACAATGGTTTGACAAAACCTATAAGAACACATAAATTGACCAGCCACTTTTGTAGCGGCCTCGTCGATGAATGTAGAAATTCACAGTCTGTCTGAGGCCTCATTGATCTCCATGCTATCTCGTTTCCGGGCCAATCTCAGAAAATTTGCGCAAACGTTTCTGTGTAGTCTGCCGAACTATACCGACCTCCGACAGAATTATTTTGGATGTTTGTTGTTCACTCGTGGGAAAGAACAGGAAGTAGCCAATGGTTCCGCTGATTTCCATTAATGGGGTAGTGATTTGTACTCACTTTTCCACCTGGGCACACCATTAATGCCACTAATTATCTAACCTGCAAAACCCTGCAACAGTGAAAATTCCCACGATCTCATGAGTTTTATATTCTTTCTCATGAGCACTTCTTGAAACCGTTATGAACTACAGTAAATCATCAGAGTACGTATGCTGGAAGATCCCGGCATCTTCATCCCATTCTGCGTCTCTCGCACTGCCTCACTATTTCTGTCTCTTACATCCCGCCGGGATGTGAGAGCAGAGAAATAGCGTATGTTTGAGGAGACGCAGGATGGGATGAAGGTGCCAGAATCTTCGAGCATACGTACTCAGGTCATGTCTGAGTTGTTTGTGGTTTGATCTAGGAACAAGACAAGTCGGAAGAGGTGTGTCTGAAAAGCGCCTCTTTCAAACTACAGTGGAAAAAGGCCTTATCCGCTGGGTTTAACTCTTTTGTCGAGCTCAGTTTGTCTCAAAATATAACAAACTCCAGTTTTACCGGAGCTCTTCATTTTTTTCAGAACTCGGACGATTGTTTTTCTTACAAAACTCTGCTCAACGACCGCATCCTACCCCAGCCGGTCGCATGGTTTTGAAAGGACCCAAGGTGTTTCGTTTCGTTTAGGTATTCTGTCCACGATATTGCCGGGGCTGGCTTCAATGAGGTGGTAATTGTACGATTTCCACCTGGGCACACATAAAGTGCTGCTAAGAATGTAACAGGAAAAGTAAGTTTATGGGACTGCTGGAAAATAGAATTGTACGAAAAGGTTATCCACGAACGTTAAAGTATTCTGAGAGGCAACAGAGAGGTTATTCTTAAAGTAGGACGATTATCTGGTCCAATCTCAACGTTTCAGTCCTTTAAACTGCAATACATTTTTCAACTGCAGTTCAAAGGACCGTTGACACGGGATTAGTCGACGTAATAGTTTTGCTTTGAATCAGCAAACTACAAAATATGGCTAGCCAAACACCGTTTCTTGCTGTTCTTTCTATACCGCTCTGAGGTTAAAAACCGAGTTGTTTACCAAGGTTCGCGGAAAACCTAAGTTGTAAATCAAGGATCATACTTTTTACTGTCAACTTGGTGTACAAGTGTGCACCAATCTTTGATTCCACAACTTTATATCAACTAGTGGCCAATTTGGTGGGGCGAACCTTGGTAAACAACTCGATTTTTAACTTCAGAGTTATTCCTATTTTTCTGCTGACCCTGGCCTTCCCCTCGTTTTTTTCAAATGTCATACCAGATGCGGCGCAACCTTTCTCTGACAAAAACCGGATGACCGATGTACCAATCATCGTCTAGAAAACAACAGTGGCACAACCTAACGAGTCGCACGCTTTTGCACAGTTTTACCAGATTTGTAGTTCTATTTTTTCTGGCGGCGTAGCAATCCCCACAAACATTCATGCGATCACCTCATGAGGTATGGGCACGAGCTTCTCATGAAACTATATTGATTTCCATGCTACAACATTGAAAGTTCACAAGTAGCTCATGAGGTATCTCATGAGAAACTCATATGAATTTCTCATGAGGTTGGACGGTTTGCCACGCCACCTGGAGTATATTTCACATCCCCCCACGGCGAGGGTTGAACGAATATCTATCCATACGTTCAACTTCCATAGGATGTGTTAGGGTTGTTAATCGAGTTCAAATTTTCGAATTTTCGAGTTTTCGAGTTCTCTAGTTTGGCGAAAAATCGAGTTTTCGATTTTTGGAAAATTTCGAGTTTTCGAGTTGTCCGAGTTTTGGAAATTTTCGAGTTTTCGAGTTTTGAGAAATTTCGAGTTTTCGAGTTTCGAGTTCGACTAAACTCTAAAATTTTCGAGTTTTTTCGAGTCGAGTCGAGTTTCGAGTTCGACTTTAACAACCCTAGGGTGTGTAGTCTCCAAGACGAGCGTATTTGTATGTGGCCCTCTCTGGCTGTGTTTATAGTTTGATCTCCAGGCTTTTCAGCGAGAATCCGTAAACTATGGCGTGCATCGAGATCAAACTACAAGAAAACACTCCCCATACTTTTTCAACTTTCACTTCCTTTTCGGTTCTCTAATGGTAAACCATCTCAAACCCAGGGGGCGTGGCAATCCCTCAAAAATCTCATGAGATACCTCATGACCTATTCGCACGAGCTTCTCATGAGATTCTATTGATTGCTATGCTACAACAGTGAGAGTTCACGAGTAGCTCATGAGGTATCTCATGAGAAACTCATATGAACTTCTCGTGAGATTGGGACGATTGCTACGCCGCCAGACTTCCCATCTCGCTTTCTCTCTTTCTCATCTCGTTTGACCGTTCTTTGTTATTTTGTGACATATGGCAATCGTGAATGGTGCGTGCAGACCCGACACTCATTAGATGAATTGAATCATAATTACCAGCTCGCTTCACAGGTTCACACTGTCATTCGCACAATATATTTGTAATTTCATTTAGAAAACCAATAAGATAATACATTTTTGATTGGTGATAGAACGACGTTCGGGTATAGTTGAAACTTCATTCATTCATATCTCTATTTTCGTGCTCTTTTTTGAACGAACTGAATCCTTTCAAGCTCTGTTCACAGGTTCACGGTTCTTATCAATAATATAACGTTTGTAGTTTGATCACGGGCCGTTTTATTCGTGCCTCCGCCCTATGGGTCAATCAAACTACAATTGAGCTATGATATAGTCTTTTCATTCCTACTGAGACTCCTACAGTAGGACTTCGAAACTACCTAAATGCTTTTCTCACTCACTTAAGATCGAACCGGTTTAGGATTTTGGCACCTCATTCTCGTTCACAGCTACAACAATTAAACGAGAGCAATTTTGATGAACTAAATTTTCAGCTTCACAACAGCCTTCGGAAAGTTTGTAAGGTTACTGTAGGAGTCTCAGTAGGAATGGTGGAAACTATACCCATTGATTATTTTATAGGCATCACAGTGCTCTAGGTTTGTCTCATAGAAATTCGCTCTTCCCAAAGCAATCCTATCGAATTGTATGTTGCTCCAAGGCGATGTGTTTGTAGTTTGAGGCTTCTCTGTCACATTTAGCTAACTTTCGGCGTGTATCCGATCGAACCACAACTGCGCTTTTGTCGTGCCCAACAGGGTCGCTCCAAGTATAGGGCGGGCCGCCGCTGGTAGTTGTATCATAGTGCAGGGAGTGCCGAATTTATAAATGCCTGTGTCTCGCCGGAATCGAACTTGCGAGCAAAAGCTTCGTAGCTGGCCGCCAACCACGGCGCAGCGAGAACACATAAACGGAGAGCTTCGGAATCGGAGACGTGTGTGCGTACACAGCGGAAAATGAGATGTACAGTACCCTCCCGCCTTCCCGTTGGCGACGACTATAGAGCAGGGAGTGCCAAATTTATAAATGCTATAGTCTCGCCGGAATCGAACCTGCGAGCAAAAGCTTCGTAGCTGGCCGCTAACCACGACGCTACGAGAGTACATATCAATGAGTTTTCGAATTGAAGAAATGTGTCCGTACCCAGCCGAAATTGATATCTACAGTACCCTCCCGCCTTTCCGTTGGCAGCGACTATACAATGGCAAACTTCAACTCCGCCATTATGACCACCGTATTGATTATTGCGTAATCTCCACCGGATACCACTTGTTCTCAATTTGTCCCATGAGCGAGCTCGTCTCAGCCGTTTGTCTAATGCCACCCTCCCAACAGTTTCATTGACCACCTGCCCCCTGCCACTCTCCTCGAGTATCACACTCTCTCGCCATCTTCTCTGTCTGCACCTCTCATCGGCGTGCTCTCTCGCCGTCGGCATATTTGAATCCCATTTTGGCGGGTAACGCCAACCACTTTATTCGAATGCGTCGGCTATCTTTAAACCAGTCCGGGCTTGTTTGCTTGGAGTTTTGCATAATGTTACGTCATAGAGCTTAAAGGAGACCGGATAGGTTTTGATGCTCATACCGTATTCTGAAAGTTGTGTTTCACGTTTTTCACGCGTAGTACGTGATCTTGATCTCAATTTGTCTTCCTATTGGTCAGCATGCTTCTAGTTCGCCACTTTTTGAGATGAATAATTTGATGTGAATGTAGTGTTTTATAACTCATTTTCTATGTCAATTTATCTTCTACATGTTTCATTAGAAGTCCTATCATCTTCGTTATAAATGTTCACGACGGTTATATCTGTAATATACCTTTTCAAATAGTATGAGTACTGTTTTGTTCTATTTTATCCTTTTTGTTCTTTTTCTTGAGTGGATAGAAAAATGCATAAAAACTACCAATTCTCTAGAAATGTTCGAACATCTAGTCATTATTCAGTTTCCGAGCTCATTATCTATGCCTCTTTTCTGGATTAGTCATCCAGTAACAATAGCCGTGTAATTGATAGGTATTGATTACGCCATTCGGCAGACCATCTGACAGTTGGTATTTGAATTTTCTGACCGTGACAAATTATAAATTGAAATAAGTTAACTAAAATAAAGTCAACTCAGAAGAAGTTATTACAGAATTGAGTAAATGAACTGAGATTAATATATACTATCTATGAAGCATAGTTTCGGCCTCTGCACCTCGAAATAAAACTGTAATATGGATTAAACTATGACATTTAGTAATAATATCATATATTTCATAAGTAATTATTGTATTTATTGATGTTTTTGTATTTGTAATGACATGCGTTCTATATTGCGTGACACATAGTTTACGATCATTCGTCATTTAACATGTCATAGTTCATATATTATGTGTTGATTGTCTGTTTTGGATCATTAAAACGTAGTATTCTTCTGTTTTCCACTTGTTTTTTGGTACTGTAGGAGTTCATAAATAACGGAAACTTCTTAGTTTTTTTTTGAGAGTACTTAGGTATTTTCAAATAGTATAGTCTATAGTTTTTTCAGTAAATATGCTGGGTTTTTTACTACGTCGTAAAAATTCCGGTCGTTCAAAACGGTAGAATTGCGCCATGAGCATTTTTTCGACAACATCTCCTACCCATTCATCACTCTTTCTCTACCATGGCGGCATCAAAAGATGTTATCTCGGAGTCAATCAAACAATCTGAGAAAAATTTTCCATTTACTGGTTTATCATATGAAACTCAACATATTAAAACACTGAAGACAAAACGAAACTAATAATGGCTCACGTTTTTCGTTTCACGTGATTTTTCCGCAAAAACATTCTTTCTCCTGTGAAAAGTACCGTTGCCGTGGCATCAGAAGATGTTAGCTTTAGTTTCACCAGAAGCGATAGTTCTATCTGCAATAAGAGATCATACTACAGATTCGATCATCAAACTACATCTTTCCACCCATTCATCATTCTTTCTCTGCCATGGCGGCATCAAAAGATGTTATCTCTCGGAGTCAATCAAACAATCAGGGCAAAAGAGGCAAACAAACTCTTATCGCGACTCCTTCACTAAACTGAAAATGATACTCCGAGATGTCTCTGATCTAGCCGTTGTAATGCTGTGTTCATTCTGTGTTCCGGATATGTTTCTCCAGATGTTACAGTCCCTAGACGTTCCCAACAAAATGCAGTGAGAACGTATTGTACTCTTCTTCGTTTGAACTTTTTTGCTGTTGGAAACTTTGAAAGTGTGCGTCGTGACTAGGCTAACTGATAACTAATAATATATTTATTCCACCAAGTAATAGCACATAATAATAATCTTCCGTGAAATAGGAATAAACTGAAAACCCCAAAGGGATGGAAGCATAACTCTTCCATCTTCAGGTCATGGGGAGCTTTTTAGCATTTCAGTTGACTCGCATCTAAACTATTGTAGTAAAATGGAACATGTTGGAATAGGACGGCAATATCAATAACATCCAAATACGTCTTAAATTGCTCAACACTTTTCAGTTGTCCAATATTTAGGGTTCGCTCTTTTATGCAACCTTATACGGTGTTTTTTGCCCCGTTACGCTGTTTCTGTAGTTTGATCCAATGGTTTCTGGTCGAAATTAGTGAATTACGTCGTGTTTCGAGATCAAACTACAACGATGGTTGGATCACTCCCTTTAGTCTTGATATAGTTTGTTCCACCCACTTATAACCTTCTACAGTAATCTGATATCTCTTCCAGGTCAAAGTTTGGTATATTAGCGTATTCAGAAGTTCTCAAAATGTTGATAGTGTCTTCTGCATGTTTACGACTACTAATTCTGAAAATTTATAACCAAAGTAATGACTTTATATCTCTCTAACTGTAGCACTCTTTTTCACACCTCTTCTCTTCTTTTCCACCTCTTTTCACACTCCTCTCCATTACCTCTTTCTCTCCTTCTCTCCTCCCTCTCTATTTGTGCACTCTCTCCCTCCCTCCTAGGTAGGGTCATGTTAATGACGCGCTTCCCCTTTGACCGACTGACCCGCCCCCAACTTTTATTGAACATCTCTCATATCCCGCTACCACAATAAATCGATATCTATGCCATTTAGCTCAGTGAAAAGCAGTTGTAGGTTCGTTTGGTAGAAGGGTACCTTAGTTCACTAACCTAAATATTTTTGTGAGGTTCAACTTTATTTAACTTCTAGTGTAAAGAACATAGCAATTCAACTCTCGTCTCCTTATTTTATTGAAAATTCAAATGTTTTTTGTATTAAAAGTTCGAAATGACCTTATGATTTCAAGTTTCTCAAATTTTATGGAACATCTCTCATATCCCGCTACCACAAGAAGTCGATATCTATACCATATACCTCGGTAAAGCGAACCGAACACCATCGAACTTCCCAATGACCGTTTTTTAATGTAAACCTAAACTTTGTTGAAAATATGGGACAAGCCTCTTTGAATGAATTCCATATCTAACCGGGGTTTGTTGGTCTCCTAACCTCTTTTCCAGGTCCTCAGTAGGTAACCGACTTGTCACCTGAAATGAAAAACCGTTCACACATTTTTAACGCGATATGTGGTTTATACCGTTAGTTTGTACGGTAATCGGAATTTAGTTCAAGGTTCCCTACCGGTTACCTGTGAGGTAACCTGCATAAAATGTTAACAAAAACCGATTAGGTTATCACAAACCCGGTTAGACATAGAATTGGCTCCGTATTTGTAATAAGGAGTCAGAAATATGGTGGTTGGGGAAACGTTAACTGATTCGAAGTACAATGCATCTCATGTGAAACGTGGAAACACGTGAAATGAACAATTTCTGATGTTTTTCTATCACTCGGACTTTCAAACATACTCTATTTCTCTCTTTTTTGAACCACTCCTCCATATTTCTAGAACTCTTCAATGAGCTGACGTTGTGCTCGCACACAATATTTGATGCACGCACCCACTTGTGTTCGAGATTTGATAAACGTTGTCTTGCTTGATATTTGAAAAACAATGTACTTTTCGTGTTTGTTTTGCTCTGTACAGTAAACTAACCGCGCTTTCCGTGAATCAGAATATTCGTTGTAGTTCTACGATATTTTATCTATTTCATTCAATGAACATTTTCTTGTCACAAACTTTAGGTATCAGTGAAACTAAGTTCCTGTCGTGTACTTATGCATCTAGATCTCACAACTTTGTCTGAAAGACACAAACCACAGTTTGGGTCAACCCAGTTCTCTACTTATTCCTTATCTATACTCTACTTTCCCATCTATTAAACCTAATTGAGTTCGTTATCTCGACTATTCTCATGCCGTGGGTGCTATTTTGCACTAATTGTAGCCGACCACCGCCTTTTTGTAATTAACGGCCAAAACTTGGCAGACGTGGACGAAAATATACTAATTTCTCAGAAATAGATGGGTTTATTCAAACTTTTCATGT
The DNA here is from genome assembly GCA_964036275.1 of Litoditis marina. Classification (NCBI taxonomy): domain Eukaryota; kingdom Metazoa; phylum Nematoda; class Chromadorea; order Rhabditida; family Rhabditidae; genus Litoditis; species Litoditis marina. The sequence goes on from OZ038434.1 coordinate 31,424,422, forward strand.
TTTCATTAGTTTTATGATGCTTATATACAATTGATAGTCTGTTTCATTTAGTATCTACCTCAAAACTTGGCAGACGTCGGCGAAGTTAAACCTATTTCCCAGAGATAGTTCAGTTCCATCTTTATAAATGTTTGTCAATTTCAGTGTATTCTACTCGTGAAGTTTATAGTGTTCCAGTCCAGTTCCTATGTTCATCTATCTGTACCGATCAAAAATGTAAACTTACAACATATTTTGTAGATGTTTTGCTTCATATTCACTTTGTTAGATGTTATATACAGTTCTTGATTTTCTGGGTTTTCAGTAAATTGATTGTTACGGATGTTACCTAACTCCTACATGTTTTACAACTCTCACCCACGGTAAGGTCGTAAATCTAGACATCTTTCCTTGCGGTTACCATTGACATGCATAAATTTACAACCATTGTGGCATTGTGCTTACACCATGACAATCTGAGATCTGAGGTTGTGATACGTACATTCTATATCATTCCCATTGTTCCACTCGATCTTTGTACCCTTTTTTTCACAAGTCAAAAACTAGTCAACATTCCTTTTAGTCTCACGTGTTTTTCAAACCTTTTCAGATACTAATGTTGCTTGAATCCATTATTTGAATCATTGGTTCAATAAATATTAATTTTCTTATTCTTATTGAATCACTCAATCTTAAATCATTTTCTGGTTTGGTGATAATAATGCACCCTGAAGAGCATTTCTCTCTCCTTCTCTCTATGTGTTCTTCTCTCTTTTTTCTCTATAAGTTCTTCTCTGTCCTTCTCTCTTTCTCTCCATCTTTGAATTCTCTCCCTCTCTCTCCCTCTCTCTCTCTCCCTGTCTCTCTCACTCTCTCCCTCTATCCTCAATTGTTAATCGATACGTAATTGTATACAGAAATGGTCATTCTCACCTCACACGGGTCAACCACTGAGCCATTCTCTAACCTATCCATGAGTATACTCATATTAATAATATTGTATATATTTTATCCGGACCGATTCTCTCAAACTTAGTTTTGTATCTTTATTTCGGAAATGTAGCTATAGTCTGTTTTTCCCTACAATATTCAGTATTTTGCCATTGTTTCGAATTTGATTCTATAAATCTTTTGAGTTCTTGACTCTACCCTGAGAATTATCCTTCTCTACACATTGAAAACTAAATGAGCTGGTACTATTTTTGTTATTTTTCATTCCAATTTTCATTCAATTTAGTTTTTTTCCTACACGTTTGAACTGTTCTGTCATCAGTTCTAATATATCTCTTGAAATTGTAAAATACTATGTTTTTCAGCATGTATCGCATGAAAAGTAAGCAGTATACTACCACAAAATATTCTCGCTACGACGCTCCCGGCTATGAGGCTGAAACAGGTGTGCAAGAAACATTTTCCTATTTGCTATCACGTTTGTTTCACGTAAACTGTGAATTTATCGTCAAATGTGTACTTTAATGCGTTATTTGTGTATTCTTCACACTTTGATAAGTATTTTGAATAAAGGGAAAAGAAGATCCCCCTATCTTGGTAGAACGGTTTATGAACTTTTGTTTTCTGCATACGCGTTCGAAAATGCGCTTATCAGTGCCGATTTACGTCAAACATTCATAGTAGTTTGAACTGCCTGAGAACAACACCAGAAAAAAATGTAACACTGATAACAACACAAAAAAGTTCCTTAAAAACACGTTCACGCTTTTTTCAACGAGATAACACGTTCGAGTGAACTACTTTTATGAGTGAAATTGGGAAATAACAGTTTTCGGAGTCTTTTTACTATCAAACTGTTCTGATGAACATGAAAATGAGAAAAACTACCGAAAAGACCGTTTGGTTTGTTTTCAGACTCTTCGGAGGATGAAAATGAGTTCGATAGCGACAGTGAGCCGTCGGTTCGCCCCACCATGAAAATGTCACTCAACGAGCGGAGATACAGAGATCATAGGTACGGTATCTGATGTTTCTTTTGTGTATTCGAACTTTGAATGTGACGTCACTTTTCTACAGCAACGGCTTTTGTCTTGATTTTCGATATGTTATGTAACTCCCATTTCAAAAATGAATAACGGACTTTTGACTAGAACAACTAGGACGTGTGTTTCCATATAACAAAGTTTAATATGTACAGTAGAGTGAAACTATACATTCTATCAGGTCCCTCCGCCCGTCCCTCGGCGTCGCGGCGCGAAACAGAAATCGCGGCCGCACGCAACCGATCGATACCTATTCTTCCACCACCTACTCCTCCAACGTCTCGTCACCGCTGGAGACCACCAATGAGGTAGTTTAAGTTTTACCTTGGAACAAACCTTTTTTATCCATTTCGAGTAAAATTTTCAATGAGGTTACTGGTTTATTGTAGTTTCTAATTTCATTGGGATTTTTTGTAGTTTTTGATTGGAAAATTCTCACTTTATCGATTTTTATCGAATCTAAAAAGTCATGAGAAATACAACGTTTTCAAATGTATGTTTTTTCACGTTTCAGATGTTTCCATTTATTTCTAATGTTTTTTTTCCCAGACCGATCCCAGCGATCTATATACCCCGATTCCCTATAGAAGTCGCATGTCGCCCCCTAGGAGAACCATTATGATGGAAGAGGTATTTTTTATGTGATTTTTAAATAGATAGTAATGTAACGGTTAATATTTCACATTTGCACTACTCACGTTTCATGTAATGTTTCCTACTGTTTCACGCAAAGTCCTTTTCACGTTACCATGTAGAGTTTCATTACGCTCTCACGCATTGTTATGGTCCCGTTTTCACGTGCAACCCTTGTCACGTTTTCACGTGCAACCCTTGTCACGTTTTCACGTGCAACCCTTGTCACGTTTTCACGTGCAACCCTTGTCACGTTTTCACGTGCAACCCTTGTCACGAGATCAAAAGTTTTACCATTCTCCAGGAAATTTCCCCGGTGCAGCCCGACTCTTTTGCCGTTCCGTCGCTTCCCTTTTTGAAGCGACACGGCTTCAATCCCACCATCACCTCCACTACGACTTCTATGCATGTAAGTTCTAGAATGAATGAATTTTTTAAAGTTTTAATTTTTGCTTACATTAACCGATTACAACTTTTTTTACACTTTCAACGACAAGGTTTCTCAAATAGTTTGTAAAAGTTTCTGCACACAAAACATTGTTGAACCATGTTATTCCGTTGAATGTTTTGAACGTTTCTCTTTCTGGCTATTGCATCGTGGAAAGACCCAAAATCTTTGTGAAGCCGCTCTAGATTATGGTTCATAATGTTAGGAAAGTTTTGTGGCTTAGAGCTTATCAGCAGTCCATGATGACAACTTGAAACAAACAATTCTTTCCAGAAAATGTTCGCCGCCCCTAAAACGAACCCGCACTACGGCGGCGGCGGTATGGTCTGTTCGACCCCGAGATCTTCCACTTCTGCTAGAAGGGCCCTCCACCCGTTGACCACTTCGTATGAACAGGTTCTCAACATGGACAAGCGACAGCAGCGACCGCAGAGCTGCTATGTCGAGGTATAGTCTATATCATTCTGATGGAGACACCTACAGTAAACACTCGAGTTTACCATTTACTAAGTTTTGATGCGAATTACGAGTTATAATTTGTAACGGAGACCCCTACACTACTCATTTCAAATCTCAAATCTAGTCTATGATGCAACTGCGAGTTATAGTCACGTCATTCTCACTGACACCCTACAGTATTCAATCCAAATTTTCAAAAACTGGTTTCTGATGCAAACACTTTGACCAAAATATTTGCTTACCCTTGTTGTTTTTTCACTTTTTGCGATGTTCTTCATATTTTACTCAAATTCGAATTCTTCTAGAAGTTTTCAGCAGCTCGAGAAACAGAAAATCTATTCATGTGATATGATTTTTTATGTACTTTTGTATCACCTGAAATCGACGTCGCCATGACGAAGACTGTACTTCCAGGGCTCTTCCGCCTGGGACAACGTGCGCGCATCCTCTCTGAGATCCATTCCGGAAACCATAAATGCCGGATACTACCGGCCGGAAAATTTTGGTCTACACGCCGCGTTCGCCAAGAACAAGAACACCAAGGGTAGGTTATGGTTTCTTTCTGATGATTATCTATACTAATCGATTATATATGTTAGAAGTTTTGCTCTGTGAAGAATAATGTTGTTTTATGTAACGGGTTTACAATTATTCTTGTAATGGAAGTCTAAGCCACTTGTGTGTTACAAGCTAAGTTTCCGAAAAGTTTTGTACACAGCAAAATTCGTGTATACAGTATATTTTTGATCTTTTCAGGAATCATGTTCCTTACCATGACTCTCTGTGGAAGTGTTCTCAGTGTGACCGTTCACCGTTCCGTGTACTTTCTCGACCCCGGACAGCCGCAAATCTGCTCCTTTGTGCAGGTAGGCCGTCCAGGCCAATTCTACAACTAACCCGGTTTTTAAGTAACCCAACCCTTTTTTGGTAACCTTTTTTTCAGGTTACTTGAGTAAGTAACCTCTAAGTAACCTAAAACAGTAAAGATGAGTTTTCAAGCCAAATTTGAGGGTAAACTGTTTTTGGTTTCAGGTTACTTTCAGGTTACCACCGAAGTAACCTAAAAAAGGGTTACCAAAACAGGGTTGGGTTACCTAAAAAACGGGTTAGATATAGAATTCAACGGGAATCTACTGTCTCAGTTGTAGTTTGAACAAAATGCTTTTCTTTAATTGTGGTTCAAACTACAAACACTACAAAAACTTTGTCTTATTTTTATAAAGTTTCGTCTCGAAAACCGAAAACAAACTTACCTCTTTCCCAGTCATCTAATTTACCCTCATTCCCGACTTCTTCATCAAAATGTCTCATGACTATAGTTTCAACGCCGTATCAAGTAGTGTCTATGAGTCATACTGTCGCACTGCGCGCCACCTTTTAACTTCAGTCTGATGTTTACAAACTCCTGTGCACCAGTTTTCAAATGACATTTTGGCCCATTCTCAATCTAACCGGTCTTTCGGTAACCCAATCGGTTTTTGGTAACTCATTCTTTAGGTGTACATTACCGAAACAACCCGGCCAGATAAAAAGATAACCGTAAAACAACATTTCTAGATGGAATTACGTAAGAAGGCGCGCAAGGAGGGCGAGGACCAGCGCAAGCGACATCATCGCGGCGAAGAGCGGCGCGACGCCGAGCGACATTCTAGTCTGAGTCGGCGCGGCGAGCGAAACGCCAGCCAGTCGTATCGCACGAACCTGATACCGTCCACGAACAAGCCGGAGTTTGGCACCACTTTCGTGTTGTGGGTTTTGGCTTTTCTCTCTCTCTCTCTCTCTCTCTCTCTCTTTCTTCTCTCTCCCTCTCTTCTTTTTTTCCCTCCCTTCACCTCCTGCTCTCCATACCATAGAGTTCTCATCTTGTTTTCCCCACATTTCTCTCTATCTATCTTCATTTCTCTCTCCCTCTCTCTCTCCCTCTAACTCCCTCTCTCCCTCTAACTCCCTCTCTCTAACTCCCTCTTTCAAGGGATTGGAATGTGTATTGTAGCTGATAGACTCCGCGTATTCTGGTTTCAAACATATTCAAACTTGGCGCCCTTATCGCATCATTAATCAGCCGTTGGCCGGGCCGCAAACTCAAATAGTGACAGTTCTTGGTTGGCCGCAGCTCAAGAATACAAAACTTTGCAGCCACCTGTTGCTAGATGCGGTCACTTTCACATCTCATTTCACGTACTCTTTCACGTGTACGACCCCACGTTCACACACGAACAGTTCTGTCTATCATTACGTTTGTTCACTTCACGTGTATACGTGCACTTTCAGTACATATTACTTCATTTTGGAGTGTACGTTCACGTTCGTGTACACCTTATTGTAATTGCTGTCCTGTTTGTATGTTTAACTTATAATCTTTTAGTGATCTCGAGAGTCGACGCGAATCTCTGTTCATTTGTGTATGGGCTATGAGCGCAGAGCACGCTGGGTACGTTTATACTTAATAAAAGAATGCACAAGTAACCAATTGAAGGAGGGAGATTATGTGGACCAATTTCGTGTCAACGGTCCTTTGAACTGCAATTGAAAAATGTATTGCAGTTTAAAGGACTGAACCGTTGCGATTGGACCATATAATCGTCCTTCTTTAAGTTGTTGGTTGGTTACTCAGTTTCGGTTACCTGTTAACCATTTCAGTATACGTTTGACAAATGTTTCTATGGTTTTGGTTACATGGTTCTGATTCGATTTTCGTTCTCATTCGAAAAAAAGTTTTAGAAAATCTGAACGACCAAACTGTGAAAGTCGGGCTGGGCGCTTTCACCATTTGTCGGGAGAAAGATAACAATGTAAACTCATGCTTTTTGCTGTTTTATGGCTACCACGCAACTGAAAAACGGAAAAACTAAGGGTTATTGGCCAATATTCAAGCTTATCAACGGGAAAGAGTGATCTATTTCTGGCAATACTGTCGCTCATAAAGATAGAAAAGCAATATAAACCCTTATAACGAACCTCATTTTTCAGTTTCAACATCAATAAGAAGAAGATGCTCGGATGTATGTCATTTCCCATCTCCCGTCTGCTCGACAAAGCCAAGACTGTGAGCCCGTGTTTGAATTGTTTATTTTCGCGCGCGCCGTGTATGCGAAATTTAAAAAAAAGATACCGTAATCTTTTAATCAATCTTGAAATTTGAATTTTTGAACGGTTTTTACAAAGTTTTATATCTTTCTAGGAACGATATTAATGTTAATAGTGTCGTTTTATGATGTTCTTATCGTTCGTATTCCATTATTTATCATTTCAGAAGGGCGGTCGATTCGAAGACGAAAATATGTCGATGGACGAAATTGTGGTATGGGAATAGTTTAATTTTTCCACTTTTCAACATATTCCGGCTTATTTACATATTTTCTCATGTTCAGTGACGATTATTCGCTCAAAATTGATTTACGGCTCCACTTTACCCTCTTTTACAACTTGTTGTAGCAAAAGTCAGCTCAAAAAGCCTTTTTCTAGCCTGAAGTCTGGCCAAGAAGTCATGCTTGTTCGGTCTCACGGTTAAATATTCGCCTCTTTCAGTTGAATGATGGCGGTTTCTTCCTGCTCGACGATAAGGACGGACAGCGCAACAACATGCCGCAGCAAAAGGTATCCACTCCCATTCATGTAGTTGTTAAAAAGAACATGTTTCGTAATATTAGTTTCATCTAAATAGATGTTCTGTAACGTTTAGGTCATTTATACTCCTTCTGTAGAATATTCCTACATTTTAGGTGTACGATTCATTAACAAGCTTGGTCTGTAACATTTGCTTTATTTATTCATAATTTTCCTTTTATTGTTTTTCCCCTCCAAATTCTGTTGAGTTAGGTCCTTAAACTTGCAAAACCTTTTGTTTCCTCTCATTTTCATCCCCCGTTTCACTGTTTCAGAGATTAGTCATAGTTTGATAGTGCATATTTTAATCGGTAGTCAAGTCATGTGATAGCATAGTCTAGCTGGTGTAGTCTGTATTCGAATAATTTAAATATTTATAAAATCATCGATTTCCAGATCAACAAGGCGGAGTACTATGACGATCCCGCACTGAGTGGCAGCTGTGGAATGACAACCGCTTCTTTCTCTTCGAGCAATTTGACCAATTCTGTACAGGTTGGTAGCAAGAGCAATAAATAACTTGATATTTTCCCGTGAAAGTTAACTAAGTTTAAGTTCTGAAGTTCCATAATCTATGATTTGTAATGCATAATACATAAGATATCATAGTTCCATGAAATTTGGTTCAAAGTAGTACGACTATGTGGACCAATCCCGAGGCATCGGTCCTTTGAACTGCAGTTGAAAAGTGTAATGTAGTTTAAAGGACTGAAGCATTGCGATTAGACCACATAATCGTCGTTCTTTGATTGAAAAAAAAAGTGATTTTGCGCGTTTTTTTCAAACATGTGATCATTGCGGCTGCAGTGATCCGTGCGTCAAAGTTGGTGGCTTTTCAAATAGAACCGTGGGAAAAGGTGCCCTAATGCATATAGAGATCGACAAGAAGACAAATCTACGCGAGACAGCGAGACATCACTTCTCACCGATTAACACTCGTTTTTATAACTTTTAATCAGTTGTGCTGGAAAATGGGGTGGTTTCTTGGAATGTTGGAATCAGTGATCAACTTTACGAATGGCGCAAAGGTTGGAAGAAGTGAGATAGAAAACAAATTCTAAATTATGTATTTCAACATTTAATAACTGGCGTGTAGTGTTTTTTCTTCGGTTTCTCTTGAAGTTTTGCTGAAGTTTTCTCCACTACCCGAAAATGTCAGCATGTTTTTGGTTGTTCCTGGCTCAAATTGGTTGATTTCTTGAAAAGTGTGGTCTGTGGTGAGAATTTTCTGGCTTCCTATGAACTTCTCTTCACTATCTCGAGGATTCTCTCTTGTTTTCGGTTTCGCGACTTATCGGCTCGTAATTACGTCTCAATCTGGCTGGCATCGCGTGTGTTCTATTAATAGCTCGGTCCAGCCCTCTGGTATCGGTGTTTGACCCGTATTCGCCTTTTTCCCATAGATAGCGGATGCGCCTCTGGCCTTATCTTTAAAAGAAGCAGTGGAAGCAGGAGTTATGTCGTTCCGTCTCATGGTCTATTCTTGATTTCCACCTTGATTCATTGAGATTCTCTACTTGGAAGTGGCTATTTCGTCGAAAACTGGCCAACAATCGTGTTCCACATTGAGTTATTCAGATTCTCTACCTCATTCCGGTCATTTTGGTGTATTGATCGTCTCTACCTCATATTGGTTATTTATTGGTCGAAAAGTGGTTACTGGTTACCTACGGATTCCGCCTGTATTTATTGATTATTTCTACCTCATCGCTACAATTTCGTCGAAAACTGACAACATGCGGATCAAATATCGTGGCCGAGTGAGCGAGTTACAGGGAGTAAGTCTTGATGGTTTTTGAATTGAAAAAGTAATGGTGGTTTTGTAATGTGGAAAAATGTGATAAAACCCGAAATTTACAATTGGAAGTGTTTCTGTTTAAAGTTCGTATTCATTATAATTTGGCTTGATGAGAGTCAATAGCAACCATTCATTAGAACCATAAATCGAATCCACGGCTTTGGTTTATTATCAGCTTGCACTTTTCTCGTTTTCTTTGTTTGTTGGGTGCCCTCGAGTCTGAAGTACTGGAGTTTAATTGTCGCTAATCAGAAGTTTTCAATTGGACTCGAGTTTGAAGTGTCTCGCTAGAAGAGTGCTTTCTCACTCATGAGACAATACGCTTGACGAAGGGCAAAATGGGCGAGGATACTTGAATCTCAGAAAGATTGGCACCGCGCCAGATTGTTACTTGTCCGTTGAAGTTACTTTCATCTATGGTTTGAAATGTGCTCGTATATTTTAGACCCAAGCAAATTAATGTATTCCCAAAAGAGTTCAAGTTTTGACCACAATTTGGTTAATTAGGCTTAGTCCGATGAATGCTTATAAAGTTGGTTTTTCAACAAGGAATTTTACGTTTTTTAGTTTGATAAACGGGTTCAGGAATCGTTCGAGGTCATAGATCACGGGCAATATGTCAGGTTTTCACCGGGAACTTGTCACCTGTGCCCATCTTCTTATGATATGGCTTGTCACGGCGGGGCGGTGTGTAAATTGAGCATATTGCCCCGTTTTCCACGCGAAAAGTGTGACCGCAGCTGAGATTTTCTCATATTTCTGACTAATCATGGAGGTAATCAAAACAACGTTTTTTGTTAGTCTGTGATTTTTAAAAACAACGCAAATATGTTAGTTTTTAGGGCAATTGTAATGCTCCTTGAGCAATAACTTTGTGATTTCATGTTTACTAACATTTTGTTCGTAGTATGAGCTACTACATCAATTATGGGGTGTGATAATAGTTGTTGTATCATGTTTATCTGAAAATTATGGATACTAGCATGTCTAATTATAGCTTTTCGTCACTCGTGAGGTTTCACTCTTTTATGCGAAAATCCAAAAATGTATCTTTTGTTTGCATAAGCCCTTCGCGCGTCTGGCAATATTACGTAACAATAACAGGGCGAGAATTTTGTCTCCGATAGTACAACCTAAACTTGCTAAATGTCGTGCGGCCATCAATCAATAGTAGGTTTAGTTTGCATATTTAACTGTTCCAAAATAGTCTTTTTTTCATTAAAACAAGTTAAACTTCATATGCATTCTAACTTTAGCAAAGAGTATTGCATTCAAAAGTTTAGGTAAAGTGGACAGAGTAGGTCTATTTTCACATTTTGTGACAACTGCTCTGTTTTCCCGTATGTAATCGGGTAACTACCCTGTACTGGCGGTTGGTAATTGTACATAAGACGGGTGTTTAGTCACTGGTTCCTCGTAATAAATGTAGGTGGTTCTGATCTAGATTCATCTTGATTTTGAGTTCTTGACTCGGACCGAATCAAGGTTTCGCGTTTTTGTCGTGCAATTTGTCGTGAAATTGCTCCCATTATGGGGGGTCGTTTTGAGGGGATTAAAGTCGAAACACCGCATAACCTTTGCTACACGAAAATCCCGATTTCTGACATTTTGGCACGTGTTTTGGCTTTTGTTCTCTGAAATTCATCGGTTTTCATCCCAAATTCATCGATTTGATCATCCAAAAGATATGCCTCTTTCCTTACATGTGTATAGGTATAGGTTACAAAGTAAGACTCGACTATTGTTCCGGCTACCTTGGCGCTGAGCATTGTTTGCTCTTTCCTTGTCCTCTTATTGTCGAACGCTTCGATTTTCGCACTTCTTCACCTACTAATGACGGCTCATCTTTTCAGTTGAGTATTGATTTTCGAGATCAAATTAACATTATCGATTTTTTCTTGATGTTTCTTTCCGGGAGGGATCAGTGATCGCTTCGCGTGGTTAGACATTTCGGAGATCAAGTTACATGCCGGGGTGAAGTCTGGGAAATGTGTTGAGAATTGAAATCTTGCAAATTGTACAATAGTTTGTATTGGGTATTTTTTGGAAATTATCGATTTTCACTTCTGTTAGGGAATGGCATAGTTATAGTTACTTTTCACTGGGAGTTTTTCTAACTTCAGGAAATCGGTAAACTAAACAGTGAATGTATTTCATCTACTATTATGGTGAATGTAACAATATAACTAAGTTTGTGAGTTCAATTGACTATTCTACATAATGGAACCCGTTTTTTAATCTCTGAAATACGTAGAAATTCATGATTTTGCTAGAAAAATGGAGAAATTTTCCTTGAATTGGGTGAAAAGATAGGTTTTTGCCGAATAGACAATTCGTGGCGCGAACGAAGAGTATTACGTGGCCAGCTGTCGTTTTTGGCTGTTTCTTGTAGTCTGATAAATAAGATAAAGATATTATCAGCAAAAGCCGGAAGTTGTTGATGCGGATCTACGTCGTACTAAAATGATGTAATAAAGTTTGTAATAATAATAATAGTTATTATTATAACTTGATAGTTCGAAGCGTTTCAGAATAGGGCAGACATTAAGGAAAAAGGGTATTGTTACTCATGTTTGCTGAGCGCTTGTGGACTTGTGGTATTGAATAGAATGATGATAATAACAATAATAATAATAATAATGTAATGATAATAGCTCATTCCATTTCCAGATGCCCATGGAAGAGTTTGCGAAAGCGTCGCGGGCGTTTGGTTCATCGTTGGTGCCTGGCTACTCGTCGGTGAGTTAATTGAATTGTTTTTTTTTTGATATTATTATTTTTTAGTATAATAATAATGCGAAGAATAGAATAGATTGCAGCATACACCGCCAAGGGTCGAACTACGGCAGTCAAATCTATCTGTAGATATCGCGACCACTTCGAAACCACGTTTTTTCACGTGTTTTTTGGCAACAAATATAGCTACTTGTATTATTCTTCGTATTATTTATTATTCATTTTTACTTATTTTAGGTGGACGACATGCGGCCGCTCGACTACTCATCAGCTTCTAGTTCGGCAGCGTCGCGAGACGCCAGCAGCAGCTACGCCTACCACGGACAACATAGAGCCACCCTTCCATGTTTATTGACAGCTCCCAGTATCACGACTACTAGTTAGTTTATCGATTGATTTGATATTGATTATTCATCATATTATCATGAAATTGGGATGGTTTCAAGGTACGGTAGTGGTTATTTGCGCGGAATCGGGCCCCCCTGCCATGTTTATTGACAGCTCCCTGCTCCCAGTATAACTACTACCAGTCAGTTTATCGATTGATATTGATTATTTATCATATTTTCATCAAATCGGGGTGGTTTCATGGTAGTGGGACGGTAATGGTTACTTGGTAGAACCCTATCTGGTGTTCAGGTTTTATAGTAGTCCTCTTGATCTGGTTTGGTGTATTGTTGTAGTTGTAGTTTGGTGAGGTCTAGTGGTCTAGTTGAAACTTCCAATCTGTCGCTCCCTATTCTGCGAAAGCGTCACGCATTTCACGTCACGTATATCTCGAGTTGAACTCAAATTCGTGGAAATGATTGTCCCGTGACATTTTATATGAGTAGAGTAATTCCTCCTCCAACCACCCTCTAATTACCAGAATCTCACGTGCGTGATCAACGCACACCAAATTACTAGTGGTTTGCTCTGGTTGTTTGTGGCACATAATTTATAATTGCGGAGAGACGTATCGCGTAATAGGAGAAGAAGACCTTTTGGCTGATATCAAAAAGTGCTTTGTGCAATTGGACTCTGATCTGTTTCATGGTAAATGAACTAATTTCCACGTAAGATTTTTCCACCTAAATCATGATTTTTCAAAAATCGATTGTGAAAAAAAAAGAAAAAAGTTGTTCACTAGTTTTTATGAAAACAGTCATATGCCATTTGCCGTGAATTTCCGCTTTTTTCATTATCTTTCTTTTACACGGGACCAAATCACCAAATCGGCTTATTGCCTAACTATACCGCCGCTGTGCGCTGTTTTGTGTTTCGCAAAGTTGTGGCAACCCGATAGTTTGGTTTTGTGAACTTTTACAAGTATCGTTCGATAGGAAATACATTTATAACCAACGTTATCGACTATATAACGTTAAGTTTTGTAGCTTGGGCTTGCTTTACTCACCTTTTCACTAGTGAAAGTCAGAGTTTCTGACATCATTATGAGTCGGCTGCTTTTTGCACGATCGACAAATCCCGTTTATTGCCCTATCCTAGAGCGTATGGCGCTCATGAGCATTTCTAATTGGACGGAAAATTGTCCCTTTTCTCGGAAAAGGCTCGGATCTCTGCCGTCTGAGCGGTCTCTAAAGGGTTCGGTCTCCAGAGCTGAACTGGACCCATAGGTGGGATAGTGTCGGTTCGGGGAGTTGAACAGTTAAACATCCCCTCCACAGAAAAGATGAAAGGTTATAGGTCACCCCTTGGTAATTACCCAATAAACCCAACATTATCACAATAGTTATTGGTCCCCCTAGCCCAGTTGAAGGAAAAGTTAAGGATCCCCCAGTTAGCTAACCGGGGTATCGCACCTACGACTGGACCCTGCACGTGATTTTAGAAATTTTTGAAATAATTCAATATTTAGAGTAGATCTAGAGATTGCGTTAAAGAAGGACGATTATGTGGACCAATCCCAAATCGTCAGTCCTTTAAACTGCAATACATTTTCAAATTGCAGTTTAAAGGATCGTTGACACGGGATTGGTCTACATAATCATCCTTCTTTAATTTCCTTCAATCCATTTACAGTTTTGATTCAATTCTACCATCGGTGGAAAATTTTTAAAAATTCACCAGTGTACGTAAGAGCGGAAGTGTAATTCTGCATCTAGTTCTAGTCGAAAATAGAAGTTTGGTGTTTCAATCGTATAGTCTTCAACTTCATAAGTGTTCCGCGATAGTTTGGTAGCTGAAAATAGAATCAGAACAATAATATTCAGCTGACTCACTGTTAGTTGTTAGCTGCACTTGTGTTCGATTCATACTTTTGAAAAACGGGCTCCTTTTTCGCCAATTTGGTCACACCTTGAATTGGTTTTTCTCAAATTTTCTTTTCCGTCAACCGTATTTGACAGTTTCACACGAAAGTAGATTGAACAGTCACTTAGAGTTAGCATTCTAATGAGGAATCGTGGTCTTTTTCATAGCACGTTTCTGAGTTTTGCTTGTTTAAAATGTTTCACGTGACTGTGCAATAGACTAGCAGTATAACTATACATACTATTTTATATTGTTCATTTAATTACTGGTGTTCACTCGGTGTTTTCTTTCTTCTTTGAGTCAGAGGCCTAAAAATGGAAATTATGGGGGTAGTTTCGGTGTTATCAATACGCCTTTGTTTCCGATTGACTGCAGTGCTAGAGCACGACCGTTCTTACTAACTAAATAACGGAATAGAATGTTTTTTTCTACAAATTATACAATTTTGGACTGATTTATTCTAATTTAGGTGTTTCGTTGCGAAAAAAAGTGTTTTTTTTGTGAAAATTTTCCCAATTCAGGAAATCTTGGAAATTTTTCTTCGACACCCGTTATTTTTCAATTGAGGGTGGACGATTAGTTGACACCGTGGCAAATCCAGGCAATTTGGCGGAGATTTCATTTTCATTGACTGCATCTTCCACACTCGCGTTCTTCTAGCATTTCAGTTTTCACGTGGGCTTTACGTGAAAGTCACGTGAAAGGGTTTTGAGACGAAAAACATGCTGAAAACGTCATTTTCCAATAGTGCTTTACTCAAATTGTTGTTGGTTGTTGGGAGAGAACTAGGACACGTTTTTTCAAGTTCCGGCTCAAAAATGTGTTCGGACATTCTGGACTCTGGGGACGTCGACCCCTAGACGCGGGGTGGCTATTTGTCAGTTTTCGCCGAACTTGCCACTTTTCGCACCAACTTCCTTATTTCCAGCTGAAATGACGATGTTTTCTCCCGACATTACCATGTTAAAGAAGGACGAATATGTGGACCAATCGCAACGCTTCAGTCCTTTAAACTGCAATACATTTTTAAACTGCAGTTTAAAGGACCGATGCGTCGGGATTGGTCTACATAATCACATCTGCTTCAAGTAATTAAAGGATAGTTAAGTTATAGATCAAATAAGTCATGGATTTGTTTTGGAAATCTGCCAAGGAATGTTTTCCAGTCGATTTTGCGTGTCTGACATCATTGTCACTAATTAATTGGTTGAAACATTGTTTTGGGCGGACTGCCGAAAAAAACGCGCGCGAGTCCACTATTAGTTTTCACTGACCACACGCGTCATGCAATTTGATCATCTCACGCAATTTCGCGTTTTTGGCCAAATTCAATATTCGCGTGTTCAAAAACAGTGAAGTGGGGGCTATTTTCGGATTTTGCCACCTTTTGGTTCGAGATGAGTGTTTCTATATTAAGAGCAATGATGTCATGTTTTATATTCATATTGCAAAACTTGCGGAATATAAAGTTTGTTTCATACAATGTTTCGAGATGCACTGTGCTTCTAATTTACATACTGTAGGAAGTTTAGTTTTTGAAGACTTTGTGATTGTGCTAGTGGTTTTGGCGCTAGTTTTGAATGAGAGAAGAGCAAAAGAGCATTTTCTCTGACCATTTATCTGGTTTCTGCAAACGATGAGTGTCCACTTGTAGGCCAATAACCCTAGGTTTTTCGTTGTTTTTGGCGGGTGCACGGGTTAATTTTGGGTGGTTTCTCTTGTTTTTCACAGAAAACTGTTCAAATTTTGATTTAACAACTTGTTGATGTTTTTTGACGTGAAACGTTTGTATTTCTTTCAATTTTCAAAAGTTGACTAACTAAGATAGGAGACTCTCTTAACCTTCCAAAAGCCCGGCGCTGACGTTTTTTTTATCAGCGCTTACTTAGCCGCCTGAAATTGACCTGATACGGTGTTAATCGGGTTTCAAATGGGCCATTATTTGCTGATTTTCCGCTGATAAAACCGGAACAATGACGCTTTTTTACGCCTCAACTCGTATGTTTCTTAGTTTTCTTATCATTTTTGTGGGAAAATGCGAAATTTGCTGATTTTAGGTGAGTTTTTAGTGGTTTTGAGTCAAAATATGACTTGTGAATGAATAGAATGAATAAGTAGAGCCAATGTCACAATGGCTTGTTTTGGTCGTTAATCAGTGCCGTTTCGAGCACGCGTTGAACCAGTTTCTGCGTTTCATTTTGTTCTTTTTCTGCCACTTGGGTGGTTGTGACTAGAAAAAAGTTTGGGAGAAAGTTTCAAGTTTGACTTTTATGAAAATTATCTTTTTTTCTGGAATAAAGGCATACTGCGAACGGTTCGAAAAGTACGAAGACGTGAAAAGTTGTCTCAAAGTTTTAACAACATGCCTTTGATTACTGTAATGGGTAAATACATTTAGGTTTTATTAGTAAGTTGTTGTTTACGTGTTTACATGTTTAGAGCTAAATCGAACCGGTCTCAACCTAAGAAGGCATTTGCCATAATGTCACTTGTCACATTAGGCGCACGTCTTTTTTGATTACCTCGCACCGTTTGGAATTAGCTGGAGAGACGAGAGACTGCGTGTATTTGACAGCACGTTTTTGGCATTAAACCCCGCTATTGAACACTTTTGGACGAGTAGCAACGTTTTTGTGACTGTTTTGTGTGTTTTTGATGCAGTTACGTGGTTCCGGCAAACTTTCGACTTTTTCTACTTTAAAACAGTTGGAAATTTGATTTTGATGCTAGTGAAAGTTGAGTAGAATAGAGGTAGAAACGAAGAAAGTAAGTTTACAAATACAAAACTTTTTTGTCACGTAAAATAGGAATTAAACTGTTATTTAGAATTAAACGTGAAATTGACCTTTTCTAGTAACTACCAGACTTTTCTCGGTCCATTCTGTTAAGTGCTCTCCATCTGGTAATGAGGTAATTAACAGCATTTCCACAACGAGAGTGGAGCGCCGTTGCTTCCTTTTTCTCTGACTTCCTCTCTCTCTCTCTCTCTCTCTCTCTCTCTCTCTCTCTCTCTGCCTCTCTCTCTCTTTCTCTGCCTCTCTTTCTCTCTCTCTCTCTCTCTCTGTCTCTCTCTCTTTCGCTCTTTCTCACTTTCTCACTCACTCACACCCACACTCTCTCACTCACTCACATCCGCACTCTCTCACTGTTCATCTTTTCTCTCTCTCTGTATCGCTATTTCTCTCTTATTCTCTGCCTCTCTCTCTATTTTTCTCTGTCTGTATCATTCAATTCCTTATGAAAGAGGTTTTTTTCAAACATCCAAAAACACTCAAGTGTGGTAGTCAACGAAAATGCATAGTTGCATAATTGCCATACCTTTTGTTCATTCGGTTCTCTAGTGGTATATTATGTTAATTGGGATTTTTATTGTTCAAAGATTAATTGCGGTCTATTTTTTGATCTCAAGACACCACTATTTCTTGGCTTAGTTTACGTTAAAATCAACAAACATGGTTTATGCTCATGACATTAGTAGTCATAGTTATATGCATAAACAACAACATCATTAGGCGGTGCTTGGAAAATAGATCAGTCGTTCATCTTCTAGGCTTTTAGCGTGCCATTTTGCTCTAAAAATTCAAGTTTACCAAGTCAATTACATCTCCATTACATCTGTTTCGATTTATCTCTTACTTTTTTTCCCCTTCTCTCTTTTTCTTTTTCCCCTTCCTCTCTCACTATATCGATCATCTCTATTCGTCGTTTATCGATTTTATCGATCTCCAGAATCTACCCCCAACTAGATATCGATTGATTTCCCCCCAACCATGGAAGTAGCTCTGGCTCCGTGGCGATCTCGTTTCGTCTCGCCGTCTAGTTCTCCTCGTCACTACGATCTCTCGTCCTCGGTTCCGCGAGGTCAAACTTTGACCTCCGTGGAGGAGCAGGAGGCCGAAGAGCTGGAGCACGGTCTAGCCGGGCTCTATTATAGTATGTTGGCAACTGTCCAAATTGGATATAAAAGACACGTGAACACGTGCGCACGTGACAAAAATTGTGATTATCACATCTGGGTGCTGGCTTCAACAGCCGGAATCAAAGACCAGTAAGGTGCGACTAAGCGTCAAAAAGTAGTCCTTTTTGATGTAAAAACGTGAAAATTTCTGATTTTTCCATCAAAAGAAGACCAATTTTCTTGATTTCGGCGAAAAAGTAGTTCGTTTTCGGAATTTTTCTGACTTTTCGGACAACTTCACTGATGTATGGCCGGAATGGTGTAATTCTGTCTGAAAAGGTGATCTCTGATTTTGGAGGTCCAGTCACACACATTCGGGACTGACGGAAAAACTCACATGGTGGCAAAAAATCGATAATCTAATAATCCCAAACAAACACTGATGGGGCTGATATGATGTGTTATCGGTGGGGAGGGGGGGGGGGTGGCGTAATGTAGTGTACCAAAGAGAAAGTGGTATTGGGCTACTCGATAGTGAGAAAATAGAAGTTTAGAGTCTAGAAATCAATGAATGTAAAGCCTTATAGTTCATATAGACGATGAAATCCAAATATTGATGGGTTAATTGTCTATGTCATAGAGGTCTTTAGCTTCTTGAAGATATCAGGTATCTTTGAGGTGGTTCAGGTGTGGTTTTCAACGCATTTCAATGTTTCAGGCGACACGACGGCTTCGGACACGGACGTCTTCAACGGCACGAATGGCTCCGCCTCGCAGCAGCCGGACTACCATTTTCTGTACGCGGACGCGCCCGTAGTCGGACACCGAAAAGGGTTGAGGGAGAGCGTGCGAGCCAGCCCCAGTCCCAAGGTATGTCCTGTCCTCGTTTAAAAGTTGATTAAAGTACGATGAATGTGATAAAAAAAACTGAAAAGTGAGATTTGGCCAGTAAGTAGCGTTCGAAAAAAAAAGGTTTTCTGAGGGTGTGCACTACAAGTTTACAACAGCGCTGAAAAAGTTCAAAATTGCTTGTGAAAAGCAAAATTATTCATTTGCAATTGCTTGAATTGATATCTTTCAATAGGAAACAGGTTTCTCCTGTAAGTATCAGGTTGTACTTCATGTCACACGTGTCGATGTCACGTACAATCGTTCACGTTTTGATCACGTGATCTTTCTCATGTCTTCTCATCATTTGCTACTTGCAGAAGGACATGGCGGTGCGCCGCGCGGCCTCGTTCACCTACTCCCCTAAGGCGAGTGTTGACAAGCACAACAAACGACCGGCACAGATGAAAGAGGATGAGAAGGAACGCAGGAAGTTGTTGTGAGTCGGGCGGGGACTATGGCGTTTTGCTGTTTTTGTAGTTTGATCCCGTTGATGTGTAGTTTGATTCTGTATCATGGGAAGGGTCTATGTAGACTGGTGCTAGAGGATGGTAACTGGTGGTAGTTTAAAGTTACTGGTTCGTTGGAAGTTGGGGTAAGAGGTGGGCGAGGGGGTGATGGTGATTAGCAAAAACTGCCGAATTGTAAAGTATTTTGGTGATAAGTAGCGTTTCTTCCAAGTTACTGGTAGATTGCTGGTATATCTTTGTGTGATGTTTGTTGCTGCCATGCTGCCAGCGTCCTTATTCCCACCCGGCTGATTTTCGATTCATGTCAAGGCGAGCGAACACCGCCTCGCTCATGAGACATTCTTATAGATAGGAAGTAGTGTCGGTCACGTAGAGCGTGAAGGAACGTGAAAACACGTTAATTTGAGTGAAATGTACTGCGATTAGACAGGGTAGCCAACAGAATACGGTGTTTGTAGTTTGCTACCGATGCCTTTCAAACTACAAACAACGATTTGGTACTCCCTATAGAGAACGGGTTACTTCGGTTTGAATATCACGTTTTTGATGCAGAAAACCCCTACTTACCTCAAACAGTCACATGTTCAAGATCTTCAAAGTTTGCTCAAATCGTTTGCAAACTAACTAAAGACTAGTCAAAGTTTGCAATTGTCATGCCGGTGTTGAATAATTTGCCCGTGAAGCATTAGAGACTTAATTGCCTAATTCGAATAAGATCAAATGATTAATCTTATTGTTCCTATCTGCTTCCTGCTCTAATGGAACAGAATCAACAATCATACTTCACACTCCTCTGGCAATCCCTAAAACGCGGATGGTTCTGCAAAACCTGTGCAAAGCTGGACTTTTTGACCCAAACTTGTGAAAAAAAGTTGTTTTCAACCATACACCAGTAAGGTCCGACTGAGCGACGAAAAGTAATCCGTTTTCAGGTATAAACACGTGAAACTTCAGGATTTTCATCAAAAGTAGATTTTTTCGGTTGAAAAGTAGTCCGTTTTGCGAATTTTTCTGACTATTCGAACAACCTTCCTGGTGTATGTTTTCAACGGAAACGGTTTTCCTTCTGACTGAAGCAATAACGGGTGTTATTTTGAAACACTGATAGAATACACTTAAAGGACTGCATTTTCTCATTTTTTTTCGGTCACGGCGTCGCACGAATTTGAAATGAGCACATATTAGTATGCACTCAAACACGTCATTTGCACCCCACTGAACACGGACAAACAAACTAACAACATACAACAATAACTGGGGTTATAAAAAGGTTGGTTGCACTTTTGTGGACCTTTTTTAGGGGTCAGAATGGAGTGCTCATATGAAAGAGTGCCTCAGTGTATATGCAATTTCCCTATTAGTTGTTTTATCTGGAGTTTTTACCCTCTTATTTCACTCATTAGTTTGGATTTGTTTTTGGCGAAGAACATATTTCTCAATGCAAAAAGTCACGAATAATGCATGAGTTGTTTTGTGGTTTTTCTCCTTCGACCCAATTTTTGCGCTTACCTTCACTTGTCTAGCCATTTTGGCTCTAAATGATGGAATACAGCTTAGTTCCGGCTTAACTTGGCTCATTGGGCGAGGCTTTTGCGACGGCTCTTTTTCCACTGTGACAAGTTTTTGTAGCTGGAAAGATGATGGATTCTGATTGAGACTAAAATTGAGGAGGTTTCTAGGAAGAGTTTTTTTTTTCGGAGTTTTGACACTTTAAGACATATATATATATATATATATATATATATATATATATATATATATATATATATATATATATATATATATATATATATATATATTGTATATATATATATATATATATATAATGATATATATATATATATATATATAATGAATGGTGCTAACTCCAGAGAGTAGCTACTATTTGGTGTTGTTTATGCGGTTTCAACGAGTTGTCCAGTGTTCTTGAAATCGGGAAAATATTCGAACCAATGCTGCAGAAATTAGCAATATGCGTCCGCGGGGCTTAGAAGACCCTCGAGAAGTGTTTTTCGAGAGAGAGAGAGAGAGAAAAAGATGTTCCTGGTATTCTCTTTCTCTATTGAAGAACAGGACTGATTTGTAGTATGAAATCAGCTTTTTGAGTAGGTAGCTTTGATGTTTTAAAAGTGTTAGTTTTCATGGCGTTTTCAAAGGTTATTGCGGAAAACTTAGCAAAACTGATCGTATCTAAGGAAAGTTTTCCTTTCCATAATATGTAAAATTTTCGCGTATTTTTGAGTTTAAGTTGGCGAAAAGACCATCATACTCAAATACTCGTAATGAGGCGATTGTTTTACACCTGAGCATTGTTCCAAAGTTTCCGGGGAGTTCAGAGTTCAAGTAACAGGGTCCGATGAGCAGTGTTTGAGCACACACACACACACATACACCACTATTCAATGCTTCGAGCCAATTAACAATGTCCGCGCGAAAGTGGTGCACTTTCATTCTTTTCAAGGATTAGTGGGTGTTTTGATTAGAGCACGTATGGAAAACTGTTTCTGAAGAAATGTTGCGTCAATACACTGATTCACGCAGTTTCTTGTAAGGATTAGTCGGTTAATAGGGGGTTTAATGCTGTAAACATCGTAGATATATTGGAAAGAAGGTCAGAGAGGATTAATAGTTAATAGGCTGAGTCACTGAAAGATGAAAATTTTAGGTATAAGACCTGCCCATTAAAACAAGGTGTAATATAGCAAATATAAAAACGATTTAAGTTATCAAATTTACACCTTCTTTTGAAAAAGTCTGTTGTTTATGGTCGATTTGATCTCTATTGAAGAGGAAAAGTTTGTCGAATGTGCAGTGAATGCTCAAATTCCCCCGAGATCTTATTAGGAAGTTAATGGATAGGCAACACTATAATTGAGTATGAGAGTGCAAACGCGAAAAAAAAACACTTTTCTGGCTGCGATTGTGAAGTTTCCGGTGCAAAAGTGGTTTTTCCCTCGGTTCTGAAGCCTTTTTCTGTTTTTCTCCAAGTATTTTGTGTAGCAGGAAAAGTTAGCTGAGAGCCGACGAATCAAAATATGCAATTATGATGCTAGTCGACTAATTGAGCGTTGCGCATAACATAATTATGGGGGGTGGTGGGTGTGTTTATTTTTCCGCAAGTCGATTAGTGAGAAAGTGTGAGGATCACGTGAACTGTTTGTGACTACATGTGACGGTGTCAGTGTAACTGAAAGTGGCATTGGATGAACTGTAGGGTTGAAAAACTCGGAACATTGAGGTCAAATTTGGGGAAAGGGATGGAAACGTTCTACAACTATTGACTACTGGAAAATCAGATGTGAATTTGAGAACAGTATACGGTAACAGAGCTGTATGCGCTCTTCTTTCAAAACGCATTATTGTATGTTCTCAACTTGGACGTCGTTCTTTCCTTGGCTTGGACCATTTCGCAGCTACTCTGCTCCTACTAAGTTGCGACTATTTCACATTCCGAACACTTTTTTGGGGCTAGGTCGAAACGGGAGGGTATATGGGTGGTCCTCGCTCGGCACCGTGCAGCCTTCTTCCTCGAGGAAGTGGGCGTGGCCTCCTAGGCTCGATGTTCTCATCCCTCGCGGCCTCCCCGCGGTACTAGCCTCAACGGCAGCTCCGTTCGGTATTTCTCCGCTTTTGAGTATTCCGGATCCGGAAGAAATCGACCAATCTGCGTCTTTTCGGGACCATTTTCATTGAAACGGCAGGAAAATAGACGTTTTACTACAGTAACCATACTGGTTTGCGATTCCTAGACAGCACGTTAGTGTAAACCTGCCAGAGTTCAAAGTTCAACGTTCACCTTTGTCCTTCCACGGAGAAGCGTTCATCCGACAACTCGCTGTGTCGCTGCATAATTTATTCGCTCGTTGTGTGTCCCGGTGGTGTGGCCAGGTTGTGTGGCGCGCCCGTGTTTCATCGATTCATATTCGGATTCCGGTCTTCTTTATTTGATTTTCTCTACCTTTTCCGGAGCTAAACACAGAAAAGTAGCTATTATTCCTAGTTTTTCGTCACTATGACTGATATTCGACGGAAAATCAGTGCGCCGGCACCGCCGACGCAGCCGCCGCGACGCGTTCAAAAATGGTCGTCGGTGCGAGAGATGGGCGACGAGCCGGCTAACAGGTCGGTCGGTTTTTGTAGTTTGTAGTTTTAACTATGTGAGTTTTTGAGTGACTTGGTGGACTTTACCTTGTTATACGGTATTTTGTTACTCTTGACTTGGGATTTAGATTTTGGCATTAGGAAGTGGGCGTAGTTTTCGTCAATACATAGTGTTTTATTACCCACTGATACTTTCCTTGTTGGATATTGAAGTAGGACGACCAATAACTACGTATCGGTCCTTTAAACTGCAAATGAAAAATGTATGACAGTTTGAGGGATCGAAGCTTAGAGATTGCTCCACATATTCGTCCTTTTTCAAGTTTAGAAGTTGAAATCGGCTAGGTTGCAATTAAACTTTTCTGTACCAGTCAATCGATACTTCTTGTTCACACGTGTACTTTGTTTCTAATCAGCATTCGCTACTGGAGATAATTGACGCGACTGTTGCTTGGGTCAAGGCGTGTTGCTCTCTCTCTCTATCTGGCACTCTCTATCTCTCGCTCCTCTCTCTATCTGTCAATCTGTCGGCACAGAATGACTTGCTAACTCTGCGTGCAACTGCACCGAGATTTGGGGTCGAAAAACTTTGCACCACGATCGGTTGTTATCAGGTGTTTACACTAGCAAATCTTTTTGTCACTGTCTATAATGTGTCGTGGAAATGGTAAATTGGCAATCTTGGTGGCATGGAGTACTGGAAGTTACTTACGTTAAAAAAGTGTACTAGTTTCTCTATTCTGACGTAATTTACACGTTTTACGTGACTATGCGTTCAGAAGTGTTCTTAAAGAAGGACGATTATGTGTACCGCTCCCAACGCGTCGGACCTTTAAACTGCAATACATTTTTTCTGTACTTTAAAGGACCGATGCGTCGGGATTGGACCACATAATCGTCCAACTTCAAAGTGGTAAGATGTGTTGGGTATCTTGGAGGCGGTTACTGGTACTTTTGGCAGAATCTCGCAAAATTGCGCTCGGCCATATTATGGGCTCGAATTGATGCAAAGTGTGTGCGTTGTTTGAATCACAAATCCGTTATTTTGCTTAATTAAAGACGTGGCAGCAAGTGGGGGGGGGGGGAGGAGTGCTCTTAGCAATCTCATTTCAAATGCGAGTTTGGTGGGAAATTGGCAGCGAATGGATAGAGAAATAAGTTGGGCGGGAGAGGAAGAGGGAGAAGAGAATAGAGAGGGAGATAGAGAAGAGAAGGTGGGAAGAGAGAGAGAGAGGGAGAGAGGCAGAGAGAGAGAAGCAGAGATAGGGAGAAGTACAATGTATGCGCCGCCTGGTTGCAGCGGCCTCAAAGTACATTATTCATGTCTCGATCAGTTCACGCTGTCTGCGCCCCAGCATGAAGCGTTTTGTTCGATCAATTAGCGGGGTCTAGTAGGGTGGAAATCGTGAAAATCTAGAGAAAAGTGAGTGATATCAGATTTTTAAACAGGAATTGCAACTTTATAGGTGATTCATGTATCAGGAAGCGGTATTTGTGTGATTTGTAAAGAGTGACGTAGTTTTTGTACCAAAGAAGATGTTTGGCAACGATTTGCGTGGTATAAACGCATGTAAAAGGGTGGGGAGTGGGGAATGTCAGAAATGTGGCCCATTCGAATATTTTCGTAGATAAGAAGCTGTCTATTACGTTTGTGTTTGGGGATTCGTGATGAATCATTGTTCAGGTAATAGGAACTGAGGTTTTTTTTACGAAGTACCAAGGGATGCTAACCAAAACTGTGGAAAAAGTTTTTTTTTTACCAAAAAACTTTGCAATCTCGTGAAATTTGTGTCATTCGCTGGTTTCCGAGATTGTTTTGCTCACGTGAATCGCTGCGTCTGGTGTTGTATTGCATGGCACGATATGTGCGAGAAAGGGAGCTCGTTAGCAATTGGACCTGGCCCGGGGGTGATCATTATTTCATGTGTTTCGGCTGGTTTTGCTGGTCGCAGCCGGCTGCCACAAGAAAAAACTGACAAACACAGCTGAATAATCGGAAACTGGGCAAATTTCGGAGTTTTTTGACGGAAAAAATGTGAAAATTGACGAAGTTTGAGCTATTTTTCTCGTTCGTTTTTTTTGTTAGCTTCTGCCAGCAAGTGTTTACATAAATTTAGCGCGCAAATGCGTGCAAAATTGAAGTTGCAGCCGGGTGTTGATTATGCTGATTTTCGTCTTGTGACCTTTGTCTTTTGTGTACTCTGGGCCCTCTCGAAATTGCGTACTTACTCGTTCACCTGCCAGCCGTTTTCTCTTATTTATTGTGACAAGTTGCCTGGTGAATTAGTGATGTTCTTCCAGGACGGAAGTTGGCTGAGAGAGGCTTTTTAGCTGGGGTAATGAGGGAAGAGAGAGAGAGAGAAATAGGGAGAGTAAGTGGAGAGAGAGAGGAGAGAAAAGAGAGAGAGCGACTGGAAGGAGGGAGAGAGAGAGAGATGGAGAGGAGGGAGGGAGAGAAAGTGAGAGATAAAGAGAAACATGGAGGGAGATAGGAAGTTAGAGAAGGTAGTAGATCAGGGATCCTTCTTCTCAAACATCATGGTGATGCCTGTTCGTATAGATACACCAGCAGTGGTTGTTTTTCGTCCAGCCACTTTTTTCCACCGTCTCTTTCTCTGGTGCCCTCTCGATTTCCCGTGATCTCTCCGTCACGCAGCTGCTTTTCGACTTGTTATAGTGTATGATGGCTCTATTTTCTCGATTCCGCGGCACTCTCATTCTCTCACCTATTGAAAGCCTCTCTGGGTGTTCGGAGCATTTTGCGAAATATTCTGACCGATTTTACTATCACCCCCCATTTATTCCACATGGAGGTGTATCGCATGGTTTTACTGGTTGATTTGGACTTGCTCAGGTATCACAAGCCATTTTTTTAGTTCCCAGCTAAGTTTCTAGGTTTTCACGTGATTTAGTGAAAGAAAAAAGAGGTAAAAATGTAGTAAGAGGGTTGATGTGAATCATTATGCGTGATGTGTATTGTTACACGGTATAATAAGAACATCACGATTGTTCTGTCTGGCGAGATATGATTCAGTAGGGGAAGTAGGAAGTGAGTTTCCTCATATAATGAATGAATAAGTCGCTCGAAGGTTTCATGACTAACTGTGGTGGCTGAACTGCATGTGTCCTCCATATAGAGCTTGCTCAACGGAGCCCTTAATGTGCACTAGTTTTGGAGACTAGTCGCCACTTTCACAATGTACTCTTAGAGTAATCTATGATTTAACTATTTTTAGTCTAGTTGTGTCTTTTTTGTTATCTGGAGAATATTTGATTGTTTACTGTATTTGTAAAGCGAAACTATCTACATCAACATTTGATGATTTACTTCTGTTTTGGTTTATCAAAATAACCTATATCCGTATATACTTATTGTGCAGGAGTTTTCATTCAATGGAACATAAGTTGAAATATGACATAGTCTCGAACATTCATTCTTGGTTGTAAACTTCATATAAAGTTGATACAGTCGTTATATATTTACCGTAACTACCCGTGAGAGTTGCTCTTTCCCAATATCCGGAGGTGTTGAGTTCGCACCCTTTACCCGGTCCGCTTAAAAGTGGTCGCAGACCGTATCTACAAGTAACCTGAGAATGGCTCTAACTATCTAATCCACTTATCGTTACTTGGTTAAAGTCGGCCTGCCCTTGGCAAGTCGCCAGTCTGCACCCTCTCATCTAACTGCACTGTCTCGTCGCGCGCGCCCGATCTGACTGTACTAATTGGCGTGAGTAGGGGCGGATGTTGAATTGTGGGGTAACTCGAGCGAATTGTAAATTGGTCAGTGTCATTCGTTCACCAACAATCTTCGGTTGTGGTTGAATAGTGTTCTTCTTTGGTTACTTTGGTACTTCGGTTACTTCGATAGCTTCATATATTCTCGACATCATGGTATTCAGCCCACTGAGAACTAGATCCTCGAGCCCCGGCCCACTTAAGTGGCATCAGCGGTTGGTTTTTCATTTTTAAGTTTGGATTTGGTTCGATTTTGTGGTTGAACTTGGTTATATTTTGACTTTTCTCGGAACTTTTATGAGTTTTAAGTTGCTATGCCAGGGGTATTTCAAATTCGAGATGGTCCGTATCGCTATACGTCTCCGTTAAGCGTCAGTCAACATATTTCGAGATAGTTTCATAGCGAATATGAATTAGCTAATTTGCATGTTTATTTCGCTGGAGGCTGGCAACAGCTCGTGCCATGCTCGGTTCCCAGAAATTCGGTATTCGGTTGCACTTTTGGTGTTTACTTCTGCCTTTTTCCGTTCCGAGTTCCGCTCTTCTCAGCTAATGCTGTTAATTGGGTTTTGCTGTTTTGCATAGAAGTCCATCAACATTTTTGTTGGCTTTTGTGTTCATGTTCAGTTGGAAAGCTAGTTTTGGAGAAATCTGGCTCCTTGTAAATATTTTGGGGAGTTATAATGTTTGTAGACTACTTGTAGGGTGAATACTGTGCTGTATTGTGATGAGTTTTAGTTTTTTGTGGTTTTTCACTGTAATCTAGACAGTGAGGGGCCCTAAATGAAATTTGTCCTAGGGTGGCACGCATCGAATTTCCGGTCGTAAAAGTCGTAAATGTTGTAGTTTGCATTTGGTTTTCGTATGCTAACTTCCGAAAGTCGTAAAACATTGACCACAAGTAGATAAATAGCTGTTCACTGATCATGTGTGGTGGTACCGGAAGTGTCTATGTGGCGATGGAGTTGTGGTCAGTTTGGAATCGATGGAATAATTCTCTCTCTATCTATCTTTTGCTCTCTCTTTCTCTCTTTCTCTCTCTCTTTCTCTCTCTCTCCCTCTCTCTCTCTCTTTCTCTATTTCACTCTCTCTCTTTTCCTCTCGCTCTTCACCTTTCTCTCTCTCCCTCTCACGCTCTCTCTCTCTATCTATGTCTCTTTTTCTCTCTATCCTTTCTATCTCACTCTCTGTCTCTCTACATCAATTTTTCTCTCATTCTCTAACATCACATCAAGGGGGCGCGGCAGTTCATGCACCCGGGCCTGCGATAAGACTATATCAGTAGTCAGTCTCTCAACTGCCCTGAGGCATCACGCGCTGTGCGGTGGCCTAACCAGCCAGATTACCCACAAAACGCCCCTGTTTTCGTCAGTTTTCGCCTAGTCTTCCTCGAAGTTACCGGTCGTTCCACTGGTACTTTTACTACTATTCCACCAGTCCATTTGATCTACCCAATCGATAATTGATCGATATGGCTCTCGCCGCAGTCGCCTTCGTCATGGTAGAAGTGTCGTCGCCGATGAGCGATCTGCATCGAAAGATGAGCGCGCCGCTACCGCCGCGTGCGTCGCACGCGACACCGCGAGCGGTGAAGCGCGCCGCGTCCGCGAAAGAAACGTATTCCTACGCTATTTCCGAGCATCACGAACATCATCACGTGCTCATGAGGTTGGACCAGGGCGGGGTCGGGGGTTGGGTTACGGTAGCTAGGGGTTTAACTGTGTTGACAGGGTTGGTATTGTAGTTTTCAGCAGTGTAGTGGTATAGGTAATGTATATATTATAGTATCATTTTTATATGTTTTATTATTTCAGTGGTCCCATCTCGAAGACGATCAGCTACATCCGCAGCAAGATGGACACCGCCCTCTCCACCTCCTCCCTCTACCCGTCCAAGGACGAAATCCGACAGTGGGAGACGTGCTTCGAAGCGCTGCTGAACCATAAATGTAGGTTACTTTTGGTAGTTTTCGAGGGTCTCCGGGTTTTCTTTGTGGTTTAGACCGAATAATGTCTTATATAACCTTTTATTGATAATTCCAGGAGTCAAACAGATTATTTTGTTAGTCAGTTAGTCTACTAAAATAGTTTGAACAATCATGAAAATGCGAAAAATGGGTTCTTGTTGGCCGAAATAGGGAAAATATCAATCCTCAATCGTCAAAACGAATGAGTTTTATGGTTTATATTCATGCAAGTGTGCGTTATTTTGTTTTTTGGCGGGCTTTTATCAATACTTTTTTCAAACTTTTCAATATTGTTTTCTATTTCCAGTCGGCTGTGCTCTATTCCGCCAGTTCCTGAAGAAGGAGTTTTCGGATGAAAATGTGGATTTCTGGCTGGAGTGCGAGGAGTTCAAGCGGATGAAAGACGGAAAGAAGGCCACCTCCCAGCGAGCTCACGAGATCTACAAGGAGTTCGTCGCCGAACAGTCGCCCAAAGAGGTACGGTAGCTTTCATTTTTGCTGTGTTTTTGGGCCAAACAGTTGCTCAAAGTTGTACGGTAGCGCTTTTTTATGCTGTATGTTTGAGCCACACACACACACACTAGTAAGATCAGTGATATTTGATGGTCATTTTTATGAATTTGGCCTACCCTTTTATCATTTCTGGCTATTTAGTCAGATTTGCTCTAGAATTTGGGTACATTTGGTATGGCCTGAGTGCACCCGGCTAGAAGAGTTGTTATCTTGGACTATAGAACCGGAATTGTTGTTCTTTTTCTTAGAAAAAGGTGGCTTATCATTCAATAGGAAACAGTTTAGCTGGGGACTAATCCCTTCCTAACCCCTTTTGTTTACATGATATCATCCGTTTTGTTATCTAACCCCCTTCTTTGCCCCTAAAGGGATGACGAAATTAGCTAATCTCTTCCCTGCTACTGTAGAGTGACAGTGTGGATTACAGAAGAAAAAGTGGGCTGATAGTTTGTGGGAATCTGGGGTTCGGGTGCAGGTGCACCCGGTGGTGGGGCAAGGTACATGAGTTTGCGAAACTTTTTCACGTGATTCACGTGAGCTGTTTTGTGTAGTACATGTGGTGTAGTGGGCTAACATAGGAGCTCACTTAGGCTGCAATCATATCGTTCTAAGAAAGTATTACATTCAATCAGAGATATCTATCCAAACTTGTTAATTAGTTGGTTTTGTAGTTCGTATAGCTAGACAATATTAGGGTAGTCTGGGAAAGTTGTTTTCGTGTTTGTCTGACCGATCAAACTCCCTTTCTCCTTATCTCTTCTCACCGGTGGCAACGACATACCACTATATAGTGTAGTCTCCTAGACTTTAAGGACTAGAATCGAAAATAAAAGTGATATGAAACGTTAATAAGTTTGATCTGTCACGTATATCTCTTGCAAGTTTGGCGATTCTAGAAATATGACCTGAAATGTGTGTGGTGCCTTTAAGCGTTCAGCTGAGTATTCAACGTTTTCTTGACTGAGTATTCAATGTTTGAATTTCAGGTGAATCTGGATTCGGACACGCGAGCCGCCACAAAAGCCGCCCTGGAATCTGGTTGTAAGACGGACACCTTCAGTCTCGCTCAATCCCGCATTGAACAGCTGATGGAAAAGGACTCCTACAGAAGGTATGTGTATCGATTTATTGATTTTTTGGCTAGTTGACGTCATACTTGATTGTTCCATGTATCAAGTAGTAGTCTTTGCTAGAAACAGCCCGGTTTCTATTAACGTTTCGCAAACTTGACTCCACTCTGTTTGGTTTTAGGGTGGGGTTTTTCTGCATTGTTGGTACTTCGGAATGTAAAAAGTACCGCGATATCGTGTTATCTAGGAGTTTTGGTTATTTGAGCAGTTTATAGTGCCCCACACGTGACTGATTGATGATGACTACAGTATAGCTGGCAACGAATGACATTTGGGATCCGGACCTTTTTAGCTTACATGTAAAACATATATATTGATTTTTGCAGGTTCCTGAAAGATCCCTTGTACCAAGAACTGTTGAAATCTACCAAGGAGAACGGAACCACGGTGACTTCCTCATGAGAACCGGGAGAGTCAGACAGCCAGAGGGAGGGAGCGTCATAGACGCAGAGGACACAGAGTTCTTCATCAACGGTCAAAACACGGTATTACGGGTCATTGTCAGTGATTTTGCGAAAGCAGTATGTGTACATAATAATAATGTAATTTGAGCCATTTCGCCTATACATGTGTGGTTAGGATGGTTATTGATTTTTTGCGATACTGCTCTCATTCTTTGTGCGGCACAAACTACAATTCTCATGGGTTACGGTAGTGAGCCGCGCGGGCCAACTTCTCTTAATAATGTTAATGTTGCATGTCCTTTTTCTTGTTCCGCTCACTTTTCCCACTAAGTTTACTTGTATTTTCACTAGTAAGTTTACCTGTATTTTCACTAGTAAGTTTACCTGTATTTTCACTAGTAACAGACCGAGTGGGTTCGGACAAGTTGTTAGGCATTTCTTAAAGAAGTTGGGAAACTGTGGAAGTGTAAAAGTTGAAAAGTGGTATATATTGATAGAGAAATTTCCACTTTTCCAGCTTTTTTCTATTGTGACCAATTGTGTGGTAAGATTTTGGCTCCTAGTTTAGTGGTATAATTGAAGACTTGATCAGGATCTCCTAAGTTGTTCTACTATAATTTATCTTCTTCTCTAACTGTTTTCTCGGATTACGGTATCGTTGTGTTTATTATGTGTGTGCATGTTTTGACGGTTGAATCCAGTCATTTTATATTTGACCCCGACTATGTTCGTTTTAATAAACATCTAAGATGGATATTTTGTTGTTTTTGAGATGCGAAAGGTTATGGAATGGAACAATGGAAAATGGTGAACGAAAAGTTTGAAATTCACGATCGGAAAAGTTGAAGCAAATTAGATAAAAAGTTTCCACTAAAAATGGTCAGCGTGCCTCAGAATAGTTTCTGTTCATTTCTCCTGAGCACTTTCGTCACTGTCAGAGTCTTCTATATCGATGTAGTTGGAATAGAATGTTTATATTTTCGCTTATATAGTTTCAAATGTAAAAAAAAGTGTCTCGGAATATAGAACCACACACCAGCAGGAATAGGAAATGTGTGAAACGCCAAGAAGAAATCCATGCTTGATTCCGGAACTAAAGTAGGCAAATTTCTCCGATAATTTCTGTGAATACAGAAAGGTGGCGAACGAAAAGTTAGAAACTCGAAATGGATAATTGGAAGAAAAGAGATCGAAAGTGTATAGATAACTCCGTGAGAGCTTCATGGCTAACTTAAAAAGAAGGCAGTATAAAAAATTGCCGCTGTTTTTTGTTCATCTCAGAAAAACATATAAAATAAAAAAGTATTATAACTGAAATTATACCAGAAAAATTTAAAAATGAATCAGTTTTTACTTTTATTATCTTATTAACTTGTTGTTTTGGTGGTTATTCTACTTATTCTTGCTGGTGATTCATATATGTATAGCTCGCACTCTTCTATATCGATGTAGTTCTGAGTGGTAAAACGACAATTATGTTGAAACAAAAAACTGAAGTTGATTTGTCGTCGACATTTTTTTTTTTGTCCAATTGTATGATCATTTCTAACATTCATTTTTATGTCCAATTGTATGATCATTTCTAACATTCATCGACAAATTGTCGATGAATGTTAGAAATGATCATACAATTGGACATATTTATTTGAAAATATGTTAATTTCTCGGAAATGGAAATGAATTAAAACATATTTGAGCTGCTAAAATGATAAATTTTAGTTTGATCTCTGTAGCTTAGATGATTGAACGCCTGGAATGACAAATCAGAAGGCACAACGCAGCTCCAATTTGTAGTTTGAACTCTGTAGTCTGCACCGAAATCATTAAGCGAATAGGGCCGTGGTATAGTGCATTCCTAATTTATAACATATCCGCCTCATGTCTGACTCGAACCGGGGCCAAAAGTTTAGGAGGCGCGAACGCTAACCACTACACCAACTGGGCCGAGCAGCGTTGTTGACGAATCGTATATATGTGTTCTCACACAGCACAAAGTGAGCTGTACAGTATATCCTCGCCGGTGAATTCCTTCCCGAACCGACTCTTCCCGAACCAAAACCGAACCGATTCTTCCCGAAGCAGTTGGTTCGTTCTAGAACCGAACCAAATTCAGGTCAATAAAGTTGGAACCGAACCAATTCATGTAATTAATGCTGAAATCGGTCGACTGCGTAACGTATTAGGGTTTGGTTCGGTTTCATGTCGATTCGAGTCCGCAAACGGTTCCTTACCGAACCAACTGGTTCGAGAAGAATCGGTTCGGTTTTGGTTCGGAAAGAGTCGGTTCGGGAAGACATTTGCCACCCTCGCCTTTCTCCTAGCGAAAACTATAGAGCTCTCGTTGCCGACGGAGGGCACGGCCAATTTCTTCCAATCTGCTGCTCAGAACTGAGATGTGTAAGTAGATTGAGTACAGTACGCTTCAGTCCTAATTGAATGATTGTCTGTCGTGCTTGTAGGCGAACTACAACTCAAAATTGGTCAGCCCATACCTATCTACATTTATAATGGATTAATCTCCAAAAGCATACGATTTCTTGTTCTTCTCATCGGGAGTGGTACTTTTTCTTATCAATATCAGCACCGGAATTCAAATTGGTATTGTGTACCGAATAATCAATATCAGGCAATTCTCACGTGTTCAACTGCACCCAAATCAGTATTTCGTGACAAAAGTAGGTGCACGTTCGATGGGAAATGGTTTAGGGAAACGATATTTATTTTCGATTATGGTTCGAGGAAAGTGTTCAAAACCGTCTTGAGCATATAAAAAATGAGCCAAACAAGAAGCTTTTATTGTAGTTATAAAAATGAACAGTAGTCGTAGAATTGTCACATCTGCTGTGTTTGCAATTTCACGTTCGTAGATTTTGAACCCAAATAAGTGTTTCGTTCCTCTCACTTTAGTTTGTTAAAAAGGTCGAGGTTGGTTGAACAGTAGTGCAGTTTTGATGCATTCCCACCTCTAGTCTCGCCCTGTGCGGTGGCCATTGATTGACCTCTCAATATGTCACGAAACTATTCCCACCATTTCAACACCATTCTTAGTGAAATAAAAACTTTATCGCGAATATTTGATTCGCTGTCCGCCAATATTCCCACTATTTACCGTGAAGAGCTGCAATTACGTTCCGACAAGAAGCGTATCACTATTTATGACTACCGGAGGACTCCAATGCAGTTGATACGGTGAACCAAGTTCTCTCTCTCTCACATCTCTCACTATTTCTGACTACACCATTTTGCAACCGTTTGGGAAAGCCTCGCCTCGATGGCTCATCTCGTCCTTTGCAAGTACAAATTCACACTGCTATTTCTCGTTCGGTCGATTTGTCTGCTGCTATGGAAGCCGATCCATTGATGTCCACTTTTCATGTTCGAAAATTCGAGAGCCCGGAACAACGGAGGGCCGGATTCCTTGCTCGTCAGAAACGCCGACGACAAGATGACATGCCCCCGGTCTTCCTACCGAACCAGAACCAACTACCACTACTATGGAAACCGAAGAACAACCGAAAGCCGAGTCAACTTTACCTGTTGAGGTACCTAGATCAGTTTGTGATGTTCCTGAGACAGAAACCACAGTCGAACCTGCCGTTTGGACTTTTGCTCATGATAGCCATTAACAATATTCGTGCCCTTCATAATGAGTGCCATCATGTGTATGAAATGTACGATGTTTTTCTCGGTTATCAGCCTATCGATCAGCAACTTATTTCTGACAAAGATTTCGAGAAGTATATGTTCCGCCTTCATCTTCCAAAGTAATCATGTTTTGATTCGTTCACGTGTTTTTCATGCCTGTGCGCCTCATTTGTCTCAACTGTACTTTGATCTCATTTGGTCAACCAATGTTTACATTCTTTAATCGTCATTCCTAGTTTTTTAGTTTTTTTCGACTTTTAATTCGTATCTTCATTTGAATATTATATGTAATGTATATGTCCCGTTGCACAACTTTGTGTATAAATCAATTCAATTCAAGTGGTTGAGGGGGAACGATATTGATTTTGCAACTCTATCGAAATTTCAAAACTACATTTTATGATGGGTTATAGTTTTCCCAGATCCACACATCAACATCGCGCGCAGCGCGGAGCTCAAAGCGCTGCGCAGATTAGTTTTCGATCACAACATTGCGGAATTTAAAAGCGGTTATTTGCCATTCTCTCAAAAACTCCTGAACGGATTTTTGAGATTTTGATGGAGAGAGATAGAGGAGGAAAGCCTCTATCATTGAGCTATCCGATATTCAATGTGCGAATACTGCTCTACAGCTATTCTAAATATCGTCTTGCGAAAATGGCTTCCGACAGCGGCCGCGCGGCTGCAAAACCGACGACTTTAACCGATTCGTCTGAAATTCGGACTTTTTTTTCGAACCCTCGGCCTAGTTGGCAGTAGTGCGCTGCTCTGCCGACTGAGCCAAATCGTCAGGAACCAAAAATAAATGAATGGCGACACGTGCGCTGCCCGAAACCAAGGATCGATCACGGTTCCTGAGAGACTGCTTACGTTTTTGTGTTTTAAACATCAACTTAGTTTTAACTGTTGAGTTGAATAAACTTTCAAAAAGCAATAATTGATTAGATGTTTTTATTTCATATAGAATAGATAGAATAGAATAGATTTATTCAACATGTGACTTTCCACATTTTGAAATGTGGCACTCCAATTGTTGGATGGGAGAAGGAAAAAATAGATGAAAAGAATGGTATCCCTGTTACGCGCTTTTAGTGATAGGTGGATGCAATTATCAGTGTAGTACGATTGAACGGTGATTGTACCTGTTTTTGTATCTACATCTATGAATTCATTATTTCCTTCGGAAATTTAGAAAAAATAGTGAATTTGTATGAAAAAAAAACGAATGTAAAGTGAGAAACGATTAAATTTT
Source organism: Litoditis marina (assembly GCA_964036275.1). Classification (NCBI taxonomy): domain Eukaryota; kingdom Metazoa; phylum Nematoda; class Chromadorea; order Rhabditida; family Rhabditidae; genus Litoditis; species Litoditis marina. Next base: position 31,460,330 of record OZ038434.1, read on the forward strand.
AAACTCTGTTCTGTTAATACCCATGAAAATTGCTAGATTAGGTTTTTCATTTCCCTCTTGAGTGGTTGACCTCCTTTTCTACATTCCATGCAGTTTAATCTTAAAAGCTAATCGTTTCTCACTTTACATTCGCTTTTTTACACAAATAAAACTGGATTTCACAGAGACACCGGTCAAATCATTTCACCACCACACGATACCACGACACCTCAATACGATACTCTGGGCCATGGAGTAGTGGGAGTGAATTCTACATGTTACCGGGTTTTTTGGTAACTTGACCGGTTTTCGGTATCCCTTTTTCAGGTTACTTCAGTAGGTAACTGGTTAGTAACCTAAATGTGGTTTTTACCGTTAGTTATAGGTTACCTACTGGTTACCTGTGAGGAAACCTAGAACATGAGTTACCAAAAACCGGTTAGGTTATCGAAAGATCCGGTTACATACACCGTGATTGCATGGAGTAGTGGGAATAGTAAGTACGGAGTAGAATATTTATATTCTAGTGGATAGGCGCTTTATCCCGAGTTTTTATCTTTTATTTTGTTTCTCTTTCCAACGACAGAGTATTGCCATCTAATTTTTGAAAACAGCCAAACATTAAATATATGTCATTTTTATCGCCTTCTTCGATAAACAACGGTCTCCTAATATTGGGAAAACCAAACCCGCATCATGAACCCAACAATTCTAATCATATTTCTTCATAGAATTCTGGAGAATAAAATTGATTTATAAGCCACTCGGGGCAAAAACAACAATAGTTTTATATGATCTAAGATTTAGAGAAGAACAACAAATTTTTTCGAACGAGAATAAGTCTAGTGAAGAGCGGGCCTCTTGCAAATATAGGTCAGGCTGTACGTGCATTTAAGATCGTTCCATCTTTGGTAGCGGCGAACATTTTCGTTGTCGACCATGAACTGTGAAGAAATCAAATAAACAAAATTATGTTAATTGAAATAAAGTAAACTAGAGTATAGTCAATACATAAATGAATGAAGGAAAGGTGAGTAACGAGTTTTCGGGGTCAAAAATAGACACAACACGGAAAGTTTCGAACCCGACTTTAATAATTCTATTTGTGACCTACACACATACAGAAGCTATTACATACATACATACAGAATTCTACTTGTTACCATAGTGTTTCGCAATTACCAGTGTTTTGGTGATGGCACTCACGCCATGAATCCCCTTCTGCGAATCAAAAACCAACTTGACCAGTGCACATTTTTTCTGCGTTAAAAAGTTAGAGCCACGTGAAAACAACTATGTTTTGTTTTAATTGTTTACCTCTGAACAGTGTTCCGTGCCCCAGGAATCGCTGGGTTCTCCATCCGCCCAGTGCGTATAATCCACCTGGACGAAATTTTCATTCATTTGAGAAAACGGGCTTTTTTAACCGGCTTTTTGGTAATTTAATCGGTTTTTAGTAACCTACCCAACCGGGTTTTCGGTCATATCTTCTGGTTTCCTCACAGGTAACCGATAAGTAACCTAAAACTAAATTTCGGTCACCGTACAAACTAACGGTGAAAGTCGAATTTTGCGTTAGATTTCCTACTGAGGTAACACAGAAAATGGGTTACCAAAAACCGGTTACATATAGAATTCGCCAGAAAAACGTCAACAGTTTGTACTGCAAGAGATATTCTGCTTCACAAAATACTTCTAATTCACCCCCAAATCTCAGGTTATCCTATGTTTGCTGTTGATGTGAAAGGGTGGAATCATTTTTCATCATCAGTCGAATGTACAAATAACATCATAAAATGCGTCATGTTCATCATAGAAGTGTTCACTTTTTCGCTGACGTTTCTCGGAAACATTTGTCGTACATTGTGACCTTAGAGTTGGAAAAAAAGACGTTAAAAACGTGAAAACACTCGATGATATGTACCCGCAGATGGTAAAAATGCATATACCTCAGAAACGTGCAATGACAACGTGCACGATTCCTCATTAGATGCTAAATTCACATGATCATTCAACTGACTTCTAGCATGGACATATTTCATTCCAAACCACTTTTGAGATGTTTCGTACAGAGACAAAACTTCTCACGTCAGTGCCATCGGTCCACCTCCACGGTGAATTGCCATCATACTGAGATAGTCCTATCCAGGCTTGACGACTGTTTGCGGACGAACTTCCAGTGTGAGCGAGTCCTTAAGATATCGTGGGTATATTGTATAGAGTGTGCCAAATTTACAGAAGTTTGGCTCTCGCCGGAATCGAACCTGCGAGCAAAAGTTTGGTAGCAGGGCGCTAACCACTACACTATTAGAGCACATAACCAGAGAGCTTTGGAATCGAAGACATGTGTGCGTACACAGCGGAAAGTGAGATATACAGTACCCTCCCGCCTTTCCGTTGGCGACGACTATACAATCGCACCTATCTCTTGAGCCGGAATACGGTAGAAGCAGACCTCGAGTACGTATAGTTCGTTTCACCAATCGATGACTTTCTAAGGTAATCTTTCAGAAATTCAAACGCATTTATCTAGTCAACAAACAGAATTTAAGTTTTACTGTTTTGTGTGCTTGTGGTACCCAAAGTGGAAAGCGAAATCCCAAAGTTTAAACTATGTACAACACCTACAAGATATGATAAATTCACTTAGAAGTTTCATAGTCTCACTGTAGAGGGCTATTGTTTCGTGAAACAATTCATCTTCATCTAATCCTGCGTCTCACGCTCTGCCTTACTATTTCGCCCCACTCGTATCCAGGCGGAATGTAAGAGCAGAGAAATATCGTACGTTTGACGCAGGATGGGATGAAGGTGCCAACGTCTACATTGGATAATTATCCCTCCCCCCCCCACTCACAATCACCCTCTTTTTATAGGAACGTGTTGGGAGAGTGGTGACAGTACTATGGTGGGAGAGGGAAGGAGAGAGGTAGTTGTACAGTGTGCAAGAAACCGTTCCGTTCTAAGAGTTTTAGCATCATGAACTGGTTGTAAGAGGCAAAAACTGGCCAAACGAAATAACACTATTTCATCAAGAATTTAAATAGTCGACACTTTGCACCGCAGTGTCGTACATTCTGTGATCAATATAGTCTTTTCCATTCCTACTGAGACTCCTACAGTGGGATTTTGAAACTTCCAAGCCGTTTTGCTAGTTCAGGATTTTTGTACCTCCTTCTCGTTCTCAGGAAGTGTAAATTTACGAGAGCATTTTCCATGAACCACATTTTCAGCTTCACAACAGCCTTCGGAAAGTTTGTAAGGTTACTGTAGGAGTCTCAGTAGGAATGGTGTGCACAAATCGCCCATAAACCCAATCCAGAAAACATTCGGAGAAGGTAAAAGTTAGATAAAAGCTGAGATTATCACACAATTATTCGTAACTAGTGAACATATAGTTAATTAGCTCAAAATGGTGTTTCAACGCAACATTAAAGGGGGGCAGAATGGAAAGCTAGTTTAGGTACCCCGGGGTACCTAAACATAGCGTTATGCGCGCTAAAACAGACTAAAACATGTGAACCGTATGCAAAGTAGGTTGGTTGGTTTGAACAAAAAATAGTATTTATGAGTTTCTCTCGAGCAGCTCTTTCATATTAACTTTCCGTTCTGTCCCCCTTTAAGGATCGTGCATTCTTTTGTGAGGTTTCCAAACGGCTCATGTTTTCAATCTTTACTCAAGTAAAAGGCCAACGATTTATGAAATTCTTTTTGAACAGTTTACAAAATTATATAGCCTAATTTAGCTAGCGGTGCTGCTACTTAGCGAGTTTTCGAGTTTTTCGAGTCGAAATATTTCGAGTTTTTCAAGCCGAGCATCGAGTTCGAATGAGCTAAACCATTGGCCAATTATAGAATAGAATAAAATCAATTTATTCGTGATTTAACACGTGACTTCCACATAGTATGTGGCACTCCAAATGAGTAAATGGAGAGGAAAAGTGAAAAGAGAAAGGGTATGGTTACCCTGTTACGCGAACATAATATTACATGCAATTTAACAGTGCTGGACGACGGCGATTGAACCAAATGATTTGTGGGACAATAGTTATCTTGAAAGAGAATTATTAAAAAAGCATGTTCCAACTCACTTGCCAGAAAGTCGTTCTCCTCCTGACTATGAATTGAGGCGAGATGGCCACCCCAGCTGACACACGCTGCCTCTGACTGTTCGAACTCGGCTGTTCCTCCAAAAACCTATAGATACATATATATATATATATATATATATATATATATATATATATATATATATATATATATATATATATATGAAAGTGGTGAAAAGTAGCCTGGAAAATTCATTGGCACGCTGCCAAGTCTCAGTGGAAATGAACTATGTTATAATTGGAATCAATGAACGAAACTAGAAATTTTCAGTGTGACTTGTTGAATTACCTTACGTTCTTGAATTGAATTTTTTACCGAACCAAAACCGAACCGATTCTTCCCGGAACAGTTGGTTCGGTAAGAAATCGAACCGTTAGGGTACTCAATCAGAGATGAAACTGAACCGACCCTATTTAAACGTTGCGCAGTCTACCATTTTCAGCATTATGTACTTGAATTGGTTCGGTTCCACCCTTGTTGCCTCAAATTGGTTCGGCTCTAGAAACAACTGGTTCGGTTAGAGTCGGTTCGAACTTTTTTTTAGCGTTTTTCCTGGTTCATTGATTACGGAGTTTCTTGAACACGCACCAGAACAACGACACCATGAGTGGGAGGTACTCAGATAGAAGTCCGGGGACTTGGCCGTAGAATGAGTGGCCGTCGCTTATCGAAAATCACCTCCCCGTGCATTTAGGTACGTGCGTGATTCTCCGTGTATAGTGCTCGCCAAGTTTACAAGATATTCGCCTCATGCAAGACTCGAACCGGGCCCAAAAGTTTAGAAGGTGCTAACGCTAAACACAATACCAACTGGACTTTTGCCATTTCTGTTGACAAAGAAACATGTGTTCTTACACAGCACAAAATGAGATATACAGTATACCCCGCCTTTCTCCAGGCGACAACTGTACATATAAGACGCTGCAATATATATGACCCCACCAAATCCGACAAATACACACATTGTCACGAAAGTGGTTTCTCTCCTGACCATGTGTATTCAAAAACCTTGCACGTGAAAAATCAACTGCAAAAATAGGATGTACGCAAAATAATGATGTATGCACCTATCGAACTTGGTGACACAAAATTGTTAGAACCGAAAAAGTGGATAAATAGATTACTCAAAATCCTTAGTTAAAAAATGTGTAAACCTCCAGAAATCCATAATTTTTTTTTAGAATTTTGGTGTGTCCATGTGAACCCTTTTCTGTTTTTAGCTGTTTTTTTTTCGTGTTTTAAGCGTTACATTGGGGATTATGCACAGTATTCGTAGTAAAGAATTTGTGCTTGTACACATTTTTCGTAGTACTACATTTGTGTACTTTATGTGTACACATTTTAGAATCTACCGATTTTGTGCAGTTGCAGCGTCTTATATCGAGAAGGTAGCCGTGACATAGATGATACAACGCCAGGTACGAGCTACCTCCCCGATAAGTACCAGAATGTTCACGGCCTGGCCCCCCAAAAAAATGATATGGTACAAAACACGGGTCACCAGACCATAAGCTTTTTGGGGGCATATAGTTCGTTCCACCAAACATTGTTCCTCTACGAAACCGAAACAGACAGCCGATTCAAGCATGCAAACACATGCGTCGCGGCCCGCGTGCGCCATTTTCAATTAAATTTCAACTTCAACCAATTGACGTTGTTTTTCCAGAATTCTTCAAACAAATCGTTCACATTCTGAGTGTTAATAATAAACCAATGCACTTTCGCGAGTATGATACGTTTTGGTTGAATAAATCAGAAAAGTAGAAAATCTTTTTAGTGAATTTACTTCATGGTTAACTATCAGAAATTAGCCACTAGAAGTTCGGTAAATCACTTACTTTCGGTTGATAAAGGGTTGTGGAGAACTATAGTTGCGCCATTGGCTTAGTAGTTTTTTGATGGCGTTATCTTCAAATGATATAGTTTTGATCATATTAGGCATGCGATCTAGAGCCAGCTGTATGTGAGAGCCATTTTGTTCCCGATCATGTGCTCCTATGGCCGAGGGCTACGTTTGCCAACCTCGTTGCTCCGCCCACATAAATGTACTGTAATAGAGGGCTATTGTTCGGTGAAACAAACTATACCGATTCCTCCAACCTCATGCGAAATGTTCATGAGGTTCTCATCAGATAGCTCATGAGCGACTCGTGAGCTCAGTGGTAGCATAGAAATCGATGGAACCTCATCAGAAATTTGTGAGATTTAGCTCATGAGGTATCTCATGAGTTTTTTTTTGAGAAATCGGTACGCTGCCTGACAAGAGTGAACATCTTTCCATCATGTACCAATGACAGAGTGCAAAACAAACATAGTAACAGGAATCGGTGCGTTCCAAGTAGTGATTTGGATATTCACAGTGACCCGGTGGAACTGAAAAAGTTATTTATTGTAAACAAAGTAAAGTGTAATTAAATCTATTGTAAACCTTAAGTAAGGATGGAAAGTTAATTTTCGAAGAATGATAACAAATTTCATACAAGTAGGGAACTACGATTACAAACTGAGAATTCGGTATCTATTAAAATACTCATTCCTAGAGGTTGCGGGTTGAATGCGCAATCAACTCCCAAGGGAGACAACTTACACCATGGGGCTGATTCTCTTAGGGTCCTAATGTCCCATCTGTCTCAATGTCTAGTACCATAGTCCCAATGTCCTACTCCTTTGACACATTCTTGTCGAATAACTACATATTTAAGTATCTGCGCTCTGCGCATTTGTCATCTACGCCTCTAATACTCAGTTGTCTGGCGCTCTGCCACGTCTACACATTGTCTCACACTATCGTCTCGCACTCTCCGCGTAATATACAGTCTCTAAACGCGCTTTAGAATAGTCGAAGCTACGCATGGCAACTAGACATTGGCACATTTAAACGAGAAATTGAGACATTGAGGCTTTGAAATGGGACAACGGGAAATTAGAGCATTGCAATGGGGCCTTTAGAGAATCAGCCCACTATGAAAACAAGAAATTTCCTTCTACCATCAAAAAGTCTTCGTGACAACAAAATTTTTCGTTCCAAATAAATGTAACATTAATACTAACTAGTTGGTGCTTGCGTAGGCTGCACGGCAGTCATCGAACAGACGAACGGCTTCGTAGAGGTACACACAGACGCCCTGGAGAGAAATATCTTGTTAATTAGATGGAATTATAGTTGTTATGTTGGTAATCAAGTTTAAAAGTTCTGACTTTCGGAGAATTTTGAGTTTCCGGGTTTTCAAATTATCGAGTTCGGGCGAAAATTTAGTTTTCTCGAATCGAGTCAAGTTTCGAGTGCTCTCAGACCGAAACTTTGAGTTTTCGAGTTCAAAGATTTGACTTTAACAACCCTGGTTTACAAAGTTTGTTTTACAAAAAAAACTCACTGCCAAAGTGCCGAAACGAGGTTGGTGGATACGCATTGTTTGCCGCCTGCCGTGAGGGGTTGTCCTGTAGAAAGGAGCAATTGAAATAGGAGAGAAAGAGAGAGAGAGAGAGAGAGAGAGAGAGAGAGAGAGAGAGAGAGAGAGAGAGAGAGAGAGAGAGAGAAAGAGAGTGAAAGAGAGTGAAAGAGAGGACGAGTAACAACGGAAACGGATACATGAATGAGTTGCATAGTCACGTAAACGTAGCATGAGGCATCGTGCAGTTTGTCATTGCACGTTTCTGAGTTCTGCTGTGTTTAAACAAGGACGATTATGATTATGTAAACCAGTCCCAACGCATCGGTTCTTTAAACTACAATACACTTTGCGTCGTGATTGGTCTACATAATCGTCCTACTTTAAAATGTACCACGTGATTGTGCAATCGACTAACAGAGTAGAACGGTTTCAAACCACACGACTTGCCGAACTACGACGTTCTGTGATTTTAACCAGACCATTTAACTAAATTCTTGAACAGTATAGTCTTTTTCATTCCTACTGAGACTCCTACAGTAGGTTTTCGAAACTTCCAAGCCGTTTTCCTCACTTATTTAAGAACTGGAAAGGTTCAGGATTTTCGCACCTCATTCTCTTTTTCAGGTACATTAAATATACGAGGATTTTCCGTGAACTTAATTTTCAGCTTCACAACCGCCTCTGAAAAGTGTGTAAGATTACTGTAGGAGTCTCAATAGGAATGGTGTGAACTATACTAAGAAACATTGGAGGGAGAAAACATCATAATATTGAGATTGTACTGTTAAAAATCTTACAACAGTAGTTTTTATACAACTGTAATAAATAAGAATGGCAGCTCTGAACAGGTGTTGCACACAGTTTTCTACCATAACACGTGGATGGGAAGACGTGACAGAAGGACACACAATACTCACCGGGAGCCCAGTTTGTGAATGTGAAGGGCTTTTTATCCAACCATTGCCAGTCCGAAGACATCAGTTCACTTGCTCCAATCCAGAAATCCACAATATTTATTCCAGTGAAGTACGAAGAGGCTTTTCCTGCAAACACCTCTGTTTAAACGGAGCAGGAAGGAATGTTCATAAGAAAGAGATGCTCAAAAATGACATGTAGTTATAGCTGTCACTTTAAGGAGCGCAGAGGTATACTGTATATCTTACTTTGTGCTGTGTTAAAACACATATATACGATTCGTTCTCGCCACAGCGGTGAGCTCAGTTGGTATAGTGGTTAATGTCCGCGCCTTTCAAACCTTTGAGCCCGGTTCGAGTCTCGCAAGTGCCGTACGTATATTCTATGAAATTGGCTACCACTATACCATGTTTTATTCAAATAACAAATCTCAATTGTCTACGGTTCACATGTGTTCGTCTGTTTTCCCCTAACGTTGTGTTTATGTAACCTGCGCTACCTAAACTAGCTTTCCATTCTGCTCTCCTTTAACATTCTCCCTTTTTAATGTTCATTCATCCCCCACTGTCACTAATCCCTCGGTTCTGCTTGTGCTTTTTGTTCAACGCCAATGTTGATTTCTCAGAAAATTTTCAACCAATCCTACTAATCACGGCCGATTGCATTAATGTGAAAGCAAACTTGACCATCGAGTTTTGCACTGACTCATGTTGAAATCGCACTCTCTAAGACTCGTGGGCTGATAATGGCTTGAATCCTGTTTCGTGGAAGCTCGAATTAACTTGAACCGACGTTCATGGTTTCCTCATGTTTAAGGCAACAGCGTACGCTTTAACGATTCAATATAGGTACTCAGAACCATTAGTTCTATTTTATGTTTAGAAAATTGGTTTTTCAAGTATTTGTTTTCGTTGAAATCAATTCATAACGTATCTCGTTCTTGATTCCATTGTTTGTTGATGTAATTTTATATGGATAATGAATTTTAATGAACTTACCCGCGATGAACAGGTTCTCGAAACCATTGGAAACTGAGGTCAAATGACCACCCCATTCCGTGCATTTACTCTCTGCATTGATGAAAGATGCCGCGTTTGCAACAAACAGATAGCATCTGGAAAGAAAGTCGATTGTTGATTATAGTGGTCGCCAACGGAAATGGAGGAGGGTACTGTACATCTCACTTTCCGCTGTGTTCGCACAAATTTCTTCGATTCCAAAGATTGCCCGTTATGAGCTCTAATAACGCAGTAGTTAGCGCCCCGCTACGAGACGTTTGTTTGCTCACAGGTTCGATTCCGGTGAGAGAGATACCTATAAGAAACTTATATATTTGGCACCAATACTTCGAGCCCCCTGATTGATAGGCTGCGCAGGCCGGGAGGTGCAAATGATATATGTATCCGTTGAGCCTCTCGAGCACCTTGACGCTCGATCGATACGCATAGTTTGCACGTTCGAGCCCCTGCCTCCCAAGCTGGGGGCTTGAAATATGACCTCACAAATCAGTTTTTATTCAAGCGGTTCCCACCAACAGTGTGGTACCCAGTTTTCTATCGTTTTGTGTGCTGTGTATAGTTCGAAGATTCTTCGTTCAAAGAAGGACGATTATGTGAACCAATCTCGTGTCGACGGTCCTTTAAACTGCAATTGAAAAATCTATTGCAGTTTAAAGGACTGAACCGTTGCGATTGGACCATATGGTCATATGGTAAATAATGACAGGAAAATAACCTATTGACATCCGAGTTGTAGATGGAGCCACTGGGACATGCACTCCAGACTGCAGGAAGGAGAACAAGGAATAGGAAGAGATGAAAAGTCGTCATCTGGGAACCATTATATAAACACAATTAGATTAAATGAAATATAGTTAATTAGAATGACGTTATTGTATGAATAAATGAACTCTGTAAAAGATACGGAGAAAGTGAATACTATCTGTAATAGTTGGATATTGATTTACTCCTCACTGCAGGGAGTGAGAAGATGAACGTCAACTGTGAACTATGTTGAGGTTTATACTGTTAGGGCAATTTTCCTCCCCAACCGACTCCACACAAACTAAAAGCGAACCACTCCTTCCCGAACCAGTTGGTTCGGTAATATACCAAACCACTTGCGTACTCAAACCGACAGGAAACCGAACCAAACCTAATTACTCCGTCAACTTCAGCATTATTAGTTGAGTTGGTTCGGTTCCACCTTTGTCAGCCCAAATTTGGTTCAGTTTGAAACGAACTACCTGGTTCGGAAAGAATCGGTACGATTTGGTTCAGGAAAAGTCGGTTCAATTCACCTACTGCTAGTCCATTGCACAGCCACGTGAAACATGTTGAACACAGCAGAACTCGGAAACGTGCAATGATAAAGTGCACGATGACTCATTAGAGTGCTAACCTCACGTGCCTACTCAATTTACTTTCAGTATATTGCAAGTCGCCAACATTTTTTCGTGTGTAAGTTATGAATGGTGATCGACAAAAGTAGTATAGTATTCATGAAAAAGTGGGGGCCCAACGACTGTGAGATTTGTCTTCTGCTGTGCGCCCCTTAGACAGCTACTCTCAAATGGAGCAGCTACTGCTACAAAAACCGAAAAATACTAATATACTCAAGTATAACTGTTCATTACAAACATACAAAAGTCGTAAAATATTTTCTCAAACCTGTAAACTAGAATCTACAAGGCACAGCTGCGAAAGAGAGAACAACTGTTGAATAACATTAAAAACGATACGGCAGCTAGAATTGGAGTAATGACAAGAAATGCCAACCATTGTGCACAAAACCAGGAACTCTATAATTGACTACGTTGAATTAACATCTGTGATTTGTAGATTCTAGTTTACAGGTTTGAGAAAATATTTTACGACTTTTGTATGTTTGTAATGAACAGTTATACTTGAGTATATTAGTATTTTTCGGTTTTTGTAGCAGTAGCTGCTCCATTTGAGAGTAGCTGTCTAAGGGGCGCACAGCAGAAGACAAATCTCACAGTCGTTGGGCCCCCACTTTTTCATGAATTTTTCTCTTTTTGTATACATGCCGTAGGTATGTAGAGAGGTGGTTTGATCTGTACGGTGCAGATAAAATTGTTTTCTTAATGAACCACTTGTCAAGTATTACCACCATTCGAAAAAAAATGACGTCAACATTGCAGTTCTAAAAACTTACTTTATCTGCCCTTCAGAATCCCAGAATACGTCATGTTTGAATGAAGTTTCATCGTGAATTGACCATTTTTAAGTCACTTTCATCATTCGAAAACATATTTCACGTAAATTTTGTTCAAGTTGACGTCATCTGGCCTTCTGAATTCCAGAATAAGTCATATTTAGATGAAGTTTCATCGTTAATATACCATTTCGGAGATATTTTCACATTTGAAAATATGTGTGACGTCAACTTTGAACTTTTCAAAAATGACGTCATCCGGCTTTCAGAATTCCAGAATACGTCATGTTTAGATAAAGTTTCACCGTTAATACCCCACTTGCCAACTATTATCATCATTTGAAAACATATTTGACGTCAACTTTAAACTTTTGAATATGACGTCATCTGGCTTTCAGAATCCCAGAATACGACACCTTCCGATGTAGCGCCATCGTTAATAACCCACTTGCCAACTATTGTCATCATTTGGAGAAATATTTGACGTCAACTTTGCACTTTTCCAGTATTACGTCCCCTGGCCTCCAGAATCTCAGATAACGACATGTTTAGATGAAGTTCTATCGTTATTAAACCACTTGCCCACTATTATTATCATTTGAAGAATAATTTGACGTCAACTTCGTACTTTTCAAGTTTGACGTCATCTGGCCTTCAGAATCCCGGAATACGACACCTTTCGATGGAGATCCATCGTTAATAACCCACTTGCCAACTATTATCATCATTTGGAGAAATATTTGACGTCAACTTTGCACTTTTCAAAGATGACGTCATCGGGTCTCCAGAATCCTAAATGACGTCACCGATAGAATACGTTTTACTTAAATTGAAGTCACGATGGTATCATATTTGAATTTTCATCGAAATCGGTCAGTGTTACCCTAAGTTACAAGACAGTTTGCATAACCGACCTGACAGAGAGAGCGAGAGAGCGTGCTAAATGGAGAGACGCAGAGACTTCAATTCAAAAGGCTGTAATTTGGTGAGAAATGATTTTTTTCAAAAAAAAATTTGCGTAGCTGGGCATTGAGTAGGAATCCTATCATGACTCCAAAACTCAGCAAAATCGGTTCAGTTACGGTCTAGATAGTATTGTGTAAACGCCCGGAAGAACGGAAGGAAGGAAGGAAGGAAACACGACGGAAGTTGGCGCTCTGGATGAAGCGAAAACGTCATAACTTGACTCAAACTCAACGGATTTCGTTCAAATTTGGAACACAACTTGCAAATACGCTGTAGAACATTTCCGAATTATTAAAAGTTTTGTTTTGCGAATTTGAGCTTTTTTATGAGAAAACTAAAAAAACGGAGGCACGCATTAGCCGGACCAAAGACAAATCTCGCACAGCGCTTCGCGCTGCGCGCGATTCAATGGTCAGCACACGAAAAAGCTAATAGGGAAATGACGGAGATAAGAAAATCATGTAGTCGCGATATTTTCAAAGATAAAAAATGGCGCCAACATCAGTTTTTCATAGTGACGTGGTCTTTTTCTCTCGGCAATTAGCTTAAAAACACGCCATATGGGGCCGAGTGGTCAAGTGATTAGCGTTCGGCTGTCGCTCCACAGACCATGGTTCGATCCCACTCGGCGCGGTATACTCAGTTTCACCAATCAATGTCCTTCTACAGTACTCCTTCAAACGATCGAGAGGCATTTTTCTGAATGAATTATTCAATAGTTTGGTTTCAAACTTACAGAGTTTGTACTAGTAAGGGTACGGATGACAACACCAAAATTTTAAGGCAGTCCAAAAACACCAACATATCAAACTTTGACCTGGAAGTTTGAGTATATTAGGGTGGTGGGCTATACGTGAGTGGAACAAACTATATCTTCATGGCGGACCGCATGAGCTGGTATAGTCGCCATTTTCCTCATAGAGACAGCAGAGGGTGCAATTGATTGAGCGATGCGGGGCGAGCGGTCGTTGATCATTTGCCAGCAGTTGAGAGAGTGTGTGGATCAATGATACGCAGACTGACTGGCCCCTCGCCAAACCCCGTCCCATACAAATCAATGGTACGGTGTCCACAACGGTTTGACAAATCCTAAAACAAAGCTCGATCTCGCCCATCTCCACCCCATGTACGGACAGTCTTTCTACGGTTGAAATTGTGGAATTCTGTGAATGAAGTAATACACGGCTGAAATAGTTGCCGTAAAAGATTATTGTTATTGTTAAATTTGTGGATTATTGAGCAAATAGGAGTACTGTTGAACTTCCATCAGTTTTGGGTGAATCGCGTGCAGTGAACAAACGGTTTGTAACTCCTTTTTACCATTTTCACTCTGTTCTCTCTGATCTGAATGGGTGGAATTGAAATGTGGGATAGTTCATAAGCAGAGAATAGTTGGCTGCAACGTGTCTTTTCTTAGAGTATTTTGCAATTGCTACTGCCACTTTTTTCAGCTTCAAGTATAATTCGAAATTTCTTCTCATCTTCACCAAGAAATAAGTTCTTGGGAACGCGAGATTAGATTTTCATATTCACTGAATTTATTGATTTTCTTTTCTGCGTTTCATACATTAATTTTTCATATACTTATATAAGTAGCCAACGGATTATCGGGAGGGTAATGTATGTCTATTTCATTGCTGTGTACGGACTCATCGAGTTTTATTAGTAAAAGGAAGTTACAAAATATACTCAAAATAACCTCAAATAAGGTGGTCTTTTAGAATCCAGAATTTTAGCGCTTCAAACCTATTGAATAGCATGTCTTCGATTAGACAGCTTGACGATGGTAAGCTTTCGTGGTGCTATGAGTCTTTGGCTTGATAGTTTCGAAAGTTTCGGAAGAGTAACAAAGGTCTATATATTTGGCTCTCGCCACAGAAAATATGATCGCAAGTTGTTTCTTTGGACTACAGTAAGATGAGTTGAAAAAAATGTTCTTATATTGATTACTATTCTCTATTCAAGAAACACAGCCAAGTGTTCAAAAGATTCTTTATCTTCAAGTACCGTCGTTTGGCTATCAGTAGTAGACGCATTTTCGAGTAGCTATAAACATCAACAAAACACCATTCAAAGTATCGCTTCGTTTCCCTAGAGAATTATTGTGATGTGTGGTTAGCTACCTAGTTACCTGTGTATGTGCTATGAAAATATCATCTAGTCAAACATCACAAGTTTGAAGATACTCAGGCGAATTCCTCATTTAACCGCCTTATTCGTTGACTAATTTAGGTGACTGTAGAAACGATTTAATGGTTAGAGGAGGACTAAATGGAAAGCTAGTTTAGGTACCCCGGGGTCTCTAAACGTAAGGTTGCGCGCGCCAAAACCCACTGAATCACGTGAACCGTATGCTGAGTAGGTTCGTTACTGTGAAATAAAATTTATATATAGTCTGTTTAGTTTCCAACTGGACTCGTGTCTTTCAAAAGTGTTGCATCCCTGCTATAGTTCAGACCATTCCTACTGAGACTCCTACTGTAACCTTACAAACTTTCCGAAGGCTGTTGTGAAGCTGAAAATAAAGTTCATGGAAAAAGCTCTCGTATACGTACTATGCCTAAGAACGAGAAGAAGGTACAAAAATCCTGAACTTCTCCGATCAAAAGTAAGTGAGCAAAACGGCTTGGAATTTTCAACTCCTACTGTAGGGTTTCAGTAGGAATGGAAAAGACTATACCTCTCGCGTTTTGCCAGATCAGGGCACAATCAATTGTCTTTCGAACAGCCGAATTAAAACTTAACCTACACATACAATTATTATTTGTTTATGATACATTTTCCCCTTCTAAAGTGTTTGTATGAGAGATTACATTCTTCACTAACCACAATTATCAAATTTACTTGAGTTTCCATTAGGAACTTCGAAAACTTTTTGCACACACTGAAATTTCCGTGATTGCCATATAAGGGCCGTTTCCCCGCCGCGTTACCAACAAGTCCGAATGACCGAGTGGTCTAAGGAGCCGTTTAAAACCAGATGACTGTCCATATCCGTTGGTTCGATCCCCCAAGCTGCTCTCATTTTGAGAACCCGGTATTTGGAACTTACGAGAAAGATAATAGTATCCGATAATTAAAATATTCGCCTTCTGCACCCTGAACCTTGCGCAAGAATGGATCACACGCGTTGCGGCTAGCTCTTTGAGGTGAGGGAATGGATCTCACGCTCTCTCTTTCTCTCTTTTTTCTCGCGCTTTCTCTCTCTCTCTCTCTCTCTCTCTCTCTCTCTCTCTTTCTTAAACACCGTCTAGATAGTTAAAACGGTGTTGTAATACTCAAATTCCTAACTTTAATAGAAAACTTACATAAATATTTTTTTTTGTTGTCTATCGCTCGTTCAAAAACCTTACTAGAAATACATATATTTATATATATATATATATATTACTCTGTTCATTCTGCCTCTTTCTCTTTATCTTTGTCTCTCCTACACTTCCGTCTAAACTTTTTCTCTCCCCCTTTGACATTCGCGAAAAGTGCACCATGCAACGTATCACCCACAGATGACATTTGATAACAGGCAAGTCCATGTCGTTTCACGAAATCGTTTCAGCAAGGGGCTTTTCGGCGAAGATTCTGGACAGGTGTTATTTTCAAAAGAATAGCTCCAACGGAAGTCTGGTTTGACGACAGAATTGCACACACACACCAAACTACAAACTTCTTTGATCAGGGATTGACCTGGCGGCGTAGCAATCGTTCAAAAATCTCATGGAATAGCTCATGAGCTATTCGCATGAGGTTCTCATGAGGTTTTATTGATTACTATTCTACAACATTGGAAGTTCACGAGTAGCTCATGAGGTATCTTATGGGAAACGCATATGAACTTCACATGAGATTGAAGGATTTGCTACGCCGCCAGAGTACGTTTTCTAGCAGTTCCCGGTAACTCCATCCAACCTGTGTCTCCTCAAACATGCACTATTTCTCTGCTCTCAAATCCCGCCGGGATGTAAGAGACAAGAAATAGTGAGGCAGAGCAAGAGACGCAGGATGGGATGAGTGTGCCGGGATCTTCTACCATACGCACTCTGGTGCCCGCACTGACCTCATTCAAGATTTCAATATCTCAACATTCTTTCATTCACTTCATATTGTCACAATATGGTGTTTCTTAATGGCCATCCAAATATCTCTGTCTCTGCACATTCTCAACATCTCTTCGCCTCGGAAATTGGGCGGACGGACACGGCCAGAACCAATTCATCTCTCCATCGAACCACGGGACTCCCACTGCTTCGCATTTCATCAAATGGGCGCCATTCTGTCACAATCAACGACCATCGATCTCGATTCATCTGGGAGATTCTGGAACAAAGAGGAAACTTGAGTTTTGTGGCCTCAAGGACGACATCCTTTTTTTCAATTGGGCCGCGAAAATACCGCATCAGTGTCACATTTCGCGCTTGAACGTGACGCAATGGTAGATGATATAGAGTTCGTTTCACCAATCAATGTCCTTCTACAGTAATCTGTAAAATATTCAGAAGGCTATTGCTAATGAATAAATTATTATTTTGATCTCAAACTTTCAGAGTTTGTAGGAGTGAAGGTAGAAAACACAATAGCAAAGCTTTAAGTCATTCTAAAAGCATCAAACTACCTAAAGAGAACCTGGAAGTTTGCGCAGATTACTGTAGAGGGTTATAAGTGCGTGAAACAGACTATATAAGACGACGCAAGATAAAAATATGGCAAAATCTCCTGAAAACGCTCAAACCTCGATTTTTTGGACTTTTGAAATATGCGCGAACCATCTTCGCCTTAATTGACATGAAATTACAAAAGCAAACAAAAAACAGGTTTCAGAAATATTTATATATTTGTACTTGCCCGAAATACACACAAATTTCAAAATAATGCTCAACGAGATCATGGCCATTGGAAATAGGATGCGAGACCACATCTGGATGATCCAGAACTGGGCTTTGTAGAAAGCCCGAGTTTGAATGAGGAACACTGGGGCAACCCAAATTTGGATCATCCAAGAATGGGCCAGCGACCAAAAACAAGTGAAAATTGATATTACGCCATATTTCAGACCAAAATACAAATTATAAAAAAACGGTCGCAATGAAAATCTTCAACTACACAAAATATTTCCGGCATCACTTTACATTAACCCTTCACCCCACATAGTCTTTTCAAGAAAACATTGAAGTAGTATACTTCTTTCAGAAAGGGGAAGGACTGTTTCAGCGACGTACCTCACATAAATGAAATAACGAGCTAGAGAGAAGACAAAAAAGAGAGTCCCACAAAAAAAACTAGTGCGAGTGCGAGAAACTACAGACACATAAAAATACGTAACGATGTTACATTAAATGAGGTTCTACAATCCCAATTCTTACAATTTGTGTTTTAATTTCAACCAACGAAATTATGTCTAAAGTTCAAATTGAAACACACGTTGTTTGAAATAATCCGTTCAACATGGTCACGTTCCACTTTCAAGCACGGGCGTGACAAAAACATACATTTTGAAAATTACTATTATACCAAGGTGCATATGTGAGGCGACTTTGTTGTCCACACAAACTGAATGCAAATCAGAAACGCAGGAATTAATGCAATTTCATCTGTGTAACCATTAACCAAGCTAGAAAACAGGATGCTTAATTGGGTTTTCACCGGCTAAGTGCGACTATTGCTGAAGTAGAAATAGTTACGATTATAACTTATAACAAAACCGGGTGATTGAATGAGGCATCCAACAAAGTCGCCTCATATTTGACAAGGTGGGTTTAATCGACAGCCGGGTGGAAACTCTATAAACACCACATGCAAGATAAACTTAGATAGAAAACCTTCTCAAGTTGAAAATCCTTGTCCATTTCCATTTTGCTCAGAGAGTGATATCCGAGGCACACAGAATTCGAAAGCCAAATGTCGTCCTCTCCAGCCGTGCGTGGAATGCATTCATTGAATACAACAAACTGCAAAAAAATAATTTAGAAGATAGTGTAGAACCAAACAGCAACTTCCAGCTAGCTGACAGCACAAATGTTGTATTTGAGTGGGATATTCGAGCAGCAAAAACTATAAAATAATGAGAGTCGCATAAGAATAATTGTTGCGAGTTGTTCAGTTCGAATCTAAGTTGAATTGAAACTTTGAAAAATATTCTGACAAACATAAAATAGTGAATACGATACACAATACACCAAAATTACCGACCAGGCTTTTTCTTGAAAGACATAAAACTAAAAAGTAAGCTTTACCTCACATTTCCCAATATTGGTATGTCCTTCCTAACCGACAACTGACAATAGATCGGAACAGAACCTTACCTGAAATGAAATGTAAAAAGCTAAAAAAAATTGAACAAAACAGAATCATTCGACACGAAAAGACAGAGAGCGATAACATACACACGAAAAAACGACACCAATGAGGTTTAATGACGTTAACGAACTAGGGAATTGAAAACATTTAGAATAGACTGTAAAATAATAATAACAATGAAAATTTTAAGCAGCTTTTGCTCACTGGATGGCGGCCGTCCAAAATTTAAAAACGAGCCGCAGCGCGACCGCGCCGCGTTTATCGTCAACAGTAGCCCGCTGCGATTTGAAATTTTTCGTTCGACTTTTCTGAATTTTGTGTTTTTTATTATTTCTATGTTTATTTTTTCACTTGTTTGCCGATTTTGTGGTAATTCAAGTGTTTTGCAGGGTACTGTAACGTGTGTGGAGCTGGCCTCAATCGCGAAGTACTCCTTTTTTCTTTAATAAAAGTGAGTATCCCTTTGATTCTTCATTAAAAAAATTGTTACAAAAGCATTGTAGGCCATGTGAAGTGACTACTTGTTCGAAAGTTAGCCGTTTTTAGTGGTGGTATGGCTAGTAGAATTCCATTTTGGAACTTCATTTTGTAGGAACCGCGAATTTCGTTAACCCTGCCACTTAACCGTTAACCCGGTTACTGTTAATCATCTGTCACACGGCGTTTAACAAAATACATTCAGTTTCTGTGAAGTCACAGGCAACCGAGGGATCGCCGCAACGCGTCGAATGGAGCGCGATTTCAATGCGCCGCAAAATTTTAATTTACGTGATTTCGATCGACGATCATTATTCTATATAATTCTTCTCTCTCTTATACAAGAATAATTTTACTGTTTCATATCTACCATAAGAGTTATATAAGATGCATAGCTTTTCCTTATTATAGAGCTTTTCTTTATGCACCAAATCCGCACCAGCGCTTAGCACGCAAAACACGTCAGCGATGGGCGCTTTCCCGCAAAAATTCGCGTTTGAAAATTTCGAAACCCGGCCGACGCACATAAGGCAACCCATTCCGAAAATTTAGCCGAGTTTAAACGCCGTGGTCATTCATGGAATTAGATCATGTTTCAAGTTTAATATTATCAGCGAATGCAAAAGTCACTATTGGCGTAAAATTGTCTACGCTCGCTTGGAATTCGTTTATCTCATATTCTGTTCTACTCAGAAACACTTGTTTGCTATATAAATTCACTTCCCGAATCTCACTAGCACATTAGCGTCAGGTTATTTCTACTAGCCGGGTTTGGGTTTAGACAATGTACAATGTAGCTAGCATTACAACGTTCTGACAGTAATCTGTTTTTGCAGTGCGTTATTTATTATTATTTTTTTTCAGGATCGGGCGTCGTTTGTCTTTCCGTTCGTGACATCGTCCGAATTGATACGCACGGCAAGAAAAGGTCGATTTCTCTGGCGGATATTCTCCTCTTCCTCTCATGTGACGTTGAATAGGAACTGTGTGACTGTATGAGAAGTAAGGTGTTGTTATCATTTGTAAAAGGTTTTTGTGGGGTAGAGGGAAAACGTACGATAATCTCAAGTAAACAAAGTGCAGTAGAGAGCATCATAACCTTTTTGAATAATAATAATTGTTTACTTGAGATTATCGTTTTTTGGCTAATAAAACACCGAAACGATCGAACAAGTTCTTTTTTCTTCACCTAGAATATCATGTTGTCATGGACCAGTAAAGTTCGACTATTTGACAAATGTGTCTGGTTTTAGATGTAAGCACGTGAAAATTATTTTTTTCGGCAAAAAAGTGGCCCGTTTTTCAATTTTTCCTGGCTGTTCGGACAACTTTACTGGGGTATGCATTTTGTACGTGTACTATTGTCATTTTTGTCATAGGTGCAAGGGTGTGTAAGTTGATCCAATCTTTTGAACCTCTAATATCCCACCTATGACAGTTGACAGTTATCCTACTGTAAAATATCACTTAAAATAGGTTTTGTCTAGCGTATCATGTTTTCACTTTCCCTAGAAACCCTCTACAAGACTAAGTTATTTTGGAAGTTGTTGCTTATAATCATCCTGCACATTTTCTTCCTTGATCATGATGTTATTTCATTATATTCCAATTAGTCTCTTTGCGTTCAAAAACGAACGGTTTGTTCGAAATGGGCAAACGGCTCGTTTCTGGATCATCCAAAAATGGCCATGTCCTTGTGATATAGCCGACATCGAGGGTGTCGCTGATGTTTCATGACCCTGCCTTATTTTGGATCATCTAACTTTGGTCTTCTCATTCACAATATTATTTGATGTCTTGATTTTGATGGAATAAAATAATTGTTATTATATTTGACTTCGAGATTTCTTGTGAAAGTCTTATGCCCCATTTATGGCGAAAATTCAAATTTTGAGTAAGAAATTGAAAAAACATGAAAATGGACCGAATATGAGCATTTTAACTCATTTTAGTGAATTCTGCCAGATTTTTATCCTGCCTCGTCTTATATGGTATTCTTGCAAATGTTTGTTGATAATTTCGTGCTATTTCTCGCTATTTTTACATATTGCTGAAATTACATTGAAAACTGAACGGCGATTTTGATAGAGAGAGATGGAGGAGGAAAGACTTTATCGTTGGCAAGTAAACCCTAACTGTGCAATTCGTGATCTACAGTTGTGAAAGTCGTCATTTGGCCAACCTTCTTCCGACAGCGGCCGCATTGCGCGGCGCGGTAGCCGCAAAAGCGACGAACTGAAACTATTTGTCTGGAATTTGGAATGTAGTGACGGGCAGAATTGTTTGCAAATCCGAAATGTTGGACCGATCGATCAATATAGAGCCACTTCATAGCGTTGAAAACATAGCTTGTAGGCGCTTTGACAACTACTTGTCGAAGTTTGAACGGTGTGCAGTGTGCTATTGTTTTGCTTTGTGGTAGTTTGAATAAATTATGTGGATCTCAAAAAAGCATTTGTGTTAATCTGTGGAGATTCTGGCTTCATAAAAACTCGTTTAAATTATTGATCTCCTGTTTTATATTCCACACACACGAAAGCTAATAACCTCTCACTTTACACTCGTTTTTTATACAAAATTTTCTTTTGGTCATAATATAATGATCTTCCAGCCGCTTCTTCTCCCAAAACCGCCGCCAGTTACCATCGAAGCATCTTGTCACGAATCGATGCCCTGAAGGATCGAACGAGAACATCAGTCAACAAACGTACTGACAAGTGTGCCATAGAAATATTCATAAACATCGTTTTCTTCATTGAAATAGCAAATACCTTGTCCAGTATAGCCGTCGCCAACAGAAATGCGGAAGGGTACTGTACATCTCGCTTTCTGATGTGTAAAAAATTAATTCTATAACATATCCAAAATTCAGCCATTATAATGGTTTTTTGCTCGATCCCGGCGCAAGCCCGGCGCAACCCGGCAAGCCCGGCGCAACCCCGCAAATTCCGTATTTGACATTAGTTTTTTCTGAAACTTACATATGTTGTACAACTCTACTAGTTCTATTACATATCCAAAATTCAGCCAATATAATGGTTTTTTGCTCGATCCCGGCGCAAGCCCGGCGCAACCCGGCAAGCCCGGCGCCACCCCGCAAATTCCGTATTTGACATTAGTTTTTTTCTGAAACTTACAAATGTTATACAACTCTATTAGTTCTATAACATATCCAAAATTCAGCCAATATAATGGTTTTTTGCTCGATCCCGGCGCAAGCCCGGCGCAACCCGTTGACATTAGTTTTTTTCTGAAACTTACATATGTTATACAACTCTATTAGTTCTAAAACATATCCAAAATTCAGCCAATATAACGGTTTTTTGCTCGATCCCGGCGTAAGCCCGGCGCAACCCGGCAAGCCCGGCGCGACCGCGGAAATTCCGTATTTGACATTAGTTTTTCTGAAACTAACATATGTTATACAACTCTATTAGTCCTATTACATATCCAAATTCAGCCAATATATTGGTTTTTTGCTCGATCCCGGCGCAAGCCCGGCGCAACCCGGCAAGCCCGGCGCAACCCCGCAAATTCCGTATTTGACATTAGTTTTTTCTGAAACTTACAAATGTTATACAACTTATTTAGTTCTATAACATATCCAAAATTCAGCCAATATAATGGTTTTTTGCTCGATCCCGGCGCAAGCCCGGCGCTGGGGCAACCCCGGACATTCCGTAATTTACATTGTTTTTTTCTGAAACGTACATATGTTATACAACTCTATTAGTTCCATAACATATCCAAAATTCAGCCAATATAATGGTTTTTTGCTCGATCCCGGTGCAAGCCCTCTACAAAGAAAAAGAAGTTCGAAACCCCGGAACAGCGAAAGGCCGGATTTCTCGCCAGACAATCGAAACGAGACGCCGCCCGAGCTGAGGTCACCGACCAAACTACAATTCCTATTATCGCTGATGCCAACCTCCCAACCGAAATGGAGGTAACTGAACGATCCAGAGATAACGTTCCCATTTCTCCAATGATTGATGTGTATCCACTTCCTGAATTGTCCGAATCATTCGCTTTGTCATCTCCAACCGTAGAACCTGTCGAAACCGTTCCGGTTGAAACTCCTAACTTGGTTGCTCCTGCTGATTTGCCTGTGCCTTCTTCCTCTACAATTGACTCATCTGTACTCTCTCAGTCTCAAATAGTTTTTCCTGGTGGCTATAAACTACCTGCCGGTTTTATTGTTCCTCCTGACTTTGTGTTTAAAGAATCCGTCCCGCTTTAATTTTGACTTTTGAGTTAACAAACTGACCCTATGGCAAATGAAAAACCATTATCAAAAATATATACTTTTGTACCCCTATCTTGCTTCGTTTTCTCAGAAAAGCGGCTTACGTAATGACACCGATAGGGGAGTTGCGTACGGGGTATGCTTAAAATAGCCTATAGAAGTGCGAAAATGATTTCAAAACACTCAATCACATACGAATACACAATTAGGGACTAAAAATGGAAATAAATCTGGATGTAAATAAACCAAGTCAAGTTGCGTCACATTGAAAATGTTCATGTCCCCTTCTTTATTGCTTGATGTTATGCAAATTTTACAAATTTTCAATCAGAAAGTTTTTTCGGGGTATATGGGAAGACATTAGGAATCTTTTTTGAGCTTTTTAAATTTTTCGTGAAACTCAAATTACAGCGGAACGGTTTCTTTAACCGGAAAATTCTGGATACTGTTGTCGCTTTAAATGAGATGTACGAGAATGGTGTTTCTATTAGAGATAGGTATGAGTATTTCCGCTCTGTGTGTTCAACTGACCCAACCATTGCTGCAGCTATATCTCAGTCGTATTTTGATGTTTACGGTTTCCGATACCATGTCTAACGCGACAATTTCGGCTACAATAACTTGACCTAGGTGCTCATCATCATTCGTTCTATTTTAAGTTCTAGAATACTGTTTTCGTGTATTTTTTGTTAAAATCCATTCATCACGTATGTTTTTCACGCTTTCATTTGCGTAATAAATCATCATCAATCTTGATTTAATTGTTGTTGATGTAATTCTACATGGATAATGAATTATTATTATGAAGCCGGCAAGCCCGGCGCAACCCCGGAAATTCCGTATTTGACATTAGTTTTTTTCTGGGGCTATATAGATAAATTTACTGAAGTATGAACAAAACTAAGGTTTTTTGTCGATGTCAGTTGACAATGACCATAAATAAGAGAATAAGGACATATTTATATGTACACTTGTGGTGTAGTTACAAGTTACAAGTGTGAAAACAATTATTGTGCTTTTTCAACAAACTGAAACGAAATCAGGACATGTTCATTATTTATATGGCACACTTGTCATCAGTACGTATGTTTATCGAGTTTCTCATTCGTTCTTTGAGCCGTGACATGGTGGTGCGACGGTAGCGGGCGGCCGTTTTGGGGAAGGAAGCGGCTGGAATAAAATATTTAGTAAGCGAAAAGTTAAGTTGTAGTTTGATTTTGAAGTTTGAGCAACAGTGGGTGAAATGATAACGATCAGGAGAGAAAAATGTCTCGTGTAGGCGTTGTAGCTTATAGTTTAATGCCTGCATTTGAAAGAGGAAGCGGCTGGAACTATCCATACGCAGTGATTCGAGTTGACGTCTGTAGTTTGTGACTCAAACCAGGAATGATAAATGTGTAGTTTGATCTATGTAGTTTGAGCAAGGAAGCGGCTGGAATTAAAATTGTATGTTTTGAGAAAACATAAGTTCGTAGTTGGATATCTGTAGCTTGAGAGTCAGAGGAGCTGAAATGATAGATTTGTGGTTTGATCTTTGACGTTTGAGCGACAGTGGGTGGAATCATAATGATGAGAAGAGAAAAATGTTTGGATGTAAACGTTGTAATTTATACTTCGATTTCTGCAGCTCGGGAGAGGAAGCAGCTGGAATTTTTCTGACATCGTGTGAGAAAACGTAGTCTAAGGTATTACTGAATAACTGGCTACAATTGAAGCGATATCGGTCGTGATCGAGTCATTTGTATATTTTGAACTCTATAAACGCCATATCGTCCAAATTACCGAAATGACATGAGATCAAATTTTAAACACAGCGAATAGGGCCACCACATACATCATATAGAAACGAGGTAGACAAGAAAAAGCTGGAGTTTGATCTCTGTAGTTCATACCTTTCTCGGGACACAGCTTATCGCTGTGGTGAAACTGTTTGCAGTCGCAGAGGAAACCCAGGCGACAGTTCTCGTCACAGCCATTCAGGCCGTCATAACTGGTGCGACGGTAGTAATTCCTGAGAAATATTGATTTATCGAAAGGCTAAAGATCAAAACGATTTTTTTTCCAGAGAGTTGGTAGAAAATTGAAATACCATCCCAGCTGGTGCGGCGGTAGTGGATTCTGGAAAATTACTGACAAGTTTAAAAATTAATATGGTTTTTTTTTGAAAGGTATTTCGACTATTTTGTAAACTTCTTTATCGAGTTCCACCTTTGAGCATTATGAGCAGTCAGTATGATGGAAATTCGAGGTATGTTGTAGAATTGAAGGAACATTTTGATGGAAATGAACTCATGTACCACTTCTCTGTCAAAAACCAAATTTTCGAATAAAAAAACCAATTTCGTAGTTTTCGTGCTCAAGAGCTACCGTGCCTTTAAAGAGAGTAATCTTGCTTAGCATATTAAATAAGAACAAACTGGTGTTCTGCCCGGAAAATAATTAAAATAATACTTACTGTCGATATGTGTCAAATAGGGTTTGGTTTTTGGCCATTCTGCCTATCAAACCATTCCATTCGGCCGGGGTCTGCGATTTGAGGCCTGAAAAAGTCAATATTCACAATAACTAATTCACTTGGATGACAAATCGACAAGGTGTATTTGGGGAAAGATCCTATTCAGTGATTGCGAAACAAATACTTACCTATAGGTACAGTCTCGCATATTGTGCAGTCACCAGCACGCTTATGTACCGAAGACATGTGTCCGTACACAGCAAGAACAGAGATATACAGTACCCTCCCGCCTTTCCGTTGGCGACGACTATAGTGTATACGTTTCGGTCAGAAAGCATCAAACTACAAACCCAGCAGGATTAAGGCACATATATCTTATGGGCTTGCTTTGAATAAATCTCTGATGTGTTCGTGGGTGAACTTAAACACAAAACCTACGTGTCCTACGTGTATATGTTCCACATTTTTCATGCTGCCAGGGTCTTCAAAATCATACGAATTCTCGTTGTTTTCGTTCAGATTTGTACGTTTTTCTTATCAATATCAGCTCTAGAATTCAAATTGGTTCTGTGTACCGAATGACAAATATCACCCTGTTCTCACGTGTACTAGACTGCACTCAAATCAGTGTTCAGTTTCAACTGACCGCAAGTCTGATAAAAAAAACGGGGTGCATTGGTGTAACAGTAGTGGGTAGATTATATTGATTCATATAAGTTTACAGTGTGGAGTAATAGGGACGATCTTCGATTTGAAAACCAACAGAATTGAACTACCAACTTAGTGGGGATAGAGCAGCATGAACCGTTTACGCTCGACAGTCGAGAGTGAGCCCTACCGCGGTCGCTGTAGCGAAAACAGTAGGGTTGTTAATCGAGTTCAAAATTTCGAGTTTTCGAGTTTTCGAGTTTTGGGAAATTTCGAGTTTTCGACTTTTCGAGTTATCGAGTTTTCGAGTTTTGAAAAATTTCGAGTTTTCGAGTTTCCGAGTTTTCGAGTTTTGAGAAATTTCGAGTTTTCGAGTTTCGAGTTCGACTCAACTCGAAAATTCTCGAGTTTTTTCGAGTCGAGTCGAGTTTCGAGTTCAACTTTAACAACCCTAGAAAACAGGCTGAAACGGTGAGATTCATATTTGCTGTGTGTATGTAGTTTGATCTTTGTAGGTTTGACGTGTCATTCTTTTCGGAAATGAAAAGTAACCCACCATAGACAGCATTTGCACTCGAGTACAGCGTTTTCCATATGGGATTCGAGGGACTCGCATTGTTTTCGGTCAAGTTGAAGAATCGTTCCTCGAAGTCCATTACTTGCTGAAAAAAACTTGTCCGTAATGAGATGTAATAGCACTTGTATTTAGAGGACTCGTTACTGATACTGTTCTCATCTCACCACAAAGGTGGAACTTCTTTTTCTTCTCCCACAATTGACGTTCAAGAAAAGGATTTTTCCAATGTTTTCTTCCGAATGCCTGTATTTCGAAATTTCTGCTTTTTCTGCGTTCAAATAGAGTTTAAATATGAGTTCTCTCAAGATTTCGATTTCGACTCACATAACTAGATCCGGGATAGTTGCCATCTATCGTATATACCCGATAAGCTGGGAAGAATGCGGAGTAGGTGGTTAGGGAGGGGGCGGAATAGACTACGGAGGTAGGGCGGGAGGTAGAGTCATGGAAAACATTTATTACATAAACAGTTGACACAAAAAATTTACAAGCTTCAGTCTTTACATCGAAATGTTATAACCAGAAGTAAACGCGGACAATCCAAAATTGAGTTTAGTGTAGAGTGTGGAGTTGAAATGTCTGAAGTGTGACTGTGACAAGTTCAAACTAGAAAGACTCTTATCTTTCTGGTGCTGTCCCCGAGAAAGCTCCAAAACGTAATATTTCACATTTTGTTGTTCTGTAATTTAACGCGAAAATATTCTTTTTCGTAACCACCATACCTCAGGATTCTCGTAGATCATGTAGAATCGTTCCGAATGGGTGTGACCGAAGAACTGGGCGACGATTGTGTTTTGGAATCTGAAAATAGAATCTCCGGGATATTATTCTTTAAAAAATACAACTTGGTTTTAGGCACTTCTAAACTTCAACATGAATGATTAGGTTTAAAGTAAACGAGCTCGAGTTATTGATTATTATTTTACCGAACGACGTTTCACACTGATCGTAATTTCAGCCGAGTATGATTACAGACCAAACTTTTGCCATTTCCTATGTACCAGTTAAATCGGTGGACATGAATTAGAAAATCAATACCTATTGACTACATTGTAGTAGTTGATGGCCCATCCCTCGAAGGACTCGCCGTTGCTGCCAGTCACGTGCGAAATGATGTGTACCTTAGAGAAACATTAAACTTTGTAATTATGTAGATGATGCTCATGGAGCTAAAAGTTGCTTTTTCAATGCAAGCCTGTACTGTGTACGTTTCCCGCACTGTGTACGTTTTTTTACTGTGTACGTTTGTACTGTGTACGTTTTTTATTGTGTACGTTTCTGTAACTTGATCCGGCTTCCTTTCTATGGAAAATCGTAAATTATGTCGGTTACCGAGATGAAGTTCCTAAAACCCCGTTTGGTTATTTCATGCTTCTATTAAAGTAATTTATATTGCATGCTCTGCGCCGTTCAATTTATACAACACGTTTTTTGAAGATATTTGAACTTACCGCATCTCCCGCATTTTCAGCGTCAGTCAATTGTTCAATTAGCCACGTCATCGAACCGTCTGGATCGGTCTGGTTGATGTACATCCAGCTGAAACCAAACGGTTACTTCCTACGTGTTGTATTATCCTCAACGTGCATGAATAAACATAATTGACCTGAAGGGCTCTTTTCAGAATAGGGTTATATGTTGAGCATTGTGCTTGTATTTGTAGTTTGATTCAGTTGATTTTTGGTCGAAGTCAGCACATTTTGACGTGTATTTAGATCAAACTACAACGGAGATACGATCGTTGCTTATAGTTCCTTCCACCCACTCATAACCCTCTAAAAGTTTGGCATGTTGGCGTCGTTGGATTTTCCTCAAACGTCGGTAGTTATTTCTGCACCATTACTACTACTAACGCTAGGAATTTGGGATCAAAATAATGAATTTCCTCTGAAAAAATCCTCCTGAATATTGGACGGCTCACTGTAGAAGGACATCGATTGGTGAAACAGAGTATATATGCGCTAACAGTTTTGAATATCACTCGGTTGGGCCAGTAACAAGTCAGAACTCACAAGTTATTGCTGTCTCCAAATACATTGTTTAGCGAAATGATGCGAAGTCCAGGATACGGATTCACCATGTAACAGCCGTTGCTGAAACAGAGAAAAGTGAGAAGAGATAACAAGGATTTTATCGACTCTAGGATGTAGAACTTCATCTCAACTTTCCTTCACGCATTGTCAAACCCTTGAACTTGCACTAAACTTGTGAAAGTTGTAGCACACGTAAGGGTGGTTGGCACAGTTACCTATAACATTTTGGTAGCTGATTTGAGCCCCTTGGTTCAAAAAACTGAATTTGTATTACCAGATTAAGAATGTCCACGAAACTAACTATTTCAGTGTTTTGTGTTGGTCCTCTGGTACCCATCCGTGCCAAGCGTCGGCCATACTCTCGTACAGCCAGTCCATATGGTACTCGCGGGGAACCGAGTGCGGCGCGATGCTGGAAATTTCTAGGAAAAATTTTTCGATAGCGAGTTCAATATCCCATTTTCGTTGGAAATTTACGGAAACGCAAAAGTTGATATGTTCTTCGCTCTGAAAAACCGTTGCAACTTAAAATACCGCACTCGCCAGTTTTGCAACTTAAAATACCGGGGTCAGCCAGATTTCGCCTGTACTGTGTGAAATTCATGAAAAAAATTGAAATTGAAATTTGCCAGCGTTTTCACAGCGTGAGATCATTCAAAGTACAGTAGAGCCATTTATGAGACAAATATATATTGTTAGACAGACTCTCACTTTGCGATAAGGATGACCACACTTTAGGCTTTTCAGGCAGTTTATGATTTTTGATGAACCTTTCCAAAATTTGTGCTGAGACCGAAAGAAATGTTACACGTCATGAAAATACAGTTTCTTGAAACTATCGTCTTGAACATACTTATCGATCGGCACACCCTCGTGGTTTCCGACAGCAAAGTAGACGGGAATGTTTGGTAGATGTCTGGAAAACATAATGTAGTTATGGGGACTGACCACATCCTGGTACTCGGAACTGAGGGTCAAAACGTGCACATCCTATCACAGGTTCACATTTTCACGTGACTACGAACCAACACGTACGTCAACTCACGATCTGATGGTGTCCGAGACATTTTTGATCATTGCAGCGTGGGTGGTCTTCTTGTAATCCCAGTCGGCGTGCGACATCAGGTCACCCGAAACAACCACGTAGTCCAACTGAAAGTATACCTCATTCTTGAAGAAAGTGACCAAAGTTGTAGTTTGATGTCGACACACGCCATTGAACATTGACCAATAGAAACGAGATCCACAGTGTAGAGGTAACATAGATACATAATAAATTATTTGTCTTAGAAAGTTCTTATATTCCTCACTAAATATATCATTTCCTATGTTAACTACACAGCTTAGCTACCTAACATAATTGTTATTCACACTTACTATATTTGAGTCATTATATTTTAATATATCCTTATTTTTCCTTTCTTTTTAATACACCGTCCAGGTCAAATTTCGTAGAAGCGAATCATAGAGTCGTTCCAAAGGACCATGTCTTGATCTTAGTCCACGGTTATAATCTACACCATTTCTACTAAGAGACTTCTAAAGTGGACTCAATTTTTTATAGTCGTTATTATAGTTCGTTTCATTTCCACTGAGACCCATTGTGCCAAGATTTTCGAATGCCTATTTCTTAGAGGAAACATGAGTACTCTGGAGCCATTTTTTGTTTACGTGTTCTTATGAAACCAAACAATCGTTAACAGAAATTTTCAGTTTTCTGAACTACTACAAAGTGGTGAAAATTTGCCTGGAATATTGATTGGCACGCTGCCAAGTCTCAGTGAGAATGACCGGAACTATATCTAATGCAAACTGAATTTCAAACACTTTTACGGATTCGGGATCAGATTATAATACGAGAATCGTGAACTTTTACTGTACATTAACGGATGTGAAACCGACTCAACGTTCCGGATTGGTACTGTAGTAGTCTCAATCACGAGAAATACTATAAATATGATATATATGATACTACACTATAAATACTATTAATAAATAATACTCTAAGAAATACTATAATAGAAATATATATGACTATGTGTTTGTCCTCTTCGTAAGCTCCCCTGTTTTTTTTTTGAGATCGCGTTGGGAAGTTTCGAACACCTTCACACATAGGCGCCGCTTTTGATAATGAAAATACATATTTAAATTTTAAAGGGATTACTTTATTAATGTATTTTAAGGATATTTTACCCATGAACTCACATTGGGTTGTGTTTTCTGAATGTCCTGCAGCATGTTGACAAACAATGGGTAGGGCGCATCGCAATTGCCCAGCATACCCCATTGACCTGCCGGTAACTTCACGTCACGTTGAGAGGTGGAGGAGAGTTCCTGGAAAACATATTATTGAAGGCGGTGAAAAGTTTAATTCTGCAAGGATTGCAAAGAGTAGGTTATTCTTATGTTGGAAACACATATCAAAACGACCTTTTTTGGTTACGTAAAAAGCGCGTGAATAAATGTAAATACTTCACGGGTGTAGTGTAGAGCCTTTTTCAAGTGTGAGAGACTCGGACCAAGGTATCAAAGAAGTTAACTAGACGTTTTGAATGCTCTCCTGTTGCGCTGTATCTCAAAGTTTCTACTAGATTTTGCTGAAATGTATGAAAAACATCTTCTATTCGGGTTATACTCACGTCGGCACCAATCCACATTTATATTTCCACGTGTTTGCTGGAAATTCTCACGTGTTCTCACGTGTTTGTGAAAAACTCACATTCGGGTCAGACTGGGGTCGGCAGCACTGTGGGGTGCCACAATTGGTCTCCTCCCCGGGAGTATAGGACATGTCGAGATGGAGGTCCGTCAAGTGCAGAACACGGAGTTGAGGTTTACCGGGCTGGAAAAAGTTTGTAATAAATTTCTGAGTCTTCCTTAGATTGTTTCTCCTGTTTTCCAACGTTTCTGAGGTGGCTTTGAATCGTCTGTTTCAGCGCTTTTTGAATAGTGTGGTTCGTCGGACTTTCCTGAGCAGCCTAGTTGTCCATTTCTGTTGGTTTTTGATGGTTCAATTTCACCTAGTGAGAAAAGTACAACAAACTACAGCCAATAAGCGAGCTGCAACCATACCGGAACAGCCTGCTTGTCCACCGGTTTCGGTTGATTCGGTGGCATCGGGAGGTGCCAGGTGGCATTGAACGGATCGATAAAACTACCACAATCTGAATTATCCATTGAAGCGAAATGGCGTGACTCTATCAAAGAGACAAGTTTTCATTCTTCATTCAAAGAAGTAAAAGTTTAACCGGTTATTTGAAACAAATTCGTAGGTTAGTAACTGGTGCGATCAAAACGTTGTCTTCCGTGCCTCAACAAGTCCGTTTCGAGCGATTTAAAGGAGACCGGAGAGCAGCATGGTTTCTCGTAAAGCTGCTGTATCCTACTTTTGATTGGACGCGTTGCGTGTCGCGCGAAATTGCCATGTGAATGTCACGTGGACTGATCAAACGAATATACAAGTTATTTGTGCTCTCCGATCTCAATACAGTTGAAAGTAGCCTGAAACAAAACCTCTGCTCAAGTTGTGTTCCGGTCTCCTTTAAGGAGTTTTTGATAATCTTCTTGAGTTTCATGCTTGTACTAGAATTCATTCATGATATTTTCCTCGAAGCCTCATGGAAAACGCCCAAACTAGATTGGTAGGAACCTCACATTTGTTAAGGAAAATAACATAGTTTTAGTTTCAGTCGAATTGGTATACGTCAGAACTAGGGTTGTTAAAGTCGAACTCGGAACTCGAAAACTCGCAAACTCAAAATTTTCCAAAACTCGAAAACTCGAAAACTCGAAATCTCGATATTTTCCAGAAGTCGAAAACTCGAGAACCCTCAAATTTTCCAAAACTCGAAAACTGGATCTTTCGCCAATTTTTTTCGAACTCGAAGACTCGAGAACTCGAAGTTTTGAACTCGATTAACAATCCTAGTCAGAATCAACAACTTTTTATCAAACAGCGAGTTCAAACTACAAAGTAAACAATGTAAAACGCATGGACTTGCTATAGAGCAAGCGAGTATTATGAAGTTCAATCGAACTGATCAAACAAATTTATGAGCAAATTTATGAAAAACTCGAAAATTCTCGAGTTGAGTCGAGCTCGAAACTCGAAAACTCGAAATTTCTCCAAACTCGAAAACTCGAAAACTCGAAATTTTTCAAAACTCGACAACTCGAAAACTGGAAAACTCGAAATTTTCCAGAACTCGAAAACTCGATAACTCGAAAACTCGTTTTTTCGCCAAACTCGAAAACTCGAAAACTCGAAAATTCGAAATTTTGAACGCGAAAACTCGAAAATCAAAATTTACAACTCGAAAATTGGACTTTTTGGGTCCAAAAACACTTAAAACTCGACTCGACTCGAAAAAATTCGAAAATCTCCGAGTCGAGTTGAACTTGAAATTCGAAAACACGAAATTTCCCAAAACTCGAAAACTCGAAAACTCGAAATTTCCCAAAACTCGAAAACTCGGAAACTCGAAAACTCGAAAACTCGAAATTTCCCAAAACTCGAAAACTCGGAAACTCGAAAACTCGAAAACTCGAAACTTTGAACTCGATTTACAACCCTATGCTGCATGGAAGTGGAAAAAAACTAAAACATGAAAAAGTTTGACAAACCTTTCATCAGGAGTCCGCAAATTTGGTGTGGTTCCACGATTATTTGACCCAAAATGTAGTCGAACTCGTCCTGAATTAAATATATCGACCGTATCGGAATGGCATTGCTCACTGTCGAAAATGATTTTCGTCGCGAAAAATTTTAAAATACAATTTTAAAATTTTTTAAAATACTCTTTTTTTATTTAAATATATCACATATAGGTGCCGAGAAACAAACGATATCGCTCTCACAATTTTATCGAAACTCACTCTGAAATCGCCAATGATTCCGTTACAAATGAAATTGTCTTCTATTTGAAATGATTCGCAAACGAATACAGCCAGTTCACCTGAAATGAAGTTTCGATAACATGCAACTTGTTTTATATTTCGCAGACATGAACGTTTGTTACCACTTGAAACAGTCGTACAACATGTATTAGTTTTCGAGAAAGCTAGAGGAACGAACTAAACTTCAAAATATCTACAGAAATGAGAAGTTGACGATAACCTCTCAAATATGACACTGCTGAGTTTTATGGAAGGGATAGAAATGAAACGCTAGAGTTCGCACATCCATAAAATAGATCTACAGTATTTTCAAAAATTCACCTATACATGTTTCGGTGGTCTCGTCACCCCATTTCCTATGTAGAAGATCTACTGTCAGTTCACACTCCTGACATTCCTGAGAGCGACTGGCGGTCCCTGAAAAAGCATCTCCTTCGAGAGAATTATCGATTTTTAAGCTGGTTTTACCGATACCTGGTTTGTCGGTCACCGCACAAATTGAGTGTTTCTCGTGAAACAAAAAAACTGTCGAGTTGTAAATCGAGGAGCTTACCTCGTTTAGTTTGAACAGTTAGATTACGCAACTGAGCACTGCGTCAGTCAACGTAGACATGAAAAGTGTAGGGCTTTCAAAAAGTAATTTTTCAGCTAACTGGTTTTCGGTAACTTGTCAGGTTTGTGGTAACTTCTTTTCTAGTCACCTGACTAGGTGACCGTGAAGTAACTTTAAATAACTTCAGAAATCCAATTTCGGCTACCCAAAAAGTAGATACGAAAAACCGGTTAGGTTACCAGAACGGAGAGATATAGACTACTTCAACAACACCGTTGGTTTCTGTAATCAGAAATGTCACCTGGTTACTGTAGCAGTCCACGTTCGAAAGACAATAACTATACTATATTCAAGAGATTCAGACTGACCTCCAACAAAGATCAGAAATACCAGCCACAACAACATAGTTGAGTCTGGTTGTCTAGTTTGGCCGAAAAGAGTAGCGTTATCTACAAAACGGGAGCCGTACCACGAAATATTCCTATTATTCTGATAACAAACCATGTGCACAAACATTGTAAATACATCCTGGTAATCAAATAAGACAGCAAGTATTGACAAAAGTTTGGGAAACGTTTGGGAGTTTGAATAAGGATTTATACTAATTACCGCAACAAATATACAAATAAACGTTTTTCGCATGAAAATGGCCTCAGAAAACTCCAATCAAGTGATGCACGGAAGCGTTTCCAGTTTTCATTTAGTTCCGACCCAGTTCAGCACTGAACAGTTTCGAAATAAATCTTGTGATCACTCTTAGTTCCATTGCAAACGGGAGCCGTACCACGATATATTCCTATTTGTCTGATAAGAAACCATGTGCGCAAACATTGTAAATACATCCTGGTGATAAATTAAGAATAGAAGTATTGACTAGAGTTTAAAGAAAAAAGAAAGTTATATTCAACAAGTCAGATGGTCAAACAAGGACAATTAAAGGGACCGTTTCTCTATAATTTGGATCGATTAAAAAACATGAAGTCTCACGAAACTGCTTTGATACTGTACTGATGGTCCCTTACTGATACACAAAAAAGAAAAATAGAAATAAGTCGAGAAACAAACCTTTCTGAGCCAAACTATCTTAAGGGTTACTGTATCGCAAAACTTTTGGTCAAAAGATGAATTCGATTTTAATACACACAAATTCAATCTCAATTAAACCAAAAAGGGGCATAGATAACTAAAACACGTTTAAATATGTCAGTTGTTGCGTGATTGAATTTATGATACGTTTCACGGACGTTTTGCGGACAATTTGTGCGCGTCTCCATGAAAATATGTACGTGCTGTGGCTTCCGTGTTGTGGCCGTACTCAAATTTGCTCAAAAACGACCCAAGCTGCGGAATTTTCACTAATTCTGACTGTTTGGTCCATTTTTCGTCCCCATGTGTTCACTGATAACTCAAATCATCAAATTAAAGAGGTACGGTCCCTTTAACGGGTGACCAAATGTCGTAGTTGGATCTACACAGGGCAGCAAAGAACGTCTACGTTTCGATTGTTAGAGTGTCACATATATATAAACCAATGTTGAAATACCCGGGTTCAATTGCAATTTAACATTCTGTTTGTTCTAGTCTATTAGTTCAATTTGCAACTGTACGGGTCGTTCCCGGGCTGGTCCCGGGCAAGAGACCCAAGCGCGCGACATCTCAAAATTCGCGAGCTGCGGGGCAGTACCGGGTTGCCTTCTCTAGAACGATACCCATCGATTAACCAACTCTCCGCGTTGATGAGATCAACCGAATGTCATTAGAGTACGACACAGCAAAACAAACTGACAGTCCAGAATGGTCCTGTACGAAAGTAGTTTTATCTTGCATGTATTTTCCGTTCAGAGTATAACTCTTAGATCTAATGTGACTAAAGACAGTCCGCCAAAGAAAATGAGATTTGTAGAGAACATTGCAATTTCAATTGTGTAAAGTTGCTAGTGATGAGAGGCAAGAACGAATTAAAGCTTAAAAGTTCTGTTTTGAGTTAGACTGAATTTGAGAATCTTTATTTTGCAGTAAGACCGCGGGGCGGGCTAACATTTGTATGATAAGCAGTCCGAAAGCGACCATGCGTTTATGGACTGTTGCTATTATATTCGTAGTTTTAGGAACCGGTGAGTTATAGGAAAACTTGAAATAGACTTTGTTTTTGTGTTTTAAACAGACTTTTCAACGCATTTATGTATTTGACACATTGTATGGTGCTCTCTCAATTGCCTGCGTCATGTACGATTTGTAACGGGGAGAGACCTTCCTCTGAACTTCGGTCGAAAAATTCGTAGTCAACACATTTTTATTTAGGAATTTTTATTGAAAACGTTCGTTTGTTTTCGTGTTTTCACCTTTTGAAATCAGGCCACGACTTCAATCAAAACCCATGTTTTTCAATTGAAGTTTGTATTGAGTAAGTAAAACTTCGTTTTGAAGATAATTGTAAGTTTCTCAGGTGTTTCCGGGCGGAAATCGGAAGAATGTCGACAATGTGAGTTCACAGTGGATCTACTGCACGCAAAATGGGGAGAGAATTCCACGGAAGAGTGCGTTGGTGAGTGAAATGTATAGAGTACTATTTTGTTGTAGAAAGTAGTTATACGAAATTTTATGATTTGGGAACTTTTCTTAGAGATGCTCATCCTGTTTGTGCTTGAGATTATGACAGTTTTCCTGAGCATGTCAATAATATCGAACCAAACAGCAGAATTGAAGTAAATATGATAAATAACTATACAAAACATCAAATTTTCCCAGAAAAAAGTATGCAGAGATTGTTTTCCTTTTGATTTTTCCTCTGTTGCAGGAGAACTGGCAACATTCATCTGCAGTACTTTTGAGATCGAAGATCATTTCGTGTGCAAAATGATCGTTTCTGAGTTTGAGGTGGGAATTTCTTGCTCAACAATTTAGAAAATACTTGTTTTCTGTTTCTTGTGTCTTAATATACAAAAATGATTGCAGTTTGTAGTTTAGTGACTGAATAACGGCTGAAATCAGACAAGTTTTTATGACAACTGCAAAGAGATTCAATGTGGAAAAAATGACGGACAAATTTAAATCTCACCTGTTGTTCACGCCGTGGGAAAACAATGTAGTTTCATGATTAGGTTAATGTGCCCAGTAAAAGATGTACACAAAACCGTTTCGACCCTGATTCAAGACGGTTTCGGGTTCTATCAGAGGGTCGGGTCATCATCAGTTGAACCCCTCTAAGAAAATGAAAACAGGACGGAAGGACTTACTGACCGTATCCTAGCGGAGAATTGAGAGAAATGAACATTGCTTTTGCTTTTCGTCCTTTTTAATTTTTTCAGAGGGGCTCAACTGATCAGTCTTTACTGATTAGTTTCTGATTACTGAACTGATTCGTTTTTGTCTACAAAGACCAAACACAGTTCGACATTGATCACCACTTCGATTCGGACTTTTCAGCCTGAAGCTGTCTACATTCTGGGTCAGATTATCGTAGAACCGCATCAGATCTGTGGACTTCTGCTAGATGGTAAGCCGATAAGTTCGCGAAACATTGATGCTAAAATTGTAATTGAGTTATCAAAAATTCCCAAAAGTTTTGTAATGCTCCAAGTTGAGCATAGTAAAAAGTGTTCAGGAACTTTGTACTCTCGGTACAGTTCAAGTTTCAGAAATGTAATGTTTGCCACATGAAATAGCAAACACATAACATGGTTTTTTCATAACCGTTGTTTAATATCTTTTCAGTTTGTAGTTTGAGTTCTGATCGCTTTGAGCATTGCCGTTATTTTCTCAAAACAAGACTGTAGTTGAAACGCTGTCTTGGTCGTGACCATAAGGGATGTTCCTTTCAGACTGCGGTACCGTATTCGACCCACTGAATGTGACGTGGCACATGGATATGCCTCCCAATCAACCCCAACCAGTGGAAAAACAACCAGTTAAGGTACACGTTGTTTGACTCAGCAGAAATAAAAAATCTTCTACGGCAACATAATCAGCCGTGTGTTACTTTACTTTATTCATACAATTACAACTGAGACAGTAATCACATTGTAGTATACGTAGATGGGATACTACGCTTGGGTGTGCTTCATTACTCATGCGGTCCGCCATGAAGATACCGTGTCGAGTGCGATCGAACCATGATGTTTTGAGTGCTAGCGAGCACACAACCAGTCGAACTCTCCGATCCCCTCGACCTTTCTGTTTCATTCCGTCAAATTGTCGAGAACAATACATAGTATCTGATGGCTGTTTTTACTTCTCATGGAAGATGGACAAATAACACCAAATTCAGACATCTATCATTGATTTTTCTGGAAAGTAGCAGTTGAACGACCATGAAAATAATGTAGCTTTTGTGACATAAAACGAAAGCTGTATTTAGCCCGGTAATCCAAAAATGAAAATCCTCCATCTGACTGATATTCACATGGACAGTCAGTACACGCCGGGAACGGAAGCCCAGTGCGGGGAGCCTCAGTGCTGTCGACCACCAGAGGACCTCCATGTAAGATAATATTAATTTAAAGGAGACCGGAGAACAACATGGTTTCTCGTAAAGCTGCTGTAACCTATGTTTGATTGGACGCGTTGCGTGTCGCGCGGCATTGGCATGTGAATGTCACGTGGACTGATCAAACTAATATACGAGTTGTTTGTGCTTTCTAGTCTCAAAACAGTTGAAAGCAGCTCAAAACAAAACCTCTGCTCAAGTTGTGTTCCGGTCTCCTTTAATAATAATAAAAGTGACTCCTATCGATATACAATTTTGCACGATGAGTTTGAAGAACTACATGTCTAATGCACAAAGTAGAGTATGCTAACAGAACTCAAAGGAACAAAAATTTCGAATGTTATGTTTATGTAGCAGCACATTATACCGATTTCTTGAAAATGTCGATCGCTATACCGAACAGTTCAATGCATGTTTTCGATAGTGTGCAAAGAGAAGCCATTGTATTTTCTACGCTCGGTGTGATTTGTTCATTACTAGTGTGAGTGTTAGGAAATCACTTCTCCAGTTTATATCGATTTGGTTTATTTGGCCATTTGTTTCGAGATAGTCTGACATTTCAGGAACTCGTCTCCTCTGCCGCCGATATCAAGCAGCCGGCCGGTAAATGGGGCACGGTTGGCGTCTGCGATGCGCCCTATTGGCTGGTCACCAACATGCTCCAGTTCATTCAAGACAACCACAAAGATGTGAGTTCGCTATTACTTGTTCACTCAACTGTACTTTATTCATCTCCGCTTCAACCATTCTCTGGTAAAAAAAACATGTTTGTTCACCGTTAGGAGGTTACACATTTGAGAAACAGAACGTCAATCAAAAGTGGGTCACTAAAAACGGCTGCGGTAACAGCAATTCAAATGGAGTCATTTTCAACTATGAATGTTTCACATCACGTTGAATACGAAGAACACAAGGGAAACTGAGACGGGAATACAGAGATGTGCTGTGTACCGTCCTAGTGAAAAACATGTACAGGGGTGAATAGTGAGTTATAGTTTGATTTTCTGATTTAACTTCAGCTCGACTACGTTCTTGTGTCCGGCGACCTCATGTCACATGCCGTCTATGAATACACGTCAACCCTGCACGCAGCTATGATCCACAATATTTCAGCCACAATCAAAACGTGAGTTCTTGATTTGGTCGATACTCAATCAGTTTTTACGAAGTTAGCGTTCTAGTAATCATATGTTTAAGCGAAATTTCATGTATTCAT
Organism: Litoditis marina; assembly: GCA_964036275.1. Taxonomy (NCBI): domain Eukaryota; kingdom Metazoa; phylum Nematoda; class Chromadorea; order Rhabditida; family Rhabditidae; genus Litoditis; species Litoditis marina. The sequence continues at coordinate 31,500,747 of OZ038434.1, forward strand.
TGTTGGTTTCTGAATTAACCTGCATAACAATCACACAAGCTGTATTGTACATGGAATTATCCTGGTATTCATTATTTAACTAAAACACTGTGGATGTTTTTGAAGTTTGATGTTAACTATTGCAGATATCTGCCAAACGTTCCCGTGTACTTCTCGGTCGGAAATCATGAAGGAGTCCCGATTGATAAGTGGGTAGTTCTCCTCAATCTCGACAAAGTTGTTTTCTTATCTTTTCTGTACACACAGTTAGTATTAGTTTAGCTGGACAGAGTTCCAAATTTTGTAGCACTATTCGATGTTTCGGTCAAATAGTTCCGGTGAACTGCACTGCGGTGAAATTAGAACTTAAAATTCAGTAGTCCTACTGTAAGCGTCAGAGTACGAACAGAAGCAGACTGTACTTACAGTTTCACGCCCCACTGGGCTCCAAAGAAATTCCACGAGAACTGGTTGTATGATGCAATGTGGGACTCTTGGAAAGGCTGGTTACCACAGGATCAGCAGACGTCTGTCAAATAGTGAGAAGTGTATTCATGGGAGGCATTTTTTGTCAAAAAGCATTTTTTGAAAGTCAAGATCTCTGGATAAATGTTTTGATTGCTCTTCCTATTTTTAATTTACTATCTTCAAACGTTTCAAATCTACCGTATATATTTACTGACTGCTTTAATCCAATATCTGAAGCGGTTCAATTATGTCTTCTTCCCGGGCAGTTCAGAGATTGGCCCGTTTAGCGTTCAGAATTTCTCTCGATTGAAATGGTCTATCCTCATACGCTACCCAGGATTACCGTGAAAATGCAAAGCACATTGAGATAATGAGAGTTTCTAGCACGTTTTTTTATATGTTTTACCGGTATAGCAAACCGGTAAAACTATCACTGAGTTTTGAATCTCATTTTCTGTTTTCCTGATTTCGAATTTTCCAGTAACGGATGTTACATGGTGAAAATGTTCCCTGGACTACGGCTACTGTCGATCAATAACCCACTCGGAGGAGACAGGGTCAACTTGTAGGTTAAGTTATACCGCACATCTTTCCTACTAAGAGTCATACAGTTCACATTTCTTGACAAACTGTTTTCTAATACAAACAACTTTGTAAAAAAGAAATTGAAAAACTTTTTGTAAAGTAGAATGAGAATCGACTACGAAATTGTGAATAAGGAAACGTTTCATAGAAGAGTGGTAGTAAACCCTGTGTCACACTACCCCATCCACAATTCTCACTAAATTGTCGCTCACTTCATGTTAAAAAAGTAGTGCATATTTGAAGTATTATGTCATACTACGCTGGAAAGATAGTTGAAAATGCTACCTTTGACCAAAGGTTTGTTACTTTTATGGTATAATAGATAATTTAGCTGGATGTACATGAATCAAACCGACCCGGACGGTACTTTGACCTGGGTCGTAAGCCAGCTACTAGATGCGGAGAAAGCGGGAGATTTGGTTGGTTATTATCCAATTTTTTTTTCAAAAGAACGGTGTTCTTTATTGAATATGAATTTGGCTGTAAAACCTGTAGAATCGATTCAACTAGTTTTCTTGAAGCCTGATCTAATTACGCGCCATAATTCATGAACTTCGACAGCCAACCCAAGGGATCCAACTACAAATATACATCGTAATGATTCCGTCGGCAAGAAACGAACCCTATATAGTCCTTGTCAACGGAAAGGCGGAAGGGTACTGTATATCTCACTTTCCGCTCTGTACGCACACATGCCTTCGATTTCAAAGCTTGCCGATTATGTGCTCTAATCGCGCAGTGGTTCGCGCCTTGTTACTAAACTTTTGCTCGCAGGTTCGATTCCGGCGAGAGACAGAAATTAATGAATTTGGCACTCACTGTAGCAAGGCACTTTAGGTACACATCGTTGCTCACATCCCGGGAGGAGATGGTGAATCGTTAGAAGGCTGGGACATCAACTACTATAATGTTATGAACAGGTCATTTTATTGAAACCCTAACAAAATGCAAAATAAAAAAAAGTTTTCCTCGAATTGAAACGAAAACATTCATAAAGTTTGAAAATATCGCATGAAAATGTTGTTGATTTCTAGATTCCAAAACACCATAGCTGCATCATTTTTCGGCCATACTCATTATGACGAGTTCTACATGGTTTACGAGAACTCAAGTGTGAGTTTCGAACAAAATGGTATTTCAACTTTTCAATCCACCAGAAGTAAATAGTCACGTAAAGTTAGCATTCTAATAAGGAGTTGTGCACTTCGTCATTGCACGTTTCGGAGTTCCGCTGTGTTTAACATTTTCACGTGACTGTGCAATTGATTAACAGTATAGACATTTCCCTTTTCTGAAAAAGAACCGAACGATGAAATTCACCCCCTTCATGTATATGTTTCAACAAAACAATACCTAGTGTTACTAAGAGACCTCTAACTTGAACTTTCGTACACAGCAGAATAAAACATACGTCACCTGATACGATTCTGTTTCCTAAGTGTAGGACGCCGAATCTAGTGCTAGCGCCATCTGACCAAACAAGAACATACTTTTGTACTTGATAAAATTATTATATATACCATTTTTCGCCAACAAATACCAAGTTCAGGACGCCACATCTCGCCCTTCCGCCACGGTCTACGCCGCCCCGTCGGTGACTACCTACAGCGAGTTCTTCCCCGCCTACCGTATATATACGGTGGACGGAAATTACCCAGGATCTACTTATGTGAGTTCGGAAAAAGACAAACAAGTTTGTGTGTGGGGCTTGCTTTTCAAAAGAGGCGTGAAAGAGTGCAGTTCACCCTTATCGGTTGTGAAGTTTGTTCTCGATGCTTTCGGGTTGAAACGAACCACCACGACATACATCAGAATCAAACTACAACTGATATTTGCTCACATCCTAGACTGCGTATCCTAAATCTGTTTTTGACTTCTCAAAATCACTACACAATTTAACACGTTATCAATGTCAATCGTAGAACTGTTTGTGGAGAATGATGATAGGGATGGTTGCGTAAAGCAAATGTTCGTCAATTCCCATGAAATTTACCTGTTTTCCTTGAATTCAGTCATCAAATTCATTCTCAAACGTTGGCACGTTCATAATTCCAGCAAGTCATCGACTATGAGGAATGGATATTCAACGTAACGGAGGCCAATCAAAACCCGACAACCACACCGAAATGGAAACAGTTATTTGCCAGTATCAATGAGGAATATGGTAAGATACATCTGACAAATGCTAATTTGAAACTGAATCATCGATTGAAAACTGTGCTTTAATGAAATAAGACATGTGCTCACCCAATGAAAATCGTACTGTCCTTTGAAATTGCAAACTGTCACTATTGAATGATCGATGGAATGAACAATATGGGATGTCAATGTGTTCAGCATATAGCTGAGCGGAGGTTTGATCTGCACTTGCAACAGAGCGACGTGTTCGAATCAAGACTGAACACGTCAATCTGAACTCCTTAAGAAGCGGCACAGGAAAAAAATCTGTCTACTTTTATCTAATGTAAATGTGGCACATTACACACGTGTTCTCACATGTGTTTATCCGAAATTTTGCTATCAAGACGTTTTTGCAGGATTGAATTCCCAAGTACCCTCCGAGTGGAATAAGTTCATTGACAGAATGAATGCAGATGACTCTTTGTTCGAAAAGTACATAACGTAAGTTGTTCATTTAATATGAATTTCTACGTGAGACGTAATAAAACATTTGAAAAACTTTAGGAAACTGTTTTTAAGGGACGACATTATTCTACATTCGTATTATCAATTTTAACCCCGGAAACCATATCAAACTCATCTGAGGATGTTAGCGAAAGCTATTAGAATTAATATGACTTTCCAAAAACAACGAAAACCCGTTTTTTCAGAAATTACTACCGTCGCAACAAGTACGACGGAGTCACGTGTGATTCCAAGTGTAAGGCGCAGAGACTTTGCAAGACGAGACAGTTCCATCACGATAAGAAGCTATGTGCGGACCTAGGAGGTGAGACCTGGTCGACGATCCATCATGACTTCGGGAGTACTGTACTTTTTGTTTTTCGGTGTATGTTTCTAACGAAAACGAAAACGAAAACCATCCGTGACTGCTTTGAATGCGGGTAGTTTGTTGGTTCCAATATTGAGGAATCAGGGAAAAATCAGGGAACACAGTGAGAAGTTTGTTCAGCTGTGTTTGTATTTACCGGCCTGCTGGTGTCACTATAGAATTCTGATGTGCATTTTCTCGAATAAAACGGCTCACTTGTGTCACCAATGCAGTACAAGGCAACCTTTTTTGTATTAAACAAATTGAGAAAAAAAATTTAATAAAATCCGTCAGAAGTAGTAACGAACAACCTTTTTTCAGTCGTGGAAGACGAAATCGTTCGACCTAAATATCGCAAACAGATAAAGCCAAAACGACTGACGACACTGGAGATCATTGAAGCTGTGAGCCAGAGAGAATCGAAATCTGATAATCCGAAGTGCAAAATGTGATGTTGCATCCGAACTTCTCGCTTGTATCTAGCCTTCATGTTCGTATCGTTTTATTTGTAACAGGCTTACATGTAAATAAACTGTTCAATCCATTTTACGCAAAATTAATGTTCACAAACCTGTATTTTCTACTGTGTTGAGACTGTAGCTTTGGTTTGTGGTGGAATGGTGTAGTGGGTTAGGCGCCACCCACCACTCAAAGGGTCACACGTTCGATCCCCGCCACTGCCCAACCAAGGCATTCATCCCTTCGTAGGCGATAAGTTGGTAGTAGAATGTCTACGAAAGTTGAAGCCTCTCCTGGTGCTCCGTGGCTGGATGGGGATGGTAGGCCAAATTCAGTCTGCCTTACAGAGTTTCCCTCTGAGACTGTCCCTTGCAAGTTCCATAAGGAACTTTGGAGAACAGGGGTAACTTAAACTTAACTTTAACTGCAAGGACGACCACACACCCTTATCACATTAGTCGAAAAACTTGGACAGATTTATACAAATATGCGCAAGAATGGCCCTGACACATCTAACTGGGGAAAACCACAGGATTTTGGTGGATGGCCGTGCCGATGGTAGATGATTTGTTCCCATCCGCTTGAGTGTGGTCCTGGAATACAAACTAGATTGTCTTCAATGATGTATAAATGCTCATTTAATAGCACCACAACAAATGAATTCTAGATTTTTCAACGTTGTTCATAATTATTTCATCTTCCACTTCAGACCTTTTTGTTGAAAAGTCACTCACCGAGACTGTCTCGATAGAATGCTGCTGGTAGGTGTCGGGAGGGTGTCGGTAACTGTTTGCAGTAGGATGAAACGCTTCTCCGTGGTTCATGGCTGCGTCAGAGATTTGATAAAACGTCTCATAGTAGATTCCAATCAATATCATCATTAAGACGAGCAACAAATCGAGGATTATGGAGAATACCTGAAAACATGCCTGGGTTGTAAACGTATAATTTAATTCAAATAATGAAATCGTGAAAAATGACTTCTATTTCTAGTTTTCATCTGTTCCACTGTTGTGGAACAAGTTCATGTACTGGAAACACGTTTAGGTTTGAGTCCACCAATGTGAAAACCTACTCAGGTGAAAAGTCAAGGGACTCTTAGCTTCTAAAAGGGTGATTTTGGTTGATCGAGTAAGCGCGGGCCCAAAAGGCCCTAATAGGGCCGCGATTCTGGTAAACGACCACGCTTTGTTCGATTTTGAAAACAATTGTGTTGCACTACTCTACATTTTCTTTTATTTTCCGAGTAAGTACGCTAGGTTCAGGAAAAAGAAACTAAATCTAGTATTTGAGACAAAAATGTCATTCTACGCCGCTACGCGGCCCTATTAGGCCCTAATTATGTGATTTCGGCTACGGAAATCACGGGCCTAGAACGAACCTTTTAGGCCCTTGACTGTCAATAGCTCACCATAACAGCGACAATCCTGTTGAACATCTCCTTGTTTTCTTTTTCATCTACCGTCACGTACCACACGTCAATGATTGTACAAAAAAGAACCAGCACAAGGGCTATCGTGATCAGCAAAACTATCTGAACAAAAAGCGTCTTTCGTAAACTGAAACTACGTCATCGAGAACATTTCTCTGTCCAAAATTGAAACATTTTTTATTTCACAAACGAAACTCACATTGTAACTACTTGTTTGAGCCGAACAAGGAGCCAATTATTTTTCCAGCGTGTATAGGAAAGGCTCAAATCTTTTTGTAGTTTGATCTCGATTATCCGCATTATTGATCTGTCAACTCTGAGAAACTTAGGCTTAGGGGAAGGTAGTGTTATTTTAATCATTCCCAGTGAAGACATCCCTTTTTAATCAACAAATATATGCTGTCTCGAAATACAGCCCAGCGGTTGTGGTATTGATACGGTAGTTAAGTCAGAGCATTTGTCAGAACAGTCGCTTTAGTATAGAATGTATACAATATTATTACATCTTTTTTCACCTATGTTCTTTTCACCATTCTCTTTTTTGGCAACCTTTCGCGTTTCAAACTTTCGTTCCGTTATTACACACTGTGTAATAAATATTTGATTGATTTGATTATTGAAGACTGCAAAACTACAAAACGGGAATAGTGTAATATTCACCGTATATATCTGCATTGTGAAGAGTGACCCTTATCAGTACCAACTTATTCACGCGGAAGTATGAACTACCGAAATACATGTGTTTTACACTGCTTTCTCATTTTTTTTTCTTGTTGGCAACTATATGAATATCACCTTAAGCTCACCTAACCCGTGTTTCTACCAATATGATTTGTTATTCAAGATTTCAAACAAATTAGTTAAACAGTACTCTCTTATTACGTAGCTGTTTTCAACTACACGAATGATATTTTTGTCTCACCCCTCCCTCAATCGGGCAATTTTCTGGTTACTACTCTTAATCTTGCATGCGAGTATTCTTGTATTACATATTTCACACTAACATACATGTTTATTCAACATCATTCCACTTTCTGTTTAGTTTTATCTGTTGTTGAACACTCGGAAAACGAACCACAATTTAACCATTTTTTTGGCACTAGCAAAAAAGAACTGATTTTTAAACAATGTTAACGAATGTAAACCAAATGCCGTTTTTAGTTTTGTTGACAACTATACAAATAATATTGCTGGCTCACCCCTCCCTTGGTTAATCGGGCCATTTTCTCGTTACTCGCGGCAAGACGAAATATGAATATGCCGGAAACAATTACCAGGGAGCCGAACAAAAACAACATGACCATCGTCTGCCAGCCGTGATCCTGTAAATAATACTCATGAAACATTCGAGTGGTAGACATAAATAAACCTACTGAGTTGATGCTCATTGTGAGTGGATCGCTCAACACCCTAAGATCGTAGAGAAATAAGCTCAAAAGTGAATCGAATCCGGACAGTTTTTCTACTAGATAATTTATCATGAGCAGAATGAGTCAGATTTCATTCGACAAAAACTAAAATTTTTCATATTTTTGAGTTTTCTGGGATTGATTAATGGTGAATTTTGTGAAATTTAATTTTTTGGATCTCAGTGAAACGGTCACTACAGAAACCAAGATTCGGACAGAAACCGGGATGAAAAACCCATTGTTTTACCTATATAACATTCCTTTTGGGGAGTTAACGTAAAGACTTTGCACACCATACCTGGAATACAACTTGTATGAATACATCTCCATTCTTTGACCATTTCAGACCACAAGCTATCAGAGCAGCGGTGTTGACTATCTGAGAATTATCCTGTTTAATCGGAATTAAAACAAAACTTCAATGTAAACTAGAAACTTTATTCAATCCAAGAATTGAAGAAAACGAAACTTATTTCCGAAATTATGTTGATGAAATAATGTGTTTTCGTAACTTTTCATAATCTGCGTGAACTCCAGTTGTGCATAAATTTTGAGCATTTTATGTTTGAACTTCAATTGAATAACACTACACATTATTAGACTGTTATTTCTAGAGTTCGTGTTGGAATTTCAATGAATATGAAAAAAACATCGAAAAGATACGTATACGCTTTCCTTATAGGTAAAAGGTAAAAACTCACAATAGCTGCCAAATTAACGATTCCCAGCGGGCTTTTCAGGTATCCATGCCAAACCATTTATGACAGCGTTTGCACTGAAAACAATATAGAAAATGATTGAAACGTAAAGAAATACAATACTCACACGTTTGCTATCAATAATGTGTTGTACACGTTTTAAGTGAATATACATTTGAGTAGTAGTGTATAGGAAAAATAGTAGTGAATAAGTTCACGGACCGGTGCCCACAAAGGCCTGAGAAGCAGCGTTGTTATGCTGTTGTCAGGTTGTTAGGCGACCAAAAAGGGGACTTTCGGGATAAACACAGCGATTTCTTGGGAAAACAGGGTGAAATGGTGTTTGATACACTAGTTTCGGGGATAATTAAAGTTATTACTACGTTCGTAGTCGATTGCGCGAAATTTGAGTAACTTGAAAGGAGTTTTATGATAAACACAACGAGCTCTCAGGAAAAACATAAGGGGTTACAAGGTGTTGGATACACTAACTTCGAACTTAATCAAAATTTAAATATATTCCAAAAGCCGCGGGCAGGTTTGAAGTCACTTTGAGGGATATTCAGGATAAACAACCATTTCTTGGGAAATGAGTGTAGGGGTGTTTGGTACATTAGCTTCAGAAGTAATCAGATTTTAAATAGTGCTCATAATCGGGGAGCAGGTATTGAGCACGCTACTAACTTGATATATTGTGGAACATTGTTCAACTGTTGGTATGAGAGAAGGCTCGATGTTCGAGGCGAAACAATACTAAAAAGTTTTTTTCTTTTTCACGCAGCGCCACGAAAACTTCGTGGACGAAACTCAACACAAGTTTAATAGCGAAAAAATAAATGAGAACTCTGTTTGAAAAACTATCCCTCTCAAACATATAATGTGGATTTTACCGTTAGTTCGTACGGTAATCCGATTTCGGTTTCAGGTTATCTACTAATCACCTGTGAGGTAACCTGAAAAAAGGGTTACCAAAAACCGGTTGCGCCAAAAACGGGGAGGGCCACCGAAAAACCCAGTCACATATAAAATCGGCCTGGTCTTTAACCCAATTTCTTCCGATTGTTTGTGAAATATCTGTTGAAAACGAATGAATGTTGTCAAAGAGTGTTAGCTGCTGTCGCCTATGAAATATTGTACGCAGCCTGCCGTGAAAGTTTGTTTTCGTATCGTAATGACATATCAATTGGTTATTCTTCCAATCGATCATATCTGCTATGGTCAGGTTTTGTTCTAAAACCTTTCTGGCCGATTACTGAAAAAAGCCACTTCTTTGACTCTCATTTTATATAAGCGGTTCCATACCACGTTTAATTGTTTTCATTTGGGTCATGCAATGCCGATAAACAGTCCACACCTCGCCGAAGCCGTCATAGGAGTTAAAGGACTCTCAGAAGGTGCTTGGTTGTGTTACAGTATTTTACTGTACTTACAGTAAAATACAGCATGGTGGGAATACAAATCGATTTTTTGGCGTCTCGACTAAAAAATACAGTATTTTTCCGAACCGTTCGGTTCTTGAACTGTTTCGACTAAACCCGATTTCGTAAAATACAGGGCATGTTCGGAGCTGCTTGCTTTTGAGGAGGCTGACTCCTGCCACGATTGCGCTCCGGTAGGCTTATATTAGCTGTGCTCTATAATTTCCAAAATGAATTAAGTTTTTGAATAAAACAAATTAAATTAAATTCAGTATTTTAAATAGGTATTTTTGTGAGTTTATAAGCTTTGACTAAGTTCTTCTATCTTCTTCCTGAATTCAGTGTATTTCAGAACCGTGGATGGCTCCAGGACCGTCCAACCCGAACGATCTTTCCACAAATGATCATTCATACGCTTCGCCAGGTATTCAATTCATTTTATTTCATGCATGTGACAATTATTTGTTCCATTTGAATAGGAAAACGGTTTTCCAATGAAAAATAGAAAATTCATGATATGTCAATCGTAATTGAGAGCAAAATTTAATGTGTCAAATGGGTGTGCGTTAACCGTAAACAATATTGATTCAATTGATCCTAAAAAGAATTTACACAATGAATATAAGAGGCATCCATTTAAATAGTTTTTCAAAATTCAAATATAATGCAAATCTGGTCAATTTTTTATTTATTGCCGAGAAACCTAGAATATGGTCAGTTTCTGGTTCCGCTTCGCAGACTTTATCGTCCAAATAAATGACGAGGGACAATTATTTTATTGAAGTCTGACAACGGTCATTATTTCACACATTACTTTTGACATTCGTCAGTTACTTGCATACTGAAACTGACCACTGTCAAAACTGTATTTGCAAACCACCTGCCTCAGCCGGGAATCGAACCTGACCCCGTCAGTTCAAAAGCGCAGGTGCTAACCACTACACTACAGCGGCCACTGAGGAAGCGCGGGAGCTTCTGTAAGTCATGCCGGGAGCGCGATCAACAGTTAATCTGGACTTCTTTTTAATGTCGAGAAAATTAAATTTAAAAAGTTCATTTCGTTCTTATTGGTCAATTCCATAAGTAACCGGGTTTTTTGATAACCTTACCGGTTTTTGGTAATATTTCAGGTTACCACATAGGTAACCGGTTGGTAACCTGAAACTTTATTTTGGTTACTGTACAAATGAACGGTAAAACCACAATGAAAAACTAACAGGTGACCGGTTTCTCATTTCAGGTTACCACGCTGTTACCTACTGAGGTAACCTAAAGATTAGTTTACTTAAAACTGGTAAGGGTACCAAATAAACCCGGTTAATTATTTAATTCATCGTTTTCATTAGTTTTCATTATTTAAATCTGTCTCGTTATATGAGCGATCAGTACGATTTGGCTGGCGCATGTTATATCCGCGATAGTCGATGCCATAACTATTGGTCCGGTAGCGCAGTGGCAGTGTGTCTGCCTTTTGCCCTGGCGCCCGCAGGTTCGATCCCGCGAACATTCTGACAGTGGTCAGAATTACACAGAATGAACGAGGCAATTCATTGACAAATGCCAAAAAAACCAGAATATTAATTGACCGGCGTCAAAAAGCCCGTTTTCACTTCTGACAGTTGTCAGTAAGTTTCCTGACTAGAAACCGAAGATGTGGTCAGAATTGTGCAAAATTTAATGGAAACATGCTCCATGAAAAAATGACCAGATTTGCATAATATTTGAATTTTGAAAAACTATTTAAATGGACGCCTCTTATATCATGAGTAAAATGGTGCTCAAACTAAAAAATAACAACACCGATAAGCTAGTGTTCTATTCTATCTTTACACATAGAAAGTAGTACTTTATATTGATAGAAACTCCGTTCGACAGAAACGCAATCTATGAACACTATTGAACCACTTACGCGCGAGTACAGACTGCTATATAGCTATGTCGTGTGGAGAAATATGATTCTTTCTTGAGAACGAACCAACACCTACGTGCTACACTTTTCGAACATCCAAGCTTTTGCTTTCTGCTTTTCTTACCCGGTTCCGCAATGAAAATGATTGTAATTTTTGAATTTTGCATGTAAGTGTTGGTTCTTCTTAGGTTGGTTCTTCTTAGGCAATCGAAATGTGGTTTCAATTTCATTCATTGCAGATCTCCAGAGACGAGCTGGTGAACGCGGAGGAGGAGAAGAATCTCGATTGGACAAGAAGATCGTTTAAAAAAATAAATATTATTGTCAATATTTGTTAGAGATTGTATATGAACATGATAAAACAAACACGTGATAAACATCAATCTTGAAATGAAGAATGCTCATATTAATTAGAGCAAGCTCAATTAGATATATGATAACTACTCTAGCTCACTAGATATCTGGATAATGGAACAATTATAGAGCAGCTAGCGCCTTTACATCTTATCTTTTTTTACTGATCGCCGTAGCTGGATGGAAGTCTGAAGTGAACTGGACCAAATCATCCCCCTCGGAATGCTGAAAAACAAACATTGTTACTCGACAAATAATGAAATTTGATTGGAGTTCGTATTCTAGTTATTGAAATTTAAAAATGAGGAGAAGAGAGTTGGTTCACACGGCACATCCCCACTCTAACTAGACTCACACGTTTGTGAATAACAACAACAAGGTTTTACCTGTCTGTAACAACCTTCCACAAAACTGTCTTAAGCGGATCAATAGTGGGGTTGTAGGGCTTAAGTGTCAAACTTTTCTCTGAAGGGAAGATCAATGGAGAAAGTGGTAATGGGAATACGGTAAAAGGCTGAAGGAACAGCGGCCAAAATATAGGATTTGAACTCACATATTGCTTTAGATCCCGCACCGAGAGTCCGGGGCAAGTATCAGCGACCAACGAAAAAGGAGATAGAAGAACACAACGCAGCAGCTTCGCCTGAAGATCAATGGCGTAGTTTTTCAGCCTTGTCAGGAAAAGGGATGGGCTTACTTAAAAAGCAAAGAAGTACATCGTCTAGATCGAGGTGAATAACAGAAAACCGAACTTCAGCGTGTCATTAATTGGCACTAACATTTACGTGTGTGTCTCGGACAAAACAATGTTCATTACTAAAAATGAGCGAAATTTTTAGAAGGAAGCCGAACATTTACGAGAAATTTTATAATTTTGTGGGTGACAAGATATCACTCAGCTTTCAAAGGATTCAAATTTAACTTACATGGTATACTTTCACGAGCTATGAACTTTCAGAGCGTTCACGCGGCGAAAAAGAGAAAAAATACCGGAGCAGGGCGACCAGAACGCTGAAGAACCTGAAATGAACGATGTTGAGATGGCATTTACAGAACCAACCGACGGACCAGAAACTAACACCGGAGACCAAGTTATGAACGATGAGAATGGTATACATTGTACTTTCACGTTAAATGGAATGATAGTTACGAGAACGCTTCCACAAGAAAATAAAGAAATGTTGGTTTGCCAGTCGGTGGTAGAATGTAAAAAGGAATAAATTTCGACGTTTATACGGCGCTCTTTGATGAAATGTAACTTAGTCAATTACGCCGAACCGGCAAAGTGAGGTTCACCTTTCATGTGTAACCTGACAAAAATAGGTTATTTTAGTGTTTTTTTCCACAATAACTAGGACTGCTTTTCATGCTTTCCAAAGAACCCACAATGAAGTTTCATATTACTCATGCACGATGTTTATTGTTAACCTATCAATATACGATATACACTAAAATATGTACCTTCAGGTGTTCGTTTGAAGGAGAAAATGGAGAAGACGTTCCATTCACTCCAAGAAAACTTTTCGAGCGTTCTCTGGCAGACGTTGAAGGAAGAGAAGACCTGAGATTGAAACTTGACGAACTGAGAAAAACAAACGGTTTCGTGGCCGGCATGGAAGCTGCACTCAATACTGCCCTCGTGAAACGGCAGGCATACCACTCAGGTAGAATAATAAATTCATATATTCACAAATGTGGTGTTAAAATATGAAACCCGAACTTGGAGGGTCAATTATTAATGAAATGAGAGCAATTACGGTCTTAAATAGAAAGTTCTGAGGCCTCATCGCTTCATAAACGCAAACGCATGTTCTTGTTTTATTTTCTGTTTTTAGGTACTCTCACGGGGAATCACTGCAAGAGGTTTTTCTCCAATATACATCTCATAGTTGAGAAGATGAGTCTATACAGGAACTCAAATCCACACCAGGAACTGATTGTGAGGAACCTCGCTCAGAAATACATAAATGTGAGTGTCCCAAAATTGACGTAACGCAAATATACACATAAAATTACAGCCCAGTTCATACACATTTCTTGTTCTTTAAGCACGAGCACTGAACATTTTGACGGATGAGAATGAATGTACGAGAGCGAATTTCCTAAGAATAGGTTTCGAAGATATCAAATAAATGTACCTTCAGGTGTGTGGTCCTCTTCGACTGATTCAGTCCTACAGTGCAGTGAAATTTCTGTCGGAAGAGGAACTGAGGAACCTGAAATTGGCAACATCTAGGCTTGTCCGAATTCTGAGAGCGCAACTGCCGAACATTCGCATCAGCCCGAAAATTCACAATTTGACGAGTGAGTGCTAAGTGTGCTTGGTTTTCGCATGTGATTGTTAAGAAAATTGCTTATCTTATCATTTATGCTGCAGAGCGTGTTTTCAAAAACGTGCTTCCGAATCAGTATCCCGATACATTTGGATTTGGTATTCCAAAATTTCCATAGTATGCACATGAACACGTTTGGCTGACGAAGGTGTATCACAATTGAAGAGGGAGGTCATATAATAGAGCTATTCCAGAGAAACTGATAAATATCGGATTCATTCATATTCACAAACTTCATTTTCATACGTTCCACATGTTTTAGTCTCTTTTGCCGCGCGCAACGATAATTTAGGTACCTCAGGCCCTAGGATACCTAAACTCTGTACTCCTCTAATTTATAGGTTTCATACAGAAAAAAATCAATGCAATAACATTTTGCTTAAGATCATACCTTCGAATTCGCGGAACGGTGGGGCACCTTGGGACACTTCTCCGAGCAATTCCTTGAAAGTGGCCATGTACCGTGGAACAAAGTTGCGGCCCAATTCCACAATTCACGTACTGGAAGCGAGAAGTTGATGCAAATTATTCGCCAAGTGAATACAAGAGCAACAATTCTGTACCGACACAACTTGAAGTCAACATTGCTCCGTCCTGATAATGATAATGATTGAGAATTTATCAACTATTTATTGAATTCATAAATGACCGTTTGTGAAAGTTTATATCAGGTAAATGATAACCTACGATATTAGAGTACGTTGCTTATAGGAATTTGGTGTTTTGTGTATATTTTCACTTATACGGTTAATCTATGTACTGATATATTAACACCGGTCGTGAATTGAACGGATGTGTTAAATATATGTGTTACTCAGTAGCATTCATTTGCATAATATCAATTTATCAGTTCTAATAAATTGAAACAACAAATGCGATCCTGTAAGACTATATTTAAACGAATCTCACTTACCGGAAACTGTTGCCGCTTCGCCACGCCACAGCTGACCGGGCAAGGACGACCACCTTCACATTTCCTCTCTGTAAATATATCAGATTAGTTATGTTACCTGAATTTTGAAAAAAAAAACAATTGCTGTGCAAGTAAGCGAAGCATATACAATTAACGCATTTCTGACCATTCAAATTACGTCTACATTGCTAATAGACTTTGTTAGAAGTTGAAGGTATCAAAAATTACAACAATATATCAAAACAATAAGAATTAACATGTATGTGAAATCAACGATGTTGCAACAACAAAACTGTTCTTGATCGACGTTTTGATCAGCGATGCGGACTTAGCATTGGGGCACGAATAATGTTCTCTGTGGGTCAGAAACCAACTTCCGACAGATAATCTCGAGAGCTGGGAGTTATATAAAAAATCTTTTTATCTGATAATTATGAGCACGTATCATACTCTCTGAACTAAGCTTTTGAGAAAGATTGGTTCATGGAATAATAAGTTGTGATCATTTGAAAATTTAAAACACGTTTTTCTGCGTGGGTTTGGCTGATTCAGAGCCCAAAAGCTTAGTTCAGAGAAATCATAATATTCTCTTTCAAATAATCAATGAAAACTATTACACAAATATCAACTTTTTCCAATTATCGATCATAAGTGTTCAATTGCGGGTCCCGCACGGAATGGTTTTTGCTAAATTCTGGGTGCAGCCTTTAAACCGAGCGCGGCGATGTGTGAGTCGCGTGTATGCTCGTCAATTTGAAACTGCTTCGCGCGTTCTCAAAAACATATATTTTTTCATACATGTAACACAATTCCATTATTTTCTCGATCTTATCTGTATTACAGTTTGATTGAATGGAATACTCCACGTTTTATTTACTTTTACTTTTACATCATATAATACGTTTTCCAGTCTACTATGCCTTCATGCAGGATTTTAATGAACTGGTTAATATTTCTATTAGTAAAACATCTTATCAGCAACATGGAAACGAACACAATTTAATATGACTTTATTGTCGAATACAAACTGAATAATACAAGAATACCGGTGTCAACATCTAAAGATCACAATCTATCATGTCGTAGTTCTCGATTCCTCAGAACTGGTTCATCTGATCTGGCTTGGCAAGTTTCACGTACGGAAGAGAGGATGAAATGTTCTTGGGTTTCTGAGGACGTTGTTGACCACCTGAAAATATTGAATTTCTGTATTGTATTAATTCAATACCGTCGCACCTAGAACGTCTACGTGACCTCGTCACGGCCTAAGCCTAGTGCAAAGACACGGTCGACGCAAACTTTAAATCGTCTTGTTGGTTTTTCGTGGTAAATTTTCGGTTTTTATTCACAAAAGAATCACTTTTTCAATCGGTAAGTGTAATCGTCGGTTTAAGACTGGTACTAATCAGTGAATTTTCGTTTGTGAGCTGTAATGTTGATGAATTAGGCCCGATTACATGCTTGTGTGTGTTCAGTCGATAACGAAATAAACTCACTGGATCTCTTCTGACTGAATCTATCAAGAACGTTGCCAATACCAGGAAGAAGTTTGTACAAGTCTTCACAGGCGCCAGTTTCCACATTGGGAATGTAGTGACCACAGCAGCAGAGGCACTTGTCTCCCACGCTGAAACAGATTCTTTTTCATGTTTTTTTCCCACTTTATTTCTGCACATTTGTACCTTATCGCAAAACCTTGTATTTGCTGGATGAAACTTCCCCAATAACATACAGTAAGTCATAGTTTTCTTGTGTTTGTAAATCACAGAATCGGTTAATTACCTGGCGCACGATGTTCCGTGGATGAGGTCTGCGAGAAGCTGTTCTCCCTTGTCCCCTCTCTCGTTCTGATCTGGTTGCTCTGCGAAAGTGAAATCAAACTGTGTGAACGGCATCGAGCTGTTGGAGCGCGACTTTCGAGAAGAGAAAGAATCGATGAAGTTGTCGTTTGGTTGGGACCGAGATGCGTATGTTTCAACCCCACGTCCACCTGGTCCTCTTCTATCTTCACGGTCTTCTGGTCCACGTCTGCCGTCTCGGCCGGAAGGTCCGAATGGCTCGTCGTCACGAGGTCCGAAGGGTCTACGACCACCGGGCCCTCTTCTGTCTTCTCGGTCTTCAGGTCCACGTCTACCACCGCGACCGCCGGGTCCTCTTCTGTCTTCACGGTCTTCTGGTCCACGTCTGCCGTCCCGACCGGAAGGTCCGAATGGTTCGTCGTCACGAGGTCCGAAGGGTCCACGACCACCGGGACCTCTTCTATCTTCTCGGTCTTCAGGTCCGCGTCTACTACCGCGACCACCTGGTCCTCTTCTGTCTTCACGATCTTCTGGTCCACGTCTGCCGTCCCGACCGGAAGGTCCGAATGGTTCGTCGTCCCGAGGTCCGAAGGGTCGACGACCACCGGGACCTCTTCTATCTTCTCGGTCTTCAGGTCCGCGTCTACCACCGCGACCACCTGGTCCTCTTCTGTCTTCACGGTCGTCTGGTCCACGTCTTCCGTCACGACCGGGTGGTCCGAATGGCTCGTCGTCGCGAGGTCCGAAGGGTCCACGACCACCGGGACCTCTTCTATCTTCGCGATCTTCAGACCCACGTCTACCACCGCGACCGCCGGGTCCTCTTCTGTCTTCACGGTCTTCTGGTCCACGTCTTCCGTCACGAGCGGGTGGTCCGAATGGCTCGTCGTCGCGAGGTCCGAAGGGTCTACGACCACCGGAACCTCTTCTATCTTCGCGATCTTCAGGTTCACGTCTACCACCGCGACCGCCGGGTCCTCTTCTGTCTTCACGGTCTTCTGGTCCACGTCTTCCGTCACGAGCGGGTGGTCCGAATGGCTCGTCGTCGCGAGGTCCGAAGGGTCTACGACCACCGGGACCTCTTCTATCTCCGCGATCTTCAGGTCCACGTCTACCACCGCGACTGCCGGGTCCTCTTCTGTCTTCACGGTCTTCTGGTCCACGTCTTCCGTCACGACCGGGTGGTCCGAATGGCTCGTCATCACGAGGTCCGAAGGGTCTACGACCACCGGGACCTCTTCTATCTTCTCGGTCTTCAGGTCCGCGTCTACCACCGCGACCACCTGGTCCTCTTCTGTCTCCACGGTCTTCTGGTCCACGTCTTCCGTCACGACCGGGTGGTCCGAATGGCTCGTCGTCGCGAAGTCCGAAGGGTCTACGACCACCGGGACCTCTTCTATCTTCGCGATCTTCGGGTCCACGTCTACCACCGCGACCGCCGGGTCCTCTTCTGTCTTCACGGTCTTCTGGTCCACGTCTTCCGTCACGACCGGGTGGTCCGAATGGCTCGTCGTCGCGAGGTCCGAAGGGTCTACGACCACCGGGACCTCTTCTATCTTCGCGATCTTCCGGTCCACGTCTACCACCGCGACCGCCGGGTCCTCTTCTGTCTTCACGGTCTTCTGGTCCACGTCTTCCGTCACGACCGGGTGGTCCGAATGGCTCGTCGCCGCGAGGTCCGAAGGGTCTACGACCACCGGGACCTGTTCTATCTTCACGATCTTCAGGTCCGCGTCTACCACCGCGACCGCTTTGTTGCTGATATGAAGGTCCGTCATATTGATTCTGGTCAGAATACTCCATGCCATCGTTTACTTGTCTTTTGTTTCTTCGTTGACCCTGGCCGGCAGATTCATCCATCATTTTCATTCGGAATAACTCGGTGGTGAACTTCTGAAAAAGTCAATCAGCATTGAACACTGCCAATAAAAACTTTCTGTTTTCTGGAGACACTGCGAAGTTCTTACCGCTTTATGAACATTAGTTTACAGTGTTCAATTTCCAACGAAGCATACGAATCATCAAAACGATGAAGAGCAACGGTCATAGGTCATTTCACAGAGAACGAGAGAGTGGCTAGATCGAAGATAAGTAGATTGTATGACCGCTTATTGGAGGACATTGTTAAATTGACCGTGTGCTGTTCGTAACGGTTTAATAGATCCTCCAGCTCACCTCATCATCTTCTTCCTTGAGCATTTGTCTTAGTTTTTCCATTCGACCATTTCCCAAAAACATTGGAGGCGGACATCCACCCTTTTCCTGACTTATTTCACAGGCACGCTGATCATCACATGACTCGTGAATCGGTCGAACTTCTTTCAGTCTGGAATGGTTCACTATATTAAAAAAACATCTTGTCGAAGTTCACGCAATGTGAACTGTACATGAAGACAAATGAATTAGCCTCTACAGGATTTTGAATCTCTCAAATAAACCGTCAACTTATATATTGCATCGTTTTTACGCGACCGCCAAATCACTTCGTATTTTAACGGTAACTCTCATTTTTAGGTTTCAGCTTCTGCATCTTGGTATGACAGCTCAAACTACAAACACAGCTCAAAATAATGAACTACTTACGGACAGTGGCTCCGTCTGCTTTCACCAGCAGTTTCATTTCTGGAACGGCATTCGAAACTCTTGGAGCAGAATCCACACTTTGGGGGAGCGCCACGACTTTGGTAGTCGGCAACAATCATGTTGTACCTCTCCGTCGCCTTTGCTTCTACGAACTGAAACAACAACAATTGCAGTTATTTTCTGTTTTTTGGATCGCTTCCTGAGCATTCTTTTCCTGCTACCGTTTAGGCTCTCAAATCGGTAAAGCTCGACTTGAAAGTCTGTAAATTGTTGCTCAGCTGGTGCGAGTGGTATGAGGAACGGATACTCCACAGCCAAACGCTGGAGCTTTTGTTCCAAAAAGATCAGAAGGTCGACGTACGTTTTTCATGTAGTCGGGCCATCTTTCTTTCACTGGAACCATGGTACAGGACGCGGGAAGGGTGTCGAGGGCTTGGTCGGGCCACCAACATTTTACCTGAGATGATCGTATAATTGAGCTAAACTATGGCAAACTTTCAAGAACTGCAAAGATATTGTATTTATTTTTATTATTGTCAGTATTTGAGTGTGAGCACCATGTCGTACCTATACATCATTTTACTGCATAAGTGATCTCAAGAATTGTTAACATGGACTAACAAAAGAACTTTTTGAGAATTCGTTCATGAAATGTCTGCCCTGAGGGCTGTTAACCCATATCCACGTTAGTTCTGAAATAGAGCTCACCTTTTCCCAGTCTCCCCATTGACCACATCTGTCTCCTGGTCTGGGTCGAGGTCCCGGGCCTGGTCTCGGCCTCGGCCGTTGCCGGTCTGGAAATCACACAATGAATGAACATTACTGTTCAACTTTTTTTGATCAGTAACAAAAAGTTTTTACCCATACGCTACCTCAACTTACACATCAATCAGGCGAGTGCACGTTTGATGTAACGTCTTTATATGTGTATGTTTGAGAAGGCGATAGATGAGGCGAGGTAGAAAACGTTTTCACATCTGAAAACAGCATCAACCCACTATTTCTGTTGAACTGTGGTCCGGAAGTTTCATTTGTGTTGGGCAGCAACGAAATGAGAGTTAGGTAGGCTGCATTTGGGTCAATATCTTCCGATTGATACGATGGGCCTCGTTGACCCACGACCAGGCCGAGTATGGGTACCAACACCCAGAGATACATCTGGAAGTGTCTCAGATGTGCGACAACGATTTGCTCCAATAACAAATCGAATAGTTGGTAATCCAAATTAGTTTTCAGACGAAGTAACCTGCTTGGAGCTAAACGCGCACATTGTAAACTAGACTCAGAGAAGGTGAATAGTACTTTAAAACCAGAAAGAAACGATTAAATTAATAGTTGCGCAGTCATTGGACTTTCTGTTGATGGTATAGTTTAAGAAATAGAAAAATAAGTAACGACAAATAATTATTGGAGGTTGGTATTCTTTCACTGAATGATATGATTTAAGTGTATTCTGTTAACGAAATAAAGAGTTAGAAGATATTTTGTTGGAGCGAAAGGAAACTTTAGCTGTGTCTCGAGATACTCTCTTCTTACTCCGAGGCCCCTATTTATAGTGACGCGGCGCGGTTAAACAAAGACGAATTGGTGTGGATGTCTAACCTTCGCTGAGCACAGCCTGGCTCCGCTGGCCACTGCTTCAATTGGGTAAACAGTTTAGTGACCATGCTCAATCGTCGCGAGTTTACAAGGAAATGAACTTCTTGTGTGCAATTATGCGCGTTGGAGTGATTTGAATTGTGTCGAGGTTTCATTATATCATAGTATCAATAACCTTGAAATCATGTATAATTAACGTAGCTAAGTGTTGCACTAGTTGCACTAGCACTATATATTCGGTGCAAGCTGGCCACTGCTTCAATTGGGTAAACAGTTTGGTGACCATGGCTCAATCGTCGCTAGTTTACAAGGAAATGAATGAGAATGTCTCTGGCTTGTACGTGCACGCTGCAAGTTGTGACACGTTGATGAGTCCACGTTCATGTGCACGTGGTAGTCGAACGTTGATGAATTGTATGTTACACGTTTCACGTGACCATTCACTCTACTACTGGCTTGTGAATGGGTGCTGACACCTTTGTGACCAGCATAGCAGTTGACAAGGAGATGAACTTTTTGTATGCAATTATGTATGTTTAAATGCAATGGAAACTAGCAATGTTGAGAAACGTTGTTGATGATAATGACGCGTTTGTTATATGCAACGTAACTGATAGTTGCACTGGCAGTGTATACTTTGTGCCAGACAACCACTGCTTATTGGCGTTCTATTTGGGTCAACAACTAAGTGACCTTACGATTGTCCTCTAAGTATATCACAATCTTGCAGTATTTGCATCGAAATATGTTAGAACTGAACTCTCTGTACTTTTCTCAGCTAGAAAGATCGGGAACAAGTGACGAGGAATTCGCCGATCTCGAGCTTTTGCCACTTTGTTTGCGCCGAGTTTTGTTTGTCGAGTTCGCGGAGGTCGTGTAAAAACAAGGTGAGTCAGACACAGTAGCAATCTCTCGATTGTCAGGAAGGTCAGTGAGATTATCAGGTTATCTATAGAACGAATTTTCGGAAATCGAACCTTCACGGTATATTTTTCTAGATCGATATGTTTGTAGTTTTATCTCATTGCTTTTGTTTTGTATGGAGAAATCTCTCGATTGTCATGAAGGTCAATGAGATTATCTATAAAATTAATACTTAGAAATCGACCCTTTACGGTACCTTTTACCCTCTCAATGTGTCTATGGTATGATACTATTGATTTCCAGTAGTTATTGATATTGTCTTTTGTTTTGTGTGCAGTCATCTCTCAAATATCAGGAAGGTTAATGAGGTTATCTTTAGAATAAACTATTGGAAATCGACCCTTCACGGTACATTTCCACCCTGTCGGTGTGTTTGTAGTTCGATCACATTGATTTCCAGTTGTTAAAATTGGCATTGTCTTTTGTTTGGCCGGGGCCAACCAAATAAAAAAAAACATAGAACACATCACGGAAATACAAACGACTACTTGAAAAACTGCTTTATTTTCAGGGAAATATCAACTGGAAATAAAATGAGTTTGAAAGCGGAAACGAACTCAATTCGTAGTTTAATAGGAAAGTATAGTTCATTTCATTCCCACCGAGACTTTGGCAGCGTGCCAATGGAACTTCGAATGAATATATTTCATAGGAATAACACGTTTCATGAAAAGAATTCTACCTACGTACTGTAACGAAGGTTATCTGCCGCCCAGAAAAAGTTTTAGTGTTTCGGAAAACATTAACATCTAGAAAAGCTGCCTAGGAATTTTATTGTCACGTTGCCGAGGTCTCAGTGGGAATGGCAAAGACTATACTGTACGAATAAGCATTCAAATCAAAACACGAATAAGGCAGAACAAAGGAGACCGTCCTAGCGCTTGCCCTCGGCGTTTATCTTCTGAGTTTATGTCCCACGTGACACATGGGAGTGTCCACTGGGTGGTCTGTATAGTCGTCGCCCACGGAAAGGCGAGAGGGTACTGTATATCTCATTTTCCGCTGTGTACGCACACATGTCTTCGATTTCAAAGCCTGCCAGTTTGTGCTCTTATAGCGCTGTGGTGCTACGAAACGTTTGTTCGCAGGTTCGATCCCGGCCAGAGACAGAAATTAAAAAATATATAAATTTGGCATTCACTATAATCTTCTATATTTTCAGGAAGCCATATATTCTTTTCAAATCTTCGCTTTGTGAATCTTTTATTGGAATTGTTTTCTGGATTGTACAACTATCGGAAACTGCTTGCTTACTTTACAAAAATATTCACACATATCTGAAGCCGTTTTTGAACATCCTACCCATTCTATCACAATTTGCGCCATATACGCTATTTCTCGTTGTACGAGTGTCACGAAACAGTGCGCAAAACCAGAGATGCAGGATAGGATGTAAAAGACAAAACGTTCAAGAGTGTGTACTCTATACAATTACACAATCGCAGAGTCACGATCTTAGAAACGTGCAAGGAAGAACTGCACGATTCCCAATTAGAACGCAAACTTTACGTGACTAGTACAGAGTGAAGTTACAAAACACCTGGAACACGTTTCGGTTGGGCGGGTTTCCTGCACAATGTTCGCTGCACGACTGTTTCACACGCGATATCCTCCAATATAGTTCGTTTCACCCATCGATAGTAGTCAGCCATGCTGGCCGAGCGCACCCTATACTCAGACAATTCCCAGCCAATTGGCCAGCCACTTTTGTAGCGGCCTTGACGAGAGAGTGTGCAGGTCAGAGAGACCCAGATGTCTGCGTCTTCATTGACCTGCACACTCTCTCGCTTTTGTAGCTGGCCAATCGCACAAAGTTGGCGCTAATCGTTCCGAGTATTGCAGGCAATTGATCTGGCAGCTTGCCAGTCTTTTCATTACAAATAAAAATTCGAAAAGTGGTCATTTTAGGATTTTTGCAATTTTTTTGGTCTCAAAAGGTTACCACATAATCGGGGAGTAATTTAAACAACGTTTTGTGCGATAAAACTAGCTTTCAAAAACGGTCAGAAAAGATGATTGGATATCATTGTTTCTATTTTCGGCCATCATTTTCGGATGGCCGGCTGCTTGTGGGCGCCGCGCCACCTATCAGAGCTGAGTTCGATAAGCTAATGCAACAATTTTGATTAGGCTTGTCGCTGTTGGAAACTTTGGCAGCTTTCCAACACAATTGACTCCGCCCACTAAAATGTGTTGTAACTGGCTTCTATCGATGGTTGAAACGAACTATATCAGGTTTCGATCGTAGTTTGAGTTGGGGACACTGACCTGAAATGCGGAGGTGACATAAAAACGAAGTTCAATCACAATTCTCTGATACACATCAAAAATTTTCACATTCTATTGACTTTTTCGTTTTCTCCGTTATTACTACTCGAATACATTAGTTACAGTTATACAAATGTTGTATAGTGTTAGTTGTTTTCGAAGCAGTCCTGAACGGTTGTAGTTTGTTCAGGTTACTTCTTGGTTGAATTTGGTGAGCGACGGCATGTTTAGAGATCAAACTAAAACGATGAATTTTCCACTCCCTATATTTTTCAATGACCGGAAATGCCCGAAATTTTCAAATTTTCACGTTTGAATTTTTCCACAACTCACAGTTACACAAATTGTATTCTGTTCGCAATTACTGAAATTTCTCGGCGTCTTGTGCTAAAATAACTTTCTCATATACGTTAGAATTCAACCAAATTGGTTGTTTATCTTCAAGTTCACGTGATTATATCCCAAAACTCACAGTAACACAAGTTGTATTCTGCTTGCAATTACTCGGATTTCCCGGAGCCCAGTTCACCGCGGATTCATTCAGGGGACTACCAGCCAACCACAAGAAGTTGCAGTCCCAAACCGGGGCAGTGAGACCCAGAAATGACATTCCGGTGGGATCGGTGGAAGCGTCGGCGCGCAGTAGGTCTAAAATATAGTCTTTGTTAACACGAGATTTCCAGAAGATATGAGATCATATGAATTCGCACTACGGTTCTCCCCATATTTGAAGATATTGAAGCGTTTCTACAATACCATACAATACAAGCAATATTGTTGGTAGCTGACTGTTTGGGTCATCTCAATTAGAAGTCATTTTAATTGTGTTCGTCATACATACTACTCTCGTTATTTTTGTATTGAATTTTGAACAGAAATCGACCTCTAACCTCAAGAACTCACTTTTCACGAAATCAGTTTCTTCCGTTGTGGTCAAAGATGCAATGTGAGCTTCTTTCAGGTGACAGAAAGTATCAGAAGCGAGAAAATCCCCGGAATGATTAAAATTCTGAAAGTTGTGATGTTTTCAGAAATGTCTGCAGAATTTGATGTTTTTCGACTGGCATCAGGAACATCTCAGCCTTTATAACTGGTTGCCAGAAACTTAATCACATTGCTTTCAGGCTCACACCCACCCAACCACCCCAAACTACCATAATAGGAACTAAAAGACCACTGACTTCTTATCTGACATATGTTGAGGTAAAAAACATAGTTTCGTTTAGTTTAGTTGACGGCAAGAGGGTTTCGCTTGGAGGGTGTACATTAGGGTTGTTAATCGAGTTGAAATTTTTTTTTTAGTTTTTCGAGTTTCTAGTTGAACTCTAAACTCAAATTTTCGAGTTTTTGTTCGAGTTTCTCGAGTTCGAGTTTTCTTTTCAACAACCCTAGTGTACATTCCAAGTACACGTTAGACACTTGATTTTTTGGTTGATCCGAAACGGTTAGTTGTTACAACCATAAACAAGTATGGTGACAAACCTGGAAACAGCTGTGCGTTCCTTCAAAATATTTCCATCCGACGTCACATTGCGCGTTCGCTACAAATGAAACATGTCGACGATATAGAATGAGTTCTATGCCTGTCTCTTAAAGGACGGCAGAATGGAAAGCTAGTTTAGGTATCCCGGGGTACCTAAACATAACGTTGCGCGCGCCAAAACAGGCTAAAACATGTGAACCGTATGCAAATTTGGTTCGTTTGTTTGGAATGAAATTGGTATATATAGGTTTCTCTTGAGAAGCTCTTTCATATTAACTTTCCTTTCTGTCCCCCTTAATGTGTTATACTAGAAGTAGATTGAATAGTCACGTGAAGTTAGCATTCTGATGAGGCAGCTTGCACTTTGTAATTGTACGTTTCTGAGTTCTGCTGTGTTTAACATGTTTCACATGACTGTGAGATTGACTAACAGCTTAATATAGTTCTTATTTGTTCAACAAAAACATCAGATATTCGAAGCTATAGCCGTTTACAAAATTAACAGAACGTCTTTTTTTCGTTTTCGCTACATGCTAATCTAAATTTTCCTAAAACTTTTCTAATGTCGAGTTAAAAACAGTTCAAAACCGACCCAGATGAAATACATACAGCAATGTGAGTAGTATCATCGCTGAAGAGTGACGTTTGAAACGATCGGAACAGCTTAATTGGGCATGCCACATACGCATCGTGAGAGTGTTACAGTCTGAAATCGTTAAGATTGTTGAAATTTGCGAAAACTTGTTTCATCACCATGAGTGGGAAAAATTTTTATCGCCCCAGACATAAAGACAAACGAAAGCTTAATATCGATTGTTCTTCATTGATTGGATATCTCCCGAAAACCAAGAAAAACCAGTATGTAGAAAAAGAGTTGTTGAGTAATACACGGAACAAGTATTTAAATGTGTCCCTCTGACCTGCACGCTCCTCTTTCTCCTACGCACGGGTAACTCTTTACAGTCGAACGTTGAAGCCAATAGACAATTCTTGTAATTTCGTTGTCTGATTCTATCACGGAAGCAACACAGATATATATATCCCGAAATTTTCAACTCGTCACATCGATTAGTCTCTTTACTAGTTGGCGCTGCGAGATGTCACTGATACAGCAGTCTTGCTTAGCTATATAGTTTATAGAGCACGGAGATTGTCACTGATTACATCATTGCAGACTTCCATGTATTATTCCTTTTCAAACTGTAGACCAGAAACACACCCCACTGTAGACCAGAAACACAACATATACAACTTGTCACCTAATCGGGAATGAGCACGGTTTCAAGACGGCTCCAACGAAACACATGGGTGAAAACTAGAAAAAAAACTAGGTGAAAATAAACGTACTCCCTCTTCGCACACACGAGAAATTGTATATAGTCGTCATGTTTCCCATAAAATAGCAGAGGGTTCAATTGATTGAGCGGTTCAATTGATTGAGCGGTGCGGTGGGAGCGGTCGTTGATTGTCTGACAGCAGTTGAGAGAGTGTGTAGATCAATGATACGCAGACTGGCTGGCCCCTAGCCAAACCCCGCCCCTTACAAAATCGATGGTACGGTGTCCACAACGGTTTGACAAATCCTTCAACACCCCATTTTATTTTTCACCAATCTGGCGCTAAAAAGTGATAAAACAAGCGATTGTTTGGTTTCCCGTATTTGAATCGGAATGATTATAGATACTCTCCTTGATAGTTTGTTCTTATCAGCCATTGTGCCATTCTGATTCACCACCCACTCTTCTAGTGCAGTGTAAATTTTTTCTTAATATCACGCTAAAAATAATTGCTAATATTACTGAAAAGTATGTTTTTCATTGTAATCAAATTGAATTAAACGCTGAACATAACTATTATCAATGAAGTACGGTATTATTTTACTTGTAAGAAAAAATATTTCAACTCGTACGGTTACCAGTGTGAATCATTACCAACTATTTTAGTCTAGTGTCGATTTACTATTCGTTCTTACTATCAAGCTACACACAACTTCGATTGTTCATCAATTGAGTTCTTTCCTCTATTTCAGTCAAATTCATAGAAACAATGTTTTGTGATAAGTTTCTAACAAACTGGTTAGTTGCTGACAATTTAGCTTGGAGGTGGAGGGCTAATTCACAGATTTCCTCCAGAGATCGCCTACATCATGTAAATAGATGTCACTTCAGAAAGTATTATATTATATTGATTTGTAACCAATTCACTTTTTTAGCTTCTTGGGTTTAACTCCACACCATGGCTGCGGCAGGGAAAGTAGAGGTATAGTCCACATTATTTCTACTGAGACTCATACAGTACGCATTTGCATTTCCTATTGACTGACTTCTAGTGTCGACTTCAACTTTTCTGAGATTATTTTGAAAAACTATTTGTAGTACGGAATCTCAATCGAACACGAAAGTTTTGAACCAGAATGACAACAATTACGATATTCAAACGCACTTAAATTTTTGGATTCATACTGGAGGAGTCTCAGTATGAATTATAAGTACTATAGTTTTTTTTAATAAGTTTTGTAAATTTCCACCAAAAAATATATTTGCACAATTGTTCTTTGCACAGTTTAGTGCGCCTGCCGGTTTATGTGTATAGCTAATGGTTATAAATAAGCTGTAGATTGAATATGTGTAAACGTATGTAAAATTTGAATTGTAGAACTTTGCCTATATAGCCACAAAATACATGCATGTGTGTTTGAAAGTTCAATTCAACATGGATCGAATGTATAAAGTATCTTTGCCTTATTCATATTTATCCTGAAATAAGTTTAGGTAGGTAACTCGCCGATTTACAACAACTTCTTCCTGAACCAACTGAGCCTGCAAAAACGACTGGGAAACGGCAGTTTTGGAGTGGTGTCTGTCTACAACCACAAAATATTTGGGTTCGTGTCGTGAAGTTTATCAAAAAGATATTCAGTGGAGTTCTGTTTTTTTAAAGAATTTACAAATTTTAAAATTATGGCGAATTCTTCTGTTAACCCGGTATTTGGTTAACCTTAGCAGGTAACCATTAACCGGGTTACCTGGTTAACCCTTTTGTTAACCAGTTGATAACCCCAGATTCCCCTCAGAAAATGGTTACAAATGGGTTAACAAAAGAGTCAACCAGATAACCCGGTTAATGATTACCCGATAGGGTTAACGAACTAGCCGGTTCCTTGTGGAATTGACCAGAGCTCATACGTTGCACGGCATCGTCTGTAAATTCTTGTCAATGTATGTCAGACAAATTAACTGTATAGTTCCGGTTTTTCCTACTGACATTTGGCAGCGCGCCAATCAATCTTCCAAGCTATTTGTCACCACTTTTGAGTTTTTTTCAAAAAACTATCCCTGTTAGCATGACTTTTGAATACTTATGTTTGCTTCGAGAAATAGTCTTCAGAATATCTTGGCACGATGCCAATGGGTCTGCGAAAGAAACGCATGATGATTTCAGTTTTAGTTTGGCATATTTCAGGCTTGTAGCAGTGAAAGAATTCTTCGATGATAATAAAACTGGTGCTTTTTCCCGCGGGGCGGCTTTGAGGGAGAATGAGCTGGAGAAACTCTGCAAGGTGTGTTTGAGGTTAAAGAAGGTAGGACTCCAATGAAGAAATTAACATGATTCTGATCAACTGTAGGGGTCGAGCAAAACGTTTTGTATGAAAATGGAGAAAATTTAGTGATTTACGAAAAATTACAGTTTTATTAAAGTGAAATACTGCATTACTGTAGAGGCTGGAAGTTAGCATGGCGCTCATAATTATTATTATGGCGCTCATAATAATTATTGTAGATTAGCATAGCGCGCTGTGCGGCGAGACATCACGCGAAGGAGGAGAAGTTAGATGGTTGTACAAAATGTCCCTGGGACAGAACTCGATTCCCCGCGGGTCAGAACTCGATCTCTCCATATTGGTGTCTGGCGTCCTTTAATGAAATGTTCGGAATAGTCTGGTGACTCCCAATCTCACCAACGCATATGTGTTTTTGAGTGGGCGACGATTCAGCTGAAACACTTTGATCTTATGTCTCGTATGAAAAACTGTATTAGTGATTTTTCTTCAAATTCGACCAATCAGATATTATTCCCTCACAGTATCTATGTTGGAGTTATAAACTGCTAGTTTAGGTTTTCACTTGAGTTATAAATGAAAGCTTAGCGTGTTTAGCTGAATCGTCGCCCACTCGGTTTTTGAGATCATCATAGAGGTATGTGCACTATTCAGTTGGAAAGCATATTCTGGAGCAATGGATTAAATGAAATTTGGTCTAGAAGATGACATGGTGGTCAAATTTAAAGTTTAATTATGTTCGATGTGTCTATGTTTTCCTACATTCGTAATGAACATAAGACTTGTTTCGTAATCTACATTCAGTTGTCGGCTCACCCGAACACGGTTCGCATCTTCGGAAGATTGTACCGAGAAGTTGGAAAGGAGATGTGTGGAATCGTGATGGAGCGCATGCCTCATTGTCTCTCGCATAGTTGGTAGACTTTTTTCTATAGTCATCGCAAATTAAAAGGCGGAAGGGTACTGTGTATTTCAATTTCCGCCGTGTACGGACACTTCTCTTTAGTCCCCAAGCTCGTCGGTTACGTGTCCTCTCGTAGCCCAGTGGATAGCGCCTAGTTACGAAACTTTTGCTCGCAGGTTCGATTCCGGCGGGGGACAACAATTTATAAATTGGGCACCCCCCCCCCCCTATATACCAGAAAGACATTAGCAGAATTGTAGTCTGTACTTTATAGACGCCGGAATTCATTGAAATTAACCGAAGAGAAACAGGTTCAAACTAAAAGCACACGAGACACACGCTGTATAGTAGGGTTTTTGATCGCGTAAAAAATTTCGAGTTTTCGAAGTTATCGACTTTTGTGAAGTGTCGAATTCTCGATTTTCCGAGTTCGAACAAAAATCGAGTCTACAGATATGATAATTAATTTTAGTTGTACACGGAACGGACGACTACACAGTAAAGATGGTTATCGATTGGTTCATTGGAACTGCCTCTGGGCTGGCGCATATTCACAACAACAACATCATCCACAGAGATATCAAACCGGCTAAGTGAGACAGTTTCACAAATTCTGAGGGTTGGCTCTGACATTTTGCCTTTATTCGATTCGATACACATCGAAAATAACAAATCGAAGTCAACCTGAATCTTATATATATATTAGCACACAAACCTCCAGTTGCTCTAAAAACCTTTAGACTATCGGTTCAGATACCCACTCTGTGGAGATTACAAATCTTTTCTCAGTGTAGGTTTTCTCACGTCAAGCACTGTTGAATTGCATGTAATATTATGTGCGCGTAACAGGGTAATCATACCGTTTTTCTTCTCAACTTTCTCTTCATTCACTCATTTGAAGTGCCACATACTATGTGGAAGTCACGTGTTCAATCACTAATAAATCTATTCTATTCTACTCTGTTCATGTTGTTACCAAATGATGTTTCTTGCGCTCCATATTCACATAAATTCACCTCCAACACTCTGTAATACAAGGAGTTCAACCGAAACTAAAAATGTTCTTCTCACTACTTGAACAATTTCAGTATTCTACTCTCGAGTGACCTTCAGAGCGTTCGAATTTGTGATTTCGGTCTCTGCTCAAATGTTAGAACACTGATGTCAGCCGCGTGAGTAGTAGAGTCTTCGAGCTCCCATTGATTTATTGATTTGTTTACATGAAAATTTATAGAGTAATTCAGAACAGTTGTTTTCTGAATAGTTCCGTGAACATTCGGAATATTCCTGGACACGGTTTAGGATGTGGAACAGACAACTATCGATATCAACAAAACATAATTTCTTTATGTTGTTGTTGGGATTTTCCGATTTTCACTAACGGATCTTCTTTACAGGAGAGGTACCTTAGAATACATGTCGCCGGAGATGACGTGTGACGTGGAAATGTCGGAATACGGTAGCGCGACCGACATTTTCAGTTTTGCCATCACAATGTGGGAGGTGATCCATAGAAAGTGAGTAGTTGAGATCGTTGAAAAGTGTTAAAATAGGAATAGCCCGGTATTCATCAG
The DNA here is from genome assembly GCA_964036275.1 of Litoditis marina. Lineage (NCBI taxonomy): Eukaryota > Metazoa > Nematoda > Chromadorea > Rhabditida > Rhabditidae > Litoditis > Litoditis marina. The sequence continues at coordinate 31,532,389 of OZ038434.1, forward strand.
TCGAACTTGATTGCGCAAATTATTTTTGTAATATGATTTCACTTTTTCAACTCAATGAAAAATGTCATCGGAAAATAGGAACTATCATTGAATGCATTGAATGAGTACGTAAAAAGTTTCTTACAGTGAGTGCAACTTCGTCTCGCTCTTGGCAAAAAAGACTGAACAATAACGTATGACAATGTCTGATTTGCAGTTTGATCTTGCTTACTCTGAAGTTAAAAACCGAGTTGTTTACCAAGGTTAGCCCCACCAAATTGGTCACTAGTTGATATCGAGTTGTGAAATCAAAGATTGGTGCACAATTGCGTCCCAAGTTCTCGGTAAGAAGTTTGATCCTTGGTTTACAACTTGGGTTTTCGGCGAACCTTGGTAAACAACTCGGTTTTAAACTTCAAAGTACACGTTGTCAGCCGTGATTTGTGAATGAGATACAAAGCAAGCAAACTACGAACAACAAAGAACGCCACAACATGTATAGTTCACATCATTCCTACTGAGACTCCTACAGTAACCTCACAAACTTTCCGAAGGCTGTTGTGAAGCTGAATATGAAGTTCATGGAAAATGTTCTCGTACATTTACTCTAACTGAGAAGGAGAATAAGGTACGAAAATTCTCAACTTCTCCGATCGAGAGTAAGTGAGAAAAATGGCTTGGAAGTTTTCAAATCCTACTGTAGGAGTCTGAGTAGGAATGGAAAAGACTACACCGTACCTTCTCGATGTTCGAACACTATTCACATAGTTGACCCATGTCAATTGTGAGTTTTTATTTCACTTGTGATTCGTTTTTTGAGAGGTAATTTAGTTCTCAATAGTTTGTGTTTTGTAGGGAACCCTATTCCGGTCAGAACATCCAGCAGTTGTACACCAAAATCAGAGATGACGGACTACGCATGGAGGTAGATCAAACCAGAGGACCAGCGGCTCTCAGTCGTTTGATCATCAGGTATACTGGCACTTGCACAATAACGTGAAACATGTTAATCACAGCAGAACTCAGAAACGTGCAAGGACAAAGTGCACGATTCCTCATTAGAATACTAACTCTACGTGACTATTCAATTTACTTCTAGTATAAGTGGAAAGTTTGCTCTCTCCAAGTGTTTAGGTGTTTGTGTATGTGCTCTGTTTGTGGTTTTTCTTTATTTGATTTTGGACATTACTCGAACTTGAATTTAAGCCACAACTTAGCCTTGATCATCGCAGCAAAGGTTTTTCAACTTTGCTTTAGATGGAACATACGCATTATATCGAGAACACATAATCAAAACAGTAAAGAATATTACTTATGTGCTCAGTAAGAGATGTTTTCAAAACCGTTCCGACCCTGATTCAGAAATCTTGAATCGTGAATCAAGAATCAGTATTGTCGATTTCATCAAGATGATGAAATAGACAATGGAAGACAACTGGCTTTTCCGGACCCATGCTGCATTTCACAAATTTTACTTTTATTGAGCAAACCCGTTTCAACTGAAAGTTTGGATTTTCTGCCAATTTTCTTATACACTCCGATTTTCTAGTCGAAGATCGTGAACTATAGCTTGTAACAAGATCAAACTACATTCACGGGTTGGTCCCTTCCTACAATCAACAATGAAAAGCTTTTCAATTATTCTGCTTTCTTCTCTCTTTCAACCTCTGAACTCACTTGTCATTCTATAAATATTTTATCCTGTTACATTTTCAGTTGTTGGGATGGATCCCCCGGCGCGAGACCTGACGCGAACAAGATAGTTGACACCCTGAGAGCGATGAAGACCAAGCTACGCACCGTTTTACCGGCCCCGGGCTGTGGAACACCGGTTGCCGATACGGTTAGTGTTGTTCAAAAAGGACCATGGCTGAATTGTAGTTTGAACTCGATACACACCATACTTTACATATTTCCATTTTTTTTCTCGTTCCTCTCTCTCACTCTCTCAAACACACGTTCAAACGTTGACAGTTTTTCCCGTGCACGAACCCAAATCGACTGTCATCAAGTTAAAAATCTTCTAGGCGGAAGTGATCAACACAAGAATATATGTGCACCTCACCTCAATATTTAGTTGTTGTTTATGCTGTTTTATGTTATTTTAGTTTCAGAAACCTAGTAGCAAACCACCCGCGTCCAAATCGAGTGGTACATCGGCTGCAGCCAGCAAGAAAACAACGGTTGGTAAACAACCAGCACCCAGGGCGGTTACGACAAAGTCATCTACAAAGCAAGTGGAGGCGACATCAGTGATCCCAGAAAAAACCACCGGAACCACAACTCCAAAATCAACAGCAAAAGCCAAATCAACCCCAAAATCGTCGCCTTCTACAGTCGCCACAACGTCAGGATGTAGCGAAAACCCTAAAGACAAGAAAAATGCGGTCCCGAAAACAACCTCGAAACCGGCAGCAAAAACAAAGACCATTTCGGCGAAAACTGAGAAGTTGTCGGTAGATGTTGGCAGTAAAGTTGTGATTCCAGCAAAAAGCACGACATACTTGGAGCAGATGAAGAAGATGTCGTTGAAGAAAGAATCCGCATAGTTGTATAAAAACATCAATTTAAACCCGTTTGTTTTTGAATGAATGAAATTAAGAGAAGGTTCAAATAAAAGTGAAAATGTATGTTCTTTCCTAGAAAAATAACACTAAATGAAACCCCATTGTGACTGAACAAAGAGATTATGTATGATGCAATGTTATTGGCAGTTTCTTTAATATATTTCATATACCATATTGGCATATTGCCAATCGAACAGATATTCCAGAAAGTATGAAAAACGGAAAACCGTTCATCCAGAAACATAGTTGAAAAAACATGCCTGAAACTTACAACACGGTAGTGGAAGTAACGCAATGTGAACATTTTGTTTCAATCTTTTGCGTAACTAGATATATTTATTTCCAACAAACTAATGATGGTTGGGGTAAACACAAGATCAAAGTACAACTCGGAATAGGTCATCTCAGCCAATTCCCAGTCATTTTTGCAGCAGCCTCGACGAGACAGTGTGCAGGTCAGAGAGACGGAGACTGTCATGAACTGTGATCTCATTTATCTTTTTTCTCGCTCATATTTGTAGCCTCCGGATCGTGAAATAATTACACAAAACTTGTGCTCTCAGTGTCTGTTTCTCTTTTCACGAGGTTTATTCTTGGTGTTTCCTGGAACTCTAACGTTTTGGATTAGGTTTATATTAACGTTGAAAGGCAGACAATGCTCAGTTTCTGTGAAATTTTTCAATTTACACCGTCACAAAACCCTCTAGTTTTATTGAAATTCAAAATTTATTTTTTTGGAGATTTCTTGAATTCATTCCTTGAGTTGAGCAGCATTGGAATGTTTCGAGTGAGGTTTATATTTGTGTCCGATCCCGCCCCATAACTTCCAAATTGGCTGACCTCAGCGCAGACCATTACGCCTCTTTTATGTGTTCTCATTGCATAATAGCCAGCTGTGGTGACCAAAAAACACGTCAGTGGTCTAAATTTTATTCAAAGTTCTTCTCTGTTGCTTTTTTTTAATATTTCTGGTTCCTTTTCGATTATTGAACGATCCCTGTAAGATAGTTGAAAACACAACCACTCGCTTATGGGGAATTTTAATACCTTCCAAAAATGTTTATGGTTTTTCACCTACTTCTGCTTGAGTATTAACTTTGTATTTCCTTTCTTTAGTTTTTGATAGCAGAATTGATGAAGAATGCTTCTCTATATAGTTTCACTGTTCAATAAACTGTCATTTTGTTCGGTTACTTAGTTATTATATCATGACGGATATTTTTAGAAACTCTCAGGAAAATTCAAACCAACTTGATTGGTACCTACATCTACTTCTGTGACCATCAAATAGATATTCTCACAAAACCAAATGCGAACGATTGTGCTGATTGTTCTGTGCCTACTTATCTCACAAGCCATGGTGAGTCCATCTGTTTGGGAAAAAGACTAAGTCCACATTTATTAGTCAAACTACAACATGAATCACTGATCAAACTACAATTATAAAAATGCTCCTGTGTTTAATACGTCTCACGTAGCTATGTAATTGATAGGCTGTACATTATATAGATTTTATTCAGTTGTTTTTCAGGAGCTCAGTCCATGCGAAAGTAAGTGTCATAACCCTCAAAATACGGATGAGGTGAGAAATTTTTTCTAGATAAACAGGTGAAAAAATTCTTTCATTCAAACTTTTTATAGAAAAAGAAATAAACCGTCTAAAAACTGCATAAAGTGCAACTACTCTGAAAGATCAATTGTTAGAAAACTATACCATTCTCTTCTCTTCGGTATGATGTATCCAAATTGCTCTGTTTATTCTGTTATGGTGTTATTATGACATTTTTATTTGTTTTCGTTGAACTAGCACGTATAAACAATAGAAAAGCCTGAAAACTATCGTTTTTCCATGTTTTCCACCGAAAATTCCCATATTTTCAGCAGAACTGCTGCATTCTCAGATGTGAGGGGCAGAGCATGAGCGAACTCACCGATTGCAAGAAAAATAACGAGTCGTTTCGATTAAACTGAATGAATGAATATTATGTCGGTGAATTGCTTTCAACATCGAACACAATGTATTGCAGCAAAACAAAAATATATACCTGAAAAGTCATTTGTATGATACTATTTACCCGGATGTCTCTTCACAGTTGCTTAAACTTGTCATAAATAGTTGTACTCTTAGCAACGTCTGAATCTCTGATTTCTCAATAAAAATTTCATATGTAAACATTCAACGTTCCTAAATACTCAGAAAAGAGTAGATTTTTTAATAATCTCACTGAATCAAGTTGAAGGGGGGCTGCAATAAATTTTCAAATAACAGATCGAACTGAGACAGTTCGATATATGTCCTTTTCTTACTGAAATGTCCAATTCAAAGTTCTATTTTCAAAATTTCACTAATTTTTTGCTTACTGTCAGGGACGCAGAGGATTATTTGGAGTGAATGAATATTGATTGCGGGCACTTCTCTGACTCTCGTGCCTTTTCTGCTAACGCCGTTAGCCAAATTCGGCATTCAATGCAGCCCCTCTTTAAGACGCATCTCACAAATGTACCAGTACAACATAACAGTTTCAAAGTTACTGGGAATATTTAACCACACGTATTTTATGGTGCGGATAGAGTTCGTTACACGTGGTGAAATCAAACTGGACAAGAGATGCCTGGTAGTGAATGATAATATGGAATTATATTGAGAAAATGTTGTGAAGAAAAGTCACCGAGCGAGGAACCAAGAGCTCAGTGTGTTGAAGAACCTGAAATCACCAAATAATTCCCTGAGAATTGAACGAAAAAACATCGAGAAACTCGAGACTGTACTACAGTCATATAACAAAATCAATTAGTTTCAATTAAAGGGACCGTTTCTCTATAACTTGAATTGATTAGAAAACCTGGAGTCTCAAGATACTGCTTTGATAGTGTACTGATGGTCCCTTACTAATACACAAAAAAATGAATTTGGTTAATACACAAAACTTCAATCTTAATTGAACCAAAAAGAGGCATAAATAACTACAACACTCTTGAATATGTCAGTTGTTATATGATTGAATTTATGATACGTTTCACGGACGTTTTGCGGATAATTTGTGCGCGTCATCATGAAAATAGGTACGTGCTGTGGCTTTCGCGTTGTGGCCGTACTCAAATTTGCTCAAAAACGACCCAAGTTGCAGAATTTTCACTAATTCTGACGGCTCTGTCCATTTTTCGTCCTCATTTCTCCACTGATAACTCAAATCATCAAATTAAAGAGGTACGGTTCTTTTAAGGTTGTTGAGTATGCTGTAAACTGAAACAATTGGGAGACCACACATATAGTTTTGACGGCAAACAAAACGAAAATAAACTCACTCTTGTCAAACAAAAGCATCACAGGTTCTGTTCGTGAAATTACCGCCCCAACTACGCCAATCCACAATGTTGATTTGTTGAAACTCACCCGTTGCCTGTGACTCTACCAAGATAGTAGTATCTCGATCGCTCCACCTCATTGAATGTTTTGGCTAAACTGGCGTCGATTTCAGCCGCACTTGAGATGAGGTTTGGGTCGTAAGTCCATGTTCTGTTGCTGAAATAATTATAAAATGAATAATAAAGTTAATTATAAAAGTTTGATTGAAAAGGTATATTTCAGTCAAATTCTAACTAGTGAAAGGCAAATTTAACAAAAAAGCAAATTACGTCCTGCGTCTCCCATTTGAAATGTTTTTGATTTTAGACATTAGTATAACAATCATCCTTATATTTCTTTGAGACATTTTCGAATGGGGAATACGTTCAGCTCTTATTTAACTGAATAAGTGACAGATTAACACGCATTTACAAACATTTTTCGTCAGAAGATGTTTTTCAAGTTCTCAGAGGAGTCGAACTGATGATGACCCAACCCTCTGAGAACAACACCAAAATCGTCTTGAATCAGGATCAAAACGATTTGGACTGAGCACATATATAATTTACACAATTGCAAAATATTTCTCACCTAGGAGAACACTTGTTCAAAACAATTGGTCCTGCTAGTGGATTGAACCATCGCGATCTGTGTCCTGGTGTGATTCTAAACATTCAACTTTGAATACACGTAAAAGCTCGAAATGTTTCAAAGTATCATTCCTTTCTGCTCTACAACAGTCTGTGAATTCAACAATACAAAGTGTCTGGCTGTTTCCGGAGAACTACACTTGAATTCTGGATCAGAAAAACCATTTTCACCTTTTTTTTCCAAAGTCAAATGTTGTGGGATTAAAAAATTTTCAAAAAACGAAAACTGACGCGTCCAAGCACTTGATAGTTTTCAAGTTGTGAAGAACTTGCGTGAGCATGAAATGGTTGATCATATCAACTTTTCCTAAGAAAGATCAAGTGAATATCTGGTAACGTCGTAGGAAATACTCCCACTCACAGATGGTTACTTTGTTCTATTTTTTTCGTAGTTTCATCGGTCCCATTGTGTAATCCACGACCGATGGTGATGAGACTCAAGTGTGTATCGTTGTGGACAGTGAACTGTGAACGTCAATTTGGTAGGGAATTTGCGCCAATGTTTGCCGATTAGCAGACTACAAAAACGAGAGAGCATGGAGGTCATTGAGGCCGCAGAGAGTTAGAGACACCTGCGTCTGTTTGACTTGTCAACTCTCTCGTTGTGACGACTATAAAGGTGGTTTGCCAATATGCAGAGAATTATCTCAGGTATCGCTCAATCAATTGTGCCTTCTGCTGTCTTTATGAAGAGAATGGTGACATCGCCAAATCTCCATTGTAGTTTGTGTGAGATACACGCCATGGTTCCGATCTGCGACCGAAAGGTAACGGGATCAAACTACAAACACAGCGTAAAGGCGTGATTAGAGCGAACCTTTTACAACTCAAAAATAAGTAACCGTACAAAAACTGACGACAAAGGAAGTTGCTTTTTGGAATAAGAAACCAGTTGGTTCAGTTTCCAACCGTGGATGATGAAATCTCTGTCAGGACTCCATCGACTGTTAGTCAACCAATTATCGCGAGCCCAGCCGGTGCCCTGGAAATCAAGAAAAGCAATAGAGCAAACTTGAAAGTTGCGCCAATATGGTACTTTGTTACGTGTAACTTGACATAACTTGGTTTTTGGGGTAGTTTGTCACATCTTCACGTCCGTCAATTTTGCGATATTGTCCCAATTGTTGAGATGACTTTAAAAGCAGAAATTCTGATTCAAGTTATGAAGCATCCGAATAGGTAACGGTCGGTTACTTTCAAGTATGTATAGCCAATACATGAATATAGAAATACATGCCATTGATAAAATGCGAATTTCGCGAAGCTCTTCCGAATTCCACTGCATACGACTGTGAAAGTGCACGTGAGAATAAAACAGACTATATATGAAAACTGTAAAACATCCTTGGGTCCTTCAATGTGCAAAAAAAATGTATTGCAGTTTAAAGGACTGAACCGTTGCGATTGGACCACATGATCGTCCTTATTTAACATGACTTGGAAAGTGCACGTGAGGATGAACCGCACTGTGCAAGTAAACTATGCAACCTTTGAAACAAACCTTTGTTAAAATACGGATTTTGCCAAACTCTTGTGATGCGCCCATCGCAGCCCGAATGCACACTTCAAACGTGAAAAGGTCTTCAAAACTTTTCGACCGATTGTAAACTCGCATGCAACTCTCGTAGACATGCGGTCGTTTGGAAAAGATCACCTCGGCAAGGTAGGCCTGGATAGTCTTGTTTATGGAAAATGAAACAGACCTTACGAAAAGGAAAAGTGACCTAATTTTCAAAAATAGTTGCAGCCTGTAAGTGTAGTTTGATCGCATAGGTCGTTACTAGGACTGCGATATCCAGAGTTTCAATTTCTGGAGTTTCCGGTGCTGGAGACTTACTCAACACCCACCGTAGTTAAAACACATAGAATGCGGAGACTCGAAATTATTATTTTTTTTGAAAACCGCTAAATTTTATTTTCATTTCAATTGACATGACCACTGTTTTCAAAACGAGAACCGAACGTCGAATTTGATATCAAGAACGAACTGATTCTATTGGAACACTACTAGGTAATTTGGAAATTCGTTAAAAGTGTAGGGAATCCTAGACTTACATGTCACATTATTAGAAGAAGTATTTTTGTAAGTTTGTAACTCACATGTAGTGCTCCGTTATCGGTTCCGTGCATACTATTCGGTAGGCGATACTCATAGTCGGCCCAACCTGAACACTAAAGTTGCCTTATTAGTGTTTTTCCTTTAATTTTTGGTGTTTCTGACTTATCAGTCATCCAAAAACTTGTAAGATTTTTAGTTTCAGCCGCACTTCGGGACAATCCTGCAGTTTTCCCTAATCTTTGTTCACTAATCTACTTATATTTCCTCGACTATGGAAAAGTTGGTTAAAATGAAAAAATATGAAAATAAGATACAAAAAATACCTCTGAGAAACTTCCGGCTCCAATCCGTGTTTTTCACTAAATAAGACCCGGAGGTGACCTCATAATTGAAGAATCGGTCATAGAAAGTAATGTCGAAACGATCGTCCATGAAATCTTCAATCTTCCTGCAATTGGTAGTTAGAGTGACTAAAAACGTTCAATAGTTTACATGTGGATGCTATATACACCTTTCGACGGAAATTCAGCCTTCCATGGTGATGCTATTTCTCGCCTAAAAACATGTCCCGGTAGTATCCTCGGCCCGATCAGACTTGGTTGATTTTTGACCGCAAAGAGTGATGCATTTCCTGATGAAATGTTTGGAAGAAAAGTTTTATTTACATTCAGTGAATATTCAATCACAGAATACCTACTTCTATGAGAAAAGAAATAACACGATTGACAACCGCTCAGACAATTCCCAGCCAATTGGCCAGCCACTTTCTTATTGGCTGAGCGAGAGAGTGTGCAGGTCAGAGAGACGCAGATGTCTGCGGCCTCATTGACCTGCATGCTCTCTCGCTTTCGTAGCTGGCCAATCGAAGAAAACTGGCGCCAATCGTTCTGAGCGCTCTTGAAAATATAATTGGAGCGCTGCCAATGTCCGACTAGAACTCAGAGAATTCCCAGTCAATTGGCCAGCCACTTTTTTATTGGCTGAACGAGAGAGTGTGCAGGTCAGAGAGACGCAGATCTATGGTGCATCACACAGTCTACCAGATGTCTTTCTCAAACGAATTTTCAACGAGCCAACCAATAGCAACAATACCTTTTTGGGTTGACTACCCCCATATCAGCATCAATGAATAAAGTGTAGTTTGCTCGATCCAACAGACCCGCGACGACGCAGTGACGACGGAAAAATTTCTCAAAACATTTAATAAATTATTGAGAATGCACAATATGAAATTTTTCGAGTGAGTTTTTATCAAGAGGTATTGGAACGGCGATAAAAACGGTTTCCGCCTCTTCTCAGAACGATTAGCGCCAATTTTCAGCAATTGGCCAGCTACAAAAACGAGAGAGCATGCAGGTCAATGACGCTCAGACAGGCTAAGACAGTCTGCGTATTTCTGACCTGCATACTCTCTCGTTCAGCCAATAAAAAAAGTGGCTGGCCAATTGGCTGGGAATTGTGGTTAGTTTTGGCTTGTTTCCAAATATTATGTTGTGCAATGTGCACATTTTAAAACGCGATCAAAACTGATCAAAAATGTTCATTCAAATGTTTACCACAAGCCGACATTATTACAAAAAGGTTAGAATAGTTCAACTTGTGAACTAACGTCTTTGTGACTGCAATCCGTACCAAAAATCCAGTCGGGCACCAATAGAAACGAATAGTTCTGAATCCGCGCGAAGCAGTTCATCGAGTCTAAATTGTGTAAACATGTTCAGAGTGATAGAAAAAATCTATTGCAATGAATTTATGAAAATTTTAGTGAAAAAACCACCACTAGTCAGCTCTTGACTACAACATCTTGCATTGAATTGCTACTGCATCAATCTGACACAAACAGCCATCAAAACTGCTATTGATCATTCGGACTATTCGTCAAATGATAAACTGATTCGCTAAATATTACTCAAAAGTGAAATGTTGAAACACGTTTTTATTCGGGAACAATCTTTCAAACTCTCTCATATAAAAACGCAACTCACCCAGAGCATGTTGATAAAGCCCCAATTTCTTGCTGTCAGTCACAACTGCGATGATTTGGATGTACTGTTTAGTTGTGGGTGGTAATGTGAAGTTGGTCAACTCGTCCTAAAAAAAGTGAGTGAGAGCAAAAGTGGGGAATGTTTGAGTTCTAACCAGACATAATAAGGCAGAACACATTTTTGGCGATGGCAAGTTTTTGAAACTTCCGGAATTATTTGTTTTTATCTCTTCTATACATAATGGCAGCGGGGCAATGTGGGAAGAGAAAGATATATCGACGACTATGAAAAAAATAGACAGAAGATTAATATTAGAAATACAACAATTAAACTCACATTGCTTGGCGGGCGCGGTATTTGTTTTGTGTTCGCGGATTTCTGCAAAATATTCACCTTTACTAGTGAACGAGTGGTTGCAGCACACAAATGTTCGGAAAGGAGAGCACGAGGCAAAAGTGTTTCCGATATGAAATTAATTTCATGAATATCATTTCAATTCGATTGCTTTCTGTTTCACCGATGTACCATAATTTGAACGAAGCATTTTTCTTTTCTCTTATTTCGGCCTCTATTTTTTCGTTGCTGGTGAGCTGCATTAAATATCACGACTGTGAAAACAATTCCACAAAGAATGAAATGAACACTCACTCAAGTTCGAATCGAGCAACAACTTTGGAAAGTACCCACCTTCCACAAAATAGGAGAAGTTTCGAGCATATCCATCTGGAAAAATAGGAATAGAAATAAATCTGGTGATGTTCAAATCATTCATCTAGTCAAAACTATGAAAAACGTGTGTAGTTTGCTCAAACTTCGTACTTCGTGCATGAAAATGCAGTAGAATGTTTTGTACGCGGGAATGTCAGGCTTTCATGTGTTTGCCAATTAGGACCATCAAGTTACAAAAAGTATTTTCAAGCAACTTGAATTTGTTCTATTCATTGATATTTACACAAGTTCGTGCCACGGAACCAATACAATACTTTCCAAAAACACAGATTTTTTTATTATGTTTACTATTATAAGTTACAGAAAATTGTGAATAGACTCACACTCCACATTGTGGTAACACAAAACAGCGCTGAGCACACAGCGAAAATCATAAGAACGGAGCGTCGAACGATAATCCTGGTTTTCATTTTACAGTTCTCTAAAACATGTAAATTCAATAGCAAATGTGTAAACTTAACAGTAACTATGTATATGTAAACTCAATAGTTTCATATAGGTTCATAACGAGTAACAGGCAAAATCGATTGGGAATAGTGTCAGCAAAAATTTTTAAAACTTGTAAAGTTTCGTTCTGATTTTTGAATTACCTAATTCAATTTTATATTCAAAATTGGTAATTCACGAATTAAACGAATCAAAACAAGAAACAAAAATTGAATAATGTTCAATAATAACAAGCCCATCACTAAAAAACAGGTTTACAAACTCCATATCAAAACTTAGATTGAGAGCTGAACCCGAACCTCATTATCATCATTACTTGAAGAACGAACCAATTCGAAGCCAACTCGGCCGAAAACAGTGGGTGGACAATACAACTGTCTTATCATGGCTCTGGATTGATTGATTTCTCTATTGACATAAGGGTAAAATCGTAAACAAGATAGTGGAACACAGAAACATTCAAATACCTACTGTGAGGCTAGAAAATGATCAAAAACCATTTTAACGTTGAATGAATTGATTTAATTCATTTGAGAATGACTTATAGTATTGATACTCTGCACAAGAAAAAACATTTGTCGGTAAACTGAGTTTCGTCTGATACACGATGGTTCCGACCTAAAAGGTGGAATTTGTTATAACACCCTAAAATGTCACATTACTAGGTGACACTCACAACTTAAAGATCAGAAATTGAAGTCCCTAAGTCTGGACTATTTAAACTTCGCACTGATTACACAATATACGTATGTTCTGTTAAATAATATAACTTTGAACTGTCAAAAACTGTATGAAACCCATTAATAGTCAGGCCATTGTCCTGTTGTATGATAACTATACCATCTTTTCGAACTGAATGTTCCGAACTGCGCCCGAAATGCACAATGACTCATGATAAGCAAACAATCTCTCGAAAAGCAGGTCGCGTGCAAATAGAACATATTTGTATTATTATAGGTAGTATTGTTGTTACTATTTATGTTGCAATACTTTCTGAGAAAGATTCAGTTGTATTATGATCGGCGGACATATCTTTTCGTGAAGTTCCAATGAAACGCTGATAGATCAAACTACAAAATATTCACGAGCTCCGTTATTTTTCTGTTTACACAGGATACAGATCACGTAGAGAGTGTGCAAAGTGAGAGACGCAGCATGTGATAAATGTGCCGACATATTCAGGTTGTTTTTACCATACAACGTTTGGTAAGGGACTATGATGGAAAACTTTTTATTCAATAAAAATTCATTTCACATCACATCATTTATTTTTCAAAATGTATCTTATAACCTCGATTAGAGACAAACGTTCAGCTTATGACCCGTAAATGTGTATCTACCTTGAGTCTCAACTCAAAAAGAACAGGGAATTCCACAAATGTGCGACAATGTATGATGAAAGCCGTCTCGTAACAAATAGACGTAAAACAACATAAACCTCAATATGTAAGTCCTAATAACTTGAATAATGAATACTAAGTTCATAAATAGTCTTCATACACTACTGCCCCAGTAACATGGCGTAGCCCGACAAGCACTGATTCTGCACATTCCAATACTGGGTGATGTCGGGGATGACCGTGGGGGTCCGATTCCGTACATGGAGGTCCGCGCACAGTTGACAGATGTCAGCTTTATAGTCCACAATCTCGTAGTTATTTCTCCACGAAAAGTATCTGGAGAATAAATGAAATACACTTAGCTGTCTATAGTGCGTGGCAAATTTATAAAATATCGGCTTCACGTGAGACTCAAACCCGTGCCCTGCAAGATATTCTCCAGTAGAACATGCGTGTTTGCTACAAGATATTCTCCAGTTCTAGTATACTTTGTTCTGTTTTGAATCAGTGGTGAGCAACTGTCATATTCGGAAGTTTCATCTAATGCGTGTTTGCTGCAAGATATTCTCCAGTAGAACACCAAAATGTTTTTGACCCATGAAAGTTGCGAGATTGGATTTTTCATTTCCCTCTCGAGTTATTGAACTCCTTTTCTATTTTCCATGCAGCTTCATCGCAAGAACAAATCTACTCTCTCTTTGCTTACTTTCGTTTTTTATACTAATCGTATTGGTGTTCATACAGAACACGGCATGAGATATGCAGTATATCCCCGCCTTTTTTTAAGCGACAACTTGAATTGCTGGTCGAACGTGTTAATATCTGGCAAGTGCTAAGAACAAAATCGCGACTTGTTTGTTGTTCACCGAAGACAAACCTTCTGGTCTCATAAGTTCAAAAACGATATATTGAAGTTGCTCCTAATATCATGTGAATATGATAATGTTACCCAAGCCTAGTTTCCCATCTACGGACCCACACCCCCCCCCCACGAATTCATTAGTGATCACTGTACCGTAGGGTGGTTAAGGAATTGAATTGAATTGGAATTGGAATTGAAAAGAATTGAAAACCAATTCCGAAAATTTGAATTGAATTGGTTTTTTAGTGAAACCAATTCCTAAGAATTGAATTGAATTGAATTGAATTGCTTCTGTTAAGAGAAAATCGGAATTGAATTGAATTGTTTTTTTTTTGAAATGATGAAAGAATTGGAGTTGAAATTTCGGAATTTTCCGAGAATTGGTTGGAAGCGGAATTGAATTGAACTGATTTTCAGGATTGATTAACCACTCTACTGTACCGATTGTAATAGTTCCAATAAACCACCCCACACGGCTACAATGATTGCTGGGAAAAAAATTGTACAACCCACTTTTTATATTCCGTGTCGTTTCTGCCTAATTCATTCAGGTAATCCGCCAGATCTCGGGGAGACACAAAATCATCAGCAGCTGGAAGTTGACAATTTGCAGGCAGAACGCTTGAAAACAACAAAAACGTTCGCAAAACTGTATGTTAGCTTCGAAATAGCATATTTCCTCAACGAAAAACATGGAGAATTCTCAATCTTTTTTTCATCTCAAACAACCAACAAACGAACCAATGAACATCCCGGGAGGGACCCGATCTTCTAGAATGCTCCTTTTCAGAACAACTGGTACGATGTAATTACTGGCTCTGAAGAACTTCTCCGTCACGTATTCTTCACAGACGCTGTTCTCGAAGGCCAGATAGAATCTGTGGGATTCTGAAGAAGAAATCGATTTTGAACAGTGGAGCCTCAATTTCTGAACCAGCGTTGTTGATGTTCTTGAATCCCGACGATTCTACACGTTTCAAACGAAAATGGAAACAAATTGACTAGCAGTGGGGTGTCGTTTCACCGTTTCGCTCTTCCGCAATGAAACAAAAATAATGTTTTGGTTTTGGTCCCGGAAAGTCTGATGTATACGTAGAATGGAGGATGATTTACAAGCTGCTATGACAATTCTCATCGGACTTAGCCGTGGAAAATCTGGTACCAAGTACCAACTCTTGCGGTAACGAACTCCGAACTAAGTACCCTCCTAAGTCCCATATTCTAAGAACGAAACTTCTTCAGCTTTCAACACAAAATGAGAAAGTACATGCGTTTAGATCTAATTTTCTCACTAGTTTACATTTTTTCACTCTAAATTCAGTTTTGTTCGCTCTAAGTTTTGTCGTATTGAAGACTCGAAAACTGGCGCGTGGCATTGATTCTTCGAGCAAAGCCTGGGCAAATAAGCCACGCCCCCTTATGTTCCCCTCTAACTACCCCATGTTATGTCTGAGTGTTATAGTTCACAACCTTCTCTGCTGAGACTAACAACTCACATTCGAATGTATGATTGGCTATTTTCTGACGCGAATAAGTTTATCGGAATCACACTCTTGTAATATGTAATCGATTGCGAAAATTGTGAAAGTTTCGATAATATTCACAAAGTTGTAACGGACTAAAAGTTCCGTAATCATAATCTTAGTTCCTTTGGGGACTCAGTTTATTCCTAACATCTTGTGAAACTTCTTGTTCTATGTTTTATATATGCAGGAATAAATAATTATAATAAAAAGTTGAATAAGTCTATATTTGTTACCTATGAAATCGATCTCGCACTCGGATCCACGTGCGCAATCCCACGTAACTCCACTACACTTTCCACGTTCAGTCACGTCAGTGTACTTGGATAAATGTGTCACGTAAGCTTCTCTCTTCGAACTAGTTTCGCAATGAGAGACAATTATTAGAGAACCGTACTGCTTTTTACGAATCATTGCATCTATCTGAAAAATCGAAAGCTTTATGAATATTTTCGGGGGCAGAAACTGAAAAATAGTAGATCTGTCATTCCAGCAAGCAATTGAACTTCATGAGATCACATGACCATGAGCATTCGCTCACGAACTTTTCGGTATGAGATTGATTGCTATAGTCTGTTTCACGCAACAATAGCCCTCTACAGTAAGATTGTAAATCTTTCAAGTACATTATTCATATCTTGTAGGTATTATAAATAGTTTGCACTTTGTGATTTTGTTCTATACAGTGGTTACTACAGGCACAGAAAACAGTGAAGCTAAAAGTCTGTTTGTTGATTGAATAAATTGCCTTGAATACTCGAAAGATTACTGTAGAAAGTCACCGATTGGTGGAACGGAGTATATACTACAATTTGATTACGAGTAGCTCATAAGGAGTTCATTATAATCTCATGAGAAAAACAACATGAGCTTCTCGGTATATCCCATGTTGAAATCAATTTCACGCCGACAGCATTTTTCAGCTGCACTCGTACAGTGTCCAACCTAACATTATTACTTGTTTTTTGATTGTTAAGAATTGAGTGCAAAACAAAATCTGTATACTGTTAGTCGATTGCACAGTCACGTGAAACATGTTATACACACCAGAACTGAGAAACGTGCAATGACAAAGTGCACGTTGCTTCATTATAAAGATGCTAACGTTACGTGATTATTCAGTTTACTTCTAGTATAACCCACTTTCTCATCCTCATTTCTCGGTTTTTTCAGCTTTCTCACGGACCCATAGGTGAACGAATAGTTCAACTCGCTTTCTCGTCGATAAGTCAGACTCGAATTAAAAAGATTGGGCGGTAACTGGAAACTGGAAAATAAAATCGAAGATAATGGAGAAAGAAAGAAAAGGAGAGAGAAAGAGAAGCGTTCCATTCACCCATTTGGAGTGCCACATACTAGGTGAAAGTCACGTGTTAAATCGCGAATAAATATATTCTATTCTATTCTATTCTATAATATAAGTTTACCCAACTCACAATATGAATTGCCAAGGTTGGTGGCTCCAGCATCATCAAAACATATTTCTGCTGTGAATAGCGAATGGGAGGTACGTTGAAACTGTTGCGACCATGGAATATTATGGCATGTGCAGAGGTGTAGGAGCTGGAGCAGTTTTTGTCAGTCTCTATCCCACTTTTTCTCTCCCTCTTTCTCTCTCTCTCTCTCTCTCTCTCTCTCTCTCTCTCTCTCTCTTCTCTCGGTTTCTCTTCCTCCTTCTCCATCTTTTTCCTTCTTCTATCTTCTGTGCGATAGGAACTGGAGTGCAGAGAGATCCTTATTGTTTTGCCTACTCCCTCTTTTCTACGTTCTCTTCTTTCTCTCACCTCCTCTGTTTCTGCCCCTCTCTCTCTCTCTCTCTCTCTCTCTCTCTCTCTCTCTCTCTCTCTCTCTCTCTCTCTCTCTCTCTCTCTCTCTCTCTCTCTCTTTCTGTCCCTCCCTCTCTCTCTCTCTCTCTCTCTCTCTCTCTCTCTCTCTCTCTCTCTCTCTCTCTCTCTCTCTCTCTCTCTCTTTCCCTGTTCAAACCTTTCATCCTTGTCGACAACTTCACATTTTGAGCTGCAACCTTCCAAATTCTTCTGCAGCCACTCCGTCAGGTTCGAATTATAGAACTGCGTCCACGCCATGATAGTCGGAACATTTTGCGGAGCAAACGCGTTCCCGTCATATAAAATGTACTAAACTAGAAATGTACTGAAAAAGGAACGCATATTGGATCAGAATGATGCCATATGCAAGTATATCCCGTATCACGTATCACGAATCACGGATTGTGGCTCCTGGTGAAAAGTCACACTCCTAAGTTTCCTCTAAACACCGTGATTTTCGGTAACTGAACTCACCTCCGTATGTATCCTAATATAATGATTGTAAAATATCAAACAGCTCAGAAAAATGATGACACAAATCGATTTTGTTGGATATCTCCTGGAAACACTCATCCATGTTACAAGCTAAGATTTACATTGTATTTTTGTATTTTGTTGTCTTCTAGTTCAAGAAAATAGCTTTGTTGTCAAATTACAGTGTCAAATATTCACTTTTCGATGCAAATATAGTGTAAATGACCAACGCCTAATCATGTTGCTTCATAACTGATAGCTGATGTGCATTTTTGTAAGTTTCCAGGCGGCGTAGCAAACCGTTCAACCTCATGAGAAGTTCATATGAGTTTCTCATGAGATACCTCATGAGCTACTCATGAACTCTTAATGTTGTAGCATAGCAATCAATAGAATCTCATGAGAAGCTCGTATTAATAGCTCATGAGGTATCTCACGAGATTTTTGTGGGATTGCTACTCCGCCAGATTCTGAAAAATATAGAATAGAACATCCTACTTTTTCACTCCGACTAACCTCATGGAAATTGTTTTCATCTCGAACGGAGATACGTTCTTCTGTTTGCACAAAAATGGTATTGAGAGTGACCGAATTTCTGCTGTAATTCGATTCCGACACGTGCTATAATTTACAAATTTCGATCAAAAACAACGTTACCAGACGACTACAAACACCGCGCGATAGGGCAACGCACATCGTATTGGCCTGATTTCGAAAGAGCAAACTCTACTTCGAACATGCCCGGTATTTTACAAAATCGCGTTTAGTCGAAACAGTTCAAGAACCGAACGGTTCGGAAAAATACTGTATTTTTTAGTCGAAACGCCAAAAAATCGATTTGTATTCCCGTCGTGATGTATTTTACTGTAAGTACAGTGATGTACTGTAACACAACCAAGCACGTTCTGAGTATATATCCTCATTAGAACGCTGACTTCATGTGACTATTCAATTGACTTCTAGTATAACATAGAGAGCGTTTGCAATGCGTTATATAACTTCTAAACGCGTTACCACAATACTGAAGAAAAACTGAAACATCGAATTTTGTTTTTCAGAGCACATATGGAGATGATGACTTGATCACCCAACCCTCTGAGAACAACATCAAAACCGTCTTGAATCAGGGCCGAAACCATTCTGAGTGGCATCTTTCACTGAGCACATATTGTCATACCAAATGAACAATTAACCAAACAAAAAGAACAATGAACTTTGTCAATAAGTGATGTATTATTGAGGAATAGTTGAAACAACAAAATACAAAACGGAGTAAAATTTGTAATGACAGGCAGAAGAAATTAATTGACAAAGTGAACGACGACCTTACTCTTTATCAGCCTGCTATTGATAAGCGCATATGATACACACTCTTTATCACGAACAGAGGTTCAATACAACAGAATAACACATATTGGGGTCGAGGAGAATGAATTGACCCTTATACAGACGCTCTAGACGTTTTAGCAACAAAACTTCACGTATAATTCACGTTAGAAAATGGTTAGAATAACCTTCGTATATTAGCGAATCAGGCTCGAATGCAAACATTTGTTACAGTTTCATGACAATAGTTACGTAACTAGAACGAACTGAGAGTTTGGGATATGTTAAATTTTCATCTCGTTATCTTACTTCTCACAGAAAAATGGCCTACGTTAATGAAGCACAGAAAAGTTAGAGAAATCAGGCGCATTCTTTATTCAAGCGAGTGTGCCGTCAGCAGCGGTTACCGTCGGTTACTGGTTGAATGGTCTGAAACCCTTTTGTGAATCTCTTGAAAACCCCGTAATTCTCAAAAATACATTGTAAAAATGGGTTACAAAATGGTTATAAGAAAACGGATTAACTGATTACTTGGAAGCCTGTCAATGGTTACCTGGTGCGGCTCACGAAACACCTTTTTTGTTGAGAATTCAAAAGAACGCTAATTAGAATCTTGAAATTTGTGGCCCTCTGCCAATGTCAATTTGAGAAATGAGAGAGCTATATGTGTAATTCGACCCAATCACATAAACACGACATTATTTAGTTTCTGTTTTGGGAAGAGAGAAAATCGAACCATTCGGATTGTTATAATGGACGTATTTTTTCTAACCAAAAGTTTTCGGTATTTGACCAAGACGCGGTCGGTCGGTTCAGGCTCGGTCGGCACATGTCCAACTGGCGGTCGGTGGCGGTCGGTGATAAGAGTGTTGGTCGGCATGTGTATAGCTGGCGGTCGGTAATGAACCAGTATAGGTAATACTCTAACTGCGGTTTTTCTTACCGACCGCCAGCTATACACAGGCCGACCCCCACTCTTATCACCGACCGCCAGTTGGACATGTGCCGACCGAGCCTGAACCAACCGACCGCGTCTTGGTCAATTACCATTCTTCCGCGAAATATACTGTATTGACTACATACTTTTGAGTTTTAATTTATCTTTGGGTCAAAGGTGAAAAAAGTCTTTCCAACATTTTTCATCATGTTTTAAAAAGATCGAATTGCGATAATATAGCGGTGAAGACATAAGAGCAAGGTAATGAAAGGTTCCGTATTATTTTGGACGTAATATTTTCTTGTATTCATTTCCTCACAGTAAGTTTGTAGCGGTTTTATTGTTGTTTTTCATCCTTTTTTTGTTTCTGATTTCCCGCTCCTTTATTGACACCAAGTTTGAATTAACCCAAAAACAAGTTTCATCAAATACAATAGCGATAGACGTCCAGCAAAATCAAAGTGCCGATATGTAGGTCCCGGTAGCTGCTCGGCTACATAGACCACGGAAACTGAAAAATGAATACTCATAGAATACTCAATCATAGTAGCACGTTTCGCCTCTACCCGCAAACGTGACCACTAATCTTATATTCTCTCCCCCGAGGCTCATCAAAGTCCTATGGACGAAAGTATTTAACTTAAATAATAACTTTTTTGATGAAACAAACTCCTTACATGAATGTTAACTTATTTAAGAAAACTAACTTCTTACTTAGTATAAATGTTAGTTAATATTATTATGCTAACCTATTTAACATATTTTATAATGTATTATAATATAAAATAAACATGGAGAGAATTAGGTTTATTTATAACTATGTTGTTTTATTTGAAACCAAAATATTGAAGGCTTTTAGATGGTATTAAGGAATTATTCACTTAATAAAAGGTACTACTTTCTTTCCTCTCCTACTATTATCCAAATTGTCTTGTTCCTGCTGAACTTATCCAGCATTGTTGGAAGGAATGTAGTTTCATTTGCATTTCACTTTAAGTTTTTAAGTATTCTTATCCTAGAGTTACTGACAAGGCCAAATTTAGCGGTTTTGATGGGGGACTCTATCAAAAAGCTCACAACTTTCACATGCTGACTCGATTTCCTTATTACAGACAGTGTTAAACTATTTTTGTAAAAAAAATAGAAGGTTTCATTGGGAACCTATGAGTGAGAAGTTCGAATGTGTACTGTGGGAGTATCGATACAAATTTTTAGTAGCACCTTTCACTATGCACATATTTTATACGAAACGTCACAATCAACAAAACAAAAAGAACAATTAAATTTGTCAATCAGTTATCTACACTTGAGGAATAGGGGGAACGGTAAGGTACTAAGGGGGCGAATCATGTGATGAAAAGCGGGAGCAATTGACAATGTGTACTATAGTGAGTGCCAAATTTATTAATTTTTGTCTTTCGCCGAAATCGAACCTGCGAGCAAGAGATTGGTAGCAGCGCGCTAACCGCTGCGCTACTAGAGCACAAAACTGGGGGCACTTTTCGGAAACGAAGACACGTTTGTGTACACAGCGGAAAGTAAGATGTACAGTACCCTCCCGTCTTTCCGTTGGCAACGACTATATACCTGCTATTATGCTCCTCAGGACGCATATAGGCCGCGAACGAACCCTCTCCTTCAGAAACAGTTTGGGAGAGGAACAGAGAAGCCAAGAGTGAAGAATCTGAGTGGCCATTTCCTGAAAAATTATAATTCCAATAATATTAGATGAGATGAAATTGGTTAAAACAGTTTATTCTCCAGAACTTAGAATAGTGTACGACGATTACATATTATTCGCGAAGTATATCAGATTTATATTCCACATTTTATTATATTTTTCATCTGACACAACCAGTTGAACTGATTATCAAATGATGTTTTCGAACTGTACCCACCGCTAGCTCTGGATGTCCATCTCAAATAGTCAATATCGGCACCATCTAGGCCTCTCCAGTTCGCAGTCAACACCAAACCGAGCCATACTTTGGTCGATGATGGACGGGTTGTTGACAGATAATCTGAATGAAAACCTCCAACTCATGAAAGTAGAGTTTTTGTCCTTCTCGAATAGTTTGAAGTTTCACTTCTCGAATAGGTCTCCCAAGAAGAGTGTAATAAGAATGCAACAGTGCACAATGCCGTATATAGTGAGTGCCAATATTATAAATTTGTGTCTCTCGCCGGAATCGAACCTGCGAGCAAAAGTTTGGTAGCAGGGCGCTAACCACTGCGCTATTGAAGCACATAACTGACAGGCTTTCGAATCGAAGACATGTGTGCGTACACAGCGGAAAGTGAGATATACAGTACTCTCCCACCTTTCTGTTGGCGACGACTATAGTATCAACAACGTTATAACTTCTAGTTTTTCTCGGAGTTTGGTCCATTTAGCGCAGTGGCAGTGGCGCGGTATTACCGTGCAGCTGGCCGCGGGTTCGATCCCCGCCAATATCATTTTCTGTCCAAAATTTACGCGCTGTGTTTTTCTCTCGTTTGAAATGGTCTACCCCTATAGTGTTCTACATGACCGTTAGATGTTTTAGATAAAATTTTCTTGTTCTCCGTTTCTCTTCAGTTGTGAAGAGAGCTTTTGACAAATGTTCACCACAACACAAAATTCCATTTCCACGCCGTCTTGACAATTGGAAATCAATTTTGTTCAATAAACCAACTTTCCAACTTTACGTGACCTAACAAATACAATTTTTCATGTTTTTTATTCTAATCCAGTTCTCACCTAGTACATTCTGCATGTCCCTGTCGTTGTGGGGAACGAAGAGGGTTCCATCCTTCGCTTGACAATCGTTTGAGGCGCGCGACCACGAATTTTCGAAAAAAAGAAGCACGAATTTAACATTGTGTGAATTGAATTCATACTGCAGTTTGATGTAGATGAGAAAAGTACAAATAAAGTTATGGTGTAAATCATGTTTTCGAAAAAAATAGTTTTTACCATTTTCAGTTAGCCAGAAACAATGGTCATCTCTAATCGCCTCGCCTTTTCCGCACCGCAACTCCTGGCCTGTAAACAACGAGATATACCTACTGAAACTCCTACAGTAGGGATACAAAACATTCGATGATTCAAATCACTCAAATGTTGTCGGAAAGGTCAACGATTCTGGAAAATGATTATGTTACCATAGCGCAAAGGATGTAGTTAAACATTTCCGACGGAAATTGATTTCGCATCAGGAAACAGTTAATGCAAACATTGAACGTGTACTGTAGGAGTCTCAGTTGGAATGGTGTTGACTATACAGTATACACATAGTGTCTACCATTCCTCTGTGACACGTCTACAGTACACATGACCACATTTCAGTAATTTTCGACTAATGCCTAACACTACTTACACACTTTTTGTCATTGAATCCGGATAGAAGGGAATGCATTGGGGGGAGGGGGGTGCTTTCTGGTAACATTCGCGTAACTGAGAGGATGAAAGTATTGTTATCACACAGTAGGGCTCGCAATATGAACAAATGCAACTTTGCAACTTTCACCAATCGTTTGTGAATTCCTGTATTGCACTGTATTTTCCCATGATTGTTTTTCGAATCAAATTTTTTAATGGAACAAAAATAACTGTGGGTGCGCGTCATTTCACAGTTTGAACTGTTTGATTAATTTCATGGCGAAGTATGACACTTTTTACAACAGCCATGATTAAATTTTTGTGAAAACGTCTAAAGTTTGTATAAAAAACAACTCACCGAAAACACAGAGGTCAACGGATCTTCTCTTCTGAACAACAAATGTATTAGATTGTGGACGTTTTTTTACATGAATCATTAATTTGCTACAGTTTGGAGATGGTTTTTCAACGTGCTCGGAACGTTACACGTGTGAACGTTACACGTGTGAAGTGTAATTTTTGAATAAGCAACTAAGAATTTATTTCCATAGTTACTTGTAGTGTTGCAAGTTGATAAACTATAAACATCCTGATAAACTGTAGAACATTCAAATGTAAAACATTCAGTTAATGCGTTGAAACTTCACAATGTTCATTCTAACTTTGCAAAAATGTGAAGAAACATGTATTTCCTAATATTTCAGTGGGTTTACTAAAAATTATGAAAATTTAGTGAGAACAAACTACAGTCACACCAGACCAGACCATCATGAATCTTCCCAGCCCCCCCCCCCCCGCTTACTCTCACACGCATTAATCATCTGAAGAACTAGCTGTCTTTCCTAACGTGTTTTAGCGTGATTCGAGAAGTTTCGGAACTCACAAAGAACCCTTTTCTATCCAATGCTCTTCTTATTGGGTCACAGTTTGCATTTCTATTCCGGAATCCAGGATACTTGACGTCAAAGCAATCTGAGCTTTCCACCGTACAAGTCAACTGGAAGAATTGTTATGATCATGCTGAATAACTCCTACTTCTAGAATATTCTTTGTTCTAGTTTTAGTTAGATTTCTACATCTTCGAGATTGTCAGGTTTCCTAGTAAACCAATTCGAGAGAAAAACACTAAGGCTGCGTTCACACTTCGCGCCTCCAACTCGAGCCGCTGCATCTGGATGCAGCGGCCCAAAATAGCAAAGGCTGCATTTCAGTCAAAAGCCGCTGCATCCGGATCTGAAAGCTGAAAGCCGCTGCTTCTTGCTGTCGAGAAGTATGAACCTACTTCGTTACGATTTTCTCAAACTTGAGCAAAATTCAAACATTATATAATTTTGTTTAATTTCAGGTCTATACGCAAACCGTTCGCTAAGTTTCGTACAGGAACCTGTTTTGAAGTCTCTTGTCGCATCGCGTGCACGCGCGCGCGTTTTGTCAAACTGTATAATTGTGTCTAGCATGAGCACGTACAACTACATTTGTTTGCCAATTTTAGCACTGTAAAACCTAATTTGAAGTTTTTGTCGCGTCGCGTGCACGCGTGCGCGTTTCCAGACAATGTTAATCGTAATTTACGTTATCAGATACTACTACACTCGTACGCCAAATTTCGTACGATTTGATCCACTCTGAAAAAACCGTCGCGTCGCGTGCAGCGCGCGCGTTTTTTGAAAATATGAATCAAACGTGCAGAAACTACAGAGCGGCAGGGACGAGGAGCCATTCTGAACGAGAAAGAATAAAATTATCATGGCAAAATAAGTTGTAACCATCTACTCCGTGAAAACAGACAGTTCATGACAATTTAATGATGAAAAATAATAGCTCTGACGGTTGCACACCGGTATTTCCACTATAAAATTGCTGCTCACTGATGATATTGTTCCAAACACCTGACAGAACTTTATTAAAAATGCACAATGGGAACAGAACAACAAATAAACTCAAGTTACAAAGAAAATGCAAGCACGGAAGTGGCCGCTGCCTTTGATTGCAAGCAAAGGCAGCGGCTTCTTGAGTTGGATGCAAAAATATCCCAAACCGGCGGCAAAAGTGAGCGGCCGCTGCAAAATAAGTATGAACCTCCCAAATGCACCTGGGTGCACGAGCCGCCGCACCTGGATGCGGCGGCTCAATCGATAATCATGTTTTTAGCAGGCGAGCCCCCAGGTTGCGAGGCCGCTGCATCTGGGTGCACGTAGTGTGAACGCAGCCTAAGAAATGTTCGACTGCATGCAGTGGCTGTATCATTACCGAGCTGAACAACGATCTCAAAACATGCAGAACTGTCTCGACAAAGTTTGAAACTGTGAGAGTCTATCGTGGAAAATTTACCGTGTTTGCGTCGAAATAGCTTATCTCCGGCATAGAGTCACATTTTTCTTTCAAGATTTTCTCTGAAGTTTATACATTTCGCATATTCATGAAGCAACTAGTCGTCATAATAGTTGTCTGTCAAAACAATTGTTTTCTAGCCAAACTTGAGAACCCCAATAACAAGCTTTACTGACTGGGAGAGTTGGTCTGAGCATCATCATTCTCAGTAAATGCCGTACCCAAAAATAATACTCTGTACGAGAATATATTTATGCAATGTTCACAAGACTCTCGTTGTATCGGAAAGTATTTCGAGAAGACAAATTTCTCTGTTTTGAAAGAATTTTGCAGCGTTTCTCTATCAATCAAGTAAACTCCACCTACCCATGTTTTTAGCAGGAATTTGTTTCGATTGATTCCGGTCCTGGAAATGGTGGGCTTATGAACTACATCTAATTTTGATGATCAACTGCGTGTGAAGCATCAACATTTCATTAATCGAATTTATAAAAAATTCATGCAATTCTTAAATTAAATCATTACAATACTAGTCTGTTACTGCAGACACAGTTACAAGTGATGTTTTGGGCATTAGTATAGATGCCATATAAAAACAAAGTGAAAAACAAACAGTCCAAATGTAGTCGATTACCTATAGGAATAAAATTATGAGTTTGCCTATGCAAACCTAGTAGTTTGCCCACTACAAACCTTAGTCACCTAGGCATTTCGAGCAATTATCGATCCATATGCCGGTTGGGCTGCTCTCATCAGTAGATGACCCACACCAGTAATCCCTAGTGAAATTAGTTTAGGTTAAAAAACTAGTTTTAGAAAGTCCAGCCTAATAACTCATACAACCATATTATCTCGCATGAAAATTCGAAAAAAAACTTCTTGTTACTGTTTTTTTGAATTCTACATTGAATTCCACACAAAACTGATTAATTGGCCGGTATTAGGTATGCTTACTGCTAGTCGATTGTTCAGTCACAAAACGTATACTTAACGTCAACATTATGGAAGCTTCAGCGAAATATTCGACATTATTGATGTTGTTCTCATTTTACGTGGTTGTACCATTTCTATCTATAAAAAATACACATTTAAACAACTACCTTGACACAGGTGTTGGTTCCTTCCAGACGAGACCAACCATCCTTGCAAACCGCGGTCTCTGGAAAACAAATTTTTAAACTTGTTTTCAAAGGCGAATGAGAAAAGTGTTTAGTAACAAAAATGAGAGGATGCACGTTAACCTCGATGTTTGACGTGTTGTGTAATCGGGGATTTCTTCACAAAAGAAGCCACTCGGTTTCAGGCAATTTCGCAGTAGACAGCGTTATTAGATAACACTATACTCCGACCATTCCCTGTGTTTTACTCAAACCTTGTTAATCGGAACAGTTCAAGAACACAACGCTCCGGAGAAGTACAGAATTATTTTAGTTAAGACGGCAAAAAACCGATAAATATGTATTCCTACCATGCTGTTTTCGAAATACTGCAACAAAACCAAACACGTTCTGAGTACCTTCTATTTCCTTCACATCGAGACTCTTTCTACACAACACCCGGTACACTGTGGTCCAGCAATGAATGTCATCTAGAACGTTGACGGCCCCGCCTCGCCAAATTTTCGGCAGCTCCCACTGAAACTTATACACTTAATTTAAAAACTTTCGACTTGTAAAACTTGTACGGGTGCCATGATAGTTGTTTTCTCTGAATTATTATGAGTATGATCATAATTATTATATGAGAAGGGAAGCCCGTTCGGCTGTCGTTACAGAATCATTAGGTGGCGTATAAATGATAATAATATAAAGTTTATTCGCATAGGGTATGCGACATGAAACAAAACCAAGTGGAAATATAACAAACGATCCCTCCAATCTCACGAGAAGTTCATATGAGTTTCTCATGAGATACCGCATAAGCTACTCGTGAACTCTCAATATTGTAGTATTGCAATCGATAGCTTCTCAAGAGAAACTCGTGCGGACAGCTCATGAGGTATCTCGTGAAATTTTTGAAGGATCGCTATGCCGCCTGAGTTCGATTCCCGCTTGCGACGGTGTTCAAATAGCCGACCATATATGATTCTTGTTCTTCTTTTCTGTAGTTTCCCGGAAAGAGTACTACGCCGCTAAAACACGTACGATATATCATTGATTTGTTTACCATGATGCAGAATTGGTTGTTCGTGCAGTGGTTCGGTTTTCCAGTGATGAAGCTAATGACCGATTTATTCATCGGGGTGAGGTCGGGCCACTTGAAGTTGCAGTCGCCGTTCAGGCCCAAGAGGTTCATGAAGGGCATGTAGTATCACGTGGAAGTGGTGGTAGACACCTTGTCTCTCACCAGGTCTGAAATACAAAAACCTAATGGACAACTACACATCGAACTTGTAGAAACATCAACAACAAATAATACACCTAACAGTTTATCTGCATGTTTTATGAGGTTACTGTATCTTTCAAACACACAAGCTCGTTTATGGAGAGTCACCAAATGTTTTTTTAGCTGAAAATGAAACGAGTTACAGCACACGAGTTTTGATCGTGAAGGATCGGAACTTCGAACTTAACTACAAACTCAGCGGGATTAAAAAATAGGTAAAATAATTTGAAGATTTGACCTGTAACTATCAACAAGCTAGTTTAACAAACTTTGTTCGAAAAAATCTTCTAAAACCTACTTTTCACGAACATCGTTTCTCCTGGGGTGGAAACTGTGCCCATTTCTGCTCCGAAAGATCTGCAGTGCGACTTTGAAGTCTCGAATTTGGCGGGACGGGCAAAGTTCTGAAAATAACAATCATTTAGTAGAATATCATTTGAAGTAATTGTTGCTTTCGTGGACTAGTCCTGTTAAGATTTGAACATTGTGGTGGTCTTTTTTGAACAGGCTGTATTTTATACGGTTGGATCTTGTTCTCTCGTGTAGTCGTCGCCAACGGAAAGGCGGGAGGATACTGTATATCTCGATACTGTACTTTACGCTGTGTACGCACACATTTCTCCGATTCCAAAGCTTTGCGGTTTTGTGCACCAATAGCGCAGTGGTCAGCGCTCTTCTACGAAACTTTTGCTCGCAGCTTCGGCTCCGGCAAGACAGACATTTCTTAATTTCGCAACTCACCATAGTGATACTTCTTCATGCACAACATTTTGAAAACTTTGTTTTAGCGTGCTCTTACGCCCGTAAGATTATGACAAAGTCTTGTAAGGTATTGCTCAACAAAACGCCATCAAATTACTAACCTTGAAACACGAGTTGGTTTCCTTGTAATAGCTCCAACCCTTGTCACATTCTTTTTTGGCTGAAACAAGATGATATCAATTATATATTGTCCTCTTTTGTAAAACTTATTTTTGAGTATAGAATAGACTAGAATGGAATGGAATGTTTATTTGCGATCGAACACGTGTCTTTCTACATTGGTATATGCGGCACTGTGATTGTAGATTGAACAATTGAGTAATTGACAAAGATACATGTAGACGGTGATAAAGCAACCAGCGACTGTGCAGTTCATCACTCCACACAGTACGCAACTCTCAGTTTCACTTTTTGATACGGTTCACGTGATATTGTACGTTTTTGCAAAACTGTAAAACTGTGAAAATCGAACCTGGAGTGCGATCCGGTTTGGCCGGTTTCTTGCATAAGGTGCGTTTTTGTTTACAATCGCAGCTGACATCGTCGAGGAAACGGTTTTGGGCGTAGTTGGAGTTAGGTGGGGTGAGCTGGAATGCAAGATATTATTTTTTTTCTGGGAGAGGGAGGAAGACAGAGAGAGAGAGAGAGAGAGAGATACTGACACAGAGAACTAATGATAGATTCACATTCGACCAGTTGAACGTTTTTATCCGCCTTATGAGTGGAGTTTTCAAATTACTTTAGAAACACACTAGAAGCAGACGCGATCTGTACGAACGTACCACCACACAAGGCACTCCGCCTTTGCATTTATTGGGGTTTCCCGGGGCCCAATTCACGGCGGAACGGTTCAACGAACTGCCATCCAACCAAGTGAACTGGCAGTCGCCGTTCACCGCGGTCAGACCGACAAACGGAAGTTCAGACGAGTGCGAGGGGTAATCGGCACCCACTAGTTCTGGAAATAACGAATTTGACATATTTGAGGTGAATTTTTGTATTTCATGTTTTTTGTACAGTTGTTTTTATTTTCTTAAAGGCATCACTAGAGTATGACTAACGTATGCTCAGACTAACTAACAACAGAATACAGAAAAAGCTTACTCTTGACAAAATCGGCCTCCTCCCTTGTTTCCAGGGAAGCTATTCTTGATTTCTGTGCGTGGCAGAAAGCGTCAGATTGAAGGAAGTTTCCGGATTGATGGAAGTTCTGATCAATTTGATTAGTTATTCAGTTAGAATTCTGATGGGGTATCGGGCACTTTGTCATTGCCCGTTTATGAGTTCTGCTGTGTTTAGCATGTCTCACGTGACTGCGCAATTGACTAACAGTATAGGATGTTGTTACATCACATTGTGTTGGTTGCTCCGCGTTGTTCACATCATACATTGTTTTCGATTAGTTCATTCAATCAGTTTTTCTTTCAGTTTGTTCTCCATGTTTGTAAAATCGAGCAATTTGTATGCGAATAAAACGTCCAGAACCTCTTCACAAGAACCTAAGATCGAATTCGAGAGAATAGTGAAAGTTCTAGTCGACTCACACAATATTGCACCGACTTCGTTAAATAAAGTTCATTCACTTTGCACAGAGCGTAAACGAGAGGTTTTTGTAAACGTGTACCTACGGTAGATTGCATGCTGCACTTCCTACCCTCTCTTTCTATAAACTTACCTTGAAGCAGGAATGGGTGCCTTTGAAATAACTCCAGCCATTGTCACACTCGGGATCACCTTTAATGATTCATTAGTGAATCACGTTATGAGTGTCAAACATACGTACTTTCAATACGATTATTTGTGCCGAAGCAAACATTGTTACAAGGGGTGTTTAAATGTACATCAGAGTTCTGAAACTTTTAATGTTACAGTTTCAAAATGCTCATGTTTTTGCTAGTGCTAATCACTTCAGTTCAACCTGAACATTCGGTATATGAGGTATAAACTATAATGTTTGGAAGGTTCACGTTTCAGGCTAGGAAAACCATACCTCTTTGATATAACTTTTCGGGCTCGTTTCGATCCTGAAATGAATAATTTAGTTGAAATAGCATGCATTCTCGTTGAGTATGGTTAGAGTTCATTGCTAACTATATTAGAACAGGTTTTGAAAGCTTTCAATCGACTGCTCACAATAAAGATCATGACAAATGTCCGTTAGACCGTGGGGGTTAGTTCTCTCACCTTTCGGCATGCCCTGGTGCCAGCTACGCGAGACCACCCTCTTTTACAACTTCCGCGGTCTAAAAAGTATTTAAACATCGTTTGTGAGAATACAAATTAACTACAATATTTTACTTTGTACATGGTAGTTGACGATATGTCAATGAGGGTATGTACTGTCTATATTATCGAATTTTACATTATCAAAGTTTATACTGTTCAGTCGGGTTTAAACAACTTCAATAATAGGTTTTACGTTAGCTCACATATTTTGCGTGATTCTTTCGTAGATCTATATTTTTCACTCAGACTCCTACAGTCTATATTCAAACATTCCAATTTTTAGATGTAAACTTCTACTGTCCATAATATATTCAGACAAATGGGAATCAGAAAGTTCCAACCGGAACGTTTTATAATTATACTCCAAGAGTCCACTATATGTTTAGTTTACCTCCAATTGGCTCGACGGCTCCTTTCTTACACATGACCCGGTGAACCAACTTCCAACACCTGACATCGTCGAGAATATTGATTGGACCTCTTTTGAACCAGGTGGATGGGTGTCCCTTGGGACCATACTGCCACCAAGATGGCTCGAACTGAGAGTGTATGATATATGCAGCGGTTGAGTTTGAACCGAATACTCGAGAGTGGGAATATCTCTGTGTTTGGCTCAATCGGCGGCACAATCTGTACACAGTTGACTTGGGGTATTTCGCGGTTTAGCAAATTATGCACACAAACAAGATAATCTTTAACTCTTGATTGAGATAAGCATTCAGTAATGGTATTTAGTATTTAGTACCCACGTTTCACAGACCCCTGAGTGACGGAAACGTGTCGTGTGACTCTCAGAACCTACAATAAATTTAAAAAACTAGTATACATTTAGAGAAAACTACTAGCGCACTGCAGGACATTATTCGGTGCAGTGTATCAATGAAAAACCAACCATTACACAAAATTGTTGTTTTGCCATGAAGTTAGGTTTGTTGACATCGTATGCGACGACGGAATAGTTCTGCGGGCTGCCATCAGTCCATCTGAAGCTGTAGTCGCCTTCTGTATGCGTCATACCGATAAAGGAGAAGTCTGCCCAGTCCTTGATGGTTCCTTTTACAATCATGCCTGGAACAAAACAATAATTTAGTTCACACCTTCTCTACTTATACTACAGTAACAGTACTCATTCGAACTTTCCAGTGGCTGTTTTTGATGCAAACTTCAACGTTGTGGAAAACATTTTCAATCACTCCGTTGTATAGTTCGCACATTTCCCAACAGGACTTGGGCAGCTTGCGGATAAAATTTCAAGGCAGTTTTTACCATGTTTCAATACTTCCAAACAATAGAATTTCATATGAAGGGTTCGTCTTCTTATATTTTGTGTTCAAAGAAACTTTCTGCAAAATACATGTTTTCTCTGAATAAAAGTCTTCCAAAGATTTTGGCACGCTGCCAAAGAGTCCAGTTGGAAAATGTGAGCACTATAGGGAATCAAAACGATTTCCCATATTGTTGAAAGTTCTGATTACGTTCAAGCGAATTCAACGGGCAACACTTTGTAATACTATCGTAGGCGTCTCCGTGTGAATGAAAACACAATGAATGGCCATACGAGGCCCGAATACAATATTTCTTTGAGAATGTTGCTCCAATTTAACATTTTTGACAGGTTTGTTGAGCTCCCTATGCGCACATCATGTAGAACTCTGATAGATTTGCATGTAGCGTGAATGTAGTTCTTCAAGAGTACAACTCGAGTGAAACCTACTCTTCAAGAACAGAGTTTCTCCTGAAGTTGAAATGGTCACCAACTCTGCTCCAAATGACCTGCAGTGGGACATCGACTCATCATATTTCGCCGGTCGAACGAAGTCCTTAACAAAAAGATGTTGAAATGAAAAATCCCCCACCAAAGCGCCAAGACTGTCAGCGCCTAATTCGACACTTTTCTTAGTCGCAGACTGTCCCAACCGAGGCCGTAAGCATGAAACATCCCGGGCGGGTTAGGATGCCATCCCAAGGTTGATTCGGCTATTTCTCAGCCAATAAAGTTTGATTACTTTCCGAGTATTGTCGGTGACATGCAGCTTATATCGGTGAAAAAACTATACCTTGAAGCAGGAGTCAGTCTCCTTGTAGTGTGACCAACCTTCATCACATGGCATTTTCACTGCAAATATTGGTATGAGGGGTAAACTTATAGGACCTCACGATTCGAAAAAAAAACTGCGAAAATGCTTCTAGAACCACTGAGTGGTGTGGTTTCCGTTTCTGACGTTGAAAAGTGTATGAATCACGTTGTCTAAGTCTGGTTGTCAGAGTCATTTTAAAGTTTGTAACTTGGATATAATCCACGCAACTTACTTACCTTGAACTTGCTTCGGTTCCGCAGGTTTCTTGCACAGCGTGCGCTTCAGAACCGTCGTGCAGCAGATGTCGTTCAGAATCATATCACGACCGTAGTTCGAATTGGGGACTGTCAACTGAAATTATGCCCGTTCTGTCTGTTTGACAAGTTGAAAGAAAACTTCGAAAATGTGAGGTTTTCTGTGTTACAACACGCAAAACACAAAGTTGTCCAGATATGTATAGCTTTCAGTTGGAATACTTCCTCGGAGGCCAGATCAGATAATTTGAAAATTGATATCATACCAACTGATATCGAATCGCGGAAAGTGCATGAATGTCCACTGAATGCTCATGAGAAGATCATGAGAACGTCTCATGTGGACCGAGTATTGCTATATACGCTAAAAAGTTTACTGACCGAAACACACGTTTCCGCTCCCCTACAGCTATTCGGGTTTCCAGGGGACCAGTTTACCGCGGACCGGTTCAACGCATTCCCTTCCAACCAAGTGAACTTGCAATCCTTACTCGGTGCCGTCAACCCCAGATATGGCATTTCCGATGCATGACGCGGGTAGTCCTCACCCACCAGCTCTGGAAAACGTGGTACATTTCTAGCTTTCCCAATAACGTGAAACGTGTAAGTTCTACATCACGGTTTCTGAAAATCGACCTGAAAGATTTGTAGTATATTTCATGTTTCCGTAGTACGAGCTTTAGTAGGTGCAGTAGGAACGGAGAAAATCCAGTTTTGGAAACTTTCCGAACTCACTTTTGACAAAATCGGTTTCTTCCTTTGTGGTCAAAGATGCAATGCGTGCCTCCTTCAGGTGACAGAAAACGTCGGACTTCAGAAAATGTCCGGAATGATAGAAATTCTGGAAAAGGGCGGAATCTCGGCCATGTGCATGTGATCTCTTTTTGGTACCGTACTTTTCTAATTAGGTTACTCACATAAACAAGAATTATGCTATTGTGCTGCTAAATACACTGAAAGCTGGTCAAATTATGTATTCAGATAAGTTTATATATTATGTTTATATTTGTCTAATTTCTGTTGAAACTTGTCTTACCTGGAAGCAGCTATGTGTTCCTTTGAAGTATCTCCAGCCAGCGTCACATTGCGCATTTGCTAGAAAAAGTATTCGATGGCGGTTGTTTTCTAAACTTTATGAATGTGGCTCCACCGAAAGAGTCAGTTTCGTAGTAGGACTATCTGCGTCTCATCGATCTCCATGCTCTCTCGCTCCTGTAGCATCCCAATCGCGCTGAGACACATATGTGTCTGCTGACAGCCATTCGAGCCAATCTTCCGACACTCCCCAGGTACGATAGCACGAGAGCATGGTGAACTGTAAGGCTACCGACAGGCTGAGACAGTCTGCGTCTCTCTGATCTGCACACTTACTCCTCCAGGACACAGAAAAGCTGGCTGGTTAGCTGAGGCTTCTACGTGAGATTGATGCTAAGAAGTACTCTTTAGTATAATAATAGTTAAACCCAAACTATTGTTTCACCTGTTTCATTGAATAAAACAAAAAAACCAACCCAACGAAAATAGATACAGTAATCCCAGAAGAATCATCGCCAGACGAAATACAATTTCAAGCCTGGCCGAAACCTTAAAAAGCGTCGCCAAATAGGCTGTAATTTATGTGAATTCAAGAGCCTAACGTCTTTTTCATGATCAAAACGTGAGAGGAAAGGCTTTAGTACCACGGGGAAAATCAATTTTCTCCTTTCCCAAACGAAAACTGAAGAAAGCGTAGGCGCATCCATTATTGATCGAATTTAAATTGTTTGAATATTTATACCACGTTTCACTCTTTTTACTTGGACAAAGAACTTGATTTTCGATAAACACTCTCTAGTAGTCATTCGCAAGTTTCACAGAATACTGTACGTATTCTTTTGGAAGATACAGTTCATCTCATTGGGAAAATCATTACGACCAATAACAAAAAAGTATCATGACGATAAAACAACTAGTGAAACACGACGTCACATCATAAAAACAAGTAGAAAACCAACATACTGTACATACAATTTCGTTACAGTAACCCGTATATATTTGTGTTACATGAGGTTTTCATAACCCGTATTGAAGTCTATTTTGATTGAAGATTTCGGAAATTAACTGGCAATATACATTTAATCGGGTGTTTAAATTGTGGTGAGAGAGATGTTGGTGTTAGGAGACGAGCCATGACCACAATCTTGCAAAGAATCTGAAATCATATTGTATTTATTCTGCTGTGAGTACCGAATTAAGTGATTTCCAAGTTTAAAACAGAGAAATAATGACATCTCGCTTTCTATACCCTCCCCCCACAGCAAACATACTGTATTCAGCTAAAAACCTTCTCTTGCCTATCGAGACAACTAGAGTATGATCATCGAACATTCCGTTGCGTTACATTTATTGTATCAGAAAGATTAACGATATCTGCATGTGATTCTTTTCAGTTTCCTACTACAAAGAGGGTTTCGCAACTGTTTTAGTTTAGACCAAAAGTTTGCATCAGAAAACATTTATCGAAAAGTTTGAATGTATATAGTAGCGGTTAACATAATTGAAGCTACAAAAACTTAAATTTACAGCTTTTAAATTGAAACACTTTTCAAAAACTTTTTTAGACCCACCCTTCGTCGTCCTCGATGACTCTGCCGAGATAGAAGTATCTCGTCCGCTCCACCGCATCGAAGGTCTCTGCTAGACTGGCATCGATTTCTCTCGCACTGGATATCAGGTTCGGATCGTAGCGCCACGTTCGGTTACTGTAATCAATAACAGTAATAATGATAATGACCATATAGTTTGTTACACAACATTTCGGTACACGGCCATATGTACAAAGAATAAGGTACAGAATAAGGAAAAGGTTGTAGTTTGATCTCGTCGAACGCATACTTTTGCAAATTTCACCGAAAAAGGGACGTAATCAAATTGCAAACTGAGAACATTGCAAAAAAAACCTTTGTAAAACCGAAGAAAGATCTTTGTTTTTCTCCGAACCATAGCGTTCTTGATGAAATAATTAAAATACTCACCTTGGAGAGCATTTGTCCACAACAATTGGGCCCGCCAGTGGATTGAACCATTTTGCCTTGTGTCCCGGTTGGATTCTGGAAAATAAGAATAAGTTCTCTAGAGATTTGATTTGAAACATATTTTGATCTACGTGTACGATAAGGTTTTTGAATTACGAATGAAATATGACTTAACATAGTTGTACAATCCGGATCGATATCTCACGGGAACAGAAAATCTCACAAAAACGTGATATTCTAAGTGATATCGCGTCAACTTGACTTCGAGACAACTCATGAGGGTATCTCATGAGATATGGCCAGATTTTTGCGTCACTATGTCCGGGACTATAGTATTTATCGAATAAACAAAATAAGGAAAAATAACTGAAATAAAGTTAACAGTAATACATTTACTAAATCTGTTTCATGTATTTCCACCCCGAAAACTGAAACTCACGACAGCGGAAGTTGTTCACTCGTATACGAGACGAGTTGGTCCCGTTTCCATCCGTGAATTATGAAATCTCGATGCGGGCTCCATCTGCTGTTGGTCAGCCAATTGTCCCGGACCCAGCCCGTTCCCTGAAATCACAATGAATAATTTGTAATATATTGGGAGGGACGGAATTGTAGTTGTAGCTTGATCACGCTGTTTGATTAGTTTATTCACGTAATTCATGAAATTCGAAAAACAACGGATCAAACCACATAAACAGGGAAGTAAGGCGACATATTTCGTATAGCTCCCTAGGGATTACATTTATTTTTACGTGTCTTCACCAGTTGCCCCAAAATTAGTACAAAATCGAGTTCTCAAAGCGTTACGCTTTTATCACTCTCGAACATGACCGAAAAAAAAACACGAATAAATGGAAAAACGAACCTTTGATAAAATGCGAATTTTGCCAAACTCCTCCGAGCCGCCCATCGCAGCCCGAATACACGCTTCGAACGTGAAAAGGTCCTCGGAATCCCGTGATCGATTGTAGACCAGCATGCAGTTTTCGTAGACATTTGGTTGGTCGCGGAAAATCACCTCGGCTAGGTAGGCCTGAAAAAGGAAAAAGTTGAATTTACATCCAGAACTCGAACAGTATTTTCGACCTCCATTTACGTTAGTGGAGGGGGGGGGGGGGTGTTTGTACAATGTCGATATTCAACTTTTACCCCCCCCCCCCATTTTCTGTTGAAACTAGTGCGGTGGGGAGCCAAACTATCACGGGGTATAAAAATACGTTGGGGGGGGGGGGGGGGGTAAAAGTACAACTTCCCCTAATCATGTTTTTGCATTGGATTCGTTCTAAGCAGGGACTAACAACAAATCAAGAAGAAGTCATTGTGCTAAGTTAGAGTTTCCAACTTACCAAATTACTTCTAATTGAGAGCAAGGTTGACCATTTCTTTGAGTTTATTGAACATTGCAGTGTGTATTGTTGAGATTGAAGCTGGGCGTAGTAATGTCGTAATCATAAACATCTCTGGCTTTTAATTGCAACATGAACTTGCGCCTTTTTTCGCTCACACATCCGTTCAATGAGCTTGTCGAAATTGTTGGTTTCACGCAACTCCGAGAAATTTTTGCGTTTTCGTTTGTTATTTGCGAGCCAATATTTGCACGTTTTCTCTTGTACATCACATGCTTGCATGTAAATGTAAATAGATGAATAAATCCCTCACGTGTAGAGCTCCATTATCGGTGCCGTGCTCACTTTGCGGAAGTCGAACCTCGTAGTCAGCCCAACCTGGATACATAATTTTAACTATGTAAAAGTCACGTCAAACGTGATGAAACTATTTGATACTATTTCATATTAAGTTTTCAAGTTCTAAATACTATTTAGTATTAACTCTGCAAGTTATAATTCCGTGCTCCGGTGACGCTTTAGCTTTACCTAATCATGTACATGACTACTAGACTAAAGTTGTTTTACCTTCACAGTTTTACTTTAGAAGCAAAACTCTCGGAAAAAAATCACCTTTCAGAAAGTTTCGACTCCAATGGGTGTTTTTCACCAAATAAGACCCGGAGGCAACTTCGAAATTGTAGAATCGATCATAGAAAATAATGTCGAAACGATCGTCTATGTAATCTTCAATCATTCTGAAAATACGATCTATAGAACAGAATAGATTTATTCGCAATTCAACACGTGAATACTCACTAGTCAACTGAGATGAATTAGACACCATAGTGATTTTGATCTACACCCTATCTCATCTGTTGGAATTTAACCAACAGTTGATTTTCTTGGTGCGAGTGTTTGTCAGAATGTGTACATAATTTGAAGTCGTTATAGTGTGTGTCAAGTTTATAAATTTCTATCTCTCGCCGGATTCGAGCCTGCGAGCAAAATATTTGTAGCAGGGTGCTAACAACTGCGCTATTAGAGCACGAAACGGTCAAGCTTCGTAATCGCAGACATGTGTGGGTAGCGGAGAGTGAGATATACATTACCCTCCCGCCTTTCCGTTGGCAACGACTGTAGCCGTCTTGGTTTGCAGAATTGAGATAATACCTTTTTGGGTTGACCACCCCCATATCAGCATCAATGAAAAGCGTGTAGTTGGCTCGATCCAACAGACCCGCCACCACGCAGTGACGACGGAAAAACTTCTGGAACACAACCGAAAATTCAGTAAAAATCGGAGAGTGATAGAGGTAATCAATACCTTTGAAATTGAAATTTGGACTGAACTGTGCAGTTCCAAGTGTTTCTTAGGTTTCGCGCTCTCCAGAGATACTTGAAAATTAATTTACTAATTGCTCATGTTTCCCTTACTGTTGCTAGAACTGAAATGTGACCTTATAAGACATTTGCGGTCAATATATTAACTAGTTGTGATCTACACTAGGTAATGGTTAGTTTAGGAGTTTTTCATTTTCCACCATTTGTGTCGGTCGTGTGAGGTGACCCCTCTCGATTGATTACTATGCCATCGCCTCGTCCAAAAATGGTACCACTTCGAACCCATTTTTCCACCCTTTTGAGTGAAATCAAAACACTCAACGACAAACTCGACTCTCTGACCCAATCTCTACCTACTATTATTCAATCCCAACTTCACCACTTCAATGATCGTCGCTGTCTCACTATTTATGGCCTAC
Organism: Litoditis marina; assembly: GCA_964036275.1. NCBI lineage: Eukaryota > Metazoa > Nematoda > Chromadorea > Rhabditida > Rhabditidae > Litoditis > Litoditis marina. The sequence continues at coordinate 31,571,938 of OZ038434.1, forward strand.
CAGAGGATACTTCAACAAAGAAAAAGGTGAATGCAGTTTTCAATTTGGTCTCCGTTTCTCCATCTAATATTTCTATTCTCCACCGTTTGGGTAAACCTCGTCAAGATGGTTTACCTCGTCCACTCAAAGTATCTATCAAAGATGGTATTCCGTTTCCTCGTCTTATTGATCTTTCTACTGCTATGAAGTCTGATGCTTCTATGTCAACTTTTCATGTTCGGAAGTTCGAGACCCCGGAACAGCGAAAGGCCGGATTCCTCGCCAGACAATCAAAACGAGACGCCGCCCGAGCTGAGGTCACCGACCAAACTACAACATCAACACCGTCTGCCGATCCTATTCTGCCAATTGAAATGGAGTTAGTTGAACAAACTAGAAATGTCGTTTCCAATCTTGTGTCCGCATTTCCATTTCCAAACGCTATATCTACCCGTACAACCCCTGTTCATTTTGATGATCAACCTGCTATCCAAAGTCCCGTTCCTGTTGAAGTTACACAAATATCTGATGATCCTTCTCCTATGTGTGATACACCATCCATTATTGACCCTCCATCGTTCCATGATGCTCTTGATGATGCTTCTTTGAAATGTGTAAATGACAATGTTGACGTATTGTATAATATGCAGCTGAGTGGAGTTTCTATGCGTGAACGTTACAGCTGTTTCCATGGGTGCTATCAATTGACCCCTCATCTAGCCCCAATTGTTTCTGACGTGTACTTTGATCGCTATGGTTTCCGTTTCAACATCAATCAATCTTGGGTACCTCTTCCATCTCTGTCTTCTAACTGAGCCTCATTGACATCAACAACAAATGTACCTGTTTTTCTTTTGTTTTCTCAAATGTCAGTTTGAATAGTTTACATTTTGTGATTTCATATTGGTCTATTATTATACTGATAAACATTATTATTATTATTATTATTATTATTATTATTATTATTATTATTATTATTATAGGAGCATCTGGGCTCTACAAACACATCATAATACTTGAATTTAGCAACAAAAGTCTACGCCGGATGAAACTACAAACACATCAGACCAGGTGAGATAACAGTCTTTTTTTTTCAGGACCAAACAAGTAACTAACGTCTTTGTAACTGCAGTTTGTGCCAAAGACCCAGTCGGGTACCACCAGGAACGAATAGTTGTGAATACGCGCGTAGCACCTCATCGAATCTGAATATGACCTGGTAAAAAATATACGCCGGAAACACAGAGATGAAACACAGAAAAAAAGTAAGACAACATCAACGTAAATTATTGACAATAGGTCGCACTCAGAAAGAGAGTGCGTGAGAAAGAGATATGACTAGAGGGAGAAAAAAATGGGAAGTGAAAAAGGGAGAGAGAGAGTAAAAGAAAGAGAGAGAGAGAGTGAAAGATAGAGCATGAAAATGTAGAAAAAAGAAATCTGCGTCTCCTTGTTCTACATGCTCTCTCATTGACGTTGACGTCATCTGCTTCAGAATGGCGACTCAATTATTTGAAAGTTATCTGAGAGCGGTTGAGTATGTAACATCTGTTCATCCCAGAATATAGTAAAAGACCATTTCATCCAGATTTCGAACAAAGGGTACGTTTTCGATACAAAAATAAAGGCTTCCAGATTCACACTTCGCTCAAAAAGTGAATGACACTTTTATCATTGCTCTAATTGTCGGGGCTTATATGTACGTATAGTTCCAGTCATTCTCACTGAGACTTGGAAGCGTGCCAATGAATATTCCAGTCAATATTTCACCACTTCAGAGTCTTTTAAAAAATGCAAATATCTGTTAGCGGGTGTTCAGTGTCATAAGAACACGTGAGCAAAACATATCAGAATACTCATGTTTCTCTGATGAATAGGCATCCAAAAATCTTGGCACGATGCCAATGGGTCTCAGTGGGAATGAAACGAACCACAAATGTCCAAACATCTCACCCAGCGCATGTTGATATAAGTCCAATTTCTGGCTATCCGTCAACACAGCAACTATTTGTATGTGTTGTTCGGTTGGATGTGGTAGTTTATAGTTTAACATTGGATCCTGGAAATATTTTAAATGTGATTCGGATAAATATATATGGCGAATTATAAACATGTGTATACTAATCCAAATCATTTGTGAACATTTCGGCTAAGTTGAGATTCGAACGTTATTGAAAAAATCATCCGATGATACACACGTTACAATACAATACACGACAAACTTCATATTTTTCTCATATCACTGGGTGTTGTGTGAAGTTGCTGTTGGTGTCTACTCGAATTACAACAAACACATAGAAATCGTACATTGAGAAATCAGGCAAACGTATAGTGTTGGCCTAACCGTAATAGTGTGTCGTACACAGCATAATGATTGACCAAACTCTTATTGCGACAACGAGTTGAACGGAATATTTCACAAATTTAGTTCAGAATAGTTTGGCGAATGAATATTGTGATATAAAAAAACTCACGTTAAGCGGCGGCCATACTGGTGCACTGGTAGTCCACTGGAAAAAATAACATTAAATATCATACTATCATCAAATAGCACTACAGGAAACGGTCCAGGATAACAGCTTAACTGGTGGTTTTGTTTTTCCGCTGTGTTTGTAGTTTGATCGAGGGGTAAGAATCAGAATGCGTGCTGTGTTGGGAGAACAACACATTGAAAAACGTGGCCGCCCAACACATCTCAAAATTTCTACCACAAAATAGGCTGGACATTATATAATAGTACAAGGAAGGTACCCCGGGCTACGCCCGGGTCCCTCCCTTGATGAGTCTAGGTCGGTGGCTGCATCGAGAAGTTTGTTTAATTTTTATTTTGTCTATGATTTGAAAAGTCTTCGAGCTCGGGAGTCCTCTTTAATATAGAGCGCGAGAGTTCTCCCCTTAACATATATCGTGGTAGTATTCCTTAACCTGAAGCGAGGTAGTTCTCCTTAACATAGAGCGCGGTAGTTCTCCTTAACATAGAGAGAAAAAGTTCTCCTTAGCATATAACGCGGTGGTTATCCTTAAGATAGAGCGCGGAAGTATTCTTCTCCTTGGCATATAACGCGGGAGTTCTCCTTAACCTAAACCGAGGTAGTTCTTCTTAAAATAGAGCGCGGTATTTCTCCTTACTTAACATAGAGCGCGGGAATTCTCCTTAACACAGAGCGCGTTAGTATTCCTTAACATATAGCGCGGTAATCCCTAAACATAGAGCGCGGGAGTTCTCCTTAACATAGAGCGCAGTAGTATTCCTTAACATAGAGCGCGGTAGTTTTCCTTAACATTGACAGTGAAAGTTCTCCTTAGCATATAACGCGAAAGTTATTCTTAACGTAGAGCGTGGGAGTTCTCCATAACATAGAACGCGGGAGTTCTCCTTAGCATATAACGCGGGAGTTCTCCTTAGCATATAACGCGGGAGTTCTCCTTAACGTAGAGCACGGGAGCTATCCTTAACATAGAGCGCGGGAGTTCTCCTTAACATAGAGCGTGTTCTCATCAAAATGTTAGTTTCCTTAACATATAGCGCGGCAGTTCAATTCTAGCAGCAGCCGGTTTCATAAAAATCTAAAATGAAAGCAGAAAATCACGTACTTTTTCACGCATTTCCACCAAAAACTCAACTACAAAGTGCACAATTGTTCTCCGTTTCTCGACTGAAAGGACGATTTGCTTCGTCCAGACAGACAGACCAAGCAACGCTATTATAGGAGTAGATAATAGCATTAGAGTTTAACCAAGACAGCTAACTTGAAAACCACTCACATTTTGAATTATCCTAGAAATTTGTTCGGTCTCAGCCTGAAACATCTCACAATAAATTCAATTCAACTTGAAAGTATTGAGAACATTTTAACACTTGCAGTTAGACATAAGCAAATTAGAAGCCCTTGTTAGTAATTCCGGGAAAATTGAAGTATCGCCCCCCCACTTTAGTTGAGTCCCCCCCCCCCCCCCGTAGCACTTCAACCCACCCAAGCTAAAACCTGAAAATCTAGGAGAGGGGGGGGGGGGTCAAAATTCAACTTCGACATTTACTATTTACCCCCCACTTGGGTCGGCGGGGGTAGAACTTCAATGGTGGGGGGTCAAACTTCAACGAGTGGGGGGCTGAACTTCAATACCGGAAATGTTTACTTTTTACCCCCCACCGGCAAACTTTTGTATTGCAGGTGATAAATTGAACTACAACCCCCGGTGGGGGGGGGGGGGGGGTCAAACTACAATTCCCCAAACGCAATACAAATTCAGAAAGGTGGGGGGTAAAAAGTTAATGTTCCCGTAATTCCTACAGAAGTGATCAAATCTTCGTTGTAGTTTGATTTCCACCCACTCACCACAATTTTTGAATTTGAATCGGAAACATACGGGATCGGACTACAAACACAGCGGAGTAGGGAAACATGCACCGTATTGACTTGTTTCGAAACTGGCGAACCCTTTATTCGAAACATGAATATAGTCGCCATTTTCCCCATAAAGACAGCAGAGGATTCGAATGATTGAGCGATGCGGGGCGAGCGGTCGTTGACTATTTGCCAGCGGTTGAGAGAGTGTGTAGGTCAATGATGCGCAGACTGGCTGGCCCCTCGCCAAACCCCGCCCCTCACAAAATCGATGGTACGGTGTCCACAACGGTTTGACAAATCCTATACTACAGTTCATCTTACCAATTCGTACGGTACGTGTCTACAACCTTGAATTTAAAAAAATGAAATCGATAGAAAAGATCAAAACGAACTCACCTGCAGTATTGTTGTCGCACAGAACAGGGTTACAGATATGACACAGATAAATAGAACGAAACGTCGTACAAATAATCTCGTTTTCATTCTCATTCCAAGGTGAAGCACCTGAAAAGTAAAATGAAAAGATTTTTAGAACAGAAGAACAAATATTTGTAGTTTGGTTTCGGTAAGCGGAATAATTCACGAATTTGACAGAAAAACAACGCGGTCAAACTATAAACACAGAAAAACGTCCTCTACCGCGCCAGTGCCCATATAGCATACATCTACTAGTAAACTGTTAGTTCGGAACCACATAAAATATTCAAATCGAACATGATATTAATTTTTGAGCGGACGATTGAAATTCTCATTACATTTCTCTCTGGATCTGATTCAATAGATCTTTCATTCGGTTCTATTCTATTGTATTCTATTTCTATTCGATTACATTCAGAAGTCAATAAAAATCTAGTTCTCAAAAAAGTGTCTTACCTGCTAGAGGAAGAAGAGCAAAACACAATGAGACAGCCAATGAATTATCACAAAAACTGAAATGTAGGAAACATGGAATTAAAACGCACACGTTCTAGCATGCAAATCACATTCAACGCGTTATGTAAACGACAAAACAGGATTTTATAGTGTTTTTTTAAATTAAGGTATATTAATTACAGTATTACATGTTTTCAACTTGTTTTGAAAATGTTTACCTAGCAACGAGGTTTGTTTATCAAGAAATCCGGTTTCATTGCGACTAAATGTGCCACGTGCAGTATTAGAAAAACACCTCACTTTTAACTAAAGTTAACTAACAGGAGTAATTATAGTTAATGACTGAAGCTTGATTGTAGCTTGATTGTATTTCTACTTTACTCTTCGTTATTCACAACATGGATGAGCCATCATATAGTTCATTTCATTCCCACTGAGACCCATTGGCATCACGCCAAGATTTTCGGATGACTAGTTCTTAAAGCAGACATAAGTATTCGAAAGAAATTTTTTATTAACATGTTCTTGTGGAATTGCACAACCGCTAACAGAGATTTTCAGTTTTTTGAAAAACTCCAAATTGGATAAAAACAGTATGAAATATTCATTGGCACGTTGCCAAGTCTCAGTAGGAATGACCGGAACTATAATACGCATGTATAGGCCAGCTTTGGAATGAGCGACATGTATAAGCAAGCTCAACCCGTTTAGTTTGCCAACTCTAGAGTTGACATTTGTTTGTTGACTTACACATTCGCCAGCGCGCAATGCTAATCTGCACACAGAGTATAGTCGCCATCTTTCCTACTGAGACTCCTACAGTACACTTTCGAAGTTTCCAATCGTTGTTTTCTGATGAGAACTTTAACTTTATCGAAGGATAGTTTGAACACTTTTTCTTATAGGTGATAAGATTCGAATGCAGAAATTGTAAACAATTTTAATAATATTAACGTCACTAAAACAGGCTTGAAGTTTTGTAATCTTACTGTAGGAGTCTCAGTAGGAATAAGAAAGACTATACCACTGGTATAGGGTTTGATAAGGTGTATGTTAACCCATTCTCGCTGTGTTTGATCCCGTTGTTTTCCGATCAAAATCCGCTTCTTATGGCGTGTACTGAGAAAACTACACCAATGATTCGGGCAGTGCCTATAACTGTAGTTTGAACCCTGTGAGTTTGATGCTCAATTCAAGAATTGTAGTGTGTTCCAAGATAAAACAAAACTCAATTATGGCTATCTCTATGATCCACAGGTGATCAAACTAAAAAAACTGTGAAAGGTGAGTATTAACGATGTTAATAGCAATTATTTTTTTCAAATAACAAAAACAAGTTTCACCAAAAATTATTCTTTCTTGCCCAATGAACCGTATAACATGACAAAATGTGAAAATAAGCAAGTTAGATTGAGAGATAACGATAAAATTGAAAAACAGACGGACAGCAACAGATAAGTGAGCCAACTGTCATACAAATAAACCGTAATGTTGACCTGTAAAACTGAAAAAGTCATATAAACACTTCGAAAATAGTCTAATACTCATTCTATAAAAATATAACAAGACAAAGTTACGGCGAATTCTTTATTTAACCCGGTATTTCGTTAACCCTTTTGTTAAGCACTTGGTAACCCCGATTTTGTCTCAAAACACATTGTAAAAAAAGGGTTACAAAGGGGTTAACGGAAGGGTTAACCCGGTTAACGGTTGATGGTTAACTGAGAGGGTTAACGAAATACCGGGTTCCTTGTGGAATTGGCCCAAAGTTACTTGAACATTTGACTTGTAGGATCTATTCAAAATGCGTAATGTGGAGGGCAAAATCAGAACTGGCGCGATTAAAAAAATACAGAGAACTAAAAATACTAAATAGAAAACTGTGTAACTAAAATTATTAGACTCCATTAAAAGACTTGTTCTTGTACAAATCACCTAGTATTTTCAGTTACACAGTTTCTCATGGGGCGAATTGAAACAATTGAAAATCTATTTTCATGTGAAAAAAAAGCCGTTACGAACCGAAAATCAGCTGAATAGAACAATACTACATACATTACACTACACTCTTATTACCTAACAAAAACTTCACACAAATAAATGACTTACGACTTCTACCAACCTTAAAACGAAACCGAAATCTACTACGTAATGGTTACAAAACTATGGCAAAACTCAATATTTCCTATTTTTTCCTGCAGTTTTACGAGACTACCATCGAGTTGACTATAAAAGTAACAAAAACATTGGTTTATCGATGTTTTTCTTGGAAAAGAAGAAACTTCTCTCAAAAATCCATGGAGACGCCTCGAGACTGAAACAATAGAATATAAGCGATGCAGCGATAGAATATGACAATTGAAAGAGAGAGAGAGAGAAGAGAATAGTGAAAACCCGGAAAAAGAATTCGGCCCTAGCGGTGAATCATCTCAACAGCGTTTTTCAATACTAAACGTACAGTGAAATACATATTCCTAATAAATATATAATCTAGCACCACCTATAGACTCGGGGTTCAACCAAATAAAACTCACCTTTAAATTCCCATAGCCAGTCAGAGAAGAGTCATTGGAATGTTTTTGTTCGAAGTCAGACATCCATGGGTTCTTCTTTGATCTGAAAACAATTACTGGTTCCATAAAGGTAGGATACATACCAATAAGATGTGAAAATCTACCAAATCACTTCGTTCTCCCATTTGCTACGTAACACTTTCTGTTTTGCGCGGAAGAAAACAGGCCAACTTTTCACGGTTTTGACAGAAACGAACGAAAGGAGAGGTTCTCGAATGTTCCTGACAAAACGAACAACACTACTGGAATATGGTGACGCACCTCGGTCTTGACCCTAGTGTCAAACAAAAGTCCATCCTCCTGACCACTTGGGGGCGCGTAGCCCAGTGGCAGCCGGGCGCCCTCCACACACTGCCGTTTCTCAGAAGGCACTTCCGAGTAATCTGGAACAAAGTTATCTGAAACTCTAAAACGAATATTATACACGTTCGTAAATGCTGATGTGCTCCACACGTTCAACGTGACGAATGGTTTATAGTTTGCTCAAAGAAAGACTGGCTAAAACTGTAGAACGCAGTGACTTTTAGATTAGCCAGGATTTCGGAAATTCCTTATATATTTGCACTTTCTCGGGATTCATAACTTTCTGCTAAGTTATCATTTTGGATTCGGTTTGCCATAGAATATTTTAATAGCTTATTAGGTTGTACTACTTCTTGTTCTGTATAATGCGTAAAATTTGTAAGTTTCATAAGCCATACCTGTGGCCGGCATCTGCCCTTCATTGCCCGCCATCTGCCCTTCATTGCCCGCCATTTGCCCTTCGTTGCCCGCCATCTGCCCTTCATTGCCCGCCATTTGCCCCTCTTTCGCCCGCATTCTGTACAATACTTCTTGCTCGGCTCTCTTTCGTCGCTGCGCTCTGCGCGCGAGAGCCTGCTCCATATTCGCAGCCTGCATGGCCGCTTTCTTCAGCGCATGTGGCGTGGCTGGAAATTAGGCCAATTCCACAAGGAACCCGATATTTCGTTAACCCTATCAGGTAACCTTAACTGGGTTACCTGGTTAACCCGTTTGTTAACCCCTTTGTAACCCTCTTTTACAATGTCCTTTGGGGGAAATTTGGGGTTACCAAGTGGTTAATAAAAGGGTTACCCAAGTAACCTGGTTAATGGTTAACTGTCAGGGTTAACGAAATACCGGGTTAAATAAAGAAAACAGATGTCTTAAAAATCGTGAGAATTGAAGTCCGATGCAATAAGTAACGAATATAGTTAACACCATTCCTACTGAGACTCCTACAGTAACCTTACAAACTTTACGAAGACTGTTGTGAAGCTGAAAACTTAGTTTATCAAAAATCGTCTCGTTTTTAACTGTACCTGAGAACGAGAATGAGGTGCGAAAATCCTCCATCTTTCCGATCAAAAGTAAGTGAGGAAAACGGCTTGGAAGTTTCGAAATCCTACGGTAGGAGTCTCAGTGAGAATGAAAAATACTATAATTGTGTTACTTTCCGCATTGCTTACACCTATGGTACTTTTATCAATAGCATCTCTGGTGTTCGCCACCTATACACAAAACACAGCCAGCGTAATTACCCTTTTTTGACGCTATCGAATGCGAAAAAAACATAACTTTCTCTCCTACCAGACACCAGACTTGAAGCAGCTACCAACAGATCAGCATGCGTTAATGATTAGGACGGGTAATTTTAGAACCTTGTGGTAACAGTTCGAGTGCACGTTCGCGTAGAAAAGTGATGTAAACCGTAGGGAAACGTGAAAAATTCATACTTTTGACGATTTCGTCCACTTTCTCCGTGTGGTTTACCACCATGTGTACCATTTTGTCGTCCGGCTCCATCACTTTTCCACAGAATTCACAGCTGACCATGGTGGACAAACGACGCGATTTCGAGCGTTTCTTCACCACTTGCTGAAAAATATGTAGTTTATAGATCAGAATCATGTATACTCTGTCTGACTAACGACTATCCACTAACGACTATGCTTAACCGCCAGACAAAGACAGGATGGGCTTATACACAAAACCGGTCAACTTTTAATTCAGTTCAAAACTTGATTTTCAAAGTAAGTTTCAAATCGATCTCAGTTTATGGTTTTCCGTGTTATCTTTAAAAAATTAATTGTGGAAATGCCTGTATTCCTACCGGTTTAGTCATTTGTGTCCAAAGAATAATCTCGTTGAAACTGTGCTGGGTGGTCACGTGTTCTCTCACGCTGTCACGCGAATCGAAGGCTACGTCACAGTGCAGACATTTAAACGGTTTAATACCTGAAAATGAAAATTATCAAATATTTGATTGCTGACAATCGGAGATTCCCGCCAAAATTCTAAGCGATTTCACCAATTGTTCAGTGTTCTCCTAAAGGATCTAAAAGAAAAAGTTTAATCATTATTTTTTCCTATAAAATCAAATTTCACATCAAATTTCAACCAATATTATTGAGCAAAATCTCTAATTTCCACTTCGAGTCCCAAAGAAGTTAAGAAAAGGTCATGAAAACCCTTTCACCTACCGGCATGTTCGCGGTAGTGCTGCATGAGCTGGTCCTGCGAGTCGTTCTTCAGTCCACACACCATGCAATGGCTGCTTCCGGTGAACATGGCAACTGAATTGCCGTCCGCCATTTCTCGCATCAGAATCATAACATCTTCGTCCGAAACGTCCACAATCTAAACAGAATGGAAGTTTCCAGTGAATTTCTTTGTAGCTAGCCGAATTCTGGGATTGACGCAACTGTTTTCTGCGTGCCACCCACCTCCACAAGTGATTCCCAGTCCGCATAGTTGTTGGTCAATGCGCTTGTAGACGGTGACGGACTGAAAAAGGTCGGTGTACAATAGGGTTGTTAATCGAATAAAAAAATTCGAGTTTTCGAGTTTTTCAAAAATCGAGTTTTCGAGTTTTCAGAAAAACCAGTTTTAGAGTTTTTCGAGTTTCATAACCAAACATTTGAATTTTCACATTTTCACATTCAAAAACCTTAATTTTAGTTCTTCTTTAACAAACCTAGTGTACAATCAGGTAAGAAACACGTTTTCTAACTGCTGGGTTGAAACTTTCGATCAGTTTCGAATTCCCCGAAAAATCCCGTCCAATGAGGTGCGAATTTTCTTCAACACGCGAACTCTCCATCAAAAAAACCACATGTTTGCTTGAATGGTGATGACCTTTTGTGAATTTTAGCCCAAAATATGAATCACGTACCTTGGGAGAGCGGGTACTTCCGGTGCCACTTGAACCACCGGCAAGCTGACCTTCATAGCTATACTGGCCGAACTGAAAACAAATAGTTGACAAATATTTAATGCCAAATATGAGAACGGAAGGATCGGCAACGACTAAGAACAATACTAAAAAAAGGTTTACAAACTTGAGAACTAGTTCAGTCCAGAGGTAACTCTCTAACCCCTGGGTATGCGAAAAAAAACAGCTCTGCCCGGTGAGTTACAAATTAAATATCAGGAGCGGATGTTTTTCTTGACTCTCAAAGTGTCCAGTAGTAATTATTATTGTATAAAACAATGTGGAATCTGGAACACTCAAAAATTGAACAACAGATATACCTACCTTACGGGCTCCTTGTCTAGGGCTTCATAGTTCGCACAATAATCTTCCAATCTAATGTCTTTGAACTTCTTCTTTTTGGCAATTCTCCTCGAACTGAAAACAATTAGTTATGGAGAACACAGGGCAAAATGACAAATTCATAGAAAACGCGCAGATTACTGTGGCAGACAGTCTGCGTCTCGTTGACCTACGTGCTCTTTCGCCTTTGAGGCTGGTTCATCACAGTGGATTGGAAAACCTTTCTGAGTTTCTTATCTGAAGATGAGAACCAACCCTAACGTTTTATTTGATCCTTGGTACCATTATAAAGCCAGGAAAGCCGCAAAACTTCCATGTTTCACCTGATTTCGAGAAATAAGTGAAATTTCTTTCCACGTATTTCTCACAACCTATCCATACACCATATACTGTTAGTACGTTGTACAGTCACGTGAAACATGTTGACACCCAGAAACGTGCTATTGAAAAGTGCACGTTGACTCATTAGAAAGATAACTTTAGGTGACTATTCAATTACCTCTAGTATGCAAACCTGTCGTATTTTTGTCTTATCGTCGCGTGTAGGAGCAAATGAGCGTCGAGAGCCGCTCGCGTGAGAAACTTCTCATCGCATTGTGAGCATGGGAATAGAGCGTCCATGGCTGCTGGAGCTGGTGCTTCCCAATTCATGAAGTTGACACTGTTGACAGACGTTTTACTGGTAGACGGAACTGGACTGAAACGGGACACATGTGTACTAGGGTTTTAATCGTGTTCGAAATTTCGAGTTTTCGAGTTTGGGCAAATTCCGAGTTCTTGAGTTTGGCAAATCGAGTTTTCGAGTTTCGAGTTGGACTCGAAAATTTTAGATTTTTTTCGAGTCGAGTCGAGTTTGACTTTAACAACCCTGATTTGTACGAAATACGCGATACACGTAACACACGTGTATAGTTTTTCGCATATCTACGAATAGTACAATGTGAGCTCGAAACTACGTATCTGAATGTTTTCGGGAAACTACAGCTCTTCAGCACCATTATATCGAAACATTCTGTTTGAAAATATACTTACATCACGCGATGTAAGTAATTACAAGATTACAGCCTTAGAACGATAACAGTACCTTTCAGGGAGAGGTTCTTCTTCTCTCTCTACTGGTTGCTCTGAATATTCTACCAGACCGACTGCCTGTTCCACCAACGTCACAGCTATGTCGACTGGATCCGGACTGTTTGATGAACTGGAAACAGTAATTTCTATCAATTTGATAAGAAACGATCATACGTAAATTACCCCCTTATTCTGATATTGGCTGATTCTCACTTTTGCCCGATTTCTATCGGAGCATGCTCACTTTTTGGGGTAAATGTTGACGATTCTAGGCAAAATTACTACTATTCTTGTTTTTGGAGCTGTTCATGCTCACTTTGTTCGCCGCAATTCGGAACTATTCCACGTATGGAAATGATTTTCTAAATTGTATTCGAGCATTTCACTAGAACCTTGTTCTTATAACTTATGAACTTTGAGTGGAATGTTGAAGACAGACAGCTGCATCTGGTAATGTGAACATGGTCAAGACAGTTGAAAAAAGTTATTCTGAAGGAAGATTCGACTACACGCGAAGTAATCACATCTCTTCAAAGAATGACGACTATGTGCTCCAATCTCAACGCTTCAGTCCTTTAAACTGCAATACATTTCACAATTGCAGTTTAAAGGACTGACACGCCGAGATTGGAGCACATAATCGTCCCACTTTAAACTTGAATATTTGAATCAATACCCAGCCGAAGCTGTGTCGCAGCTTTTACGTCTACCAAGAGTCTCCGGCCACATTTACAATTTTCACATATCCGGTTTGACTGTCGTTTCGGGGTTTTTCCACTTGCTCTACTCAGGACAAGCGTCGTTGCAAAACAGTAAAATACTGTTTATACAGCGTGGCTGTCATATATATATATATATATATATATATATATATATATATATATATATATATATATATATTGATTTTCCTTCTCGTCGTCTGACGTCTCTTCAGGGCACAATATATCTCTAGATTTGTTGCAATACAGTTTCGACCAAACGCGAATTTGTAATTAACAGAGTGTGTTCCGAGTATCCCGTCTGGATTGTAGTTTGATCCCGTTGCTTTACGGTCAAATTGTAAAAAGTTTGTAGCTTAGAACTGTGGTCACCTTCTATATTATGTGAATTTTCATCTTTCATTTTCACTAGTAAATGTCATACCTGACGGACTCTTGTTTCTTGGGTTCGTGAGTTAGCCGATGAGCGGTGAGAGCTGCCCGCGTGAGCAACTTCCTGCCGCATTCCGTGCACGGGAAATTCTCCGACGCCGCTTCTGAATAGTTAAACGAATTCATATCTTTATCAGCAATTTACAGAAAAAAGTTTGAGAACTGAAAAAAAGAGTCTTGTTCTGAGTCAGGATTTCACTCAACAATTCATGGACATTATTTTGCATATTTTCAAGACAGTTTTCTTCGTCATGGGACTACGGACTACGCTGAGCTTCACTGAACTACAGGTTTAAATAAAAACCGATCATATTTTATTTGCATCCGAAATGGGCGAATTTCCTAGGTTTGCCAAAAAGAAACCCGTTCATGTCCAAATTTTCCGGCTGTCAGAACAATTTTACCGAATTCTGAACCAACCGTTCACGTGTTGCCGGAAGTGGAAATAGAGTCGAACATGGCTTCCCAATTTCTTGAAACAAACCGGACACTCGCTACCGTTTCTCGGCGGTGGGTAACCATTCTGAAACGGGGTTACATCTTTATAGGTTTTTGTATTTATTCTCGTATTCTGATTTTTCTATAGTTTTTCGCCGTTTTTCACGTGGGTTTTAATAATTATTAATAGTGTTGGATCAACTGTTTCGATGAATATCTACTCGATTTGCTCATGTTTGAGCTGCCAGAAGTATTGGCTTTCTCTCCAAAGTTAAATGTTGAGTCAAACTCCTGGACCATTTAGAGTGTAGACGCGTCAAAAGGGGTGAATTCTATATCTGACCGGGTTACCTGTTTTGGATACCTAAGTTGGCAACCGGAGACTAAGTTTTCATTAAATCCAGAATTGGTTTTCATTTTTAATGCTAGTTCTCAAGTTTCAACGGCAACTGGATTTCGGGTCCAATCCCTCGCTGGTTACCTATGCTCAGGAAACCGAAAAAAAAGTTAGTGAAACCGGTTTGATAAAGGCCAATTACACATGCAACCCGGTTGCATGCAACCAAAATGCAACCGGGCGCATGTGGAAAGACAGTTCGGTTGCTTTCCAAAAGCAACCAAATTGCAGTAAAAACTAGAAAATGTCCAAAAATTGGGTGTTTGGTTGCATTTCAAAAGCAATCAAAAGCAACCCGGTTGCATTTGGAAAGCAACCAAATTTGCTTAACACATGCAACCCGGTTTCATTTTGGTTGCATGCAACCTGGTTGCATGTGTAAACCGCACCTGAATGAAATGCTGTCTGAAGCCCTCCTTGCCCACGTGAACCCCGAGAATGTGCTCCTTAAGCATCGGCTTATTTCTGGCTCTATGTCGACACAGCTTACATCGCCAGGCTCTCGTCTCTGAAATAGAAGAACAAATCATAAAAAAAATCCAGAATCCAAAATCCAAAAAGTAAACCATAAGGGAATACATCAAATGTAAAGTCATGCACAACGAGGTTAATACTAGGCGTTAACACACAAATTATGAACATTCGATACAGTAATTACTTTCTCTGGAGGACTGACCACATTATTACAAAATCTCAACAGAGAGGAAAGGCAGGAGAGACATAGAAGGAGGGGAAGAAACAAAATAGAGAGAGAAAAGAAAGACGAGACAACGAGAGATATGAACTCGTACCTGTATGAATGGTGTAGTGTTGCATGAGCTGCCGTTTAGTTGTGAAGAAAATGCGACAGATGACACATTGGTTGGGGTTGGTAACCGGCTGCATATCCTCGGTCCGGAGGGCCTCGATCTTACGCTCCTCCTCCTTCTCGTCATAGGGAAGCCTCTGGAAAGAAATTCGAATAATAATTATATTATTATTATTATTCTCTTTTTGCAGTCGAACATCAAACTAAAATTTCTTCTTTTATGCTCCTCCCGTTCTCATCGTAAGGAAGCATCTGAATGAATATAAATAAAGTTCTTCATTTGTGTACGATCTATGTCATCCAATCGTCAGTTTATCTTATACACACAGTGAATATGAACAGTAGAAGAACCGTCCGTAGGGCACGTGATAGGCGGCAACCAGAATAAGTCATTCGAAATTAAAAGTCATTGAAGTTAAAGTCATTTGAAAGTAAATGTCATTCAGTATAAAAACAGTTGAAAAGGCAGAAATGAAGTTTCACAAATTTTGTAATTTCAAAATTCAGACTAAAAGTGAGTTAATGACTTATACTTTTAAATGACTTTTACTTTAATGACTTTTAATTTTGAATGACTTCTTCCTGGTACCGTGATGGGCATGGGGGAGCTACTGTGTATGTACTATCATACACCAGCAAGGTTGTCCGAATAGTCAAAAAACTCGAAAAACAGACTACTTTTTAGCCGAAAAGATAAAAATCGGTCTACTTTGTTGGAAAAATCCTAAATTTTCACGTGTTTACATCTGAAAACGGACTACTTTTTGTCGCTTAGTTACTGGCGTATGTGTACTGTGTTGAACGAAGCACCCACTCAGCGACTTTTTAGAAATCCGTTTAAATGCGGTAACGGTCTCATAGCGAATGAAAAAACGGTCCAACCTCAATGTACTTATCCCAGTCAGACAGCTTGATGAACTGAGCGTTTTGGAGTCTGAAATGAATAGTGTGATCAAACTCTTGGTTGGAACAAAAAGTCAGCTTTTGTAGTTGGGAAAATGAGCGCCATGTATTCTCAACTCTTCACTAAAAGTTCATGAAATCTTCACGTGAATCAAAATCAACACACGAATATTCGTTCATATGAACATCAGAAATTGATTTAAAATCGTGCACTTTATCATTACAGGCTGTCACTTGGCTTCCAGCTTCCAGATGGTTTTCACGTTTTGTCCACCAACCACTAGGGCGAGACTAAGCGTGATCAAGCTATAACTATTTCATGATTTTGCATCAAAATTTGGCAAATTGTCTATAAATAAGGGGAAGAGATGTATTTACGAATGTTGCCCAGGTCCACTTCCCGGTAGTGTATGAACTCACCCGAGCCGAAGGTCACTTCCCGGCTCCTTCACCACTTTTCTGAGGTCGAGATTCAGAAACTCTTCCACGTCTCCTTCTTCCACTTCGTCATCCGATGAAACTGCACCGTTTTCTGTAATAAAAACAAATGAAGACGTTGCCGCTCAGAAAGATTTGCGCCACTTTCCTGCGATCGGCCAGGCACAAAAGCGAGCGAGCATGCAGGTCAACGAGACCGCAGACATGCTGAGACAGTCTGCGTCTCGCTGACCTGCCCAATCTCTCGTCGAGGCCGCTACGAAAGTGACTGGCAAGTTCTCTACGAACCACCTTCACCGACTTTTACAGTAACTTTGGAAGAACATCGACGGTTGTCAATTGTGGTTCCAATCGAACCCTGGTTCCGGTTCGGTTAGGTTAACAAAATCCTTCATGCTAGGGTTGTTAATCAATTCCAAAATGCAAGTCAATTCCAAGTCCAATTCTTTCTAGATTTCAAAAACCAGTCAATTCCAATTCCAATTCTAATCAGTTTTTGGAAAATGAGAATTGTCAATTCCAATTCCTCTCAGGTTTTCAAAGCCGAGTCAATTCCAATTCCAATTCCAATCAATTCCAAAAAATCTCAAATTTTCAATTCCAATTCCAAATCATTTTTCCGATTTCATGGCAGTTTTTTTCAAAAAACACAGAGAAACAAACAAAAACTGTTAGTTTCTGTTAAAGTGAACTTGATACATCAAAAACAATAGTAATTTAGTGAAAATTAAACCTGTATAAATTCCGAGAGAAAATCAAGTCAATTCCAATTCCAATTCCAGTTGTTCTGACATACGAAAGAATTGGAATTGCAATTCCAGATATATTTTGACATAGAAAAGAATTGGAATTGCAATTCCAAAATTATTTGACATTCAAAAGAATTGGAATTGCAATTCCAATTCTTTTTCACACACAAAAAGAATTGGAATTGCAATTCTTTTGGAAGATTATCTCAATTCTTTCAATTCCAATTCCAATTCCAATTCTAACAACCCTACTTCATGCCCAATCTGACCTACCCGTATGTGTGGTGTAATGTTGCATCAACTGTGCCCTGTCCTCCAGAATCTCTCGACACAGAATACATTCGTTGTCGTGGGTGGTCGGCGCGGCGTCCGGACCGGCCATTCGCCGAATCTGCTTCTCTATTACTGACTCCACGAACGAGCTGTTGTCCTGAATGGCAAGTTGAATCATTTATCTATATGTATTGAATATTCGGGAGTAGTTCACATTTGCCCCCCCCCCCCACCCTGGTCGAAAATGGGTTGAAAATGGCCCGTACTACAATCGCACCCACCTTTGGGGGGGGGGGGGGGGGGGGCGATTATACACGATGCTTATTTACTGCATGCTTGGGTTGAGTGAGGGGCGCTTGTTCATCAGTTCCGGTTATGTACTATCACTCCCCCCCCCCCCCCCCCCCCCAGTTTGTATTGTGGTGGCTGATTGTTCATTTTTGACGATGTACAATGTACCCCCACCCATTTACCAATTACCCCCCACTTTCGCGCGACTTTTCTGGGATTTTAATTAGGTGGGGGGTAATAGTACCACGAGGGGGGGAGGGGGGGGGGGGGGTGATTGTTAGGTGGGGGGCGATTGTACATTTTTCCCAATTACTCATCTAAGCTCACAAGTTGAAGAGGAGTACAATGTACAAATCAAGTTTTCGGAGCACCACGTCCTACTGAATTTCGGTAACGTACACCAACCAAGAATAATATACGTCACGACTGCACGTGCAATATGTCAAACAACTTGTTAAAGTTGAACTACGAAAAACTCGAAAACTTGCTTTTTCCTAAACTCACATTTTTCCTAAGTTGATTTCGAAAAGTGGAAATTTCGGGTCTATAAACACACCCAAACTCAATTTTATCGAGTAACGACTCTGCAACCCACCATTCCTCCTCCAGCCTTCTTCTTTGCTTCTACCTTGCCGAGCAACTTCACGATGGCCTCCTGAAAATGAAACAGGTTCTGGAATTCCAATGACGGCGACAAAGTGCAAAGTACAAACTAAAAAAATGTTCTCTACAAGGATAGAAACTATCAAACTGTGAACTACGAGTACTAGTACTGGTACTATTCAAATAAGTCATAGATTTCTCGTAGCCTGCTCATGACCGGCTCATGATCGAGGGAACTTATGATTATAATAACACACATTATTATCGTAGGGAGGAGGGGTACATACGTATACCACACGTGAGTCGGGTGAGTTTCACGTGATGTTAATTTAATCGATACCTGACATTCCTCCGTGTGAACTCCCTTGATGTGTCTGCGCACAGCACTTTTGTTGAACATGTTGTACGAGCAAATGGTGCACTTGTACGGTCTCACGCCTGAAATGATCCAAGTTTTATTGGTCTGAAGGGAATAAACAACAGATACCGATCAAGTTATAGATCTAATACATGCCAGGTAAGCAGCTACGAAAACGCGAGAGGAGGAAGGTCGATGAGGGGCAGACATCGTCAGACATTCTGCGTCTCTCTGACCTGCATGCTCTCTTTTCGGGAAACGGTCAGCCAGCTAGAGAACTGGCCAGCCGATTGGCGGGGGGATCCTGTCTGGTACAAACTCAAGTGAAGGCAACTAGTCAACAACCCCAACCAATGACCTAATTCATGACTCTTTGTGATAAACCCAGAAGGCGTTCTTCCTGATAAAATGTGAAGTGTGACAGTCACACAACTGTTTCTTATTTTTTAAGAAAGTAACCAATTATCCAAATGAAATACGTCAAATTTCATACTTTGGCTTCAAAAACTGACTTCTTTCCAGATGTTCGTCGCCGTTATAGTCTTCTCTGACTCAAACTCAACCAAAACCTACCAAGATGAATTCGCTGATGGTCAACGTGCGGTTGTGGTGTGTTTCTTTTTCGTTTCAAATGTGTCGAATTTCATCATTTTTGCTTCGAAAAGCGTTGTTTTTCCTCTGCTTTTTGGGACGCCTTACGCCTAAAACTACCAAAATCTACCAAGATGAATTCGCTGATGACATGTCAGAGTCCTGTTGTTCTTGAAGATTTTCCGACACACAATGCACTCGGTGGGAGCTCTCAGCGGCTGCGGATTGTTACCGGCCATCGCCCTTAGTCGCCTTGACATAGAGTCCTGGTCGATAGGGGTGGACTGGAATAATAATAATAATAATACTCATTAAAATGAGGTGAATTACTTATCCGTGTATCCTGCGGACGAAACTATTTTTTGTAACTTTGTTTTCAAGTTACTATAACCGGGAAGCAACCCAAAAATTGATTCCAAACAACTGAAACTCGGGTATATAGAGAAATGGAACGGAAACACTTTTCAAAAATACCGACCTCTATGAAAATATCTAAATACATCTCTTGATCTCTTGCATAATATGTCATGAAACAAAGTTCGCCCATGCAGATACACATGGGAGAATCACGTGAATACCACGTGACAGCGATTTAATTCAGATTATCTAACACATGGGAGAATCACGTGAATACCACGTGACAGCAATTTAATTCAGATTATCTAACACATAGAAAAATCACGTGAATACCACGTGACAATGATTTAATTCAAATTATAAACTGACCTCTATGAACAGGTCGAGATACGTTCTCCAGGATTCGCTTCTCATCACACAGGACCACATGTGGGACTTGAGGCCTGCTTTGCTGTCGAAGCTAGCACTGCAACGAGGACACGAGACGGGCTCTTTCGGTTCGGGGGCTGGAAATATAGTTGAGTTCTTTATGTGACCGCGTTCTTGGAGTCAATCACAAAAGTAACCGACGACAAAAGTAACCGACCTCGAAAGAATTGGAGGTTCGACACCTATGGTGACCTCGGTTACTTCATGGTTACTTTTGTGGTCGGTTACTTCATGGTTACTTTTGTCGTCGGTTACTTTTGTGATTGATCCGTTATTGGTAATCTAACCAGTTTTCGAACCTTTCTATCAGGTTACCTCGACAAGTAACCGGTTAAAAATCTGGAATGGAACACTGGTTACGTTTTTCTGTCGAAAAATTGGTTATTACCGTTAGTTTGTACGGTAACCTGATTTCAGTTTTCGGATACCTTTTCCAAACCGATTAGCTGCGAGGCAACCTGTGAAAAGGATATGGTTACCGAAAAACCCGGATATATTGGCCGGGTTAATTGGTCGGAAATAAACGTATATTCCAGATGTGAACGTTAAGAAAGGTTGGTTAACTCTAGAAGGCGACTCGGTTGCTTTCTGAAAGCAACCAATATATCTCTGTACAAAAACAAGCGGGTTGCTTTTTGGTTGATATCAACCCGGCTGCTCGTGTAATTGATGATATTGTAGTGGGTGATCAAATGCCCGAACTCGCCAAATTCGACTGCAAATCACCGAAATCAGACTATCAACACGGCGTGATTTTCTGATTTGAGGAGCCAGTCACATCACAAAGATTTCCGATTCCCAATGAAATGGGCCTACTAAACCAAATTATCAGTTATACAAATCACGATTTAAGGTCATCAATCAATACTCTTAATTCTGCATTGTTTGTTTCATCATGTGTTATTCAACGCTAACAGCGATCCACTCTTCGATCGACCCTTTTTTGTATCTATTCTTTTGATCTAGTTATATGAATCCTCTATCACTTTTTTTCGTGTTACTTTCCCTTTTTCGGCGCCGAAACGCGAAACGTTTCCAAAAAAGTGAAACGATATTACCGATGGGCGTTGTATCTGTAGACGTGTTCTGTTGAGGTGGCGCGGAGAAGTTTGCCGTGGAAGCAACCGATTCGGGCTCCTGGAAACAATTCAGAGTATATGTTTCCTAGTTTCCTTTTCCTATCGATAGTTGGCATCATACCCCAGCCGACTTTTTTCCCAAAAAGTGTTTTTTTTTTTTTGCAAAATCGGGGGACAAAATTTGAAACATTGGGATAGTAATTTCAACCAGAAACACAACTTTTTTTTGTTGTTGGAAAAGTAGGCAAGAGGGACCTTATTGTAAAAAAATCAGGTTTCATAGAGGGAAAACCGCTCACAAAAGTCAAGCGGCGTATGAGCTAACTCTGCTAACCCCGCCAACCACCAAGTTCATTGGACGTTGGACGAAAGCTAACCCGAAACAAGAAAGTGTGACTGAGGAGAGGAACTGACGAATTCCAGCCGATCGTTCGCGTTTCGCCTGATACTTTTGTTGAGTGAAAACACAATATGATCACTTCGAAATTGTGTAGATTATTAGGAATCTTAGCAAGCTCGTAGCTAGTTTGCATTCAGTTTCAGTACCATTGCGAATCTTACAAATGACAGCATGGGTTAGAAGTTAGAAGCAAAACTTTCCACATTATTTTATTTCAAATTCAAATATTTCAATGTGTTTCGTTTTATCTTGATATTTCGAGCATTTAACTCACGGACCTGAATGACCTCTTGTTTGACCTCTTGCTTGAACTCTACTTGATCATGTTGTTCACTGTGAAACAAATGCCCTTCGGTGTGTTCCATCAATTCACTCTGTACAAATGTACTGAACGGACAGGCCGGGCAGCGGTAGGTGGTACCTGTAAAAGGAGGGAGAATAAGAGAGAGACAGAGAGAGAGAGAGCAGGGAGAGAGAGAGAGAGAGAGAGAGAGAGAGAGAGAGAGAGAGAGAGAGAGAGAGAGAGAGTTAAAGAGAAAGAGAGAGAGAATCGAACAAGAAAGGAGAGAGAATAGAGGAATAATGAACAGAAAGAGCAGAGCGCGAGAAGGAACACAGAAGGACACAGAGATAGAGAACGGAACATGAGAGCTGGAGCGAGAGAAAGAGAATGGGGAGAGAGACGAAAACCAAGATAGAGACAGACAGAATGAGAGAGAAATAGAGTGAGAAAGAGAGAAGGAAAAGTGAGTCAATCCACCCACCAGAATGACTTATGTAGTGTGCCCTGAGCATAACAGCGTCCGTGGAGCATTCCTTCTCGCACAGCGTGCATTGCACAGTCTGTTGCGGCGCGTCGGCTGTACGCAGACGAGCAGATTCCACTAGTGCCAGGTTCTTCATCTGAAAATAGGGTGAGGTGCCCGGTTGGAAGAAACTTTGGTTAGATGAAGAGTTCACCGTACTTATAGACGAAGAAGCCTGTGCTAGTTCAGGTAACCTAAACTCAAACTCAACCAGTGCCCGGTTCTTCATCTAGAAGTAGGAAAATACAGGATTTCATTTAGGTTACCAACTGGTTACCTGTAGGTACCTAAAATAAAAAACCGGCAGTACACAGACGGGTGGATTTTATCAGGGCCAAGTTCTTCATCTTCAAAAATCCGCCTTCATCTGCGAAAATCCGCACTCAACAACATTAGCGAGAGCATGTAGATCGACGAGACCGCAGACATGCTAAGACAGTCTGCGTCTCTCCGACCTGCACACTTTCGAGGCGGCTGGGGGACTGGTCAATTGGCTGCGTAACTATTATTAGAGTTAGGTTCCGTGTCGGTTTGAGTTAGTAGCATACGGAGGCAGTTCGGTTACTTATCGAACCAACTGGTTCGGAAAAACAGATTTCAATTATACTGGTCCTGAAATGAAAATGGTGCTCGCTGCTCGGTACATTTGGCTGTATAGTCCAATCTCCAATCGACCTACCGAATCCTGTGAAATGTAGGTGGCTTTGAAGTGCATCTTGACGTGTCGCCATACGACCATTCGTATTATGGCACCGTGGCCACACAGAGCACATTTCCACGGATACACACCTGAACATACACCAGTAAAGTTGTCCAAATAGTCAGAAAAATTCGAAAAACGGACTACTTTTTTGCCGAAAAGAAGAAAATCGGTCTACTTTTGATGAAAAGATATACATTTTAACGTGTTTACACCTGAAAACGGACTACTTTCTGTCGCTTAGTCAGAGCTTACTGGTGTATGCCTGTAACATCATGGTGCATGGAAGTTACCAGGTCATCGTTGTAGTTTGATCTCGAAACACGTCTTAATTCACGAAATTTAACCAGAAGGTGAAGGCACTGGGCGCAAACTACAAACACAGCCAAATAGAGCGACATACACCGTATTAACCTGGCCGAGAAATATTTCTATCTTACATTCTATCATCTAGTTCTATCTACCACCCCCCCCCCATTTTTTGTTTCAGCTCAAATACGAGAAATTTTACATTCACCCATATGAGCTCCATGCTAAACTAACGCAAAACAAGATAATGACTGTAAACCCAAATCGTATGCGTATCCCTCCTACCCCCTCTCTCTCTCTCCTCTTCCCTTTCTCTCTCTCTCTTTAAAACCCTTACCAGTATGACTGAGATGATGTAGATGTAGACTCCTACTGTCCAATTGCATCTCTTTGCACAGCGCACATTGAAGGGGCTTCGATCTCGTATAAACACCTTTCTCGATCGCCATTTCCTTCACCTTTTCCCGTTGTTCTTCCTCGTCCACAGTAACCGGCTGGAAACAACCATAATCGTAGTCGATAACGATAACGCAATGACTTCTAGAATCGTGGACACTTCTTGGACACACTCGTTTATCTTCTTTAGGTTTCTCTTTTTTGATTATTTGTCATTATTATTCTTAAACTCTTATAGTCCAACAGGACGAATCTGACTTCCTTCTTCCTTCCTCACCTCACTGAGCATGCCTCAGGGGAAGGGTATCTTGATTTAAGTGGTTACTTCAGGGGTAGAGGCGAGCGAGACGTACCACTTTCCATACTTTTTCTCTCTTCGTTTTTCTAGTTTCTATTACTTCTCTGAGCTTCACCTTTATGTTCTCTCTAAAATACCACCAGTTATGTCCAGAGCATACTTGATACTAAAGTCACGTTTTGACTAACTTTTCTAGAGACAAAAACAGATGACGATGAACAGTAATTTGTTACCACTCGTGAGGAATATCATGTTCACCCTAACATCTAAAATTCATTATTCTATGCAAAATCCAACTAAAAGCATGATGAACACGCGAAATTCTACGCAATTATTGGATGTGGGAGAAGTCAAGACCTAAACCACAAAAAACTACCTACGCTGGCACAAACGAACCGTTTGTCACCAAAAAAATTACAGTATGCACTCACCACAACAAACTGTCCGTAGTCAAACATATTTGTATCCTCGGAAGCAGTCCATTTTCGAGTCTACAATGAGTTTTCTCAGTTTTCTTTTTAAATTTGTAATTAATTAGTGTTCTAGTCCGAAAAAGTGCTGACGGTTTTTTTTCTCAAATGCTACCATGCTGCAGTAACTTCCACTGAACACTTGACAATTTTGACTTTTCGGACAAAATTCAGAATACCAATCCCGAAATGCATAGTTTCTTTAAACTTTATAGGATGTACCTGACTTTCACATCAACAAACATTGCTTAGAACAAACTACAGGTTCGCTGAACCACACGGAAACTATTTTGTGAGTGTCTGACGCAAAGACGGTTAGATAAGCATTGTTATTGTACTATGCTGTGCCGGTCAACACTCAACACTTTACTATACTGCTACCAGAGTACGTATGCTAGAAGATCCCGACACCTTTATCCCGTTCTGCGTCTCTCGCTCTGCCTCACTATTTCTCGTCTCTTGCATCCCGACGGGATGTAAGAGCAGAGAAATAACGTATGTTTGAGGAGACGCAGGACGGGATGAAGGTGCCGGGATCTTCTAGCATACGTACTCAGGCTTCTGCTGAGTTAGCCTGGCAATTTCTTCTAGCAAAAACAACTGACCTTTTTATTGTGAGCATCCATTATGTGCTTTTTGATTGATCTGCTGGTGGCAGCCACGAACATACAAATGGTACATCGGTACGGTTTAACGGTGGCCGCTGTAAAAAACACATTATAATAATTAAGATCAATTGGAGATGAAAAGCCACAAAACTTTAGAAAATAGGCTAAGTTTCGGTTGCCGTTGAGAAGTTCGGTTAATTTTATGCAGAATTGAGGAATTCAGTGTAGTTTATCAGAGTCATTACTTGTAGAAAAAAAACAGGATTTCTTATTTCTTACTGGGTGAAATATGCAAACACCTTACAACGGAACATAACTGTTCTCCCACATTCGAAACAGTCAGATGTTGTACGGATTAAATACTGTAAGGCCCACGTTCTTCTTTATTGAAAAACACTCCTATATATTAAAGAATGGGTAAAACTGACCAGCATGATGTCTATAATGATCTATCAGCGAGCGTCCTCCACTCAAAACTTTCCTACAGACGATGCACTGGTACTCCTGTAATTAATATTAGATATAAGTAATATTTATGTTAAATACCCAGAAAACTTGAGGAAATACGCTCTTTTTCGCAAAACCAGGCAAACGTGATACCTTTTATGATATTTTCAGAGATCAATTCATTCGACGACAGTGAAGTTTGACTATACTACAGCAAAGAACCCGTTTTCACTCACAGTTCATTTCATGGTCTTGGATCAAAACTGGCAACATTAGACAGAATAGTGTCAGAAAGAATGTTTCGTAGTTCGGGCACCAACCACCAAAACGGGCTACTTTCTTATCCAAGCTCAGAAACTGTTGACAATTCTATGAAAAACCATGAAACTTTACTTTTTTTTGAAGAATAAAGACAGTCAGTGTTAGTAGTAAGTTATTTCAACATTTTGATCGACATTTCGATTTGTTTATAAAAATCATTAACTTTCACTTCTATTCGGAATGTAGGGCAGTAAAGGGCTAATGAATTGTTTCCCTTATCAAAGAAGGACGATTGTGTGGTCCAATCGCAACGGTTCAGTCCTTTAAACTGCAAAACATTTTTCAATTGCAGTTTAAAGGACCGTTGACACGAGATTGGTCCACATAATCGTCCTGCTTTAAGCTGACCTTTGAGGGTGGTTTGTGATTAGGACCGGCAAGATTGATGACAGCCTGTAGAACATCCTCTTCGCGCGGACCATGCGGCTGAAAACGAACTTTGGTAAATATGAGAAAATCTCTCCTATTTTATACAATCTGGAGGAAAAAGAGAAAGAAAGTAACTGAAAAGTGGTGCCTTTCGCGTCTACCCCAGAGTTGCCGCTTAAAATAAAAACAACAGGTTCTAACCGGATTTTTGAAGTTTATACTAAATTTCTGAATCAAAACCCGTTTATAAAATGAGATAACGATGGAAAGAATTCTTTTAGTCTTTGCGAGGTTTCATACCTTTTTTGTATTCGACATGAGGCTGAAAATGAAAAACCTTGGTATCGACTGCAGTGGCAATTTCAAACTTTCCAATCGACGTTTTCATACGTAAAAGCTCTAGGAAAACTTCAATGTTTCCGTAAAGTTTCTGTACTGGTGAGTGAGAACTGCTCTTATGTTTTCTTCCAAGATTTCCCCGGGTATGAGACAAATAATTATCAATTTCCACTCACCAGGTCGAAAAACCGCGCCCATTCTTCATCACTCATTTCACCACAACTCGGAAACTACTTACGGAAAACCAATGACGATGACGAGCCTGAAAAAAAGAAATCGCAAATTACAACAATATGAATCACAAGACTCGCTACTGAAACCTTTGTAAAGAATAGTATACCATCCTCAGAAAAAGTGGCAACCAAAAAAACGCAACTATGACTTGGACACGCATTGACGGAAAAGAATAGAGTTCTAAAATAGAATCTAATGATGATCTAATCTATCATTTAAATGTAAACAAAATACTTAAAACTAAAACCCAGAACAAAAAAATATTCGAATAAGCGGCAAAATGATTAATTTGAAAAAGAATTTCACACACGAGATTTGAAAAGCACCGTACATATTATCAGTGGAGCGCGTTTCATTCAACGTGAAAATATATTTTTCATTATTGTTCGCGTTTTTCTATTATTTACTGGTAGTTAGACAAATAACCCGTGATAATAATATAAAGAAAAAACATTCTCAACCATTTTTGGAAGCATTTTTCATGGAAACGTTGAAAACGCAAAACTTGCATGAAAAAATAAAATTGATACATGAAAGCAAGCTACAAATGAGCGGTTTTTGAATTATTGAATGAATTTTCAGACTTTTCAATTGAAATATTCAATTTCAATACGTAAAAAGTTAACTAATACTCCAAAAACAAGGTTCAAATTTAGAATATATAATGCACATATACAAAGATGTATGAAAAACATATGAATAAGTAGTGAATAGCTGGAGATAGCATCGCAGGATGGGAAGGGTAGAGTGTGGGGTGGTGTTGCGGGGCGCAGACACACCCCGTGTGCAGTGTATTGATTGAAGGCCACCGGCAAACAATTCCCGCGTCAATTGGGCGTCCTTGAAGAGTACACGTGAAATAACTAGTAAAACGCTTGTAGAAAACTATGTAAATGCTTTTTATAAGTATTTAAGATCATTCATGCAAAAACTTTTGAGATACTTGTAGAAAACAAAAAAACTTATTTGAAAAAAAATTGTTCTAAATTGAAATGTGATAAGGTATACAAAGCCAACATTCGGTACACTTCGCTATGTTTTTAATTGAATAGTCTCAAATTCAAATAAGATTACAATACAGTTTGTTTAGTATTTATTACAACCACTCTTGTCGTCGGCACTCTCTTTTCCCACACTCTCTGCCTGTAGTCGACAAAGAGAGAAACAGTGTGATTTGAGGGGAGAGCGCAGAGTCAAGAGGGACAGGGGTATAAAATGGTCTGTCTTTCCCTGTTAATGTGTCACCTACTTCTACTAAACTTTGGAAACTACTTTGGAAGTACTGAAA
This sequence comes from Litoditis marina, assembly GCA_964036275.1. Lineage (NCBI taxonomy): Eukaryota > Metazoa > Nematoda > Chromadorea > Rhabditida > Rhabditidae > Litoditis > Litoditis marina. Next base: position 31,600,189 of record OZ038434.1, read on the forward strand.
TCGGTTTTATTCCGGTTGTTAGTTGAAACACTATGCTGAGTTGCTCCTGAGTTGCTTGTTCACAATGATTCCTTCTCTGAAGTTAAAAACCGAGTTGTTTACCAAGGTTAGCCCCACCAAACACTAGTTGGTCACTAGTTGATATCGAGTTGTGAAATCAAAGATTGGTGCACAATTACGCACCAAGTTCTCGGTAAAAAGTTTGAACCTTGATTTACAACTTGGGTTTTTGACGAACCTTGGTAAACAACTCGGTTTTAAACTTCAGAGTATACGATTAGCTCTTTTCAAGCCAGCCTATACGGTGTATAATTTGTTCCACCCACTTATAACCCTCTACAGTAATCTGATCAAATTTCCAGGTCAAAGTTTGGTATATTTGCGTTTCTGGGTTTTTTCAAGTTTTGGTAGTATCTTCTGCACGTTTACTACTACAAACGCTGAACGTTTGAAACCAACATAATGAACCATTCATTACAAAAACCTTTCTGAATATCTGACGGATTACTGTAGAAGGACATTGATTGGTGAAACGGACTATATGTTACCCTATTCCTATTTCTGTGTTGGTAGTGTGATCCCGTTGCAACTTGGTGGAAATTCGTAAATCGCGCGCAGCGCGAAGCGCTGTGCGAGATTTGTCTTTGGTCCGGCTAATGCGCGCTTTCATTTTTTTAGTTCACTCTCAAAAAGGTCCAATTGTGCAAATCAGAACTTTTTATGATTTGCTGATTTTCTATGGCACATTTACAAGCTATGTTCGAAATTTGAACGAAATTGATTGAGTTTGAGCCGAGTTATGACAATATGCGCTTCATGCAGACCGCCAACTTCCGTCGTGTGTCTGTGTGTGTGTGTGTGTTGGTGCGCACTCCTGGGATATTTTTATGTGTGAACCGATTTGACTGAAAATTTGGGACACGATAGATACCCCACTCAAACTTTGGGGGCGCAAACTTTTTTTCGAAAAAAATTCTTTTTCATTAAGTTATAGGTCTTTGAAAATGTCTCTGCGTGTCTTCATTTCGTGCACTCTCTCGCCCTCTCTGTCGGGGTAAGTCAAATTGCGTTATAACTCAGCTCAGTCCTAACCAATTCGAGTAAAATTTGAAGTATGATACCACGACATGAACTGACATCGATTTAGATGTAAGGTTTCTACTGATGACGTCATCGAGGATTCTGGAGCTCGGATGACGTCATTTTTGAAAAGTGCAAAGTTGACGTCACATATATTTTCAAATGATGGTAATATCTTAGAAAGGGTCAATTAACGGTGAAACTCAATCTAAGAGTGACGTATTCTGAGATTCTGGAGCTCGAATGACGTCATTTTTGAAAAGTGCAAAGTTGACGTCACATATATTTTCAAATGATGGTAATATCTTAGAAAGGGTCAATTAACGGTGAAACTCAATCTAAGAGTGACGTATTCTGGGATTCTGGAGACCAGATGACGTCATTTTTGAAAAGTGCAAAGTTGACGTCACATATATTTTCAAATGCAGAAAATATCTTAGAAAGGGTCAATTAACGGTGAAACTCAATCTAAGAGTGACGTATTCTGGGATTCTGGAGACCAGATGACGTCATTTTTGAAAAGTGCAAAGTTGACGTCACATATATTTTCAAATGCTGAAAATATCTTAAAAATGGTACATTAACGATAAAACTTCATCTAAATATAACTTATTCTGGAATTCAGAAGGCCAGATGACGTCAACTTTTAAAAAATATTGACGTGAAATATGTTTTCAAATGCTGGAAGTTTCTTGAAAATGGTCAATTCACGATAAAACTTCATTCAAACATGACATATTCTGAGATTCTGAAGGGCAGATGAAGTAAGTTTCTAGAACTGCAGTGTTGACGTCATATTTTTTTCCGAATGATGGTAATACTTGACAAGTGGTTCATCAAGAAAACAATTTTATCTGCACCGTACAGATCAAACCACATACCTACGGCATGTATACAAAAAGAGAAAAATTCATGAAAAAGTGGGGGCCCAACGAATGTAAGATTTGTCTTCTGCTGTGCGCCCCTTAGACAACTACTCTCAAATGGAACAGCTACTGCTACAAAAACCGAAAAATACTAATATACTCAAATATAACTGTTCATTACAAACATACAAAAGTCGTAAAATATTTTCTCAAACCTGTAAACTAGAATCTACAAATCACAGATGTTAACTCAACGTACTCAATTATAGAGTTCCTGGTTTTGTACACAATGGTTGGCATGTTTTGTCATTACTTCAATTCTAGGTGCTGTAACGTTTGTCATATTATTCAAAAATTGTTCTCTCTTTCGCAGCTGTGACTTGTAGATTCTAGTTTACAGGTTTGAGAAAATATTTTACGACTTTTGTATGTTTGTAATGAACAGTTATATTTGAGTATATTAGTATTTTTCGGTTTTTGTAGCAGTAGCTGTTCCATTTGAGAGTAGTTGTCTAAGGGGCGCACAGCAGAAGACAAATCTTACATTCGTTGGGCCCCCACTTTTTCATGAATTACGGCTTGTATCGAACTACAATGAAGATTTGATCACTCGATCACTCTAAATTATGAGTTGCCATCTTTGTTTGATATTCTCGATTCAGTATAACACAGTAACCACAGTTTAAATCACATTTTCATTTCAAACTTCACAAAACAATGAAAATACATCACAGATGTTACTCGATTGTAGCTCACAACTACTGCTTGAAAAATGACGACATTGAGTCATGGACACAGAAAATCCAGATATATAATTGACGAAATTTGAAAAAATGGTGTATAATAAACTATTAATTCAGTTTTTACAGCGCAACAAGCAGATTCCTCACAGAACTGATACAAAAACAAACATTTCAACCATTTTGTACGGTGTGCAAACTAGAGAAAAGTAACAATACATCAATATGTAGTTCAAGTAATAGGGTGTAATTTTCCCTAAAATAACGCGCCTATTCACGAGGTTGAAGATTGCGTCAGCGCCCATAAAAAGTCGTGAGTATTGCTAAAACCGTAATTGTATCCAAACCACTTTCAGCGATCTTCAGACTTAGCTGGTTTGCAGTTCACAAAGAAAAAAACTATTAGTAGGTCACGCTTGTACGAATTAGTCCGTTTTATGTGAGTATAGGTTCTGAACGGAAGTGAATGGTGTTTGTAGTTTGATGCCAGGTTATATTGAGGAAAGTATAAAAACATAATTGTACGGGAATCAAAGTGAGACATAATTATACCACCCAAATGTTCCTCATGATACTAGGAATAGTCGAATGGACTGCTATGTTTGTAGTGTTATCTCGTGTGAGAGATCAGACTACAACTCAGCTGTGTTCAATCCTATAATTTAACTCATACCACCCATGTATGTCGGACAATGCTAGGAATAGCCAAATCAGCCTCCCATCGAATATAATTCACCGTGTTTCGTAGTTTGAAAGTTATTTTAAAGAAAGTATGGAAATTAGGTTATGTATACTCCGTTTCACCGATCGAAAACTTTCTACAGTAATCTTTCGAATGTTCAAAGGCATTTATCTAACCAACAAGCAGACTTTTAGGTTCACTGTTCTGAGTGATTGTAGTACCCAATGTGGTAAACGAAATCACGAAGCTTGAACCATTTGGAGTACCTACAAGATGAGAAAATCTCAATTGAAAGATTTGCAATATTACTGTAGCGGGAAACAGACCATACGGAGTTCAAACTACAACCAAGACATAGTTCATACCACCCAGGTGTGTCGCATTATGCTAGGAATGGCCAAATCTGCCTCCCATCGAATGTACTTCTCCTTGATGCTCAGATGTTCGTTGGTGGAGGGGAATTGGAATGGGTCCTCCACGAAAAGACCGCGACCAATCAGCAGGTCGACGGCATCCTCCAGGAACGGCGTCGACATGTTCACCAAGAAGTCGATTGTCTGGAAAATCGATCAGAATATTACAATTTCATGTTCATATTCAGTCTATCATGTCTCTTTGTTGCATAGCGGTGATAATCATACATTTCACAGATTTTCGTAGAATCAGTCTTTTGTGAGTTAATCGTGATCTCTTTTCCATAGAAAATATCATGGTTTATCGTCAGATGACAACACGATAATACAGTGAGCAATGCTAAGCTGTTGTTTAATCTACGTACACACCAGTTTTCACAAACTACGATGGAGAGGTGCTTCACTTCTGATTAAAGAAGGACGATTATGTGGTCAAATCGCAACGCTTCAGTCCTTTAAACCGCAATACATTTTTCAATTGCAGTTTAAAGGACCGTTGACACCAAATTGGTCCACATAATCGTCCTTCTTTAAGTGTTCAACCAGCTCAACCTATACTTTGTAGTTTTTTGTTGTTTCAATTTTTGTTGAAGATTTAAATTTGATTTCTGAATAAAAGAATGACACGATGTAATACTCACATCAAAATGAGATAAGGAGAGAATTGGACATTGAAATCGGCTTGAAGACGATACTCACCTTCTGTGACATAAGTCCCACTTTACTGTCAATCAAAACTGCCTGAGCATTGACCATGTTGATGTAGCCCTTGACCTGAAATAAACTCATTGATATAATAAATAAAAACTTCATACCCACATTTGTGCATTCGATACACCAGAACTTGTTGTTAGATTTCCTTGTCCAATTGTCATGCATATTTTCGTTTATACTGTTAGGTTCGATCTGGTTCGAATCATCATGTACTGTTTTTGTCAAAACGATCGTTTAGTAACAATGGATAGAAACATCGTTAATTAAGAAACATACTTTTCTATTTCTCATTTCCATTGAGAGATTGAACTCGGTTTCCATGTTGATGGTCAGAAGACTGCCGTTCACATTGTTCTTTGGCGGTTCGGCATAGACCTTTAAATGAAGGTTTTATTTCGATAAGTATGCACACATCACAAAAGAGAAAATTATGTCAACATCTCACCAACGTTCAACATTTCTCATAGTATTTTATTGTCAAATCACGCACTGCTTCGGTCGACATTCATTTCTGCTGTGCGACCTGTGCGTTAAATTCCAATCTGTCTCATAGGTGCAGAACTACGAAGGATTACGGACATGTTAATTAGGGACATTTGAAGATAACAACTTAGTTTACCTCGAGTGAAGCGTTGAGAAACACCACAGCTTTTCCATCCTGTAGGGCAATGATAGGAGGCGAGAGGGTGGCAGCCTGAGACAATGTGTATTTTACAATCATAACAATTTGGGAGAGTTTTGGAATTTTTGACGGCTTGAATAAGGTTAGATTCCCATCCAACAACTAGACTCATGTTTTTATCAACTATCTTTCCGTGAATGCTCACAGTAATACCACGCTCACGGTAACATCACCCATGCTAATGACGAGGAAAACGAATTTAAGAAAATACTCAATTATTGAAACGTATGCTGTGCTCTGATCAGGCGGCGTAGCAAACCGTTCAACCTCATGAGAAGTTCATATGAGTTTCTCATGCGATACCTCATGACCTACTCGTGAACTTTTAATGTTGTAGCATAGCAATCAATAGAATCTCATGAGAAGCTCGAGCTAATAGCTCATGAGGTGATCTCATGAACTTTTGTGAGGATTGCTACGCCGCCAGAAATTGTTTATTGTACACACAATTAACCAGGAACGGACACGTACGCTATACAAACTTGTGTTTTACCTTTGCTATCTTCGTCGTGACTATTATATACGATTTTAAAGTATGTGCATGAACTTTTCCACGCTCTACTCACTTTTCCCTCGATTGGTTCGCAAATTCCATAATTGTCCTCACCTGAACCTTCATTGTCCTGTTGGGCAGGGCCTCACTCAGTTCCGGAAGGACCGTACCCACACACAATACGTCGCAGTGCGTACGTAGGAACGGACTGTCCAGTGTAGTTCTGTGAAATTGTGTTAATTAAAATCGAAAAAAAAAGCTTTCTTATCTTGAAAAAACCATGAAGATAGTTTTTTATTCTGTGGTTTTCTTCTGAGTTGGAGGCGCTTACTTATCTTCCCCCCTCCCGAGAATCCCTACTCTTTATTACACTGGTTTTTAGTTTTTAGAGTGCAGTGAGTACTAGTTCTGGTCGACACTCTTCAGTAATAAGTTTAAATTGTAGTTCACTACATTCTTAGTTACAAACATATTACAGGAGCAACGATAGTTGGCTTGTAGTTTGAAAATAATCGGGATGGCACCACAAATACAGCAGAATAGGATATACTCGGTATAGACCAGCTTTGGGAAGGTCAACTCCTATTATTGATCTTAACACTTTACAACTAGTTTCGTATATACTTAAAGGCTTCTATCAACTTCGTTCTGTATAGTGGGTGCCAAATTAAGGAAAATCCGTCTCTCGCCGGAATCGAACCTGCGAGCGAAACATTCGTAGCAGGGCGCGAGCCACTGCGCTATTAGAGAACTATCCAGCAAGCTTTGCAATCGAAGACATGCGAGCGTACACTGTCGCGACTATTGCGACCACTTTCTTTCTTTACGATTTAGCTCTCCGGCGATTACGGCGACGCGCTTGACGCGACTTGTGTTTGCGCCCTCTTAGCGCCTTTCGCGTGCACGCAATTCGAGAAAATTAGAGCTGTCTGGCCTAAAATTTATCGATCACCGGAATAATGGATGGGCGGCGAATTTTAGGAGAGCGAGAATTGTTGGCGATGTTTAATGCGAATGCGAGTATTGGAACTTATTGATATTTCCCCCAAAATACTAATTATCTAAATCTAATTCTTCTTATCTAAAACGGTGCACTAAAATAGACTCATTTTATATAGTTTTCGGTAAATGATTGGCGATGATTGGGAGGCGAAGATTATGAGGGTAACACAGTATTGTGTCCAGCGATTTTATTGTGCGATTACTATGATTGTATTCTCGGCGATTGTTGTTGTTTTCGGCGAATATATTACTAGCGATTGTTGTCTCGTTGTTGCGATCTCAGAATGGTAGACAGGGTTGTACATTGCCACTGGTATTGATTTCAATAGTCCTATAGTGGCGGGTTTAACCAGCGATCAACTTTCTATCGGTTAGATAGTGACTAATAGTAGGACCTGACCTACTTAGCGAGTGCAAATTGCCAATGTTGTGTTGTCTTGCCAGACTTTGTTTCTGTTGTTTGTTATATCACGTGAGTCATAAATATCGGCCCACAACGCGTTTTTTGTACTCTTTGAAAACTATAAAATGACCATAAAGGTGTTTTGTTGTACATATAATGCTGTCGACGAACCACAAAGGTGTGGCGCAACGTCTAGTCTGTTTCCTTGTCGTTATTACCTTGCATTCCGTTGTTAAGGTAAAAGATCTCGGCCATACTCACTTTTTCATACCACTGAACCACCATAGAACTGTTTATTGTTGCAAGACTCTTTATTCGAGTTCCAAATGAGTGAGATGGCACGAAATGGTGCATCGGCCGAATGCGATAAAGTAAATTTGGAAACGCGAACTGAGGAGAAATTGTGACCCAATGAGAATAAGAGCGCGAAAAAAGAGGACTAATCGATTGCGAGGGGAATTCAAATTGGGGGGCGCCCAAAATTGCGAAAATCGTTTAACAATTCGAAAAGATCTAGTAGTATGTTTTTAAATCAGCGAACGTATTCATTTGTGATCTGAATATCCTATATATACGTCTGTGATGTTCCGATAGTCTCTTCTGTGTGATATATTCATATTCTGTGATGTTTTGCGATTACCGTGCCAAGTGGTAAATATAAATCATGTATTTATGCAAGGTGTTTCAGCTTGGAACGTGAACGATATGACGTCTGGAAAACAGAATAAGATGGCGAGAAAGGCAAACATCAATACGATCGAGGAGCATGATATTCTGCATCGGATGGGACTCCCCCCGATGGAACCATTACGCGTGAGTAAACAGAAGCAATCAACGAATCAGCGAACTTTTACGGAAAGTACGGAGTGCGAAAATTGTGATTGTAATTGTGTGAATTGAGGAATTATTGTGAAAATGTTCAGGATGCGGGACTTCCAATGGAGGCAAACCAGTTGAGACAGCCAGCAGAGGAGCAGCAAGGAACTGGAGAGGTGGAGACAGGCGAGGTGAGTTGTTACGGATTGATATAGTATAGACTGGACTCACGTGGTTTTCACTTTCGACAATTGATAGCAAGAGTTAGTCAGCATCTGGAATTCAGGAGCAAACGTTTGCAAGGTTATCAGCTGGACGGAATTCAATAGGCGATCCAAAAGTGTAGCGCGCAAAAATACGATTTTGGGTGCCAGCAAAAATACGATTTTGGGTGCCAGCAAAAATACGATTCTGGGTGCCAGCAAAAATACGATTTTGGGTGCCAACAAAGTGAGCGAGCCAATAGGCGCAAGAGTGTAGGGAATAACTGTCGTGAGATGTGGATTAATGTGATACTATGTTCTACCGATTCAGGGGGCACAGGAAGTTGGAACTGAGGCGGCCGGTGAGCAGCAGCAAGGAGAAGGGAAGAATGGGCCGAGTGAAGATGTAGCGATGGAGGAGGGAGAGTTCGAACAGGTTGGATAGAATATATTATACGAGCGAGAGTGAAAATGTTTGGCGGTATTAGGTAATGCGATGAGTAGTAGGTGACAGATGGAAAAACATTGTGTTATTCCAACAGTTCACCGCGAATGTTTAATTCGGCGATTATATTGTGTAGTATGTTCTTACGCAGCGAAGCGAGCTATGCGATAGGTTTCAGGAAGGTAAGATAACTACAAATATATAAACATGGCGAGAGAAAGAGGGAGTGAAGGAGGGAATTGTTTGTTTATAACAATGTGATATACTTGAGGGAAGTGTGATCCTTTATTATAGTGATTGTGGTATCAAGACTAGGTAGTGTTTTGGCTATAAGGAAGCGACAGTCGCTCGTAGGTAAAACAACAAACGAATACTCAGTCTTGTACATTGGAGTGCGATAGTGCTAATTTTGGATTAACACCGTGAGGATTGAACTTTGCGAGAATGAGAGAGAGTAGTACTGTGCGACAGTAGTATTGTGTGAGAGGTGGACTGTAAATTATTGAGGAATTGTTGAGAAGTTGTGTGCGAGAATTGTTGTGTGCGAGAAGGATTGATGTGAGAGGTTATATCTCACTCTGCATATACTATTTTTACTGCATAACTCTGGATATTTTACCTCGGGATAATTCTGGATATTTACCTCGGGATACCTCTGGGTATTTTACGATCCTGTCGTACTTGTACACTTAGTGATTGGACTGTGTGAGAGAGAGAACTAATGCCACGAGTGAGTACTAGAAACAATTTTTTCCTTTTTTTTCAATAGTTTAGCTTCTCCTTGAAGCAGTGAGCGATTTCTAGTGATCTGAACCTAACTTTTGCGAATAATCAAGGAATCAGAGGGAGCGAGTGAGAATAATTTTGAGCATTGTTCTTACGTAAGAAAGCCGGACACGAGGCAGTCAACTTTCATCAATGACTAATCGTAATTAATTTGTCGTACACTAATAGTATATGATACACGTAGCCTATCATATACAGAAGCAGTAACGTGACTGAAACGTGTTTTACGTGGAGAGCGCGAAATTCTTGCTGTTTTTTTTTCATTCTCACTAGTGAGAAAGGAGCATAGGAAGGGGGACCCCTATGTGAAGCTACATTGACGTAACGTGCGTCACCCAGGTACCGATTGTTGATGGATCGGAGCTCAGGCCATAGTGAATGTTGCGCAACATTTGTACATCAATCCTTGAGTGTGAGCGAAAGTTGGATATATGTGAGCGAGAGGTTGTCAGCTGTCTTCTGAAGTGAAATTTTTTACTGACATGAATCATGAACTAACTGCGCAAAATGTGAGGTGATAGATAGGAGCGGAACGCGAGGAGCATATATTAGGAGCGGAATGGCGTAACGGAAATCGTCGAGCGGGTGAATATTAGGAGCGGAATGGCGTAACGGAAATCGTCGAGCGGGTGAATATTAGGAGCGGAATGGCGTAACGGAAATCGTCGAGCGGGTGAATATTAGGAGCGGAATGGCGTAACGGAAATCGTCGAGCGGGTGAACATTAGGAGCGAAATGGCGTAACGAAAATCGTCGAGCGTGTGAGTGAAAGCGACTAAGAATTGTCAGCTAAGGATCATAAGATCAATTTAAACGAGTCAGGGAGTTAGTCATGTCCTGCGACGTCGTTCGATTTGTGTAGAGCGTTGTATCAAAGAGGTGAATCGACTCTTGTGATAGGGTTGTTTTGAGCGCGATTCAAAAAGGGTATTATGGAGGGAATCGACTCCTGTGATAGAACATGACTACAGAGGGACAGAGTGGAGAACAAAAAGGGGAAGTGGAAAACAAAGAGTGAAATTAGAAGAGCCAATGTATTGTGTGTGCATGACTATTAGTGTATTATTGTCTGTATTCAAGTACTAATTTCTTTGTGTATTGAACATTTCCGTTTGGAGTGAACCATTTTGAGATAGTGAGCGGAGCGGCGAGTGAGACGGCGCGTGTAGTGAGTGACGCGAGCGGTCGCGTCGCGTGCGAACCCTGAATCAGGAATTGGTTACCGTAATCTGAAGCAATCTTTAAATTTTAGGATTTGTTTTTGGGTACCTAAACTGTGATAGCATACAGATATACTGTGAGTAGTGACATACGTGACACTAGTGTACATCGTTGACTATTAGAGGTTAATTATGTTATCGATACCTGCATACAAGGGATCGATATCACACGCGACCAAGGCTTTGACTAAGGTAGTGAGTGACGTGAACAGCAAGTATGCTACGGAGTTCAACAATGATGATGGTAGTATGAGTGAGAAGGAAGCTAGGAGAAAGGGGAGAGCGATTGAAAAATGGGCGAGGCAAGTTGAGAAAGTGATTACGGATGCAGAGAAAAGGTATTCTAGTGCGTTGGAACATGTGCAGCGCATAGCGAGTGAGGCGGACAGGGAAGAAGCGGAAAAGGCTATTGTAAATCAGGTGGAGAGTGGTAATTATTTCGACTTGCTGAGTGAGGCGAACGAGGCTGTAGCATTGCTGAGTGATAGGAAAATGGAGATTGACAATATTTTGGATGACTTGGAGGTGAACGAAGTTAATGCGAGTATGAGTGGTGTGGTAGTTGATTCGGGGAGTGTACATGATGGAAGTCAAGCGAGTCCTCAACAAGCGGCAACCATTCAACCAAGGAAATCGATCAATGTGCGTGTACCTGCTATTGAGTTGCAAGTTTTTTCCGGTGACATCAATAAGTTCAGCGCGTTTTGGGCATTGTTCAATGCGGCAATACATAACAACCTTGAGCTTAACGATTTGGACAAAATGCTTCATCTGAAGTCTCTGGTCAAAGGCGAAGCTGCATTAGTTATCGAGGCTATTGAACCCACAGCGAGCAATTACAAGACAGCATGCGATCTTTTGAAGGAAAACTACGAGGACGAGCTTGAGATTCTGGAAACTCTGCACAGGAAGTTAACAGCTTTGGGTAGAGCATCTAACGACGTTCATTCGATGAAGCAAATCTTCTTGCAAGTTCGTAGCATTGTGACTCAGCTGTCTTCTTATGAAACGTGCGAGGATGTGGCAACCAAGATAGCAATCAAGGATAGGTTTCCTACGGAACTTCTCAGAGAAGTTGCGCGAAGGGAACATAAAGATGGAAACAAGTGGAAGGTGTCTGACTTGATGGATAACATTCGTGATTTCATTAGGGAGGAAGAGAGAGTGAGTTTTTCTGTGCGAGAGAGAAGTTCTACAGAGGCAGCATTCACAACCACTACGTTGGCAGCCACAACGGGGATCGACAGAGGGAGCAGCAGCAGCAGAGGACGAAGCAGAGGAGGACACAACAAGGTAAGTCGAGGGTCTTTGTGTTGGTTTTGTCAGCGTCCAGGTCATAATGGGCAGAATTGTATCGAATACGGCGACACGAGATCTAGATTGGAGAGAGCGAGAAACATGAACTTGTGTTTTAATTGTTTGAGGCCAGGACATTCAGCACCGGAATGTTCGAAGCCAGGATGTACATCATGCGAGAAGAAACATCATATTTCCTTGTGTTTCAAATCAGCAATTGAAAATGGAATGAGAGGGAAGTCAGGGTACGTGCGAGGCAATGGCACCGGGGAACACAGAGGTAGACAACAGGGAAACTTCAACAATTCGTCCGGTTTCGCGAGCAATTATCAACAGAACGGGGTTTGGTATCCTCCAGTTCAGCAGCAGTTCAGTAACGCAGTGCAAATGAATGGCGGTGTGACAGCGCAAAATCAGTCTCCTTTTCGGTTTACCGAAGCAACAATAGATCGTCATAAAACGAGTGGAGCGACGAATGTGAGCGAGAGAAAAGATAAACCTGTAGCAAGAACTCCTTTTCCGCCTATTCAAGATATTGATACTGTGAGATCCAATGCGAGTGTGAATAGTAGTGAGATAGCTGTGAATAACGTCGAGACCAATTATCGAAGGAACTCTCCACTTCTGATGACAGCGTTTGCTATTGCGGTTAACGTGAATACAGGTGAAGAGAGAGAGGTCGCAATAATGTTTGATACTGGTTCTCAATCGTCGTTCGTAAAGAGTAGCCTAGCGAGTGAATTGGGACTGGAAACAAAATTGTCAAGGAATATTACTGTGATAGGAATGGGTGGTCATCGGCGAGTAGTTGATTCAAATCTAGTTTCTTTACAATTACTGAGCGACACCGGGCATGCAGCGAATATTTGTTGTAATACGCAAGATATGATTACTTCTCCCTATTGTGTCTCGTCATTATCGAACTGCGACAGGGAAGCAGTACAGCAAATTTATCCTAGTTTCAAGTATTGCGAGAGTGCGAGAGTGGATCCAGATGTGCTGATAGGAATAGATCAATTTTGGAGATTAGTTGACTGGAATACCCCGGCGCTCACGTTACCTTCTGGACTAACAGCGATATCAACACTTTTTGGTCCAGTTATTTCAGGAGTGAAAAGTTGCGAGAATCAACCAGAAGTAGTAATTGCGAATACAGGGATAGTTGACTATGACCGACTGTGGGATTTTGAAGCGCTAGGGATAAGCGACGACCCAGATCCAAATCTGGATACGAAAATTGATGAAGGAGTAGTAAAATATTTCAACGAAACTATTTGTGAGAGAGATGGATATTCATATGTGCGATTTCCCTACAAGAATAATCATCCATTCATTTCTGATAATTATCCTTTAGCGAGAAAACGTCTGGAATCTTTGGTCCGCTCATTAAGCGCGAAATCAGACCTTTGGGAAAAATATGACGCGATTTTTCGAGAGCAGTTGGAAATGGGTATTTTGGAAGAATGCCCGAGCGAACCCACGGGAGAAGTAGTTTTCTATATCCCTCATCAGGCGGTAGTAAAACCTGGTAGCAACACTACGAAAGTGCGCATTGTTCTAGACGCGTCGGCACACATGTCAGGGCAAATTTCACTGAATGAGGCGTTGCATGCAGGACCAACTATTCTACCCGATATTACAGGAGTTATTTTGAGAGCGAGAACACATAGATTTTTGGTATTGTCAGATATTGAGAAAGCATTTCATCAGGTTCGCCTGCAAGAATGCGATCGCGATGCTGCAAGGATACTTTGGCTGAAAAATCCAAATCTACCTCCGTCGGCAGATAATATCCGTAAATTACGATATGCGCGAGTACCTTTCGGAGTAACTTCATCCCCATTTTTGCTGGCTGCGACTATTATTCATAACTTGAAACGGAGCGACAAAATATTGACTGCGTCTTTGTCAAAGAATTTGTATGTGGATAATCTGGCAGTAGGCTGTGAGAAAGAGTGTGAGGTGTATGATAGCTATGTATCCACGAAAGAGATTTTTGACGGTATGCGAATGAATCTGCGCGAATTTTCGTCAAATGCAGTAGATGTCATGTCCAAAATTCCGGAGAAGGACAGAACAAAGGATGTAGTTAACAGCAAGTTACTCGGAATCATGTGGAACACGGTGGACGACACGTTGGTCATACAACCAAAACTGAGCGAGAGTGGGAAAGTCTGTAAAAGGGAAGTTCTGAGTGCGACAGCGAGTACGTTTGATCCTTTAGGTTTACTTTCACCAGTTCTCATACGAGCGAAACTATTCATGAGTCAGTTGTGGAGAGAAGGGAAAAATTGGGATGAACTATTGAGTGAAAATCAGCGCGAGGAGTGGAGAGATTTAGTTCGAGATATCAACCTTGCAAATATTTCTGTGCCTAGATCAACAACTACAAGGCAATCAGGCGCGAAATATTCTCTAGCAGTGTTTTCAGACGCGTCAGAGAAAGCGTTAGGTGCGTGTGCATATCTACGGACGCGATTTACGGATGGTTCTATACAATCCAGACTTGTAATGGCAAAAGCGAGAGTGAATCCGACTGCAAAAGCATCAATGCCGCGTTTGGAGTTGACAGGTTGTATAGTGGCTATACGCCTGGCTAGATATTTGTTGGGACAACTAGATATGGAGATAGATCATGTTGATTTGTTTTGTGATTCGCAACCAGCGTTATATTGGATATTCTCAAAACATCAGCTCAAGGTTTTTGCGAACAATAGAGTGAGAGAGATTCAGAGTATACGAGAGGAGTGGAAGCGGAACGGTATCGAGTCAAAACTTCATTATGTTCAATCGGCCCAAAACCCAGCTGACTGTATAACGCGAGGTGTGACAGCAAGTGAATTGAATGATCATATCTGGTGGGAAGGGCCGGAATGGTTTATCAAAAACGAGAGAGAATGGGAAAGCGAGGAGTGGAGTGTTAATCGAGAACTTGAGGGTGTGGAGGATGTGATTGCAGAAGAGGTGAGAGCAAACGTTGTGACAATTTCTGATCATAAATCTGTGATTCCTTTCGAGAAGACTAATTCGTACGAGAAATTGTTACGAATAACCCGTCTAGTCACGAAGTTTATCGCAGAGAAGGTCTACAAAAAAGTTAATGACGCGAGCAAGGCTAGACTGAGTGAGAGTATTCCTGAATTAGTCGATTTTGCTAATCACCAGAGTAATGTGAGAGAGTTGAACCTATCTGAACAGATGGTAGTGAGGGAACATCAGCGCGAAGGTAGACTAGACAGAGTAGCGAAAATACGTCCGAGATCTGATTTATGGTACGACGAAGTTGGAGTTTTGAGATTTCGAGGGAGATTAGGTAACTCTGAGTTGAGCGAGAATGCGAGACAGCCCATGTTGTTGGTGAAAAACCACCCGTTGACTGCAATGATAATTTGGAATTCTCATCGAGAATGTATGCATGGAGGTAAGGAGATGACATTAGCATGTGTGAGGAGGAAGTTTTGGGTTTTCGGAGGCAAACATCACGTCGCGAAAATTCTACGGGCGTGTGTGACTTGCAAACGACTCAACGGAAGACCTTTTGCGTATCCGATCAACCCACAACTTCCATGCGAGAGAGTGACACGTAGTAGGCCCTTTGAACATTGTGGGGTAGATTATGCTGGACCGTTTGCAGTGAAAACTAGTCATTTGAGTCAAGAGTGCGATCAGAAAGTGTGGATTCATGTTATTACTTGTTTGTCTACACGCGCAGTACATCTTGAACTAGTGTCAAGCAATTCCACCATGGAGTTTATTGCATCCTTGCGGCGATTTTTTGCGAGACGTGGAATTCCAAATTCGATCACATCAGATAACGCGAAAACTTTTCAACTTGGTGAGATAGTAGTGAATGCAGGATTGAGTGACGTAGCCGAGTCTAGCGAGGTAGAGGAGTTTTTGTTGTCTAAGCGAGTAGAGTGGCGCTTCATCACTCCACTGAGTCCTTGGAAAGGAGGCGTGTACGAGAGAATGGTAGGACTCACCAAGAACTGTCTGTATAAGGCTGCTAGGAACGTGAAATTGTCCTTTCGTGAGCTGGAAACGTTGTTGTGTGAAGTAGAGAATGTTTTGAACAATAGACCAATTTCCGCGAACAGTAACGACTCTAGCGATATTGTAGCCATTACGCCAAGCGATTTATTGATCAATGCGTCGCTGCCAATTGTGAATAGTGTGGTATTGAAAGATAAGGATAAGGAGTTTGAGATAAGTGTTCTTGAGACCAAGGAACAAGTTTGCTCTTGGATGATGGCTGCGAATCATAGGTTGAACAGTTTCTGGAAGGTGTGGAGTGAGCAATATTTGAATGAGTTGAGAGACAGGCAAAAACTGGCGAGAGCGAAGGCACACGCAGAAGCAACACCAACAATAGGGGAGATAGTGTTAGTGGTCGACGAACAAATGAAGAGAGGGCAGTGGAAGTTAGCGCTGGTAGTGGAATTGCACCCAGGTCAAGATGGGGCAGTGAGAACTATTTCAGTGAAAACAGTAACGGGAAAAATAGCAAAGCGATCGGTCAATCATTTGATTCCTATGGAAATAAGAGCAGATCCTAATGTTACGATAGATCAGAGAGTGGAGTTGGAAAGAGTGAGAGTCAACCCCAAACGAAAAGCAAAAGATGGGAAGACATACAAGGAGGAGAGCGAGGAGGAAAGCGAATAGCGAGTCATGTGTATGAGCATGTATTGTTTATTTAGTATATTTAGTTTATTTTTGTTTATTAGAATGTGAGTAGTTATATGTATGTATGAAATTTATTGTAAATTCTGGCAAGCGATCAATTTGTATGGCAATCATTTCAGGCTCTCTTGCGAGAAGGTGAAGGGCTCGTATGCCTGACCCAGGAGGAGTTGGCAGAGATACACGCAGCGATTCGACGGATTGAGGAGGGGCAACAAGCCATTATGGACTCCGTACAAGGTGTAGCACAACGTCAGGAGTCCGTAATGCGATATATGGCATCGTCTGATCATGAAGCCGAAGTCAAGATGAACGCGATGAGAGCCGATCTAAAAAGGGTGAGTATAGTAGCAGGTGAAAATCGGGAGTATAATTCAGCGAGTGTGAGCGAATGTTGGTAACATAAGGACCATGGGAAGAACTTTTGCGAGGGGGAGGGTGTAGTAGTCCGAGTGAGAGGATGACTACTGCACTAATGGTAAATGAATGGGGAGCGCAAGGTGTTATTGATTCTGGGTCATTCAGGTTTGTGATCGTATCTGCGAGGACAGCGATGGTCCATCCTGTTCGAAGTGGTCCGCCCCCAGCAATCGAATGTTCCGGACTCCCAACAAGGACAATAGGACCCCCGCGAAGCGACGCATGGTGTCGTCGGAACGACCAAGCCTTCCTATCTGTGTATTTTGTGAGAGCACCGACCATCTGTATCATGATCAGTGCTGGAGGGTGAACCGAGTTGGGAAGAGGGTCGCCATCCTGCGCAAGAAAGGATTGTGCATCGTCTGCTTGGCCAAGGCACATCCACCCCCGTGTCGATCCATGTTTGGTACGGCACGCCGCTGTCATCATTGTTCCGTAGAAGGGAGCCACCACTCGAGTGTGTGTCCGTCGGATCTACACCGCGATCGTCTAGATGAGCTGACGGAGGACAAGCCTAAGAAGGACGACGATGCCGCTGAAGAACCTGATGAGTAAGTCTGTTTTTAGTGCACCACTATTTTCTCATATAAGCAATTCTTAGTGTTCTCGGGGGAATGTCGCGACTATTGCGACCACTTTCTTTCTTTACGATTTAGCTCTCCGGCGATTACGGCGACGCGCTTGACGCGACTTGTGTTTGCGCCCTCTTAGCGCCTTTCGCGTGCACGCAATTCGAGAAAATTAGAGCTGTCTGGCCTAAAATTTATCGATCACCGGAATAATGGATGGGCGGCGAATTTTAGGAGAGCGAGAATTGTTGGCGATGTTTAATGCGAATGCGAGTATTGGAACTTATTGATATTTCCCCCAAAATACTAATTATCTAAATCTAATTCTTCTTATCTAAAACGGTGCACTAAAATAGACTCATTTTATATAGTTTTCGGTAAATGATTGGCGATGATTGGGAGGCGAAGATTATGAGGGTAACACAGTATTGTGTCCAGCGATTTTATTGTGCGATTACTATGATTGTATTCTCGGCGATTGTTGTTGTTTTCGGCGAATATATTACTAGCGATTGTTGTCTCGTTGTTGCGATCTCAGAATGGTAGACAGGGTTGTACATTGCCACTGGTATTGATTTCAATAGTCCTATAGTGGCGGGTTTAACCAGCGATCAACTTTCTATCGGTTAGATAGTGACTAATAGTAGGACCTGACCTACTTAGCGAGTGCAAATTGCCAATGTTGTGTTGTCTTGCCAGACTTTGTTTCTGTTGTTTGTTATATCACGTGAGTCATAAATATCGGCCCACAACGCGTTTTTTGTACTCTTTGAAAACTATAAAATGACCATAAAGGTGTTTTGTTGTACATATAATGCTGTCGACGAACCACAAAGGTGTGGCGCAACGTCTAGTCTGTTTCCTTGTCGTTATTACCTTGCATTCCGTTGTTAAGGTAAAAGATCTCGGCCATACTCACTTTTTCATACCACTGAACCACCATAGAACTGTTTATTGTTGCAAGACTCTTTATTCGAGTTCCAAATGAGTGAGATGGCACGAAATACACAGCGAAAGTGAGATATACAGTACCCTCCCGCTTCTCCGTTGGCGACGACTATATACTCACTTGAGATGTCCAGCAAAGTGTGCGGCCGCGATGATGCTCTGTACAGTGTGTTCATCCACGAATATGTCAATCATTCTCGACGAACGGTCGAAGGAATCTGAAATATAAACTTATTGTGTACTTTTGTAAAGTAAATCGCGCATATTATGTTATTTTATTAATAAAGTCTCTCTAAAAGCGTTTTCGTGTTTACTATTCTAGTGGCTTTCCACTAGTTATTGCTATTTCTGTCATTGATATCATTATAACACAAGCTTCTGTTTGTAACTTGTACATCGTAGAATGATATGTATGTACTTTTTTGCTAATTTCCTCGGCATTTCTTACAATGATTATGGTTCATGTCCTGCATAAATCTACCTCTGCCTGTTCAGCCATAACGTATTCATCTCATCTTCATGTTTCATGTCTAAACATATTTTTTATCCAAGTCCAACTCGAGGCTGGCAAACTCAAAATATTCAACTCGACTAACAACCCCATAAACTTAACTATATCAGTATTGGATATGTATTGGATATTCAAATGCATGGATTGTTTTGTATTCATGCTGCTAAACTCTTAGTCGGATGAGGGAAACGAAGTGCATAGGGTTAGGGTTCAATTAAAAGGTCAGCGAAAAATTTCTAGTGTTCCCGCACTTCTTTTTCGTTGCCTCAAATAAGTGAGTAAGTCTAAATATGTTGCTCACCTATATCCGAGTTCATATAATCTGCATTTTCGGGTTCTCGACAAACTATTCGTCTCAGTAGTGGTTCCGGTTAGTTTTCTTAGATTGTTGGTGTTTCACTTTTGGGATAGTGGATTACACACGGTTTTGTTTTTCCAAAACTGAATGAAAACTGTGCCTATCAACCCAAATCTCACCTATATCCGTGTTGGTTATATTCTGCATCGGCGCGCTCTCGACAAATTCTCCATCCCAGATGAGGTCACTTCGCATTCGGAAGTCGATCGACTGCTTCGTCATGGCGATCGAGTGGAGCGACTGCACCAGAATCACCTGAAAGTGGTCAGTTTGTCTTTTCTATCATAAAATCAACTTTCAGGACGCTTTTTTCAAAATTTCTGGCCTGAATTGATAGATTTACTTCAATTTATTGTAAAAGACAATCAAGTTTCTTTTTTTTCACTCAGAGAAAAGGAGCAGAGAAGAGGAGCAGGCTTTCTGCTAGATCTAATGCATCACAACTTTACAGCAATCGATGTACATTTCTTTAAAAAGAACCATTTCAGAGCAGTGAGAAAAAAGAAAAAAGTAGGCGAATATGAATTGATACCTCTGGTTTAGAACTGATGGTGAGATTAGTGGGGAAATGGATGAGTTGCGCCTCAACCCATGGCAGCCAATGGGATTCCATCATGTTACAGTACTCCTGAAAGTGGCTAGTAACTCTGAATATTTTGTTAAATATAACGAAAGACTACCGAATTATTCTTCACAAAGCACAAAAACACTTTAAAAACTTATTTGAGCTGCGTTATGGTCATGACCGTCTGACGTGCGGCAGTGATGCGTGTGTGACTGTCTTCTGTGTACAATTTTCCAATTGTGTGCCCGTTGACACTCAAAAACGTCTAGACAAACGAATTCTGTGCCATAAAAGAATCGAACCCGGTTGCTCGCTTCCGCGTTCCGAAGCAAACCTATACGACGTGTAAAACCCTATCTCGATGTCTTTGTAGTTCGATCCTGCTGGGTTCAGATAGAAGTTCGAGCGTTATAGCATGTGTTATCGAACTTCACTTTGGTCACGTCCCTATCTCCCACCTCTAAGCACCCTAAGTACAACTGTGACTCACAGTTGTCGGTCACCCTTATATTTCCAACCCACCTTCTCCAGTCGTTTCCGTATGATTCTCGTGATACTCGTCCGGAAATAGTGCAACACGTCGGCAGCCATGCTGCCCTTCAGAGTAAGACGCAGGTCGCGGATTTGAGCGACACAGTGGTGCACTTCTACGTCGTGCGCGGGGGTGATCTGGAAAAGTCGATAGGTCAAAAGTCGAATTCATTATATCAAGGGATGTTAATCATCAAACCTTGAAAAAGCTAGTTGTGGCAGCACATTTCTCAAAACTCGGCGTAAATCAACCTTTTGGATTATATACTGAAAACTATTCCGCATCACACTCAGTGTTTCGGATGCTTGTTATATGAAGTAACATGGAGAAATTTTTTGTTATTACAATGCATAGACTCACCATGTACGGAACTCAGTCATTTCAGAAAATGTAGAAAAGGCGTTCTTTCACAAAAGATCGAAAATGCTTGTCAAACCTTCACGTTGTTTTAGACAGGTGAATAACGCAAATTCACAGTTGTTTCCAATAGGCAGGTCATACCTGCATGGCCAGTTCGGATATGAGTCCGGTCATTTGTGCACTAATTTCTCCTCCCATCGGAAGTCGCAGCAATGAGAGAAGGTGCGACTCAATCTTCCACTGAGCTGATACCTGAAAAAGTGGAAAATTGTCGAATCACGTTAAAACGTTATAAAAACATCAAGCAAATCGGAAAACTCTTCTCATCAGAAGTGGAGCGATATCTGACAATGAGCTCTGCGTGAAAAGTTTTGCCCACATTACAGAGATCGTGAATCAGAAAGCCCGCAAAACTGGAAGGATCGAACTACATACTACACACACTGGAAACAAGTCTAGGTTATATAGCTTCGGTCATTCCTACTGAGACTTAGCAGCGAGCCAATGATTTTTCTAGGCTATTCTTCACAACTTTGAAGTTCATCGAATGACTGCAAATTGCGGTTAGCGGTAGTTCAGTTCCTTAAGAACACGGAAACGAAAATATTGCACAGAATACTTATGTCTGCTCTAAGAAGTAGTCATCCGAAAATATTGGCACGCTGCCAATGGGTCTCAGTGGGAATGAAACGAACTATAGTCTGTTCCACGCACTTATAACCCTCTACAGTAATCTTCGCGAACTTCAAGATCAACGTTTTGTAGTTTGATGTTTTGGAATCGCTATTGTGTTTTCTATCTGTGCTACTACAAACTCTGGAAGTTTGGAACCAAAATAATGATTTATTCATTAGAAAAAACCTTCTAAATATGTGACGGATTATTGTAGAAGGATATCGATTGGTGAAACAAACTATATACCGTTCGCAATACGGTGACCAAACCCAAATAATGAATTGAAAAAAACGTTGAAAAACCTGTGCGTATCCGCTGAGGGTGCTCATATAGACGAAAGAGTGATCGGATGGTCGAAATCGAATGAGTGGCGGCACCATTTTGTTCACCGAAATGTTCCAAACCTTCAGGTCACCATCTACGATCGTGTTCCGATAGCTTTGCTAAAACTTTACAGGTTATATTAGTTATTCATCAGACTGCTTACATCACCTCTTGTTTATTTGTAATCACAAGTGTTAAGAATAGTGTGCATGTGTAGTGTGCACACTTTCAGAGCTTTCAAGGAATTCGCACATAAGAGACGGTATGCTGGTTTTCCAGTTCATTTAAGCAGGAGTCGGTGTATAACATACTATAACTATCCAGAGCACTTTCATAAGTTCTGAGATGTCAAGAGGCTAAATTTATTATAAAAATCTCAATTTTATACTGTAATAGTCCACGTAAGAACAGCTCAAACTATCCGTTCGTTTCCGTTTACCCTCCCGAGTGGTCTGTTTTGATTGGCTGAGATTTCGGGGTAAGATTGCGGTCTCGCGTGGACATTGGGCTACTCGAAGTACAATGAATCCGCAAATATTGCGCGCCTCCACCAATTGTGGCGCCAACTATCGAGTTTCAAATGAGCGTACTCGGTCGAGTAGGGCAATTGACAAGCGGGTTCAAAGGTTGAGAGTGTGCACGCCCAGTGAGTAGGCGATTTCAAAGTTGGTCCCGAAACTATTTGATAGTAGAAGGGAGTGTAAAAGGTAGGTTAACCGTAACAAACACATTTTCGGATGCATTGCAAACGTTTTACGTGACTCAGAATGTTACTAGATTTTGACAAGTTTCACTGTATTTATGTAACTTATTAATTTAAAAGTCTCGAACTTGCATAGACGAACGATTGCGAGTCCGAAGCGAATAAATTAAGATCGCTTGAAAGGGGGAGGGAAAGATAGTGTAGTTACCCCCGGGGTACCTGAATATAACGTTGGGCGCGCCCAAACAGGGAAACACGTGTCAACATTATGAAAATTAGGTTCGTTAAACTAAAAGTTATACTTATTGGTTTCTCTTGATAAGCTCTTCCATATTAAAGTTCCTTTCTGTCTCCCTTTATGAGACCACCCACCTTGATATCGGGAATTCTCAGGTGTGGCCCGGCCATGGCCAGCCATTGTCGCGTGAAGTTGGCTGCCTCGTGCAGGCCGAATTCGTTCACTCGCAGAACAACGCAGGAACAACACTGAAACATTGAGTTGAAAAAATTGAAAAAATCATATTTCATTTATTCACATCACTAACTCGTTGTATTGTGCCCTTTTACTTTTCTCAGAAAAACTAAAGTAAAAAAACGTCTTCAACTATCAACCTTTAATTACTTTCTGAGCACGTTCGAGAAATGGAAAAAGGTTAATTTTTTGATGAAACATTGCACGTGCAGAAAACGTTCCATGAACCTGCCATGTACTGGAACACGTGAAAAAAGTTCACCATACCTTTATCAACAGCAAAACTATCAATGTTGTTCTCATTGTTTGTCGCTTTCTACTCGAGGAAGGTTCGAAGTTTCGTTCGATACGGTAGACTTTCTTTCTGCTGTTTTTGTAGCACGCGATTCGAACCTCTCGCTCTCCTAAATAAACAAGGTATACAAACAAATCAGAATGACATCTAGCGGACAACGGTGCAAAAAGAAGAAGCAAAAACACATATAGTAGCAGGAAATGAAAAATAGAGAAAGTGACCAAATAAATGACTAAAAAAGAGATCATCCTACAAACATACACCCGCCTTGTAGAGCTGCTTTGGAAACAGCAAAGTGTTGAGTGTAACTGAGGATTAAACAAGGAATTATGATGGAATATGTAGATAGAATAAAGAAGAAAGAGACAAGAGAAAGAAAGATAATGATGAAGAGAGGGAACAATAGAGAAAGAAAGACCAACGGAAAGAGATATACGAGGAGAAAGGGAAAGAGAGAGGGTGCTAAAGAGAACGAGGGAGAAAAAAAAAGAGAAGATAGTGAAAAAAAGATTTCCTTAATCCCTCTGCGTTTGTAGTTTGATCAAGCGGATTTTTGAATCGAAGTTTGTCGATGGCATGCATAGAGATTAACCACAAGGAAAATTTTTATTAATTCCCGAAGTATCGCCTCATTAACCTTCTTGAGCCGTTTTTTATAAAAATGCGAATACTTTGTCAATGCTTTTATCGAAACATCGGTCAAATACTGTGGCGACTCTGAGACCCCGTTTTTCCGAAGAGCGAGCGAAAAATTGCAAACTAGAAAATATACATGTGGGTATGTTCTTTCGTTTCAATACAAACAAATGGTCTCAGAAAATTGTGTGCTCATATGGTATTGAAAAATTGTGTGGAAGATGCCACTGAAAATCGTTGAGACCCCGATTAAAGACGATTTTGGTATCCATAGTCTCAGATGGATGCAACTAATAATGACTCAACACTCTGAGAACAACACCAAACCCGTTTTGAATAAGGGTCGAAACGATCTTTAGTAGCATCTTTCACTGAGCACATAATTTTCTAATACCATCCAAGATTTTTTATGACAACGAATATTTTTGTTTGAAACAATCATAACATAGAACAGAAATTAAAGTGATCCTTGTGGAAAATTACGTCTGTTGGTCGAAATATGGCCGCAGCTGTCATGTACTGCAGACAGTCATAGCACGCAGCCAGGTCGTCTCAAACAATTTGTGAACAACAATCTCGTTAGTTTTAAGTAATAGGGTTCTACCCATTGTTCTCTAAATAACCTTCGGTACTTTATTCTTCAAGTTCGAAGCTTGAAAAAAACCGTTCGTTATCTACCGATGTTCCAACGTTTAACGGTGTAATCAGTCAAAATTATTCATTCCAGAAAAATCCGAACGAGCGAACCGTGTAAAAACTGGCGAGTTTTTCTCTTCTTTCCATAATGATTTTTTTCACGTCTCACATGAAAGAAGCTCGAAAACAAGCAACGTTTATAAATTTAAAGGGCGGACCCCCAAAATGTTGAAAACATGTTTTTTACCACTTACTAATTATTGAAATCGGAAACGCAAAAAAAGTATTGTCTGTTTTTGCAACATTTGTTCTACAAACATGTGTCTACAACGAGCAAAGTTGTGGGGACGAACGAGCGAAATGTTGAATGAAGTCTCAAAGATGGGCGCTGTTTAGGGATTAAAATGGTCGCTACGTGACAGTATTAGCTAATCAAGAAAGACAAATAGTTCGAACAAAGCGCTTTGATTACTCAAAAGATCAAGTTCACGCTTTGTTCAGAAAGAGAAACATTTGTAGAAAAACTGTAAAAATTACTCAGTACTGGTTCAAAGAATAGGAAAACTAAGACAGTTGGCTGCAGAAACAATTTTATGGCTAAAGACATGAAATAATGAGTTTGAAACTAATAAGAACACCTATTCAAATGAGAAAGCAGCGGGAAGTTAGTTAAAAGGGGACTGAAAGTAGTTACATCTTGCAACAACGTACCAGAACGTTCCTCGCTTAATAAATAGCCTTAAGTCCAGCTTCCCAGCTCGAAAGAATGATGGCGGTATAGAAGACATCAAACTACAAAAATGAGTTGGTTACTCTCTATGGGCTTGCTTCAGAGAGAAAGCGAAAATTGTCGAAGTGTAGATTTCGGTATCAAAGCGGACGTGTCTCAGTTTTTGAGGGCTCGTTGAAAAGTGAGCCGTTCAAGTACGTCTCAACGAGAACGTGATACGTGATATGACCCCTCTAGGAAAGGCGAACTTTTCTCGCAAAAACGCTAAGTAAACAAGGGGCGAGAGAGTCACGTTTTGATACCTGGACACTCGCGTCGCAATGGACTCAGCTATAGGAAATGTGGTCAATTATGGATCCAACCGGGTTTTTCGGTAACTTGACCGGTTTTGGTACCATTTTCCCGGTTACTTCACAGGTAATCGACAAGTAACCTGAAACTCAATTTCGGTTACCGTACGAACTAACGGTAAAAACCAAATTTTGAGTGAAAAAAACAGGTAATCGATTTTTTATTTGAGGTTACCATCCGATTGCGGTAACCTGAAAAATGGGTTATAAAAAACCGGCAAGGTTACCGAAAAAATCCGGTTACATATAGAATTCACCAGAAACTGTAAAAAAAGAGTTTGATATTTTATTCAACAGGCTTATACGGTGTTTTTCTCAATACAACGATAATTTACTCAATCTGCTGCGATATGCTTAGTGTGTCATAGATTGAATGGGTGTGTCAATTAAAAATCGTGTGAAATATCGCGTTACCTAAGCATTTTCGACAATTACCATCTTTAAACAAGACTATGTTTAAAAGCAAGTTATTTCAAGGCCAGAAACATATAAAGTTGTGGTTTGACAAACACTTCACCACGTTGAAAATCAGTAGAAATATCAAATGAACACTGTACGATTTTCACGTAGGAATTAGAAGAACTATTAGGATTGATAAAATGATATCATAATTATGTTTATTAGTTGTATTACTATATTATTCTACTTACTTAAAATACAGAATATCAAGTTTTTATCTAAGTATATTTTCATCGAGCAGCGATGATCGGTGTTTGTCGGTTGGCGCCGCCACCCTTTCTATGCAAATTTGGCACCTCAGCCAAGTGGGTGCTGAAGTGGAAGGGGTGAACACAATACTCCTGGCGGAAGACAGAACCAGAACAAGTCAACCACAACAAACCGTGTGTTGCGCATTGTTGATGCAATAAAAGTTAGTTGATTCAGCGCTCAACGAAGTAGTTAGTTTATGAAGAAATGTTCCTAATTTGCTGAAATGCAAAGAAATGCTTAGTAGAGAGATGCTGCAGTGATAGGATGTGAACACAATACTTCTGGCGGCGACGGAACCGAAACAAAGTGACCATAACACATTGTTTGCAGCGCATATACAAAACATGGTCAATTTGGCGCTCAAAGAAGTAGTCAGATCTTAGGGAATGTTCCTAGTTTATTAAATATTGAACGTTTCTTGAAATTTGAAGAAATTCTCTTGTCGGAAAGTTTTCGAAGTGGTAAGGGTGAACACAATACTTCTGGCGGCGACGGAACCAAAACAAAAAAAAACATGATAATGTGAAGTTCATTGCGCACAGTTATTCAAAGTTATTTTTTTGGTTTTTGATTTCACTAACTTTATTGTTACACAATTCCATGGAAGGACGGATTGCTGAGAATTTCATGTGTAGAGTTGAACCAACTCACATGAGAGCGTTGATCAGACTATACTAGCAGTAAATTGAATTGTCACGTAAACTCAGCATTCTAATGAGAAATCGTGCACTTTCAAAATGCACTTTCTTCAGTTCTGCTGTGTTTAACATGTTTCACGTGACTGTGCAATTGACTAACAGTATATGAAGGACTGAGAATTGTATCTGAGACAGAAGAACAGCGCTCAGAAAAGTAGCCACGGTAAAACAAAACGCCCCTTGTCTTTTTTGACACGTTAGGTCTTCGATCGCTCGAAAAAAGTCGCAAAGTTTTGACATGATCATGGTACACAAAATTGTTGAAGAACAATCAGGCCCTACTCATCTCTGAGCTTAAAAAGGAGACATGGAAGATAAACATTACATGTAGAGTATAGTTTACTCTGTTACGCGCTCAGTGTATAATGGGCACTTTTGCAGAATTGCACAATTGAAGCGATGATTGTACCGAGAATTTTGTAGAATAAGAGAATAGTGATGGCAACTATTTTTGAAGACATCATTTAGGTTAGCATGTTTTGTTAGACCGTTGTGAAGTTTGATTGTTTCATGTCAGGATCGGCTTGGAGGCATTCATTTCAAAACAAAATCTACTTTTAGCCTAACTTTCTCGAGCCGAACCGTACCTGTTCATCGTACCGCGTTGAGTTTATCCTCTCGTCTGACATTGAACATACACCACTGTGAAATTTACTCAGTTGCCAAACTCTATAGTTCACACCATTCCTACTGAGACTCCTACAGTGCTGTTGTGAAGCTTATAATGTAGTTCAGGAAAAATGCTTTTGTATATGTACTCTACGTGAGAAGAAGAATGAGGTACTGAAACACTTCTCCGATCAAAAGTAAGTGAGACGGCTTGGATGTTTCGAAATCCTACTGTAGGAGTCTCCGTAGGAATTGAAAAGACTATAGCGCGATGGCGATTTCCATGCACGTGTCATCGATGGTGAAGAGCGATAAAAACATGATTTATTGACTTCTATATTTACATTCTGAACATTGGGAGAAGTTGAAGTAACAAAACTGCAAGCCCAAACCGCAACCCTGAAAAGCAGTTTTATGAATTAATATCAGCGAAAGTTGATGTATGCTGGGGATCTCCGGAATATCGGGATGAATTAGCCGGGAATTTCTAGCATACGTACTCTGAAGGCTACAAGCGGGGATATTGCCAAGCGTAAAGTTCTGCTCATAGTAAGTGAAATTGATGGTCACGTAAAGTTGGCATTCTAGTGAGGCAGCGTGCCCTTTTTCATTGGCCGTTTCTGAGTTCTGCTCTGTTCAACAAGTTTCACGTGCAATTGTCTAACATCATACCTGTGGATTCTGAATGAGTGGTAGTTGTGATTGGCGGCGGCTGATTTATTTCGAACGATATCAAAGTACCCATGGAAGTACTACTTGAGTTGAGGTTCACTTGTACAGAATACCCAGTCACATGAATGACATGGTTTTTGAATGTGGATAGAGGCATGCTGAAATAACACGTTGCAAAATGTTTGACACTGCGTACATTCTTTCTGTAACCAGTTTAACTTTACTCTGTTTCACCAATCGATACCCTTCTAAAGTAATCCGTCCAATTATTACGAGGTTTTTTCATGATTAATTCGTTATGTTGATTCCGAACTTTCAGAGTTTGTAGTAGGAAAGGTTTAAAAGACACTACCGAAATTTGGAAAAATTCCTGAAACGCCAACATATAAGCCACGTCCAACTAAAAAGTTTTGGAAATTTGCTTATTTTTCAGATTCTTGTCAATAAAAAACAGGTTGACAATAATTAGTTTATTTGGTCAAAAAGAACCACACGAACACACCTCAACATACAATGCCTGGTTTGACAATGGTCAAACAGGAATCTTCTACTGACAATGGTCAACAACCGACGACAGTGGTCAATGCTCAAAATCAGAAAATGAATCTATATACAAAATGACCATGGTCAGCCACAGGGTGACCATGGTCAAGCGCCAAGAGCCAATGACCACGGTCAACGTTGGTCAATAAGCGATGAACAGGAAGAAAACGAATCACACATTGTGACAAAACCCCTAGGTAGGTACAGATATTAAATTACACATCTATTAGCAAGATACGTGAAGAAAAAAGAGGTGAACAGAAAGCGAACAATCATAAGAAAAGAACAATCATGACAAATCAATACGAAAAGAACATTGAACCTGTCGAAATATAAGTACAAAATCCAAGGTGTTGGAAGCATCACTTCTCCATTTACTCACTAAATAGTCTTCTCTCTTGAGCAGCAAAGCAATTTGAGCCTGAAATGGGGGAAAATTACAGTAGAAAAAGCCAAGTGTTAACTCATTAGATGAATGTCGAATTTCTCGTGTAAAAAAAACCAATTCGTTCGAGGAATCCAAGATACTGAGATGAAAAAAGAAATATATTCAAAGCGTATGAGCAAAATGTCGAAGAGGGGGTCGGTTTAGGTGCAGAGAGGGTTGAAAACTGTTTTTTTAGCAAGCAGAACGGAAGTTTGCTCAAATTTTTCGTTTATTTGTTGAAAGTTGACTTTTCATTTTCCAAAAGGGTGGGCGGTCGTATTGGACTCTACGTCAACCCATTTTCAACCCACAGTTGTTGAGTGCTTTTTCAGATGATGCCAGCTGCTCAATAAACTACACATCTTTATAACTTATTTCGCAAACAGCGTCAAACTCAAGGTCAGAGATGACCAGAGACTGCGTGCAACTTTTTAAAGTTTCGCTTTTCAAAGAAGTGATTGACCAGTAGGCCAGAAACACCGGAACTATAACTGAATTTGGCTTTTTCAATCGATTAAACTACAGTTAAGCAACGTAACAACGTATATTTTGGTAAGTTTCTGGTAAAAAAAACAAACGTGACCTAAGGCCAGTCAACTCTGTGACAATATGGCTTTAAGTTGATGATTTGATTATCAATACAAATCGCAGCTCTAACCTGAGGGTTGTAGAATCACTCCAGAACAAGTGAACAGTCCGAATCCGGGAAGCAACGTTGGGGTGATTCATTTCACGGTAGAGCCGGCTTAGGAAGAACCATAGCTGCAAAGGAAAATTTCGATATACATTCATGAGAGAAAATTCAATTACTGACTGAAGCAAACACCATCGAAAAATCTATAAAATATGTGAAAAATGTCACTCCTTCACAGCACTGATTGAACTTAATTTGCAGAATTATGAGTTATAAAACAAATGAAGATCATTATAAGTATACAAATGTGTTAAATTTATATTGCTTTTGTATAATCAAATTTCAGACTTCGGTGTTCTCGATTAGGTTTTAGCAAAGAACGAAAACGCGTGTAAATAGCGCAATGGGCAGCAAAAATCGGTCGTATCACAGAAAATTGCGTTGCTATTTGATTTACCAATACTTAAATTGAGCAGACAACTACTTTGATAGCTTAAACTTCTGTAGGCGAGAACACTAGGCGACATTGATATCCAACACAAATGTAATCATTGTCCTAGCTTGAACAAGAGAGTACGCTGTGATAATATGAAAAACATAAATTCTCACTTCTTATGGAAGAAAACACGTTTGTAAAACAACATTATAATAATACAAACAGCAAAACAAATTTAAAAACGACCGGTTTTTTTAAAAAGCTTTTCGGGTTACGGTATGTTTTCTTGTAGAGCTCACTGACAGCAGCTTTTTCGTGCAACGTCAGTTTTTCTATGATCGGCCAAAAATTATTTTCTTTTCTTTTCTTTTTTAATTTGTTCATGTTATTCCGATATCATTGTCTTCTTCATCTTATAATTTTTGTTTTCGAGCACATTAGGAACATTTCAGGTGGTGAATTCGTTGTGGTACCCTATGTCTCATCCGGTGGTGGCCTGTTCGAGTAAAAGGACAGAGAAACGACACGAACGGTGAGAGTTATAATACATTTATGTTTTATTCTGATTTCTGTGAATAGGTTCGTTGACAAATCGCACGTAACGCATTACTTCATCGGGACATGACGTACAAGTGAAACATTTCCTACAGTCAACTCGTTTTGCTTATTGAAAAGATACGAATGGACGCATTCTTACTTTATTTTTTTCGAAGATGACTCATGCATACATCACAATTTTTGCTTCACTTCACCATAATGGTTAACAGCGTGCTAATGAAATATTGAGGGTATTACTACAAATTCAGTGTTTTTCAAGATTCTATAGTTCTCATTACGGTTCTACACATTTATTACATTACGTAATAGAGAGAACCATTGTTTTCACTGAAAAATACTCATCAAAAATTTCTCTGGTGCGCCTCTAAGTTCACTTGGAAAATTTGAGAATTAGTTATTTATGAACCTCAGAACCAACTCTGGTAGTTGGGTTTACACCAAAAATACTCCGTAATTTTGGCGTCAATGACGGGAACCGACTAAAACGCGAAAACAGTCAAAAACCGCGCCGACTGTCGGAAATCCTGAATCAGGACCGACTTGTCGCGACGGCGGCAAAATTTATTCAAATTTTTGCATGTTTTGTATGATAAGGCTAAGAAAGTTTGTGCATTTCGGAAAAAGGAGATAATTTCTACTGCTATTTTGAATGTAATCTTCAACTATAACGCGGTGAACATGATAATAGGTCATTTTTCTCAGTTTTCGACCTTTTTTATGAAAATTTGCTTTTCACTGTAAATTTCTCAAAATTGGATAAATTCAATAATACCTACATATTTTCATATTCTACATGATGATATTCAAGAATTTCTTCAAATTGTCTATCCTACTTCATTTATTGTCAATTTAAAATAGTAAATGAGTGATTTTCTATTTCTGTCGCGACAAGTCGGACCCCTCCGACTGTCGGTGCACCGTCATTGACAGGTAGGTTTGCTGAGTATTTTAGTTTCAAAATGCAAACACGCCTGAGAGCTTCAAGAGAAAGAGCTCTCACGTCGTATGGCTACTTACTTACTAGTTACCTACTCACACTCTTTCATATAATAGTTTTCAGTGCCGAGTGCTGGTCGTCTAGACCGTCAGTAAGAACATAGAAGCTGCCTGTCGTTTTTCGCAGCTATTTGGGCCGATGAAGATGAGAAGAAAACTTAAAAATTGATATTTTCTTCTGAAAGTGTGTTCAATGTCTCTCTAGTGGATAATTCATACTTGTTATACTTGTTTTTATGCATTTGTATGCCACTACCATGTACACATCACTTTTTTTCAGTTTTATAGGCAACTCGTAGAATAGATGTAATGATTGAGGTGTTCTAAAATTCTCCATTTTCCATTCCATGTTTTGTCGTGTAACATTTAAGTGTGTACTTTCATTATGGCCATCTTAGGTACCTGTTGTTGACCATGGTCAGATTTATTTTGACCATTGTCATTATTGGTTATGTGTTGCTGACCATGGTCATTTCTGTTTTGTAAATACTTTGATGCGGCAAACAACGACAATGGTCAATGTTGAAATGCCCATTGTCATTAGTTTTTGTTTTCTCGCTTGACCATAAACCATTAAACGTGTCAATCAGAACCATTTTTCAGTTGTTGTGCTACCCCCTCCAGAAATGACAAGAATCTGAAAAACAAGCAAGTTTTCGAAACTTTTTAGTTGGACGCGACTTATATCAAGCTTTGACCTGAATGTTTAAGCAGATAACTGTAGAAGGTTGTAAGTGGGTGGAACAAACTATACCATACAGCGATTTTCAGTCTAAAAAACATGTAGGCATGTTTGGACACAGTAGAGGGGCGGATATAGAACCTCCCGAGCTGTGTAGTTTGAAAACAGTTAAAAACACTCGTCGGATTCCATGTACGTGCGGCAAAAGTAATCGTCCTCTATTATCTTTTCATCCCGTACCTGAACGTGGTGGATTTATCATTGTTCACAACAATAGTGAACGAGTCATCTCCGTTCTTGACGTCATCGAATCGCAACAGATCGAATTTGAAATCATAGGTGACACCTGAAAAGTAGAGAGAGCTGTTATTGTTCCAGACATTTTCAACAAAAAAATTGCGGGATTTGTTTTTCCCTTTTGAGTTATTGTTCTCCTTTTGCATTTTCCGCAGTTAGATCTCAAAAGCTAATCGTCGCTCACTTCACACTAGTTTTTTATACAAATACTCATGGAGTTTTCAAGTCAAAAGTTAGTTTGATGAATGCAGCTTCCATTCGAGTTTGCAGGGGCGGGGCTTCGATGTGATTGTAGTTTAATCCCTGAGCATTTTACGCGCATTGATTCCTATAGTTTTTGCTGAGAATTCCAGCTGAGAATTTGGCAGCATGCCAATTAATTCTCAAGGTTTTTACCATTTATTTCAGCACGTGAACAATTTTTTTCGGAAAGCCTATGTCTGCTCTGAGAAAATGAACAACCGAACTACTTGGCACCTTCACCATGCCAACAAACAGCAAACACTCAGTGCGACCCTCAGAATAGCGTCCAATTTCTGCGATTCGCTGGCTACAGGCGGCGTAGCAATCCCTCCAATCTCACGAGAAGTTCATATGAGTTTCTCATGAGATACCTCGTGAGCTACTCGTAAGCCATCAATGTTGTAGCATAGAAATCAATAGAATCTCATGAGAAGCTCATGCGAATATCTCATGAGGTATCTCATGAGATTTTTGAGGGATTGCTACGCCGCCAGAGAGTGTGCAGATCGAAGATACCGATATGCGTATCTCCGACCAGCACACTCTCTCGTCGAGGCCGCTATAAAATTGGCTAGCTTATTGGCTGGAAAATGTCCGAATGCGACTGAAATAAACTATACCGAACTATAACCTAAGATAATATCACATACCTGAGCCTAGGTAGGTTTCGATGTTGGGATTCGCAGAAGGAAAGGGAAAGTTGTGGGTCATGATAAGTCCTCCTCGATTGGGATAAGCTTGAGTCCAATTGGCTGCAATCAAACGCTCGTAGTTATGGAGAATGACCAAAACATAGTTGTTATTGAACCTTGAAATACGCCGTAATTCCCGAATGTTGACTGCAAAGTAACGGTTACAAATAAACCTAGTTGGGGCGCGGGATACAGCAACATATCCCGCAGAGGGCCTGCCTTGCAAACAGCGAACTCTATATTTGCATTTGGTGAGCTGGAAACGAGAGAGAGAAAGTGAATAAAAATTTGCGATATTTATAAGAAACGAACTGTTGGACTGTGCGCTGAACTGAAGCTCGGCGGTACCCTTGCTCAGAACAAACGTCGTCAATTGAAGCGGAAACTGTTGTGGAAGATACGAATCGACTGTGTTGCAACTGGAATGATTATTTATTATACTGTTTTGTCAATTGCCACGTGAAACATGTTAAACACAGCAGAACTCAGAAACGTTCAAAACGTGAATGGATAAAGTCGTAAGAATTCGATCTTTACGTGACTATTCAATTCACTTCTAGTAAGACGTCGTTCTGAGTTATTTGGAGTCAAAATAGCCGTGGTATAGTGCCTTCGATAATCGTCGCCAACGGAAAGACGGGAGGGTACTGTATATCTCACTTTCCACTGTGTAGGCACACATGTCTTCGATTCCAAAGTTTGCCGGTAATATGCACCAATAGCGCAGTGGTTAGCGCTCTGCCACAAATATTTGCTCGCAAGTTCGATTCCGGCGAGACACAGAAATTTATAAATTTGGCACCCACTATAGTAGGTAACTATAATTAACAGCCTCAGTTTCAGCAAAAGTTGCATAAAAAATGACTGAAGTGCGAAAGTTAGAGTGATGAAAAAACTTGCAAGTTGTTTTCTATTTCATTGTAATATTTCTTTGACCATTAACCTGATTTTATTGGTTTTAGATTGATGACAACAGTGTATTATAGCGCAGTATCTTATGCGGCACTTGTGACTAGACAAATCTTTCCCAATGTCGAAACATAACTACAAACTCTGAAGTTACAGACCTAGTTGTTTACCAAGGTTCACCGAAAACCCAAGTTGTAAATCAAGGATCAGACTTTTTACCGAGAACTTGGTGCTCAATTGTGCACCAATCTTCGATTTCACAACTTGATATCAACTAGTTACCAACTTGGTGGGGCGAACCTTGGTAAACAACTAGGTTTTTAACTTCAGAGAATAGTACTTCTTTATGATCAACTTATTAACCCACTTGTACATAAAAAGTTGATATTTCGGTAGGGAATTCGGTGCTCCAGAGATGACTGAGAGAGTTGCCGAAGAATCCTGAAAATTTGACCTACCGATGCAAGTTGGGGACATCGCCTTTCTGTGGCACAGATCTTAAAGGGGGTTTCAAGTACAGCATCTACACACTAATACTGTACTTGCAATAGTTATAGAAGATAAAGCCTGTGACCGTTTTCACTATGCTCAAATGGCCAGTTGAGCTAATTGAGAAAACTTTTGGTTGCGCGATTCACATTGGTTTTCAGAACTTCTGGTTTAATTTGTTAATACAACTTCATTGCGTTGCTTTTTCTGCTTGAAGCACGGTATCTTCTGAAAACATATAATTAGGCGGCCCAAAACTTGATGATTTGCTTGAATAGCTTCTTACCCAGTTTACAAATAGAGTGGTTCAAGACACAACGGGAACGTTTGTTAGCGATAACGTTTTACGTATTACTATCTTAAGAACTAAACGAGCGTTAATTTTTTTTCGCGAATGTATGCTGTCGCCAAACTGAATAATTCAACCGGATGAAACACCAACCGAGGCGACAATTTTTTCCAAATACGTGCCATCGTCAAAATCATCATTCCATCCTATTGTGAGAGCTGCGGGACCATTAGTTGCATCCATATGATGCGAGCTTGGCAGAACATCAAATGTGTTCATGTCAATAGTGTAGGCCCACCCAGTCTCATAGTTGGTGTAGTCTTTCACATCTGTAAACGTTAAATTTGAACTCTGCAGCCGTTTGGCGCCGAGGGAATGTTTGATAGATCAGCGAGGTCGGTGTGGTATTCCTCCTCGAACTATGTTTTCTGTCGTAGGTCAAACAAAAGTAAAAAAAAAAACCCTTGTATACGAGATATCAAAGGAAACCAGTAGGCATACCTCCTTCACCGTAGCAACCTATCCGACATTGTAATAGGGTTGAACTTTCAAACCTTCACGGTGTATGTTTTCCTGTCCCGCTGTGTTTGTACCTTGATTTTATTGATTTTCGGTCGAAAATTGTGAAAAAAACAGGGCGCATTAAGAGATCAAACTACAACGGAGATCTGATCACCACATAGAGCGCGTGAAGAATATCGCAAAAGTCCGCCCACACTGGCCTTCTCAAATACACGCTTTTTTTCTGCGGTTATATCCGATCAGGATCGAACTTTCAGCCAAGTTCCGGAACCTTGACACACTTTTTACGTTGCTGTTGGTATTATTGGCGCAGAAACATGACTTACTGGAATAACTATTGACAACCACATATGAATCAGATACACGAGCTGCTGAGTAAATGGTCATACTGTTTCCACTGGAAACGAGTGGCTTCGAGAGTGCACTGTACATACTGAAAAGAACGATTTGAAAACTCCATAATCTTACCCACTCGTGATTGGTACACGCACTATAGTACTAATATGAACATAAGTTGATAAATTAGTTTGTGTACTTTATTTAGTTATTCATCATCTTAACTAGATAACATGAAGAGGGTGACAACTACACTTGAAATTTGGTAGTTTGACAGCGAATCTAATATATAGTTATACTCCGTTCATAGCTCCAACATTCTTGCTCTGTGGCATTCGGCATGTAGGCCAGGTTTGAACGGTGAGCTCGGTACAGTCTCGGTGAATTTGTAGTTTGATTCATGTGATTCGTCGCTTCCTCATAACTCAAACTTCTCACTGTTTGAATGTTTTTCCAATGCAAATTAAACTCACGTTCCAATAAGAGTTGCATTGGCGCCAGTTCCCTCATAAACAAACATTTCCATCCAATGAGAGGGGTCTCGATCCCGGGCGTTATCCACAACAGAAAGAGCGATCTGGAATTACATTAGTTTTTTCGATGGAAAGTACTATAGTTGGTTTCATTCCCACTGAGACCCATTGGCACCATGCCAAGATTTTTGAATGGCCATTTCTCATACCAGATATGAGTTTTCTAAAGACTTTTCCCATTGACTTGTTCTCTTAAAACTGAACAATCTCTAACAGCGATTTGCAGTTCAGTGGAAAACGTAAAAGTGGTTTAAAGTCACTTGGAATATTCATTGGCTCTCTGCCAAGTCTCAGTGGGAATGACCGAGACTATACAAGTAGTACTGCAAAACCACTACGCCTATACATCAACTCAAAATTGGCCAAGTTCATCACGTACTTATTAATAAAGGACCATTATGTGAATCAATCCCGTGGCAATAAACTGCAACTGAAAAAGTTTAGGACTGAATAGGATTGGACCACATAATCGTCCTTCTTTGAGAAAAAAGAATATTCTACCAATATTCTCGGAACGTGATCTAGTACAATCAATTTGAGAGCATAGATTGGATTTTATTATCGATTTTATTACACCGTTTGTTAACGAGATCACGCGTCGCGGCTTAAAGGAACCGTACCTCTTCAATTTGATGATTTGAGTTATCAGTGGACACATGAGATCAAAAATTAAGAAATCAATCGGAATTAGTAAAGTTTTGCCCGCTTGAGTCCTTTTTGGTCCAACTAGAGTACGGCAATGTGGCGTAAGCCACAGCACGTACCTATTTTCATGCCGACGCGCAGAAATTGTTCGGAAAAGGTCCGTAAAACGTATCATAAATCTTAGTACGTAACACTTAAAGGGACCGTTCCTCTATAATTTGGATCAATTAGAAAACATGAAATCCCAAGATTTTGCTTTGGTAATGTATTGGTGGTCCACTACTATTACACTAAAAAAAATGGAAATCAGTCGAGAGCCAAGTATTTTATGAGCCAACAAATATTCAGGGTTACTGTATTGCAAAGTTTTTGGACAATGGATGAATTCGATTCTAACACACGCACAACCTCAATCTTAATTGAAACAAAAAAGGCATAGATAACTAAAACACTTTTAAATATGTCAACGTGATAGAATTTATGATACGTTATACGGACGTTTTGCGGACAATTTTTGCGCGTCTCCATGAAAATGGGATACGTACTGTGGCTTCCGCGTTGTTGCCGTATTTAAGTTTTCTCAAAAACTACCAAAGTTGCGGAATTTTAACTAATTCAGACAGTTTTGTTAATTTTTCGTCCGCATATGTCCACTGATAACTGAAATCATCAAATTGAAGAGGTACGCTTCCTTTAATGTATGTAAAAGTGTTTCAGTTATTTATATCTTTCTTGTTCAAAATTGAGGTTGTACTAAAACCATTTTTATCAATCGACCATAAGCTTTGCGATACAGTAACCTTGAAGATAGTTAGGCTCATAAACGGCTTGGTTCTCGTTCTCGACCGATTTTTTTCTTTTCATTGTAATAGTAAGGGATCACCAGTACACTATCAAATGAATATCTTGAGTTTTCATGTTTTTTAATCTATCCAAATTATAGAGAAACGGTCCCTTTAAGCGAGTTGATCTTTTTCCGGACGATTATTGTTGCAAACTGCTGTACATCGACGGCAATATTTGGAAACTTTTGAGACATAGAGAGAGAGAGGAAAACATGAACTACCTGATGAATGTTTGCTCAATCGTGAAAACAGTTACCTCATGCTATCGACTTTTCAATTCGTAAACTGTTTTTCATTTCACTCACCCTTGATGTGGACTCGATCACGTAAGTAGTGTTATCATCAAGTTGTTTCAATACAGTAGGCCCGAGAGTCGGCTCAACACTAACGTTTACGGTGTTATTGACGTTTTCGAGCGAAACTGGAAAGTTTTTTTTGCATTTTCTGGCAACAACGGAGAAATATGTCGAACTCACAATCATTAAAATTGATGAACCCACATTTTTGCTGTAACAAAACTATATCGAGTGTCATTCTGCTCTGCGGGCCAGTAGTAACTCGAACGGTCATTGTAGGCGGAGGAAAGCGGTTCAACATTAGTTGGGAAGTTCGCCTAAACATCATTAAAATTTAGTATAGAGTGTTTTTAAAACCACGAGCTCCACAAAACGTTGTCACTGAAATTAACATCTCACCACCTCCAGCACACATATACGGGTACAATTCAAAAAATAAAACTTTCATGATGATTTTCATATTTGGTGTTCATGATTTCCCTTCGGACTCGTAGAAACGATTCACGGCTGATACTTATATGTTCATGCGTATAGTCGTCATCAACGGAAAGGTGGGAGGGTACTGTATATCTCACTTTCCGCTGTGTAGGCGCAAATGTCTTTCATTCCAAAGCTTGCCAATGGTAAGCGCCCTGCTAATGAATGTTTTGCTCGGAGGTTCGATTTCCGCGAGAGACAGCAATTTGTAAATTTGGCACCCACTATATTGACTTAGTTGGCGTATGACGCCAACTCGATAAGCGTTTTTTCTTCACGAAATGCTGTTGTCGAACGTACAAACATAATATGCAAAATCATATAAACCGTGGATATATTCTAAATGAATTCTACTGAAATTATCAACTTACTTCACTTGATTCCCGAACGCATCGGTTATGTAAAATGCGTCTCCGGTGGTGACATTTTTCGCGTTCAGAAAGAAATGTAAAAGCGAAGAATTGTCGAAAGTTATCTGGAAATTCACGAAAAAAACATGTTTTAAAGTTCTCACTTTAACTTATCAAGTTCATTATATTTTCCAGTTTCTCATGAGAAAACCATTATTATGGTTGAAAGCATTTCAAAATGTCATTATCAGGGAAACGAGGCGGATTGATTGGTTTTCGTAATGACGTTCATTCTAAACATACATGTTTCATCAGTAAAAACTGAAAATTCTTGCAGTTGGGCAAGTAAGTCCTACTCATATCTGCCTTTAGCTGTGAACTTATCATTTAATATTGGAGACTAGTTGATGATACATGGCTTCATCATCGCTAAAATATTTTTCATCTTGCTCTGGTATCTACTGCTCGAGAGACGGAGTCTCTCCGTTTTCCTGTTTCCACCATCCTACACTACGTGTCTATTCAGGTACAACATGGCTGACTTGGAGGCGAAGACACGACGGAAAACCCGGGCCACTCGCGGCTGGGAATCGCTGGTCCGTATTTCCAACAGGAATGCATGCTCACACGCAAGTTCTCCCCCCCCCCCCCCCCCCCCCCTCCCCCCCCCCCCCCCCCCTTCAAGAATTCTCTCGCATGTCACTGGATCAATGCCAACAGAGCATTCGATAGTCCACCATGAATCTTCTATGAAGGAAAGGGACCACGAACAACTCAGAAGAAGCTGCTACTACAAAGATCTGTGATATGTATGATGATCATCGTCTCGTAACGAAGCGAAGTGAATGAATAAATACGTAAAAAAATATGTGAATTTATGTTGAATATTTTATTCGTCTGTAGATGAGTGTATTATCGCAACTGTCAAATTTTATTTTACGCAATCAATACCATACATTTTTTTCAAATACCTTGTATGTGCAGTCCTGTCCGGGAGCGAGATAAGTTGTGTTGCCGCCATAAGAGATAGTTGTGGCATTGTTGTCGGTTATGTGTATAGGTTTATTCGAACAGTCTTGAAACGAGAACAAATTATTCAATACAGCTATTACAGTCGCCATTTGCTCAAGAGAAACGAGCAACCATTGGTTACTTGCCAGTGAATGAGAGAGTGCGTAGTGTGTGTAGATCAAAAAAACGCAGACGATCTGGCATCTTGCCAAACGCCATCCCTACCAAATTAACTGCACGTTGTCCACAACGGTTTGAGGGAAACCTATGAAAAACAATGATTACAAACCGAACTCACATGTATCGTCTACCGCTTGTACGAAATATACTGAGCAGAAAATACTGATAGAAAGAAGAAGCAGTTTCATAACTGTGTGCTAGCGGAACCAAACGCGGTCAAATGTTTCACTGGAGACTTATATGCCCCATTCCTCTTATCAGTTAAGCTGTCTGCTGCCAGCGTCAATAGTCGGACAAAAATCATCTTTTCCCGTTTGTTGACTACCAAACGTGAGTCATGGTTGATACGTCACTTTATGATATAGTGCACGTAGAGTTGCAGCCTAGCCAACCTGTGTTTCACAGGATGACTATAGGGGGTACACAATTAATTAACTTTTGTTGCTCGCCGGAATAGAACCTGCAAGCAAAAGTTTCGTAGACTGTGCGCCAACCTTCTGCGCTACAAAAGCACATAGCGGACAAGCTTGGGAATCGAAGACAAATGTTCGTACACACCGAAAATTGATATATACAATACCCTGCTGCCTTTCTGTTTTTTATTTAGCGGTGTAATGCGCGTTATCCAGCGAAAAAATACCCGCGAATCATTTGGAAGCCGCGACGTGGTACTGTTATTCGCTAGAGCTGGTCTCTGGAGCGACAGCCAAACGCTAACCACTTGACCACTCGGCCCCCATTGGAGAATTTTCGGAACTGGTTTCAACGTATGAGCAGTTATGCATAACCATTATGATCAATTACCAAACAAAATATTCAAATGAATGTGAGAACGACGTCATCTTCGAAAATATAAAGATAACAGTCAATTATAGAACAAAAACATAAAGGAAGGATATTTCAAGAACTGTTTGTTAGTTGATAACTGTTTTGATGGACTTCTGGTTCTGTGCAAAAGTGAAAGCCCGTTTGCAATTAATATTACATACAATTTTATGTAAGCTGAATCTTCAATCGAGCCCTTATGGAAAACCCAAACTTTTTCTGCGAGCGATACATGTGTTTTCGGTACTGTTGTAATTGTCAGTAAAAACTCTCCAAAGAAAGCAAATGATAGTCTTAGAATTTATTGATCTTCTATTTACATTCAAAACATTCGATGAAGTAGAAGCAGCAGTCCGGCAAGTCCAAACTGCGATTCTAAAACATGACAATATTAATTAGACTTAACATGTTAGTTCATATTTTAACCTCTGACGGCCATATTAGGTTAACCCTCGAGAGAAGCTGTTGATGGAAATACCCGGTTTCACACGCTTCTGAAGTTTGTATTAGGTTCAAATTTTCATTCAATTGTTGAGCTGAAAGCCGTTTTGAAGCAGTTTGTGTGTCCCATCTGTCTTTTTGTTTGCATTCAAAACTTTCGAACAGAACATATTTTCGAAACCGTCTCGTTTTTGAGAACAGGTATTAGAAAACTTTGAAGAACGGTCATATATGTAACTAAAGCATAACAGTGTGATGTGACGTACAAAACTTGAGAGCTTGAAAACTTCAATACGTTGAACTTACCTGTAGAAACAGATTTCGGAGTGGTTGTGCTTGGCTGCGCTGGCTTGTTCATCTCAAACGACAGTAAAGTGCCCGAGGCAGTACTACTCGAATTCAAGTTAATTTGAACAGAATACCCCGTTACATGAATAGTGTGGGTTTGAAGGGTCGATATTGAAATACTGGAATAATGAGTGTAATAAAGATCGATTTTCGATTTCTTAATAGTGGTTGTTTTAAACATGTGTGAAGAATGTTCAAAAAAATCAACATACACCATTTAACCGTTTCTGAACCAAAACTTGAATTGGCACTCTTCCCAAGTCATTCTGGGAAACTTGACGGCGGCAATAATAAATGAACATAGTGTAACTTTGTGTTCCATTGTGTCTGCTCGATAAAGGAACAATTCGAATTTTATCGATTTTTACTTTTAGCACTTTGCTGCTCTGTTTGTTGATTTCACCAAAACAGAACGTCGTTCCAAACAATGTCGAGCACGGAGTACTATTTGGATTCTCAACTCAATGGCACAACCTCTCTTCTCTTGGAAACGTGTTTGAAGTTGGTTTTCGTGCGCAATGTTTTTTTTTGCAATGCATGGTTGCAATGCAATGCAAGGTTTTCAGATACATCCCATCGGTCTTTTTCAAATGTTGAACACAAATGTATAGATTGTTCAGATTACCTTACAGTGGGGGAATTGCCGCCGTCAACAACGATATTCAATTTCTCATTTCCATTGTTAACTCGGTCGAGTTTTAGCACCTCAAACTTGAAGTCGTAGGTAACGCCTGCAAAAGAAGTGTATTGAGGGTCACTACATTTGGCGGCGTAGCAATCCCTCCAATCTCATGAGAAGTTCATATGAGTTTCTCATGAGATACCTCATGAGCTACTCATGAACTCTCAATGTTATAGCATAGCAATCAATAGCATCTCATGAGAAGATCACACGAATAGCTCATGAGGTATCTCACGAGATTTTTGAAGGTTTTCTAGGCCGCCTGACACAGTTGGAGTAATGAAATTGAGACTGAAAAGCGGTGGGATAGAACTACAACACCGCGAAGAGTGGCAACATATACCGTACTAGCGTTTTTTTCTCCAGAAAAGTTTGCAATAATAAACTTATGGTGCCAAAAAGATGTTCCTTGTATGTGAAAACCGAAAAAACTTCGTAGATTAGCAATCGAACGCAAATTCAAATTTTCGTAAAAATTACCGGAGCCCAAGTAGGTGTTCTTGAGATTTCCGGATGATGCGGGATATTCATTGGTCATCAAATAACCGTGTCGATTCAGACGGGCTTGAGTCCAATTAGCTATAACAAATTGCATAGTTTCAAGATTGATTTAGCTCACTTCAAATCTTTTTAAACTAGTTTTCTTTGAACTTCCTGATGGTTTCATTTATGTTTGAAAAACAATTTTGGCACGGATATTGGGTGATCGTGCTCGTACATGAAATTATATTACCTAACTTTACTTACATTGGGCATACTTTGAGCTATATTGTTAGTTTTTGTTCAAAAGTTCAGCACGAAACCAATGCAATCCTATGCACGAGCTTACCAGTTTTCACTGATTTGAGCTTTTGTTGAGTGTAAAAAGAATAAAATGACGCAAGTACAGAAGAATACAAAAAGGAAATTACGCATTAGAATACTTTTGCCGTTGAAAAATTGTTGTCTCTGAAAAACGAACCATCATAATACATTCCGGTGAAATCGAGTTTGGCGATTCCTTTGTCGAGGACGAACGTCGTCAGTTTCAGCGGAAACTGCTGTGGCAGAAATGAATCGATTGTACTGCCACTGCAAATACCAGTGGTTTTGTGCAAATACTGTTAGTTTTGTGAGTAATAGTGGTTCAATATTGTTATGATATTGTTATATTTATTTAAAACAAAAATATTTGTTGTCATTAAGACATTAAGACACATATTATGTGAGCTCCACGGTCTCTTTTTTTGCTGTGGATTTGAGCTCCACTGTCCCCATTTTGGCTGTCTATGTTAACCCCACTTTTCCCATTCTTACTGGTTATGTGAGCCCCACTGTACTCATGGTTGCTGTCTATCACGGTTTCAATTTTCGCTGTGTATTTGAGCTGCACTGTCTCAATTTTTGCCGTGAA
Organism: Litoditis marina; assembly: GCA_964036275.1. NCBI lineage: Eukaryota > Metazoa > Nematoda > Chromadorea > Rhabditida > Rhabditidae > Litoditis > Litoditis marina. The sequence goes on from OZ038434.1 coordinate 31,644,566, forward strand.
TGGGAACCCCACTGCCCCCATTTGCGTTGTCTATGTGAGCCCCACTGTCTCAATTTTCGCTGCGTATGGGAGCCCCACTGTACTCATGGTTGCTGTCTATGTGAGCCCCACGGTTTCAATTTTTGCTGTGTATTTGAGCTGCACTGTCTCAATTTTTGCTGTGTATGGGAGCCCCACTGTACTCATGGTTGCTGTCTATGTGAGCCCCACGGTTTCAAATTTTGCTGTGTATTTGAGCTGCACTGTCTCAATTTTTGCTGTGTATGGGAGCCCCACTGTCTCAATTTTTGCTGTGTATGGGAGCCCCACTGTACTCATGGTTGCTGTCTATGTGAGCCCCACGGTTTCAATTTTTGCTGTGTATGGGAGCCCCACTGCCCCCATTTTCGTTGTCTATGTGAGCCCTACTGTCTCAATTTTTGCTATCTATGTGTTTTCCTTTTATGCTTTCTATGTTGTCTTTGAAACCATTGAATATGTGAACACTGAAAACGTTAGAGGATAGAGGAGACCTAGAGCAAGAGAGGGAGAGATACCGTTCAGTTTTCGCGGATAGAAAATGGAAACGAGTTTACGTGAGTTGCTCAAACGCAGCAATTTCGGGAAAAGCCATTTTGTTTTACTGGCAACTCGGGAGGCGGCCCACTTTTCTAATTTTTGCTGTCTATGTGAGCCCCCCTGTCCCCATTTTCGGTGTCTCTGTGAGCCCCACTGTCCCTATTTTCGCTGTCTATGTAAGCCCACTGTCTCTATTTCGTGAGCCCCACTGTCTCCGTTTCCGTTGTTTATGTGAGCCCCACTGTCTCCATTTTTGCTGTGTATGGGAGCCCCACTGCCCCCGTTTTCGTTGTCTATGTGAGCCCCACTGTCTCAATTTTCGCTGTGTTTGGGAGCCCGACTGCTCCCATTTTCGTTGTCTAAGTGAGCCTCATTTTTCCCATTTTTACTGTCTATGTTAGCCCCACTGTTCCCATTCTCACTTTCTATGTTAACCCCACTTTTCCCATTTGTACTGTCTGTGTGGGCTTCTTTTTCCCTATATTTGCTGTCTATGTGAGCCCCACTGTTTCTTGATTGCTCTCTATGTTGTTGTTGAAACCATTGAACGTGTGAACAGTGAAGAAAAAAAAGAGAGAGAGAAGACGTAGAGCAAGAGAGGGAAAGATGAAGAAAAAGGAATAACCAAATCATAAACTCTCACGCTTCATTTCTTCAATGTACTTCCGCTGCGTTTGTTATCCTCATTGTGAGAGCGCGCGAATGACGGAAAAAATAAAAGATAAAAGAGACACCTTGACGCACCCACCAATCTAAACTCACCAAGGGAGGGGCCCGGGCGTTAGCCCGGGCTACCTTCCTTGTCCATATATGTATTTCGCTACTTTGGTTTGTTTGTAACAATTCCATCATTTTGCACTTTTGGTCGAAAAGAGAGTGAGGCAAGCGATGAAACTGGGAAAGGATGGGAGACGTGGGAGATACGTGCTTTCTGCTTCTTCATTTTCAATTGGTAGTGAAATGGGGAGTGGTGGATCACCGTTTTTTTTTGGGAATAGAAACTGGAAACGGGTTTACGTAAGCTGTTGGAACGCGGCAATTTTGGAAAAAGTCATTTTGCTCTACTGGCGACTCGGGATGCGGCTGGGATGCATCGAAACAGGTATTTGCGATTTATTTTCGGCTTCCTCTCTCTTTCTCTCTGTTTTTCATTCCTTTATCCAACTATTCTGCTTTTTTACTCTTTTTTTATATGCCCTATGTAGTACACAACTGTTGCGGTCTAAGTGAGGGAGAAATTTTACGCTCTATGTAAGTAAGAGCTGTCGTGCCCTCTGTCAAGAAAGATAATGAGAGGATGAGAGAGAGAGAGAGAGAGAGAGAGAGAGAGAGAGAGAGAGAGAGAGAGAGAGAGAGAGAGAGAGAGAGAGATGAAAAGAGAGATAAATAGATAGAGAAATGGAAAGAGAAGAGGTGAGATAATATGTCGCGCGTCCTTTGTCCTCCATTTTCGCTGTGTATGTGAGCACCACTGTCCTCATTTCCGCTGTCTATTTCAGTCCCACTCTTTCCATTTTGGCTGTCTATGTGAGCCCCATTGTCCCCCATTTTTTGCTGTGTATGTGAACCCACTGTCCCCATTTTGGCCGTCTATGTGAGCCCCATTGTACCCCATTTTTGCTTTGTATGTCAGTTCCACTGTCCCCATTTTGGCTGTCTATGTGAGCCCCACTGTCCCCATTTGAGCTGTCTATGTGAGCCCCACTTTCGTCATTTCCGCTGTCTATGTGAGCCCCACTGTCGCCATTTTTGCTGTCTATGTGAGCCCCACTGTCCCCATTTCCGCTGTCTATGTGAGTCCCACTGTCCCCATTTTCGCTGTTTATGTGAGCCCCACTTATCCCAGTTTTGCTGTATATGTTAGCCTCATTGTCCCCATTTGCGCTGTCTATGTGAGCCCTACTCATTCTATTTTTGCTGTGTATGAGAGTAAGAGACTGAGAGAGAGTCGGAAAGAGAGACAGAATGAGAGAGAAGGGGGGGAAGGGTTAATGGAAAGCGTGAGAGAAGAAAGAGGGAATAGAAAAGAGTCGCGCTCAATGATGAAGAAAAGTCTCGCGCTCTATGTTAGGGAGAGGTCTCTCACTCTCTGTTAGAGAGAAGTATTGCGCTCTATGTTACGGAGAGATCCCGCGATACATGTTGAAAATAACTTCCGCGCCCTATGTCTAGGAGAAAAGAGGGCCAGGAAGCTCCCGCCAGCCTGGAATAGAAACAAGGGAGGGGCCCGGGCGTTAGCCCGGGCTACCTACCTTGTCCATATATATATTTCCCTTGCTTGGTTTGAAACCTAAATCGTGCACTTTTAGTCGAAAAATAGGCAGAAACTGAAGCAAATGCACTTTTTGCTGAAAACTGAGAAAAGGCGTGAGCGAACGTGAGATGGATGCATTCTCATTTTCAATTGGTAGTGAGTTGGGAAGGGTGGATCATCATTTTCAGAGAAAACTCTTGCGTTTGTTAGATAGAACTTTCGCCTATATGTTAAGGGAAACTCCCGCGCCCTATGTTAGGAAGAAATCCCGCGCTCTATGTTAAGGGAAACTCCCGCGCTCTATGTTAGGAAAAAGTTCCGCGCTCTATGTTAAAGAAGGACGATTATGTGGTCCAATCGTAACGCTTCAGTCCTTTAAACCGCAATATATTTTTCAATTGCAGTTTAAAGGACCGATGTAACGGGATTGGTCCACATAATCGTCCTTCTTTAAGGGAAACTCCAGCGCCCTATGTTAGGAAGAAATTCCGCTCTATGTTAAGGAAAACTTCTGCGCCCAATGCTAGGAAGAAATTCTGCGCTCTATGTTGATGGAAACTCCCGCGCTCTATGTTAGGAAAAAGTTCCGCGCTCTATGTTCGCTGTATGTCTATGTGACATTTATGTCTATCCGCGGTGTTGCGAAGTGCGGCCGTTCACTGTACTCTGAGGTAGAAATCTGATCTACGAAGTGTCATTGGTTAAGGGCAACGTTACTAACTGAACCGTCTTGACACTGGATAACATTGTTGCATGCATGATCGAACTATTCGATTTTTGGTATAGAGTTACAAGAACGGGCAAACTCAAAACAGCGCAGAATTTATGTCTTATTACTATGTATTTTGTGACCGTCTATTGCATCCCTCTGTTTTCACACATGGCGCATCCAACGTGCGCTCTATGTTGAGGAAAACTTCCGCGCCCAATGCTAGGAAGAAATTCCGCGCTCTATGTTAGAGGAAACTCCCGCGCTCTATGTTAGGAAGAAATTCCGCGCCCTATGTTAGGAAGAAATTCCGCGCTCTATGTTAAGGGAAACTTCCGCGCCCAATGCTAGGAAGAAATTCCGTGCTCTATGCTAGAGGAAGCTCCCGCGCTCTATGTTAGGAAGAAATTCCGCGCCCTATGTTAGGAAGAAATTCCGCGCCCTATGTTAGGAAGAAATTCCGCGCTCTATGTTAAAGGAAACTCCCGCTCTCTATGTTAGGAAGAAATTCCGTGCCCTATGTTAGGAAAAAGTTCCGCGCTCTATGTTAAGAAAAACTTCCGCGCCCAATGCTAGGAAGAAATTCTGCGCTCTATGTTAAGGGAAACTCCCGCGCTCTATGTTAGGAAAAAGTTCCGCGCTCTATGTTAAGGGAAACTTCCGCGCTCTATGTTAGGAAAAAGTTCCGCGCTCTATGTTAAGGGAAACTTCCGCGCCCAATGCTAGAAAGAAGTTTCGCGCTCTATGTTAAGGGAAACTCCCGCGCTCTATGTTAGGAAGAAATTCCGCGCCCTATGTTAGGAAAAAGTTCCGCGCTCTATGTTAAGAAAAACTTCCGCGCCCAATGCTAGGAAGAAATTCTGCGCTCTATGTTAAGGGAAACTCCCGCGCTCTATGTTAGGAAAAAGTTCCGCGCTCTATGTTAAGGGAAACTTCCGCGCTCTATGTTAGGAAAAAGTTCCGCGCTCTATGTTAAGGGAAACTTCCGCGCCCAATGCTAGAAAGAAGTTTCGCGCTCTATGTTAAGGGAAACTCCCGCGCTCTATGTTAGGAAGAAATTCCGCGCCCTATGTTAGGAAGAAATTCCGCGCCCTATGTTAGGAAGAAATTCCGCGCTCTATGTTAAGGAAAACTCCCGCGCTCTATGTTAGGAAAAAGTTCCGCGCTCTATGTTAAGGGAAACTTCCGCGCCCAATGCTAGGAAGAAATTCCGTGCTCTATGTTAGAGGAAACTCCCGCGCTCTATGTTAGGAAGAAATTCTGCGCTCTATGTTAGGAAGAAATTCCGCGCTGTGTGTCAGGGAGGAATTTCGCGCTCAATGTTGAAGAGAAGTTCCGCGATCTATGCTCAGAAAAAAAGAGAGCCAGGAAGCTCCCGCCAACCTAGGCTCGAACAAGGGAGGAGGAGGCGGCTTTAGCCGCCGGCGCCCTCCCTTGTTATTGTTATATTTATTTAAAACAAAAATATTTGTTGTCATTAAGACTTTTTGGATGTTATTATGGAAATATGTGCTCAGTGAAAGATGCCACTCAAAATCGTTTCGACCCTGATTCAAGACGATTTTGGTGTTGTTCTCAGAGGGTTGGGTCATCATCAGTTGAACCCCTCTGAGAAATTGAAAAACAGGACGAGAAGACTTACCACCGTCTTCTGACGAAGAATGAGTAAAAATGGCATTGCTTTCACTTCATCGCACATTCAAGCTCGAGAGCTGTTATACGTGTTTCCACCTTACCAAGAAAACTGGTGAAAGGCAGCTGGGGCGAATTCGCCAGACCAACTCTAGGGAAACACGCTCTAGGTTTTATTATTGTTATATTTATTTAAAACAAAAATATTTGTTGTCATTAAGACTTTTTGGATGTTATTATGGAAATATGTGCTCAGTGAAAGATGCCACTCAAAATCGTTTCGACCCTGATTCAAGACGATTTTGGTGTTGTTCTCAGAGGGTTGGGTCATCATCAGTTGAACCCCTCTGAGAACTTGAAAAACAGGACGAGAAGACTTACCACCGTCTTCTGACGAAGAATGAGTAAAAATGGCATTGCTTTCACTTCATCGCACATTCAAGCTCGAGAGCTGTTATACGTGTTTCCACCTTACCAAGAAAACTGGTGAAAGGCTTTTTTCTCGTCCTGTTTTTCAAGTTCTCAGAGGGGTTCAACTGATGATGACCCAAACCTCTGAGAACAACACCAAAATCGTCTTGAATCAGGGTCGAAACGATTTTGAGTGGCATCTTTCACTGAGCGCATATTTCCATAATTGTTATGATAGTTGATACCAGTATGTCAGACGCCTCACGTTGCGGTACGTGGCAACATGAATGAAACGACAAGATATAATCAAAAAAGGAAACGGATTTGAACAGAGAGTTGAACGTATGACAACAATTGCTCGCTCTCTCACTTGTACTGGAAGAGTTGATTGGCCGGTAGAGAACTAGGTGGTCCCGACATAACTGAGATTGTTGAAGAAGGATCCTATAAAATTATCATAAATCTTGAGTACTAGCTACTAGTTTATTGGAACCTTATAAAATGGAATAAACTTTCTAAGGAATTCTCACTAGTTTTTGTCCTAGATTCTCAGACCCCTTTCAATGAAAAATATTCAGAAAAACCATAAGCGATAGAGAGAAAAATGAGAAGGAATATGAGAAAAAAAACGAAAAAGAGTGAGATAGAGAGAAAAAGAGAAAAAACTAAATCAGAGAGAGAGAGGGGGAAGGAGATAGAGAGAGAAACTCAAACCCACCGACACTATGGCAGCCCTAAGGTACGTGGCATCAGAGAATGTGCCAGTTCGTCCGATTGTCAGAGCTATAGGACCTTTACTTGCATCCATGGAATACATTACTGGGTTGAACGTAGAGTCATACGCCCAACCAGTCTCATAGTGCGAGAACTCTTCTATAACTAAAAAATGGTGATGATTGATGTTGTATGCAGCAAATTTCAAACGTGAACGGTTCGACTGGAGTAGCAAAACGCAGGGGAATGGGGATGTTGTTCTATGCTGTGTTTGTAGTTTGATTCCGTTGCATTTGAGTCAGAATATGTGATGTAGGGCGCATATCTAGATCGAAATACAAGGATACTCGGTCATTCCCCACATCTCCTCGTTTTCGCATCTCAAAGTGTGGCCAGAGCACATATGCTAGAAGACCTCGGCACCTTCATCCCATCCTGCGTCTCTCGCTAACCCCTCACTATTTGTCGTCTCTTACATCCCGGCGGGATGTGAGAGCAGAGAAATAGCGTATGTTTGAGGAGACGCAGAATGGGAGGAAGGTGCCGGCATCTTCTAGCATACGTACTCAGCCCTTCATAGCGGCACGGTGAGTGTTCGGAATGACTAGGTACTGTGACTCTACATAATATGTAGTTTCACAGTTCTATATTTCTGTGTTACTCACCTTTTCAGTTATTTTCTTTCGAGTTGTAGTAGTACACGCTCATTGTATCTCTCTTTTTTTTATGAGAACCATCTTGTATAGTCTAATCAGTTACATCTCATTGCTTATTCGACAAACGACTCACTGGAATAATCATTGATGACCAAAAACGAGCCGTCCAGCTGACCCGTCGAGTATAAGGTCACACTCTTACCACTGGAGACCATGGGCTTCGAAAGAGCACCGAACAGACTGAAAATGGACTCTCAATATCGATTGAAATGAAAATAAATGTAGTTTGATCACAGACTGGAAATATACGACTCGATGAGATTGAAAAACAAATATTCAAAGTTTGATCACCGACTAAGATTGAAACTCTCCATATAGATAGTAGAAAGTTAGTAATTGTAGTTTGATCTCGGAACATCCTGTAGTACACTAATTTCTACCCAACAACAACGGCATCAAACTACGAAAACATAGGGTAAAACAGACAGTATGCGCATGTTCTGCTCATAGCGAAATGATAGCATTTCGTGAAGGCTCGCCAGAAACAACTTCCCCATATGCAAAATACAATTATGCAGTAACTACTAGTTTTTGAGTCACACTAACAGGATAAGGTCTATTCGTAAGAAGAACAGTAGTTTCATCCGAAAATGCTTTTTGAACTCAATAACTCAATTAGTTTGTTCTTACTCTTTGGTATGTAATCCATGCTCAATGAACTCTGTATTGTTACAATGTTAAAGGAGGGCTGCATTGAATTTTTTCAAATAGAAGGTCAAACTGAGACAATTCGATAGATGTCTTTTTCTTCCTAGAATGTCCAATTGAATGCTTTGTTTTCAAAAATTCACTAGTTTTTTGCTTACTGTCAGAGACGCAGAAGATGATTTCGAGTGAATGAATATTGATCGCGCGCACTTCTCTGATTCTCGTGCCTTTTCGGCTAACTCCGTTAGCCAAACTCGGTATTCAGTGCAGCCCCCCTTCAACTAGCTTTTCATAAACGTACGTTCCGATCAAGACGGCGTTGGTACCAGTTCCCTCATATACGAAAATCCCCATCCATTGAGATGGGTCACGGTCCAGTGAGCTGCCCACAACAGAAAGAGCCACCTTATTGAATTTGATTAACATAATTAAATTAATGTAACTCAAATTTAAATATAGTGAGTTTTGGTAATCTAGACCTTTGTGGGTTTATGCTTATACCCTTCTGAATGTTGAAATTGTTCATTCGCAAACAAGTTTATATAATTCACATGAGTTGATCAAACTTGAAGGCAGCGCTTGTAATCACATATCAGTACGGGTCGGCCAATTCACTGGAGAACCGGGTCCTTCCCGAACCGAACCGCGAACCGGTCACTCGAGAACCGAACCAAACCGACCAAACCGCTATCCGGAATCGACCGGTTCTCAAGTGAATGCTTCGAACCGAACCAGGATTCACTCATTACGACTTTTTGGTTAAATTCATGATTAATGTTGCTTCGGTCCAGAGCATTCACTAGAGAACCTGTCGGTTCAGAAATCGGTTTGGTCGGTTCGGTTCGGTTCTCCAGTGACCGGTTCGCGGTTTGGTTCGGGAAGGACCCGGGTCTCCAGTGAATTGGCCGTACGGGTCACTGTAGACAAAATCTAATTAAACAGAATAAAGTAAAGTGTAAAAACAACAAATCGAGAAAAAATGCTTGTTTTTGTGTCGTTTTCATATTGTGCGCAACCGTAAACAACACCTACCCCTGAATTGGTGTTTATCACATAAGTTGTGTTTTCGTGAAATTCTTCCAGAACTTCAGGCTGAGCAGGCCAGCTAGTTTCAATAATCACCGTTTCATTCACGTTTTCGAGTGAATCTGAAAGGCTGAAATTCATTTTAGCTTGGGTTTTATGAAGCCTTTTTTGTCTACTGTAGAGTTTCCACTCAAGTTCACTTTTCGCTGTTTTCACTCGAGTTCAAGTAAACTTGGGTAGCGCGTTAATAAAAATCCAAAAAATGAATTATTGTAGATTTTTTTGAGTATGTTTAAAGCTCTGTTCAAGCACGCGTAAGTTTCAGCTGATTAATATTTGTGTAACAGTTCTGTGAAAACTTGTTGGAACAATAGAAAACTGTGCTCAAATTTTTCCGGTACCATGAGCAAGGTTATTTTCATCTTGCTAACTGGTCCAGTCGTCACTCGAACAGTGATCGATGGCGGTGGGAAAATGTTCAATCCTCCACCAGAGCTGGACGTTTTTCTGAAGTTTGGAATCGTTTCCGTTAGGTACTCTTGTGGTTATGGTATACGTTTCACATAGTAGTTCTACATTTAAAAAAGTACAGATTCTAATTCGGTAGTAAACTATTGTATGAACTATTGTACTCTTATGGGTGTGAAATTGCAAATTTGTCATTCAGAGCTACTGATTAGAGTTACGCATATGTGGTATATGTGATTTTCACATTTTTATGGTGACCTTTTCTTACTGTAAATTTGATCTTTATTGCATTTCTGTGTTGAATTTCAACACAGTTGGACTTATCTTACGGATATTGCTACACACGGCCTGTAAGCGTTTCAAAAACCAAAAGTTTTCAAACAGATTAACCATTAATGTTCACGTGTTCACATTTGATGAAATAGATTATAGAATAGATTTATTCGCGATTTAACACGTGACTTCCACATAGTATGTGGCACTTCAATCGGATAATTGGAGGGAAAAGTTGAGAAAAAAAGGGTATGGTTACCCTGTAACGCGCACATAATATTCTGTTCAACATACATTGTCTATTTAACGTTTGTGAATGAATATCCAATATCCATATGTAAACCAACTCGATCTCATTGCCATACGCGTCGTTGATGTAAAAAGCATCTCCGTTGGTCAAGTAGTGAACGTCCAACAAGAATAATAAAAGCGAGGAGTTGTCAAAACTTATCTGAAATTCACTTTTCTAGAACTTCACTCTAAACAAATTCGAAATCTGAACTGATGTATCCATAGTCAAGTGTGAAATTTTCTTTTTTATTTCAGTAGAAACAAAGCACTTTCAGAACTGGAGGTAACTGAGGCCGGAAAAGAATAACTTCGAACATAATCAATAATTAGTATTTATTGTTCTGAGTTTACTCATTTATACATGTATAACTTCATTCTAGTTTTTATTTTAGTTACCCCGATTCTGTTTATTTAAAAGTACCTTGTAAGTGCAGTCCTGTCCGGGTGCGAGATAAGTATTGTTGGGCCACGAATAGTGATTGTCAACGGTTATCGACTTATTTGAACATTCTAAAGTTATTGAGAAAGCTTTGGAATACAAAAATCTGGATTCAAGCCCGTCTGAATTATTATCGTACTCTCTACTCTTTGTAGTTTGCTCACGCCGCTCTTTTTTTAGTGGTGAGTTGGTGGTGATTTAAACATACATTGTGACTGATTTTGTTATAAATGTTCTTGGGCGTTCATTGTCCTATGAACAATGGAATAGATTCAATACCTTCATACTATCATCTTTTTACAATCAACTTCTGTGTTTTTATTAGAAACATGACAATATACAATATTTCCGGTGAATTGAATATTGAAATGTAACTCACGTATCACGTCTCCATTTACGTAAAAAATTGAACACGAAATAATCGTGGCAAAAAGAAGTATCATGACTGGTGAAGGCAGCTGAATGGAGTGTTAATAAATGTTTTACCAGGGGTTTAAATGTGAGACGTGATTTACACCCCAATACCCTTATCAGTTGAAGCCAACGTCATTAATCTGACTGCAAATCATTCATTTTTCAATAACTGACTCACGAACGTTGAGTCAGGTTCCATACGTTGATGTATGTTTGAATTAAAGTTCACATTTGAAATCATACCAATTTTGATTGAACTTATATTATTCTGTTTTGCCTGTTACAATGCAGTTTTAATGTTGCAATGTTTCCACACAAGGCTCTATTAGGGAATACACAAACTGCCAGTAGTGTACGCCAACTTCGGGTGTCGGCACAGTTTTTGACCAACCCGGCTGCCTATAATGGGTGCCAAATTTGCACAGTTCTGTCTCTCACCGTAACCAAACCTGCGAGCAAAAGTTTCGTGCAGGCCGCAAAGCGCTGCGCTATTAGAGTGCATAGCGGGCATGCTTGACCTGATTTTTTCTGTGTCCACAAGTCGACCGAACAGTCGACGATTTACACATGCAACCAAAATGCTATTCATTTGCAACCAAATTTGTCTACAGTGAGAGTTTTCGATTATGTAATGTGATTTTGGTCGCATTCAAAATGGAACCCGGTTGCATCTGGAAAGCAACCAATGGTTTTGTACACATGCGACCGGGTTGCATTTCGGTTTCATGCAACCCGGCTGCATGTATGGCCCGAAAATGGCCCGAAAAGTCACGTTTGTAAGAACTTGCTTTTCCATCATTCTCACATTTTCTGTTTGGAAATGGTTAATATTTTCGAGTCTCATTTTTGTCCGTTCTTGATTATCGGGCACGAGTCCTATACAGATAAAGTGCAAAGATGAATTGTGTGAAGGGGAAAATATAATAATAATAATAATAATAATAATAATAATAATAATAATAATAATAATAATAATAATAATAATAATAATAAAAAGTTCATTTGCATAGAATAGTAACAACGGGCATACAAGTAGAGAATTACAAATTGAACAGATGATAGAGTATGGAACGAACCAAAAAACAGAGAACTGACAATTCATACACGCATAGGCGGGAGAAAACTTTTCCTTACTATAACTGCACACATATGAGGATGTACGAGAATATGGTAATTGACACACCACAGACAACCAAACTTCATTTTCGAAAGTACTCCATCGTTGGTACAGTACTCACCGCAGCACTAGTGGGACTTTTTGTGCTAGTCAATATGGACAGCATCGCAAATGGTTCTTTCAGAGTGTCCAATGTCCTCAGAACGCACACTTACGTGAGCGCAGCATTTTTTTTACTGCAAAACTACACCGTTGACCCGGAAATACGGCTTGACACGTCTTTAGGATGCTACAAACGGAACGAACTGAGATGTGCAGACTCTAATATCAAACTATATGACGACAGTGATACCTTTTTATGTGACATTAAACTTCTATGTAAAAAGAAATGAAGACTTTATGCACAGTGTCTCTTTTTTTTTGTGTTTTTCATCAACAGAAATCTGCAACTTCTACCAAAAACACGAGAACTCTGCAGTGCTGCAGGGCTGTTGTGGCCGTGGACCTGAAATACTTTTTTGAATAAGTGCGCATCACGTAGACTACTACATTTTATCATCGAATGGGAAACGCAGTTGGAAAGTAGCAGACAAAACGGTTTCACCAACTCTTCAACTAAGCACATTTTATATGAGGCGTTTTTTTCTGAAAAGCATGAAGGAACGTACTCAATTGTTTCAGTTAACACAAATATTAGAAATAAACTTCTTGAAAATAAAATAAATCAAACACAACCAACCTTCCGGGGAGGGACTTGAGGGTCCAATCGGTTGGTGAACCATATGTGGATGACGTCAGGTACGATAGCGTACACGTCAAATCGACGTATTGCTCGGGGGCAAATCACAGCCGTGATTCCAACACCAACGGCTGTTGCCAGCCGGTAACTGCGCGCACTTCTACCTGCAACAGGTCGAATATGTCAAAGAATTAACTAGAAAACGATACACTGTACACCGAGTGAATATCAAGTCTGACTAACTCCGCAATTGTTAACACGTGCACGTTTTTTACTCGAATTAAAAAAAAGTGTTTGTACTAGCAGTATAAAAACAAATCAACAAGTGTAAATAACTCAGTTCTCACCTGCCTGGAGAAGGTCTAGACCCTCCTCAATATGGTCGAACATTCGGTCCCTCCAATCAGGACCCAAAATCTCCAGAATACGTGGATTCACGTTCGGCACCTCCCTCATGATGGGGCGCCACGGGCGCGGTCGTTCCGCCGGCTGTACACGCGGAATGGCCGGAAAACGCCTTGCTGCAGAGGCTGAAACGGTGTGACAATCAACTTGACACTAAATGAACTTTGTAGATAGTGTTCATCATTCTTGATTGAATCATTCATTTATATCTTATCTCTATTCTAGTTAACTTTATTTTATTCACCCTACTCTATTCATTCAATTCTTGAAAGTTGCGTGTCCGGAATATAAGCACGGCGAGGTGGCGAGCGAGATCGCGAACGCAAACGTTCTCTAGCTAGAACAGAGGGCGAGCGCACAATCAATGGCAAAGTGCTTATTGATCTGATTCGAATATGAAGTCCGAAAGCAGAAGCTAGATCAAATGCACTTTTCGCATCACTTTGGCGTCGGGTAATGATTTGGCTGTCGTCCAAAAGCACTTCCATTTCATCATTTAAAGTAGTTTGTGAAGTGTGAAAGGAAAGTTTCAGAAAAGGAGTTGAACATGTTCGCTGTCATTAAGTGTGTACAAGTAGTGCAGCCAACTTGGAATGCTGAAATTAATTTTCAAAAGAAGTGATTTTTCATAATCTCGAAAAAATTGCTTGGCTCTTATGTGAAAAAACTATGAAACTGGTTTGTTATGATTTGTTGACTTTTTTGATACAAATTTGGGGAAAAATTGAAAAATGTTTAATGACCTACCTCAATTATTGGCTGTCCCTTTTAAATGTGTTCGAATATATGACGAACAAAAATTCCTTATGTATGAAGGAATAAATCAAATCTTGAGCATAAAAAACTGGAATAATAGTAATTAGCCCATTTCAAATTGTCTAGAATACCACATACCAATAAAGTTATGCAGCAGGCAATGTTCAGGGTGAAGCTACGCATATTTCAGGTTAAAAGAGACCGGAGAGCAACATGATTTCTCTAAAAGCTGATGTATCCTACTTTTGATTGGACGCGTTGCGTGGTGCGCTGCATTATCATGTGAATGTCATGTGAACGGACTGATCAAATTAATATACGAGTTATTTGTGCTCTCTGATCTCAATACAGTTAAAAACAGCAAAACCTCTGCTCAAGTTGTGTTCCGGTCTACTTTAAAGCAATGCGGGTTTTCGAGCATGGATGAAAATTCGAAGCTACTGTAAACTCTTAGATACCTGTTTGAGGCAAGATTTAGCTCTATCAACATCTCGGTCCAAATTATAAAAGAGTCTGATGTAGAGGTAGAAAACGAACAGTAAACAAGAAGCGACAGATAGTACGACACAGAAACGAGAAAAATGAAGGAATAGGAGCAAGCGGAACGAAGAGGATGAAGGGAGTAGAAGGTGAAACAAGGAAATCACGAGGAGGTAAGGAGAGGAAGAAGAGCTATATAGCAGGCGGAAGCGAAAGAAAAACCGAACGAAGAAAGATGAATCCAGAAAAGGAACAGAGACTGAACAAGAGAAACGAGATAAGCTGTTTCGAGGTTCACTGTTTTGTATGTTTTCCGTTTTTCACAACGTCGACAATCTATGTGTTCCGTAAGAATAACAACGCGGAAAAGAGAAAACAGACTTCGAGGGATCCTTTCGTTACAGTTAGATGAATGTGCTCAGTGAAAGATGTACTCGAAAATCGTTTCGACCGTGATTCGAGACCCGTTACAATTGCAAGAACAAATTCTCGAGAAATGTCTATTCGTAGGGCGTGTTCACGAATTACGATGGAGGTCATCCACCTGCACCCCTTCGGTCTCACAAAGTCGTAACTCGGATATTATGACAATAAACGCCGGATTCATGGTGAGACAAACCCATCTCGTTGCCTTTGGGGTGAGAGAAATGAATTGGAAGAGAAAGAGAGAGAGAGACAGGAAGGGAGAGAGAAAGAGAGAGGCAGAGACAGAGAGAGAGAGATAGAGAGACAGGGAGAGGAAGGGAGAGGAAGAGAGAGAGAGAGAAAGAGAGAGGGAGAGAGTCTCACAAAGTCGTAATTCGGATATTATGGTGAGACCTTTGTTTTATCGTGTTTTTGCCGTTTGGGGCGACAGAGAATAGATAAAAAAAACAGAGCGAGAGAGAAAAGAAGATAGAAAACAGCGATAATTACAAAGACAGAGTGAGTGGAATAAATAGAAGAACCTTCTTGTTTTGGTCTCATTGTCTTTTCTCGAGTATTGTGACAGTAACCTCCAGTTTATTGCGAGATAAACCTCTCCAGTTGCGTTCGGGGTAAGAGAATAAATAAAAGATTTCTCAAGAGAGAGAGGGAGAAGAATGGCAGAGGAAAGAACATACATAGAGTTAGTGGAATGAAGAGAGAATCTTTTTCGGTCTCACAACGTCGTAACTCAACGTTTGAGACAGTAACCTCCACTTTTTGTGATGAACACCTGTCGCTGTTTTGTGTTGAGAATTGGGTGCGGGAACGAGCGTGTTTTACACTTACTTTTTAAATTTGAAAGATGACATATATACAGAATAGAAGACAAAGATACAGTAAAAGAGAGAGAGAGGGTGAAGAGATAGAGAGGGGGAGAGAGAGGGGAATATTGTGACAGTAACCGCCGATTTATGGTGAGATAAACCGCTCTCGTTGCCTTTGGGAAGGAATTACGGTGCGACTTTTATTAACCTTTGCGGTTGCCCGTTCCCAGTTGTAAAGGTGGGATAATATCTCAATAAGGTGAAAGAGAGAGAGAGGAGAGAAATAGAGATGGGGAGGGAAGAACGAGAGAGAGAGCGCGAGAGAGAGGGAGAGAGAAAAGAGAGAAGAAAAGAGAATATTCACCAGAAATAAGAAGAATAGTGAACGTGAAACGTTCACTATTCTTCTTATTGTGAACCATTTTCTGAGAAATTTGCAGTGAACGATGGAGTACATCTACAAGATAGGTTGGTTTGAGTTGAATTGACGTAGTTGACATGAGTTGGATGGTTGAACGTCTCGCAAAAACGACGGCGACGGCGGCGACGAAAAATGGCCACCTTCCTTTTTGGGCACAGCTTTCTTCATAACTGAGATCTCTAAACACGGTTTACACTGTTGTAGAGCGCAGAAAAAATTACGGTATACCTCTTTTTCAGTCATCATTGGAAATTTCATTTTATGAAGAACAGGGCCTTAAATTGTTTCACAAAACGGTTCCACCAAAATTATTTGAAATAAACTGTACATTCTCCAAATATCTTGATGTTTTATACTGTTTCAAACTTATTCAGAAATTACTTATACGTTATTGAGAGTGTTTTCGTAACTATCAAAAAATAGTTAAATTAGTGTAAAAACGAGTGTTAAGAAAGTGAAATATAGTTTGGGATAGTACGTGTACAAGAAATACAAAACCGGTCCAATAAACGTATATTTTGAGGGAAAGGCTAATCTCTTTGATTTGAAACTGCAGAAAACAAATAATTATGACAAAACACCCGAACCTTGTTCAATTCTATCTTTCTTCTTCAATTGATCTCAAATCCTTATCAAATTCTTTGTTCAATAGTTGATGTCATTTCGGGAAAAACTCGAAAATCCTCTCAACAGTAATAAGATTATTGTTTCTTGTTGGGAATTAGGAATCGAGAACGTTTTCAAAGCTTGAGGGGAGCTTCTCTCCCCAACTTGTATGAATACGTATTGGGACATGGAATAATAGAGAGATGAGAAAGGGAGAGAAAATCGAGTAAGAAAAAGGATGGTAACCGAGAAAATGACAAATAGAGAGGTAGAGAAGAATCAAGTGTGAGTCACAGACGAACGAAAAGATAGAGATAAAGGAAAAGAGAAAGAAAAAGGAAGAAAATAGAGAGAGAGAGAGAGAGAAATGAAGAGACGAGGGGAGAAGTTCAGTATTTTCCCCTCCTGCTTCTTTGTCTTCGTAAATTTTGCCGGGGAAACTAGTTAAACGAGTGGACCAGTACGGAAACAGGTTTGCCTCCTCAGACGTAAACCCGTTTTCCGGATAACTTCCAGTTTTTCCGTGAAAAAGTGCACGTTTTCGTGCAATTGGGAACGTATTTCCCCCGCTGAGATGATCATTTCGATTGGATCGACTGCGCCAGACGGTGGAAAGAAGAATGGCGGACGTTCCTCATGTTCTCGGACCCCTTTCCAGTGACCAAGTGGCCAAGAAGGCCCAAGATTACGGTACGTTTGTTTGGGTACGGTAACTATTGTTTCTTCTGTTAGATCCGCGAAGTAGGACTTGTTTTCTTGCAACACATCGAGCTTTCTCTTTTGAAAGTTCTAATAGATCAACGCATAGGTCTTTTAGAGCAGGGCTAGTCATAGTCTAGGCAACGGTACAAAAGGTCGGTTCTACTCTCCATTCGAAGCTGCGCGGCTTTGGAACCAAATTAAACTATTTCCCAAAAACCAGTGTTAAATTCATTTATTGCCACCGTATGTTAAACAAAGTAAATTTACCAAGTTATACAAAATTATTGTATTTTCAGCGGCAGCCGTTCAATCCGAATACGCTCTGAAGGGATTGAGATCGGGCCCTGGTAGGTGTTTTTCTACTTTCCACGGAATTGAGAGAGAGCCTAGATCTGCCCATTCAACTAGTAAGATTTAAAGAAAAAAAACGAATAATGCAAAACGAATATGTAGTTTTGGGATCATAGCTAAGTTTTGCCATTTCCTGGGAATATTGAAGTTTCACTCCTAGAACTTGAATAATCCTGTGTTTTCAGTGGACTGTGTGAAATCTGAGTACGCGCTGAATGAATTGAAACCAAACACCGGAGAAAAACCAACCAAAGACGCTGAAAAGGTTGGTTTTTGTACTCAAACTAGTTTATGTTTGTTTGTATGTTTATTTGTATGTTTATGTTTATGTGTTTATCATAAGTTTCGAACAGTACGGATTGCTCTGTATCGTTGTGTTTGTAGTTTGATTTCTCTCCGTGTCAATTTCTTGTAATATAAACTATAATTGTATTTTACAATTGTAGAATTGTATTCGTAGTTTCGTAATTTCAATTCGATATATCAGCATTTATTCAACTCATTAAGTTCTTCTGCACCAATTCTTTTCAGAAACGTGCAGAATTCCGTTTTCTTCGTGCTTCCGATTAGTGCGTTTTTTGCGTGCAGTCTGTGATTCCATACTTTCAAGTTTATATTTTTCACCGTTTTATAGTGGAAAACTGTATCATTGTTGAACGTAGATCGTGTAATGAACATGTAAACTTCATACAATTTCAATCAATATTTTCCAGGTTGCCTCCGAGTACGTTTTGGACTCGCTGCGTAGTTTCCAGACGGTGCAGGGAAATCCCCTTTACCAGGTAAACAATTTGATAAGGCGATATGCGGAAAAACTTGTTTTTCGAAAAGTGCAGTTTTCAAAGTGCAGTTCTCGAAAAGTGCAGTTCTCGAGAAGTGCAGTTTACATTCCGCAGTTTTCAGGCTGAACCGACCAAGACCAACTTGCAGGGGACCGCCACCAACACCGGGAACCCCATCTCGGGTCAGGATCTCAAGTAGGTTGTTTTTAGACGAAAAAAACATAAAATATATTCGTGGCCAACGGAAAGGGCGAGGGTAATGTATGTCTCAATTTTCGCTGTGTACGACCACTTGTCTTCGATTCATAACATTGTCGATCATGGACTCTTGTAGCGCTACGAATCTTTTGCCCCCAGGTTCGATTTCGGCGAGAGACAAACATTTATAAATTTAGCACTCCCTATAATAAATATTCAGGAGAGGGGAGCGAACTTTGAAGGTCTAGAAACTATTGTTGTTGTTGACTTGCCTAAGTGAGTAGATTACTTAGGTGAAATTGATAGTGAACAGAGTACCTGCTTACATTTAGTAATTTCGTAAACTCACTTACAGTATACCTGTGACATTTAATGAGCTACTGTTATAGTATCATTGGTACTTTTAGATAGTGCACATTTCGTATTGCAAATTGCAGGAGACGTCTGGCCTACCTGGAGAATGTGGTGTACACACCCTCAATTGTGGATGGGAAACTGTTCTTTGTCAGTGTGGACAATGACACCAAGACGGCTCGCACCACCGAGAGTCTCACCAAAACGGTACCGAATTACTACAATTACGGAGAATATTCATATTTTGTTAGCACGTTAGGTATCGATTATCCTCTCAAGATACTTTGACCGAAGCGTTTCTACTAGCTAGAAGATTACAGTTCTTTCACATATTTTATTGTTTCAAATCTCCTAACCAAATCTGAATAGTAATAACATGATGTGCGACTGAATTGGCTTCCTCGTTGTAAACTTATGGAATTTTAGTGAAAATTGAGAGTGGGACTGTTATTGAATTGAAGTTTTTCGAGAAAAGCATTTTTCAGGCCGGTGCTACTGATAACCTGGAAAACATCTCGTTCACCTTCGGACAGCTCACCAAGATGTTGGGAACCGGAACCATGAATGATCTACTTTCCAAATACAAGGTTAGAATGTTATATTGTGTTTATTGATTTTCTTAATGGATTATCGATAGTTTAATCGACTTCTTGCTTAACTTAATTTTGAGGCGCGGAAATATCGATGTCACTTGTACCTGTTCGCGCACCACTGTACCATGTAGTACCTTCGTTTCTATTGATGTAGTGCACCGCAGAAAGTCATACCTACAGTACTCTACCTCTTTGACCGGACGACTACTATATATTGATTTTCAGGGATTTGCTCCCGTGAGTGTGACGGGAAGTGAAAATACGACTACGGCGACTGGCAACATGCTGACGGCAGCCGAAAAGTCGGCTATTGTCAATACCGCCGCCTCTCGCACCCTCCTCACCAATGCATCTTCCCTTTGCCGTACCGCCGCGTCCCGTACCATGGTTACCGGTCAGGAAAAGTCGGATTCCGTCTTCACTGCCGGTTCCCGCACCATGCTGACCGGTCAGGAAAAGTCGGATTCCATCTTCACTGCCGGTTCCCGTACCATGATAACCGGTCAGGAAATGTCGGATCTTTGCCGTACCGCTGCTTCCCGTACCATGATAACCGGTCAAGAAATGTCGGATCTCTGCCGTACCGCCGGTTCTCGTACCATGGTTACCGGTCAGGAGAAATCCGCTTCCGTCTACACCGCCGGTTCCCGTACCATGCTAACCGGAGCGGAAATGTCGGATCTCTGCCATACTGCCGGTTCCCGTACCATGCTAACCGGAGCGGAAATGTCGGATCCGTGTCTTACTGCTCGCGGAGCCGAAGCTTCCGACTCCACCCACACGGCTTTGGATCTTCTTTCTACTGCCGAGTTGAAGAAGGCTTTGGTTCGATCGGTGACTGGCGAAGTTTCCGAGGACAGTCGCACCGCTATTTTGTCAGTTCTGTTTCCGTTATTCTTATGTTTAAGGATAGGTTAGGGCGGTTTTTCGTAGGTCTTGAGTTTAGGAATAGGTGTATCCTAAGCATGCCTCAAAAACATGTATTTGTTTCTGCAATGCTTCTAGACGTCTAGTTTGGTAGTGGAAGTCTATGTTCTCTGCATTAAATAAACAGGTTTTTTTAACAACCGGAAGGCCGAATGTGCAGTTTTGAACATTAATTTCCAGGATTTCGGAAGAAACTCGAACTGCTCGCGACCTGTTGGATACAACCAGTGAGCCCACCAACACAGCTCTTGAGTCAGTTTCTTCCTATAGCTTTCTGTTCTCGTGACCCCATACAAACACTTCTATATAGTTCGGCTGAAGACTTAAAGGAGGGCTGCATTGAATGCCGAGTTTGGCTAACGGTGTTACCCGAAAAGAAACAAGAGTCAGAGAAGTGCGCGCAATCAATATTCATTCACTCCAAATTATCCTCTGCGTCTCTGACTGTAAGCAAAAAGTTGGTGAAATTTTGAAAATAGAACTTTGAATTGGACATTCCAGTAAGCAAAGGACACATATCGAACGTCTCAGTTCGATCTTTTATTTGATAATTCAATGCAGCCCCCCTTTAAACAGTTTGGTTTTGTTGCACTCTATTCTTCTCGAATGATGATGATACGTTTCAATCTAGCTTACTACTAGCCGTGGCGGGCAACAACAGATATATTGTTTCTAATATTTATCCAACGTACCTAAATAGTAATATTGTTATTTCAGAATCGACGAGAAGACTACTATTGGCGTCTAAACCCAAGATAAAAGTGATAATGAGACGTCTTGATTTGCGAATAAACCGTTTTGTGGTTCTCTTTTGCTTTTTGGCTCAGGGTTTCTGTATTTCTTTATAATAAAGTTATTAATGTAACAGATCTTTTTGTTGTATTCACAAACTCACAAAACCACCGATTTGTGTTTGTTTGTTTTTAATGTTTTTTTTTTGTAATTCCCTAACCAAAACACCAATCAAGTGCGTTTTGGTTCAACTAAATTGGGGTCGGTCTGCCTATGCCGGGAGATTGTAAGCGGTAATTAGAAAGAAACAGTTTGTAGAAAACGTTCTATAGAGTATATACCTCATCTTCAAGTTAATTCTAACATTGTTCCTCTGCGCTCTGAACCTTGGCTCGCGCTTGTTCAAAAAGCACATGAAGCAAGAAGTTGAGAGAACACCATGTGAAACATTAGTTCATGTTTGTACGATGTGTCGAGTACATGAATGTGTTCAATATAAAAAAAATTGAAAAGAGTATATAGCTTTTCGTTACCCTGGCGGCGTAGGTCGAGATTTTTTAACTCGATTAACAACCCTACGGCGTAGCAATCCTCCCAATCTCATGAGAAGCTCATGTTAATAGCTCATAAGGTATCTCATGAGATTTTTGAGGGATCGCCACGCCGCCTGGCGCGGTGGCGATCCCCTAAACACCTCGTGAGATATCTCGTTAGCAGTATCTTACGAACTTCTCATGAGTTTCTATCGATTGCTATCCTACAACAATCGAAGTTCACGAGTAGCGCATGAGAAGTTCATGAGATTCTGATGAGAAAATCAGATGAACTTTTCATGAGATTGGACGGTTTGCTAGGCCGCCTGGTCTGGTCCCCAATCGTTTTGTAGTTCGAGCGAGGACATACACGGGATGAATATCCAGATATGCATATGAGATAAATGGGTACAAGTAGATATCAATCTATGTGTTTCGTACAAATAACGAGTGGGCGACGATTCAGCTAAAACACTTCGGGCTTATGTCTCGTATAAAAAACTGTATGAGTAATTTTCGTTCAAATTTGACCAATCATACCTCATCCATACACAGTATCTATCGTGAAGTCCGAAACTATCAGTTGAAGTTCTCACTTGAGTAATAGATAGTAGCTGTTTTTATTTAGCTGAATCGTCGACTACTCAAATAACAACACAAAAACAAAGGACTTGAACTGTTTCGGACTGTTTCGTTAATCACAAGAACATGCTGCATTTGTAGTTTGGTCCCGCTATTCTGTAAATAGCCTACTGAGATCAAAGTGAATGTTTGGTCACACCATGTTCTGTTCCCGTCAATTTTGCATCTCGTGAAATTGAGAAAATCGGTCGAGACTAAAAAATATTGAACAATGAGATATGATCAACAAAATTTGATCAATTGTCACTTTACATGCCAAACTCTGAGCGTGCTCCAGCACTTCAGAATACTGGGAGGAAAGAAAGAGGAAATGAGAGAAGGGGAGGGGAGAAGAAAGAACAGAATTGTATGCGGCTAGCAATAAAAAATGGTTACGACTGTTCAATATGAATAAATTGTTTCACAAAAGGAACATGGATTGCTTTAAAATCGAGGAAATTTGATGCATCCTGCAAGCTACATTGTGTCTAGTTTAATTCTCCTGCGTTTTAGGGAAAAGTTGGGAGTTCTTACGAAACCGCGAGATCGAACTACAACTCAAACATGTTTATTACCTAGATCTCACTCTCTGTTTTCTCTCTTTTTTCTCTCGTTCTTTCTACTTCTATATTTCATTCTCTTTTTATCTTGTGTTTCTTTTCCTACATGTTTCATACTTTCTTTCTATTTCACTGTCTTTCTATCTTGCCATCCATATCTGTTGTTCATCCCTTCGGATTATCTGTTCTCACCATCTTGCAATATCGGGCGCAGCGCGGAGCGCTGCGCAGATTAGTTTTTGTTCAGAGGTCTGCAGACATTCCAAAACAGTTTATTACATCTTTCTTCAAAGTACGTCGACCATTTCATTAGATATTTGCATGAATCACTGAAAGAGCAACACGTCTACAAGACATTAAGTTCACGTTCTAAGTGAAGTTTGTTGAGAGGAGTTAGAGGGCCCAATGTCTCGCAAAAATGGCTTCCGTGCGGGGCGGCGGCGGCGGCGACAAAAGTGTCCGCCTCCTCAAATCTCGGCTTAGTTTCGCTCAAAATTAACTTATTCCGAAAATTCTTACATTGCTGAAAAGATATAAAAAAGTTGAGGTATACGTATTTTTCAAGTATGTCTGCAATTTGAATATTACGTGTGAGAGGGCCAAAAATGGTCTCGCAAAAAATCATGGATAGACCGGTTTCGTGAAAATAAAAATGAAAGAAGAGTTTGACGTGTAGTAGGAAGACGTTTTCCAATGAAGAACTCATGACAGGCGGGTATAGCTTGGTTTTCACTCCTATTCACATGTCTGAATGGCGGATTGGATAAAAGCTCTATTCACGCACGGCGAACCAAGGTTCGATTCCTGCCTGGAGCACAAAAGTTGCTCTCACTTGAACGAGGTTACAACTACGCCAATCGTTCTGAACTACGGTGCCGTTAAAAACTCCAATAGAACCTCATAACATTCCTTGTTTAGCTTATTGTTCAAAAATATAATTTTTTCAAAAATGACCGTCACTTCGTAACGATAGAAAAAGAGTTCAATTAGTATAAAAAACGGGTGTAAAGAAAGTAAAGATTAGTTTTGGATTGAAACGTGTACAAGAAATACGAAAGAAGTCCAATAAAAATATTTTGAGGAAAAGGCTAATCTCGCTTTCCTTGAGAAAAAAACACAGAGTGTAAGCTAGATCATTGTGAGTCGCAGTCAGAAGTTGTCTTTTCCGTAACAAAAAACTCGGTATTATTTTTTTTCTGAAATTTTTAATCGAGCGAGATTAGCCTTTTCCTCAAAATATTTTTATTGGACTTCTTTCATATTTCTTGTACACGTTTCAATCCAAAACTAATCTTTACTTTCTTTACACCCGTTTTTTATACTGATATCTATTCCTCTCGAATTAAATGACTCCCTGAATATCCTTCGAAATTTTCTACCAGTTTCTTTTCTCTCTCTCTCTCTCTCTAACTCTCTGAATGGCTGTCTCTCTCTCTTCATCCTTCCCTCTCTCTCTCTTCCAGTTTCCGTTTCTTCTCCTTTTTCTTACTGTAAACTCAACAACAGTGATCTCAAAACTTCTCTTTTGTTTGAAATATTCTTTCTCTGTGATCACCAACGTAAAGGTGAGAGGGTACTGTATGTTTTAATTCCAAAGCCTCCCGGTTTTCTACGCCAATAGCACAGTGGTTAGCGCCCTGCTACGAACCTTTTGCTCTCGGGTTCGATTCCGGCGAGGGACGTGAATTTATAAATTTGGCACCCACTGTATAAGATTCCAGAATGAAGCGACAAGACCTCCAAGGTCTGCGTGGCCTGGCCATCGGTTCAGTTCTGTTGTTTCATTTCTTCCCAAAACACTTTCCGAATGGCTACGTGGGAGTAGATCAGTGGGTTTGATTAATAACACTGAATTTGACCTACCATTCCGATCCGGCCAAAGAGCACCAGGGGAGTCCTCAACTTTTGAGGATAATCTACTAACAATTTATCGTCTATGAAGAAATGAATACCTCGGTTAGGCAGTGGTGGGGATCGAACGTGTGACCATTTGAGGGGTGGGCGGTGCCTTAGCCACTTGACCAACTTTGTTTTAAGATTTTCCTTATTTCGTCGAAACTGTATTTGCAAGTATACAAAATACGGTTTACCAACACAAAAAACTTACTTCAAGTTTGTGACAGAGTAACAAAGAACACAGTTCCATTAAGATTCTTCGTTCTGTCCGGTTTTCTAATGACCATGATATTTGGCACGAAGCCAATAACAGTGAGCTCCTGCTATCTGTTCTACTGGCGTCGAATAAAACGAATTGTGCCCTTGTATTTATTGATTGTATTGACTGGTAAGTTCGGTTGTTGTCTTTTCATTATCACGTGGGCCACACTTCAGTCAATTCGCACAATATTTCATGAATTTTAAAAGTTTTGCTGCTTATCCGACCAATTTAAAGATTGTAATGGAAAACACTCATGACAAATATCGAATATGTACTGTAGGCAATGGTGTACACTACATAGGGTGGTCACTGAACAGTTAGTTGATAACACTTTTCGCTAAATTTGTATAACTAATTGAACCTGACATACATTATATGATTTTCTGAAAGTCGGTAACAAATGTACGAAAATGAAACTTAGGCACACAAACGCTTACATGATTCATAATGGTAGACACTTATCGAGGGAGTACAAATGAATTTTTGAACAAGTTTTATTTCCATGACTCGTCAATTAACTGTTAACAGTCTCGAAGTGTTCACTAGCCGATGAAAAATATTGTAGTTTGATGTGACCTCTTCTTTTCAGTTGTTGTTTCTTTGTTTATATTCTTCCCAAATACGTTCATTTGGGTAAATATGGAGTCTGCAAGAAATGCTATTTTATTCTACACAAACATGGCTAAAAGATCAGCGGACAACGCCTATTTCCTACAGGTATTTTCGTTTTTGTAAAAAAAAAACTATCCAGTGAATCATTTCTCTGACCTAACACTGAGTAGAAGTTTGATCTACATACATTTCCAGTAACAACGAGCACTATTTGTTTTATTTTTATTCTCCAAAGCTTGATTTGCCGTGATTTGCCGTTGTGTTTCCGTCAGGGTTTCTCGCCGTGTATTTAGATTGAAGCTGAACGGTTTCGAGACCGTGCAAACTTGGAGCATTTTATATAGATTCTAACTAGAACCAAGTGAAAGTCAGGCAAAACAGCCCCCTCAAATTTAGCCCAACGGTTTTTTAAAAGTATACTAGAAGTAAATTGAATGGTCACGTGAAGTTAGCATTCTAATGAGACATCGTGCACTTGTAATTGTACGTTTCTAAGTTCTACTGTGCTTCACATGTTTCACGTGACTGTACAATTGACTAACAGTTTGATTTGCAGCTAGAACAAGCGGACGACGTATTTACTCACACCTGGTCTCTCGGCGTGGAAATGCAGTTCTATCTTTTGGCTCCGCCCATTTTTTACGCCTTGAGAAGATCTCATTCGAATTTTGTTTTATCGATTCTATGTTACGGCGCACTTTTTGTGTTCAGTTTTGGGTATCACTTGTTGAGTAACTCTTTCACGTCTTTTAATAGGTATGTTTCATGGAGAACCGTTTTTTCATCTCGTTTGATAATGAATCGCGAATATGCAAAATCACAACAAATTTTGTGCAAACACGGAATTTTCTGACCAGGCTCTTTCAGAAAATACGATATACACCAACCTTTTGTTGTGTATTTCATCTTGGCGTGTATTTTCTGTGTGAAATATACAATTTTCACTGTACGCATGGATGAAAATACAATATTGAATCTCCATCTCCCAAACTTCGTTCTTTCAGTGTGTTTTGCCGTATTTGGCAGTTCGAAGTGGGAATGATCGTTTTTCACATCTCCGAGAGTCTGAAACCAGACGAGCGCACCAGTTATGGCAAAGACCGCGAGAAATGGTCAGGTGGTAAGCTTATCCTAATTTCCTATAAAGAGTTTCTCAGGCAATTTACCAGCCACTTTTATAGCAGCCTCGCCGAGAGAGTGCGCAGATCAGAGAGGCGCAGAGTGTCTCAGGCTGTCTGCCATTCACCTGCATAATCTCTCGGTTTGTGAAGTGAGCGATTGCATAGAATTGGCGGGAATGTTTCTAATTAGTATTGTTTTCAGACACTGGCTACGATTCAACCAATCTAAAGAACCGTCTGCGCTCTCCAGCCTTTGCCCATGCGTCTCTCATGTTCTCGCTCGTCACTCTGACTATCTGTGCTCTCTGGCCGATAGTGCGACTGCCCTCTTTCATAAGATTCGTATCTACTGTAATATCTGGGTTCGTAATTGTCTCTGGAACCGTGGTCGAACGGAACCCACTATCAAACAGGTAAGCTAATCTTCATTTATCCAATAAAGAGAGCAAACGACCCTTAATTACTTAGTAACTTAAAACGCATCGAGTTCATGCCACCAAACGAGATAGTGTAAATCAAAAACAAAATAAGCTCCGCCCACTACAAAACTCAACAAGTTTCCACGTAACGTAATAACTTGCTAAGACTGCCGGCCGTTTAGGTGAATTTGTGATGTGCCGGCCGTTTATGCATGCTGGCACGATGTTACTATTTGCTGTATTGTAGTTAGATGTTCTATGGTAAGTTCGCAACTTGCCGTAGATTATGTGTAGTCACATCAAACTGCACGATTCTGGACGATTCTTTTCCGAAGCAGGTGTATTGACTATTCTCAGAGCGCTCGTCTATTTGGGTGACATTTCGTATGCTCTCTATCTTGTACATTGGCCCATCTATGTTTGGGTGAAATTCTACTATCCAGATGGAACTATTGGTGGGTCCAAAACATTTTGGGTGAAAGAGCGAGAACCCGAAAAAAATTAATGAGTGAAAAAGTCTGTGTTATAGTTTGATGTGATCACACATTTGAAGTCTCGTTTTCGACAAAACGGAATGAGATCAAATTACAAAATAAGATCATGTTTAGTTGTTCAGAACACAACCATCAGAATCCTTACAAATTTATATACTCAAGTAGAAATTATATTCTTCAGTACGAGATGTGTAATTATTGTGTTTTATTCGTTATTTCTTATTTCAGCTTATTACTTAGCTATCATCGTAGCTGGCAACATATCTGTTTTCATTTCGGAAACTTTCGAGAAGTGGTATTTGAAACTGGATAAACGGGAAATCATCACACTAATAACTACCCTATATATTCTGATAATTCTGGTTATTGTTCAAAAGGGTAGGTTTTTGACTTCTATTTCATGACACACCGGAAACATTTCCTTCTTTATTACTAATTGGATTTCGCAATAAATTCATCAGAAATTTTTTCCGTTTCTCTACATTTCTAACAGAAAGCGGTATCTAAAACTTGGGGTGGGTGAAGTTCATCCATGCAAATATCGAGAATTGAAGTAATCAATGAAACAAACACTTTATTCGAATCATTGAACCAGTGTGTCTAACGACTGTAATTCAGATAAACTGGAGCAATTCGCTGAAAAATTATCTGAGCTGGATGACATTGCACCCCTCGATGGTAGAAACTTGCCCAGAAGTAAGTTGTCATAAAATTATTGTTTCTAGTAAGAATTTCACGTCACGTCACACGTGAGCACGTGAACTACCAGAGTTGATAACAAAATACTTGGTTTTCGATTTTTCTTTGCAACCGATCGCACTTTCAATCAATAAACAACTTCGATTACAATCCACCTATTTCTTACTTTTAATGGAATCAACTGTTTCTTCAGAATATGTGGTCCAAATGAACTGGAAATTCGACCGCGACGAGAAAAAAATGTTGAGAGTCCAAAACTGTTTTCCCAATGAAACGGAACACGGATTCTGTGAAGTTACGGTAAGAGAACATATATAAAAATCCAATGTAGATTCTTGCTCTCTAAATCTCATTTTGACTTTATTTTATACCAAAAATCCCAAAAATATGAAACTTCAAGTTGAACAATGGAGATTTAAATTCGAACATCAGGACAGTCTCAGTAAATCTATTCAAGCGAGACTGAGTACTTCAAAAACAGTCCCAAAACTCGGGAAAGGGAAAAAAAAAGCAAATTCTCAAACCCTCGGGATACGAAAGCTCAAAACTATAGATCAAAACTACAACCACC
Source organism: Litoditis marina (assembly GCA_964036275.1). Taxonomy (NCBI): domain Eukaryota; kingdom Metazoa; phylum Nematoda; class Chromadorea; order Rhabditida; family Rhabditidae; genus Litoditis; species Litoditis marina. Next base: position 31,673,302 of record OZ038434.1, read on the forward strand.
TAGACTTGGTTGTTATCGAATTATTTACTAATAGCATTTTCAGAAACAATCGCTGAACGGAAAACTAGACATTGCTCTTCTCGGGAATAGTTACACTCCAAACTTCGGAAATCTGGTTCACGACGCATTTGCCAAATACGCCAGAAGAATGACGAAATTCTCGAGAACTTGTGAGTTTCTCGAAGTTGAAACCAAGTATACTGTTAGGCAATTGTACAGTCGCGTAAAACATTTGAAACACAGCAGAACACAAAAAAAGGGCAATGAGAAAGTGCGCGATGCCTCATTACAATGCTAACTCTTCGTGACTATTCAATGTACTTCTAGTATAAAAGCAAAGTGAGTGGAAGAAAATGACACAATGATCACATTTTCGTAGACTTTTCAGAGCGAGAAAACGGTTTTGAAACAAAAATAGGTTTAGCAGTTTTTTCCTGCCCGTTTCGAATAGAATAACATGGAAAATATAGATATAAAATGAAACGTAATGATTTAAAATATTTTTCAGCTTGTGAGGTTCTCGTTCTGTCACCCGAATGTGCGAAACAACAAGGTGAATACATGGATTACGTAGAGAGAATGCGACCAGATGTGCTGTTTATTCTCAGCAAGTGAGTTTTAGATGCCGCGCGCAAAAGTATCCCGAATACAGTTGAACTGTCATTTCAAGTTGCACAGTACATCTGTATTAAAAACAATAATGAGTTTGAAGTTGCCAACTTGTTGTCTATAGACATAACAGTTCCGCAGGATAGACGCCATAACATCGCAACCTGAGAGCACATGCTAGACATGATACATGATTACGTGATTCTCTCCAGAAATGTTTCACTGCTCCGAAATCATATAAAGGTGCAAATTGTGGGCGAGATGGTAAACCCCTGAGATGCTCTCATGATCAGAGTTTCACCATTTTCCGGTTAGATCACATCAACATGTTTTAATGTCTTCCCAGCCGACCAGAAATATCGTAAACCTCACAATCAACGATTCGCGTTTCGTTCTATTAAACATATCGTGGTAGAACATTTGTCGAGAAAACGTTCCAACGTCCAGGCACAATAACGCGAGTGCTCCATTCAACGGCAGAGTTACATCCGATCCGGTGTTCCAGAAGGCATGGCAGAACTTACAGGTAGAAACAAACATTGAGGGAGGTTACAGTATCTGAGTAAGTCCTTGATCTACATTTACAACTCACACTACATACACAGCGGTTCTTACCGAGATGAACGAGTGGCGGCCCGCGCTCGAGCAAACCCTACAAGGGGGACTTTAAGTTTCAAGAGTTGAACGATGGCTCGAATGCGCAGACTATACTTACTGATTGATCTCTCGGGTGTCAGAGTAACTGAGTCGATATGCATGATTAATTTCCTCCTATGACCTCAAATGCGATGAACCAGTGATCATAAGCTCCCACAAGTGATCCCACAAAGTTTTTTACTCTCATTCTAGAAATACGAGCGTCTTGTGAAGAGAAAAGTATTCATTTTGAATGCCATCCCGACTGTGACTTCTCGACATATGAGAAGACTGAACGAAATGATAACCGCGGGAGGGGAACTGGTTAGTGAATCTGCAACATCGACTTTTCAGAGAAAAGCAGAAACAATCCTGGAAGGTCAAGGAGCTGCTCTATACTACTTCTAGCTAGACGCGACACGTGTAGCACACTAAGATTTCTTGAAAAAAATTTATGAAAGAAGATTAGGGTTTTCTCTCGTTTGGCAAAACTAAAATTCAATTGACAACAGAAAAGGTGTGGTGCCAAATAGAATCAGAACAATTTTTGTATATTCTTATGCATACACTTTCACAGGACATTGGAGAACAGACTTTCAAATACGCGCAAGCTCGCATGGCAGAGTTACAGAAAAGGTGAGTCGGCCTAGGTAATTTTATGCAAAGAAGACTCATCAAAACATTTTGGTTGTACGTACAGACATTGAATAGGTCTGCTCAGCCACATACACGTGTTTTTATTACATATTAACTCGTTCGATTACACTTAAATTCTAGTTGGTGGAATCTCCTGAAGATGCCGTAACCACCAACTAGAATAGCATCGTCGAGATTTAACGGCGAAACGATGCAAACTAAATTTAACCTATAAATTTTAATTAATATAAGAAAAATTTTCTTTTCTTTCTAGATTACTGTTAACTTAATTATAACTTTTTAAACATATTAGTCCATTAACTAATACTCTATTAACACAATAACATTTTGTTTTTCTAATACACTCTAAAATCGGAAGTCGGGGCAGAAAAAACTTTAGTATCAATCAAATTTACAGAACAGTTGCATGAAAACAACGAAAACTGGTTTCAAGTTTGTTTCTATTTGTGCAAAGAAGAAAAGTATTTTCTGATTGGACCGAACAGCAAAACGTTTGAACACAGTAGAACTGACTCTAACAAACCGACCATGGGGTTCGCTTTCACAATGTGTGTTACTTCCCCCGCTGTCTTCATTGTTCATTGTATATGGCGTATATCATGGTTAAACTACATTTTATATGTGGTCATAGGCCGCATTCATACTTTTTACGTCGGCGTTCAACGCCGGCGTTAATAGTGAAGAAAACATACGTATTGATAAACTGGCGCCGGCGTTAACGCCAATAAACTCGATGCGTATGTTTTCTTTACATTGACGCCGGCGTCCAACGTCGAGGTAAAAAGTATGAAAGCGGTCATAGGTGTTCTCCCCTGACCAGTTTGATGTAATTGATTTTTGATTTTATTTCAGATGCAGAGAATGTGAAATATTTGACCTGGACGAGTTTTTATTGGATTCTGACGGAAATCCGCGGGTTTTCGACCCGAATACCAAACTGTCCTACTACACCAGCGGGGTTCATTTGACGCCAATTGGTCTAGAATTCGTTCGACATGCTTTCGAAAAACTCGCGCAAAAGTTCGGGGAAGGATACGAAGAATGGTTCAAACCGTCTGAAAATAGTAGTATTGTGGAGGGTTACGAGACGCAAAAGTCAACAAATATCATGCAGTCATCCACGCTGTCTTCCAATGTTTCCGAGCTAGCATTGTAATATTTATAAATGAATGAAAATATTTACTGAACCGTGCAATTTAAATGGTATGCAAAACGATTTAGATACCTAGAAATCGTATCAAAGGGTACGCAAAAAACAGTGAAGCGAAACATTAAACATAGGATATCAGTCAAAGTGCTGCTACCATCTATATTTATCATTTTTCTTGCCTAGTGTCACATCACATTTAGTTTTCAGTCTTCGTCTGGTAAGAGCCTAATTTTTGTGATGTGGGGGAAAACGAAAGGTACGATGTACACGTAAGAATGAAATAGAATATAGACAAAAGAATACATGGTGAGGGTATAGTATTCAGGAAAGGTGAAAATTTAAAAAAAATGGAGACTGAAAAATTAATCGAATCTGTTAGACAAAAATGTATTCAGTAGTTAGACAAACGTAATTAATGATAAATCGAAGAATGGAGTGTTAGTTTTAGTTATAAACATACAATACAATATACAATACAGAACACAATGAATGTGTTGAACATCGGACCTGAACACACTCATTGAGTTCAACTAGCCAGTTATTTCGTATAAAAGACGTATGTATCAGTCATGCGTAGCTTTCAAACTCATCATACTAATGAATGCGTGAACTATATATACAATAATCAAAGTTTTTAAGTGGACCTAGATAGATCACCTAGCAAACAATTTACCTGGATTTTCAACATTGATAGACTTTTCAAGAGAAGAGCGTATATCTTTACATGAACACCATAATATAGTTTCCTACTATTGTTGTCCCGGCACTCTGATGAAATCATGACACATGTGAAAACAGACTGAGAAATAGTCCGGGTGGTTGAAAAACGGGTGAAATACGAGTCTTTGTGCGAGCTGCGGATTAATAGAGTGGCGGTAGATGACGGCAACCTCGAAGGGAATGAAAGGAGAAGTGTTCAGCAGAATTCTAGAATCAGATTATTATTATTTCAACAACGAAGACAGCAAACAATCATTTCAATTGCGAACGCTTTTATACCTTCGCGCCAGCCTTCAGCAATTAGCTAACTACAAAAACGTGAACGCATGGAGGTCACTGGCACAACAGATAGTCTGAGGCAGTCTGCGTCTCTCTGACCTACAAACTCTCTAGTCGCGATCCGCTACAAAATTAGCTAACTCATTAGATACGAATAGTGTGAGTTTCGTTGACTACCTTCTAGAACATTAACTAGTGTATCTTGAAGATACGCCTGTGCGTTGAATACTCTAATGGAAAAAATGAAGATTCCGTTCGATTTTGTAATGTAAAGAGTGAGCTCAGAGAGGAATTGTATTTCGATTCACTCAATGAAAAATGACGAAAAAATCAATAAGCAATGGACACAAAAACTGACTTTTTGGGGCGTTTGCTCTGCTTAGCGAAGAACACTATTTCGTCTTCTGTCAAAGGAACCCTGTCGAAATACACAGTTCCTCTCTGGAGCGGGTTTCCCGAGCACCAATTCTGCAAAATAACCTAAGTTAGCTTTTATCTACCTAAAGCAGGATTGGGCTGGCTGTAACTGGAGATTGATCTCGTCACTTTTCGGGTAAAATTAATGAACTACGTGGTATTTCGTATCGAACTACAACAATGATTTGCTAATCTTCATATCCACGCATACGCCTACGACATGTGAGTAATGTATGAGTCTTCGTGCGAGCGGAAAATGATATGTTCTGTTCCTGAACGAAAAAAAAAAACAACTTTTGAATCCGAAGTACGTTTTTCATCGTACCTCTGCCATTTTCTCAATGTCGTGCAGTGTGATATGAGAAACTTGGGTTATCCTAAGTTGGTTGCATTTCACGTTCAGGATTTCTGGTCCCACGGAAGGGCCGTTCAGCAGTACGCATCCTTTACAATTCAGAAGCTGAAATTTATGATGTTATGTTCCTGAAGTAATAGAATTTGGATCCAATCGTACTACTTTTTTAAATTCAAACTATAACTAAAAGACTAAATCAGAATTGACTAAATCGACTAAGACTAAATCAGAATTCTAGAAAAGAAAAGAAGAAAATGTAAGACTAAATCAGAACTCCATGTCTACCTACGTGTTTTGTGCATGTATAATAGTTAATAAAAAACATTCTTATTCAGAAGATTTCTCACTTGATCCTGAAAAAACATTTAGCACAGCAAGAAATTATTAACCTCACATTCATTGGCAAAACCATTGGATGGTCAGCAGCTTCCGCGTTTTTGACTTCTACGCCATATTTCTTAGTTGCTCCAATCATTTTAGTGAGTAGAAGTAACTGAAGTATAGGGCGTTTACAGACCGTTATTGGTAATCAGTGTTTTATCTTGTTTAATAAAAATATGTATTTCTAGTGTATTCTTGTACTTTAGTGGATATCAACATAACCAATGTTCAGTTAAAGTTGTGGGATTTCTGGCAAATTCCTTCTCGAACCAGCTCTTACCGAACCAAAACCGAACCGATTTTTCCCGAACCAGTTGGTTCGGTAGGAAACCGAACCGTTTGCGTACTCAAACCGGAATGAAACCGAACCAAAACCTAATAACCGTTACACATCGCAGTCGACCAATTTCAGCATTAATTACTTGAATTGGCTCGGTTCCACCTTTGTTGGCCTAAACTTGGTGCGGTTCTAGAACGAACCAACTGGTTCGGGAAGAATCTATTCGGTTTTGGTTCGGGAAGGAATTCACCGGAATTTCTTCGAAGAACGGTCGATCAGAAAGTAATATATTCTTTTTCATTCCCACTGAGACTATCACAGTAAACTTACAAATTTTTATGACCAGAGATATAAACAGATTCTATGTTCGATTAATACTACAATGTTTTTGAATTGTCCAAAGCTTACATTAGAAAACCGCCGTTTGAAAACACGAAAGTGTACTGTAGGAGTCTCAGTAGGAATGATGGCAACTACTTGGTAGATTCACATGTCCATCGCACAAGTTTCACTATAAGTAGTTTTCTCTTCCCAAAGCAAGCCTTCGGTGTATATTCCCGAATCCCGCTGTATTTGTAGTTTGCTTTCCGTTGCTTCATGATCGCAATACAACAAAGATTTGGTCACTACATATAGGAAGTTTTGAGGATCATACCTGTTCTTGTGTTTGTAGTGCAAGATTAACAGTTCCACAAGTCATAGGAATACGTTCGGGCAAGTTTAACAGTTCATCTATGTTTATTAGTTTCATGTGGGGGGTGATCTAAAAATTACTAAAGTACCCAATGTCTCAAATAGTTGTCGTGCTACATTACTTCTCTTGATTGTGTACTTGACACTTACCAGCGTGATCGTTAGCGTGTGTAGTCTGTAGCCGGCTAGAAGCCCGAATAGATAGTCCAGCCCGACATGGTATAGCTGACTGGGAGACGTCAAGGGTACTGTAGTCATGGTACCACGATCGCCCGGGTGGGAACCGGGAGTCCGGTATCTGAGGTTGAACATCCGGTTAGGTTCTCGTTGTAGTTTGATGTGTGAAACGGCTTAAAGAGACCATTTCCCTTTAATTTCGACCTTCGAGCAGTTCCATCTTGTAGCGCTCGAAAATCTGATTACGAATATATAGCTTTTTCAACTTCGTCTTGCTCTGTTTTCTCATATAATCGATATACGTAATGTACAGCGCGAACGAGTTACGTACAAAAAATCAAGAAAAAATTAGTGAAAAAGTCAATCTCATCTAAATGCTAATACCAAGCTGGATAGCGTCACAGGGAAAATGTTAAAGTTCGGGTATGTATTCAATACCCTTAGGCAATTTTTTCTCATTTCAAGTTTCTAAAGTTGTTCATGGCTATTGAAACAAGATAGAATAAATTTTTTCAGATTCGAAAATTCCAGATTATAGAGAAATGGTCTCTTTAAATGTTGAATTACATCCTAACATGCACATTCTAACATTCAGCGAGATCATACTACAAAAACAGCAGCATGCGACAAATATATGTTCATTTTATTTTAGGGTTAGGTCTGTTCTAAGCTAAGATATACGGTAGTTATTGTAACATCTATTGCTATTAGTTCAGTCTCGTAGACTTAGAGCTTTTATCGATATGAAACAACATCAACGACTCGGTCACTCCTACAGCGGTTGCAGTAAAAGAGAAAGTGTGAACGAATTTTCAACAAAAGTGTGAACAAATTTTTAACAGTTTTCAAAGTTGGAAAATCATTCAGTGTTCTGGTTCGTGGGGGTTATGGTTCATCCGCGTTCTGGAAAGCGATAACTCACTCTGAGCTCATAATAGTATCCGATACTTTTCTGAAACGGGCCGACGGTGTACTATAGTATCGCTGTTACGTTCACTTCAATCAGATCCGCCTGGATAATGTGAAATTAGATACCACTAAACTACATTATATTAAACAAAACCGAAAACTAGGTGAAAAAAAATGTAAGAGAAAAAAATAAAAAACAATCGAAAACTAGGTGAAAAAAATGTAAGAGATAGAGAAGAAAAAGTGCAAAACAAATTTCTTTTTTAAACCCACGTCCACAACAAAAAGAATGTTTCCCAGCGGTAGTTTGGCCACCTTACATCCCTCCTGACAGCAGGTGCTCACCATCGAAAATCTGACAATCGAACTGGAATTCAACGAATTAGCCTTTTTTCAATTTGGTTTGTTCAAACTTAGTTACTCAACAGGTCGGTGTGTTTTAATGTTGTAAATGAGGTTCAATAAACGAGATTGCCTCAAACAATGTCACGGGAAATGGTAAAGTTCTAGAGAACTTCAGAACTCATATTATTAGCAAAGTATGAGCTGATGTTGTTCGTTCATGAAACAAGTTCATTTCCTATAAAAATCTATGTATTTCTATTTACTGGAACAACTACAATTATTTTCCAAACGTGTTGAGCCGAGAGCAAATGCTTCAGCATATTCGTACAAATCAAATTTATGGTTTGGTTTCATTTTGGAAATCTTGCCTATCATCCAAGTAATTGGCGAACTTGGTTACGATCTCAAGGGGGAGATCGTTCAGTTTCATTGTTTTATTCTTATTCGTTCCAAAAAAAATTTGTCGGCGACAATCAATTTTTGTATCTGAAAATTTCATTCAATTCAATAAACAAGGAATGATTCACATGCACTGAATGAAACGTGATCAGCTCGCTAGCTTCGACAATGAATTTGAGAAAAATTGAAGCTGTTCGTTAAGAGAATACTGTGCTCAACATTTCTATAAAGTCCGCTTTTCGTTTATGATAGTCCTGATAACGTGTAAAGTTTTAAAGAGTTTTTGAACGTATAGCAGAGTATGAGTTATATAATTTTTCTTCGCTCAACTAGTTATGATATCAGGTTATTTGAAATCGTTCAATAACCAACTTTACATCTTATAAGGCGTTAGAACCCCAACCTTGAAACACGAAAAGACTAAACAAAAAGGCATTTGGCGAACAGTTCATGTCAAGCTTCTGAGATAATATATTCAGTAAAATGAAATATTTCTATAGAAATACCACACCGATTAGAAAGATAAGCACAATGAATATACAACACTGCATGACCCAATGAGACCGGGGTGCCATCTGGCCAGGTGAGGTCAGCTTTGTTTTGGTAAATGTAACAGATAGCTTATATAAGCCAGACCTGGTCCATTTGTGACAAAATGGTTTAGATTCAAGATACTACAAAAACGTTAAGTAATTTGTCACAAAAACCGTACAATAAATAATGTAACAGGCAGAGTATCATTTTTAGTCAATCAAAATGAGTAAAACGACAGAGAGAATCGAAAAATTAATAAATAGAACAAATAGAGGAGATACCAACCTCTTTTTCGAACGCTTCCTAATTGTGATTATTGAATAACTGGAGAGCAGTGCACCGCCCTAATAGGATAAGATAGCTGCGGGTTACCACTTAATAATCACTTTCTAGGTTATTTAATAGTAGAAGTACTAGCTAACAGGTAAGAAGCGTGAGAAACAGTGAAACAGTTACATAAAACATATGCCGCGCAACTAAGCCTACTCTTACAGTGTACATTAAAACCTGACATTTACTAATTTCTCATGCAAATGTCTACCTTGTCGTAACGTATAACTTTTCTGATAAAATTCACGTGAATAAATCTTACTGAAAGTTTTGTTATTATACTGTAAGAGTCTCCGTATTAATGAGAGATGGTATACCTACTTATGCAATTTCGACATGTATGATACACAGCAGAATTTTGTTTCAAACTTTTTTCTCAAACCGGTTGCTTTATGTGAGAAATGAAAAATGTTCTGAAATTTAGTTTTATCTGCATGCACGGCACAGTTTCTGGAATACGACTGAAACATGGCGAGATCAAACTACAAAAAAAGATCAACAGTATTCATCTTCCTTGAGCGAACTTATGAACATGTAAAGCTATTCGGACAACAAACTGTACGATTTTTTATTATTTACAACACTTCAGTTTACAACATTAATCACACCGGAGAAAACATAGAAAGAACTGAAGTTAACTGAGGAAGTAAAAATGGACCAAATATGTTGAGAATAACCATCATCATTCTCAGAATATGGTTTGAATTTGTAGTTGAACCGTACACGAGGTAGTATGATGGAATATTTATTGTGGCGACGTTTCGGCAAATTCGCCGTTTTCAGAGCCTGAAAAAGGCATCAGTTCACAAAGTACAATAAACTCGATACAGTCGCGCAGGACAACGTGACTCAAATGTATTCCAAATAGCACGAATAATGAGCACTACAAACTCAGCTAAACAATTACATTAACACACCTTTTTCCACACGAGGTGGCTGATGAAAGTAGAGCCAACCGAGTTGTGTAAATGTCCGAGTATAAATGAGTAGTCACACTTAAAAATTGCACTTGCTCAGGAAAGGTACGAGGTGCGTGGTAATGGAAATGCACTCGTCTTTCCTATTCATGTTAGGAGATTTGGCACGAATCCAACAGGCTTCTAGCAGTTTGCGCGCCGAAACATCGCTCTCAACTTCCAGAACCGTAACTACTATGTCAAAGTTGGACCCATTGTGTGACTGTACTCTATGCGTTCCCAATGCCGTTGCTTGTGAGCTTTTGTTGCGCCCCGCTATGTGCTCTTTTAGCCGAATGTAAAGTTTGCGACCCGTCTCCCCAATGTAAATTTCCCCACACTGCGCACATTCTATGCAATATACGCACCCTTCTAGCATACAATCCCCGGGTTTTCCATTTGGACAAATTAGACACGCTGCAGTAGAGCAAATCCTATCGTACATTCTATTCCGCACCAGCCGTTTTCGCAAGTTGTCAGGGGGTGATTCGACCAGGGTTACCTGGTTGTCCAGATTTGCTCTCTTCAGACAGTCCCGGATGGATCTGCTCACTTCATCAGAGACAAATGGAATACAGAAAACTACTTTATCTGGTGCGAATCCTATGCGGTGTTGCTGATGGGAGAACATTTGTTCTACGTAACCATTTGAAGATGCGATTTGCTTTGCTAACGCCGTTGATTCATCGCGCTCGGTAGCCCCTGAACTCAATTCCCGCGCAGTACGGAACATGTTTTTGACCACTGCCTTTTTGACTGATGTAGGATGCGCCGACCGAGCATGTACTAGAATGTTTTTGCAAGTAGGTTTCCTATACCATTTTATGTCAAACTCTGAGCCACCCTGCCGCACACGCGAGTTCAGGAAAGGTAACCAATCCTGAGAAGGCGTTTCACGCGTGAGTCGAATATGCCTCGACTGCCGATTCATCAGATTAAAACATTCGTCCATCTCAACTTGAGTTGATGTGACTATGAAACAATCATCAATGTATCGACAGTAAAGCATTGGCATTCGTTCAATAACGGGTTTCTCAACTTTTGACATAAATGAAATCGCAAGAATAGGTGCCAAGCGCTGACCCATAGCTAACCCTCGCAACTGCTTGTAATAGTTACCAGACCACTTAAACACCTTACAATTTACGCATGCTTTGACCAATTCTATGATCTGTGAAATTGATAAACCATGTGAATCGACGTTGTTCCAATTATCGGTGAAAAGTTCGTGTACCGCTTCGAGAGCCGCTTCATTTGAAACGTTGGTATAGAGACTTTCTACGTCAAAGGACTCAACTGCACACGATTTATCAATTTTGACCTGGCGCAACTGAGTTAGGAAGTGTTTTGTGTTAGAAAGGTGGGCCGGAATGAATTGAAGTAACTTAACGAGTATGCCACTGAGGAACCAACTGATCCTGTCTGTCGGACCACCAACATTGCTTATAATTGGACGAATTTTGTAAGTTTTTGGATCTAAAGATTGGTAATTCGTCCCGATTAGCTTGTGCGTTTTGACGAGTGAGTAAAATACAGGACAAGTCGGATTCCTCAAGAGCAGTCGTTTCACGAATTGGTCACCCCAGCCTATTGCGTTCCCAATGCTAACCCATTTGGTATTGAGTGCGAGACTTTGCTTGTTGAATTCAGCATGTGAAGAGTTTGCATAAACAGTGGCATCAGAGAGGTGCTGCTGAGTGATTTGCTTGTCCAGCGTTTGCGGTAAAACTACAAATCCCCCCCTTTATCGCTGACCGATATACGCGCATTACCCCGTGATACCAACTCCCGTAACTCTTTGATCGCAAGTCTCTGAGCCGAGCTTATATTTGGAGCTAATCTCCGTTGCTGGTGGTGCTGAAGAACCCGTAAAACTTCGCCTGCAAAGTATCTATGTTTTGCGTCGTCCAACAGGGAAGGTGCAGGTTCGCGATAATATGTACGAGGGAAGGGTACTATTCTAGTTTGTGCAGTTGCTGTAGCGGGCTGGTTGTTATTTGCCAATCTTAGAGCCCGGTAGCGTAGACCGTCCTGTAGTTTGTGCAGATCACCCCCTGACAACTTGCGAAAACGGCTGGTGCGGAATAGAATGTACGATAGGATTTGCTCTACTGCAGCGTGTCTAATTTGTCCAAATGGAAAACCCGGGGATTGTATGCTAGAAGGGTGCGTATATTGCATAGAATGTGCGCAGTGTGGGGAAATTTACATTGGGGAGACGGGTCGCAAACTTTACATTCGGCTAAAAGAGCACATAGCGGGGCGCAACAAAAGCTCACAAGCAACGGCATTGGGAACGCATAGAGTACAGTCACACAATGGGTCCAACTTTGACATAGTAGTTACGGTTCTGGAAGTTGAGAGCGATGTTTCGGCGCGCAAACTGCTAGAAGCCTGTTGGATTCGTGCCAAATCTCCTAACATGAATAGGAAAGACGAGTGCATTTCCATTACCACGCACCTCGTACCTTTCCTGAGCAAGTGCAATTTTTGAGTGTGACTACTCATTTATACTCGGACATTTACACAACTCGGTTGGCTCTACTTTCATCAGCCACCTCGTGTGGAAAAAGGTGTGTTAATGTATTTGTTTAGCTGAGTTTGTAGTGCTCATTATTCGTGCTATTTGGAATACATTTGAGTCACGTTGTCCTGCGCGACTGTATCGAGTTTATTGTACTTTGTGAACTGATGCCTTTTTCAGGCTCTGAAAACGGCGAATTTGCCGAAACGTCGCCACAATAAATATTCCATCATACTACCTCGTGTACGGTTCAACTACAAATTCAAACCATATACACAACAATGCCGAGGTTCAAAGAAAGCAGGACTTGGAGAATTCTCAGAATAGACCAGTATTTGGCGGAATTTCCTTCTTTTTCACCTTTTGCCTCAGCTTGATCGATCATCGCCTAAACGAATATTTACTCTTTGAATATTTCAAAAATGAATCTTGTCATCTTTGTGATTTGATATTGAACTATAAACACAGTGTCTTTCGATTAAATGTGGTGTGCATTTTGCGTAGCACGATTCAGAAACTTATGGAGACGTTTTAGATCTCTAGGTCTTATCTCTATCTTTATCTTTATCTTAGATCTTTAGGTCTTATCTGTATCTTCATCTTCATCTTTAGTGGATCTTTAGGTCGTTTTAGATCTTTAGGTCTTATGGAGATGGAGACGTTTGTGAAGACGTTTTAGTGTAACTGTTAATTGCTGCTATTCACATGATTTTTCAAACTAGAACACTCTTTGTTTCTGCACACCAAAGTCACTGATCGAGCTCAAAAAACCAAAACCTGAGGCATCACGTATGAAGGTACGCGAGTAGTTAGTGGACCACGGTAAAGGTTCGTATAGGAATGGTTCAGACTATAGCTCGTTTCACCCACTTATAACCCTCTACAGTAAAATGCCCTATTTTTCAGGTTTAACTTAGTATGTTGCCATTTTTGGATTTTCTCCAAGTTTTGGTTGTGTGTTCTGAACATTTACTACTACAAACTTTGGCAGTTTGAGAGCGAATGAAATATTTGATCATTGGAAAAAGAATCCCGAGTATCTGACGGATAACTGTACGAGAACATCGTTTGGGGAAACAGAGTACACACTATACATCTCACTTATTTTGAACTCCACACACCGAAGTCAACCGAATCTTACCAATATCTCGAAGAGAAAGAAGGATAGGGGGGGGGGGGAGTAGGCAGAGAGAGATGAACGATAGAGAACGCGAAACGAGAGGGACAAAGTGCAATTTGAGTATTTCTCTCCCTTCCCGACTGAACGTGAAAACAGGAAAACAAGTAGAATGGTTAACAGGTAAATTCTGTCTGGAGTTCTCCGAGTATAGTTATCTCAGACACCAACCTATCCTTCACTCAGAATGTCGCCCTCAGTTGGTCTGTTTCCTCAACTTTTCTGTTTTTTTTTTGAATAGTTATAGTTATTCCTAACCTTAAGAGATCCTCTTTTCGTTTAATAGTCGTCTACTTCGTAGTAAATTTCGTTGATTTTGGCGAAATTCGTAAATTAAGGGTATTTTCGTAGACGTATATGGATCAATCCACGACGATTATTCGGACACTCACTTCAGTTGGTTTCTGTTGTTCTGTTCGGACTGTTTGGGTTTCAGTTCGAGTATCTTCCGTGTCTTCTTCTAGCTAGAAATTAGTTTCATTAATTTAGGGTTATTCAAGTTCAACCTTTTTGATTATAGACTTTTTCAGACAAAAGCAAGGACGATCAAAAGTTACCCGGTCTTCATCTCGATAAATCTTCAGAATATGTTGGCCGCACCAGTGAGTCTCATAAAATGTTGAGATTGGGACATTGAAATTTTGAAATGGGACGATGGGACATTGGGACATTGGATTGACGTTAAAAGACTCATCCCCATGATCATAGTTCTACAAGTGCTCATAAATAGTCTGTTTAGTCAATTTCTCAAATCAAACTGGCCGTTTTTCAGTAAGAACATTAATTTAAGATAACAGTATAGTGGGTGTCAAAGTTATAAATTTCTGTCTCTCGCAGGAATCGAACCTGCGAGCAAAATATTCGTGGCAGAGTGCTAACCACTGCACCATTAGAGTACTTAACCAGCAAGCTCTGCAATCGAAGATGTGTGTGCGGACACAGCGGAAATTGACATATACAGTACCCTCCCGCCTTTACGTTGGCGACGACTATAACAATTGTTACGAGTAAGATTGGCAACCATCGAAAGAGCTCTGAATGGCACGAATTTTGTTCAGAAGTAATTTAAATTTCTCTGCTTTCGCTTATCGAATATAGATTGAGAGATTGATTGAAAAATTCCCTAGTTCACAAATTCTCGTTTCAGATAGTGCTGCAAAACTAGAGGATCCGTACAAGTACAAAAGTAAGCGATCATCCTATTTCGTTCTCATAAACTTCAAACTCTGTCAACTTTTAGCACGATTATGATGATTTTCAGTCAAGTTTTGGAATCTGCAATTATTCCCTTAGAAATTTATTTTTTCCGAGTAAAAGTTCGTTGAATTTAGACCACATCCGGTGACATTCGAAATTGAACCGTAACAATGATGATAGAAAATACACTGGTTCAGAACTCAAACCGCCATTCTTACCATATCAGTGGTATGAAAATTTGATTATTCATAATGGAAAATATCAATACGGATTTCCCATATGAGTGTCTCTTATTGATAATTTCAATTGCTATTCTCTATGAGTACCAAACACGCTGTCCTCATAGAGAATCGAATCGGGTTTTCACCTTAATTTTAGCCTCTATATTTGTTTTACAGAAAGTGTTGCAAATCTGTGAAAAAGCCAAATTTTGTGAAAAGTTTGAAATTCATCGATATTATCGATGGTATGGAAATTTGACCCCTGTGAACTATAAGAGAAGGCGATGTTTTCTCATACCTACTCATCTCATTTTTCCCACAATTTAGAGTCGTATAGTGCTGAGGACGCCAACAAACGCTTCACGGACCAGAGACAAGATTTTGATCAGATTTACAGTCCACAGACTGCCAAAGAACAGAGGTCCGTTGGAGATTACAACAGAAAACAACACAGTACAAGCTTTATTTGTTTTCCTGTACCAATGTGTGTTGTGTGAAGATGTTTTCGGCGTCAAAAGGGCGCTATGACTTGGAGAAAAATATGCAAGGTTATTGATACATTCACATGAAACTTTAAAGAGAACGATTCTGTTATTATTTTTGGTAGCCTGTTGCTTAAAGGTTCTCTGAGTACGTATTCTAAATCATCCCGGCATCATTATCCCGTCCTATCAACATACAACTTTTCTCTCTGTTCTCACATCCCGCCGGGATACTAGCCATACGAAATAGTGAGGTAAAGTGAGAGACGCGGAATAAGACGACTCAATATGACCTTTCGAGCTTTGAGTCCAACTTGTCACTCGGTTTAGTACGAGCTAACGATCTCTGCTCTCTAACCTTTCCTTGTTATATGTTTTACAGATACCGTGTACTTTTGTTGCTTTTTCTCACGATTGTGCTATGTATCTTAATAGGAGCTACAATTTACATGTATCTGAAGGATTTCCCGCCCGATGAGGTATTTTTCTTTTCACGAATAGTGTTGTCAAGTTTGTTTTATCTATTCGTCATCTAGAACTTTTTCAACCAGCTCATTCGGTTAGATGTGTCAACGAAGTTGGGCCACTAGAGCGTACAGTTGGCAATCTTCTGTCTAGTGTTGTTTATGGATAAAGATGTTTATGCTGTGAGGTTACCTCGTAGCGTATTTCAAGCGCACATCCAATACGGTTCGTTTCTCAAACATTATCGCACAACGTATTCGGAATACTGTAATAGATCACATAGAAACTGTGACGACTAAAACATACCCGGCATTACAGATAACTAGGCCACACAGACAGGCCGGTGATATTTCCCGAAAACACGCTGTGGTCATGTCAGACAATCTGGAGTGCTCCATTTACATGAAGTGGGTTTGAATCAGCTCTCAACTGTGGTTATATTTGACGGGAAAGAAATTCATTGTTTCCTCGTATTCATGATATTTCTCTTAACATGTGATTGGAACTTCTGGAACGTTCCGTGTCCGGTTATCAGCAATGCATTTTGGACTGCAATCTCAACACAGTTTTGGTTTCTTTGAACTTGTTGCGGTACCTCCATCTGATGTGCTCATATGTATAGTATACGCCAACGGAAAGGCGGGAGGGTACCGTATATTTCACTTTCCGCTGTGTACGGACAAACGTCTTTGATTCCTAAGCTTGCCGAGTATATGTTCTAATGGCGTAGTGGTTAGCGCCCTGCTACGAACCTTTTGCTCGCTGGTTCGATTCCGGCGAGAGACGGAATATTAGAAATTTGGCACCCACTATAGCGAATCTTATTCAGATCTCTTTTGATACAAAATGTGGACCCTCGACATGTAATGTTTCATGGAATAATGTGTCTCGCCATAACCGAACCCCACTCTGTGGCTACCGATTCGGCCATTTCGAGTATTTGGTTCTATAGGCAGGAGAGAGAGTTACTGGTCAGTTGGTTACGATTAACCAATTTCCGCTTTGATTGACTACTCTATTAAAAACATCCTACGTCGAATACACTAAATGAAGGGATTTCTGTTGCGATGAATAGAGTGTTCATTTTCACTACAATAGTTTAGATGCGAGTCAACTGAAATGCTAAAAAGCTCCCCATGACCTGAAGATGGAAGAGTTATGCTTCCATCCCTTTGGGGTTTTCAGTTTATTCCTATTTCACGGAAGATTATTATTATGTGCTATTACTTAGTGGAATAAATATTATCAATAAAAAAAGTGAAAAACGGGAGAAAGAGAGAGAGAGAGAGAGAGAGAGAGAGAGAAAGAGAGAGAGAGAGAAAGAGAGAGAGAGATAGGGAACGAGAGAGTAAGCGCATGAAAAAATAAAGAGTGAGACAGATGAAACAGAAGCGAGAGATGAAGAGCGAGAAACAAAAAAAAAGAGAGAGAGATGGAGAGCTCTGTGCAAAACTTTCACTGTTCACGAATATCTTAGATAAATCCCTTTTCAGACTGAGAACATTTTGTCCAAAACATATGAACGTGGGAAGTGTCAGAGTGGTGTAGACACAAACCGCTCATGCACTTTAGGGTGAGTTGTGAACGAAGTATAGGTTTCGTCAAATCGTTGCGTACGTTTCATTTGATAGGGAGCGGGGCAAGCGGCCAGCTGATCTGCGTATCTTTGATCTACTCCGAAAATGCCCTGTATTTTACGAAATTGCGTTTAGTCGAAACAGTTCAAGAACCGAAGGGTTTGGAAAAATACTGTATTTTTTAGTCGAAACGCCAAAAAATCAATTTGTATTCCCACCATGCTGTATTTTACTGTAATAACAGTAAAATACTGTAACACAACCAGGCACGTTCTGAGATACACTCTCTTGTCTGCTGACAAGCAACCAACGATTGCGCTGCCTCTTCAGACAACTATTTTGTCAACTAGCAGGTTGTTTTGCGGCGGCCTCGACGAGGGAGTGTGCAGGTCAGAGAGACGGAGACAGTTTCAGACTGTGTGCGCCGTTAGTGACCTAATCTATCAGTATGAGAAAGTCAGTATCTCGCTGACTCAGGAAGTGTAAATACTATAATTGCGAAAAGGTTAGCGGATAGTGTGATCAACATCAATAGCTAGTTCGAAACTTTTCGATTTTTCATTTTTTGCGCTGGCGCTGCAATCTCTGTATGTGAGTCTTGAATCGGTCTCAAAATATTATATACACTTTTGATCTGTTATTTGTGATTCCAGGTCGTTCATGTACATCCGAGGCAAGTATACGATGCATTACTTTCTTATGTTCTCAGAAATATTCTCGCAATACGTTCTGAAAGGGAAAAGAGTGTTCACGTAAGTTCCGTTGACGTGTTGAAGTAAATTCCAAGTTGTACTCGTCACCGCTATTTCAGTTCGTAGTATACATAGTGACTAATTTGGATAAGCGGGTATAGAGTGTGAGCAGGTCTGACTGTGATACGCGTAAACTAGAAGTCAATTGAATAATCACGTAAAGTTAGCATTCTAATGAGACATCGTGCACTTTCTCATTGCACGTTTCTGAGTTCTGATGTGTTTAACATGTTGCACGTGACTGTGCAATTGACTAACAGTATACACTTTAGAGATTGTGAAGCGAAATTGAGAGAGCAGAGCGATCAAACACAAAAAATCAAACTGTCCGCCAAATAAGAACAGATTCAGCAATATCCATCGAGGTTGCGTCCTTGAACTTTTCAAAAGATGCAAAATCATTCTTTTCTAAACTTTTAATCAAAAACGGTGACATGAATGTTCTATTCAGTGAACTATACCAGCAATTCTTCGAGAAATTCTATGGAGAAAAGGATCATGGTGATTATGTTTATCCTGAAATCAGAAATACTCGCGGATATAGTCAAGCAGGTTGGGGAGTTATAGTCTGTACCATTGTTTCGAATATAGTGGGTGCCAATATTATAAATTTCTGTCTCTCGTCGGAATCGAACCTGCGAGCAAAAAAGTTGTAGCAGGGCACGACAACCACTACGCTATTAGATAACACAACCAGCAAGCTTTGGAATCAAGACATGCGTGCGTACACAGAGGAAAGTAAGATATACAGTACTCTCCCGCCTTCCCGTTGCGACGACTATAGCTTATATGATTCCGAGTTGTGTTCGGGCGCATTTCATGTTTTGAGGGGACATCTCTCTCCAGTTTAGTGATTCTAACTATCATGTGTATTGGAGAATAAAAAACAAACAAAACGTCTAAATTTCGCTCGTTCTCTCGGATATCTACTATCTGCATTCAGCGACTTTGCGTACGCTCCGACATGTACTCATTTTTATGAAGATGCGCACAAATTGTTCGAAAAACGACCGCAATGTTGTATAGTGAGTGCCAAATTTATCAATTTATGTTTCTCGCCGGAATCGAACCTGCGAGCAAAAGTTTCGTAGCAGAGCGGTAACCACTGCGCTATTGGAGCACGTAACGGGCAAGCGTTGGAATCGAAGACATGTGTGCGTACACAGTGGAAAGTGAGATATACAGTACCCTCCCGCCTTTCTGTTGACAACGAATATAAACTAGTCTTGATTTGTAAGATTCGTAACAGATTGCGCTCATTCAACCTATTATTCCAGCCCCTCGGACACCGTCGTTCCTGCGTAGATTCCGTGTCTCAAAGTTGTTTGAAACGACCTTGACGCAGGTTTCTGACCCTAACTTTTTCAAGAAAGCTTGGCGGGAGCATACTTACGCAATCGGGTTGGTTTTTCTCACACAGCGTGCTTGAGTGAAGTTTGTTTCCCAATTAACTACTATACTTGCTTTATGGTTCTCTATCTAAGACAGTTCAATAATTGTTCATTGGTTGCTATACCATTCATTGTTATACCATACTATACTAACACTTTTTCTTACCTTAAAATGTGATCCCTTTTAGTTTCATTACTATATATCTGCAACCCCACATTTCATTTTGTTTTACTTCCAATGCAAGCATGTGATACAGTGAAAATGCCCCATTGTTGAGCAAACTCCAGAGGCCGTATGCAGAAACATCCCGGGCCGGGTTGGCGTGCTATCCCGAGCTGAATTGGTCGGGAAATAGCTCGGGATAGCATCCCAACCCGGCCCGGGATGTTTCATGCATACGGCCTCAGACTAAAATGGGAAAAGACAGATAAAAATTCAAATAATAAATTTGAGCATGGGTAAATCATCAAAATTTTCGATAAAATTTCATCCAATTTACCTAGGAATTCATGCCTATGCGTACTGCTACTGTTATATCAATAAAAACAGAGTTGGCGAATTTAACTGCCAACCGATCTTTTTCTTTGAAGTCGGTGTTTTCTAAGAAAAACTTCTTAAAGTAGTACGATTATGTGGACCAATCGTGTGTCAACGGTCCTTTAAACTGTAATTGAAAAATGTATTGCAGTTTAAAGGACTGAAGCGTTTATATTGGACCACATAATCGTCCTTCTTTAACACTGGAACTATTAGATATCGTGTTCATGGTTAGGTGAGATTTGTTTCTAGTTTTTTTTTCGGTAATTTCTAACCCAAGTAGTTCTCCAGGGATATGTTAGATGTGCGCACAAATGGCATTCTGTCGATCGGGAGGCAGTTGGCCCAATACTTTATGTACTATTTTTTCGTGACAAACGTCGAACAGGATAGTAAGTGATTTCCGTTCTTAAACTGTGTGTGATTTTCGTGATTAGTGAACCTCGTTCTTGAACATAATCTACTATCACAACGAGAAATAAGGGATAAAAATATTATTTTATTATACACAATATGAGATCGGAACACAACTTGAGCATTGGTTTTGTTTTGGGCTGCTTTTCACTGTATTGAGATCAGAGAGCACAAACAACTCGTATATTACGAGAAACCATGTTGCTCTCCGGTCTCCTTCAAGTAATAGACCATCAAATATGTTTCAAGATGTGTGAGTGGGGTCAAGTGATTCAACAAACACATTTTCAGATACAAACCTTTTTCGATTCAATAGGACAGTGAAGCAAACACTCTGTCCTGAAACGGATTTTTTTTTACATTTTCAATGTTTCCATTTTGCCACGTCTTATATGATCCACTCAAATGTTTCAGTACTGGCTAAAAACAATGAAGTGGTGCACCTTCCTTTCGATCCGACTATTGCCAATTTCTCCACGTCTGTCGCTGTCAATGGAGATTATACCACGTTTGGCTGGATGGCAGAAACTGTGGTAGACCTAGTTAATGGTTGGAAAATGAGCATATTAGACTCTTTCGTCTCAAATACTTGCTGTAGAACAATGTTTTCCAACACACGCAATGTAACTTCTCTGCGTTTTCACCACTTTCTGATGCATAGAAATAGTGCTACTTTGCCTTTGTCTATGGCCTGGTCTTATATTAGAAAAATAGAATGTAAATGTTATTGTGTTAATAAAACTTAAGTTAATGAACTAATAAGTTCAAAAACGTTACAATAAAGTTAACATTAATCTAGAAAGGAAAGATAATTTCTCCTATGTTAATTAAAATTGATGGGTTAAATTTTATTCGCATCGTTTTGCCGTCAAATCTGTCTAACAAACGTGAGATTGAAACACACACCACCCTGAAAACATACCTGAAAATACATCTTCAACTGTTTTTAGGGTGGTGTGTGATATATGTTCGTACAAATTTAATGCGACATACTGCCGAAATCTTTGAAAAAATGCGACGTTAATCTCCGAGTTTTTACATGCTCTTTCTTTACATGCTCTTTCTCGCTTGCATCCAATGTTAACTAAATAATTGCTGAGATGAGAGTGAAAAATGGCTGACTGAACGGAAAGCTGTCTTTGGTATCATTTCGAAGTGGGCACCACTTTCTCAGAACGATTGGCACCAACTTTCTGCAATTGGCCGGCCACAAAAGCGAGAGGGTGTGGGGCCAATGAGGCCGCAGACATCTGCGTCTCTCTGACCTGCACACTCTCTCGTGGAAGTTGGAGGGATTCGTACGCCGCCTGATATCACCTGCTAGTCGGTGGTTTCGGACAAAAATAAAGATCAAACTACAACTAATACTCGGTCATTTTCTGTGTTCCAGAAGCCAATAGGCGAGAGAAACTGTCGGAGCCAGCGTTATATGCCGCCGTCCTAAGAGCTCAGAAATTCGCCTACTACCAAAATGTGGAAATGGAGGGATTTCAGGTTAGTTGGATTGATGGGGGTTCACGGAAAGGTTGACAATCCGGTAAAACTGATGTAGTTGAATATTATCTGGACGTTCTGTATCGGGGTATTACTCAGACCGAATAGCGCTAATGTTGCGCGATCGGCCAGCTACAAAAGCGAGAGAGTGTGCAGGTCAATGAGGCCGCAGACTGCTCCGTATCTCTGACATGCACACTCTCCCGTCGAGGCCGCTACAAAATTGGCTGGGCTGGGAATTTTCTGAGGTATAGATGCAGATGCGCTGGCTTTTTGCCATACAGTTTGATTACGAAATCTGTAGATTCTGAGACAATTTGGGAGCGGATTCGACGAGAGAGTAATTTAATTATACGATATTACCAAAACAGCACCCTCTAAAATTTCTGAAAGTGTTATTTCTAAAACAATGGGTATGAATCTATGATTAGCACCACACATTTCTGAGCACTAGCCTCAAAAAACAACTACTATATGGAATCTATAATTTAATGCACCTAAAACACCTCTTATAGCTTATTTTACTGCTAGAGTAGATGAGGTTGAAGCATGTGTTACATCAGCTGAAGTAATACGAAAACGAATATTATTATCACAAGGGATTACACAACGATTATCAACTTCTAATAAAAGAGGTTCACCTAATTCTAATTGTCTAAAGATTTCATATATGAATCAAATTCTAATCCAGGAATATCACTACTGAGACTTGGCAGCGTGCCAATGATTATTTTTCCCCACTTTACAGTTTTTCAAAAAACTTTGAATATCTGTTAGGGGTCGTTCCGTTCCATAAGCACAAGAAACTCGGAAAATATTTCAGAATACCTATGTTTGCTCTAAGAAATGGTCGTCCACAAATCGTGGCACGCTGCCAACAGGTCTCAGTGCGTATGAAACTGATTATAACTCCAATATCACTGATGACCAGTAACTTTAATAGTAGAATTCCTAGAGAAACGCAGACTGTCATGTGCTTCAAGCCAACCAATCAAGCAAATCTGAAAACAAGTATCTCAGAAAAATATTCACTGTTCAGAACAGTTCGATGTTATCCGATCTACTTTTTTGGGAAAATGAAAACAACACAATCGATTATGTTCTGGGGAAACTGGACAAAAAGTTTGAGGATTCTATCAATTGCACAATGTTGATGGTACAGTTTTCACTCTGTCCGAAATACACCAATACCACGTTACGGGAAAGTCGTGAAGGGACAACAAAGACTGATAGGAAATTTTGCTGATCTCACTAAACTATGTTATACATACTCTACTGATAAGTTATTATGTACTTGTCCATAGTGGTACTCCTGATAATTAGTTCAAAGTTGAACTTGAAAATGAGTTACTTTCTAAAAAAACGTTTTTGGTACTTGTACTTCACTGACTTTCATTCTGATAGACAGAGGCTTGAATATTCCAACAAGTTTAACAAGTTCAAGTATTTCTTTCTCCTTTCTCTTACATGTTTATCCTTTTCTGAATCAACATATCCGATACTCATTAGCCTTTGGAATTGTCTGTCAAATAACGGGTTGATAAATTATTATTGTTAAAAAAGGGAGACATATGTAGTTCGCTTGAGGCGACACATGTTGAGTGATGAAAGCTAGGAAAACACTACTACCTCTGAATCCCAACTTCATTTGTGATTTCAGAAAAAACCGAGTCGCGTGGCTACAATAATTAATTGGATTGACAAAGAGTATACGTTCCTCAACATCGTCAGCATGTCTCTTCCAACTCTGTCAGTTTTGCGAGCACAAATTTTGGAAAAACCTCATTCTCGAACCTATGCACTCCGTTACCTACCAGTATAAATCATGGTAACATGTGCGCTAGACATCTGCAGAAGATTATTAGCAGCGTAGAGTTCTCAAATCCGAATTTGTAACGTTTTATTTCACGTGTTATGACGAGAGTAGTTTAGCCGTAACGGTGAACTCTCTATCAATTTTTGTGGGCTCCATGTCTCTATCGATAATCTGATCTTTGTGTGTTCCCGCCTCGACATTCTTTGTATTTTGTAGTCTGATCAACATCATACAGTATGTTATACATTTAACGTACATTGGTTTGGGATTCGTTTTGCAATAAAATCTTGTGATAACGTTGCTTGTTAGTTTTTCTCTAGTATATTTTTCTCAGGTTCGGCTCTTTCCTAACGCAAGAAAAAGCCGTCGCAGCGTATCCGAAGTTCGAGTGCGGCGGCCACTTCAGCGTGGACAACTTCACGTCTTCCGCCAGTTTGGTTATCACGAAGAATTCGCAGAACCGAAAGTTCATTCAAGGTGGTGCCAACGGGACCAGATGGTACAATGTTAGGGTGAGTGGTATGGTTCGAATCATTCATATTGAGAGCAAGACGTTTTGTAGTTTGATCTCGAGTTGTATTGAGAGTAAGGTGCTATTGTAGTTTGAACTCAAAACGGAACTAGTACAATGTCAGGGTGAGTGGTATACAGCATGTGCTTCTCTCAGAGCAAGCCAATGCGGTGCTTGTTGTCATGAGAAACTGGTCTCGTAGTTTGATCCCGCGAGATTATGGCGAGTATCTACACTGGGTGCCAAATTCATATATTTCTGTCTCTCGCCGGAATCGAACCTGCGAGCAAAAGTTTCGAAGCAGGGCTCTAACCATCGCGCTATTAGAGAACATATTCGAGAAGCGTTGGAATTCAAGACGAGTGTGCGTACACAGCGGGAAATGAGATATACAGTACCCTCCCGCATTTCCGTTGGCGACGACTATATACCAAACTACAGCGAATATTTGGACACACAGCTTCGGTTCGCCTATCCTGCAGTGAACATCCATGACTTATCTAGTCTCTACCCGGAATGCGCTCTGTTAATTACAAATTCGCGTTCGGTCGAAACTGTATTGCAACAAATCTGAGATATAGAGTGCCCCAAAGAGACGTCCTATGGAATTCAGTGGCGACTCGCCGGCGAGTCGCCGCGAAATTCCTGAGTCAGACGACGAGTTGGACAGTCAATATATATGATAACCACGCCGTATAAACAGTAATTTACTGTTTTGCAACGATGCTTGTTCTGAGTACTGTGGCTTTGTCGAATGACAAAGCCAATTTAGCGAATGTTCAAAAAGGAGTTGAAATGAGAACCGGCTCCGAGAAAGGTCAATTGTTCAAAAATTAGCACTGAGTATGTAACTGTTATCATGAAAAGGAAAGGAGAGACAGTGAGATGGGATAGAGAGAAATGGTGAAAGCGAGAGATAACGAACCAAATATGAAGAGTTGTTTTGTAACGTTTGTATTCTTTTTCAATTTCTCTTCAGCCGTGGATAGCCGTTTCTGCTTCCGGTTCCATTCGCACCGTAGAAGCCGTCTCAATAACTGCTCTCAGAATTCTGTTGTTCAAAGAATCACCCGCACAAGCAGGTAAATAAATAACAAGCTTGACATATGACATATCTTAATCAAACTAAATGAATAGGAATAAAAGAGAGAAGAAAGTGGTACGTTTGGCCTCTACCCCAGACGCAACCACTTACAATGCCTTCCCCCTAAGGCTCCTCAGTGAGGTAGGGGAAGAAGTTCAAATATGTCCGATTGGACAGAAAAGATTTGTTATAATTGTCGTAAATTTCAAGAAACCAATAGAAGAGAATATACACAGGGCATAGAAGGAAGAATGATTGACTCCTGGTTTCAATGGTATCTCCAAATTTCTTCGACCGTGTTCAAGTTATTACCACTCATGGAAACCTCACGTGCGCTTCTCCTGTGGATATTTTGTTCCCATGATGTATTGCTACTGTCGGAATTGAAAAAAAAACCATGAAACGCTACGACTTTCATCGATATCAAACAACAAAAAGTTGTTTAATCAACATACAGTACTAGATGTAAACATTATCTGAGAAAGGGGATTGTTTTTCATTGATATTTCAGTGAACGCTCCTGGTGCCTACTATGACGTCCGAGATGGAAAGTTCTATTGTGACAAAGGAAGGAGTGACGAAACCAAGGTTCGTTGTTTTAGTTCAATGACATGTCCAGTTCCATTAAGAATACTACTTCTGTAACGTAAAAAAAAATGTGATCGATAGGCAAGGTACAAACCAGATAATAACGTCAGTTACTGCAGTGAAAAATGGGACAAATAGGCTATTTGTCTGTGCAGAGTAGACATTCAAGATGGCCAAGTAGGCAACAACACTCAATACTTGCTCATGTTTTTACTCTGTATTCAGACAAGCATAAATATCATTTTCGAGCGTTTATCGTAAAAATGTGTCGTTCTCGCGCGCAACGCGTCAGCGCTCTTGCGCATTTCTTTTTCGCGCGCAGTACGCGCTTTGATTACTTTATTTGTTGAAAAACACTCATAAAACATACGAAAAATCACGTAGGGAGCTAATCTGCGTGAATGCTAATTTCCGTGCTAGAACTTTTACGTTTACAGAAGATGTTCGAGCACATGGAAAAGGAGTTCCACCTGGAATGTCTCCCGGTACCTGAGAAAGAGTTCATGGCCAACGACCGAGTCGCGATGGCAGCTCAAATGGGATACAGACAAAATGATTACATCCGTTCGGCTGTGGATGGACGAGCACTAGACTTCAACTATCCTGTCGGATATTGAATTCAATTTTGGTCCTTCTAAATTCCTATTCGGTTTTTCAATATTTTGTATTAGTCGTGCCACGGGGTATCTCATTCAAAACAACTTCCGTCTATTCAAGTAGTAATAATCTATGTTTGAAATAAAATGTGTTTCTCGAGACTTGTTTCCATATTACAAAACTTCCCGTGCTCAGAAACATTTGCTTAAATTCCGTTGGTCGGCCAGCTACAGCAGCAAGAGCATAGATTTAGGTATAGTTGCCATTTTCCCCATAAAGACAGCAGAGGGTTCAATTGATTGAGCGTTGCGGGGCGAGCGGTCGTTGATTATCTGCCAGCAGTTGAGAGATTGTGTAGATCAATGATACGCAGACGAACTGGCCGCTCGCCAAACCTCCTCCCATACAAAATCGATGGTACGGTGTCCACAACGGTTTGACAAATCCTATAAGGCCGCAGAAAGGCTAAGGCAGTCTGCGTCTCTCTGACCTGCACACTCTCTTCTCGAGTTGTCTGACTGTCATTGACATCTGCGCAGCGCACGATAGTTGCTCCGACAATTTTGAGCTTGAAATTTTCGTGGAAATCGGTATCTACGATAAGTGTGTTCAATACTAGTAAATTCACCTTTTTTACTATTCTCGCAAATAACTGTTTTTGTTTAATAATGAAAAAAAACTTTCTGATTATACGATTAGCAGAACTATCAATCTTTCCAATTTTTTCTAGTTCTTCGTTTTTTAAAGGTTACACAACAAGAAGGAAATATTTTTGTGTGAATCCTTCACCTATGTGATAGCCATGTTTTCGAACTATGTTTTGTAGCACATTCTACATTGGTTTGACTTCGACTATACATCAGAACATCGTTTTATTGACACCGAATTATCTTCGAATTACCGTTGAGACCAATGATACCGCGAATAATACAAAAGCAACAGAGTAGCGAACAGTGATCAGACTCGTACTATCAATAAAACAAGAACAAATAGATTAGAACAAAGACTGGTTCGAGAAACCAGATCAGAAAAGAGTGTGAATAATACAACTGATGAAACAGGTAAATCAGATTATCGATTATTCGAGGGATGGGGATCAAATTATCGATTTTCAGGGCAACTTCGGCCTACTTTCCACGTCGCTGATCTGTCGAATGGTGATGTTGTTGTCAGGAATCGGCGTGGGATCAACCTGCAAAAAAGACTTTTGAGCGGGAGTTGTATATAGAGAAATTATAGAGAAATTTATATACAACACTTATAGATTACTTCTCTCAAAACAGTTGAACTATTTTGGAACACAGTACTTCAGTGAAAGTAAAACGCTTCGCTTTTCAGCTAAGTTGAAGATGAAACGGCTACTAGGCACCACCATGTACAGCGAAAAACGTAACCAACACAGAGTTCTTAGGAAGTAACCAAATCAAAAAAATCTGTTCTCAATTCACCCACCTCGCACTCGTATCCATAGGAAGATGCGATAGCCAGCTGCGATCCATCATAATTGAACGACAACGACATTATAGAGGTGTTGAACCTGAAACAGAAATTTTTTTTAGCAAAGCAACTTACGAAAAAAAGAAGTCCAAAATCAGCATGATAGTAAACTCTTGAATCCAAAGAAAGTAGTCAACATAGGGTATAGGATAGCTGAAAGTAGCGACGCTGTGAACATGGAAAATGACCACGACTTTGACGTCCACTTCCACCCCCGTCACAGTAAACTAATGTTTGTAGTTTATAAATGTTGGAAGGTTGAAACCATGCAATGAGAATAATACTTTTCATGATAACTAAAACAATGAAATTGTAAAATTAGAGCAAAAAATAAAATAATAAATAACTAACTTGTGCAACTGGACGAGTCTCTTTCTGTTGAACGGATCCCACATGTTGACAATCTGATCGGAACCTGAAAGTACCAGATGTAAACAAGGTTATGTTGTTATATTTCCTTGATTTCGAAGATAAACTCGTCTACGGGTATTTGGCGAGAGAACGAAGCTGTTCTTTCTTAAAACCGTAATCATACGAAGGCGCCACCGGTACACATAAAAAACTTTCACAACACGGTGCCAGGAGAAATAGTGAGCATTGGGCAACACTCATACACCGCCAAGGCCTCTTATGAGATGGGGAGTTGCGATCTAATTTTGACGAAAAGTAGGGGTCGTGAGTTCAAACCCAGCTAATTTCATACAAAAATAATGAATTTCAAATCGAAAATTGATGAAATTCGCTGTTTTGAACTATTTTGGAAGGACAGCGACTCAAAAAAAAGGGGTATCGCGAGCTTTCAGAAAAAAATACGAGATCCTTGGCGGTGTATGGCAACACCAAAACCATACACCCACGTAACCACCCAACCTAGGCGGTTTCAGACTGATCCGGAAGTCTAAAACTGTTTGAAACGTGAAAAACAAGAGAAATAATCACTTTTCCCGGAGTATCATGCGGGTTTCTAGGAGCGCAGTGAAAGTATGACCCCAGCCCATAACGAAACGTATAAACACCAGTAAGGTCTGACTAAGCGTCAAAAATTGGTCCGTTACCGTTTTCATATGTAAACACGTGAAAATTTATTATTTTCCATCAAAAAAAGACCGATTGTCTTCTTTTGGGCGACAAAGTAGTCCGTTTTCAAATTTTTCTGACTATTCGGACAAATTTACTGGGGTACGGAAAAGTACCTCCAGTGGCGAATGTTCCGTGTACGGGATGGAAGGCGACCGCGTTCACCGGGTAGATCTGTTCGGTGCCATCTGCGTCTTTTACTCTGGAAAAAGGTGAAAGTGAAAATACTAAGCAGTGGTCCCAGGGGCGACCAAAAACTTAACCGACCTTACCGCCGGTACGACCCCTCCCCTTAAAAAATAGGAATTCACAATGAGAACTTATTCTTCACAGTTGCGAGAATTTCCCCTAATTTGGCCAAAGTCATCATAATTTTGGAAATTTTCGGCCCCGGTGAGGCCTTTACGACGAAAAGATTTGTGGTCACCAGAGTGGTCCAATGTACCAGAAAAATTGAATTAACAAAAACATTTTAAGATCGTTCATTTCGGAGGTTCGAACTTTTGGTGCTATTCTAATAGGTTGAAACTTCAAAAACTCCCGCCCATCGATGGCACTCGATTGATATTTCGATTGAAACAAGAAGAAAATGTAGTAGTACTTTCCTCGCAATAGTTATAAAACTACAAACAACAACAACCCATTAATCGATACCATTTGAATGATATTTCGGTTGTCTTAAAGAAGGACGATTAGGTGGTCCAATCGCAACGCTTCAGTCCTTTAAACTGCATCTGCAATACATTTTTCAATTGCAGTTTAAAGGACCGATTACACGGGATTGGTCCACATAATCGTCCTTCTTTAACGAAAAAGCGCCAAAACGTGGTTGTATTCTCCCCATAAACAGTCTTAAGCTATGCATTGTAATAGTTGCAATTTGCAATTTAACGAAAACACATATTATACCAATGAAATGCTTACCGATGACACTTGAACGCATATTTTTTCTTCTGTTCCTCGGGCGCCTGATCCACATATTCAACGGCCACTCGACCCTCAATCGAAGACACAACAAACGCCTCTCCAGAGGGGAAGAACGTTACCGCACGCGTCTGGTACTGAAACATCAATCCATAATATAGTAAAAACTATTATTGCACAGTTAACTAGTTCGGAACTGCGACTGTGATCAATTCAGTGTTTTGGGTTTGGGTTCTGTAGCAAATTGGGTTCCGCAGCAACCGCTCCCTGAAGTACAGGACAACTAAGTAAGTAAGTACTATACTAGTTGGGTACTGAGATCTGATAAAACAATACGTAAAAATAAGTTAATCTTTTGTCTGACCGGTTTTCATTTTTTAGGAGAAGTTTCTTCACTTTTCGATATTCTCTCAGCTACTCAGCTGTTATTCCTTCTCTCTCTTCTTTATATCCCCGTCATATAACTAAAAAGTATGGAAGTTTGTAAAGTAATTTACCTTGAGCGGGCTCTCCCTGGTCTGCAGTGGGTTGGCCAGATTTCGCATATCGAAGAGGAAGATCTTGCGGTCCCTTGTCCCCACGACTACCTTTAAGAATAGAATAATTGTAAAAATGAAAATTGTTGAAAATAGGGTAGATCAAAACTATCTCAAGGGTGATGATTACCTTATCATCCAGAACATCCATGGCGTACACCTTCTCCGAAACAGAGGCAGTCTGCAGGGCACCGTTTGTGGCCGCGCGCGCGTCCCACAACTGAAAAAAGAAACATAGAACATGACCAAATCTTCGTTGTTGTTTGATCTCGCAATGGGGTCAAACTACAAACTCAGCGTAAACCAGTTTGAGGCCAAGCGCGCGTCCCACAACTGGGAAGCAAATCGGAAACTAGAGAGATCCTAGACAGTAGAGACCAAAACATAGGTAAAATACCCCGTCGAAATGGCATAGACCCACAATCATTTTCGGCATCTTTCTGAAACTTACGATCATTTTTAGAGAAGAAAAGTGCTAGAAACGCAAAAAACGAGACAGATAATCACTTTTGCAGGGGTATCATAACCATTCTTGGGGTTACGCACGATCATTTTCGTTGCCCTGACATAGAACTATTTTACCTATGGACCAAAATCACCTTAGTGCATTTGCAAGCAACCAACAGTTTCCTACAAAAGCAACCCGGCTGCTTTTTGGACCTATACCAGGAAGGTCTACACAGAAAACGCTGTTTTTTCAAATACGTGAAAATTCCCGATTTCACATCAAAAAAGGATGACATTTTTGTCAATATCGGCGAAAGAGCAGGGTTTTCTTCTATTTTTCGTGGCCATCTGGCCAACCTTATGTCTGAATCTGAAATTATTCCCGAACGGAAGCTGACCTTGATCAAGTTGGAAGCAACCCGGTAGACTAAGAAAATCAACCGGGTGCTTCTGAAATGTAACCATTAACCAAATGGTCAGATGTGTTAACCAGTTAACCTCTTTTAAAATTAGTTCCAAACCCTACCTTGACCGAGTTATCCCACCCGCCGGAGACAATTACACCGCCGATAGGATTGTGCTCCAGACAGCGAATAGGCTGCACGTGAGCGCCCATGTTCTGCTCTGCAAAACAAACATTTCTATCATTGATCATTGTATTTTTTATTCGAAATTTTTCGTTTTACAAAATCATTTCAAAAGGCCCCATATGTATTAATACCCATACGACTTTGAGGGAGAGCAGAGGAAAGGGACCAAGCTACAAAAAAACGAAAGTATAGCTGAACAATTACTTCAACTAATACTAGATACTAAATACGGATTGATTGCCAGAAAGTTGAAAATATGGTTGGAAAATAAAAATATATTTCCCAAAGGCTCTATGTGACTCTCTGCAAGTGAGCTGAGCAGAACACTGCTTTAGATCAGAATTCCGACAGAAAGACTTGAGCCTGCATTGAAATATTCGGAAGTCATGGTTATCAAATCAATAATTCGAATGGGCAAATAAAAAATCGAAAATCTAACCAACCCTTGCCGGTCTCCACGTCGACCATCTTGACCACCATGTCAACTCCACCGCTGACAACCTTCTCAGAACCCTATAAAGAAGTAATAAAATACGATTTAAGAATAAAAATTACACCCGCGACGGGCAGAAAATAGTTTGACGTCGAGTTTAATATGACTCCCCCCCCCCACTTTTCTTAAAAAAAAATTAAATTTAAAAAAAAGTCAAATTTCCACGAATGAACGGATCATTTCGAGCGGAATTTTGCTCTGGTTGCTAAAGGCGTACAATTTTCAACCCCAACCAGACCAAATAAACCAGAGGACTACTTTTTGGTTATGATTGGCAAAAATCGTCTATTTTTCGTGAAAAAACAAAAGGTTGAACATATTTGAATGAAAAAATCACGCCTTGTAAAAATTACTGGTGTAAACATAATAAATCGACAACTAACCGCGAAAGTGCATGCTAGCACTGGTTTTCCATGAAAGTAGTAGCGTTTCTCCTCCGCCTGTCCCACGGTCCCCACATTGTAGATTCTCACGGTACCATCCCAACCGGAAGCGGCCAGCAGACGAGAACCTTGCTCTTTGCAGAACTGGAA
Organism: Litoditis marina; assembly: GCA_964036275.1. Lineage (NCBI taxonomy): Eukaryota > Metazoa > Nematoda > Chromadorea > Rhabditida > Rhabditidae > Litoditis > Litoditis marina. The sequence continues at coordinate 31,706,054 of OZ038434.1, forward strand.
TCAACTTCATTTTGCAACCATCGTGATAGTCTTACTACTGGGCATACACCAGTAAGGTGTGGACATTTGAAATTATTATAAATTTCAAACAGTTATCTTTTCTTATTGTTGGCCTCTCAACCAGACTGCTCTCATTTTGACCAAACACCAGCGAGGGACGAGTGTTCGAAAAGAGGAGATTTTAGAATGAAACCTGGGGAAATTAATGAATTTGTATCAAAAAGAGATGAATATAGTTTTCGACGTTTTTCGGACAACTTTACTGGCATATGTATCTTACAGGAAAAAGCAGAACACTATAATCACTAATAAGGTCGCAATATGTTAATGAAGAGAACCTCTTACCCCTTTTCGATCGAAACAGCCATTGTTTCTCTCATTGGGATACAGGGGAGACAGGTTTTCACCCTTTAATGGCTATTCAGTCACAATAGTTTTTCCTCGCTTTTCCTTATATTATTCCTAAGAACTATGCAAATAACAAGATGAAACGATCGAGCGTACCTGAACTTTTGAGATCCCCACATGAACGGGGAATGGAAGTCCGAACTCATTTGGAGCGGCCACGATATGTGCTGAATATGCCATTCTGGAAGGAAAATCAAGTTTTGTATACGAGAAACAGCGAAAAATGTGAAGGTAATGAACAACCCCCGTCTCCTCAGACAACTTTTAATTAAGGCCGGGATTGAAGCTTGAGTAAGAGAATTTGCTTAGAAGAGTTTTTATCAAGTTGATAGCAGCAATTATATTAACAAGAATATATATTACCGAACGTAATCACTCTTAAAACATAATAAAAAGAATGAAAAAGAATGAAAGGTAAGGTCAGCGAAGTTCTCAACTTTTACGCGCGAAATTTGAAAATTCAAATTGAGTACGTGGTCGAGGCGGTTTAACTTATAGTTGTTGGGTACCGTAAGACGGTGAGCTCTGAAAATTCGATTTTTGTTTTTTGTAGTTTGCTCTCCAAAAACGTGTATATTTCACGTGGTAATCACATTTTACTTGTTTCAATCTTGTCTATACACTTTATTACCAGTAATACATGGTTTTGGAGGATTCGATGTTCACATGGGTAGGTAGTGATTGTCTTTTCTCACTGTGGTTGTGGTGAAGACTGAGCATACTGTTAGTGTCATTATTTATGTGTTTCTGTGTCTTCGTTACTTACTCTCTATTTTGAATATTCAGATATGAGTGGGAATCTCTCAAAGTTGAAAGCGAAAGCGAAAACGCTGTCTGCCAGCAGCATAATGCGACCGGAAGACATCGCAATCAAGCCGAAGCCGTCAATGAATGCGACGAAACGTGGTTTAAAGGTTGGTTTATGGATAAAGGATCAGTGTGACGTTGTCTCCACGTTCCTGTACTACAACATCGATATTTTATAGATTTTTCGGCTTTATTTATGTTTCAATCTCGGGGTCGTTTTCGTTCGGGTCAACCACCCAAACAAACGCTAGAAGCTCATTTTTCGGTTCCAGAAGTCGTTATCTTCACCTGCGTATAGAAAAACAACTGTAAAGAGAAAACCATTGGGTTTACTGATACTGTAACAGAAGGCTGGAGGCGTGGAAAGTGTAAAAGTGAAACGTACAAGGTACAACCAACTCATCAATTGTCTTTTCAGGGTCTGGTTGCGTCTACCTCCACCTCTGCACTCCCGCCGAAAAAGCCTCGTCTAGACTTTTCGTCCGCATCCAGTGCGTCTGCTGCCGTCTCCAAAAGCACGCCAGGTTGGTTTTTCTGTCAAAGAGTCAAAGTCAAAGGTAAACAATAGCGGAAGGTAAATACAACCGTCCGGAGAGTTTCTAGATTATCATTTCGATATTTGACTCTAGTATTTCGCGAACCAAGTACTGAGGGTGAGGACGTATCTTGATTTGCTCTTTGCCGGTTTGTTCGGTAGATAGTTTAATTTTTAGACCACTGATCCAGAAAAAATCGGAAACCTGAACATACCACTGCGTAGTTCAGTTTTCGTAGGCTAGTAAATTGATTTGATTGATCCATTTATGTGGGGCTCAGGGAAGTTCGTTTCGCCCTTGTAATCTAAGAGGATCTATTATGGGTTTTTGGGGTTCAGGTTCGGCCCTAACTCGCCCGATCATCGACAAAGTTAGTTTGATCGACCCATAGTAGGGTTTAGGGAAGTTCACTTTTCTTGGACCTTAGAGGATGTATTCTCCAAATAAGGGTTTAACCTTAACTAAAGAAACTAAACTAAAAAACATGATTAAGGTTTGGCCCTAACCCGCCGACCATCGACAAACTTGTTTTGATTTATCCATTGTATGGTTTAGGGAAGTTCACGTTTTCTAAGACCTTATAGGATGTATTATCCATAGAAGGATTTAACCTTAACTAAAGAAACTAAACTAAAAAAACATGGTTAAGGTTCGGCCATAACCCGCCCAGCCATCGACAAACTTGTTTTGATTGATCCATTGTAGGGTTTAGGGAAGTTCACGTCTTCTCAGACCTTATAAGGATGTATTATCCGAATAATGAGTTTTCATGATTAAGGTTCGGCCCTAACCCGCCCGACCATCGACACTAGTTGGCGGGATTTCTGTCAGAGTACATCGATCGATGTGAGCACCTTCGCAGAATCCGTCACGGCCGCCATAGAACAGGAGAAAGTAAACAAAGTACGTGCAAACGTCGGTAAAGTTTTTTTTTCAGTCGAAAATATTATATAAAGAAGAACGATTATGTGGACCAATCCCGACGTATCGGTTCACATAATCATTCTGCTTTAATGGGTGTTACGTTTCATTTCCGGCACTATCGGGAATGTTGGCCTATTTTAGATTTCAAAAAAAGGTCTACATTTTCACGTATTCGTGAATGCCGTTTGTCGTCCTGTGCGTGGTGCGTGGAGGTTGACGATTCAGTTGGGCAAGAGGGCAAGGTTGAATATTTTCAAAGTTACACATAATACCGACATACCAGTAACGATTCATTTATGATTCACCACGGAGGAACTTTTTTTCGATCAAAGTACTTCAAAACACCTGACTTCGCGTGGATAATAACCTCACCTTTTGGTTGTTGTTCGAAAAGGAGCCAGTTTTTTGAAGTTTCCAGCCATTCAGCGAGGTAGAGAGAGCATAGTGAGAGAGAAAAATAGTAAGATATATACATAGATAGAGATAGATAGAAGAAGGGAGTTACTGGCGTAAGCGCGTAAGAAGGTTTCTGAAGCATAATTTCAGGTAGCTCGACTGCTGACGGCTGCACTCCGTCTATTCATAGACAAAAAGGCCGATTCTAATAAGTTCTCCATGGAATATCAGCTGGTAACCATTCTGGCCGCAACGGTAAAGGAACACGGACAGAAAATACAGGTATGAAAATATATATTTTTTGTGTTTCGGTATGTAGTTTAGAAAAGCTAACTCAAACTATTTGCGCACGCTACAAACGATAACAATCTAACAAACTATTTGGTGCAGGTGCAGGGATCTCGTAAGCGTTTGATTATAGTAAGATAGTAAGATATATTCATTATCTGGTAGAAAACGGTGCTTTCAGAACATGTATCTGCAAAAATGTCTTCTCAACCTGCTGTGCATGATGAAGCCATTTGCCGCTGAACGCCAGGAGCTTCTCGCCTCCATTCTCGCTTGTTTAGCTGGGAAACAGGCCACGTTGGACCCATACTATATCTCCGTGTTTTTATATGACGCGTTGGGGGAGAGACAGTGGGTGGATAAGGTTTGTGAATTGTATCCATACCCCAGTAAGGTCCGACTACGCTACCAAAAGTAGGCCGTTTTCAGATGTAAACAGGTGAAAATTAAGAATTTTTCATCAAAAGTAGACCGATTGTCTTCTTTTCGGCTGAAAAGTAGTCCGTTTTTCGAATTTTTCTGACTATTCGGACAACTTTACTGTTGTATGATTGTATCTTTTTCCTTCATATGACTTACACGGGAGAATTTTATATTCACAGTCCCCAGAATTTTACATTCACAGTAAGGCGTGAGTGAAGTTGGGAACAACAGCTACTGACCGTCCTAAAGCATGTTTCGATTCAAATTGAACGAAACTATACGTTTTCGCTAGCCACGGATGTGTGCGTGTTGCGTTAATACTAGCAATTCAAATTAATTTGAGTTGTGATTTGTAGTCAAGATACTTTCCATCTTTCGACTTTCGTCGCTGCCAAAAGAAGAGAAACATTCAGATTCGAATCAAGTAAACATAATCAGGTTCACAAAAATGAAGTTAAGACCTAAATAATCCAAGAATAATAAATATTGTATTTATCTTTAAAGTTAATTATTGATTAAGTTGCTTGTTTTCAGCCGTTCTGCAGTCCCCTTCTATCCATGATTCTGCAGCCTTTTTCGACGCGTTTTCCGACCAAAGACCTCTACACGGCATGCAACGCGGATTTTGTCGTGCCAGAAGTGACACCTGAGATAGTTAGTAAATTTATAATGTGTATTTATAAATAATTGTATTCATAGGTATATTTGTATTCAGACTTGGTACATTTGAAAATATATGATCAGGCATTTATGTTTTCACAAGTTATTATTCATTAGTTTTTACATAATTACATCTCCTACTTACGTGTACATCTCCTTACGTGTACTATCGTCAGTGTTGTCAAGCTCAAGGAAAGTACTGTCTTTCGGATATCAAAGTCTTACATATTTGGAGCATTTTAGAATGTGTCGCTACTGCATGTATCTGAACGAGATACGACTGTAGCTCAGACGATCATAGAATTATTCTAGTGCTCGCAAGTTAGTGGTTCGCTGACCTAATGTCGAATCTCGATGAAACAATATTATGACACAATGACTATAACCTTAGATAAAGAGTATTTCAGGTCGGAACTAATAGGTTTCTCACTGAGACCGTGGAACAATCTCATTTGGAGGAGCAGGTTCTGGAGGTGATGCGAAAATGGTGAGCTTTTCGATTTCTCATTATTCGTGCTCTTATCTCTTTTTCCAAATCAGATGTATAATAATAATCTTTTACGGAAACTATTTCAGCCGTGTGTTACTTTATTCATACAACCATAACATTGATCACATTGTAGTATCCGTAGATAGTGGAGTCCGTAGAGAGAAACTAGGTGTGGGTGAGCTTTTATTACCAGCTCATGCGGTCCGCCATGAAGATTCTGCGCCGGGTGGGATCGAACCATGGTGCAGCGAGTGCTAGCGCGCAGACAACCAGTCGACCACTCGCCCCCGAACAGACATGATCACAACGCTTTTTTTCTTTCAAGTTCCGAGGGTTTGAAAATCTGGTTTCATAGCCACGTGTCACGTGAGGGATTTCTATTTTCTCCAATTTGCAGGTGGGACAAGGGCGTGGATTCGCCGCCGCGCCCCCTTCTGCGCACCATGTCCGCCTTGTGTGGACTGGCAGAGGTGCGGCTGGCAGCTGCGAGACGGCTGGACGCGTGGGTACAGAATGGGAAGGTGAGGGAGATCAAAGGTCACAGTTATAGGTCAAGATAAAAGGTCATAGGTCAAGATCAGACCAAATGGAATGCGTTATAGTGTCCGATTAGCGAATAAAACTAAAAAATGGGCTCTGTTTGAGCTAAAATCGGGAAAATTTGCGCAAGTTATATTTTCTAGTTTAATAGCGGGTAAATTTAAAAGATTTTGCGAGAAAACCATTGGGGCACGCACCTTTCTCCGGTTTCAGCACAAAAAGAGCCCGTTTGTTAAATTTTTTTGCACGAATTAACTGGACCATGAAAGCTATAGCACCGAGGTCATTCTAAGAGTTTCATGAGGCCACTCTAGGAGTTTCAGTTACATTTTATGAAAATGTGTGAATTTGTTCGTTTAAGCTACCTGAAAAAATTGTTTTCTGTTCTTTTGCATTTTGTTGATGTCTCGCTTTCAGTTACAACGAAACGCGTTGGAACTACTTCTCTTCGTGGGTCATAATTTCGGAGCGGCCAGCTCATCTCAAACTGACAACGACGCCCTGGTTTTGCTATTGAAAATGAGAAGTCTCAAGAGCAAACAGGTAAGACTTTTTTCTGAACACTTTGACATTTTTCTTGATTTAGTGCTTTCAGATTATCACGATCTACGTTGTTAGGTAACTATTCTACTGCAAAATAAACCTCTTTCTCGAACTCTATGTGTAAAACATGATTTTACATCAAATTAGTCACATTTCTATGGACTATGATTGTACGAGCCTGAACAGGAGTTTGTTATTTTTTCGTTCGAACAACATTACTAGAGTATTTTTCCTAGGTTCTCTCCGTTTTCAACGTGGCTTTGCGTCGTATTGTGAGCAGCGACGAGGGGAATCTTCGGGCGGCGGTCCGGATTCTCATAGCCAACGAGTTTGGTCCCTCGCAGTTCAGGTCGGTGTGGTAACCGTCATACGTAAGATAGTTCCAAATCGGGACGGAGAAAGTGAGCATGAGCCGCACCGAAAACACAAAATAATGGTAATTTTGCTTACAATCTTCAACATTTACCCCAAAAAGTGATCATAGCACGATCGGAATCAGGCAAAAGTGAGCATCCGCCAATATCAGAATGAGGGGGTATTTTACGTATGGTAACCGTTGTTGGCTTGCCGACTAAGTGGTTCAAATGCTCATGGTTATATATTCTCCCATTGAAGTTCTTCAAAATATAGCTGATTTTGTCGTAAAGGGTGGTTCCTTGGTCTTTGTAGCCCAATAACAGGGATACTTGTGCATTTATATTTGGTTCAAATGTTTGTTCTTTTGCTGAACACGAAAAACATGAGCAGGGGCATACACCGCCAAGGCGCGCTACAAAATAGGGAGTCGCGTACAAACCCTGGTAAAAAGGTATCGCGAATTTCCTACAAAATCAGCTATAACATTACGGAAAACAGTCGAATTCCGCCGTTTTGTGGGTCCCAACACCAGAGAACAGGGAGTGGTCGTGAGAATTATGAAGGAATAAGAGGCCCTTGGCGGTGTACGATCAGGGGGAGAGAGGGAGTCATTTACATTTTAGTGTGAGACTGCAATTTGCTTTATTTAGCTTATTTTCAGATATCCCATGAACATGTCGATATTGAATACTCTATTCGGAATGGAGAACGCTAAGACTACGAAGGTTTGTGTTTTCTTTTTGTTTGATCTTTGACCTCCTCCAGTGATGGTAAAAAAAGTTTCAAAAGTTCACCTACATCCTACATGTCTATAACCATGTTCGTAAAGTTGAATCCGTTCAGGAAACGAATCTGAAGAAGTATAGTTGATCCGAGATTCGAAAAACAAGTAGTTTCTCGATAAATAGTTGTGTTTCGCCACTCCTATACTTACCGTTTCCGTTAATATTTGAGTTTTCTTTTAATTGGAGCTAAGTACTCCAGGCGCTACAATCCTGTGCGTCAAAAATCAATAATTTTCTGAAAAATCAAACTTGTTGACCTACTGAAAATCAATTACTTTTTGATTGTAGGTCTTCGCGGAGGAGCTATCTTCGATGGTCGTCTCTCGAGAAGAATACGCGAAGCCGGCCCGACTACTCACGCGCGAACTACTACGCTCGTTCCTACGCACGGTAGGTCAAATGCGTTTTAATTTTGATCTCAATACTGGATCACTATCTATCGTTGTTTCTCATCATGACGATTGGTACCGTCACATCTGGTTACCTGCAAATCAGAGTGATAGAGTATGTAGGTCAGAGAGACGCAGACGTTCAGTTTGGCTGCAAAGCCTGAACTTCACTCTCTTTCGGTTGTTCGTATCGCACGAGATAGATCTCTTTGCAAGGAGTGAATTAATTTTTTTAGGTTATTGACCGAAATTATGAAATAACTTACTGCGTTCAAAAGGTTACGTGTACCCATTTTCAGGACTTCAACTTTCCTCTCTTTGCCGAATTCTACTTGAACTTCATCCTCGAAGAGGCTTCTCGTAGTGAACACGGAATTCAGGTGTGTTTTTAGTTGTTCTCTCGTCTTTTTCTCTCTCCCTCTCCCTTCGCTCCCTTTCTCCCTCTCCTTTCTCTCCCTTTCTCTCTCGCTTTCTTTATTTCTTTGTGAATCTGTATAATTTTCGAAAAGTATATACTCACGCGGGGGAAGACTTGATGACTAACAGATGAAGAATAGTGAGAATCTGAGAATTGATCTGTATTATTTGGGACGTACTGTAATTTTCCGCCTTCAGGATCACGTCTACCGTAGTGCCACAGAAGTGATGACAATGCTGCCGACGGTGGCTATCTCGCCACAAGTGAAGGACGCATTCGCCAGCAGAAGGTGAGCATACGTAAAAAAGGTTCACATAAGGAATAAGGTCGAAAAAAGTGAGTATGAGCATCCCCAAAAAGTAAGCATATGTCATTGAAAAGCTCGAAATTATACCGAGAATCTGTGACATTACCCCAAAAAGTGAGCATGCCCAAGTCAAAATCGGAAAAAGTGAGCATCAGTCAACATCAAAATGAGGGGGTATTTTACGTATGAAGGTGAGTGTAATAACTATTACTCCATTTACTCATTTGGAGTGCCACATACTATGTGGAAATCACGTGTTAAAGAAGGACGATCATGTGATCCAATCTCAACGCTTCAGTCCTTTAAACTGCAGTACATTTTTCAATTGCAGTTTAAAGGACTGAAGCGTTGAGATTGGAGCACATAATCGTCCTACTTTAAATCACGAATAAATCTTTTCTATTCTAATAACTGGTTATAGACAGAAATCAGAGTAGTTCTCCGAACCTAATCCGTTTGTACAGAGAAAAAAAGAAAATTTTCAAATTTTTCTGATATTTTCGAGAAAGGTGCTTGGTTTTTGAATGTTTCTGGTTTTTCGGACAATATGGTTCTAACATGTTTTCTATGTCGAATTCTATTCAGATCTTCCACTTCACCTGTGCTAGATTCGGTGACTGCAAAGTACGAAAAGGACCTGATTTCGTTTTTCGAGGTCACTCTAAAGTGAGTTGGATTCGTACATAATTTGATAGCCTTGGTATATTCAACCACAAGGATCTGAAAAAAGGTTACCTGCACCGTGGTTTGATTGAATGATTGAATCTGTTGTTTTGATTCGATCTAAGATCAAGTTTGATGAATTTCAATGTAAAAACGGCAGTGAAGTTATGGAGGGGATTAGTTTACATTTGCCACCCACCCTGATCGAAAATGGGTTGGAAAGGGCCCGTACATAAACCAGTGAGGTCCGACTTAGCGGCGAAAATTAATCCGTTTTCGGAAGTAAACACGTAAAAATTTGGGATTTTTCATCAAAAGTAGACCGATTTTCATCTTTTTGGCTAAAAAGTAGTCCGTTTTTCGAATTTTTCTGACTATTCAGACAACCTTGCTGGTGTATGGGCCCGTACTACAATCGCCCCCCACCTTTGGGGGGCGATTATACACCATGCGTACTATCACCCTTCACCCCCCATTTTGTATTGTGGGGGGTGATTGTTCATTGTCGAAGATTTACAATGTCTCCCCACCCATTTACCAATCACCCCCACCTTCGCGCGATTTTTCTGGGATTTCAATTAGGCGGGGGGTAATAGTACCACGAAGAAGGTAATTGTTGGGTGGGGGGCGAGTACATTTTTACCTTGTGAAGTATGAATTCGCTTTCTTCGTATGCGCTAGTGCCAGCCATTTACTATCTGGCTCTACCATAAATGCACATCAGTCAATTAGTCTGGGAAATCTTACAACACAGTTTGTTCAAACTTATTGCTTTAATTTCTTAAAGTATGAAATTCACGGGTACTTATTTTTCTATCTCTTCAGATGGCTGCAGAATGCGAAACATTTGTTCACGGAGTACAACGACTACATTGCTGCCTACAATCGATTCCTGTTCATAGAGAAGGTTTGTTTCGGAAACTTGCATTTTTGACTGGTCTATTGACATTGCCACTCAGTTTGGGCGTTGGGCCCGGAGCATGCTAGGTTTCAGACTTTCATCAATTGTGCATGTGCTGTGCTTTGCGGATCAGTAATAGATAATTCAATGGGATAGTGGCGGTTTGGGTATTCGAAGAGTTATTCATCCTTTCCACAGAAAATGCAAAAAAAAGTATATCTCCTAGATAGTCATTCAATAAAGTCAGATGTTTTGAAAAGTTATGGTCGTACGTGAAAAGTTATAGTCGTTGATAGAAATGTTAAGAACTCCCGGTCAGATAACCGAGATGTCGCTATGAATCAGACTACAGCCTACACTTGGGTACTTTATTGAATTGGTTCATTTAACTCGAAGTACTTTGTCGATCGAACTACAATCTCAAATTGGTCTATCGATTGATTAGATTTATTTACATGCATGCATGTGAGATACATGGAGAAAACAGAAAATATATAAAAATCAACTGAATTTGGGCAATATGAAAACAAGAATCGAATATACTATTATTTTATTGCTTTCAGTCAGAGTACTACACGTCGCTAGACCAAGGCCCTACAGAAGCCGAATTCGCGCAATGCCACAAAATCATCTCCGAGTGTCGCGTCACGGATCGCGTTATGTGGCTGGTTCGTATTTGATTCTTTGTAATCTTAATTTTTGCACTGATTGGCCACGAATACAAAAAAATTTTTTGATTAGAACACGTGAACATTAGTAATTTTGCATAAAATTAGACCAATTTTTCCGATGTCGACAAAATGGGATTCTGTTTAGTGAATTTTTTGAATGTTTGGTTCAGACAGCTTTACTGGAATAGGAGGTTCGAAAAAATGACTCCCTGCATGTGAAATTTCAGATTGTCGGTGAAAAGTTCCACACGCTCACGCAGTTTCATGCGATCGATGTCATCTTCGAGTTGACAAAACGGGCCATTTCGAACCGAATTGCGGCTGGTGAGTTTTCAATGTGAATCATTACATAAACAACATCAGTTTCAATGAATTGAGTTAACTAGCCTAATGTTGATTCATAAATGAGCTGAGAATGATAAATACATAAAGTAAATTATTGTTCATGTTTCGTCGGGTAGTACGTTAACCGACTTCGGATTGTTAACCACATTCTACCCACAAGTCGATGCTCGTACACCGCCAAGGGTGTCTCATTATTTCCGAAAGCTCGCGATGCCCCCCCCCCCCTCTTTTTTGAGTCGCTACCCCTCCAATGTAGTTAATAACTGCGATTTCCATCATTTTTTGGTTTTTTTTCGACCAGATTTATATGAAATTTGCTGGCTTTCAACTCGTGAGCCCCTACTTTTTATGAAAATTAGTTCGCGACCCCCCATATCATGAGAGGCCTTGGCGGTGTATGCTCGTTGGGTTCTGATGACCTGAGATGTATCCGATCTCTGCGTCTCTCTGACCTGCACACTCGCGACGAGACCGCTACAAAAGCGTCTGGTCAGAAAGCTGAGAATTGTCTGAGCTCAAAAACATCAGCGTCAATTTTTCGCGATTGGTCAGCAACAAAAGCGAGGCAGCATGGAGGTCAATGAGGCTGCAGACAGTCCGTGTCAATTTTCGCTGCAAAATAGGCCTGGAGTTTACTGAGGCGCTCAGACAACTCTTGTCAGATTGCACGCCACTTTTTTTGCGGCCTCGAGCCTCGACGAGAGAGTTTGCAGGTCAGAGAGACGCAGCCTGTCTCAGCCTGTCTGCCGCCTCATTAACCTCTATGTTATCTCGTTTTGTTAGCTTGCTAATCACATGCGTGTGTTTCTGATCTATGAATTCTAATTGGCAATGTTCCAGAAGCGGATAGACCTCTGGTGATCTTTTCCTCGGGTCAGTCGCCGCTTTCTCTGATAGATCGTCTGGTCAAAGTATGTATGTACAAGCCGAGTTTTGTATACAATGAGTGAGTTTTGTCGGGGATTGTTCCAAATATTTGACGATTTTCATGATATACTATCAACTATCAAATGAACGAAAAAAAAATCATTTTTTTTTATCGAATTCAAATGTCGCAACAATGTTCACAATGAACCTAGTACATGTGTGCGATAACTTACTAAGGAGTACTATGTGTTAATATCTTTTGTGAGAATACAGTATACAGGTCAGCGGACTATGTTTACTTTCAGAGAGTCGTACCCGCTATTTGTCATCAATATTTATTGGAAGGCGTGGATAATGATCATTTTGTGGACCTGTGTTGGTTAGTTTTTTTGGTCTCGAGTAATTTTTACTAAATTTCTTCCCGAACCGACTCTTCCCGAGCCAAAACCGAACCGATTCTTCCCGAACCAGGAGCCGAACCGTTTGCGCTCTCAAACCGACATGAAACCGAACCAAACCCTAATAAACGTTACGCAGTCGGCCAATTTTAGCATTAATTACATGAATTGGTTTGGTTGAGTGGGTGACGATAAAGCTCAAATGCAGTAAGCCACAACGTATAACTCAAGTTTGAACATCAACAGAAACTTCGAAGTTTCAAAATCGATAGTTTACATGATTAAACTATGTTTGTGCAAATTTAGAGAAAAACAATCTATACAGTTTTCGATAGGAGACATCCGCTGAATGTGTTCTAGCTTAATCGTCACCCACTCTTTGGTTCCAACTTTGTTGGCCTAAATTTGGTTCGGTCCTAGAACGAACCAACTGGTTCAGGAAGAATCGGGTTTGGTTCGGGAAGGAATTCACTATTTTACTGTCTAAACACTTTTTTCCATACTCTGAGTCACACGGTTCTATAACAATTATTAAACCTATTTTTAAGTCTGATTTATTTATATTTAGAGAACAACGTCGAAGTAGTTGATTGAAATGCGTGGAAATTTATTACTGCGCATTAAAAACATCAAAACATATTACCAGTGTATGTTTCTGATTCTTTCTCTCAATTCATATATTACAGGGAAACCGGGCGAAGTGTTGAAAGTCACCTACAATGCGTACCCGATCTTCCGAATGTTCATTCAGATGATTCTCACCAAGTTCGTTGCCTGACTGTTTCTTCATTTTCTGGGGGTTTGAATGGGTCTTGCTTATGCTTAGTGTTTCTAATCTTCCATATCCTGAAAGAGGTGTGCCATACTAGTGAAAGTATGGCGTATTGGGGGAAATCCGCTAACAATCTTGATAAATAGAATCGAATTTTTTTTTCATGTTCAAATAAAAAATAACACGGTGCTTGCAGAAAAAGTACCCTACTGCTATAAGTTTTTCAGACTATACGTTGTTTTGTAGGAATTTCAACTTTCCGCTGGCCTTCAATGGCAAAACGGAGGATGAGGTAGCAGCAGAAGAACTACTCAATACAACCAGGGAAAAGGAGGTGGGAGCACTGTTTCTAGTCGACATTTTCTTGCTAAACTGGTTTGAAACAAGCGGAAACTGGTTTCAACAGTAGTTTTTTTCACGAGGCGGTTCAATATATAAGTACCACACATTTACGTGGGATCACAAATAGTAGAAATACTGAACGCAACCAGCGAAAAGAGGGTGGAAATCATGTTTTTAGTCAACATTTCGTGCAAAAATGACTTGGAGAGAGTAACACAAACCTTTTTGAGTACATGTTGTGATTGAATTTAGGATGTCTGTCCTCATTCCAACTCACTTAATAACTCTTCACATGTGGTCTAAATAGGCAGAAAAATTCAAGAAACGGGTAAATTTTGTCTACTTCTAACGAGATATCATTAAGCATAACATAACCGAAAAATGGATTCTTTTCTGTAAACACCTTATTACCATACGTAAAATACCCCCTTATTTTGATTTTGACTGATGCTCACTTTTGCCCGATTTTGTCCGGGGCATGCTCACTTTTTGGGGTAATGTTACAGATTCTCGGTAAAGTTAAAGAAAAATCGTGTTTACCATTGACGTATGCTTAATTTTTGGGGATGCTCATGCTCACTTTTACCGACTTGATGTGAACCTTCTTTCAAAGTAATTTACGCGACGATTCAGCGTAACTTACGCTAGTAGTTTACGCTGGCGTTATTTACGCTACGATTCAGCGTAACTTACGCTAGTAGTTTACGCTGGCGTTATTTACGCTCAGCGTAACTTACGCTAGTAGTTTACGCTGGCGTTATTTACGCTACGATTCAGCGTAACTTACGCTAGTAGTTTACGCTGGCGTTATTTACGCTACGATTCAGCGTCGTGATTTACGCCAGTAATTTACGCTAGCTATATTACTGGTGTGTGTTTTCAGGACATCCTCCGTCAGGAGCAGGTCTACGAGAAGGTGATGCGTCCCGCCTCGGAGGCTGTCATTACAGAAGAATCGAGCCAGCTGCTCAAGGTGTGCTGCTCGGCAGCTTTCCTCTCGTGAGTTCACGTTATTTCACGCAATTTCACGCGATCATACACGTGCCCAAGCATTACATCATCTGCACTTCATCTGTTGGTCACGTGACGATGTTAATGTATCCCCCCTACCTTTTTGTCAAAAAACCGTTAAATAGACAATTATATAAAGTTTTTTCTATTTTTCAGTGACCATATTCGCTGTCCGCCCGACTCTTTCTTGGTTTTGGATTATCATTTTTCAGTTTATCTACTCCGGTGAGCTGAAACAATGGTTATCCAAAACCGGTTAGGCTTAGGCACTTAGGCTCTCAAAATCCCCTCAGATTTTGAGTAGATAGCCCTTTGGTAACCAAGAATTAAGACCGGTTATCCTTCAATCCAACTAAAAATAGACCATACCCGCTGGCCACCCGACTCTTTTCATGTTTTTGGTTAGATTGAAGAAAACCCGGTTCTCGATTTTGGTTACCTACTTGTTTAACCGGGAAAGTGGTTACCCAGAACCAGTTAGATAAAGAATTAACCACCTTCAGTGACCATATTCGCTGCCCGCCCGACTCTTTCCTGTCCGACCTGGAGGTTTTGTCGAACGAGTGCCAGCTGGCTGTATTTCTGTGCGAGAGCCGTGAGCCGGATCTGTTGGCCGATCTCATTAGGACGAGTGGAGCCGCGAAGGCCATGTACTCTATTCAGGTATATTGTTATTATTATTATTATTATTAAGACTGTTAGCTTTATTCAGATGAAATGTGAAAGTATACTTAGGTAACCTAGGTCAGATAACCGAGTTATGTATATATGACACCAGCAGAGGCACCAAGGCTATGTACTCTACTTAGGTGAGAATATGAGTTTAGAGAAGGATAGTTGTGTTAGAACGCGAATTTAGATTAAAAACCTCAAAGGACTATCTGTACTTTGTGCACCTTTATTGAAGTTCAACTTGAAATCGGGACCTCCACTTTGTGGTGCTCACATCATGTACATGAAGGTTGTTTAATGTAGACCTCATTAACTCTGAGTATTCCGTTTCGTTGAGTTACGTGTTTTTTACAAGTTTTAGCTTTAGGATCTCCTCAATTCGAACACAAGTGCGATTGGGAATCTGCCGCTGACAGTCCTCTGTCAGTTCCTGCTGTATCATTTGGGAACCGAGATGCGCAGTCGAAAGATTGACGACGATAAGGAGAAAGTGGTGAGTTGGGTGTTTGGAAAAGTACGTGTTGATGATGGTCAACAGTTTTTGGTTACGTTTATTGTAAAAACAAGGTTCGGTGAAAGGAGCTAAACGTGATTCTAATGTTTTTCATTTTGATTTCGAACTCGGAGCCCATCTATTTCGCAACTATTTTGCCAATTTTGGAAATGTGGTTCATTCTTTAGGATAATTGGAAAATCCGCGTGTTTTACTTGAAACCAACCGATTTTCTACATCTAACCTGTTCATGATCTAACCTGTTCTATTTCGCTACTATTTTGCCAATTTTGAAAATGTGGTCCATTGAATCGATTTAACTGTCAGCGCTCTTTGCTGCTAAGAACACTTTGAAACTCCAGTGGTAGGAAAAAAATAAAGTGTTCTATTGTACTGATTGTATTGCTTTGTATTCAGATGGTGAACCGTCTACGTTGCGCGATGGCGCAAGGCTCCGGGTCGGACTGTCTGCTGCTACTTCTGGACCGACTGGCCAGTCCGAGAGCGGGAGAACGAGTTGCCACACTGCAGGCACTGGTCATGCTCCTATCGGTTCGTTGTTCTTTGTTTTCGTTTTGATGTTTTGTTGGTTTTAGGTGTCTGAGTGAGGGTTGTCTTGCATGCATTGGAGTTGGAGGCCATAGAAGGGATAGTGGCGGAAAATTTGAAGAGTTAAAACAATTCCCATCGAAAAAATCAAAACAAATGGTCCCCTCGTATAATAAGTTTGGAAACTTGGGGTAGTTATCGATCAACCAGATTGTCAAAAAAAGTTGAAAAGCAGTCAAAAAGTAGTTTGACTGACTTTTCCGACTTTTCTCGGTTTCAGAACGACTCTGAAGACTGTCTGGCTGCCTCGTTCCGTCTATCGCAACTTCTCGCGAGTCCCTCGTTTGGCGCCATCAGGTCGCTAGCTGGCGTCTCTTTGGCGCACGCGGTTTTCTATGAGACGGATGCGGATCGCGCCAAAGATTACATGGAATATGTCATCGGAAACATGGATGAGAAGAATATGCATCAGGTTGGTATAGAATAGACTATTCATTGAATCACAAATCAGTTCAAAAGTTGAATACGAAAGGAAAACAAGAAATTCCCGGGCGAAATGCGAATGGAATGATGGCAAAAGTATTGTTTCTGCTAACTAAAACCGTTTATATGGTACTACTAGTGATCGTAGTGATCTCAGTACTGATAATTATGATTTTACCTCAATTGTTTTGTCAAGTCTCGTCCCTTCTACCCAAACATCAGAAAGGTCCGACTAAGCGACAAAAAGTAGTCCGTTTTTAGCTTCAAACACGTGAAAATTTATGATTTCGCACCAAAAACAGAGAAATGAATTTTTCTGACTATTCGGACAAACTGGTATATGCTTTTACCCCTCGTTCCTCTGCTACCTTGAGTGAGTTGAGGGTGAGAGGAGAGTATCTAGTCTTTTCATTCCAACTGAGACCATAACAGAACAAAAACAGAAGGCAACACCAGTAAGCAGTAAGGTCCTACTGTTCGACGAAAAGTACTCCGTTTTCAGACTACAAACATTGTGTTTGTAGTTTGATCCTGTTTTTTTTCGAAAATGGTTATCGCATGCGAGATCAAACTACAACACGGAGTTGGTCACTTTCTCTAACCAGCGTGCACTTTTATCTTGCTTCCTGTTCGTTCCGTAGTGTACATCCCTAGTTTTGCGGCGGCCTTAAGAAGCTGCAAGACCTTAAGAAGCTGCTGCTACAAAGATCTGTGATATGTATGATGGTCACCGCCTCGTAACGAAGCGAAGTGAATGAATAAATATGAAATATGATTACGGCGGCATTTGCGACGACTAAGTCGAAAATTGGTTTAAAACGGAATTATGACAGAATCAAGTATAACGGCTGTCCGTAAGCCTGTATGAGAATAACAATGTAAACAATTGATCATAACGTCTTTAAACAATTTATCGAATGCGATCTACTATTGTTTCGATTGCACTGCGCCCCAGTCGCTCTTGCATGCAGTGATAGTTTCCATGTCGTTGGCATCGCGGATAGGAACTGGAAACAAACATAATTCACTGAAGTTGTCCAATGAGCCAGAGCAATTATAAAAAAAATACTCCCTTTTCGCGGAAATCGGGGCAATTTCGTCTATTTTCGATGCAGAAGCATACCTTTTCACAAACTTAAACCGGCAAACGGATTCCTTTCGCAAAATAGTACACACTACTTTCAACATGATAACAGGGGTTCCGCAAGTTAAGTACAACTGAATTTGAACTCACGGGGAGGATTATTTGTGGGCACTTTCTTGGGCCGGGGCGCTTCGGAGGCTTGCGATCGCTGAAAATCCAGAATAATCAGTAGTCAGTGGAAAACAAGAAAGAAACAAAGATAAGATGTTTACTTTCACTTCTCCCTCTCTTCTTCGAGGTTTACAACAAAATGGTGTAGAAATTGGAAATGAGAATCATGGATCGTCCGCTTGTTCGAGAAATAACGTAGAACTTCATTTTTGACATTATTTGTACTTCGATTTTGACCTACCTCAGTATCACCAGCCTTTTTGCCGCCACATGAAAGTATTGTAAACAGAATCAGAGACACATGGATTGCCATGTAGTAGCACGTGAAAATCATACACATTGTACACGACTGAAGCATGGTATTGATTATGAATGTTGGTTAATAGTTTTTATCATAAACTGAGAGTTGGCTAGTTCAATGGTTGATATCATAACTGGGATCAAATTATGGCACGTATGTACTAGGTTCATTGTGAACATTGTTGCGACTTTTAAATTCGATAAAGAAGCAGTGCAATTGAACTACAAGTACGGCAGAACAAAGTTCGAGTTGAAAGTTGGAACATATTTTGGTTTCAATCAGATAGAAATCTCAAAAAGGAGCACAGTAGTACGTTAGATTGAAAGTTGAATAGATTTTAGTTCTAAATAGTTGGTGTGCGCAAAACGTATCGACTGCTAAACGAGAAAAACCAAGAAACTCACAAAAGTGAAGTTGAAGACGAAAACCGCCGACCGGAATGGAGTACAAAATAACAATGAATTTGGTTTGGGGGAGTATTTACGCGGATATTACGTGTAGAACGATTTTACGTGAAACGGTTAGTGCGCGTTTAACTCAAAGGGCGTCCACGACCACGTGAAAACTGTCTGGGAGTTACGAAGTTACTGGGAGAGTCTAGGTCTAGACGTCTTTTTACCCTGTTTAATGTGCACGCCGTCTCGTTCTCATTGCGAGGCGCCTTGGTGCGTTAGTTTACAAAGAGTACGAGTGTTGATTTTCGGGGGAAAGATTGATGAATGATGAAAAAACATTTTCACCCCAATTCAGAAGTTCGCAATGCAAATTTGAGAAATTCTAATCAAGTCACAGGTTTTTATCAAAAGTTGGGCAGGAATAATTTTTTCAAACTCTTTCCGACTTTGCAGATTTCGTTGTCGTTGTGTCGCCTGGGCGAGAAGGGGCCCGCGTTACGTTCCTTGGTATTACAAGGACTGGATTCTTATTTGGAAATGTGCCAGAAATTTCCAGAAAAGTGGCCAGAACAAGGAATGGATGGTGCCCTGAAGTATACTGTAGACTTTGGAGTGAATAGGGTGAGTGAAGGTTGCATGATGTTGAAGGATTAAGTGATTGTAAGTTCTTACATGTAATAATGCGTGAATACGTGTTCTATATGAGCAGGAAAAAGTGATCAACTGAGGGGTTGTTTGGGCTATAATTCGGCTATTTCATTTCTGTGATTAGTTAAATTTTGAGTTGGAAAGTATAAGAGAATGTGTACCTTATCCGAGCTCTGTTTATGTTTGGTGATTAAAAATGGGAAGAAAACGCAAATGTTTATAGATGTTAAACTTTCAGTTCGTCATGACATCAGCTTCAATCGAGTTCATTCTGCGCATGTTGTGCAAGACGGAGAATGGCTCATCGCCAAGTCGTGAGAAACTTATGAAGGTAGGTCAAACTACAAACTACAGCTTCTAAAAACACGTGGGATAAGTTTTACATGTTATAATCTAAAAACGGGTTACTTTTCGCACAATAGTCATACCATAAGGTTCAACGTATTTAAATTGAAGAGCCAATTCCTTCTTGAAGAATAGTCAGATCTCACTGGTGTGAGTGTGCAGACCATTATTCTGACTATTCTGCAAGAAAAAACCTGTTTTGGTTGAAAACACATCTAAATGTTCATAAAACTGGTCAAATCATTTCATTTCGTAAAGAAAAGTAGCTCTTTTCTCGAAATTTTATTACTATATTCAGCCAAGATGCCTAAGCATGGGGATCGGGCAACACACACCGTATAGATTAGCTTTCAAGAAATCGATTCCAATAACTGGTGTCTGGTTGCAGGTTTGGTTTCCCGAGTCCGGTGTGCGACCGACAGTTTTCTCCGCGGATTTGGAACCGGTCGACATTTTTCCTGAATCTCTGCGGGCAGCCATGCTCTGTGCCGCCGATCAGCGGATTGTCAAGGTGAGAATAATAATAATAATATTGATAGCAATTGTAAACGTTTCATCAAATCTATGTACTGTGAAAGTGCTATCTATGAGGCAAAATATGAAGTATGAAGAGCGCCTTTTCCCGCGCTCAAGCCGTACATGATACATGAAGCAAGCAGGTGAGAGAACAACATGTAATTTAAGTAAATAGTAGTTATAGATATAATAATAAGCTTAATGTATATAAAAATATATAAAAACTGTATTCCTATTTTAGGTGGCGCTGGAAGGAGTCTCTCATCCGGCTGCCCTCAAACTGTTGTGCTCGTTCGGGCTCACCACCTATTCTGCCGGTGAATTTTTAATTTTTATGGTATTGAGTGAACAACCAAATTTCGGATGTCTCACAGAAAAGTACCCCTTTTTGGTTTTTTTTCTGGTGTTCTGGGTTTGGGCCAATTATAAATGTGTGGTCCTAATTAACATCCGTTTAGGTCAGTTGCTGGCAGCCGTAGATTCGCTGAACCCGAAAGAAGTCGGGAAAACGGAGGCATTGAGGGCGCGTCCCTTCATCATTGCGTATCGCTACAAGGGAGCTAGCGGTGGAGAGAAGGTAGGGAGTTATAAAACACCTTATTATTATTACTATTATTATTATTATATATATTGATAACCTATTAGGAGGGTAATATTGTTATGATTGTATACTTAAGACCTTGTCTAACCAGCCGTGAAAGTTCAACTGGCTGCATTTCCGCTAAACTCGGAAAAATATGAACATTTAATAAAAAATAATGAAATTCACCGTCTTTAAATAGAAAATGGTCTACATTCGGTAGAATAGTCACAATGTACTCGTATGTGGGAACTGGGAATGATACTCTGTTTAGGGGAAGGTTGTATACTCTAAAATAATATGTAAAATAGAAAATGTAAACATTGTTTCCAGTTCCTCAAAGCGCTGGACGTATTCAAGCCGTCTGCACCGGAAGTGGCGGCGACATCAAAGGAAGAGGCGATGGACTCCTCGGATATACTCATTGTCGAACCAATGCCCATGATGGAAAAGATCAGGATCGAGAACACGCTATTGGACAAGACGCAGGCGCTACAGACCCTGAAGGAGATTACGGTAGGTGGGGGGGGGGGTTACTGTAAGTCTGTGAGTGGAGGTATACGGTAATTGGGGAAGGGGGTTACTGCGTGTTTGTAGTGTGGGAGTTAGGATCGAGAACACGCTGCTGGACAAGACGCAGGCTTTACAGACACTAAAGGAGTTCACGGTAGGTGGGGGAGGGGGTTACTGTAAGTTTTTTTATGGGGTACGTCAAGTCGGAAAGTAAACAGGAGGTTACTGTAAGTCTGTAAGTGGGAGTACTCAGAACAAGCGTCGTTGTAAAACAGTAAGTTACTGTTTATACAGCGTGGCTGTCATATATATATATATTGATTTCCCCTCTCGTCATCTGACGTTTCTTCGGGGCACAATATATCTCTAGATTTGTTGCAATACAGTTTCGACAAAACGCGAATTTGTATATCAGAGCGCGTTACGAGTATACGGTAAGTGAGAGGAGGTTACTGTAAGTGTGTCAAAAAGAAGGCCCGTTCTTCCGTGTTTTTTTTTCTGGCTAATCGTAATCGGACAAATTCACAATGCTCCATTTTTCAGATTCCGGCCGCACCACTGTCTTTCTTCGTTTCTTCACTGCTGCTCAGATCGGCGCTTCACTCGGAAAGTGTAGCCTTGGGTTGTGTGGATCATTTAGAGGTATGAACTACTTGGTCACTATGAATGAAACTGCGGAGATTAAAAGGCAAGGGACTATTAGACCCTAATAGGGTAATTCGGCTAAGAAAATCGCGGGCCTGAAAGGAACCGTTTAGGCTCGTGACTTTTCACCTCTGTGGCTTTCTAATGAAAAGCTGACTACTTTAGATTCAACCAGTTTTTCGGAGAAATGCCATTTTTCGTGACGATTTTCATGAAAATGACCAAGAAGTTATCTCATTTTGTGCTTTTTTTCTGAGCGTATTTGGAGATTTGTTATGTCGTGCTCAAAGATCAAACTACAAATAAGATTGGGTACTTCACTTTGATATTAGAGATTAAAGCTTTTCTTCGTCATGATTGGTTCTTTTTCAGGGAAACCTGAAGTTCTTCCTTGACAACGCGCAGGCGTTCCACGATTTCCTCATTTTGTTATCTGGATGTTCGGACAGAGTAAGTTGTGTTTATTTCAAAATAAGAATGTAACATTCATTAAGATAATTAAGAATGTAAGATGATCATAGAAGATGATAGGGTGAGTTATGTAATTTCAATGTAAAAATGTAGGATTTAATTAGTTGATCTAGTTACAGTGTGAAAATAAAAGTAATACTCAAGACAGAGACAAATGCAAGTGTTACGTTTCGCTTCTACGCCATTTTTCAATAGTTTTTTGTTCGATAGGAAATCGAGAATGTTTCACTAGTTCTTCTGAAGGTTGGGTAGTTGGGTTTTTGCAAAATAGTGTATGAAATAGGGTTGTTAAACTCGAACTCGAAACTCGACTCGACTCGAAAAAACTCGAAAATTTTCGAGTTGAGTCGAACTCGAAACTCGAAAACTCGAAATTTCTCAAAACTCGAAAACTCGAAAACTCGAAATTTTCCAAAAACGCGACAACTCGAAAACTCGAAATTTCCCAAAACTCAAAAACTCGAAAACTCGGAAACTCGAAATTTCCCAAAACTCGAAACCTCGAAAACTCGAAAACTCGAAATTTTGAACGCGAAAACTCGAAAATCAAAATTTCGGACTCGAAAAATGTCTATTTTGGGTCCAAAAACACTCAAAACTCGACTCGACTCGAAAAAAACTCGAAAATTTTCGAGTTGAGTCGAACTCGAAACTCGAAAACTCGAAATTTCCCAAAACTCAAAAACTCGAAAACTCGAAAACTCGAAATTTCCCAAAACTCAAAAACTCGAAAACTCGAAAACTCGAAATTTCCCAAAACTCGAAAACTCGATAACTCGAAAACTCGAAATTTCCCAAAACTCGAAAACTCGAAAACTCGAAATTTCCCAAAACTCGAAAACTCGAAAACTCGAAATTTTGAACTCGATTAACAACCCTAGTATGAAACCAAATAAAAAAATTTCATTGGATTTTGTAGACGTTCGTGCTCATGCTCATTTGTCAGTTTGTATAACGACCACTTTCCTACTTGCAGTTCCCGCCCGTGAACACACGTGTCACGTCATTGGCGACACGTGTCCTGAAAAGTGTCGCGGTCCCGCCGTCTGTGGCCGCTTTTCTGTACAGGTTTGCGCCACAATTGGCGAAACCGGATAAGAAGAAGAGTCTAATCACTAAGGTATAGTTTGTGTTTATTTATTTTAAAAAAGTTTAATCTCGCCTCTTTAGCATTTCACGCTAGAGGATTCGAGGACTTTTAAAACTTTGAAACCTGACTGACAAGGAAACCGGTTAAATTGCCAGTCACATTGTTTTAGGGTAAGCGCATTTGCAAGAGAAACTAGCTCTCATTTTGCCGACCAAATTAATAATTTTGGGTTTTGGCCTATGTTTACAAAATAAACTTATTCTTAACTTTCGTAGTCTACTGAAACTAAGAAAATAGGTTTAAGATTTAAAAACCACGGAAACTGAGACAATAGTTAATCATTATTTTTATTAATATTTGTTTCAGAGCATGTCTGCCGATGACGTGATACAATTGTTGAACAAATTGGCGACAGTCGTTGACGCCGATCGAGCCAAGTACGTTTGATTTCACAGTCAGATCGATATATTTGACGAGCAAGTGTGTAGATCGTAGAGACGCAGACGTCTCAGTCTGTCTGGGCTCTCATCGACCTGCGTGATTTCTCGCTTTCGTGGCTGGTCAATCGGCTAAAATAGTTAGAGTTGGTTAGAAGCAACGTTTATCTGCAACGTTCCAGTTTTCACTAAACGTTACTACCACAAATCAGTAATACATGAATCATGGTTCAAAAGGAGAATGTTTATTTTTGAAACGTCTGCTAACATTAATTCGGAACTATGCAGCAGTATACTTTGTCTCATGTAATAATAACAGTGTTTCAGGTTGTTGAAGACGTATCTGTTGTTACGGCCAGAAGTTATCGAACGCGGTACGGACAATGTTGTCTTCGATAAGCAGGTAACTTTTCTGCAATTCTAACCGGCCCAAAAATGCTACGCTCGAACTCTTTATCTAAGTTTATACTATGGAAAATGATATAAGGAAAAATCCTAAACTTTCACGAATATATGAAGAGAGCGGCTTCCTTATTGGTTGTATCCTTATCATTCACTCAGTGTTTTAGTTGCTCGCCATCTTTGGTGGCCGTAATGGTGCCGGCACCCTGGTGTCGCAGCTGCCACTCCGATGCTCTATAGAAACGATTACAAGGATCTACAAACGTCTTCTGACTACTTGCAATGTCAAGTGGGTTACTAAAGTCTGGATTTGCCTCTTTGTGAGCGATTTTCTTTTCACTTGGAGTGGAACGATTCTGTTTTGAAACATCATATAATGTTTCCTTATTACAATTTTTCATAGGTATGAACGTGTGCACGGAAAATGAAAAAAATTTTTAGTTTTAGACTGAACTCGTCCTTTCTCATCTTTCCAGAGCTTTTTCAAAAGATATTTTGTATTTTTTGTCTTGTTTCACTACTGTTACCGGGGATACCGGGGAGATCAGCTTTATGTTCGCAATTAGCGAGACAACCATCGTAAAAGCAATTATAGGAGAGCGAGCCTGAACAGCGAACATAAAGCTCAACTTGCAAACATAACGCGGTACTAGAAAACATAACGCGGCATTGCCAACAGTTTTTAGGCTTGGTTATCAGTGGAGTTATGGGAAATATTTCAACCTGCCCACATCAGTGCAAACTGTAAGGGAAGAAAACCAGATATGCTGTTTGAATTAACTATTTGTCACATTTACTTTAGTTCGCCTAATGAAAAGGCTTAGGCTTAGGTAAGCCATGGTTCCTAGAATAGGTCGTTGAACCTCAAGTCCTTGGCTCGTTGCGCCTCAGGTTACTTGCTCGTTGCAGTTTGAGGCGAAATTATGAGGGTGAAATTTAGATTACCGACATCCGACATGTGTTTTATATTATATGATTCTAATGGTTACCATTTTTTGTGAACTTGTATCCAAACATAAATCCAACCTGACACCATAAATGGCATTAGATATATCAACTGAGTAAATTCTCTCATAATGTATGAAACTCTACCGCCCTGTGTTCTAAACTATTATAAACTTTTGTGTAGTGTTCTCCCTAACCGCGTTATGTTCTCTCTAACCGCGTTATGTTCTCTCTGACCGCGTTATGTTCTCTCTGACCGCGTTATGTTCGCAATTAAGAGAGAGTTAGGCGACATGTTCGCGAGCGAGCCATCTAGGGGCCGAACATGTAGCAGCAGACCCCTGTTACCGTTACAGGACACTTCACATCCTTTTGCCAAATTTCACTTCCGTTAACGTAGTCGAATTATTCCAATGAAATAAAATATGTGCAATGAACAACCAATTTAGGCCAAACATGGTTCACATTGCATTGAAACATTACAAGAGATCTAGAAGTAGTTAAGAGAAGCTGTTTCATTTCAGGCTGAACCCGCGCCTGGTTTGCGAGTTTCTGCGCTACTGTAAGACGCCGGAATACGTTGCGTACCTGAGTGTTTCGGAGTTGTCGGTGGTCGCGGATTACATGGCAGAACTGGTGGTCAGAGAAGTAGAGGAGGAGAGACTCGCGGTGAATCTGGTGGATGACATGGTATTATTTCTAATCTTTTGGTATTATTTCCATTTCTTTTCACTGTTAAAATGTTAAAAAGCTATGAAAAGTTCTCATACTACTTTCGCTTATTCTAGAGGATTAACGAAGTAGGCCACGTGTAATCGTAGTTTCCGTGAAATTGGAGAAGTAAGATGTGTTCTCTGATCAAAGTACAACTCAAATTCAAACCTTACCACAAAACTTGTCTCGGTGGTACCTACCGGTCACTGTAACCTAGTTGAAACTCCGCCTTGGAGTTTTAACTACGTTTCAGTGTTTTCGCGACTTTTATGATGTGTTATCTGATCAAACTACAATCAACGACTAAACACAAAACCTCACTATAGCATACCTGATCAAACTACTACTCGAATTCAAACCCTACCACCTGTAGCGATATTCATAACGTATAACCTGTTGTATCTTTAGGTGAAGGCAGCCGGTTTCGACCTTCTGCGTCCAATCGCTGCGTCGCTGAACGCGATGCTCCGAGACCAGCTGCCACCATTGCGGCGACAGCGGGTGGACCACCTCTTGAAGAGACTACAGACCAAGTTTCCGTGTTAGTTTCTGCTTTTCTCGAGAAAAACAAAAAAAATAACGAAACGGCCCCTTCATGGCTAATATCGGACGGGTTTGCCGTGTATTGATTACTACAGACTAAGTTTTCGTGTGAGTTTCGCTCGTTTTTCGCAAAGTTCTCCTTTTATTCAAAAAAAGTGGCCAACTTTTAATTAAAATCTAGCTCAGCACTGAAGTTGAAAACTGAAGGCTCTGGTGGCTCGTATTTTTGCTGTTTGGTTGGAACTGGAGAGTGAGTGAAAAGAGTGCGAAAGCAACTGCATAGATGGAATGTTGAGGGGCTATTAGGCCATAAAAGGGAGACTTAGGACTTGCCTCTAAATTCGCGGCTATAAAAGGAACGTTTTAGGCTCTCGATTATCACCCGACTAATAGTCCAACTAAATCCAGTTAGATGAGAGAACGTGGTTGAATAAGAGAGAATAACATATAAAACAAGTTTATTAATAGTTTGTTTCCAGGCCTGACCATTTGCCCGATGTCGAATGAGATTTCGATCAAGGGACGGAGATGGAGAATGGACCAGGCGGACCGCCACGTGACCACTCTGATTGAGACGGTTAGTTAATTTTTGAGGTAATCTGTGCTGGATTATTGGAATTCTACCCAAACATCAGGACTATTTGTCTATTTTCTTGCAAAACCATAAAGATGTACGTACTTCAATTACAAAAAGCCTCTTTTTGTCTAATAGTCACATATTGATGGTGTATAAAGCATGATTCCACTCTTATTCGGAGGGTCGAAGATCAGTCTTTCATGTGGAAAGGGCGGAAGAGTTTGTAGCACTGTTGTTCAGTGGTCAGTGCTCCGGCTGTGTTAAAAGATTTTGGTTGAAGTAATTGAAAACGTTGCGGACATATTCTTTGGTCGGTTCACTGATAGATGCTTCTTACTTTCTGAAAGTCGAAGTTATGAGAGTTCTTCCATGAAATGCTCGTTGCCTATTGTTGCCCGATTAGCCAGACTGCCAGACGAACTCGCAAAACCCAAAAAACCCTCTAATGGTGATGCAAATTCATCAATTTTCACGTGTTTCAATACAAAAATGTGATTTCTCGTCGAATCGTCGGACCTAACTGACGTTAGAACAGAGTGGAAGTAGCGAAAATGGTTGATTTTAATGATAATATTTTTTACGGCAACTATTTCAGCCGTGTATTACTTTATTGTGGGAATGATATAATCACACACAAATCACATATCAACCGTAGAAGGACTGTCCGTAGAGGGGGTGGAGATAGGCATGGGTGAGCTTTGTTACCAGCTCATGCGGTCCGCCATATAGATACCGCGGTGAGCGGGGATCGAACCCGGGTCTGTGGAGCGACAGCCGAACGCTAACCACTTGACCACTCGCCCTCAATTTTTTTCCAGGTCTTTCACGGGGAGGACAGTGACGAGGTGGCAACCGCCATTGACGCTCTGAACCAGCTGCTCTACTCCAGTCCAACTGTAATGGCGAGGTTGGTCAGGTTTCTGACCTTTTCGAGGTTTTTGGCTCTCCCGGCCTTCGTATATACTGGCTCAAGGGATAGCGTGCAGTTCAAAACGTAGCCTGTTAGATTTTTTGCTTTGGGCAGAGGTAGTAGAATAGATGTTTGATTACGCAAATATGAAACATGTTGAACATCAGTCTATTTGAGGATGCTCAACAATGGTGATTTATGTGTATCTCTAATAACGATATTATTTGCAGGGAGTTTGGTGTGTTGGCGAACGAGCTCTCTCCCTTGATTAGACTCGATGCCAAAGTGATGAAGGTGCGTATTGATTGTAACTCTTTTGACTTTTTCGGTAAACTAGCCAAACTATTCAGTCTCGTATTAATCGAGAACGGTAAAGTATCCTGGGAAAGTGTTTTGACTCACTGACATTGACGGGAGTGGACGGGATATCGTATCGATTACTGTCTCTTATTGGTTACTTCTTACGTTTGCTAACGGTTACTCCTTCATTGGTGTATCAATCGGTTATTTTCCCAATCGGGGACTTTCAACTTCTCCAGCCGGTTCCGAATCATTTTTTTTACGTTGCCAGTTGGTTACAACCAACCTGTCGTGCAGCGGTATCGCTGGTGAGAGCTAAATAGCTAATGCTGCTAAGATTCTTCTGGGATGATAACCGGTTACGTTGTCCAGTCGGTTACTTTCGCAAGCGATTGCTTTTTGTTTTCCCGATTGGTTACTTCTCCAGACCCCGAACCGTCGTGCGGCGGTGTCGCTGGTTCGAACGGCGGCCGTTCATCTTCTTCCGAGACTGGCGCCGGAAGATATCTGTCACGTGGACACTGCTATTCGACAGCTGATCGCCATCTTTGAGGTAGGTTGATCTTTGAGGTAGGTTGATCTTTGATCTTTCCAACTCGTGATCTCTTGACCTTTACTACGCCATATTAGCCTTGAAAGCTTGACACACCAGTAGGATGTGACTATTTTCCAAGCTGTAAAATATGTTCTCACGTGGTAGCCTGTAAGGTTGTAGCCTGTAAGGTTGTTTGTCGAGTTCAAAATTTTGAGTTTGGACAAAAACGCAGTTTTCGAGGTTAGAGTTCGACTCGACTCAAAAAATGTTCAGTGTTTCAAATAGAGTCGAATTTTGAGTTTGACTTCAACAACCCTAGTAGGTGGTTTTTAAATATACAAAAAAGGTTAAAAATTGAAAGAGGTTCAGAGGTTGGGTCCTTTGTGTATTGGGGAATGTAGGGGATGATCGATTGTGAGTGGTAAGTCTTGTAGACTAAGACAATCTATGAGGTACGTTGCATTCAAATATAATTACAAATGAAATAACACATTTATTCGTTCAAAAATCTTGTTTTTGTTCCAGAAGTTCTCAGCGGGTACCGTGGGCGAGGTGGCGACCTCGGAGGGCATCATCTACCTCTGCTTCGTTTATCTGGAAAATCACGTGGATAGTGTGAGTTTCTGTTAAAATGTGGGCATTTAGAGAAGGACGATTATGTGGTCCAATCGCAAAGCTGCAGTTCTTTAAACTGTAGTACATTTTTCAATCGCAGTTTAAAGGACCGTTGACACGAGATTGGTCCACATAATCGTCCTTCTTTAATATAATTGGGGTCTGAACGTATCAAAAACTGAAAGTGTTTCTGTTGAACTCTTGAACTGTTTGCAAAAGCGAAATGTATGAACATTAACGGCATCAGATCATATGTAACCAAATCGAATATGACGAGGTTCATCTATTCAGTACTTTCCTACAATTGTCACGTAAAATGTGATAAAATTTAAGCAAATGAAGAAATGAGCAAACGCGCTCCTTGTAATGGAACTTCCTCGAGTTAGAATGTGTTTAACATGTTTCACGTCATTAAACCGGTATTGTTATCTGTAAAAAGCGCTGAACAACGGTGCTATACTGCTAGTCAATTGCACAGTCACGTGAAACATGTTAAACACAGCAGAACTCAGAAACGTGCAATGACAAAGTGCACAATTCCGAATTAGAATGCCAACTTTCTGTGACTATTCAGTTCACTTCTAGTATACATAGGTAGCCAAGTGAGTGCTCGGGAGAACATGAAGCTGCCACATGTGACTTTTCGTAACGACATAAATTTTGAATTTGTTCAGGCTCGAGAGTTTCTGGGGGAACAGTCGGAGTCGATAGAACGACTGTGTAACATGCAGAAGGACTCCCCTATGTCGCTGGCTGTCAGGGAGAATATGAAGCTGGCAATAGGCGAATGAGACAGTTACTAGTGAATTTACAGGCAAATTAGTGAGTAGATTTACGTGAAAGTAAAGTAGTAAATTTACAAAGTGGTACTTTTGAATCTTTCCTGAGTAGTTTTCATTCTTCGGTGTATAGTTTTCTCTAAGGTTCATAGTTTATTGCAGTTCTATTCTAGTTGATGTTTACTTTTTTCTAGTTTACTATGTGTATTGGTACATCCACGTGTATTGTGTTTTATAGTAATAAGGATCAAATTTTCCCGTGTTCTGATCTTTCCAAATTCCAATGTTATTTGCTATTTTTGTGTTTAAAAGAGTGGTGTACATGACTAAGCATATTTGTTGAATTTCTTGTAGAAGTGATTGATACTTGCTATTATTTTATGTTTTGTAGTTTCCACACGACTGGTCACAATTGCTTATCGTCCTTTCTTTATTTGTTCTTTTTTGATTTGTATGTGGATCTCTAATTTCGTTGTTTTTTGACTTGCGATGGGTTATAAAACAGTTTTCTGAATTGCATTCTTTGTTTATCTTCGTGTTGGTTGAAGTTCCAACCTGTACTGTTGTGGAAGTTTCCTGGTTTATTTCCAATTTTCAAGCTCGATGTTTTTGGTCTTACAACATGTTTTTCACCCGATGGAAAGATATGTTTTCGTAACCGTACCCAATCCAAACTAAGCTAGTCATTTATAAAGTTTGCGCGAAACTCTTGAAAGTGGCCAATTCTACAACTAACCGGGTTTTCAGGTAACCTAACCCTTTTTGCTAACCTTTTTTTCAGGTTACATTAGTAGGTAACCTGGAAGTAACCTGAAACTAAAATCCGGTTACCGTTCAAACTCACGGTAAAAACCATGTTTTGCGTTAGAAAAACAGGTAACCGGTTTTTAATTTTAGGTTACCAACCGGTTACCTACTGAGGTAACCTGAAAAAAGGTTACCAAAAAAGGGTTAGGTTACCTGAAAACCCGGTTAGATATAGAATTCACCCTTGAAAGTATCGGAAATTACAATTCTGAACTTTTGTAGTGAATGCTCTGCACGTGTTCGGTGCCTCATGTTTGACGTGGTGTTTTCTAGTTTTGTAACTTGTAGTTTGCTCTCTGTGGATAATCAAATAAGTTTCATCTCGGCATTCTAAAACGGGTACAGTTTCAGGACTAGACATGTCTTACGAAGTCCCTTCCAAGAAAATCGCCAAAATGTTCGATTTGAATCCGTGGTATTACTCCAAGGTAGGTGGTTTTGAATTTCAGCCACCATACTTCTCTCATTTGAGCCCAAATCTCTAGGTTGTTCAGCTGCGGCAAGACAACTTGAAAATGTTACTTGATAGGTGAATATGGGGTTTATAGCGATAGAATGTAGTGTAGATTGAGTATTCAAGTATGTGACCGAGAAAAATCGTTGTATCCAGCATTGTTTGCGTGCTCTGGCCGTTTATAAAAACGTTAGAGCTAGATAGTATGGAGGTCAAGGGGACCGCAGACATCTGTTTCGTTACGACCTGTATACTTCCTCATAGAAGGTGCCACAAAAGAGTTCCCAGCCACTTTTGTAGCGGCCTCGATGAGATAGTCATCAGGTCAGAGAGACCCAGACGGTCTTAGCCTGTCTGCGGTCTCATTGACCTGTATACTCTCTCGCTTTTGTAGCTTGCTAATCACACGAAATTGGCCCAAAGTTCCTAAGTAGAGTATCGATTTTTCGAATGTACTTTGGTTTTCAGGCCTACGCCGACTACCTGCAGTTTCTGCACACTTTAAACGATTCGGTGAAAGGCGTGAAAACAACGGATGACGTCACTTTATCGCCTATAGTTCTGAATGTCATTGACATGTTGGATACGGTACAGGTTGGTCGAACTTGTATTTGATTCCAGAAAAGAAAATAAGAAACATTTTACTACCCCCCCCCCCTCTTCGGCGTATGTATGGTGTATCTCGGGAATTTGTTGGGAGATACTTGCTGGGCTGGGGATTTTACTCGCGATTGTGACTAGTTTTCTGCGAATTCGAGTTTTTCGTTTCGAAAATATCGGGACTGATAACAAAAGTATTGCACGCTTTTTTTTGTTGACACTCGTTTTTGTCTATGAAATGTTGGTTTTGTGGAACGGATCATAGGTTCAGAACACTATAATATAGTTCAGAAGTTTATCTCGGAATACCCGCCGGAGTTTATAAATTAGACATTTTCATTATTATTATTGTTATTATTATTAAATATAGTTTAGAAGTTCATCTCGGAATACCCACCGGAGGACATGGGCAACCAACGTTTCGGAAACAAGGCCTTTCGCAAGTGGCACGAGAGACTGGAGAAGGCGAGTTTCCAGTTTCGAGGCGGTCTTTTTTCATTTTGTTCCAGGCTGATTTGGGAAGGGATCGACACAGATTAGTGCTCTTAGATAGCAGATAGCTCAGAACTGGGTCAGCACAAAATTACGAGTTGAACGACAAAATCGAGTTTCCAATTAGACTCGACTCGAACATTTCGGTTTGTAGCCGATTGAATTGAGCTGGTTCAGATGTGTCGTGTAGATCATAATTATTTGTACCAAAAAAAATCTAAATCGGGTTCAAACTACAAGTTTTATGCTATCAAGTACACAGTTTCGAGCCGAAGAGTTGTTTAGTCATCATTTCTGATTCAAACCTATGTTTATGCAGGAAGCACCTCAACTGATCGAGGCCCTGCTGCCAGCTGAGTTGAAGGGCGCCGTCGTCGAATTGACACCCTATCTACTGGATTCATTCGGAAATTCGACCAGAATTGACTATGGATCAGGTTATTATGAATTATGTTATATACTTTATTGTTGGGCAGAACATAACATTTCAATTATTTAGATCGATAAAGAGAGCTTTTAGAATTCCGAGAACAGCTCAATGATATTCAAAATGCTCATGTAAAGCCAGCTGTGTCATTTGTACGATTCGCCCAGAAATATCAGGACCTGGCGCCGTCGTATTACAGTCTAAGGTTTGACAACCTTTACCGTGTATGCTTTCCAAACTACAGCGAAGATGATGTCATTTCCTATACTTTTACTTTTGTAGGTCACGAGGCGGCGTTCCTTGTTTTTTGTCTGTGTCTTCAGAAGTTGAATGTGTTCACAGAGGCTGACAATAAGGCCATCGTTCTACGTGTCTTCAATAAGTAAGTTCAGCCTTTCGTCTTGTTTTCAACACCTTTTTCTGCCAAAATGTTAAAATAAGACAAGAGATAATGAGACAATCATGCCATGTTTCAGTCGTCAAATCTGACTCCGTTTTGAGCCTCGTCAAGGACTTTCAGCCGCTTTTGAAAATAAATAGTTCAGTTTAATGTTTAGATAGTGTGGATGTAGCTATTTAAATATCTGGTTCCTTTCAAAATATCTGGTGCAATATTTGGTTCCTTAAAGATACCTCATAGTTATAATGATAATAATAAGAATAATAATAATAATGATATTAATAATAATAATCTTTCCAGATATCTGAAGGTGTGTCGCAACCTGCAAACAACGTATCACATGGAACCGGCTGGCAGCAGGGGGGTTCACGCGTTGGACGATTTCCAATTTGTGCCATTCATGTGGGGAAGCGCACAACTGATTGGTAGGTTATGTAAAAAGTAATATGGTTATCATCCATGGTAATTTATGGGGAAATAGGGTGAAATATGGTCATATTGGCTATAATTTGTGGCATTCATGCATGTTTTTTAGGTAATCGACGTCTGATTCCCGACTCGTACACCAAAAAGGACACTGTAGATGCGCACGCGCACGAGAGTCTGTTTTTGGAGGCCGTGCAGTATATCAACCGGGTCAGTTTACAGTTAGTGTTTGGGTGGCAAATCACGACATTTATTAGGTTCGCTTTTACCAAAGCAAACCTTAATAAAAAATCTGAACATGTGGCTTGTTCACGCATATTGATCTTGCTCGCACTGTTTTTAGTTGGTTCGCGTTGCTTTTCGGTCGAAATTCGTGAACTATGATGTGTATTGAGATCAAAGTACATAGTTCAACGAATATTATCTATATTTGCTTCCGTATCGGCGTAACGATGTATTCCAGACGAAATCCGGTCCATTTCACGAGCATTCCAACCAGTTGTGGAACATTTCCGCGGTGCCCGGCTGGCAGAAACTGAACGGGGGAATGTTCAAGATGTACGAGGCAGAGGTGCGGTTGATTGGATAATCAAATAATTACTTGTTGAATTCACGTTTACGTCTCGTAAAACTGTAAAAAAAAAGTCAGCAATTGTGCACTTCATTCATCATTCCTTGTTTTCCAGTTCACATGTTTTTCTTAGGTTTCACGTGACTATGCGTTTGATTAGTTATGCATACGGGTCACAGTCGGATGTAATAGTTTGATATAGATCCAAGATCGTGGCCGAGAAACATGTTGACATTCTGTATCTAGTTTTCTGCTGTGTATTACTTGGGTTCTCGAAAAGGAGTCAGTCAGCCATTCTAAGTTCGCTCTGGGGCTTTTTTCTGAGGTTTTCATCATCATCATCAGGCATCACACTCGTTCGTACCTCATGATTACCATCCAGACAACGCTAAGTTTTTTTTTATTAACTATAATTGTTCATGTTACTTATCCAGGTGTTGAAGAGTTTCCCGGTAGTTCAGCACATTCTATTTGGATCGCTTTTTTCGTTCGACAAGCGACCAGATGCGCCCACGGATCCCCTCACAAGACAACCGGAACCGGAAAGTACGGAAGTTATCGCCTAAGCTACGGAAAATTCCGGCTATTTCTATATCTACCCGGTTTTTGGTAACCAGTTTTCACAGGTTACCCACATGTAACCAGTGGGTTACCTACAACTGAATTTCATCATTTATAGTTATCGATTGGCTACCTACTGTGGTAACCTGGAAATACGTTACCGAAAACCGTTTGGTTAAGGTTTTTGATCAATCACATGACTTAAGGTATACCGTAATGCACATTAGTTGGTGTTTGCTATTTATTGATCGGATATAGTTGTTTTCAAGTCATCTATTTGCACTCTTCTGGTGTATTTTATGTTAGTTCGTTTTGAAAACTATATATTCTCTGAAATCCAGCTATTTCTTGTCCTCTCACGTTTTTGAAGAATATTTATTTCTCGTTCTCGGTCGGGTTGGTTATCCTTACCATCTCGGTTCCTTAGCAAAAATACAAATAGTGCATGACTGTTCGTTTCTTCTGCTTTTCTGTATTGAGTTTGTAAATAATAATAAATTACAATTAATGTTCATTGTTTGTTTGAATAACTTGAAAGGTTTTTTTTTCGTTTTGACAAATTTTGGAACTGAAATTGGGGAATGAAAGCGAGGTCGACGAAGTTAGTTCGCAACTGCTGGTGCATGCCCCCCGCAACTATCGTGCGCGCACTCTGCGAAATCCTTTCCCAGTAGCAACAGTAGTATCACAAGTATACAATCGAAACGAATAGTTTTTGTAATGTGAAACCTCAGAGAAAATATGGAAATTCACTTTCTTGTTACTCTCATAGGAAATCTGGGACTACTGGTAAACTCGTAGTAAACTAGTAGTAGTAGTAAAGGAGGAGTACTCTCGTAGTAGAGTAGGGGTATCCCGGTAGAAAACTAGTAGTAAATACGGACGTCAAATTAAAAAATGCATTTTGGCAGTCTGAAACTAGTCTTTTTACGTTACATTATCTCCACAGAATTTAAATCACAGTGATTTGTAGGCATTATGATCACGTAGACAATTAGTAGTAACTTACTCGTCATAGGAAATCTGGGACTACTGGTAAACTCGTAGTAAACTAGTAGTAGTAGTAAAGGAGGAGTACTCTCGTAGTAGAGTAGGGGTATCCCGGTATAAAACTAGTAGTAAATACGGACGTCAAATTAAAAAATGCATTTTGGCAGTCTGAAACTAGTCTTTTTACGTTACATTATCTCCACAGAATTTAAATCACAGTGATTTGTAGGCATTATGATCACGTAGACAGTTAGTAGTAACTTACTCGTCATAGGAAATCTGGGACTACTGGTAAACTCGTAGTAAACTAGTAGTAGTAGTAAAGGAGGAGTACTCTCGTAGTAGAGTAGGGGTATCCCGGTAGAAAACTAGTAGTAAATACGGACGTCAAATTAAAAAATGCATTTTGGCAGTCTGAAACTAGTCTTTTTACGTTACATTATCTCCACAGAATTTAAATCACAGTGATTTGTAGGCATTATGATCACGTAGACAGTTAGTAGTACACAGCATTCTCGGACAACCTATTTTTTGCGAGTAGTATGCAGCAGGTGCACAACCGAAAAACTGTCGTGGCGAGACCCCGAGTTCTCCCCGTGAGTGTGCACATGCTGCACACTGCCCGGACTTCCTAGTTCATCGAAATCATTTCTTGGCACTTAAACCCAAAATTGGCACGTGAATCACGCGTTCGCGTGTCGCGTTGCGGTCGAATGAACGATCGCGGTCCAGGCCAACTCTAATGTGGTGGCGGAAAACGCTGTGAGTAACTTACTCGTAGGCTAGTAGTAACCTACTTGACAGGCTAGTAGAAACCTGTAGTGCGCTAACTAGGCAGGAAAGTGCTGAACATTCATAATATGGGAAAATTTCTATCGAATTAGTGCTACTGTAGAACGGGCTTAAGTATAAGATTTTTTGTTAGGGCTCGTGGCGCATTCACGTTATTCCATAGTGAGCGCTGAACAGTGAAGCGCGCCTGTAATCGTATACGATTGTGGCGCGCCTTCCGACATCAGCAGCGTGGCGCAGTCGTAAGTGTCTCGCTTCAGAAGCGAGAGCTCGAGGGTTCGAGTCCCGGATGGTGCAAAACATGGTAACAGCAGAGTAATGCGATAGAGGATAACGTAACTACTTATAGAAGATATATGATGCTAAAAAATATAATTTATTTTATTTTGTTTTTTATTTTTCAAAATTGACTTTTACCACAGATAAACTAGTAGCTGACTACCATCTCACTAGTAGTTAGGTTGGAGTAGAACTATAGTTTAACTCCTCCCCTACGCCTACATCACTACAAGAAAACTAGTAGTTTTCTAGTAGTAGAATAGGGGTGTGGTAGGAGTTCACTAGTAGTTTACTTGTCGTTATAGAATCACTGTGCTTCCATTCCAGATGAATGCCACAGCGCATTTGGAAAGAACCCGAAGTGTAGATGGACAGATTTTTTATAAAGAGTATCGGGAGCAATCAGATGAAAAAATGACGGCGAGTGAGAGATGAATCCTTGTTGCTCTTGAAGCGATGGTTTTTCTTCTTCTTTTCAAGTAACAATAATAGTATTTCGCAACAACTACTTTCAGCCGTATATCACTGTACTCATTCGAATACGGAATTACACAGAAATCACATATCAACCGTAGAGAGTGAAAACAGAGAAAGGAAATAGACCAGCTCATGTGGTCCGCCAGATAGATTGAAACCGCGGCCACTGGGCATCGAACCTGGGCGCTGTGAAGCGACAGCCGAACTCGAACAACTTGACCACTCTTTCTCAATTTTTTTTCAAATCACCGTGGAGTCCCACGGAAAACCAAAATGAGTGTAAAATTAGCATTAAAATGGGATATAGAATAATTTTGTTCTCTTTAATGTATATGTTCAAACTCGTGACGTATTGAAGCAACAAAAAACAATAGTACGGTTGGTAGATCAATTGTTTCAAATCACCGTGGAGTCCCACGGAAAACCAAAATGAGTGTAAAATTAGCAGTAAAATGGGATATAGAATAATTTTGTTCTCTTTAATGTATATATTCATACTCGTGACGTATTGAAGCAACAAAAAACAATAGTACGGTTGGTAGATCAATTTTCTCAAATCACCGTGGAGTCCCACGGAAAACCGAAATGAGTGTAAAATTAGCAGTAAAATGGGATATAGAATAATTTTGTTCTCTTTAATGTGTATGTTGATATTTGTGATGTATTAAACCAACAAAAAACAATAGTACGGTTGGTAGATCAATTTTCTCAAATCACCGTGGAGTCCCACGGAAAACCGAAATGAGTGTAAAATTAGCAGTAAAATGGGATATAGAATAATTTTGTTCTCTTTAATGTATATGTTCATACTCGTGACGTATTGAAGCAACAAAAAACAATAGTACGGTTGGTAGATCAATTTTCTCAAATCACCGTGGAGTCCCACGGAAAACCAAAATGAGTGTAAAATTAGCAGTAAAATGGGATATAGAATAATTTTGTTCTCTTTAATGTATATGTTCATACTCGTGACGTATTGAAGCAACAAAAACAAGAGTACGGTTGGTAGATCATTTGTTTCAAATCACCGTGGAGTCCCACGGAAAACCGAAATGAGTGTAAAATTAGCAGTAAAATGGGATATAGAATAATTTTGTTCTCTTTAATGTATATGTTCATACTCGTGACGTATTGAAGCAACAAAAACAATAGTACGGTTGGTAGATCATTTGTTTCAAATCACCGTGGAGTCCCACGGAAAACCGAAATGAGTGTAAAATTAGCAGTAAAATGGGATATAGAATAATTTTGTTCTCTTTAATGTATATGTTCATACTCGTGACGTATTGAAGCAACAAAAACAATAGTACGGTTGGTAGATCATTTGTTTCAAATCACCGTGGAGTCCCACGGAAAACCGAAATGAGTGTAAAATTAGCAGTAAAATGGGATATAGAATAATTTTGTTCTCTTTAATGTGTATGTTGATACTTGTGATGTATTAAACCAACAAAAAACAATAGTACGGTTGGTAGATCAATTTTCTCAAATCACCGTGGAGTCCCACGGAAAACCGAAATGAGTGTAAAATTAGCAGTAAAATGGGATATAGAATAATTTTGTTCTCTTTAATGTATATGTTCATACTCGTGACGTATTGAAGCAACAAAAAACAATAGTACGGTTGGTAGATCAATTTTCTCAAATCACCGTGGAGTCCCACGGAAAACCAAAATGAGTGTAAAATTAGCAGTAAAATGGGATATAGAATAATTTTGTTCTCTTTAATGTATATGTTCATACTCGTGACGTATTGAAGCAACAAAAAACAATAGTACGGTTGGTAGATCAATTGTTTCAAATCACCGTGGAGTCCCACGGAAAACCGAAATGAGTGTAAAATTAGCAGTAAAATGGGATATAGAATAATTTTGTTCTCTTTAATGTATATGTTCATACTCGTGACGTATTGAAGCAACAAAAACAAGAGTACGGTTGGTAGATCATTTGTTTCAAATCACCGTGGAGTCCCACGGAAAACCGAAATGAGTGTAAAATTAGCAGTAAAATGGGATATAGAATAATTTTGTTCTCTTTAATGTATATATTCATACTCGTGACGTATTGAAGCAACAAAAAACAATAGTACGGTTGGTAGATCAATTTTCTCAAATCACCGTGGAGTCCCACGGAAAACCGAAATGAGTGTAAAATTAGCAGTAAAATGGGATATAGAATAATTTTGTTCTCTTTAATGTGTATGTTGATACTTGTGATGTATTAAACCAACAAAAAACAATAGTACGGTTGGTAGATCAATTTTCTCAAATCACCGTGGAGTCCCACGGAAAACCGAAATGAGTGTAAAATTAGCAGTAAAATGGGATATAGAATAATTTTGTTCTCTTTAATGTATATGTTCATACTCGTGACGTATTGAAGCAACAAAAAACAATAGTACGGTTGGTAGATCAATTTTCTCAAATCACCGTGGAGTCCCACGGAAAACCAAAATGAGTGTAAAATTAGCAGTAAAATGGGACATAGAATAATTTTGTTCTCTTTAATGTATATGTTCATACTCGTGACGTATTGAAGCAACAAAAAACAATAGTACGGTTGGTAGATCAATTGTTTCAAATCACCGTGGAGTCCCACGGAAAACCGAAATGAGTGTAAAATTAGCAGTAAAATGGGATATAGAATAATTTTGTTCTCTTTAATGTATATGTTCATACTCGTGACGTATTGAAGCAACAAAAACAAGAGTACGGTTGGTAGATCATTTGTTTCAAATCACCGTGGAGTCCCACGGAAAACCGAAATGAGTGTAAAATTAGCAGTAAAATGGGATATAGAATAATTTTGTTCTCTTTAATGTATATGTTCATACTCGTGACGTATTGAAGCAACAAAAACAATAGTACGGTTGGTAGATCATTTGTTTCAAATCACCGTGGAGTCCCACGGAAAACCAAAATGAGTGTAAAATTAGCAGTAAAATGAGAAATAGAATAATTTTGTTCTCTTTAATGTGTATGTTGATACTTGTGATGTATTAAACCAACAAAAAACAATAGTACGGTTGGTAGGTCAATTTTTTCAAATCACCGTGGAGTCCCACGGAAAACCAAAAGGAGTGTAAAATTAGCAGTAAAATGGGATATAGAATAATTTTGTTCTCTCCAATGTATATGTTTATACTCGTGTCGTATTGAAGCAACAAAAAACAGTAGTAAGGTTGGTAGATCAATTTTTTCAAATCACCGTGGAGTCCCACGGAAAACCGAAATGGGTGAAAGATCAGGCCGTATTTACTTTTTCCATTGTTGTGTAACAAATAGTGCATGAACAACATGCTTGATTGACAGTGACAATTATTTTGGTTGTTTTCATTACAGTTTTCGCATCGATTCTGTTCTGAGCTCGCTCAGATCATTCATAGAGCAGAAGGTGGAGGAATCCGTAGATGAACTGTTTGTGGCGGGAAATGCGTCGGACCCGTTACTTGTAGACCAGAAGGGCTCTCTTTCGGACCTTATTCGTACCAACTTAGGAAATTGGTTTGAAGGTAAACTTTGTAACTTAATCAGAATTGTTGAGCAAGAATAAAAATTGGTCTGGTCTCAACTCTTCAACGTAATAGTGAAAGTAGATTAGGTCAAAATGAAAATTAACAAACACTCTTTGAAAACTGTCATAAATAATAATTCACGACGGTTGTCTATTCGCATATATTATAAGTTATGATTGATTCACTATTTTGTTCAGATTCTCTTCTCAACCAATTCAATGCTCACGCACGTTCTGTTATCACAGCCGAAGTGACTACAATGAACAATAAACACCTGTTTGTCAAGGTGAAATTAGTATGAGATTGCATTGACAGTTTGCATAGAGTAATATCATTATCAAAATGTATTAGGAGTATAAAACAGAGCATTTACATAGTACTGCTTGCAGCTGAAACCACACTGAACTTCATGATTACTAGCTTAATCTATCTAACAATCGCAATCAGTTTAAGCTTGCTAAAACGCATTCGTTTTTGTAGAACAGTCGATAGTTTTCATGCTCAAACAAATGAGACCAACATGCGCGTTACTAACCGTCGAAACCGGGAAAAATACAGAAAATACAAAAAAAGACAAACTAGAAAATGAGTGAAAATATCATAGTCTATATCCATCTTAAATGAAATGAAGAACAATTGTTCATGATCTATAAATATTTACAGGTGTGTTATCCCACCGGTGACAAAAGTACGGTGAGCTCGCTACTCCAAATAGTCCCATCTGGCCAGTTCGATCGCGACCAGAGACATTTTCCTCATGTTTTCGTAGCAAAATGGCTAACAAATAATGTGGCCGATTTGAAAGTCTTTTCAAAGTCTTTTGCTTGTAAAAAACTGGGAAATGTTGACCTATGCCCGGAGTTCTTTGTCCAAGGGTGTGTCTACAACTCAGTTGAAGAGGAAAAGTCGGTTAGTCATTCATATATCGACAAGTGAAATGCGCAAAACGCAAAATAAACGTGAATTATCATTAAAAAGTTGAATGTAATGTATGATAATGGTGAATTTGTTGCAGAAGCGAATTTGTTGAAAATCCCAGTTTCTGATGTGTAAGAACGCTCAATTCACATATGCTGTCAAAACATGCACGACGTCTAACGTTATCGTACGAGTACATTGTTTTTTATAATAACAATGTAGACTAAAACGTAGTGGTGATGAATGATAGTAACAACTTACTATTCGCATACATGCGAAATGCAAGAGAAGTCATTTACGCTGTTTTATATTTTGTGCTGGTGAGAAACATGGTCTCGAAGCAAGTAATCGCGACTACCAGTGCACGAGGTCAATTGGAAAATCCGTATTTACATCCTGAATCTATCTCCCTGCCTGGCCAGGTGTTCTCGATTCAACTTCCTTCAGATACGAGTCTGAGAATTGGTCATACGATCAAGAGCAGAATTTCTGTGGTCGATCACATCAGTTTTGCAAGTTATGGAAACGTGAGTAAAACTAATTCGGGTTGTAGGG
The DNA here is from genome assembly GCA_964036275.1 of Litoditis marina. Lineage (NCBI taxonomy): Eukaryota > Metazoa > Nematoda > Chromadorea > Rhabditida > Rhabditidae > Litoditis > Litoditis marina. Next base: position 31,748,271 of record OZ038434.1, read on the forward strand.
GCATTGTGATGTTTGTTTCAAAAAGTTCTAACTGTTAGTATCAACCTAAAAATTAAACTTTCCAAGAGGTTTTTCACTCCTTCACCACATATTTCTCTCTGCACTCCCGATCTAACTTTCAGTTTCGAGTACATGCAAATGGAATTAAACTATTCGTTCAGGGCAACGTTGTACTGTTCAACGGAGTACTGTACAAACCCACGTGCACATGAAACGGTCGTCTTAGTCAGTTGACCGGTGAACATATTTACGAGTCTATCTCTGTAATAAAATTAGTCAGCCAATTGACCTATTCACCAGGCTACTTCTGTAATATAATCACACAAACACAATGAAATGAACATACTTCCAGGTTCCTAACATCACCGATTACATCGAGAGAAGCGGGAGAATCAGCAATCTCCACTCATCTTTCACTATAGAGACATATACTGTACTATTTTGTGTTGTATTCATTCTTTTCGTTCTACAGTGCGGAGTCATTTTTGCCGTTTAACGTTACTTCGCTCGGAGAATGGTAAAACTCGACAACAAACATGGAGTTATCAGTAAGATTGTATCAGATCATTTCAACAACATGACTTATGCCTAATAAACCTCCAATGATTTGTTAAACGTTCAAATGGTTTCAACACAATATTCACGTCCGAGTTTCTGTGCACAAAACAAGGTTCGTCGTCTGGATGTACTGAAAAGTAATAAATGACATCAGATAACTAAAAACAAGTACATCAATCGTTATAAGCCCACTAATACTCTTCTCAATGAAATCCGAGTATATTTTGTAATTTTCAGCTAAATCCAGACTTTTTTGGAAATAAAGTTTTAAAAAATTATAATAAAGTTTTAAACTTCAAAAATAATTAATTAGTATGTAGGATCACTTCTAATAGTCTTCTTAAACCAATCCCAACGTACCCTGAAATTTGTAGCCCTTTCCGTTTTTTTGAGGGGAGCAGTTTCTCTCTGGTTAGCAACCAATACAAAATATAAGCCCCGCCCCTTTTCCAATGGTTAAGCCCGTGGACTTCCACGGAATCCCGTGGAGTCCCACGAATTTGCGTTCCCAGCTAGAACGCGTGGCAAAAACATCGACCAAAAAACGTCCAAAAGTCAAATATAGTGTTTTGAACACTGATTATCCTCAGTACATACGTCCTTGAGCACAATAAACCAGTTTTCCAGAAAAATTATACATTTTGATTTTTTCTTATAATAGAACTTGTTTTATTACATAAATCGCGTGAATCAAAGAAGGCGGCGAAATAAAAGGGACTGGTTATCGACAATTAGTTACTGACAATATGTGTAAGTGAATTATGCAATTAACCTATTTGTTATCTATTGTCATAATGGTTATTAAGTCAATTAGTTTTTGCTTGAACAAAAACATTGATTTCGTTCGAAAAATTGTCTGTCTCATATTCATTATCTGAAGATTGTATTTTACATCTATTTGTTGGATGTGTCCTGAAGTATTACAGCCAAAAGCAAAATGCAGAAATAGCGGCGCTCACCGGAATCGAACCCGACTCCATTCGATCGGTAGGCATGGTCCAACCCCACTACACCACAACAACATGTAGGAAAAAGTTAGGTTAATAGCTCAGAAAGTCCATGAATGATTCAGAAATCATCGACAGAGATTTCACCATATGACCCACCTGAAAGTGATCGAATAAGATGCCGCAAGTGATTTCCTCGTCATTTATTTTTTTCGGCGAAAGATATTTCTCACTGAACACTTGACGAATCAGATCACAGACATGGATTTGAAAGTTTTCGCTCATGCCTGAATAAAATTATGTAATTCTACATGGATAATGAGTTATTCTTATCACTATTTCGATAAACAAGACATAAACAAGCAAATATCTATTCTTTCAACATTGTAAAAATAATAGAATAGTGGAGACAAGGCAAGAGTTGCACAAAATCATGGATTCACCAATCGTGAGTTTCCCAATTCTCAAATCTAGACTCATTCGTTGCCACCCATGAAGTGATATGGACTCAGTTTCGATAAAAGAAAACAATATCAGTAATAGTAAATTCAGATGGCTCTAAACAACATTTGCTATGCTGATCTCATTCCGCAACACTGTTTCTATCTCATGAGAGACAATGGAAGAAGGTTGTTCGTTCGGATTTTGTAGGCCTGAAACACATAAGTATTACCACGTGTTCAATGTTTAGCATTTAGCCCATACACTTAACTTGTTGTTTGTTTGGAAAGTAATCGTTGAGTCTTCGTCTTACTCTCAAATCAGCAAATATTGAACCCTTCAAACTGGAAACGTTTTACATAGCTTCTAATGGACTAAAGTTGACTGTGATAATAACTATGATCACATCAGTTTTTGAATGAAAATTCTCTGTTTGGTATTATCTGAAGATAGATCCATGGAAGTTGCAAGCGTTGAACAAATTGAACGCGTTATTGATTCTAACAAGAACATTTCGCCAAATAACCTGCGAACACATGTGTATTTACGTGCGAACACATGTGTATTTGAAGAATTGATTGAAGTTGAACTTCATTTGGTTTTTTTCAAACGATGAAATACAATTGAAATTCGGATTTCACCGAGAATTGGTTAAAATTGGATTTGTATTAAGTTTTGGAATTGGTTAACCACTCTAATATTCAGACAGTCAGTACCATCATTCCGACACCCAGTGCGATATTGGCAGACGTGGTCAACACCACCTTCACTGTCTTCACAACTTTCTTTCGATATCTGTTAGACTCATTTTGTGATTCCAGCTTTTGACGAACTTCCTGGAACAAACGGATAACTACTGAACTGGAGTTGAGCATCAATTGACGTTTCAAAACTCGTTCAAATTCTGATATAGTTGTGAGAAACAGCATTCATTTAATGTGAGCTTTTAGAGAGATGATTCAAAAACTGGTGCGAAATTTTTTCAGAAGACGAATGTCAAGAAACATTTCAAACGTATCAGAGAATTTGAAGCAAGCCTGTACGTAGTGGAGTTTCTATCGACTAGGAAAGTAAATTGCTTATGTCAGGTACCCTCTCGTCCCACAAAATTTTCAGTGAAATTCAATACACTCTTACTCGTCAAAATATACATTTATCCTACCTTGAGTTGTTCTTTCATATTTTTCAAGTAAGGATCACTCAAGATCCGTTGTCCCATTTTTTTCTCGTCAAAGTATGCAATCGCTCGTAGCTGAAAGGAGAGTGGTTATGTTTCTGAACAACAAATGCATTTTATATTCGTAACTTACTTGTAGATTTAGAAACGTTATCAACTGTTTCGAGCGAAAGTGATTTGAAAGTTTTGAACCTACAGGTGGCTGGGTTACATGAACCACAAATATCGCAAGCCCAACCAGTCTCACTCGAAGAAAACCGAGCAATTCTGGGCACTAGTGACTGGTTCGCGGTTCGATTCGCGAAGACCTCGGTTTTCCAATGAATTCAAACCAACTAAACGTTTGGAAAAATGTACGCTTTACAGTTCGATTCGGTTTGGTTCTCTAGTGACGGGTTCCCGGTTTGGTTAGGGAAGCACCCGGTTTTCGAATGAAATTGAGATGAGGTCACCTAAGCAAGAAAATTGTTGTTCCCATCGTTTCGGACTTCAACGCTAACTACCTAACTTTTCTAACAGCTCGGCGTGCTTGACAACATTTGCTCGACGTAAAACTATCGTCACGATCTTACCATTTATTGCACTAGCAACCAACCTCAGCTTCAACAAGTATGTCCTCCAGATTCTCTACAACATTCCCATTGTCCAATTCCTGGAAAAATAATCAAAAGGATGATCGAGACTGTGGTGTTCTGCTATGTAGTTCAATCTTGTTTGAGTATGAATTGAAATATGTGCTTGAAATTAAGTATCAAAACAGCCTTACACATGAATTACTTTCAGAGAACGTGACGAGGTCAAAAAATACGAGAAAGAAAAGCTTATAAATGAGACACAAACCTGTTTGGAAATTCGAACGGTTTCCGCATAAATGTACTTTGATCTTGACACAACGTCTTTATTAACTGTGTCAGCAGTTGCCTGAAATACGTTGCACGTCTCAAAACATACTCTAGTAGAGCTGTCACAAGGATCATAGAGGTGGAATAAATGGTCTTCAATGTTCAGAAAAATTTCATGCTGATGCTAGCTCACGAATTTTCTTCTCGTGATACTTAACGAGGCACTGGTATGCAGATTGTACGTACTAAATCGTCACAGGTGGCTCGCAATGGCTGTGGTGGCTGTATTTTTGCTATTCATTGCGACTGGGAATATACGATTTTTCACACTGACATATATCTTATTATATAAACAAAAACTTGTCTCGACTGATGACGCTGAACCTCACTTTGAGCAATGACTCCGGAGCCGGAAGATCACTGCTCAAGAAAACGTTCATGTAAGCCTGAAAGCATAAATGAGAACATGAATAAAGGGAATTTATCTGGAGCTACTTCCAATCAGAATTTGTCCCCATTTGTAATGTTTTTCCATTTTTCAACCGTTATCGATTTTTCCCAGACAACCAGAGCACTGTGGGTTAGTACCACTTCGTTTGTACGAATTCCTATTCAAACACTATGATGTGAAATTTATTTATTGTGATTTCAACTGTACATTGCTTCAAAAAGACGAAGACTCCCCCCCCCCCTCAGTCTCTGTCACTTTTTCCTTTTTCTTTCTCGGACCATAGAACTTTCGAATGCCAGTAATACAGTATAACTCAGGAGCGTGCAATGACAAAGTGCCCGATGCCTTACGAGAATGCCAACTTTATTTGAACATTCAATTTACTTCTAGTATGAGTGTATGTGTGAGAGCCATATGACCCACCTGAAAGTGATCGAATAAGATGCCGCAAGTGATTTCCTCGTCATTTATTTTTTTCGGCGAAAGATATTTCTCACTGAACACTTGACGAATCAGATCACAGACATGGATTTGAAAGTTCTCGCTCATGCCTGAATACAATTACTGTAAATGAACTTCCATAAGTCATGAAAAACACAAATGCACACAGTACACACGATATTGTTTGAGATGGAGCACAACGATTCATGCAACTGGTTCGACCAATATTCTGGCATGTGCTGGTGAATATTCAACAACCGTTTACGTCAATTCGGGTGACAATTTACAGAATAGACATATCTCCATTATGTCACTTGTGTTGCTTATCGACCTCATGATATAGCTTGGTTTGAGAAACAGAACCACCCACAAAAATGCTGTATTGTAGTATATAATGGAATAGTATAGTATAGAATCGTTTGCATTGAACAATTGAAATTTTCAGATCTGCACTGCAAGTGGAGGAATAGAGAACAAGAATAGCACAATATGGTTAACGATCAGAATGAATAAATTCGGCTGAACCTACCCGGTAGACTGTCGTTCGGGTCGCGACACATAGCCACTTCCTCGCCTGGGTATGGCAGAAGAAAGCACCCGATTTTAGAAAAACTGTCTGTTATGTCTTTTCTCAGTTCCTGCAAATCCGGGTGCTGCCGCGGTGTCGGCTAAAACATGAGAAGATTATCGGAAGAAATGAATCTTCTCCCTCTTTCATTTTTTCTCCATTTGTTCTGGTTCACTTTCTCTTCATACATTTCTTCCCTCTCTGTCTATCTTTTTATCTCTCCTATCCCATTTTTCTCTCAATCTAAGTTTCCTGAATCTTGCCATACCGTCAAAACTTCCGTGAGGTACTCATGTCCACTTTCTGGTCCGATTTCCTCTTCAATCCAATCTCGTACTAGGAAGAGAAGCGACTGAAAAACTCTGAAGTAGGTCATGTCCAGCCCGAAATCGATTTAAACGGAGTTCAAATTAGGTCACCGACAGGATTTGCAAAACCCTTGCAGACTAGGCGCCCTTGAATGTTAAAGATACTTTTAGTTATATGGTTGTCAGTATTATTGTAATATGATATGGCAATGAGCTGGCACATATATGCACTTCGGTGAATTCTATATCTAACCGGGTTTTTAGGTAACCTAACCCTTTTTTGGTAACCTCTTTTTCAGGTTACCTTGGTAGGTAACCGGTAAGTAACCTAAAATGAAAAACCGGTTACCTGTTTTTCTAACGCAAAATGTGGTTTTTACCGTTAGTTTGATTGGTAACCGGATTTATGTTTCGGGTTACTTCCAGGTTACCTACCTAGGTAACCTGAAAAAAAGGTTAGCAAAAAAGGTTAGGTTACCTGAAAACCCGGTTAGTTGTAGAATTGGCCATGCACTTCATTGTTGCAAACAGAGGCGGGGCTTAGTTTACAAGTGGAGAGTCAGCCAAATACTGATCCGAATTGCGCGCAGATCCGCACGGCTTTGGCGATAAACAATGTATCGCAAAACGAATAATGCAGCTGTCGCTTGCTTTCAAGTGGTGCGTGAGTTTTTCTAAAACATTCGTACCTTACATCGTGTATGTTGTACATGTGACAATTTTCAGGTTAAGTCATAAGTTAATCCATCTATTCATTTCACATTTGAGAATGCCAAGAGAAGAATATTGAAGAATACCGACTAAACACATTGTTGCTCCATAATGAGACTCCTACAGTACGGTTACAAAAGTTATATTAACAGCTATGAGCCAAAAATTAAATTAAAAAATTTACAAGTTTTCTCGCTCGACTGTATTTACCTATTAGAATAGATTTATGAAATGGTTTTTATAGGATGAAGTTTATATTAGAAAACAGTCATTTGACAATACAGAAATGTACTGTAGGAGTCTCAGTAGGTATGGTGGGGACTATATTGCGTTACCGATTTTGTGTTTACAGTTTTGTTGATGAAATGGCAGCAGTACCTGCAAGGGCTTGTCTCGGTTTCCGTCCATGGCGAGTTTTCCAAAGTGTGTGAAAAGTTGTAGATTTTGAAGATCATTCTCCAAAATCTGCCCGGTTAAATTGTAGATCTGGAAGATACGGGATCGATGTTTTCTCGAGGTGCATTATCTTTGGGAGCGGAACGTTCTATGTCCGAGAAAGTGTGAAAAACGTGCCTTGGTTGTTCTAATGCGCAGCGCAATGGTTACTGCGGTTTCTTTTTCCACACATGACATTTTGGTACCGACTTCTCAGACAGAACCTGGGGAATTAGAGGGGTGAGGGGGATTTTCGAAATGAGAAATAGTTAGTGAGCTTCGTATCGCACATGTGCGGCGAATTCAATTTTGCGCGGCCCCGAAAGTTTTGCATTCAACTCAAACCAAGACAATCCTGGAATAAGAGAGGTAGGTAGTGGAAAGTTCGTTATCGCACGACACTGATCTCTAGTTTCGACCTATAAGTCTCGAATTTTCCACGGCGAACTCTTCCGAGCTTTGTTGTAGTAGGGCACGAAATTCCAGCTCTGGTCTACACGACCGGCGAATGCCTGCATTTCACCAGCTAGAATGTATTTTACTAGCTCAGAAACTACACTTGTCGCTGACTCTGGGAGCTACTGTCGCTGAATTGAGCGACAGCGACGTGTTTTGGCAACAAAAATTATGAACACTCAAGTGGCGACACCTCGTCGCTGTAGCGGAATTCGGAAACAAGAAGCCGACCGAACGCATGAACCCTGCCTAAGAAATCATCTAGATACAGTTCTTCAGATCGGTGCATGGTATATTCTTGCCAAATACCATAACTTTAAGCTGATTTCAGTTTCAGTATCCGAGTACCTGAGTTGACGAAATCAGAGTGGATAGTCCGAAAATTGTAGCACATCCCTTTGCTGTGGTCGCATGATCGAAACACCCCTGAGTGTCCATGAGAAAGACAGCAAACTGCAAGTAGCAAGTATAGGGCATGCCAGATTTATAAAATAGCCGCCTCGTATGAGACTCGAACCCGACATACAAGTTTAGGAGGCGCGGACGCTAACCACTATACCAACAGTACCACTATTAGTATAAAAAACGAATGTAAAGAGATATTAGATTAGCTTTTGAGATCAAGCTGCAAGGAAAATAGAAAAATAGTTCAATAACTGTGAAAAATCGAAAAAAGGAAATGCAAAATCTGATCTCGCAATTTTCATGGGTCAAAAACATTTTGGTGTTCTACTGAAAAATATCTTGCAGCAAACACACATTAGATGAAACTTCCGAATATGACAGTTGCTCATCACTGATTCAAAACTGTTAATAGAACAACGTATACTAGAAGTAAATTGAATATTCACGTACACTTTCTCATTTTAATGTGCACTTTGTTCTTTGTAATTTCCCGGTTTTGAACTCTGCTGTGTTTATCATGTTTCACGTGACTGTGCGATTGACTGACAGTATAGCTGATTTTTATTTCAGACACGTTTTTAGTGTAAGCAAGAATGTTCTCAAAGGTTGGGCACTTATTTTCTGGAATTGTGCGTGAGATTGATCATGAAAATTGCGAGATTAGATTTTTCATTTCCGTCTCGAGTTATTGAACTCTTTTTCTATTTTCCATGCAGCTTCATCTCAAAAGCTAATCTACTCTCTCTTCACATCCTTTTTTCATACTAATTGATCTCTTTCCTATATTTCCTTGGAAAATTATTATGAAACGATATTGAAGTCAATACCTTTTGAACATTATCAACAGTTCGAAACGAATAGATTAGGTGGTAAGTTTGACGTTGAGGTATTTGTGAGCAAATTCAATTGTTCGCCCCGAAAACTTAAATCACACTTTCAACATCCAGTAGACAGGCGACAGGTGTCGCACTGAGGTTGCTGGGCCGCTGTGCCTGCATGGCCGAGTGGTCTAAGGCGCTGCTCTAATGAAAGGCACTGAGCGTTCGAATCCCGTCTAATGCAAAAGTTTTGTTTTTATCCCTATTAGCACTTTTGTGACATTTTAGCATGACTACCGCAAATATTTCATCTTTTCAGACATAATAAACATCAAATTATACAGTTTTCAGAACGAAACACTTCCATGAACCGCTAACGGAAAAAAATTGTAAGTAGAGATATCAACATGAAAATCTGTCCGTGACAACATATCCTACAGCAAAGTAAACCCTAAACATTTGAAGAGAATTCATCCAGCCTTCTTGAAAAAGATACGGAATAGGTCAATGCAGCCGTTGCGCTAGCCGTCGCCCTAGCCGTAGCCGTCGCCGTCGCCGTTGCCCTAGCCGTAGCCGTCGCCGCCGGAAGTTATTTTTGTGAACCGCTAATTCCGATAACTACAATAATTCAGACAAATTGAAAGCGTTTTTAATATGTCATACAACTTTTTCTCCTCTACCTCTCTCCATCAAAACCGAAAAAAAATGATCCAGCCATTTTTGAGAAATTTTACTTAATCGTTTTTGGAATCTCGCATTTCTGTGACAAAAACTAATCTGCGCAGCGCTACGCGCTGCGCGCGATAGCGATCTTGTTGAAGACTCGTATGTAAGTGTTCTTTCACAGCACACAGTGAGAACTACAGTATACCCCGCCGTTCTTTGGGCGATAACTATGGAACAAACATTCACTCATAATCGCTTCTGTATGATAACTACTCATTAGGAATATTTTTAATGTTCACCTCCTCTCCATTCTTGTCTTTGAGAAAGAATGGTCGGTTCATCATCAGAATTCCCGTGGTGTCCCTATGTCTCCCACCCCTCCACGAGAAACCATCAACGTTCAGTGGTTTCAGCAGCCAGTCGTTATTTGCGGGGGGCTCTCCTATAAGTCATTCAACTATGAAGGTCAATAAAGTAAAAGTCATTTGAAAGTGGAAATCATTAAGTACAGAAACAGTCGAGAATCAAAAAGTAAAATGGGATATAGAATAATTTTGTTCTCTTTAATGTATATGTTCATACTCGTGACGTATTGAAGCAACAAAAACAAGAGTACGGTTGGTAGATCATTTGTTTCAAATCACCGTGGAGTCCCACGGAAAACCGAAATGAGTGTAAAATTAGCAGTAAAATGGGATATAGAATAATTTTGTTCTCTTTAATGTATATATTCATACTCGTGACGTATTGAAGCAACAAAAAACAATAGTACGGTTGGTAGATCAATTTTCTCAAATCACCGTGGAGTCCCACGGAAAACCGAAATGAGTGTAAAATTAGCAGTAAAATGGGATATAGAATAATTTTGTTCTCTTTAATGTGTATGTTGATACTTGTGATGTATTAAACCAACAAAAAACAATAGTACGGTTGGTAGATCAATTTTCTCAAATCACCGTGGAGTCCCACGGAAAACCGAAATGAGTGTAAAATTAGCAGTAAAATGGGATATAGAATAATTTTGTTCTCTTTAATGTATATGTTCATACTCGTGACGTATTGAAGCAACAAAAAACAATAGTACGGTTGGTAGATCAATTTTCTCAAATCACCGTGGAGTCCCACGGAAAACCAAAATGAGTGTAAAATTAGCAGTAAAATGGGACATAGAATAATTTTGTTCTCTTTAATGTATATGTTCATACTCGTGACGTATTGAAGCAACAAAAAACAATAGTACGGTTGGTAGATCAATTGTTTCAAATCACCGTGGAGTCCCACGGAAAACCGAAATGAGTGTAAAATTAGCAGTAAAATGGGATATAGAATAATTTTGTTCTCTTTAATGTATATGTTCATACTCGTGACGTATTGAAGCAACAAAAACAAGAGTACGGTTGGTAGATCATTTGTTTCAAATCACCGTGGAGTCCCACGGAAAACCGAAATGAGTGTAAAATTAGCAGTAAAATGGGATATAGAATAATTTTGTTCTCTTTAATGTATATGTTCATACTCGTGACGTATTGAAGCAACAAAAACAATAGTACGGTTGGTAGATCATTTGTTTCAAATCACCGTGGAGTCCCACGGAAAACCAAAATGAGTGTAAAATTAGCAGTAAAATGAGAAATAGAATAATTTTGTTCTCTTTAATGTGTATGTTGATACTTGTGATGTATTAAACCAACAAAAAACAATAGTACGGTTGGTAGGTCAATTTTTTCAAATCACCGTGGAGTCCCACGGAAAACCAAAAGGAGTGTAAAATTAGCAGTAAAATGGGATATAGAATAATTTTGTTCTCTCCAATGTATATGTTTATACTCGTGTCGTATTGAAGCAACAAAAAACAGTAGTAAGGTTGGTAGATCAATTTTTTCAAATCACCGTGGAGTCCCACGGAAAACCGAAATGGGTGAAAGATCAGGCCGTATTTACTTTTTCCATTGTTGTGTAACAAATAGTGCATGAACAACATGCTTGATTGACAGTGACAATTATTTTGGTTGTTTTCATTACAGTTTTCGCATCGATTCTGTTCTGAGCTCGCTCAGATCATTCATAGAGCAGAAGGTGGAGGAATCCGTAGATGAACTGTTTGTGGCGGGAAATGCGTCGGACCCGTTACTTGTAGACCAGAAGGGCTCTCTTTCGGACCTTATTCGTACCAACTTAGGAAATTGGTTTGAAGGTAAACTTTGTAACTTAATCAGAATTGTTGAGCAAGAATAAAAATTGGTCTGGTCTCAACTCTTCAACGTAATAGTGAAAGTAGATTAGGTCAAAATGAAAATTAACAAACACTCTTTGAAAACTGTCATAAATAATAATTCACGACGGTTGTCTATTCGCATATATTATAAGTTATGATTGATTCACTATTTTGTTCAGATTCTCTTCTCAACCAATTCAATGCTCACGCACGTTCTGTTATCACAGCCGAAGAGACTACAATGAACAATAAACACCTGTTTGTCAAGGTGAAATTAGTATGAGATTGCATTGACAGTTTGCATAGAGTAATATCATTATCAAAATGTATTAGGAGTATAAAACAGAGCATTTACATAGTACTGCTTGCAGCTGAAACCACACTGAACTTCATGATTACTAGCTTAATCTATCTAACAATCACAATCAGTTTAAGCTTGCTAAAACGCATTCGTTTTTGTAGAACAGTCGATAGTTTTCATGCTCAAACAAATGAGACCAACATGCGCGTTACTAACCGTCGAAACCGGGAAAAATACAGAAAATACAAAAAAAAGACAAACTAGAAAATGAGTGAAAATATCATAGTCTATATCCATCTTAAATGAAATGAAGAACAATTGTTCATGATCTATAAATTTTTACAGGTGTGTTATCCCACCGGTGACAAAAGTACGGTGAGCTCGCTACTCCAAATAGTCCCATCTGGCCAGTTCGATCGCGACCAGAGACATTTTCCTCATGTTTTCGTAGCAAAATGGCTAACAAATAATGTGGCCGATTTGAAAGTCTTTTCAAAGTCTTTTGCTTGTAAAAAACTGGGAAATGTTGACCTATGCCCGGAGTTCTTTGTCCAAGGGTGTGTCTACAACTCAGTTGAAGAGGAAAAGTCGGTTAGTCATTCATATATCGACAAGTGAAATGCGCAAAACGCAAAATAAACGTGAATTATCATTAAAAAGTTGAATGTAATGTATGATATCGGTGAATTTGTTGCAGAAGCGAATTTGTTGAAAATCCCAGTTTCTGATGTGTAAGAACGCTCAATTCACATATGCTGTCAAAACATGCACGACGTCTAACGTTATCGTACGAGTACATTGTTTTTTATAATAACAATGTAGACTAAAACGTAGTGGTGATGAATGATAGTAACAACTTACTATTCGCATACATGCGAAATGCAAGAGAAGTCATTTACGCTGTTTTATATTTTGTGCTGGTGAGAAACATGGTCTCGAAGCAAGTAATCGCGACTACCAGTGCACGAGGTCAATTGGAAAATCCGTATTTACATCCTGAATCTATCTCCCTGCCTGGCCAGGTGTTCTCGATTCAACTTCCTTCAGATACGAGTCTGAGAATTGGTCATACGATCAAGAGCAGAATTTCTGTGGTCGATCACATCAGTTTTGCAAGTTATGGAAACGTGAGTAAAACTAATTCGGGTTGTAGGGGCATTGTGATGTTTGTTTCAAAAAGTTCTAACTGTTAGTATCAACCTAAAAATTAAACTTTCCAAGAGGTTTTTCACTCCTTCACCACATATTTCTCTCTGCACTCCCGATCTAACTTTCAGTTTCGAGTACATGAAAATGGAATTAAACTATTCGTTCAGGGCAACGTTGTACTGTTCAACGGAGTACTGTACAAACCCACGTGCACATGAAACGGTCGTCTTAGTCAGTTGACCGGTGAACATATTTACGAGGCTATCTCTGTAATAAAATTAGTCAGCCAATTGACCTATTCACCAGGCTACTTCTGTAATATAATCACACAAACACAATGAAATGAACATACTTCCAGGTTCCTAACATCACCGATTACATCGAGAGAAGCGGGAGAATCAGCAATCTCCACTCATCTTTCACTATAGAGACATATACTGTACTATTTTGTGTTGTATTCATTCTTTTCGTTCTACAGTGCGGAGTCATTTTTGCCGTTTAACGTTACTTCGCTCGGAGAATGGTAAAACTCGACAACAAACATGGAGTTATCAGTAAGATTGTATCAGATCATTTCAACAACATGACTTATGCCTAATAAACCTCCAATGATTTGTTAAACGTTCAAATGGTTTCAACACAATATTCACGTCCGAGTTTCTGTGCACAAAACAAGGTTCGTCGTCTGGCTGTACTGAAAAGTAATAAATGACATCAGATAACTAAAAACAAATACATTAATCGTTATAAGCCCACTAATACTCTTCTCAATGAAATCCGAGTATATTTTGTAATTTTCAGCTAAATCCAGACTTTTTTGGAAATAAAGTTTTAAAAAATTATAATAAAGTTTTAAACTTCAAAAATAATTAATTAGTATGTAGGATCACTTCTAATAGTCTTCTTAAACCTATCCCAACGTACCCTGAAATTTGTAGCCCTTTCCGTTTTTTTGAGGGGAGCAGTTTCTCTCTGGTTAGCAACCAATACTAAATATAAGCCCCGCCCCTTTTCCAATGGTTAAGCCCGTGGACTTCCACGGAATCCCGTGGAGTCCCACGAATTTGCGTTCCCAGCTAGAACGCGTGGCAAAAACATCGACCAAAAAACGTCCAAGAGTCAAATATAGTGTTTTGAACACTGATTATCCTCAGTACATACGTCCTTGAGCACAATAAACCAGTTTTCCAGAAAAATTATACATTTTGATTTTTTCTTATAATAGAACTTGTTTTATTACATAAATCGCGTGAATCAAAGAAGGCGGCGAAATAAAAGGGACTGGTTATCGACAATTAGTTACTGACAATATGTGTAAGTGAATTATGCAATTAACCTATTTGTTATCTATTGTCATAATGGTTATTAAGTCAAATAGTTTTTGCTTGAACAAAAACATTGATTTCGTTCGAAAAATTGTCTGTCTCATATTCATTATCTGAAGATTGTATTTTACATCTATTTGTTGGATGTGTCCTGAAGTATTACAGCCAAAAGCAAAATGCAGAAATAGCGGCGCTCACCGGAATCGAACCCGACTCCATTCGATCGGTAGGCATGGTCCAACCCCACTACACCACAACAACATGTAGGAAAAAGTTAGGTTAATAGCTCAGAAAGTCCATGAATGATTCAGAAATCATCGACAGAGATTTCACCATATGACCCACCTGAAAGTGATCGAATAAGATGCCGCAAGTGATTTCCTCGTCATTTATTTTTTTCGGCGAAAGATATTTCTCACTGAACACTTGACGAATCAGATCACAGACATGGATTTGAAAGTTTTCGCTCATGCCTGAATAAAATTACTGTAATTCTACATGGATAATGAGTTATTCTTATCACTATTTCGATAAACAAGACATAAACAAGCAAATATCTATTCTTTCAACATTGTAAAAATAATAGAATAGTGGAGACAAGGCAAGAGTTGCACAAAATCATGGATTCACCAATCGTGAGTTTCCCAATTCTCAAATCTAGACTCATTCGTTGCCACCCATGAAGTGATATGGACTCAGTTTCGATAAAAGAAAACAATATCAGTAATAGTAAATTCAGATGGCTCTAAACAACATTTGCTATGCTGATCTCATTCCGCAACACTGTTTCTATCTCATGAGAGACAATGGAAGAAGGTTGTTCGTTCGGATTTTGTAGGCCTGAAACACATAAGTATTACCACGTGTTCAATGTTTAGCATTTAGCCCATACACTTAACTTGTTGTTTATTTGGGAAGTAATCGTTGAGTCTTCGTCTTACTCTCAAATCAGCAAATCTTGAACCCTTCAAACTGGAAACGTTTTACATAGCTTCTAATGGACTGAAGTTGACTGTGATAATAACTATGATCACATCAGTTTTTGAATGAAAATTCTCTGTTTGGTATTATCTGAAGATAGATCCATGGAAGTTGCAAGCGTTGAACAAATTGAACGCGTTATTGATTCTAACAATAAAATTTCGCCAAATAACCTTCGAACACATGTGTATTTACGTGCGAACACATGTGCATTTGAAGAATTGATTGGAGTTGAACTTCATTTGGTTATTTTTCAAACGATGAAATACAATTGAAATTCGGATTTTATCGAGAATTGGTTAAAATTGGATTTGTATTAAGTTTTGGAATTGGTTAACCACTCTAATATTCAGACAGTCAGTACCATCATTCCGACACCCAGTGCGATATTGGCAGACGTGGTCAACGCCACCTTCACTGTCTTCACAACTTTCTTTCGATATCTGTTTGACTCATTTTGCGATTCCAGCTTTTGACGAACTTCCTGGAACAAACTGATAACTACTGAACTGGAGTTGAGCATCAATTGACGTTTCAAAACTCGTTCAAATTCTGATATAGTTGTGAGAAACAGCATACATTTAATGTGAGCTTATAGAGAAATGACTCAAAAACTGGTGCGAAATTTTTTCAGAAGACGAATGTCAAGAAACATTTCAAACGTATCAGAGAATTTGAAGCAAGCCTGTTTGAAGCAAACTAGGAAAGTAAATTGCTTATGTCAGGAACCCTCTCGTCCCACGAAATTTTCAGTGAAATTTAGTACACTTTTACTCGTTAACATATACATTTATCCTACCTTGAGTTGTTCTTCCATATTTTTCAAGTAAGGATCACTCAAATTCCGTTGTCCCATTTTTTTCTCGTCAAAGTATGTAATCGCTCGTAGCTGAAAGGAGAGTGGTTATGTTTCTGAACAACAAATGCATTTTATATTCGTAACTTACTCGTAGATTTAGAAACGTTATCAACTGTTTCGAGCGAAGATGATTTGAAAGTTTTGAACCTACAGGTGGCTGGGTTACACGAAGAACCCCGAATATCGCAAGCCCAACCAGTCTCACTCAAAGAAAACCGAGCAATTCTGGGCACTAGTGACTGGTTCGCGGTTCGATTCGCGAAGACCTCGGTTTTCCAATGAATTCAAACCAACAAAACGTTTGGAAAAATGTACGATTTACAGTTCGATTCGGTTTGGTTCTCTAGTGACGGGTTCCCGGTTTGGTTAGGGAAGAACCCGGTTTTCGAATAAAATTGAGATGAGGTCACCTAAACAAGAAAATTGTTGTTCCCATAGTTCCGGACTTCAACGCTAACTACCTAACTTTCCTAACAGCTCGGCGTGCTTGAAAACATTTGCTCGACGTAAAACTATCGTCACGATCTTACCATTTATTGCACTAGCAACCAACCTCAGCTTCAACAAGTATCTCCTCCAGATTCTCTACAACATTCCCATTGTCCAATTCCTGGAAAAATAATCAAAAGGATGATCGAAACTGTGGTGTTCTGCTATGTAGTTCAATCTTGTTTGAGTATGAATTGAAATATGTGCTTGAAATTAAGTATCAAAACAGCCTTACACATGCATTACTTTCAGAGAACGTGACGAGGTCGAAAACAACAAGAAAGAAAAGCTTATAAATGAAACACAAACCTGTTTGGAAATTCGAACGGTTTCCGCATAAATGTACTTTGATCGTGACACAACGTCTTTATTAACTGTGTCAGCAGTTGCCTGAAATACGTTGCACGTCTCAAAACATACTCTAGTAGAGCTGTCACGAGGATCGTAAAGGTTGAATAAATGGTCTTCAATGTTTAGAAATATTTCATGCTGATGCTAGCTCACGAATTTTTTTCTCGTGATACTCAACGAGGCACTGGTATGCAGATTGTACGTACTAAATTGTCACAGGTCGCTCGCAATGGCTGTGGTGGCTGTATTTTTGCTATTCATTGCGACTGGGAATATACGATTTTTCACACTGACATATATCTTATTATATAAACAAAAACTTGTCTCGACTGATGACGCTGAACCTCACTTTGAGCAATGACTCCGGAGCCGGAAGATCACTGCTCAAGAAAACGTTCATGTAAGCCTGAAAGCATAAATGAGAACATGGATAAAGGGAATTTATCTGGAGCTACTTCCAATCAGAATTTGTTCCCATTTGTAATGTTTTCCCATTTTTCAACCGTTATCAATTTTTCCCAGACAACCAGAGCACTGTGGGTTAGTACCACTTCGTTTCTACGATTTCCTATTCAAACACTATGATGTGAAACTTATTTACTGTGATTTCAACTGTACATCGCTTCAAAAAGACGAAGACTCCCCCCCATCCCCTCAGTCTTTGTCACTTTTTCCTTTTTCTTTCTCGGACCCATAGAACTTTCGAATGCCAGTAATACAGTATAACTCAGGAGCGTGCAATGACAAAGTGCCCGATGCCTTACGAGAATGCCAACTTTATTTGAACATTCAATTTACTTCTAGTATGAGTGTGTGTGTGATGTGTGAGAGCCATATGACCCACCTGAAAGTGATCGAATAAGATGCCGCAAGTGATTTCCTCGTCATTTATTTTTTTCGGCGAAAGATAGTTCTCACTGAACACTTGACGAATCAGATCACAGACGTGGATTTGAAAGTTCTCGCTCATGCCTGAATAAAATTACTGTAAATGAACTTCCATAAGTCATGAAAAACACAAATGCACACAGTACACACGATATTGTTTGAGATGGAGCACAACGATTCATGCAACTGGTTGGAATTATCAATATTCTGGCATGTGCTGGTGAATATTCAACAACCGTTTACGTCAATTCGCGTGACAATTTACAGAATAGACATATCTCCATTATGTAACTTGTGTTGCTTATCGACCTCATGATATAGCTTGGTTTGAGAAACAGAACCACCCACAAAAATGCTGTATTGTAGTATATAATGGAATGGTATAGTATAGAATTGTTTGCATTGAACAATTGAAATTTTCAGATCTGCACTGCAAGTGGAGGAATAGAGAACAAGAATAGCACAATATGGTTGACGATCAGAATGAATAAATTCGGCTGAACCTACCCGGTAGACTGTCGTTCGGGTCGCGACACATAGCCACTTCCTCGCCTGGGTATGGCAGAAGAAAGCACCCGATTTTAGAAAAACTGTCAGTTATGTCTTTTCTCAGTTCCTGCAAATCCGGGTGCTGCCGCGGTGTCGGCTAAAACATGAGAAGATTATCGGAAGAAATGAATCTTTTCCCTCTTTCATTTCTTCTCCATTTGTTCTGGTTCACTTTCTCTTCATACATTTCTTCCCTCTCTGTCTATCTTTTTATCTCTCCTATCCTATTTTTTAGGGTTGTTAGAATTGGAATTGGAATTGGAATTGGAATTGATAGAATTGAGATAATCACCCAAAAGAATTGCAATTCCAATTCTTTTGGTCTGTCGAAAAGAATTGGAATTGCAATTCCAATTCTTTTGTATGTCGAAAATAGTTGGAATTGCAATTCCAATTCTTTTGTATGTCAAAAAAATTCTGGAATTGCAATTCCAATTCTTTTGTGTATCAAAACAACTGGAATTGGAATTGGAATTGACTTGATTTTCTCCCAGAATTTATTCAGAATTTATTTACAATTCCATGCTGCTTTTCCTTGTTCATTACTAAATTACCATTGTTCCTTATGTCTCTTGTTCAATGGATTCAAAGTGAACATTGTTTATCTTCGTTTTTCGAAGAAAAAAACTGACATGAAGTTAGAAACACAGTTAATTCTAATCAATTCCAATCAATTCCGATGGAATTGGAATTGAAAATCTGAGATTTCGAGGAATTGATAAGAATTGGAATTGGAATTGAGCAGTTTTTGGAAATCTAAAAGAATTGGAATTGGAATTGAGTGGTTTTGAGAATTGCAAAAGAATTGGAATTGGAATTGAGTGGTTTTCGAGAATGGAAAAAGAATTGGGATTGGAATTGAGTGGTTTTTGTGAAACGAAAAAGAATTGGAATTGGAATTGACTTGATTTTTGGAATTGATTAACAACCCTACTATTTTTCTCTCAATCTAAGTTTCCTGAAAGTTGCCATACCGTCAAAACTTCCGTGAGGTACTCATGTCCACTTTCTGGTCCGATTTCCTCTTCAATCCAATCTCGTACTAGGAAGAGAAGCGACTGAAAAACTCTGAAGTAGGTCATGTCCAGCCCGAAATCGATTTAAACGGAGTTCAAATTAGGTCACCGACAGGATTTGCAAAACCCTTGCAGACTAGGCGCCCTTGAATGTTAAAGATACTTTTAGTTATATGGTTGTCAGTATTATTGTAATATGATATGGCAATGAGCTGGCACATATATGCACTTCGGTGAATTATATATCTAACCGGGTTTTTAGGTAACCTAACCCTTTTTTGGTAACCTCTTTTTCAGGTTACCTTGGTAGGTAACCGGTAAGTTACCTAAAATGAAAAACCGGTTACCTGTTTTTCTAACGCAAAATGTGGTTTTTACCGTTAGTTTGATTGGTAACCGGATTTATGTTTCGGGTTACTTCCAGGTTACCTACCTAGGTAACCTGAAAAAAAGGTTAGCAAAAAAGGTTAGGTTACCTGAAAACCCGGTTAGTTGTAGAATTGGCCATGCACTTCATTGTTGCAAACAGAGGCGGGGCTTAGTTTACAAGTGGAGAGTCAGCCAAATACTGATCCGAATTGCGCGCAGATCCGCACGGCTTTGGCGATAAGCAATGTATCGCAAAACGAATAATGCCGCTGTCGCTTGTTTTCAAGTGGTGCGTGAGTTTTTCTAAAACATTCGTACCTTACATCGTGTATGTTGTTCATGTGACAATTTTCAGGTTAAGTCATAAGTTAATCCATCTATTCATTTCACATTTGAGAATGCCAAGAGAAGAATATTGAAGAATACCGACTAAACACATTGTTGCTCCATAATGAGACTCCTACAGTACGGTTACAAAAGTTATATTAACAGCTATGAGCCAAAAATTAAATTAAAAAATTTACAAGTTTTCTCGCTCGACTGTATTTACCTATTAGAATAGATTTATGAAATGGTTTTTATAGGATGAAGTTTATATTAGAAAACAGTCATTTGACAATACAGAAATGTACTGTAGGAGTCTCAGTAGGTATGGTGGGGACTATATTGCGTTACCGATTTTGTGTTTACAGTTTTGTTGATGAAATGGCAGCAGTACCTGCAAGGGCTTGTCTCGGTTTCCGTCCATGGCGAGTTTTCCAAAGTGTGTGAAAAGTTGTAGATTTTGAAGATCATTCTCCAAAATCTGCCCGGTTAAATTGTAGATCTGGAAGATACGGGATCGATGTTTTCTCGAAGTGCATTATCTTTGGGAGCGGAACGTTCTATGTCCGAGAAAGTGTGAAAAACGTGCCTTGGACGTTCTAATTTACTGCGGTTTCTTTTTCAACACATGACGTTTTGGTACCGACTTCTCAGACAGAACCTGGGGAATTAGAGGGGTGAGGGGGATTTTCGAAATGAAAAACAGTCAGTGAGCTTCGTATCGCACATGTGCGGCGAATTCAATTTTGCGCGGCCCCGAAAGTTTTGCATTCAACTCAAACCAAGACAATCCTGGAATAAGAGGGGTAGGTAGTGGAAAGTTCGTTTTCGCACGACACTGATCTCTAGTTTCCACGTATAAGTCTCGAATTTTCCACGGCCAACTCTTCCGAGCTTTGTTGTAGTAGGGCACGAAATTCCAGTTCTGGTCTACACGACCGGCGAATGCCTGCATTTCACGGCCTAGAATGTATTTTACTAGCTCAGAAACTACACTTGTCGCTGACTCTGGGAGCTACTGTCGCTGAATTGAGCGACAGCGACGTGTTTTGGCAACAAAAATTATGAACACTCAAGTGGCGACACCTCGTCGCTGTAGCGGAATTCGGAAACAAGAAGCCGACCGAACGCATGAACTGTGCGTGTACAAAAAGCGACACCGTTTTTTCAATCGCGTTCGCAAAATCGAGTCGAGGGGGCGTGGCGAATTCGACCAATCACAGCACGCCTATTCAAATTCAAAAATGGCGGGAATTTCGAAAGTTTAAATATAAGTCAAACTTTTTAATTTTAATTCAAATGAAACTTTTGGCATTGAAGCTTGTATTTATTCAAGTTATGGTTTTATAATATTGTGATTTGCCTACATTATTGGTTTTTACAAAACCGAATAAGAAAACAGAAAACGACAAAAAAGGAGTTTTTATTATAATTAAGTTAAGTTCAACTCGATATCACTCAGTCGTTCTTTATTTCACTGTATTTGGGAGTGGAGAATCGTTTAGGACTGGTTATGTTGTGGTAAACGGAGACACACAACGAGGAAAAAGAAAAGTTGTGAACGAGTGTAGAGGAATAGAGTTTATATACGTTTATAGTTCGTTTCACCGATCAATAGCCCTCTCTTACAGTAAATTTCTGTGGGCGGAGCAACGAGGTTGGCAAGTATCCAAGATGTAGATTTGAATCAAAAATTAGGCTCAGGAAGGGACCGTACACCCAAGCTCTGGGCGGAACGGCGCCATTTAGCGCACGGCCATAGGGGCACATGTGGGAGAACAAAATAGCTCTCACATACAGCTGGCTCTAGATCGCATGCCTAATATGATCAAAGTTATATCACTTGAAGATTTAACCAAGAAAATACTACTCTGAAGTCAATTGAGCCACTATACTTCCTCACAACCCTTTATCTACAGAACGTGAGTTATATAGCAAACTCTATGTGGCTAATTTATGATAGTTCACAATAAATTTAATTCACTACAACAATTCTCTACTTTTCTGATTAATTCAATCAAAACTTATCATAATGGTGAAAGTGCAATAGTTCATTATTAAACACTCAAGAGGTGAACGATTGATTTGGAAAAACCCGGAAAAATAACGTTAAAGGGACCGTACCTCTATAATGTGCAATGTAGGAAATTTTTGAAAAATGAGAAGAGTCTTTCATTCTGTTTTGAGATCAAAGTTCATATATTACGTACAGAGAGTTCAGAAAACCACATTATTACGGAGCAAAACAGAAGCCAACAGGACCTGGGTTACGGTAATGCAGCAATCCGTAATCTATCACTGCTTTGTAGTTTTAATGATATTTAGAAATCTTTTTACACAGATTTCATATTGGTAATTTTGGCCATGTTTTGAATATGGTTTCGTAATTTTATGGACATTTTGAAAATTTTGTACGTAGGTGAACTCGGCGGTGTATGTACGTGCGCGTGGTCGCGCCACATTTCTGAGAACACGAAACAAGACAGGAAGTTGACACCTATATGAATGATTTTGGTTTTTTAATGTGAACAACATCGACTAATCAGCTCAAACCTCCAAATTAAAGAGGAACGGTCCCTTTAATTGAATAAAATTGTAATTTAATTGAAAGCGCCGCACGCGAGCCGCGACCCATGTGGTCGCATACTTGAATCGGCTGTCTGTTTCGCTTTCGTAGAGGTACATTGTTTGATGGAACGAACTATGTATAACAGAAAACTGAATAACTTGTTTTGGTTCCATACTACGTAGGCTCAGATTCACATAATAACCGGAAAATACCCACTGAAGATGATTGGGAGGAGTATAGCTCTAGCTCGAGGCTAGCTCTTTCCAAAACGGGTGTAAATGTCGGTGTTTAATGCTCTAAGATCTGGTTGTTCGTAGTTTGACCCTGCTGCTTTTCAATCGAATGAAACTTTCCACGCATGAACTCGTATTTAGTTCAAACATGGTTTTGTAAGGTTATTAATTAGCTAAAACGAAAGAAGAAAAACCCTTGTGTTATTGTAATGAATACAAAACTAAACAGTTTACTTAGGTTTGATTGAAAGTAATGCAGGAGAGAAGCACTAAATATTTGCTAGTTGTTCCATTCTGATTCTCAAAATTGATTGAATCATATATGCAAACGTCACACACAAGAACTTTTTTCGCGTGAAAGAATCATGAAAAGAAAAGATATAGATCATCCTAATGGGAGCTCTTTTTTAATATTTCATATGCTCTACATCTTGAAAACGTCTTCTAGAGCATCATCGTTATCACGTCTAATTTAACGTTTGTCCCTCTGCTATATAACAACTATATAACTCTGCTATATAACTCTGTTTTAACAGTGTTTCAACCAACTACATCGAACATTGAGAATGCGATCAAGTTTGTAATTATAGATGAGCTTTAGTGTAAATCAGTTTGTGTGTGTACTACGCCGCATAATATGTAATCATGAACAAATATTATTACCTCTATAGGGAAGTTATTTTGAGATCTAAGCAATAGAACAGAGAAAATATTGAACACACGTTGTGTGACTGCTTGTTTGAAGCAATAAAGTTTTGATATCTTCATTTTCACACTGAGTTTCTAGTACATAGGCGAACAACCTGCAAAATTCCGAACTGAAAACAGCGTAAAGTCTCCTATATTGAAGAGGGGTTTGTGGCGATCGTTTATACTAACTTTACCAGATAATCACGCTCCTCAACTTTCAAAACTATCGTTATGGTATCAATACGTTCCACAGTTTACGAATGTGAGGTCGACCTACAACCACATCAAGTTAGAGCAATAATGACGCAACGCAGCTGGTTCTGGCCAATTCTACAACTTACCGGGGGTTCAGGTAACCTAACCTTTTTTGGTAACCTTTTTTTTAGGTTACCTTAGTAGGTAACCTGGAAGTAACTTAAAATGAAAAACCGGTTACCTGTTTTTCTAACGCAAAATGTGGTTTTTACCGTTACTTCGAACGGTAATCGGATTTTAGTTTTAGGTTACTTCCAGGTTACCTACTAAGGTAACCTGAAAAAGAGGTTAGCAAAAAAGGTTAGGTTACCGAAAAACCCGGCTAGATATAAAATTCACCGCTGGTTCAAGCTGATTGGTAAATACAAACTTGATTTAGTTCCCCTTAACGCCTTTACCTTCAACATTTTGGTTGACCACGTTC
Source organism: Litoditis marina (assembly GCA_964036275.1). Lineage (NCBI taxonomy): Eukaryota > Metazoa > Nematoda > Chromadorea > Rhabditida > Rhabditidae > Litoditis > Litoditis marina. The sequence goes on from OZ038434.1 coordinate 31,772,482, forward strand.
TAAAACAACGTAACCTCATCTTTTATTGAAAATTTTCGGTTATATTATGAACTTCAGCTTAAGTAGTATCGACTGAATAACATAGAACTAAAGATACTTGTTAAAAAACTTTAGTCGTTTTCTTAGTTGGTTGTTTAAAACTAATAATGTAGTCATAAAATCATAACGTTAATAAATACAGGCTTGAATGCCAAAAGTTTCATTTGAAATAAAATTAATAAGTTTGACTTATATTTAAACTTTTGAAACTCCCGCCATTTTTGAATTTGAATAGGCGTGCTGTGATTGGTCGATTTCGCCACGCCCCCTCGACTTCGCCACGCCCCCTCGACTCGATTTTGCGAACGCGATTGAAAAAACGGTGTCGTTTTTTGTACACGCACAATGAACCCTGCCTAAGAAATCATCTAGATACAGTTCTTCAGATCGGTGCATGGTATATTCTTGCCAAATACCATAACTTTAAGCTGATTTCAGTTTCAGTATCCGAGTACCTGAGTTGACGAAATCAGAGTGGATAGTCCGAAAATTGTAGCACATCCCTTTGCTGTGGTCGCATGATCGAAACACCCCTGAGTGTCCTTGGAAAGACAGCAAACTGCAAGTAGCAAGTATAGGGCATGCTAGATTTATAAAATAGCCGCCTCGTATGAGACTCGAACCCGGCATAAAAGTTTAGGAGGCGCGGACGCTAACCACTATACCAACAGTACCACTATTAGTATAAAAAACGAATGTAAAGAGATATTAGATTAGCTTTTGAGATCAAGCTGCAAGGAAAATAGAAAAAGAGTTCAATAACTGTGAAAAATCGAAAAAGGGAAATGAAAAATCTGATCTCGCAATTTTCATGGGTCAAAAACATTTTGGTGTTCTACTGAAAAATATCTTGCAGCAAACACACATTAGATGAAACTTCCGAATATGACAGTTGCTCATCACTGATTCAAAATTGTTAACAGAACAGAGTATACAAGAAGTAAATTGAATATTCACGTACACTTTCTCAATGTCACTGGATCAATGCCATTAGAGCATTCGATAATCCACCATGATGTCTTCAATGAAGAAGGGACCAAGATCAACTCAGAAGAAACTGCTACTACTAAGATCTGTGACACGTATGATGATCACCGCCTCGTAACGAAGCGACGTGAAAGAATAAATATGAAATATGAATATGAACTTTCTCATTTTAATGTGCACTTTGTTCTTTGTAATTTCCCGTTTTCGAGTTCTGCTGTGTTTATTATGTTTCACGTGACTGTGCGATTGACTGACAGTACAGCTGATCTTTATTTCAGGTACGTTTTTAGTGTAAGCAGGAATGTTCTCAAAGATTGGGCACTTATTTTCTGAAGCTGTGTGTGAGATTGATCATGAAAATTGCGAGACAGTTCCCTCTCGAGTTATTGAACTCTTTTTCTATTTTCCATGCAGCTTGCTAATCTACTCTCTCTTTACATTCGTTTTTCATACTAATTTATCTCTTTTTCTATATTTCCAAGGAAAATTAATATGAAACGATATTGAAGTCAATACCTGTTGAACATTATCAACAGTTCGAAACGAATAAATTAGGTGGTAAGTTTGACGTTAAGGTATTTGTGAGCGAATTCAATTGTTCGCCCCGAAAACTTAAAGCACACTTTCAACATCCAGTAGACAGGAGACAAGTGTCGCATTGAGGTCGCTGGGCCGCTGTGCCTGCATGGCCGAGTGGTCTAAGGCGCTGCTCTGATGAGAGGCAGCGACCGTTCGAATCCCGTCTAATGCTGAAGTTTTGCATAATAAACATCAAATTATACAGTTTTCAGAACGAAACACTTTCCGTAACTCGCTAACGAGAGAAAACTTTGTAAGTAGAGATATCAACATGAAAATCTGTCCGTGACAACATATTATCCACCAGCAAAGTAAACACTAAAAATTTGGAGAGAATTCTTCAGCCATCTCTCGGAAAAGATACGGAATAGGTCAATGCAGCCGTCGCGCTAGCCGTCGCCGTCGCCCTAGCCGTAGCCGTCGCCGCCGGAAGTTATTTTTGCGAACCGCTAATTCCGATAACTTTACAATATTTCAGACAAATTGAAAGCGTTTTTGATATGTTATACAACTTTTTCTCCTCTACCTCTCTCCATCAAAACCGAAAAAAAAATGATCCAGCCATTTTTGAGAAAATTTACTTAATCGTTTTTGGAATCTCGCATTTCTGTGTACAAAAACTAGTCTGCGCAGCGTTACGCGCTGCGCGCGATAGCGATCTTGTTGAAGACTCGTATGTAAGGGTTCTTACACAGCACACAGTGAGAACTACAGTATACCCCGCCGTTCTTTGGGCGATAACTATGGAACAAACATTCACTCATAATCGCTTCTGTTTGATAACTACTTATTGGGAATATTTTTAATGTTCACCTCCTCTCCATTCTCGTCTTTGAGAAAGAATGGTCGGTTCGTCATCAGAATTCCCGTGGTGTCCCTATGTCTCCCACCCCTCCACGAGAAACCATCAACGTTCAGTGGTTTCAGTAGCCAGTCGTTATTTGCGGGGGGCTCTCCTATAACTCATTCAACTATAAAGGTCATTAAAGTAAAAGTCATTTGAAAGTGGAAATCATTAAGTACAGAAACAGTCGAAAATCAGAAATAAAGTCTCCGAAATTTATCGTTATTTTTATTTTTTCAAATCGCGACTAAAAGTGAATAGTGACTTCTCCTGACTTTCACTTTAATGACTTTCAATTATAAATGACCTGTTCCTGGCACCTCTCCTGAATAATTTAAATGATTTTTTGGATTACGTAACACAAGTGTTTTCGGATTGAAGTAAGAAAAAAGAGGGATCCAAGTTTAATTACACGTGGATCTGTTATTTTCTTCACTTTCAAGTGAAGCACGGTCGAACTTGAATTTTTACTTCTGTAATGATACCAAAACCTTAGAATCTTTTCTTGAAGAAGGGAAACGGCTACGTGTACAGATATGAGACCAAACTTGTTAGTATCACATCCAATATATATTGTATAAAAAACGAATGTCATTAAAAACTATTAGCTTTTGAGATTGAACTGCACGGAATATAGAAAAGAGGTCATTTCAGGAGGAAAATGAAAAATCTCATCTCGCAATTTTATGGGTCAAAAACATTTTGGTTTTCTACTGAAAAAGAACTTGCAGCAAACAAACATTAGATGAAACGTCCGAATATGACAATTTCTCACTACTGATTCAAAAATGTTAACAGAACAGATTAATCTAAATATTCACGTGAAGTTAGCATTCTAATGATGAATTGTGCACTTGTCTTTTCACGTTTCTGAGTTTTGCTATGTTTAACGTTTCACTTGACTGTATCATTACCTAACAGTGTATATGTTTTTGAAAATCACTCACCGTTTTCGAAAGCAGTCAAGTATCTAATAAATAGATTGAGCAGGAAACTTTTCCCCTTCCGCATGGCACCCGCCACCGATAGAATGGCCACCTGCGATATGAAACATCAAGTATAGGCGTGTTGAATTTTATAAATTGTTGTCTCTCTTCGGAATCGAACCTGAGAGAAAAAGATTTGTAGCCAGGCAGTACCCACTGAGCTACGAGATTAGTTAACTGGCAAGCTTTAGAGCGGGAGACATGTGCCCGCACACATCGGAAGTTGAGATATACAGTACCCTCCCGCCTTTCCGTTGGCGACGACTACACACTGGGAGATGTTCCTAGACTCTTCATCTAATTCGTTTTCGCATTCCCCCTGTTTTTATATAGTACAATTCTATCAATTGTTCCTGGAATACTATTGTTTTTCGCGTTTCGCGCTTCAATTGGGTGTTGAACTCTGTACTACAGTAATCTTTGAAATTCGGCGGGCTTTCTCTAATGAATAATTTATTAATTTTATCTCAAACTCTCTGAGTTTTCAGTAGTAAACGTGTGTAAAGGTGCAAAATACAGGCTAAAATGTAGAGAAAATCCAAAAACACCAATATACAAAACTTCCCCCTGGGAATTTGAGCATGTTACTGTAGAGGTTTATAAGTGGGTGGTACAAACTATATGAACTTGTATCGCAGCGAATCGCGTACCTTTTTGTCACGAATTTCTGGGTCGTGCAGAATATTCTCCAGTTCCAAGTTGTAGAAAGTATAGGTGTCCTCGTCTTCGACTGGCTTCAGAAGTGGAATAACTTCTGTTCTCATGTTCTGGAAAATGTTTTGGAAGGTTCGCTGCGCAGCGAAGCGCTGCGCAGATTTTTCAGGAGCTCAACTGATCCAATGGGTACAAAAGCGTTGCAGATCGTCAAAAATTGACGAAAAAACACGTCGAACGTCAGATCGTTTGTTATTCAGACTATAAAAAAGATGAAAAACAGTAAACTTGATGAGAAACGTAATTATTCGTCAATATTCACCGAAAAGTGGAAAAATGCATTGAATTTCAAAGTTTGAGTTTTGCAAGTGAAACTATATGTGCTTTCAGTCGGTGATTCTGTTATCAGTATTATCGACAGGTTATGGAGAGTTCTGTTTGGCGTTTACATGAAGGAAGTGGAGTTGAATCAGTTGCTAGCAGCGTCGCTCTGGCACATCATTATCTTGTCCTTATCAATTTAAGCTGCCACGAAACGCTTTAAAAACGATGGCGCTATGAAGTCAATCGCACAGTCACGTGAAAACGTGTAAGTAAAGACAGCAGAACACATATACGTGTAATGAAAAAGTGCACGATTCTTCATTAGAATACTCACTTTACGCGACAATTCAATTTACTTCTAGTATAACATTTTGCAATTGGTCAGCTACAAAAGTGAGAGAGCATGCAGGTCCATGAGATGGCAGACAGGCTGAGACAGTCTGCGTCCCTCTGGCCTAAAACTCTATCGTCGAGGCCGCTGATGCTCGCAAGTTCAAAATTCTGTGAAACAAAAAAAAGTTCGACAGCCACTGAAAGTTCACTTAGTTTCTGGGAAGAGAAGTATAGTCTGTTCCACGCACTTATAACCCTCTACAGTAATCTTCGAGAACTTCTAGATCAACGTTTCCTAGTTCGATGTTTTTGGAATGACTTCAATTTTCGCTATTGTGTTTTCTTTTCTATGCTACTACAAACAATGAAAGTGTGAAACCAAAATAATGATTTATTGCTTAGAAAAAGCCTTCTAAACATGTGACAGATTACTGTAGAAGGACATCGATTGGTGAAACGAACTATATGATCTCTATCAAAGAGAATTGGATACGAGACTTTCGTTTTCGTTTGTTCTAGTTCATGTTTCGTTGCTCTGTAACCTTAACGAGAAACCGTTATCTCCTATGCGTCTTCATTATCTTATCAGCCAAATACCATCGTTTCCAAGCTAGCCTGAAAACTAGTGTAAGGTTCCGAATAGAGATGAGAAATTTTGAGAAATTTCGATGAACTCGTTAGCAAATATCATGCCTGTCAGCTCGAACATTGTGATGTGGTGACGTGGGGGATGTGTGAAACATCCTTAGAATTTCCGTTCGGACAATTTTGTAATATACTCATTTACATTGGTTTCCGTGACCTCACGGCGAAACAGAAATCATAGAGCAAGTTTTAACCGCCGTCCTTAGCGTAACAAAACACATTTGTGGAACTGCTACAAAAACAAGCATGTGCAAGTTTGCCAAGAAGTTAACTAGTAAAAACTATTTAGAAATGAGTTGATCAGAAGTGAGTTTGATTCATATTTTGGACCACTTTTTATAAATATGAACTGTACTCAACGATTTGATGGATCCTATATACCGACAATAATTAAGAGGGTCTCGATAACACTAATTGACAATATTGATGTGCGCTTTTTCTAAAGTTTCTTCATTTTTCACTGACAGTTATAGAATCGGAGAATGAATCACTGTACCTTCATGGTTTGAACTTTCTCAATCGACGTGGTCGGTTTGTACTCAGCTAATGCGTCTTTAAGTTGTTTCTTCATCTTCTCTTGTTTGGTAATTACCTCTGAAATTGGTAGTTTTCTAGTAAGCTAGGTAAAAAAAACGTGAGTTTGTGAGTTTGCAACAGCACAGTCGCTAGACTTTCCCAATTCAAACATCCGGCAAGGCACCTTTATCCCAAAGTGTGTCTTTTGTTTTGCTGTTTCGCAAGGCTAGTATAGTTTGTTTTAATGGCTAATGAGTATTCCAGACTATTTTTCACCACTGGAGTTTCTAAAAAACACTGCAAATTTCTGTTAGCGTTTGTCCACTTTCATAAAAACACGTGAGTGAAAAAAGTTCTAGGAATACTTATGTTTGCTCTAAAAAATGGTCATCCGAAAATCTTGGCACCATACCAATGAGTCCCAGGGGAATGACCGAATCTATGCCCCGGTGGTTAGTGATATAGTCTTTTCCTTTCCTACTGAGACGCCTACAGTAGGATTTCAAAACTTCCAAGCCGTTTTTCTCACCTACTTTTGGTCGGAGAAGTTGATGATTTTCGTATTTCATTCTCCTTCTCAGGTAGAGTAAGTATACGAGAGCATTCTCCATTAACTTCATTTTTAGCCTCACAACAGCCTTCGGAAAGTTTGTAAGGTTACTGTAGGAGTCTCAGTAGGAATGGTGTGAACTATAGCAGACAGACTCGTATAGCTCGAGCAGACTGGTATCAAAAACTAGAAACGTATGTGCTGAAATTTAAGGGTTGCGGCGGGTTTTTGTCTTATCAAAAGTATAACTACTACAAATGGAACATGAAATTTCTGGGCGAAGACAGGATTCACACATCGAATGACCGCATATTCCGACCAGTGGACGGACCTCTCTTTCATCTGAAAAATGGAAAAATTAAAACAATAGGTGTAAAACTATGTTACTATAGCATGGTAAGATCAGAACTCCCTTTCAATCGTGCTCCAACTAATAAGCTATCGAATCACGCTACTTGGCGAGTCGCCGGCGACAGTTTCATCGCGATAGATCATAGAAATGGGTTAAATCAATAAACCGTGTGCTACTCTTCATTACTTGACTCTGACTGCCGAACTCCTATTCATTTTGGTCACATCGTGACTCTTTCAAAAAATCTTTCACTCTTCAAATCTTTCAAGGAAAATCTTTCACTCGGCTATTCTACCCCGTTTCTTGTACGGTTGCGAGTCGTGGGCCCTTTCCAAAGCAGAAATTGAGCGACTCCGAATTGTCCAGCGTAAGATGGAAAGAGGAATGTTGAACCGTCGGAGACAAGATCACCTCCCGAATGCCGTTTTGCGCGGAATCACTCGGTTGAAGGATGTTATTATTGAAGCTGCAAAACTTAAATTAAACTTTGCTAACAGAATTGCCCACATGTCAAAATGTCGTTGGTCGTTGATTGCTACGGAATGGTGTCCGTACAACAGAAAGAGATCTCCTGGCCGTCCAGCAGTCCGCTGGCATGATGACCTGGTTGAAGCCACCCGAAGCCACAACCGATAAGCCCAAAGAGGTCGTTGCCGCCCGCCGCGTATTCGTGGCCACGAATATCTCAGAGATAAGCAGATTTGGAGATCGGTCAAGGACCACCACTGTGTAACATTGTGATGTGACGAATAAAACTTGAAAACTTGATCATCGTGGGACTCCACGGAAGCTTCCAAAAACAATCTTCCTACTGTAATAACGCATTAGGTCATCGCGATAGATCATAGAAATGGGTTAAATCAATAAACCGTGTGCTATTCTTCATTACTTGACTCTGACTGCCGCACTCCCATTCAGTTTGGTCACATCGTGTGACCCCACGGAAACTAAAAACTCAATCTCAAGTTAATGGTAGTTTCGTGAATATATTCAGCAGAAAATATAATTTTTTTCAGGAACTGCTAGTTCATGTTGGCTCTACATTTGTTCACATTCCTTCCTTGTGCAACTTGTTTTTTGCATCAGGGATTCCGACAGCTGAAATAGTGATTAGTGTAAATAGGTGCCTACCAATAGAAACTATTGCCAGATAATTACAATCAACTATGATTCAGGATCGCAACGCTCGAATTCGGGAAGAACGACAAATGCAAGAGATTGATGACCGATTCAACAAAACCGCAACAACCTTACTGAGGTAAACAGTCATTTACTTAGTCTTTACTTTCCCATCTCTACATTCTTATTAGGTAATATGGATGGCAGTATAATAAGATATCGAATAACTTTGCTCTAATATACACAGATATCGAGGTACTTTGCTCTCATTTATAAGTATCTTTCAACTTGTGACGTATTGATGCAACGAGAGACAGTAGTACGGTTGGTAGATCATTTGTTTCAAATCCCCGTGGAGTCCCACGGAAAACCAAAATGGATGTAAAATCAGCAGTAAAATGGGATATAGAATAACTATGTTCTCTTTAATGTATATGTTCATACTCGTGACGTATTGAAGCAACAAAAAACAGTAGTAAGGTTGGTAGATCAATTTTCTCAAATCCCCGTGGAGTCCCACGGAAAACCGAAATGAGTGTAAAATTAGCAGTGAAATGGGATATAGAATAATTTTGTTCTCTTTAATGTATATATTCATACTCGTGACGTATTGAAGCAACAAAAAAACAATAGTACGGTTGGTAGATCATTTGTTTCAAATCCCCGTGGAGTCCCACGGAAAACCAAAATGGATGTAAAATCAGCAGTAAAATGGGATATAGAATAACTATGTTCTCTTTAATGTATATGTTCATACTCGTGACGTATTGAAGCAACAAAAAACAGTAGTAAGGTTGGTAGATCAATTTTCTCAAATCACCGTGGAGTCCCACGAAAAACCAAAATGAGTGTAAAATTAGCAGTAAAATGGGATATAGAATAACTATGTTCTCTTTAATGTATATGTTCATACTCGTGACGTATTGAAGCAACAAAAAACAGTAGTAAGGTTGGTAGATCAATTTTCTCAAATCACCGTGGAGTCCCACGAAAAACCAAAATGAGTGTAAAATTAGCAGTAAAATGGGATATAGAATAATTTTGTTCTCTTCAATGTATATGTTCATACTCGTGACGTATTGAAGCAACAAAAACAATAGTACGGTTGGTAGATCAATTTTCTCAAATCACCGTGGAGTCCCACGAAGAACCAAAATGAGTGTAAAATTAGCAGTAAAATGGGATATAGAATAATTTTGTTCTCTCCAATGTATATGTTCATACTCGTGTCGTATTGAAGCAACAAAAAACAGTAGTAAGGTTGGTAGATCAATTTTTTCAAATCACCGTGGAGTCCCACGGAAAACCGAAATGAGTGTAAAATTAGCAGTAAAATGGGATATAGAATAATTTTGTTCTCTCCAATGTATATGTTCATACTCGTGACGTATTGAAGCAACAAAAAACAATAGTACGGTTGGTAGGTCAATTTTTTTCAAAGCACCGTGGAGTCCCACGGAAAACCAAAATGAGTGTAAAATTAGCAGTAAAATGAGATATACAATAATTTTGTTCTCTTTAATGTATATGTTCATACTCGTGATGTATTGAAGCAACAAAAAACAATAGTACGGTTGGTAGATCATTTGTTTCAAATCACCGTGGAGTCCCACGGAAAACCAAAATGGGTGTAAAATCAGCAGTAAAATGGGATATAGAATAACTCTGTTCTCTTTAATGTATATGTTCATACTCGTGACGTATTTAAGCAACAAAAAACAATAGTACGGTTGGTAGGTCAATTTTTTTCAAAGCACCGTGGAGTCCCACGGAAAACCAAAATGAGTGTAAAATTAGCAGTAAAATGAGATATACAATAATTTTGTTCTCTTTAATGTATATGTTCATACTCGTGATGTATTGAAGCAACAAAAAACAATAGTACGGTTGGTAGATCATTTGTTTCAAATCACCGTGGAGTCCCACGGAAAACCAAAATGGGTGTAAAATCAGCAGTAAAATGGGATATAGAATAATTTTGCTCTCTTTAATGTATATGTTCAAACTCGTGACGTATTGAAGCAACAAAAAACAATAGTACGGTTGGTAGATCAATTGTTTCAAATCACCGTGGAGTCCCACGGAAAACCAAAATGAGTGTAAAATTAGTAAAAAGTGGGGGAACCAACAAATGTATGAGTTGTGTTTGGTTCGACCTCGATATCAGCAAAAAGTGAACGATACGAATTGCTGTGATACTGTAGCAGAAGTATTCTGCAAAAATAGAACAATACAAATGTTGCACAATGGTTCACGAAGCCCGCATGATATTTCAGAAATTGCCGAGATGTATTTCATGTGTGCTTTGACGACATGCGTGCGTTGTGAACCATTGTGCAACATTTGTATTGTTCTATTTTTGCAGAATACTTCTGCTACAGTATCACAGCAATTCGTATCGTTCACTTTTTGCTGATATCGAGGTCGAACCAAACACAACTCACACATTTGTTGGTTCCCCCACTTTTTACTAATTGTCCTTTTTTCGCTAGTTGTACTCCTACAACTTCATATGTTGCCTATTCACATAGTGAATCTTGTGAACTCATTATATTATTATGGAAATCTCAGTTTTGTGTGTGCACAAAGCCGAATGCAGACCATAAAATTACTGATGTTGTAATATAACGCAGGTTACTGGCTCTGTCACTATCAACAACTGAACAAAAACGCTAAACGTTCCGATTGACATGTACACCGCTTTTAGCGGCGATAAGCGATGGGGATTGGCGCCATTGACAAATCTACAATTAGAGACACCAACTCACTTACAATATAGCCATTATTTCCAATACAACATCAAAAACCTTCGTTGAAACTTTTTTTCATTCCTGCATCAATTGACACACGCGTCTGGCGCCAGAACGAAACGAAATTTTCTAGGTTTTTGAGCTACCAGTACACACTACATGTGTCAATTACTGATTGGAGCAATATTAAAACTATTCAATTGTCAGTTTCGTGTGTTTTTGTTTTGGCGCCATTTGGCGTCTGTTCCGAGCCAGACGATAAAGTTCGATTTTGAATTTGTGGTTCTTTATTTCACATTGGAATATTCAATATCTGTTAACTTGAAACAGTTTGATTGACGATAACTGATAATTTTCCAACTTTGGCGCCAATTGGCGCCAGCGCACAATGCCAACAGAACTTTTTTTGATTTTCAGATTGAGCATCTTACTTGCCATGTGATAGTTATTTAGTGTACCGAATTTCAGACGATTCCATTGACGCTGTCGTGAGTTTGGGTTTTGGCGCCATCTGGCGCCTGGTTCGAGCGCAAGAAGAAAAATTCCAGTTTTGGAAAAAGACTTTCACACTTTCCACCAAATTATTCAATTTCTATTAGTGTTCAACATTTTAGTTGATGATAAATAGTGTTTTGCCGTTTTTGGCGCCTATTGGCGCCAGCGCCGGGCGCCAATGATGATGTATTCATCTCATATTTGGCGCGACGGGCTAACTTTTGCATTATAACTCATGTTTCAAATTTCAGCTAAATCGGTTCGGTAGTTTTTCCAATAGTGGTTTTTGGCGCCTATTGGCGCCCGCGCCCGGCGCCAATGAGGAGCTATACATCTCATATTTGACGCGACATGCTTAATTTTGCATTAGAACTCATGTTTCAAATTTCAGCCAAATCGGTTCGGTAGTGTTTCCAATAGTCGTTTTTGGCGCCTATTGGCGCCCGCGCCCGGCGCCAGAGATTACATATACATTTCATACTTGGCGCGACGAGCTATCTTTTGCCATAGAATAGATGTTCCAAATTTCAGCCAAATTGGTTCAGTAGTTTTTCCACTACGATGCGGACAGAATTCCGTGAGGGAGGAGGGACGAGGGACGAGGGAGGAGGGAGGAGGGAGGAGGGACGAGGGACGAATTACGGCGGAACTTTTCAACAACGACACGAAACCATAACTCAGGCGGAAATAATCCGATTTGGCTGAAATTTTCACACAAGGTTCAATTCGTGATTCTCTTACGTTCTCTCCTTTTAGTTTTCAAAAAAAGAATATGTTTGAAGATTTTTGTTAATTAAAAGGAAAAAACGAGTCCGCAATGGCCAAACCAAAGACAACTCACGCAGAGCGCTTCGCGCTCCGCGCGATTAGCAGTAAAATGAGATATAGAATAATTTTGTTCTCTTTAATGTGTATGTTGATACTTGTGATGTATTAAACCAACAAAAAACAATAGTACGGTTGGTAGGTCAATTTTTTAAAATCACCGTGGAGTCCCACGGAAAACCAAAATGAGTGTAAAATTAGCAGTAAAATGGGATATAGAATAATTTTGTTCTCTTCAATGTATATGTTCATACTCGTGCCGTATTGAAGCAACAAAAACAGTAGTAAGGTTGGTAGATCAATTTTCTCAAATCCCCGTGGAGTCCCACGGAAAACCGAAATGAGTGTAAAATTAGCAGTAAAATGGGATATAGAATAACTTTGTTCTCTTTAATGTATATGTTCATACTCGTGACGTATTGAAGCAACAAAAAACAATAGTACGGTTGGTAGATCATTTGTTTCAAATCACCGTGGAGTCCCACGGAAAACCGAAATGAGTGTAAAATTAGCAGTAAAATGGGATATAGAATAACTTTGTTCTCTTTAATGTATATGTTCATACTCGTGATGTATTGAAGCAACAAAAAACAATAGTACGGTTGGTAGATCATTTGTTTCAAATCACCGTGGAGTCCCACGGAAAACCGAAATGAGTGTAAAATTAGCAGTAAAATGGGATATAGAATAACTTTGTTCTCTTTAATGTATATATTCATACTCGTGACGTATTGAAGCAACAAAAAACAATAGTACGGTTGGTAGATCATTTGTTTCAAATCACCGTGGAGTCCCACGGAAAACCAAAATGAGTGTAAAATTAGCAGTAAAATGGGATATAGAATAATTTTGTTCTCTTTAATGTATATATTCATACTCGTGACGTATTGAAGCAACAAAAAACAATAGTACGGTTGGTAGATCAATTTTCTCAAATGACCGTGGAGTCCCACGGAAAACCGAAATGAGTGTAAAATTAGCAGTAAAATGGGATATAGAATAATTTTGTTCTCTTTAATGTGTATGTTGATACTTGTGATGTATTAAACCAACAAAAAACAATAGTACGGTTGGTAGATCAATTTTCTCAAATCACCGTGGAGTCCCACGGAAAACCGAAATGAGTGTAAAATTAGCAGTAAAATGGGATATAGAATAATTTTGTTCTCTTTAATGTATATATTCATACTCGTGACGTATTGAAGCAACAAAAAACAATAGTACGGTTGGTAGATCAATTTTCTCAAATCACCGTGGAGTCCCACGGAAAACCAAAATGAGTGTAAAATTAGCAGTAAAATGGGATATAGAATAATTTGGTTCTCTTTAATGTATATGTTCATACTCGTGACGAATGGAGTCCCACGGAAAACCGAAATGAGTGTAAAATTAGCAGTAAAATGGGATATAGAATAATTTTGTTCTCTTTAATGTATATGTTCATACTCGTGCCGTATTGAAGCAACAAAAACAGTAGTAAGGTTGGTAGATCAATTTTCTCAAATCCCCGTGGAGTCCCACGGAAAACCGAAATGAGTGTAAAATTAGCAGTAAAATGGGATATAGAATGACTTTGTTCTCTTTAATGTATATGTTCATACTCGTGACGTATTGAAGCAACAAAAAACAATAGTACGGTTGGTAGATCATTTGTTTCAAATCACCGTGGAGTCCCACGGAAAACCGAAATGAGTGTAAAATTAGCAGTAAAATGGGATATAGAATAACTTTGTTCTCTTTAATGTATATGTTCATACTCGTGATGTATTGAAGCAACAAAAAACAATAGTACGGTTGGTAGATCATTTGTTTCAAATCACCGTGGAGTCCCACGGAAAACCGAAATGAGTGTAAAATTAGCAGTAAAATGGGATATAGAATAACTTTGTTCTCTTTAATGTATATATTCATACTCGTGACGTATTGAAGCAACAAAAAACAATTGTACGGTTGGTAGATCATTTGTTTCAAATCACCGTGGAGTCCCACGGAAAACCAAAATGAGTGTAAAATTAGCAGTAAAATGGGATATAGAATAATTTTGTTCTCTTTAATGTATATATTCATACTCGTGACGTATTGAAGCAACAAAAAACAATAGTACGGTTGGTAGATCAATTTTCTCAAATGACCGTGGAGTCCCACGGAAAACCGAAATGAGTGTAAAATTAGCAGTAAAATGGGATATAGAATAATTTTGTTCTCTTTAATGTGTATGTTGATACTTGTGATGTATTAAACCAACAAAAAACAATAGTACGGTTGGTAGATCAATTTTCTCAAATCACCGTGGAGTCCCACGGAAAACCGAAATGAGTGTAAAATTAGCAGTAAAATGGGATATAGAATAATTTTGTTCTCTTTAATGTATATGTTCATACTCGTGACGTATTGAAGCAACAAAAAACAATAGTACGGTTGGTAGATCAATTTTCTCAAATCACCGTGGAGTCAAACGGAAAACCAAAATGAGTGTAAAATTAGCAGTAAAATGGGATATAGAATAATTTTGTTCTCTTTAATGTATATGTTCATACTCGTGACGAATGGAGTCCCACGGAAAACCGAAATGAGTGTAAAATTAGCAGTAAAATGGGATATAGAATAATTTTGTTCTCTTTAATGTATATGTTCATACTCGTGACGTATTGAAGCAACAAAAACAATAGTACGGTTGGTAGATCATTTGTTTCAAATCACCGTGGAGTCCCACGGAAAACCAAAATGAGTGTAAAATTAGCAGTAAAATGAGAAATAGAATAATTTTGTTCTCTTTAATGTGTATGTTGATACTTGTGATGTATTAAATCAACAAAAAACAATAGTACGGTTGGTAGGTCAATTTTTTCAAATCACCGTGGAGTCCCACGGAAAACAAAAATGAGTGTAAAATTAGCAGTAAAATGGGATATAGAATAATTTTGTTCTCTCCAATGTATATGTTTATACTCGTGTCGTATTGAAGCAACAAAAGACAGTAGTAAGGTTGGTAGATCAATTTTTTCAAATCACCGTGGAGTCCCACGGAACCGAAATGGGTGAAAGATCAGGGCGTATTTACTTTTTTCCATTGTTGTGTAACAAATAGTGCATGAACAACATGCTTGATTGACAGTGACAATTATTTTGGTTGTTTTCATTACAGTTTTCGCATCGATTCTGTTCTGAGCTCGATCAGATCATTCCTAGAGCAGAAGGTGGAGGAATCCGTAGATGAACTGTTTGTGGCGGGAAATGCGTCGGACCCGTTACTTGTAGACCAGAAGGGCTCTCTTTCGGACCTTATTCGTACCAACTTAGGAAATTGGTTTGAAGGTAAACTTTGTAACTTAATCAGAATTGTTGAGCAAGAATAAAAATTGGTCTGGTCTCAACTCTTCAACGTAATAGTGAAAGTAGATTAGGTCAAAATGAAAATTAACAAACACTCTTTGAAAACTTTCATAAATAATAATTCACGACGGTTGTCTATTCGCATATATTATAAGTTATGATTGATTCACTATTTTGTTCAGATTCTCTTCTCAACCAATTCAATGCTCACGCACGTTCTGTTATCACAGCCGAAGTGACTACAATGAACAATAAACACCTGTTTGTCAAGGTGAAATTAGTATGAGATTGCATTGACAGTTTGCATAGAGTAATATCATTATCAAAATGTATTAGGAGTATAAAACAGAGCATTTACATAGTACTGCTTGCAGCTGAAACCACACTGAACTTCATGATTACTAGCTTAATCTACCTTATAATCACAATCAGTTTAAGCTTGCTAAAACGCATTCGTTTTTGTAGAACAGTCGATAGTTTTCATGCTCAAACAAATGAGACCAACATGCGCGTTACTAACCGTCGAAACCGGGAAAAATACAGAAAATACAAAAAAAGACAAACTAGAAAATGAGTGAAAATATCATAGTCTATATCCATCTTAAATGAAATGAAGAACAATTGTTCATGATCTATAAATATTTACAGGTGTGTTATCCCACCGGTGACAAAAGTACGGTGAGCTCGCTACTCCAAATAGTCCCATCTGGCCAGTTCGATCGCGACCAGAGACATTTTCCTCATGTTTTCGTAGCAAAATGGCTAACAAATAATGTGGCCGATTTGAAAGTCTTTTCAAAGTCTTTTGCTTGTAAAAAACTGGGAAATGTTGACCTATGCCCGGAGTTCTTTGTCCAAGGGTGTGTCTACAACTCAGTTGAAGAGGAAAAGTCGGTTAGTCATTCATATATCGACAAGTGAAATGCGCAAAACGCAAAATAAACGTGAATTATCATTAAAAAGTTGAATGTAATGTATGATATCGGTGAATTTGTTGCAGAAGCGAATTTGTTGAAAATCACTGCACAAACAACCATCACTGCACAAACAACCAGTTTTGCATCATGGTAAACAAATAAATAAATTAAAACGATCAATCAATGGCAAACATTCTTCGGTGAGAAGCAAACCGCTGACTTTGACGAACTTGAATAGCGAAACTGGCGAAAAGCACCCGGTTATTCCTTCCGGATCATAAATGCCAGCGTTGACACGCGCCGTTCTGAAGTTGGAATTAGACTGACAAGTTTCAGTATTACTTAGTTACACTTAAGTAAGTACCATCGTGATGGTTGGAGCTTTGAGAAGTAACTTTCGTTGCAGAGATTAACTAACGAACTTTCAACTTAGTACTCAACATCTGCATTGTAAAGACAGAAATCACCAAGGCACGCGAGCAACTTCCTTCATTTTAGCTCTCAGAGAATCTAAAAATCTGAATCATTCAGTGGGAACTGCCTAAAATTTGGCGAGGTGGTGCCGTCAACGTTCTAGACGACATTCATTGCTGGACCACAGTGTACCGGGTGTTGTGTAGAAAGAGTCTCGATGTGAAGGAAATCGAAGGTATAGTCTAATCCATTCAGTGTTGACTACTACAGTGTCGCTCAAAGCTCATGTGGTAAGCTCGTAGAGTTTTTGAATCGTACAGAAACCGGACTACTCGCACAACATTTCAAACAAATGTTTACGTACCACATCTCGGTTTCACTTCAAAGTGCTTTGGACTTGAGTTAAACATCTTACGCTTCTCAATTTTGCCAATGAGAGCAATCTGAAAGAGTTATATTTGTGTGTTTGATCATTCACAGAGACCGTGGTTTGCAAGGATGGTTGGTCTCATGTGGAAGGAACCAACACATGTGTCAAGGTGGTGGTTGAAACGTGTATTTTTAGTGGATGGTAATGAAAAGTAAAGTGAAATGAAAAACAACCAATGGTTGTACATAATTTTCTGTTTTACTTGATTAGTTATTCGATTAGTAGTATTCATAGGTGATGCCGGTAGGTTTTTGAGGAACTATCTTACATGGTCAAATGTGGAAATCAAACTAGAATTGATGAAAATACAAACGTAGAACGAGTTGAAAAAACACAAAAAAGACAATTTGTTTTCAAAACATCCTATCACCTACCACAACACAGTGAGTGACTGTACGAATTCATATTTAATAAAAACCATTTTGCTAGATGCTTTCTTTGAGCCGATAACCCATAATTTCCAGGACCGAAAACAACCGAAAACGACCCCGGTTAGAAACATTGGTAAGTGTCAAGTGAATTCTCGTTGATTGATTCTGAAGTATCGTCGTTGAAGTCGAGTTTCGCTAGAAACGAACAGTTTGAGTTCAAACCGAACTTTTGTTGTTTTGCATTATCATCAGGTCGGTAAACTTGCAAAATCTATAAAACCAAATGATTTGTTCAGAGCAAATTTTGAAAGAGAAATGCGATTCTATCCCGGAGAGAACCTATTTTGACGCGAACACGGTCAGTTTCACGGTTTTACAAAAGACATTCACAGTTTTCTAACATTAGCGACACATTTCACTGGTCTTGCGGTTTACTCTTGGATTGTCAGTTATAAGAAAATAGCAGCGAAATCTGAGTTATCGAATTCTCATGAGAAGGTTGACAAGAATGTACACAATTCTAACTGAAATCAAGTGAATAATAGGTAAAAGATTCCTCCATGTTTGGTAAAGAGGTCGAAGGTCCAGGATGAAAAAAAAATCTAGTTAAAATTACTAATGTTATGAGTAATCGAAGTGAATTCGAATAATTCTTCCAGCTTACTTGTGTGGTGCAGAGCTCAGATTGCTCAGACGTCAAATATCCCGGATTCCTGAATAGAAATGCAAACTGTGACCCAATAAGGAGAACCTTGGAGAGGAAAGGCTTTTTCGTGAGTTTCCAAACTTTTCCAATCACGCTAAAACACGTTAAAAAAGACAGATTGAGAAGATTCATGGTGGTCTGGTCTGGTCTGATTGTAGTTCGATCTATCCACATTCTGATCAATATTGAAAAACGATATTTGAAAAAGTTCTGACGTGTCTGCACATCATTGAAGTTTCAACAAACCAATTAAGCCTACAAAACAAAAAAAATCAACTTCATAACACCACAATTGATGAAAAAAGAGACGTTTTGAAACAACTCTTATCTGTACATTCAAAAAATTTCACGTGAAACGTTTCCAAACTGTCGCAACTAATGATGCATGTGGGAAACGTCCAAACCAGTCATAACATTTGTTGTTCAGAAGAGGAGATCCAGTGACCTCTGTGTGTTTGGTGAGTTGTTATTTTATAGAAACTTTAGTCGGTTTCACAGAAATCAAATCATGGCTGTTGTCATGTTTGGTCATGAAGTTCATCAAGAAATCAAATTGTGAAATAACCCGCACTCACGGCGGTTTGTTCCGTTTTACTTGAAGTATATTGTACTATTCTGTAGCTGTTTCTTCGAAAAACAGAAGTCGAAAAAAAGGAAAGGCCACATTGCTGCGAAAATTACAAAAATACCCAAAATTGTACAATTGCCTCCCCCCCCTCACCTTAAGTCCCCTCCCCCGTAGTACTATCACCCCCCTCCCGATACGATTCCCTATAGAGAGGGGGGTGATTGTAAATGGGGGGGGGGGGTAATTGTACAATGTTGAACAATTTCGACGTTTAACAATCACCCCCCATAATACACAATTGGGGGTAATAGAACAACCTCGGACTTGTTTAACAATCGCCTCCCACTCAATCCAAACCTGCAGTAAAGAAGGACGTTGTACAATCACCCCCCTATGGGGGTGGGGGGTGATTGTACTACGGGTCAAATTCCAACCTATTTTGGTTCAGGAGGGGGGCTATTGTACAATAAACCCAAATACCATACACAATCTGGCACTGATTCTTTGTATTTTCCAGTATGTACGCTATGTTGAGCAAAACAATAAATACACTGAATTCAGTATTTGAGACGGAAAATGTCACCCTAAGAGGACTTGGTAGGCGCTAATAGAGTGATTTCGGTTGCGAATCACGGTACTTAGAGAATATTTAGAAGTGTGACTTTTCACCAGGACCCACAGGACGTGATACGTAATTCCAGGATATACTTGCGTAGGGCATCCTTCTGATCCAATATGTTTTCCTTTTCTTCAACATACTTCAATTTTAGTACATTTTCATTGACGGAAACGCATTTGATTCGCAAAATGTTCCGACTATCATGGCGTGGACGGAGTTCTATAACTCGAATCTGACGGAGTGGCTGCAGAAGAATTTGGAAGGTTGCAGCTCAAAATGTAAAGTTGTCGACAAAGATGAAAGGTTTGAAAAGAAAAAGATAGAACATGAAAGATAGGGAGTGGATGAGTGAGAGAGGCAGAGAGGACCAAGAGTCAAGCAAGGTGAGAGAACAAGAGAGAAAGTAACGGAGAAATATCTGAAAAAGAAACAAGATAGAGAGTAAGAGAGAGTGAGAGAGAGAGAGAGAGGAAGATATAGAGAGGGAGAGAGAAAGCGAAACAATAATATACGAGTATCCTTCCGTACTTCAGTTCCTATGCTTCTACTCATGCCATAGTATTCCATGGTCGCAACACATTCAATGTACCTCCAATTCGCTATTCACAGCAGAAATATGTTTTGATGATGCTGGAGCCACCCACCTTGGCAGGCGAAATGATTCAATTTGTGAGTTGGGTAAACTTATTATGGAATGGAATGGAATGGAATGGAATAGAATAGAATATATTTATTCGCGATTTTCCACGCACGTGACTTCCACATAGTATGTGGCACTTCAAATGGGTAAACGGATTGCATTCTCTTTCTCTCTCTTTGTTTTTCTTTCTCCATTATCTTCGATTTTATTTTCCAGTTTCCAGTTACCGCCCAACTTTTTCAATTCGAGTCTGACTTATCGACGAAAAAGCAAGTTGAACTATTCGTTCACCTATGGGTCTGTGAGAAAGCTGAAAAAACCGAGAAATGAAGATGAGAAAGTGAGTTATACTAGAAGTAAACTGAATAATCACGTAGCGTTAGCATCTTAATAATGAGGCAACGTGCACTTTGTCATTGCACGTTTCTCAGTTCTGGTGTGTATAACATGTTTCACGTGACTGTGCAATCGACGAACAGTATACAGATTTTGTTTTGCACTCAATTCTTAACAATCAAAAAACAAGTAATAATGTCAAGTTGGAGTGCAGTAGGCTGAAAAATGCTGTCGGCGTGAAATTGCTTTCAACATCCGAGAAGCTCATGTGGTATTTCTCACTAGAATCTTATGACCTCCTCATGAGCTACTAGTAATCCAATTGTAGTATAGCAATCGATAGAATCTCATAAGAAGTTCGTGATCTAATGCTCATGGTCAGGAGATCTCATGAAGTTCAATTGCTTGTGGAATGACAGATCTACTATTTTTCAGTTTTTGCCCCCGAAAATATTCATAAAGCTTTGATTTTTCAGATTGATGCAATGATTCGTAAAAAGCAGTACGGTTCTCTAATAATTGTCTCTCATTGCGAAACTAGTTCGAAGAGAGAAGCTTACGTTAAACATTTATCCAAGTACACTGACGTGACTGAACGTGGAAAGTGTAGTGGAGTTACGTGGGATTGCGCACGTGGATCGGAGTGCGAGATCGATTTCATAGGTGATCGATGTTCTATTTCATCTTAGATTCATTTCAAATGCTAGTATTTCTGAGGAGTTGGTAAAAAGGCACTACAAAACAATATGTTTTCCTGGTGAAGCACTAAACTAGTATATAGTGGGGGCTAAATTCATAAATTTTTATCTCTCGCCGGGATCGAACCTGCGAGCAAAAAGTTTCTTGGAAGGCGCTTACCACTACGCTATTAGAGTACATAATGGGCAAATTTCGGAATCGAAGGCATGTGTGTGTACACAGCGAAAAGTGAGATACACAGTCCCCTATCGCCTTTCCGTTGTCGACGACTATACCATTGGTCGAAATCACAATCACTTGAAACGAGTAAAAACTGTTAATTTCGTCAGTTCAGTCTTGAACGAGGTGAACATTCCAGATGCGATCCTTTTCAGAATCTCACAGATTCTATCTGGCCTTCGAAAACAGCGTCTGTGAAGAATACGTGACGGAAAAATTCTTCAAAGCCAGTAATTACATCGTACCAGTTGTCCTAAAAAGAAGCATTCTGGAACATCTGGTCCCTTCCGAAATGTTCATAGGTAGCTGTTCGACACTTTGTCTTTGAACAACAGCAAAAAAAACTCGGAATAGACTTTGCTAATCAATGGAGCATCAAATTATTTTCGAACAGGTTTTTTTTGTGATGGTCCAGTACTGAAGGTGCAGAAAAGATATCGAAGTTTCCAATTTTCTTCAAGAACATTGCATGTATGCAAGACTGCGCAAACAAGTTATTGCAAGAGTTTCATATAGTGCAATCATGTTGGGATCCCTTCTCTTTTCTTCTTGAACAAAAACACTAGAAGTAAATTGAATGGTCACGTGATGTTCGCAAATGAGGAATCCTGCACTTTGTCATTGAATATTTCTGAGTCCTGCTAAGTTCATCAGGTTTGACGTGACTGTGCAATTCACTAACAGTTAGTGTTTTCAGCTGCTGACGATTTTGAATCTCCCCGCGATCTGGCACAATACCTAAATACATTAAGCGGAAACGATACGGAGTATAGAAAGTGAGTTATAAATTTTATTCAGACAGACCATAATTTGTTTATTCAAACTTCCAGTTTTCTCATGGGACACAGCATTCAGAAGCAGAAGGTTTGTTTGCGGAAAACAAAGAATACTATTCGACGTACACAATCGTCGTGACTTTGTTTCTAGGACTTGCCAGATATAAACACGTTCGACCAGCAATTAAAGTTGTCGTCTGAAGAAAGGCGGGGATATACTGCATATCTCATGTTGTGTTCTGTGTGAACACGAATACGATTCGTCAACAGTGTTGCTATAAGCGCAGTCGGTATATTGGCTAGCGTCCGCGCGTCCCAAATTTTTGGGCACGGGTTCGAGTCTCACGTGAGGCCGATATTTTAAAATTTACCACGCACTATAGACTGCTAAGTGTGTTTATTTATTCTCCAGATACTTTTCGTGGAGAAATAACTACGAGATTGTGGACTATGAAGCTGACATCTGTCAACTGTGCGCGGACCTCCATGTACGGAATCGGACCCCCACGGTCATCCCCGACATCACCCAGTATTGGAATGTGCAGAATCAGTGCCTGTCGGGATACGCCATGTTACTGGGGCAGTAGTGTATAAAGACTATTTATGTATTTAGTATTCATTATTCATGTTATTAAGACTTACATATTTAGGTTTTTGTTGTTTGACGTCTATTTGTTACGAAACAGTGTTCATCATCGCGCAGCGCAAAGCGCTGCGTGTGAGTTGTGTTTGGTTTGGCCATTGCGCACCCATTTTTAGCTTTCAAACCACGAAAGTCTTCAAAGAATACATTTTTCGAAATTTAACAAAAGAGAAAGCTCGAGATCTATTATATACATGTTGTGTGCAAAAATTAGGAAAATCGGTCAAGTTTTAAAAAAGTTATGCTGTCGCGTCGTTATGAAAATTTCCGTTGTCCCTCGTCGCTCGTTCCTCGTCCCTCGTCCGGTGTCCGCATAGAAAATTATTTTTTAACTACTGGGTCGATTTGGCTGAAATTTGGCACTTTTGTGTAAACCCCAAAGTTAGCGTGGCCCCAAAAGTTTGGTGATGTCACGTTATGTCTAACGGTTGGCGCTGGCACCAGATGACGCCGAAAGCTGGAAAATATGTGTTCCCATGAGTTAATATGTCACAAAAGTAGGTTTAACCTGATTCCCAAAACATGGCGCCATTTTTATCAAATGGCGCCAAACGCGGGTGCCTATTGGCGCCGAATGAGAACGACGCTAGCCCGCTAGCGAAGTGGGGTAACGACCGGATTCGTTCACAGAGGTCAAAACTATACATTTAGTTGACAAGCGGATTGAGTATCCACATTTCTTGAACATTTGGCGCCGAAAGGCACGTTTATCGCCAATTGGCACCAAAATCGAAAATATTGTTTCCGAACAAAAAATCGTCGGAAACTGCGCTAATTGGTCCAAGCCGTTCGTTCTTGTTCTTTTTCACCAATTGGAGTGAAATGTATGATTATTGGGGCCAAACGCTGGCGCCCGTTGGCGCCAAATCAGTAAAGGCTTGCCTTGTACTGTGATGACTCAGAATTTTTACAAAGCTCAGATTTTAATGAAATAGGCGAAAAAATACGGTTCTGTGGTTTTTACAAGTTTCGCCAATCACGCCAATTTCAGAAGTGAATTGGCGGTAAAAAAAAATTTGAAAAACGAGGAGCACACCGTTTGAGAACTCGGAACTTCGCCCAGTTATCAGGATTATTCGAATTTCATTCTGATTGTTCTAATCTGTGAGTGATTGTACTAGAACAACTAGCAAAAAGAGAACAATTAGTAAAAAGTGGGGGACCAGGAAGTGTGTGAGTTCTGTTTGGTTTCACCGTTTCCAGCAAAGAGTGAACAATACGATGTAGGGAGTGTGCAACAAAAATAGAACAATACTTGCACAACGGTTCACAAAAAAACATTTATTACAGAAACCTAATTTTAGCGTGAATGTATAAGTGGTATAACGTACGTATGTTGTGAACCGTTGTGCAAGTATTGTTCTATTTTTGTTGCACACTCCCTACCTCGTATTGTTCACTTTTTGCTGAAAACGGTGAAACCAAACAGAACTCACACACTTCCTGGTCCCCCACTTTTTACTAATACATGTTGAATTCTCAGTTTTTTTTTTGAGTTGAGACTCAAGGTAGATACACATTTACGGGTCATTAGCTGAACTTTTTTTTCTAATCGAGTCTATGTGATACATTTTGAAAAATGAAAGATGTGACGTGAAATAAATTTTTATTGAAAAACAAAGTTTTCCATCATAATCCCTTACCAAACGTTGTATTGTAAAAACAACCTGAAAATGTCGGCACATTGATCCCATGCTGCGTCTCTCGCTTCGCACACTCTCTACGTGATCTGTATCCTATGTAAACAGGAAAAGAACGTGAGCTCGTGAATATTTTGTAGTTTATGCTTTCACCGTTTCATGGGAACTTTGCGAAAAGATATGTCCGCCGATCATACTACAACTGAATAAAAAAAAAGAATTGCAACATAAATAGTAACTACAAATTATACCTATAATAAACAAATATGTACTATTTGCAAGCGACCTGCTTTTCGAGAGATTGTTTGCTTATCATGAGTCATTGTGCATTTCGGGCGCATTTCGCAACATTCAGTTTGAAAAGATGGTGTAGTTATCATACAACAGGACATTGACCGACCATTGATGGGTTTCAGACGGTTACATATTTTATACAGTACATACGTATATTGACATCAGTGTCAAAATTTGAGTATTCCAGACTTGAGATTCCAATTAACGATCTTTAACTTGTGAGTGCCACATTATATTGAGACAATTTACGGTGTTATAACAGATTCCACCTTTTTAGGTCCAAACCAACGCGTATCACAAAAACTTAGTTTACCGACAACTGTTTTTTCTTGTGCAAAGTATTAATACTATAAGTCATCTTCAAATAAAATATAATCAAGTCATTCAAAGTTAGAATGGTTTTTGAAGTCAATTTCTGCCATTACTGAATGTGTTCGGATGTTTCTGTGTTCTACTATCATGTTTACAATTTTACCCTTATGTCAATAGAGAAATCAATCAATCCAGAGCTATGATAAGACAGTGATATTGCATATTGAGGTAGGGGCAAAACGTACCACTTTCTATACTCTCTCTTTCGTCGTTTTTCTAGTTTGTATTACTTCTTTGAGCGTCACCTTTATTGTTTTCTTGGCCGAGTCCGCTTCGGATTGGTTCGTTTTGCGACTAATGATAATTATGAAATTCGGGTTCAGCTCTCAATCCAAGTTTTGATACAGTTGACCTGTTTTTCAGTGATGGGCGCAATAGCCTATTATTCCATTTCTTGTTTTGTTTCTTTTTTTGACTGAAAATGTTGTTCTAATTCTCAAATTACCAATCTTGAATGAAAAATTGAATTAGGTGATTTAGAAATGAGAACAAAAAGAGTCAAAAAAATTCTTGCTGACACTTTTCACCATCGATTTTGGCTGTTGCTCGTTAGGAACTTGTATGAAACCATCACAGCCTCAAACTTTCTTCAGGCTTTTCCCTCAAATAAAATGAAAGCCAGGATTATCGTTCGACGCTCCGTTCTTATGATTTTCGCTGTGTGTTCAGCACTGTTTTGTGTTACTACAATGTGGAGTGTGAGTCTATTTACCATATTGTGTCAACTATATTAGAACATATTCATGTTGCTTGAAAATACAGTACGATAGTTGAAAAGATAAATTGTCTTCGAACACATTCTTTTATAAATTACTAAAGTAGCCTGATATCAACAGTTAGTGGAGCTTGTTTACACGAGCAACGTGGTTTTGTATAGTAGTTTCAACTTCCTAGTTTTCTTATAATTTAATGAAAGCCCAACATTCCTGCTTAGATAACATCCAACAGCATTTTTTGCCCGAAATAGGTAGTTTAAAGGGACCGTTCCCGAGGTTTGAGCTGATGAGTTGCTTTTGTTACCATTGAAAAACCACAATCATTCATATAGGTGTCAACTTCCTGTCTTGTTCCGTGTTATCAAAAACGCATACACCGCCAAGTTCACTTACGTACAATATTTTCAAAATGTTCATATACAAAACCATATCCAAAACATGGCAACAATTACCTAATTGAGAGCTTCTACTCAAAGTGTGTCATATTTTCAAGTAAATGAATAATTTGAACATTACCACATTTATTTCCATTCCTATTGAGCTTTTTCAGATGGATATGTACAGAAATTCTCCGATTCTTCGAAAAGTGGGTAGTTTTCAATACTGTTGCTCGATTCAAACTTTAATAGTTTTACTATGTGTGAAAATGTGTTCACAGTTGTGTTATTAAATGCGACTCACCAGCAACAAAAACTGAATGCGGAAAAGAGAAGAAGGAAAACTGCTACATTCGATAAATGGTTCATTACTGGAAGGGGAAAATATAAAATTGAAATGAGTTTCATATTGAATTAATCTTTGCCTCGTGCTCTTCTTTCCGCATTCATGTGTGCTGAAACCACTCGTTTAATGGTTCAACAGCTAAATATACTTAAAGAAGGACGATTATGTGGTCCAATCGCAACGCTTCAGTCCTTCAAACCTCAATGCATTTTTCAATTGCAGTTTAAAGGACCGTTGACACGGAATTGGTCCACATAATCGTCCTGCTTTCAGTACAGGTATATTTTCCAGAAGTCCGCCAACACAACACAACTGCTGCTCTCGCCGAGCAACGTGAGTTGCATTTTTGTTTTCTAATGTCCATTTTAGAAGATACTACAAGAAATGGTCATTCACCGAAAATGTGCTGTAGAAGTGCGGTGTTTTTCAGCCGCACATTCTCTGGTTTTACTTCGAACTAGATACGTTTGGATTGTATGTAGAAAATGTTTCACTGGTTTTCGGCAATGGAAAGCCGAACAAAACTTCGGAAGCTAATTAAAACCATGCCTGGTGGTCTGACAGGAACCGAATCTCGTGCCTTGCGCTCCACGATTAATTCATTCGCTCTGACGCGAATGCGTCTTGAAAACCAAGTTTTGAAGATGGACGATTATGTGAACCAATCCCGTGACACCAGTCCTTTGAACTGCAAGTGAAAAATGTATTGCGGTTCAAAGGACTGAAGCGTTGCGATTGGATCAAATAATCGTGCTTCTCTAACTCTCCAGCGCAATGCATAGATTCGTTAAATGTCAGACCACGTTAAATGTCAGAATATTCCGACAATCGTAGTAATATTTTTGTGTTCTTTTCTGTAGATAATCTTGTAGTTTGACCATTTGCTACGTCTGTAAACTTATTTAGGCAGTTATAACAGTTTTACTTTGTAGTATAAATGCTCTATACACTCATCTCGGAATTCATTGAAAACAATATTAGAGTATTCTTGTGCACTTAGGTACAGTGAATTGACTCCGAAACTAGTTTTCACGTGTTTTATGGAAATGACCTTATTCATTATGGAATGCTCTCGTTTTGTTGATGTTAGACAATGAGAGGGTCACAAATAATTTTGAGCAATGTAGCTTCTTCTTTCATTGTCTGTTGGTATAAATATTGATTTTGTGTATATGGCAACTAAACTACGGCTGTCACGTAACTTGGCGCCACTCCAAACCTCCTCTGCGTGTCTGACCTAGATGAAAATTAGTTTATTACCTAATTTAGGTAAAAATATAAAATAGAGCATTTGTAGTTGATATTTCAGAAAAAGATTAGTATATAACGAATTGTCTTATTTTTTATTATTATTTGAACTTTCAATTCTGCCCCCCTTTAAAAAGCTGACGTGCCTTACGTGAGCTCTCAATACACCCACTGTTAATCTCACTTATTTCAGGACGAGTTGGCCAACTACACATTACCATCCAAAACCGAACAGTACATCCAAATCATCGCAGTTGTGACTGACAGCAAGAAACTGGGCCTTTATCAACATGCTCTGGGTAAGAACTTTAGAAAAGTAACTCGATCAACTAACTTGACGAGCTACAGAGAGATACAAAACACGATCAGAATAACAGATTCATATGAGAAACATGATAACTACATATCAATAAATGTGCGAGAAGGGTACAAATGAAATAAGAGCCGCGTCCGGCTGAGATCTCGAAGCTTCGCGGTGCGGGCTTATATACGGTCGCGCCTGGAAGGAATTTCATATTACGTTGTAACATCGCGTCATAGGAAACCATAGAACAAGAGAATTTTAGGAACTTGACAAACTTAACACCTCCCCGCCTTAATAAAGTCCGTCCTCGGACTCTTCTATAAGACTCATCTACCGTTTTGTAACTGTTTCAAATTGATTGGCTCAAGTTACGTGAAAACAGAATCACCTGCAAAAGACTTCAGAGAGAGAGAGAGAGAGAGAGAGAGAATATAGGACAAAATAGATGCAGTCTCACCATACTAATAGATATCTTCTCCAACTATATAACTTCGAACAATTTGTTTAATGTTATTTTGCAAGCCTAATGACGATTTCTCATCTTTCTGCGGTGGTTTTTTTTTTAGAAAAATTCAACTCTGTACGCACACTAGAAGCATAGTGGTCACACGTAATAATCTGGCTTTTTTTGATCTGTTCGAAATACTCAATATAATTTCGAACTTCCACGACGTTTTTTTTGATCGTGCACACTTGTTCATTTTTGTTTTTCAGCAGAAAACTGTTCCGTTCAGAGTTCAGATCTTCATTTCATTCTTCTCACCATTTACCAAGTTTCGAAGATACGAACTGAAGTTTAAAAGTGGTAAAATGACAGTTTAGAAAAATGAGGAGCACCTCTATGTTCAGTTTTCACAACGTAACTCTTAGGTAAAACACCCTCATGTTTTTAGAAGTTTTCGTCCTTGCGTAATGATATCAGGAAACTCACCATTGAAAAGATTTGGTTCAGAATGTCTCACTTGTTGATCCGATCCAATATGACTTGAGACGCAGAGTGATCCTGATGTGCTGATTAGTCTTTATCTGGAAAAACTAACTAATTCAACTGTTCACTAATTATGATTCTCGTGGATTCATGTGAGATCACGTAAAATCAAAGGTTATCTGTAGTTTGATTTTGCCAAAACTTTTTCTTTATCTCTGAAAAGGAACTGTTAAAGGAACCGCAGACACGGGCTCTAATCATCAACTTTTCCCATGCATTTCAAAATGATCAATTAATGGAGAGGATCAATCGAGAATTCGGGCATGCGTCTGTAGTGTAGTGTAGAGAATAATGGGCAACAGCCCTATAGTGAGAAGCATTGTTTTTTATCAAGTAAACTTACCTATTACATTAATAATTTCCTGCTTCTGATATAATGGAACATATTATATTTTACCTTAACAGTTATGTGGATTAACACAGGGAGCTATTGCGTCGTAACGTGTATTGTGAGAGGCTATATCCTCTTCAGGACTTGCAGATATTGTAGTTTGTAGTTTGCTCAGGTCGAAAAACTTATAGCACAGTTCTTGAAGAACGCGAAACACAAAGCAAAGAAATGTGCAAAAACTAACCGTTTGTCATTCTTCATTGTTGCTTTGTCTCGGATCATAATTTTTCTCGGTAGTTTTTTTGTCTCCGTTTCCTTGTTATTGGTGCTGGTGTTTCGTTTCGTTTCTATGAAGTCAAAATTGGAAAAGTGAACTTGTAGAATTACAACCCTTCGTGAGGTAACTTTATGGATATCGTTAGAGATATTTTCCGGAACTAGAAAACTATCATTTTCGAAGAGGGATCTTGACACATCATCCGAAAGTTGCCAGACAACTTTCAGTTACCTTTGATAGAGCATTGTGGACACTTTGACAAAGTAATTACTAACGTTTCTAGCAATAAATTTCGGTCCGATCATTTATCAGGATGGCAGAAAACTGTGTTGTGATTATTTTATACACTTATCAATCGCAGGGAATATTCAAGAAAAATGGGCAATCAGCCCGGTAAATCACATGTTCGAAAATCTTTTCGAAGTGAAACTCGAATCTAGCTCGACATAAAACCGAGCGAAATTAAAACAACATAGTTTTGAAACATTTTCAATAACGACGTTCTCACGTATCTCAAACTAATCTGTGCCGTTCAAATGTTGGCGTGAAACTTCTACTTTTGTCTCAAATAAACTTTTTATTGAACCCGATCGATTAAGGCTAAATTCTGAACTCGATTAACAATCCTAATGTTATTACTGTTAAGAGAATTGAGGATCACCTCTTGAAGACATTTCAACTACGTCTAGAGTAAGGGAGACGGCCACTCATTTGCCTTGTGTCCTTCTCCACCGCAGTTTTAACAAAAGAACTCACTGTTTGACCAGTGTCCTTGAATGTTTTGATGTCTTGTGTGATGACTGGTGATTGGGTTGCATAAATTATGGATCGAGCCGAAGACCATCCCATCTTCGTTGATCTCAACCTCCTGAGTTGTGGCTTGTGCTACTCGAACTGGAAAGTCAATGTTATTTGTTGGTGAAATAAGGCGTTCGGCAGTAGCTTCAGCTAGCAACTGTTCCACTGTCTGAGCTTTACTTACCGCTAGCTCGAACGTAGCTGGGCTGTCTGGCTTGACGTGATAACGCACATCCGCACGGAGTCTTGAGAGGAACTCCTCTAAAGCGCGCTCTTTTTTAGCGGCAGCTGTTTGTCCCGAAGATGCTGCTTCAACCAGGCTGAGTAACCGGTTGGCAAAAACTACGGCTGATTCGTTTGGGTTTTGTCTGCACACGCTCAGATTCTGACGCGCCAAACATTTGTGGTGCGAAGATTTAAAGAAATTGCGCAAATGTGCAGTAATGCTTGCGTAGTCTTTTTTGTCGGCAGTTGAAAGCTCAGCAGCCTTTTCTCTGGCTACTCCATCAAGATGACAAATCAAAATGTAGGCTTTTTTCTCGTTGTTGTCAACACCCTTCATGTTCATGATGTCTTCCAGTCTTCGAAGCCATGTGCCAAACTGTACATCTGTTTCTGTTCCATTGAACGTTGTGTTTTGAGAAGAATGCCCATCAGGGACGAGTGTTGCAAATCTAGGAAAATGATCCAAATTTTGTTCATGTTGATTACCGGAGGAGTTCATCAAGGTACTCACGGAATGCGAGTTGTTTATTTCAGAAAATTGGGCAACAGCCCTCGAACTCACCAACTGAGTTCTGCTTGATTGCATTGTCTGGTTGACCTTCAGCAGTTCGAAACTCCGAATGGAAATCTGTAAAAGCAACTTGCATTAGTTTCTATTAGACGAGACACAAATCTCGTACGAAAACAAGAAAAAACATTCAATCATTCCAAGAATTTCTATGAACTTGTATCAGTGAAAAATAGATTTACAATCTATAAGGGTAGTGCGTTTCTAAAACTACACGGTATACACTCACACGGTGTTTGAACCCTACACTGCTCGAACTGACACTTTAGTTCAAGTTCGCCGCGGTTTTGAATGTTCGCGCCTTCGCCTCGCGGAGCTCTGACGCGTGCGGCTTGCAAGAAATAGTGTGGAGGAGCGAGAGAGTGCGCCCGCAAATTTCAAATATTTTTGAATTCTACAGTAATATCTCATGCGTCGCGGTCTTTGCGACCGGCCGCGTTTCACTGCGTAAAAATCAACGAACGCAGAGCACCGTGCTCAAATAGCAACAGCTGAATACAGAGAATGTTAACACATGGAGAATCCATGGAATGAAATCGTACCAGTGATGCTAAGCAAGAGTGTTGAACTTTATTATGTGCTTTCAACAAATAATCTAGACAGTTTTGTGTCGAAAGGAGGGTGAAATGTGATTCGCTTCGTAAGCATGAATGTTTCGGTTGGCGTTTTTCTCGCTCCGCCTCGCTAATTCAAAACAATACAATGTTGCGCGAGGCATGGAATGTTTGACTCATGAGAAAGCCTTTTATATCGTCTCAAAGATAGACGCTTGAACAAACCAACGAGAATGTATCTGAGAAAATTACCGATCAAAATACGATTTTGACCATACTGCTCACCTAGATAAACGAATACTAAATGTGAAACACGGTGAAAAACACCAACTAACATTTTCATTGCGGTTTCCCCTCACTCCTCTGTCAACTATCTTCTAGCTGCCTCCTAGTTTCATGACTATGGTAAGTTGCTCCGCGCTTTCATAAGGTTCAGGTGAATTACTAGTTCTAGCACTTTTTTGCTATCTTTGGGGATCGTTTGCACGAATCATGCTCTACTCCGATTGTTTTCGTATTGATTGCAACTGTCCAATACAGCTTCATTGCACAATCGTTTTTTTATTTCGAGAAAAATGACCAGCAGGTCGGAAATACGAAAAAAAACATTTCGCTTTTAACGAATTGACTATTGCCAAAAACTTTGCCTATCTTTCTATGGGTTCATCTCGTGTGGCTTGATCTAGCTGTTTCTCAGGACTCAAGAACCTCTCTTCCGGAAACCAACCTTCCGGGCATATTACTTCCGGGACCAGAAACTTTACTGCCGGCAATAAACTTTCCGGACAAATTACTACCGGGAACTAAACGTCTGGGAACACTTCCTTAGCTGGACTCTTTCTCGGAACTCACGTTTCCGTACACGTAGGGACGTGTAACCATGGATTTTACTCAACGCTTTGCATCAATTCAAGCAAAATGTGCAACAGCACCTGCAGGATATTCACACACACAAAAAATGACCGGTCAAACAAAACAAAACTAATAGACACACAACGTTTTACAGTATCAAAAAAATTGACATATTCCATTCGCTATAAAATATTGAGAAGACTGCCCAACAGGACCCAAGTGATCAGCTTGGTACGTTTTGAAGGGACAGAAATAGGCGCTGGGTGGAATTTAGTTAAAAATTCATGAAAAAGTGGGGGCCCAACGACTGTGAGATTTGTCTTCTTCTGTGCGCCCCTTAGACAGCTACACTCAAATGAAGCAGCTACTGCTACAAAAACCGAAAAATACTCATGTATAACTGTTATATACAAACATACAAAAGTCGTAAAATATCTTTTCAAACCTGTAAACTAGAATCTACGAATCACAGATGTTAACTCAACGTAGTCAACCATAGAGATCCTGGTTTTTACACAATGGTATGCATTTGTGGTCATTACTTCAACTCTAGATTATATAACACTTCGCATATTATTCAACAGTTGTTCTTTCGTTCGCAGCTGTGATTTGTAGATTCTAGTTTACAGGTTTGAAAAGATATTTTACGACTTTTGTATGTTTGTATATAACAGTTATACATGAGTATTTTTCGGTTTTTGTAGCAGTAGCTGCTTCATTTGAGTGTAGCTGTCTAAGGGGCGCACAGAAGAAGACAAATCTCACAGTCGTTGGGCCCCCACTTTTTCATGAATTTTTCTCTTTTTGTAAACATGCCGTAGGTATGTAGAGAGCTGTTTTGATCTGTACCGTGCAGATAAAATTGTTTTCTTAATGAACCACTTGTCAAGTATTACCACCATTCGAAAAAAAAGACGTCAACATTGCGGTTCTGAAAACTTACTTCATCTGCCCTTCAGAATCCGAGAAAACATCATGTTTGAATTAAGTTTTACCGTAAATCGACCATTTTTAAGAAACTTTCAGCATTCGAAAATATATTTCACGTCCATTTTTTAAAAGTTGACGTCATCTGGCCTTCTGAATTCCAGAATAAGTCATCTTTAGATGAAGTTCCATTGTTAATATACCATTTTTGAGATATTTTCACATTTAAAAATATATCTGACGTCAACTTTGCACTTTTCAAAAATGACGTCATCTGGTCTCCAGAATCCCAGAATACGTCACTCTTAGATTGATTTTCACCATTAATTGACCCTTTCTAAGATATTACCATTATCTGAAAATATATGTGACGTCAACTTTGCACTTTTCAAAAATGACGTCATCCGGCTTTCAGAATTCCAGAATACGTCATGTTCAGATGCAGTTCCACCGTTAATACCCCACTTGCCAACTATTATTATCATTTGTGAACATATTTGACGTCAACTTTGAACTTTTGAATATGACGTCATCTGGCTTTCAGAATTCCAGAATACGACACCTTTCGATGGAGCTCCATCGTTAATAACCCACTTGCCAACTATTGTCATCATTTGGAGAAATATTTGACGTCAACTTTGCACTTTTCCAGTATTAAGTCCCCTGGCCTCCAGAATCTCAGATAACGACATGTTTAGATGAAGTTCTATCGTTATTAAACCAGTCGCCCACTATTATTATCATTTGAAGAATAATTTGACGTCACCTTTTTACTTTTGAAATTTGACGTCATCTGGCATTCAGAATCCCGGAATACGACACCTTTCGATGAAGATCCATCGTTAATAACCCACTTGCCAACTATTGTCATCATTCGGAGAAATATTTGACGTCAACTTTGCACTTTTCAAAGATGACGTCATCGGGTCTCCAGAATCCTGAATGACGTCACCGATAGAATACTTGTTACTTATATTAAAGTCACGATGGTATCATATTTAAATTTTCATCGAAATCGGTCAGTGTTACCCTAAGTTACAAGAGTTTGCATAACCGACCTGACAGAGAGAGCGAGAGAGTGCACAAAATGGAGAGACGCAGAGGCATTTATTTCGAAAGGTCGTAACTTGGTGAAAAATATTTTTTTTCAAAAAAAAATTTGCGCTCATTCCGTTTTTATACGAGTTCTATTATTACTACAAATTTCATACGAATCCGTTTAGTTGCGACAGAGATAGCACCCCAGCACGCAATGACGGAAGGAAGGACACACAACGGAAGTTGGCGCTCTGGATGAAGCGAAAACGTCATAACTTGGCTCAAACTCAACCGATTTCGTTCAAATTTGGAACACAATTTGCAAATATGCTGTAGAAACTTCCCAAGTTTGTAAAAGTTCTGTTTTGCAAATTTGAGCCTTTTTATGAGAAAACTAAAAAAATGAAGGCGCGCATTAGCCGGACCAAAGACAAATCTCGCACAGCGCTTCGCGCTGCGCGCGAATGAGGTGGTGGAAAGAACATGAGCTGCTACCAGAAAAGTAACTCGATCAACTAACTTGACGAGCTACAGAAAGATACAAAACACGATCAGAATAACAGATTCATATGAGAAACATGATAACTACATATCAATAAATGTGCGAGAAGGGTACAAATGAAATAAGAGCCGCGTCCGGCTGAGATCTCGAAGCTTCGCGGTGCGGGCTTATATACGGTCGCGCCTGGAAGGAATTTCATATTACGTTGTAACATCGCGTCATAGGAAACCATAGAACAAGAGAATTTTAGGAACTTGACAAACTTAACACTTTGTAAATGAGAGAATTCAACCTTTTTGATCAACAATAAGCCAAGTAGTTTATTATTCGACTAACAGTTCGAATAGTAGGTCAATAGCACAGTTGACGGCTATTTGTGTTTCATAAGTATGGTAGGTTGGTAGACCAGGTTGATGGAGGTGCAACTTTGATCGAGATGTTGTAGTCAACTGTTGTAGGCAGACTAGGGGTGGTTTTTTCACTAAGTTTTCAAATTTCAATTCAATAACTTTTTCTTGTATCATTCTGGACATGTTTACACTATTCAGACTCGATGAAATGCTACGCGCGCATTCAAAACTATCCGTTTCTAGTGGTGCCCGACTGGATTTTTGGTTCAGATTGCAGACATAAAGACGTCAGTTTACAAGTTGAATTAATGTAACTTTGTTGTAAAAACATCCATTTGTATACATATGACGTACACGTTTTCCATGCGTTTCGATGTCATTTCATGATGAATGCACAACATAACATAGGGGAACAAGCCAGACCTAACCTTAAAAATTACGCGGAAATCGTTTTTATCGCCGTTCTAATTAATCACAATGGCAACTGAACCCACTCGAAGACATTCATATTGTGCATATTCAATTATTTATTTTGAGTCTGAGAATGTTTTCAGAAGTTTTTCCGTCGTCACTGCGTGGTGGCGGGTCTATTGGATCGAGCAAACTACACTTTATTCATTGATGCTGACATGGGGGTGGTCAACCCAGAAAGGTATTGTCGCTATAGGTTGGCTCGTTGAAAATTAGTTTGAGAAAGACATCTGGTAGAATATGTGATGCACCATAGATCTGCGTCTCTCTGACCTGCACACTCTCTCGTCTAGACCCGGGAAATGTCTGAGAACTCAGAACGATTAGCGCCAATTTTCTGCAATTGGCCAGCTACAAAAACGAGAGAGCACAGAGCATGCAGGTCAATTACGCGCAGACAGGCTAAGACAGTCTGCGTCTCTCTGACCTGCACACTCTCTCGTAGAAACCGCTACAAAAGTGGCTGGCCAGTGGGTATTCTGTGAGTGAATAATCACTGGACGTGAAAAAACTTTTTCTTTCAAGCAAATCATCAAACATTCATCACTCTTCGCGGCGAAAATTCAACTAAGTCTCAGTGATCGGGCAGAACCCAGAATACTACCGGGACATGTTTTGATGCGAAAAATAGCATAGCCTTCAAGGGCGTCAAGTAAACTAGCGAACATTTAGAGCAACTCTAACTATCACTTTCAGAAAGATTGAAGATTTCATAGACGACCGTTTCGACATTACTTTCTATGACCGATTCTTCAATTATGAGGTCACCTCCGGGACTTATTTGGTGAAAAACACGGATTGGAGTCGGAATTTCCTCAAGGGTACTTTCTAAATATCTTATTTTAACGGCGAGCGCCCATAGGTTTTTTCCACTGATACGCGAAATGTTCACCCGACCACTCATTTATTAATTTTTTTATTCAATGCACTACGAAGTGCGCAACACAAAAAGAATACTAAACACATAAGTACTTGAAATACAAATGATCAGAGAAAAAAGACATTCAAAATAAGAGCAGCTTCGAGTTATACTTCCAGGGTGGTACACGTGTAGAATTATAGAAAATACATTTATATGTGTTATATGAAATGTTGAAGCTGGGAAAATATAAATAAATGAATGAACAAAGGGGTGGAGAGGGGGGGGGAACTCCAAGATTGTCCAAAACGTTTGGCTAATAAACTCACATATTACGATAAGTCATCCGAAAACACCAACATAATATTTGCATACATATCTATTGTTTTATTTTGCGTCGTTTTGAGGCGGATATTTTCACACGTGTCACATTATCACCAAAACATCTTCTTGTGCAGTAGTGGACATAAATAAATAGAAACACACTAATAAGGCAACTTTAGTGTTTAGGTTGGGCCGACTATGAGTATCGCCTACCGAATAGTATGCACGGAACCGATAACGGAGCACTACATGTGAGTTCTAGATTTACATATTTTTCCGGAAAAAATGACATCTACATCTAGGATTCCCTACACTTTTAACGAAATTATCTTGTATTATCCCAATCGAATCAGTTCGTGGTTGATATCAAATTTAACGTACGGTTCTCATTTTGAAAGCAGTGGTCATGTGAATTGAATTGAAAATGACATGTGATTATGACTATAGTTCGTTTCAACCATCGATAGCAGCCAGTTACAGTAGATTTTAGTGGGCGGAGTCAATTGTGTTAAAAAGTTTTCAACAGCGATCAGACTAATCAAAATTGTGCACCAGCTGGGTATTAAACTCAACTGTGATGGCTGGTGCGGCGCCCACAAGCAGGCGGCCATCTGAACATGGTGGCCCAAACTAAGAATAGTGATATCCAACCATCTTTTCTGGCTGTTTTTCAGTGCTCATTTTATCGCACAAAAAGTTGTTCAAATTACTCCCCCATCATGTGGCAATCTTTTGAAAACAAAAAAGTTGCAAAAATTCTAAAATAACCAGTTTTCAAATTTTTATTTGCAATGAAATACTGGCATGCTGCCAGATCAATCGACTGCAATGCTCAGACAATTCCCAGCCAATTGGCCAGCCACTTTTTTATTGGCTGAGCGAGAGAGTGTGCAGGTCAGAGAGACCCAGATGTCTGCGGCCTCATTGACCTGCACACTCTCTCGCTTTTGTAGCTGGCCAATCGAATAAAATTGACGCCAATCGTTCTGAGTGTAGGGTGCGCTCGGCCAGCATGGCTGACTACTATTGATGGGTGAAACGAACTATATATAGAGGTTTGGAGGTTCAACAAAATTGTGTCAATTTGAAGTCTTCGCATTTTATCTGTTTCAAACGCGGTAGGTTGTGAGTAAGACTCGAAAACTGAAAACTTCAGAAACTGAAACTCAGGATATTGCAGTTCTATTAACGACCTATCCGATCAAATCCGATTAAACTACACTTTCAGGCTGCAATTTATCTATTTAGGCCTACCTTGCCGAGGTGATCTTTCCC
This sequence comes from Litoditis marina, assembly GCA_964036275.1. Taxonomy (NCBI): domain Eukaryota; kingdom Metazoa; phylum Nematoda; class Chromadorea; order Rhabditida; family Rhabditidae; genus Litoditis; species Litoditis marina. The sequence continues at coordinate 31,810,787 of OZ038434.1, forward strand.
AAACGACCGCATGTCTACGAGAATTGTATGCGAGTTTACAATCGATCGGAAAGTTTCGAGGACCTTTTTACGTTTGAAGTGTGCATCCGGGCTGCCATGGGCGCATCAGAAGAGTTCGGTCAAATTCGCATTTTAACAAAGGTTTGTTTCAATTGTTTCATATTATTTGCATAGTCTGGCTCATCCTTACGTGCACTCTCACAGTCGTAGAAAATCGAATTCGGAAGAGTTTCGCGAAATTTAGATATTTGAAAAAGGTATGTTTTTACGTTCATCTAATGGCGAAGTTACCGTTCGTTACCTATTCGGATGTTAGCAAAACTTGAAACAAAATTTCTACTTTCTGAAGTAACCTCAACAATTGGCCGAAACAATCTCAAAAATGACGCACATGGAGATCTACTAGAAGTAAATTGAGTAGTCACGTGAAATTGACATTCTGAGGAGACATCGTGCACTTTGTCATTGCACCTTCCTCAGTTCTACTGTGTTAAACATGTTTGAATTGACTGTGCAACTGACTAACAATATAGGATGTGAAAATTCACTGAGAATATCAATTTATGGCATAATTCACGTAATAAAGTACCGAAATAGCGCAACTTTCAAGTTCATTCTATTGCTTTTATTGACTTTTAGGGCACCGGCTGGGCTCGTGATAATTGGTTGACTAACAGTCGATGGAGTCCTGACAGGGATTTCATTATTCACGGCTGGAAACTGAACCAACTGGTCTCTTATTCGAGAAGGCAACTTCCTTTGTCGTGAGTTTGTGTGCGGTATTCGATTCGTTTTTGAGTTGTAGTTTGATCAGGGACAGACATAGTTAAGGGGTCAATCACGAAAACTAACGTTGTCTTTTTGTCTTCTCAGTTTGATCTTCATGCAGTTCAGTAGTGATTCGAAAAACTCTGAACTGCACAAAGATCAAACTATAGTTCCGTTTTCGTGGTCGCGGGGCTGGCCAAGATACGATTACAGATGAGAGAAACAAGGTGACTGTCACAACTCTATGAGACATTCCCAGGACCCTTCTCATTGAGAGCTCACGAATATTTCTCATGTGTCATTTGTGAAATTTCTTCATACTATTTATACTAAATAGAATGTTAAGAACAACACCGGGACACATATCGCGATGGTTCAATCCACTAGCAGGACCAATTGTTCTGAACAAGTGCTCTCCTAGGTGAGAACTACTTTGCGAATTTGCACTCTTTTTTCTCTGTTTCCTGTTAATTGAAGGAGAACTAACAGTAGTAAATATTCGAAAACGTCTCGAAGAGAACTTGAGGGTGATTGTTATACTAAACTCCAGGATTAAAAACATTTTAAATGAGACACGCAGGACAGAACCAAATATGTTCTAACATAGTTTTTTTTTTGTGAAATTTGCATTTTACTATTTAGAATTTGACTGAAATACATCTTTTCAATTAAACTTTCATTACTAATATTTTATCATCCATTATGTAATTTTTTTTTATAATTACAGCAATAGAACGTGGACCTACGACCCAAACCTCATCTCAAGTGCGGCTGAAATAAACACCAGTTTAGCCAAAACATATGAAGAAGTTGAGCGATCGAGATACTACTATCTCGGTAGAGTCACAAACAATGGGTGAGTATCAAACAATCGAATTCGCGAACTTTCACAGAATCGGGAATTCCACAAGCAAAGCATGTGACCAATTTACCTGAGATGAATTTGTTGAGATCTCATGTCGCCTCCGGGAAAATAAAAGTGGTTTACAAGATTCAAGATTTTCAAGATTTCAAGATTTCAAGATTTATTAGATCACTTCAAGTCGTTGCGAGATGGTCCCCTCCACATATCTTTATACTAGGTTGTTAATCGAGTTGAAAATTTCGAGTTTTTCGAGTTTAGAGTATTTCGAGTTTTCGAAATTTCGAGTTTTTCGAGTTTCGAGTTTTCCGAATTTCGAGTTTTTCGAGTTTCGAGTTTTTCGAGTTTTTCGAGTTTCAGAAATTTCGAGTTTTTCGAGTTTCGAGTATTTCGAGTTTTTGTTTTGTTCAAGTTTCGAAACTCGAACTTTCGAGTTTTTCGAGTTCTAGTTAAACTCGAAACTCGAATTTTCGAGTTTTCGAGTTCGAGTTTTATTTTCAACAACCCTAATGCATACTATGAATATTTCTTTGCCACCTTTTCTGTGGTCTACAGTTTTTGTGAAATGAACATACCGCGCAGGATTACTTGTGAACAATTACAACATGTTTTGTTTCATGAGTGGAACAAGTGTATCACGCTTTTCGATGTTTTTCGAGAATTGTAATGGTACAGTTCGGTGATTTCAGATTCTTCAACACACTGAGTTCTTGGTTTCTCTCTCGGTGACATCCACGACTGTTAATTACAAAACGTTTTCATTGGATAACTTTTGGTTGTCGTTTAGCTATGCTGCTAGTCGATTGCACAGTCAGTGAAACATGTTTAACGTAGCAAAACTGAGAAACGTGCAATGACAAAGTGCACGATGCCTCATCAGAATGCTAACTTCACGTGACTATTCATATTATTTCTAGTATACCATAAGTTTCATATGAGAATTCATTTCATTACGTGTCGAGATCTGCACCCCTGCCTCATAAATACGTGTGATTGTAAATTGTGATTGTTCCTGTACGGAAATATTTTAGCTGCTTCTGCTCAGAAACAATCGTCTACAAGTTCTGTTGTAACAACTGAATCGCTGCACAATAGTTGTTGTTGTTCTACGTAAAAACTATAAACTTCAATTTGATGTTCACGTGAAGTTTTTTCAATGTTACAAACAATTTACCGATATATCAATTATTCATTTATTTCAATTGAAACGACTCGTTCATTTCCTTGCAAATGATGTATTCGGTCATGTTCTGTCCCTCACATTCGAGAATGCAGCAGTTTTGCTGAAATTATGGAAATTTTCGGTGGAAAATGTAGAAAAAAAGTTCTGTTCGAAAAATAAATGTTTTAAGAACATCACCAGAACTAGGATGAATAGAGCACGAATACTTCGCAGTTCTCAGACCAACTTTAGTTTCTAAAAAAATATTGAGTAAAAAGTCTGCAAAAAGTAATTAAGTATGAGTTGTTTCTGAACAAAAACATTCTCACCTCATTCGTATTTCGTGGGTTCTGACATTGACTTTCGCATGGACTGAGCTCCTGAAAAAAAACTGGATAAAAACTTAAAAATATACAGCTAATCATTAGCCTAGCTACGTTAAACGTATACAACGCAAAATCTTTTCATATCTGTAGTTTGCTCATCAGTTCATGTTCCAGTTGGACTCATGCGCTTCCTGGTGGGTTGACTGTGCTTTGAACGCACTTTTGTGCGTTTGTCAAATGAGTTCGATAGTTTACATTATATTTTCTGGAGGAATGTTTTCCTATGACCAATAAGTTAACTATTTCATAGACTAGATTCGTAAAAATGCGCCTAATACGCTGGCGGCGTATACTCCGTTTCACCAATCGATAACTTTCTACAGTAATCTTTCGAATATTCAAGGGCATTTATCTAACCAGCAAACAGACCTTTAGATTCATCGTTTTCTGTGATTGTAGTAACCAATGGGAAAAACTAAATCACCAAGTTTGAACTATTTACGATACCTACAAGAAACGGAAAATTTACTTGAAAGATTTTTAGTTTTACTGTAGAGGGCTATTCTTGCGTGAAACAGACTATAGCAATCTCTTGAAAATCTCATGACATACATCATGAACTATTCACATGAGCTTTTCATAAAATTTTATTGATTGCTATGCTACAACAATGAAAGTTCCTGAGTAGCTCATCAGGTATACATAAGAAACTCATACAAACTTCTTCTGAGAATGGGGAGTATTCTAGCCGCCTGGTCCCATCCCGCTGTGTTTAAAGTCTGAAACTTGAGTTCAAACTTTGATACAGGAATAGTAAATTACGTACGGCAAACGAAAGGATTTATTAACTCACCATAGCTTGGGAAAGAAGTAGAGACAGAATAATCAGCACCACTGTTCGCATTGGGTTCCGTGAAAATGTCAATTTGATGATAGTCAATAAGGCTCTGGAGAATCAAGATGTTTCAATTACTACCTGAAGAGTTTCTTAAAGTTTCCTCAATAAATCAATTATTTACCATGAGTAACAGAACATTTTTTATCAATTCTATGTGCTTTCCAAAATTATAGTAACATAACACAAAATTACAGGTTGAAGTGAAAAATTAATAAACCATACAACACTCTAGAGGTGTAAAAGCAGTTTGAGAAAATTCTATATTAATTATGTACTTTTAGGCGTTGGTGTATTGAATGACATTTTTGGATTTTAATAAGTGAATAGAAACCGAGATTATTCGAGAAAAAAATGTCGTGAATAAGTTTTGGACCACTGACGTGTTTTCGTGGTCTCAACAACTATCTAATATGCAATGAGAACACATAAAAGAGGCGTAATGGCCTGGGCTGAGGTCAGCTAATTCGGAAGTTATGTGGTGGGATCGGGCATAAATATACACATCTATTGAAACATGGAGATGTACAGAAAAAAAAACCTCGATAGAGAGAAACAAATTCACATAAAGATTCGGATATGACCCAACTTGAATTGTAGATTGTGTGAAAACTCGTTTGTTGAAAACAGGAAAAAAATAAAACCACAGAAGCTTTAAACAAAATGTCCATGTTGCTTCATTTCCCGTGTTAGAAATTTCAAAAACTTTCAAGATGAAAATTTGCTGATAAACGGTATTCTGTTTTTTATATTTCATTTTGTCATCAAAAAACATTCATTTGAAGGTTTGGATTGTCTATAATATTGAAAATATGTTTATGTAGTCACATTGACGTTTCAATTGATATTCTTTTCGACGATTATACGGATTCTTTCTTCAACGACATTTTCTTCATCTGCTCCAAGTATGTTGTACTTTTGGCCGGAATCACAACTTTACTGCCAACATCTCCCGGTAACTTATCAGTTTTCGCTGAATTGGACGTTTTTGCTGCCGGTTTCGACGTAGAGGCTGTTTTCGGAACCGCACTTTTCTTTTCTTTGGAGAGTTCGCTGCTTCCTGACGTTGAAGCGACTGTTGAAGGGAAAGATTTTGGAGTTGATTTGGTTTTTGGCGTTGATGGTTTTGAAGTTGTGTTTCCGGTAGTTTTTCCTGGGATCAATGTGTCTGCCTCAACTGATTTCGTAGATGAATTTGTGGTCACCGCCCTGGTTACTGGTTGTTTTACAACTGCAGTTTTCTTGCTGGTAGCAGGCGATGTACCACTCGATTTGGACGCGATTGGTTTGCTACTCGGCTTCTGGAAAGGACAAAATAATCCAATAGCCATACAAACAAAAAGTATTCTTCAGTGAAAGTTTGTGTTACGTGGAATCTGGTGTATTCATTGTATTACAATTGTTTTTTTCGGCAACATTATTTAATCAAATGCAATTTAAGGGCTTATCGAATGCAATGAAACAGCCTTCAACTTCCTGACGAGACTACGCTGTCAAACTTCACTTGGCTTCGGTGACTACTGACTAATGTGGTAAAATGCAGCCCTGCGTGGATTTTTTTTACAGTAAGCATTTAGTTTTTTGAGCAAGTTGTCATTACGATACAGGAATGGATACTTCTCGCGAAACTACAACACGAAGACTGTGAATAAGAACATTGGCTAACTACTGTAAGAGTTCAGGTAAGAATGACAAGATCTAGAACACTAACCGTATCCGCAACCGGTGTTCCACATCCCGGCGCCGGTAAAAGGGTTCGTAGCTTGGTCTTCATCGCTCTCAGGGTGTCAACTATCTTGTTGGCGTCAGGTCTCGCGCTGGGCGATTCATCCCAGCAGCTGAAAGGGAAAACGCATGGAATGGCACAGAATAGTTGTTAAACCGAAGATCAATCGTTCGTTCGATCAAACAATTGAGGGTAAGGTCAACCCTATAACGCAATTTAGGGTTGGGGTGTTTGAGAAACCAACCACTGACCTGACAATCAATCGACTGAGAGCCGCTGGTCCTTTGCTTTGATCAACCTCCATGCGTAGTCCGTCATCTCTGATCTTTGTATACAACTGTTGAATGTTCTGACCGGAATAGGGTTCTCTACAAAACATGAAGTATTGGGAACTAGTTATATGAATGTGTTTAGTAAAAGATGAACTCGAAAACTCAAGATGAACTTTTTGAGTTCATCTTTTACTGAGCATATTCATATAACTATCCAAAATGTCCTAGTGACACACTATATTTTGTTCAAATAAATAACTTAATATATTGGGAAAAAGATTACCTCTCAAAAAATCACGAATGAAAATGGAAACTAACAATGAACATGGGTCAACTATGTTAATCGTGTTTGAAAATCGAGGAGGTACGGTACATGTTGTGGCGTTTTTCTTTGTTCGTAGTTTGATTGCTTTGTGTTTCATTCAGAAATCCCGGCTGACAACGTGTATAAGCAAGATCAAACTGTAGATCAGACATTGTCATCTCTTATGATCTACGTTTTTGCTCTGTCTTTTTCGCTAAGAGCGAGACTAAATTGCGGTCACTGTAAGAAATTGTTTTACGTACTTGTTCAACGCATTCAATGAGAGTTTTCATTTTCTCGTGACGTTTTTCATTGAAAAAAGTGAAATCATATTACAAAAATAATGTGCGCAATCAAGTTCGACTAATGAATACCGGGCTATCCCTATTTTCACACTTTCCAACGACGTTAGATCTCAACTACTCACTTTCTATGGATCACCTCCCACATTGTGATGGCAAAACTGAAAATGTCGGTCGCACTACCGTATTCCGACATTTCCACGTCACACGTCATCTCGGGCGACATGTATTCCAAAGTACCTCTTCTGTAGAATAAAACAGTGAAACGTGCCAAAATTGTCGGATGATTTTTTTATTCCATAGAGCAAACATAACGTTTCTCGGAAGTTATCGTATTCACGTGTGGTCGTAATGCTGTCCAATTTTCAGTGGAGATGGCAAGGACTATACATTTGGTAATCTCTGAATTGACGAACATCTTGTACGAAGGCCGTATTCAGGAATATTCCAAATGACCTCAAAAATGTTCAGAAAAGCCATTGTTATCTCAGAAAATAGGCGAAATGTTCGAATGTTCACTTTTTCGTGCCACACATTTCCAATCAAGCAAATGAATTCATTAAATAAACATATGAGTTTCAATTTGAACTACTCTAACTATAGTCTGTTTCACCAATCGATGACTTTCTACAGTAAGCTTTCAATTATTGTTCAAACTGTTTACAAAACCTACAACAAATGGGAAATTTACCTGAAAGATTTACAATCTTACTGTAGAGGGCTATTGTTGCGTGAATCAGACTATACTTACGCAGCTGACATCAGCGTTCTGACATTCGAGCAGAGGCCGAAATCACAAATTCGAACACTCTGTAGGTCACTCGAGAGAAGAATACTGTAAATTGTTAATCAGTTGGAAATATTAACAATTGTTTGAGTTTCAATTCTCATACTACAAAGTGTTAAATTTAAACAAATGAGAATGTGGAGGGCAAGAAACATCAGTTTTGAACGATTTTCATGTGTAATTGAATCAAATGTCTAAAGGTTCCGAGAGCAAATGGAAATGGGTCAAACGAGAGTCACGATTATCATTTTTTTTCAAAGTTTTTCTAGGTTTGTAGGTCAACATAGGGTTGATTTAGGCATATTTCGATTTGGTGTTTCCCATGTGTATCGAATAAAGACAACAACTCAAAGTCAATTCTCAGATTTTGTAAAACTTTCTCACTTAGCCGGTTTGATGTCTCTGTGAATGATGTTGTTGTTGTGAATATGCGCCAGTCCGGACGCCGTTCCAGTGAACCAATCGATAGCCATCTTTACTGTGTAGTCGTCTGTACCGTGCACAACTGAAAAGCAACGCATTCTCATCAATTGGCTATGGTAGTTCGATCTCGAATTCGATGTTTTGTAGTTTGAGCTGTTGTTGTTTGGTCTAAAATTTGCTCACGAAAATAAGGAGAATTGATCGTTTCCTATCAACAAAACTATCGTAGATCTCACAGATTCAAGTTAAACTCAAGGCGATGGGCTTTCAACATTCATGATATTCGCAGTAACTTGATCGCAATCCAAGTAATTTACAAATTTAGAGCATAAAGTAGCGGGATCAGACATATCAATCGATTAAATTTCAATTTCATCAACTCTAAACCGCAGTTTTACCCTTCTGATAAGTTGAAAACTGACGGCATGAATTCTCTGAGCCATGCTTGAACCGATAAGCCACGCCTCCTCATGTCCTCCTCTAACTACCCCAGGTTCTGAGAATCCGCTGTTTTTGTAATTCTCTTCTATTCTATTTGATTCTGAGCGTGAATTGAGAAACTCGGGTTTCGTCATCTTAGATTGAATGAAAATCAACCAACTGTGCGAGAGACAGTGGGGCATTCGTTCCATCACGATCCCACACATGTTGACTTCCCCGACCTCGCGGTACAATCTTCCAAAGATGCGAACCGTATTCGGGTGAGCCGACAACTGATAGTAGAACTTGTTCATAAACCAATAGTTCATAGGGTTCGCTCACGAGAGATCAGGTAAATACTGTACATCTCGCCTTTTGCCGCTGTGTATGTAGTTTGATCTCGCCATATTCAAATCAAAATTCGCAAACTACGCCGTGAATACAGAACAAAAACTACAACGTAGACGTTGTCATTTAATATAGTCGACAGTTTCCCTACGGAGACCCCTACAGTGCGAACTCAAATCTTCCAATGAAGAACTTCAAAAATGGCTGCTCGATGAGAATCAGGTAAGTTAAACTCTAAGAGCTCTGTGGTGTTACTTTGAGATTCTCAATACAAATGAGAAAAAACACTTGCGTGAATATCTATTTTTGCACATCGGTTCGTATCGAATTGAAAATTTCATTCGGAACACGATGAAATATTCGAGGGCACCTTGCAAAGCTTTTCCAGTTCGTTTTCTCTTGACGAAGCGTCAGTATTCTGGTTCCCGAAGAATTCTTTCACGGCTACAAGTCTGAAAAATATAAAATAGTTCACTCAACAAAAAACTTTATATGTGCATCTAGCTCTGAATAGCTGTGTTTGTAGTTTGATGTCTTCATATTTCTCGTGATTCGAATCAAACTACATTGCAGATTGTTCTATCCGGTACACAAGTGAATATTGGACACAAACGTGCAATTGAAGTTAGCGTAGAAGTTGGATATCGAGGCATTGACTTCTATAAACACCCTCAATTTATTGTTTTTCTCGCATTCTGTAGCGAAACTCTCTTCACACTCATTCCTTTACTAACTTGTTATGTTTTTCACCCAACCAAACAATGTCTTTTCAGTCGAACCCAATTAAAAGACTCATGCAAAAAATAAGAATTATCACTTAAATCTCAGTTAAATAAATGTTACCATCACTTACCCATAAATTTTGTGATTGTATACAGAGACCACTCCGAAACCGCCACTACCCAGTCGTTGTTGCAGGCTGAGTTGGTTCAGGAAGAAGTTGTTGTAGATGGGCGAGTTTCCTATCTGATATAGTCTTTTTTCTTAATACTACTTTTTTCATCTTAGAATGTTCTGCTATGATGACATCCTGGTACATTGTTGGCTTTATTGTTCACGCACTCTATGAATGTTTAAACACACGCTATAAACTCGAATCTACACTACAGAATCTACACTGAGTTTTAGGTACAATTTCATCTCAACTACAGTTCTACACATACATCGTGGTGAAAAATTTGGTACAAATACCTGTTCTGTTTAGCAAAACGATGGTCAGAACGTTGAAACTGATACAGCAATGGATAACTTGTTAAAAACCAGAAAACTTGAAGTAAAGGGTTTGTGTAGTGAATACCAGGTTGGATAGTGTACATCAACTAGCTCCGCACCCCTACGTTTGTAGTTTTGATCTCGTCACATACATGTAGATCACACTCGAATTTTTTTGCTTTCCCTACCTCTTCTTTGCCGGTTGCAGCCATGGTTTGAACAAATTCCACGTTTGTATGAATTCCACTTCAAATCACCACCGCCACTTCTTGAACGGACGATCGAGATAAGGCAATTTTCTGAAATTAAAACAACAAGTACGTTTTTGATGTTGCAATTTTCTGGCTGCAGTTCAGAAATTAGCTCTCAAATTTTTCTAACTAGACTCATTAGCAGCGTGCCAAAAACTGAAAATAACATTTATTCCTACATTTCTTAAAACATTGCTCTGATGGCAGGTGATAAAAAGAGTGAACAACAACCGTTTACAGTTTTCATTGTTGAAAGTATTTTGACTTGTTTACGAACAGCCTTGAGGTTCCATTGTCAAAATGAGTTAAAAAAAAACAGAAGAATGTGGGCAGAACAAAATATTTAAGCCTAAAGAAATGAAGTAGTTGTGAAAATGTATAGTACAAATGAAAATAGGCGATAGATGTGAACAGTTGGAGGTGATTCAGATTGGCACAATGACTGATAACACCAAACTATCTGGAAGTGTATCGATAATCATGCTGATTGAGGTATAGGACACCGACAAATCGCTTGTTTTATCACTTTTTGACGCCAAATTGATAATTGATCACACAAAAAGTGAAAAAAAAGTGGGCATCTACATGAATTTTGGGCCCCAATGTAGAATAAAATAAAAAATAAATACATGTTACAAGAATAAATGATTGCCAGATTATCAATCATCTTGACTCAGACAATTCCCAGCCAATAGACCAGCTTTTGTTGTAGCGATCTCCACGAGACAGTGTGCAGGTCAGAGAGACCCAGATGTCTGTGGTCTCATTGACCTGCATGCTCTCTCGCTTTTGTAGTTTGCTAATCGCTGAAAATTCACCGCCAATCGTTCCGAGGAATACATTGAACTATGGCCAGATTCTCAAAAGGATCTCGATCAACTTTAATTACAGCGTCTTCCGGTCTCTACAAATTGTTTGTCATTTCAAAATCGGAGTTCGGTTAAATCTCGCGCCTTAAAATGAATGCAATATAAAGGTTTATGCGTTATGCCAAGTTCTTCATCTTCTTGAAAACTTGAACGTTTTGACCGAATGCTCAAACAAAATTGTTGCAGATCGGAAATCACGTGTGGTTCACGTTTGAAAGAGTAATATGATGATTTGTTTTCTTATATGTACGTGTTCAATGTGAACCAGATAGCTCCTCAATAGCTAGGAGGGGTAACTTGAAGCTTCGAACTTGGCAAACATCTTTCTATATATGCCTATTTCTCTTTACTTTTTCCTAAATTCAAAAACAATGTTTAGGCTCTGCGTCCCTACCGTTGTTGCTCAGTGACTCTGGAACTACCAGCTGACATCTAACGTTCAAAAATCTCTAGTAACTGTTTTAGATTTCCGTTTTTTTCTGTTTTGCTCTGATTGTATGTAGTTTGAACATTCCATAGTTTGTGTATACGATTAAACACTTTTACACTAGTTAAATGAAACAGTCGAGTAAAAGTATGTGTTTTACACGTTTGAGGTGATTCCACCACTACTAGAACCATACTCCGTCAATACTTTGTTGCGAGCTGAACAAAGTGCGAATGTTATTCATGTGGATCAAAATCGGCAAAAAATAGTGATGCGCATGAAACATATGAAAGATTTGAAATGATGCTTTCTCTGAAATTTAACAAACAACACGTTCAAATCGTTTTTTGTTTGTAATCGCCTACCAAAACCGTTACCTCCATTTTGAAAACATGTAAGTCGATAGCGCTCTAGTTAAATTTGCACATATTTTCATTGCTTGCTAAACTGGAATCTTTCACTTGCGCTAATATCGCGAAGCTGCTGCGATAGTAACGTAGCGTTTACGTATCACCAATCGATGTCCTTCTACAGTAATCAATCGAATATTCGGAACGCTTGATGATTTTGATTTCAAACTTATACCAAAACTTGAAAAAAATCCAAATACGCCAACTTAACAAACTTTGACTTGCAAATTTGAGAATGCTGCTTAAGAGGGTTATAAGTAAGAGGAACAGACTCACATTGTACTATTGTTGTTTATGCCTTAATGTCAATCTTTTATAATTTCAGCCATGGTAGTATAAACTACGATTCTCTTGCCCGAAAAAAAACCCCGAGAGGATAAACAACATGTGATTCAGCTGGTTCCCAGCCAGCTGCTCACTGATTAATGGATCTTATTGACCGACGCCAAAATCTAAGTAACGGAAATACTAAATTTGTGGTAGAAAGCGCATTGAAGATAAGATTAATTTTGATTCATCAATATAAATGTACCTAGGATGTATCGTTTTCCCTTTCCTTTTTGTACCAGCGAGTCTTGCTGTTCCAATTCAAGGTAGAAGTTGATTGCTATCTTTGAAAAGCTTTGAATGATACGTATATTCATGAAAAAGTGGGGGCCCAACGACTGTGAGATTTGTCTTCTGCTGTGCGCCCCTTAGACAACTACTCTCAAATGGAGCAGCTACTGCTACAAAAACCGAAAAATACTCATGTATAACTGTTAATTACAAACATACAAAAGTCGTAAAATATTTTCTCAAACCTGTAAACTAGAATCTACAAGTCACAGCTGCGAAATAGAGAACAACTGTTGAATAATATGCCGAACGTTATAGCACCTAGAATTGAAGTAATGATCAAAAACACCAACCCTTGTGCACAAAACCAGGTGCACAAAACCAACTCTATAATTAACTACATTGAGTTAACATCTGTGATTTGTAGATTCTAGTTTACAGGTTTGAGAAAATATTTTACGACTTTTGTATGTTTGTAATTAACAGTTATACATGAGTATTTTTCGGTTTTTGTAGCAGTAGCTGCTCCATTTGAGAGTAGTTGTCTAAGGGGCGCACAGCAGAAGACAAATCTCACAGTCGTTGGGCCCCCACTTTTTCATGAATTTTTCTCTTTTTGTATACATGCCGTAGGTATGTGGTTTGATCTGTACGGTGCAGATAAAATTGTTTTCTTGATGAACCACTTGTCAAGTATTACCATCATTCGAAAAAAAATATGACGTCAACATTGCAGTTCTAGAAACTTACTTCATCTGCCCTTCAGAATCGCAGAATCGGTCATGTTTGAATGAAGTTTCATCGTGAATTGACCATTTTTAAGAAACTTCCAGCATTCGAAAACATATTTCACGTCAATTTTTTTTTAAAGTTGACGTCATCTGGCCTTCTGAATTCCAGAATAAGTCATATTTAGATGAAGTTTTATCGTTAATATACCACTTTATGATATTTTCAGCATTTGAAAATATATGTGACGTCAACTTTGCACTTTTCAAAAATGACGTCATCTGGTCTCCAGAATTCCAGAATACGTCACTCTTAGATTGAGTTTCACCGTTAATTGACCCTTTCTAAGACATTTTCATCATTTGAAAATACATGTGACGTCAACTTTGCACTTTTCAAAAATGACGTCATCTGGTCTCCAGAATCCCAGAATACGTCACTCTTAGATTGAGTTTCACCGTTAATTGACCCTTTCTAAGACATTTTCATCATTTGAAAATACATGTGACGTCAACTTTGCACTTTTCAAAAATGACGTCATCTGGTCTCCAGAATCCCAGAATACGTCACTCTTAGATTGAGTTTCACCGTTAATTGACCCTTTCTAAGATATTACCATCATTTGAAAATATATGTGACGTCAACTTTGCACTTTTCAAAAATGACGTCATCCGAGCTCCAGAATCCTCGATGACGTCATCAGTAGAAGACTTACATCTAAATCGATGTCAGTTCATGTCGTGGTATCATACTTCAAATTTTACTTGAATTGGTTAGGACTGAGCTGAGTTATAACGCAATTTGATTTACCCCGACAGAGAGGGCGAGAGAGTGCACGAAATGAAGAGACGCAGAGACATTTTCGAAGACCTATAACTTGATGAAAAATAATTTTTTTCGAAAAAAAGTTTGCGCCCCCAAGGTTTGAGTGGGATATCTATCGTGTCCGAAATTTTCAGTCAAATCGGTTCATACATAAAAATTTTCCAGGAGTGCGCACCTACACAGACACACACACACACACACACACACACACGACGGAAGTTGGCGCTCTTGATGAAGCGAAAACGTCATAACTTGGCTCAAACTTGACCGATTTCGTTCAAATTTCGAACATAGCTTGTAAGTGTGCCATAGAAAATCAGCAAATCATAAAAAGTTCTGATTTGCACAATTGGACCTTTTTGAGAGTGAACTAAAAACATGAAAGCGCGCATTAGCCGGACCAAAGACAAATCTCGCACAGCGCTTCGCGCTGCGCGCGATTCCTGTTTCCTCCTTTTCTCTCTACAATGAGAGCCATACGTTGAGTCAAGTTGGGTACTTCTTTCAACAAGGAATTGTGCGAAAACCGTATATATCAAGTGTTTTATTATTTTTCCCATAAGTCATGTTGATGTGAATGTTTTTTGTTAGTTTTAGTTTCTACGGTGTACTAAAAAATCGCTTGTCACTAATACGGAATATCGAAAAAAAGTGACATGCCTAGCTTGTATCAATGTATGAACCCCAACTGGAAATCTGTGACTGTTTTTCAGAAAGCAACCATTCATTTGATTCAAATACTCGCAACTTTGTGTCTACATCAAATAATTTACCAATTTTGACCGAAAAAAAAAACCATTTTCGAGATTTTTCCTCGTCATTTTGCCAACAACCACCATATCTGAGAACTAATTGAGTTCAGACTAGTCACTAAGCGAAAGCTGACGAACTAAATTCATAACGCTCAGTTTAGATTGTTTTATCGGTTTCACCTTTGTTGTCAATCTCAAATATCGGAGAATCTTATAAACAACAGCTGTTAAATGCTTCCAGCCCCTTAGATTCCACAAGATTTTTCCATACAATTGAGATTACGTTTTGGTTTGAGGGAAACTATACAAGAATTTTGGCCTGTTTTCTCATTACTTTTTCAGTCTTACATTGTTTCGTCAAGCTCTCTCTCTTTCTATTTTCTCTTCATTTCTGTCGCTCGCTCCCCCCCCCCCCCTCTCTCCCTATCTCTCTCTTCCTCTCTCTTTGTCGTTTCTCTTTTCTCAACAATCAGTAATTCTGTCTGTCGCTTCCCATTTCTCAACAATACCCTTCATTTTTCTCTGTATCTCTATATTTTAACTTCTTTTTTCTTGCTCCTTCCTAGTTTCTATTTGCTGGGGTATATTATTTGTTCTCTTTGTCTGTCTCGCTCACTGGTTTTCTTTCTGCCGTGTCTGCTTTCTATATCATTTCTCGATCCCCTCCATTTTTCTCTATCTTTCTCTCTTTGCCATCCTCCTTCTGTCTCTCTCTCGCTCATGAAATTGGGGATCTGAGATCAAAACATCTCTTAGTTTCGCAACCGTTTCAATACTACTTTTCAGGCTCTCGATGGAAACAAGCCACAGCGATGACATTCACAAATGGAACAGAAATAGCTGAGCCACTTCTCCAAGGTTAGTCAAACACAAAACTTCTATATCGAAATTGATGAAAAAAACTGAAAGTTACTCGTAGAAGGTGAGAAAAGCCAGAAAAGTGGCCGAAAATTCAATTTTTGATTGTCAAGAACTCGGTTGTTTGGACCGAATGCTGAGAAAACACAATTTTGTCCAAACTATTAAATGCGCGGTTAGCGAACGAATATGTGACGCTGCTTATGGCGGGTTGCGGCGCGCGGGCGTTTTCAAATTTTCGCACGATGTTTCGCACGTATTTTTTTATATATTACGGCAACTACTTCAGCCGTGTGTTACTTTATTCAATTCAATACAACCAAGACAATGATCACATAGAAGTATCCGTAGAGGGGGGGGGTCCGTAGAGAGAAGCTAGGCGTGGGTGAGCTTTATTACCAGCTCATGCGGTCCGCCATGAAGATACCGCGCCGAGTGGGATCGAACCATGGTGTTTTGAGTGCTAGCGCGCACACAACCAGTCGACCACTCGGCCCCTTTCCTTCCTAAACTTTCGAAAACATTTCATTCCTAAACTTTCGAATAGTTTCAGGCAAGGTGAAGAACACGGGCACTGAGAACCCAAGACAAGAAAGAATTCTACCACCAGTTCACACATGTCATCAGGAATCAATGTTCGGTCAGTGTTTCACTGACGCGGCGGAAAGCATTTCGGAATCAACCTTTCGATTACGGTATCTAGATAATCAACCAGACAACAAATGCTGAAGTTATCAACACATGTAATAACGAAAAAAAAAACTGGCGCCAAATCTGCTACCTCTGGAAACAGGCTTGGATGGAACCGGTTGTAACAAGGAATTGTATACTCCGGCGAATAATGAAATTGAAAGTATTATTACGACAAAAGGCTGACATACATGCAGCTGGAACAGTACCACATACATCGGTACTACTGTGAATACATAGAGGTGGTTGAAATTGAAGTGATGCACATAGCCTGCTTTCGGATTCCGAAAAAACTACAGAAAAAACAGCAGAATTCGACTCTTCTCGAAAATACAACAGAATGTTTTGTACCAATTATGATGCAAGCTAATCGGTGCAGTGTCAGGCTGAACAAACAGCATTAACTGCTCTCGAGTTCTGTACACACCTGACACGATAAACCGCTACACCTGATAGTGAAATTCAGACAATCGTCACCGTAACAACGCGCGTCAGGCACGCTTGTTCCATGCCAAACTGCTGACATGAATGCAGGTTGAACAGTACCACATAAATTGGTTGAACTGTAACTACATGAACAGATGTCAGAAATCGAGTCCTTCCGAAAATATACTCAAAAGTTTCTGCACCAGTTATGGTGCAAACTGATCGGGACAGTCCTAGATTGGTCCAACAGCACCAAGACAATGGCGATGCTGAAGGTGAGCCAGTGGACCCCCTGCCGGATGAACCAGACAATACAACTCAACAGCTGGTCGTACTTGGAACGAGCACGGGGAAAGGAAGCCGGCACCGTGCAGCGGCTGGCGCATCTGGCCCTCTTTCAAGCCCTAGCGGACAATACTGGAGGAAGAGAGCTGGAGGCGCAGAAGCGAACTACACTGTGCGGGGCTGACCGCATCATACTCGCCGCGTTGGCGGTTAAGACCAAGCTGGGAAATCTTTGCAGACTGCTAAGGATCTGCTCGACCTACCAGGCGATCCTGACGAATAAGGAAGACTCGGGGAAGGTCATAGTCCGGATCGACCATTTCTTCAAGGATTTTCTCTTCGAAGCATCCTACACATTCACGACATTGAGAAGACAAATCTCATACGACCTGCAGAAGATAGTTTACGACCAAACTCCACGACGATATAGGAAACAGTTCCGGGAAAGAATAACAAGAATTCTGGAACGGGCTGAGCGAGACACCCAGACAGAGGAAGAATACGAGAAAACGGACCCGTCGGATTGGGCCGACTGGACGGACGGTCGTTGTGACCAACTCACCATCGCATGCAGCAGTCTAGCAAAACACGATATCATCACTACACCTATTAGAAATCTTAGACAATAGTCATCGTAACACACGCATCAAGCTTGTTACTTACTAAATTGCTGGCATATATGCAGCTGGAACATATCTCGTATATGGTTTAACTGTGAATACACACGAATTCGGATAAGATGTTTGCCTTCATTAGTCAAAAAGAAGGCAGTTATAGCAGAGATGAAAGAATGGAATCCGTTTGAAAAAAAAACCAAACCCGAGTGAATGGAAATGGACTAGGAAGACAACCTATGAAGTAAGCAATGTGCGCGTTGCTGCAGGTTTTGGTAGAAGAAGCGGAAGATGGCGGACCAGAAGGAGAAGTCATTTGCAGCTTGTACGTATCTGAGAGGGACATCCTACGCACACTAGCAGAAGAAACCGACTCGAAAACATTCCTCAAGCTGGTAGAGGCTCTAGCTATGAAAAGGGCCCATTGCTACAACAAAGAAAAGAACGGCGAGTCAGGAGCCCAACTAGACGTAACTCATATATGGGGAAAACAAGGTGAGAGGTGTATATTTATACCAACATCTAAATGGATACCCTACAAGTGGACACTCTGTCCCTATACCATGAGAAGATTCAATGCGACGGTTGACGGAAAAATATATCCAGTAGGCCACAAGGAGCAGACGGCAGGAACCAGACAATCGGAGACGGATGAAAAAGACTGGTCGCATCTTCTAAACGAAAAATGCTCATATACAGTGCTCAGTTGTTTTACGAGTCCGCAATCAGTTTTGAAGGTAGGAACCGCGCACGCGACGCTGTTCAAAATGATGGCAAAGCACATAACCTTCACCATGCGAGGACTTAATGTGATTGACAAACTCTTCAGAGAAGCTAAGCGTCACCTAGACTGCCGAATAATAGATAGCCCTAGCGAGGTGTACAATTGCATTTTTGAAACCCAGGAAGCAGCCATGTATTACTTGAAAATAACTCATACAGTAGAATAGATGTGATGTAATGTGTTAGGTTTGTACTGAATTGTAATAAAAGCAAAAGTCGTTTACAAAGTAACAAATTATAAATGTAGAAATATGTTATAAAAGAAAATACAGGTTGACTTGTGACATCGGGAGTGAAAAATAAACTAACAAAAGCAGAGAAACTAAATTATCTAACATTGAATTATTATTACTTACTTGGAAAGCCAATCAAGGGAGGTAATCCTGGTGGATGGTGAGATGAGAAACATCATATCTGAAAAATAGAAAGAAATAGATAAAAAAACTCCCCAAAAAACAAACTTTTGGTCGATTACTAAAAAGACAGCCACCAGCAGGATTGCCCGAAATATGGCAGAGATTGAGTCCTTCCGAAATTACAACCAAAAGTTCCTGCACCAGTTATGGTGCAAACTGATTGGGGCAGTCCCAGATTGGTCTAATGGCACCAAAACAATGGCGCTGCTGGAGGTGAGCCAGTGGACCCCCTGCCGGATGAACGAGACGATCAAACTCAGTAACTGGTCGTACCCGGGACGAGCACTGGGGAAGGAAGCCGGCACCGTGCAGCGGCTGTCGCATCTGGCGCTCTTCCAGGTCCTAGCGGACAAAACAAAGGAAAGAGAGCTGGAGGCGCAAATGCGAACTAGACTGTGCGGGGCTGACCGCCTCATGCTCGCCTCGTTGGCGGTAGAGGCCAAACTGGGAAAACCTGCGCCGATTGCTAAGGGCCTACTGGACCTAGCAAGCCATTCTGATGAACGAGGAAGACTCGGGGAAGGTCATAGTCCGGATCGAGCATTTCTTTGAGGATTTTCTCTTCGAAGCATCCCACACATTCACGGCGCTGACGAGACAATTACCACACGACCTGCAGGAGATAGTTTACGACAAAACTCTACGACGATATAAGAAACAGTTCCGGGAAAGAATAAAAAGAATTCTGGAAAGAGCTGAGCGACACACCCAGACGAAGGCAGACATAAAGAAGATGAACCAATCGGATTGGGCCGAATGGACGGACGGTCGCTGCGACCAACTCACTATCGCATGTAGCAGCCCGGTCGACCATCGGATGGTGGTCCGAAAACTACACGCCACCTTGATGACAAACATGGCCGGATTTGTGACGATCACCCTAAAAGGACTTGTCATTACAGAATAATTCTTCCAGGAAGCAAAACTGCACCAGGATAGTAGAGTGTTGTGCAGTGATAGTTCATTTGACGACATTCAGTGTGAGACTATAGAGCAAGCTAACTATTTCATGAACAAATTTTATCCAGAACAGATGCTCAATTCGAATGTAAAGTATCTCACCGATAGTATTTGATGTCTATGTTTCGTCAATTAGAATTTTTTTGAATAATTTTTTTTCAGAATATCGAACACTTGGGAATATAGAGGTTGTACCACCTCACCGAATAGTGAAATATCCAGCAAGAAATCTACTACGAACAGAGCAATTTGCGGTGTCAGTCAGCAACAGCAGGACAAGGCACAAAAGAATGGCCGAAACGCAATACACTGAAGAGCAGCTCCTGCAAGTAGAGATTGACTTCGATACAGATGAAACTGGTGAAGAATTGATAGCACAAGAGGCCGAAGAGGGAAAAACCAGGTCTTGGAGCCTAAACGAGCTTCAGAGGAGCCAGAAAAGGAAAAACCAGTTACTCCTGTAAAACGTACCAGATGGTCATTATCACCACCCGTCTTACCAGTGGTACGTACAATACATACCTCAGAGCGTTATACTCCGAGAAGTAAATGGGTCAGAGAAAATATATTGTCACATTTGCAGAACAGAAAAAAACTACCCTAATCAAACAGTATCGGAAAATGTGCCGAAAGTTACCAGTTTGGACTGTCAATCTAGTAACCAAAATCCAATGGTTAAGCTACCAGACTTCCGAGATTCAATTATGACTAGATCGACTAAGAATTGTTGTTTACTCTGCCTCGAGCCCCATAACACCAACGCGACAAAAACTATTCATATGAGTTTCGAGTTATTACAATAGTCGGTGTGTTAAGACGTTGTCCAAAATGTCTGGAACCAAACCTGCTAAATCATCTATGTAGCCTCACATTTATTGTTACTATTGTAATAGACAGAACCATTATGATGACACATGTCTGTTAAAATAGAAAACTCGTATGGAAAACTGTAAAAATGTATATAATGTACAGAAGAAAAATATATATTTGGAAGAAAATATGTTGATTTTTTCAGAAACTAAAAAGAGTAGTCTTAGATAACATGGATCTTGAGGTAATATTACATTAGCCTCGGTGGACCTCGGCTCGTAAAGAGGGGGGGGGGTATAAAGATCCGATGTTAGTTAGAGTTAGTTGAACAGGTAAAATGAGACAGGAACAGGTACCACGACGACAGCAATAAACGATCATCAAAGATCAGCAACAACAAGAACAGAGGGATTCACACCCGTGAACAAACAATCAGTACAACTACAATTTCTGTCGTTGTCTGAGTTTCGCCACTCTTTCGCCTAGATAGACGGGCAGCTAAATGCGCATTCTTTGAGAACATCTTTTACTGAGCACATTCATATAATTATAAATGCGCATTGTTTGATATAAACAGAGAAGATTAATGAAACCACAAGATGAAAGCAGTTAGCCGGAAATCACGAAAAAGTAGAATATAACCCTGAAATAACCTGAAAATGCGGATCAATACGTATCGACCCCGACAGTATAAAAGAAGACCCGATATAAGGGGCACGGAAGGGACCACCGCATCTCCCTATTTAGGGAAGCAGCCTCTGCTTCCTTTTTCACCTTCCTTTTTCCTCCTATTTCTGTGTGGCAAATCATCCACCCCGGACACTTTCACCACCGCTCCGGTGCCCGTCTATCTTATCAGTATGTCTCATCTCGTATGCTTTGAATAAATCAGATACTATTCAACCGGTTTGATTCTTTCATCACCCTGACACAAGATTACCGTTTACCTGAAAGTACAACCTTGGCTTTTTAAATCGTGACAACGTAGGTCAGGCACGCCTGTTCCATATTTAGGAACAGAATGAAAATAACTGAGAGAGAACGAGAAAAAGAATGATATGGAGATCGTTAACGTAAAAGAGACAAATAAAAGGAGAGAGAGTTTGAGACACGTACAAAACTACATAGAAATCAAAAGTCCAACTCGACTTAACCTCTTATGAGGTGTACAAGATGAGAGAAGCACATACATACCAACATCTAAATGGCTACCCTACAGGTGGACACCCTGCCCCATACTATGATAAGATCCAATGTGACCGGAAACGGCAAGACGGATCCAGTTTATTGAGCAGATAGTAGAAAACATACGGTAAAAGACGGAGAAAAATGACTGGTCGCATCTTCTAAGTGATAAATGTTTACCGCAAGCCTCTTTGAAGGTGGCAAAAGCGCATGCAACCAAGCGCATAATCTTCACTATGCGAGAAACAAGTGTGGACAACGAATTTGTCAGAGAAGCTAGGCGTCATCTAGACTGTAGAATGGTTTCTCCATTATCTTCGACTTTATTTTCCAGTTTCCAGTTACCGCCCAACTTTTTCAATTCGAGTCTGACTTATCGACGAAAAAGCGAGTTGAACTATTCGTTCACCTATGGGTCCGTGAGAAAGCTGAAAAAACCGAGAAATGAAAATGAGAAAGTGGGTTATACTAGAAGTAAACTGAATAATCACGTAGCGTTAGCATCTTAATAATGAGGCAACGTGCACTTTGTCATTGCACGTTTCTCAGTTCTGGTGTGTATAACATGTTTCACGTGACTGTGCAATCGACGAACAGTATACAGATTTTGTTTTGCACTCAACTCTTAACAATCAAAAAACAGGTAATAATGTCAAGTTGGACACTGTACGAGTGCAGTAGGCTGAAAAATGCTGTCGGCGTGAAATTGCTTTCAACATCCGAGAAGCTCATGTGGTATTTCTCACTAGAATCTTATGACCTCCTCATGAGCTACTAGTAATCCAATTGTAGTATAGCAATCGATAGAATCTCATATAGTGAGGGCCAAACTCATGAGTTATCTGTCTCTCGCCGGACTCGAACCTGCGAGCAAAAGTTTCGTAGCAGGGCGCTAACCACTACGCTATTACAGCACATAACCGGCAAGCTTTGGAATCGAAGACATGTGTGCGTACACAGCGGAAAGTGAGATATACAGTATCCTCTCGCCTTTCCGTTGGCGACGACTATACCATTGGTCGAAATCACAATCACTTGAAACGTGTAAAAACTGTTAGTTTCGTCAGTTCAGTCTTGAACGAGGTGAACATTTCAGATGCGTTCCTTTTCAGAATCTCACAGATTCTATCTGGCCTTCGAGAACAGCGTCTGTGAAGAATACGTGACGGAAAAATTCTTCAAAGCCAGTAATTACATCGTACCAGTTGTCCTAAAAAGGAGCATTCTGGAACATCTGGTCCCTTCCGAAATGTTCATAGGTAGCTGTTCGACACTTTGTCTTTGAACAACAGCAAAAAAAACTCGGAATAGACTTTGCTAATCAATGGAGCATCAAATTATTTTTGAACTGGTTTTTTTTGTGATGGTCCAGTACTGAAGTTGCACAAAAGATATCGAAGTTTCCAATTTTCTTTAAGAACGTTGCATGTATGCAAGACTGCGCAAACAAGTTATTGCAAGAGTTTCATATAGTGCAATCATGTTGGGATCCCTTCTCTTTTCTTCTTGAACAAAAACACTAGAAGTAAATTGAATGGTCACGTGATGTTCGCAAATGAGGAATCCTGCACTTTGTCATTGAATATTTCTGAGTCCTGCTCAGTTCATCATGTTTGACGTGACTGTGCAATTCACTAACAGTACAGTTAGTGTTTTCAGCTGCTGACGATTTTGAATCTCCCCGAGATCTGGCACAATACCTAAATACATTAAGCGGAAACGATACGGAGTATAGAAAGTGAGTTGTAAATTTTATTCAGACAGACCATAACTTGTTTATTCAAACTTCCAGTTTTCTTCATGGGACACAGCATTCAGAAGCAGAAAGTTTGTTTGCGGAAAACAAAGAATACTATTCGACGTACACAATCGTCGTGACTTTGTTTCTAGGACTTGCCAGATATAAACACGTTCGACCAGCAATTAAAGTTGTCGTCTAAAGAAAGGCGGGGATATACTGCATATATCTCATGTTGTGTTCTGTGTGAACACGAATACGATTCGTCAACAGTGTTGCTATAAGCGCAGTCGGTATATTGGCTAGCGTCCGCGCGTCCCAAATTTTTGGGCACGGGTTCGAGTCTCACGTGAGGCCGATATTTTATAAATTTGTCACGCACTATAGACTGCTAAGTGTATTTATTTATTCTCCAGATACTTTTCGTGGAGAAATAACTACGAGATTGTGGACTATGAAGCTGACATCTGTCAACTGTGCGCGGACCTCCATGTACGGAATCGGACCCCCACGGTCATCCCCGACATCACCCAGTATTGGAATGTGCAGAATCAGTGCCTGTCGGGATACGCCATGTTACTGGGGCAGTAGTGAATAAAGACTCATTATAAACTTAGTATTCATTATTCATGTTTTTAAGACTTACATATTTAGGTTTTTGTTGTTTGACGTCTATTTGTTACGAAACAGTGTTCATCATCGCGCGCAGCGCGAAGCGCTGCATGTGAGTTGTGTTTGGTTTGGCCATTGCGCACCCATTTTTAGCTTTCAAACCACAAAAGTCTTCAAAGAATACATTTTTTCGAAATTATACAAGAGAGAACGCTTGAGATCTATTATATACATGTTGTGTGACAAAATTAGGAAAATCGGTCAAGTTAGAAAAAAGTTATGCTGTCGCGTCGTTATGAAAATTTCCGTTGTCCCTCGTCGCTCGTCCCTCGTTCCTCGTCCGGTGTCCGCATAGAAAATTATTTTTGAACTACTGGGTCGATTTGGCTAAAATTTGGCACACATGTGTAAACCCCAAAGGTAGCGCGGCCCCAAAAGTTTGGTGATGCCACGTTATGTCTAACGCTTGGCGCTGGCGCCAGATGGCGCCAAAAGCTGAAAAATTTGTGCTCTCATGAGTTAATATGTCACAAAAGTAGGTTTAACCTGATTCCCAATTTGATAAATATGGCGCCAAACGCGGGCGCCTATTGGCGCCAAATGGGAACGACGCTAGCGAAGTGGGGTTACGACCGGATTCGTTCACAAAGGTCAAAACTATACATTTAGTTGACAAGCGGATTGAGTATCCACATTTCTTGAACATTTGGCGCCGAAAAGCACGTTGGCACGTTTATCCGCCAATTGGCGCCAAAATCGAAAATATTGTTTCCGAACAAAAAAAACGTCGGAAACTGCGCTAATTGGTCCAGACCGTTCGTTCTTGTTCTTTTTCACCAATTGGAGTGAAATGTATGATTATTGGGGCCAAACGCTGGCGCCCGTTGGCGCCAAATCAGTAAAGGCTTGCCTTGTACTGTAATGACTCAGAATTTTCACGAAGCTCAGATTTTCATGAAATAGGCGAAAAAATACGGTTTTGTGGTTTTTACAAGTTTCGCCAATCACGCTAATTTTAGAAGTGAATCAGCGGTAAAAAAAATTTGAAAAACAAGGAGCACACCGTTTGAGAACTCAAAACTTCGCCCAGTTATCAGGATTATCCGAATTTCATTCTAATTGTTCTAATCTGTGAGTGATTGTACTAGTACAACTAGCAAAAAGAGAACATCTAGTAAAAAGTGGGGGACCAGAAAGTGTGTGAGTTCTGTTTGGTTTCACCGTTTTCAGCAAAAAGTGAACAATACGATGCTTGCACAACGGTTCGCAAAAAACATTTATTACAGAAACCTAATGTTAGCGTGAATTTATAAGTGGTATAACGTACGTATGTTGTGAACCGTTGTGCAAGTATTGTTCTATTTTTGTTGCACAGTCCCATCTCGTATTGTTCAAATCAAATCAAATCAAATATTTATTACACAGTGTGTAATAACGGAACGAAAGTTTGAAACGCGAAAGGTTGCCAAAAAAGAGAATGGTGAAAAGAACATAGGTGAAAAAAGATGTAATAATATTGTATACATTCTATACTAAAGCGACTGTTCTGACAAATGCTCTGACTTAACTACCGTATCAGTACCACAACCGCTGGGCTGTATTTCGAGACAGCATATATTTGTTGATTAAAAAAAGGGATGTCTTCACTGGGAATGATTAAAATAACACTACCTTCCCCTAACTTTCTTAGTGCTGATATATGTTTGTAGTTACTACCACCGCCTAAGTTTCTCAGAGTTGACAGATATTTGTAGTTACTACCACCACCTAAGTTTCTCAGAGTTGATATATATTTGTAGTTACTACCACCACCTAGGTTTCTCAGAGTTGATATATATTTGTAGTTACTACCACCACCTAAGTTTCTCAGAGTTGATATATATATTGTTCACTTTTTGCTGAAAACGGTGAAACCAAACAGAACTCACACACTTCCTGGTCCCCCACTTTTTACTAATACATGTTGAATTCTCAGTTTTTTTTTGAGTTGAGACTCAAGATAGATACACATTTACGGGTCATTAGCTGAACTTTTTTTTCTAATCGAGTCTATGTGATACATTTTGAAAAATGAAAGATGTGATGTGAAATAAATTTTTATTGAAAAACAAAGTTTTCCATCATAATCCCTTACCAAACGTTGTATAGTAAAAACAACCTGAAAATGTCGGCACATTGATCCCATGCTGCGTCTCTCGCTTCGCACACTCTCTAAGTGATCTATATCCTATGTTGACAGGGAGAGAACGTGAGCTCGTGAATATTTTGTAGTTTATGCTTTCACCGTTTCATGGGAACTTCGCGAAAGGATATGTCCGCCGATCATACTACAACTGAATTTAAAAAAAGAATCGCAACATAAATAGTAACAACAATTATACCTATAATAAACAAATATGTACTATTTGCACGCGACCTGCTTTTCGAGAGATTGTTTGCTTATCATGAGTCATTGTGCATTTCGGGCGCAAGTCGCAACATTCAGTTTGAAAAGATGGTGTAGTTGTCATACAACAGGACATTGACCGACCATTGATGGGTTTCAGACGGTTTTATATTTTATACAGTACATACGTATATTGACATCAGTGTCAAAATTTGAGTATTCCAGACTTGACATTCCAATTAACGATCTTTAACTTGTGAGTGCCACATTATATTGAGACAATTTACGGTGTTATAACAGATTCCACCTTTTTAGGTCCAAACCAACGCGTATCACAAAAACTCAGTTCACCGACAACTGTTTTTTTCTTGTGCAAAGTATTAATACTATAAGTCATCTTCAAATAAAATATAATCAATTCATTCGAAGTTAGAATGGCTTTTGATGCCATTTTGTGCCCTAACTGAATGTGTTCGGATGTTTCTGTGTTCTACTATCATGTTTACAATTTTACCCTTATGTCAATAGAGAAATCAATCAATCCAGAGCTATGATAAGACAGTGGTATTGAGGTAGGGGCGAAACGTACCACTTTCTATACTCTTTCTTTCGTCGTTTTTCTAGTTTGTATTACTTCTTGAGCGTCACCTTTATTGTTTTCTTGGCCGAGTCCGCTTCGGATTGGTTCGTTTTGCGACTAATGATAATAATGAAATTCGGGTTCAGCTCTCAATCCAAGTTTTGATACAGTTGACCTGTTTTTCAGTGATGGGCGCAATAGCCTATTATTCCATTTCTTGTTTTGTTTCTCTTTTTTGACTAACAATGTTGTTCTAATTCTCAAATTACCAATCTTGAATGAAAAATTGAATTAGGTCAAAAACTAAATCAGAACAAAATTTTACAAGTCTAAAAAAGTTTTGCTGACACTTTTCACAATCGATTTTGCCTGTTACTCGTTATGAACCTATATGAAACTATTGAGTTCACATACTTACTGTTAAGTTTACACATTTACTATTGAATTTACATATTTCAGAGAGAGATAAAATGAAAGCCAGGATTATCGTTCGACGCTCCGTTCTTATGATTTTCGCTGTGTGTTCAGCACTGTTTTGTGTTACTACAATGTGGAGTGTGCGTCTATTTACAATATTGTGTGAACTATATTAGACAACATATTCATGTTGCTTGAAAATACAGTACGAAAGTTGAAAAGGTAAATTGTCTCCGAACACATGAAAGCCCAACATTCCTGCTTAGATAACATCCAACAGCATTTTTTTGCCCGAAATAGGTAGTTTAAAGGGACCGTTCCCGAGGTTTGAGCTGATGAGTTGCTTTTGTTACCATTGAAAAACCACAATCATTCATATAGGTGTCAACTTCCTGTCTTGTTCCGTGTTATCAAAAACGCGCTGCGCCCTCGCTCAAGTACATATACCGCCAAGTTCACTTACGTACAATATTTTCAAAATGTTCATATACAAAACCATATCCAAAACATGGCAACAATTACCTAAATGAGAGCTACTACTCAAAGTGTGTCATATTTTCGAGTAAATGAATAATTTGAACATTACCACATATATTTCCATTCCTATTGAGCTTTTTCAGATGGATATGTACAAAAATTCTCCGATTCTTCGAAAAGTGGGTAGTTTTCAATATAGTTGCTTGATTCAAACTTTAATAGTTTCACTATGTGTGAAAATGTGTTCACAGTTGTGTTATTAAATGCGACTCACCAGCAACAAAAACTGAATGCGGAAAAGAGAAGAAGGAAAACTGCTACATTCGATAAATGGTTCGTTACTGGAAGAGGAAAATATAAAATTGAAATGAGTTTCATATTGAATTAATCTTTGCCTCGTGCTCTTCTTTCCGCATTCATGTGTGCTGAAACCACTCGTTTAATGGTTCAACAGCTAAATATCCTTAAAGAAGGACGATTATGTGGTCCGATCGCAACGCTTCAGTCCTTCAAACCTCAATACATTTTTCAATTGCAGTTTAAAGGACAGTTGATACGGAATTGGTCCACATAATCGTCCTGCTTTCAGTACAGGTATATTTTCCAGAAGTCCGCCAACACAACACAACTGCTGCTCTCGCCGAGCAATGTGAGTTGCATTTTTGTTTTCTAATGTCCATTTAAGAAGATACTACAAGAAATGGTCATTCACCGAAAATGTGCTGTAGAAGTGCGGTGTTTTTCAGCCGCACATTCTCTGGTTTTACTTCGAACTAGATACGTTTGGATTGTATGTAGAAAATGTTCCACTGGTTTTCGGCAATGGAAAGCCGAACAAAACTTCGGAAGCTAATTAAAACCATGCCTGGTGGTCTGACAGGAACCGAATCCCGTGCCTTGCGCTCCACGGTTAATTCATTCGCTTTAACGCGAATGCGTCTCGAAAACCGAGTTTTGAAGATGGACGATTATGTGAACCAATCACGTGACACCGCTCCTTTGAACTGCAAATGAAAAATGTATTGCAGTTAAAAGGACTGAAGCGTTGCGATTGGATCAAATAATTGTGCTTCTTTAACTCTCGAGCGCAATGTATGAGATTCGGTCAATGTCAGACCACCTTCAAAGAGCTGACGTGCCTTACGTGAGCTCTCAATACACCCACTGTTAATCTCACTTATTTCAGGACGAGTTGGCCAACTACACATTACCATCCAAAACCAAACAGTACATCCAAATCATCGCTGTCGTGACTGACAGCAAGAAACTGGGCCTTTATCAACATGCTCTGGGTAAGAACTTTGTAAATGAGAGAATTCAACCTTTTTGATCAACAATAAGCCAAGTAGTTTATTATTCGACTAACAGTTCGAATAGTAGGTCAATAGCACAGTTGACGGCTATTTGTGTTTCATAAGTATGGTAGGTTGGTAGACCAGGTTGATGGAGGTGCAACTTTGATCGAGATGTTGTAGTCAACTGTTGTAGGCAGACTAGGGGTGGTTTTTTCACTAAGTTTTCAAATTTCAATTCAATAACTTTTTCTTGTATCATTCTGGACATGTTTACACTATTCAGACTCGGTGAAATGCTACGCGCGCATTCAAAACTATCCGTTTCTAGTGGTGCCCGACTGGATTTTTGGTTCAGATTGCAGACATAAAGACGTCAGTTTACAAGTTGAATTAATGTAACTTTGTTGTAAAAACATCTATTTGTATACCTATGACGTACACGTTTTCCATGCGTTTCGATGTCATTTCATGATGAATGCACAACATAACATAGGGGAACAAGCCAGAACTAACCTTAAAAATGACGCGGAAATCGTTTGTATCGCCGTTCTATTTACTCACAAAGGTAACTGAACCCACTCGAAGAAAGACTTCATATTCTGCATAGTCAAACGGTTATTTCAAGTTTCAGGATGTTTTCAGAAGTTTTTCCGTCGTCACTGCGTGGTAGCCGGTCTGTTGGATCGAGCCAACTACACGCTTTTCATAGACGCTGATATGGGGGTTGTCAACCCAAAAAGGTATTGTCACCCTCGGTTGGCTCGTTGAAAATTCGTTCGAGAAAGATGCTGCTTCTGGCAGAATCTGATATGCACCATAGAGAACACAGCTCAGAACGATTGGCTTCAATTTTCTGCGATTGGCCAGCTACGAGGGAGTGCGGAGATCATTGAGGCTTCAGACATCTGCGCCTCTCTGACCTGCACACTCTCCCGTCGAAACCGCTACAAAAGTGGCTGGCCAATTTGCTGGGAATTGTCTGAGAGCTCCTATTTGGATTTTGGCAGCGCTCCAATTATTATTCCATGAGATGTTTCTCAATCATGTTATTGTTTTGAAAGTGGGTATTCTGTGAGTGAATAATCACTGGACGTGAAAAAACTTTTTCTTCCAAGCAAATCATCAAACATTCATCACTCTTCGCGGCGAAAATTCAACTAAGTCTCAGTGATCGGGCAGAACCCAGAATACTACCGGGACATGTTTTGATGCGAAAAATAGCATAGCCTTCAAGGGCGTCAAGTAAACTAGCGAACATTTAGGGCAACTCTAACTACCACTTTCAGAAAGATTAAAGATTTCATAGACGACCGTTTCGACATTACTTTCTATGACCGATTCTTCAATTATGAGGTCACCTCCGGGACTTATTTGGTGAAAAACACGGATTGGAGTCGGAAGTTCCTCAAGGGTACTTTCTAAATATCTTATTTTAACGGCGACCGCCCATAGGTTTTTTCCACTGAAACGCGAAATGTTTACCCGACCACTCATTTATTTATTTTTTTATCAAATGCACTACGAGGTACGCTAAACAAGAAGAATACTAAACACAGAATTGAAATACAAATGATCAGAGAGAAAAAGACATTCAAAATAAGAGCAGCTTCGAGTTATACTTTCAGGGTGGTACACGGGTAGAATTATAGAAAATACATTTATATGTGCTATATGAAATGTTGAAGCTGAGAAAATATAAATAAATGAATGAACAAAGGGATGGAGGGGGGGGGGGGGGGACTCCAAGATTGTCCGAAACGTTTGGCTAATAAACTCACATATTACGATAAGTCATCCGAAAACACCAACATAATATTTGCATACATATATATTGTTTTATTTCGCGTCGTTTTGAGGCGGATATTTTCACACGTGTCACATTATCACCAAAACATCTTCTTGTGCAGTAGTGGACATAAATAAATAAAAACACACTTATAAGGCAACTTTAGTGTTTAGGTTGGGCCGACTATGAGTATCGCCTACCGAATAGTATGCACGGAACCGATAACGGAGCACTACATGTGAGTTCTAGATTTACATATTTTTCCGGAAAAAATTACATCTACATCTAGGATTCCCTACACTTTTAACGAAATTATCTTGTATTATCCCAATCGAATCAGTTCGTGGTTGATATCAAATTTAACGTACGGTTCTCATTTTGAAAGCAGTGGTCATGTGAATTGAATTGAAAATGACATGTGAATATGACTATAGTTCGTTTCAACCATCGATAGCAGCCAGTTACAGTAGATTTTAGTGGGCGGAGTCAATTGTGTTAAAAAGTTTTCAACAGCGATCAGACTAATCAAAATTGGGCAACAGCTTGGAATCGAACTCAGCTGTGATGGCTGGTGCGGCGCCCACAAGCAGCCGGCCATCTGAACATGGTGCCCCAAACTAAAAATAGTGATATCCAACCATCTGTTCTGACCGTTTTTCAATGTTTATTTTATCTTACAAAAAGTTGTTCAAATTACTCCCCCATCATGTGGCAATCTTTTGAAAACAAAAAAGTTGCAAAAATCCTAAAATAACCAGTTTTCAAATTTTTATTTGCAATGAAATACTGGCATGCTGCCAGATCAATCGACTGCAATGTAGGGTGCGCTCGGCCAGCATGGCTGACTACTATTGATGGGTGAAACGAACTATATATAGAGGTTTGGAGGTTCAACAAAATTGTGTCAATTTGAAGTCTTGGCATTTTATCTGTTTCAAACGCGGTAGGTTGTGAGTAAGACTCGAAAACTGAAAACTTCAGAAACTGAAACTGAGGATATTGCAGTTCTATTAACGACCTATCCGATCAAATCCGATTAAACTACACTTTCAGGCTGCAATTTATCTATTTAGGCCTACCTTGCCGAGGTGATCTTTCCCAAACGACCGCATGTCTACGAGAATTGTATGCGAGTTTACAATCGATCGGAAAGTTTCGAGGACCTTTTTACGTTTGAAGTGTGCATTCGGGCTGCCATGGGCGCATCAGAAGAGTTCGGTCAAATTCGCATTTTAACAAAGGTTTGTTTCAATTGTTTCATATTATTTGCATACTCTGGCTCACCCTTACGTGCACTCTCACAGTCGTAGGAAATCGAATTCGGAAGAGTTTCACGAAATTTAGATATTTGAAAAAGGTATGTTTTTTACGTTCATCTAATGGCGAAGTTACCGTTCGTTACCTATTCGGATGTGAGCAAAACTTTAAACAAAATTTCTGCCTTCTGAAGTAACCTCAACACTTGGCCGAAACAATCTCAAAAATGACGCACATGGAGATCTACTAGAAGTAAATTGAGTAGTCACGTGAAGTTGACATTCTGATGAGACATCGTGCACTTTATCATTGCACGTTTCTCAGTTCTACTGTGTTAAACATGTTTGAATTGACTGTGCAACTGACTAACAATATAGGATGTGAAAATTCACTGATAATATAACTTTATGGCATAATTCACGTAATAAAGTACCGAAATAGCGCAACTTTCAAGTTCATTCTATCGTTTTTATTGACTTTTAGGGCACCGGCTGGGCTCGCGATAATTGGTTGACTAACAGTCGATGGAGTCCTGACAGGGATTTCATTATTCACGGCTGGAAACTGAACCAACTGGTTTCTTATTCGAGAAGGCAACTTCCTTTGTCGTGAGTTTGTGTGCGGTATTCGATTCGTTTTTGAGTTGTAGTTTGATCAGGGACAGACATAGTTAAGGGGTCAATCACGAAAACTAACGTTGTCTTTTTGTCTTCTCAGATTGATCTTCATGCAGTTCAGTAGTGATTCGAAAAACTCTGAACTGCACAAAGATCAAACTATAGTTCCGTTTTCGTGGTCGCGGGGCTGGCCAAGATACGATTACAGATGAGAGAAACAAGGTGACTGTCACAACTCTATGAGACATTCCCAGGACCCTTCTCATTGAGAGCTCACGAATATTTCTCATGTGTCATTTGTGAAATTTATTCATACTATTTATACTAAATAGAATGTTAAGAACAACACCGGGACACATATCGCGATGGTTCAATCCACTAGCAGGACCAATTGTTCTGAACAAGTGCTCTCCTAGGTGAGAACTACTTTGCGAATTTGCACTCTTTTTTCTCTGTTTCCTGTTAATTGAAGGAGAACTAACAGTAGTAAATATTCGAAAACGTCTCGAAGAGAACTTGAGGGTGATTGTTATACTAAACTCCAGGATTAAAAACATTTTAAATGAGACACGCAGGACAGAACCAAATATGTTCTAACATAGTTTTTTTTTGTGAAATTTGCATTTTACTATTTAGAATTTGACTGAAATACATCTTTTCAATTAAACTTTCATTACTAATATTTTATCATCCATTATGTAATTTTTTTTTATAATTACAGCAATAGAACGTGGACCTACGACCCAAACCTCATCTCAAGTGCGGCTGAAATAAACACCAGTTTAGCCAAAACATATGAAGAAGTTGAGCGATCGAGATACTACTATCTCGGTAGAGTCACAAACAATGGGTGAGTATCAAACAATCGAATTCGCGAACTTTCACAGAATCGGGAATTCCACAAGCAAAGCATGTGACCAATTTACCTGAGATGAATTTGTTGAGATCTCATGTCGCCTCCGGGAAAATAAAAGTGGTTTACAAGATTCAAGATTTTCAAGATTTCAAGATTTCAAGATTTATTAGATCACTTCAAGTCGTTGCGAGATGGTCCCCTCCACATATCTTTATACTAGGTTGTTAATCGAGTTGAAAATTTCGAGTTTTTCGAGTTTAGAGTATTTCGAGTTTTCGAAATTTCGAGTTTTTCGAGTTTCGAGTTTTCCGAATTTCGAGTTTTTTGAGTTTCGAGTTTTTCGAGTTTTTCGAGTTTCAGAAATTTCGAGTTTTTCGAGTTTCGAGTATTTCGAGTTTTTGTTTTGTTCAAGTTTCGAAACTCGAACTTTCGAGTTTTTCGAGTTCTAGTTAAACTCGAAACTCGAATTTTCGAGTTTTCGAGTTCGAGTTTTATTTTCAACAACCCTAATGCATACTATGAATATTTCTTTGCCACCTTTTCTGTGGTCTACAGTTTTTGTGAAATGAACATACCGCGCAGGATTACTTGTAAACAATTACAACATGTTTTGTTTCATGAGTGGAACAAATGTATCACGCTTTTCGATGTTTTTCGAGAATTTTAATGGTAGAGTTCGGTGATTTCAGATTCTTCAACACACTGAGTTCTTGGTTTCTTTCTCGGTGACATCCACGACTGTTTTACAAAACGTTTTTATTGGATAACTTTTGGTTGTCGTATAGCTATGCTGCTAGTCAACTGCACAGTCAGTGAAACATGTTCAACGTAGCAAAACTCAGAAACGTGCAATGACAAAGTGCACAATGCCTCATCAGAATGCTAACTTCACGTGACTATTCATATTATTTCTAGTATACCATAAGTTTCATATGAGAATTCACTTCATTACGTGTCGAGATATTCACCCCCGCCTCATAAATACGTGTGATTGTGAATTGTGATTGTTCCTGTACGGAAATATTTTAGCTGCTTCTGCTCAGAAACAATCGTCTACAAGTTCTGTTGTAAATACTGAATCGCTGCACAATAGTTGTTGTTGTTCTACGTAAAACTATAAACTTCAATTTTATGTTCACGTGAAGTTTTTTCAATGTTACAGACAATTTACCGATATATCAATTATTCATTTATTTTAATTGAAACGACTCGTTCATTTCCTTGCAAATGATGTATTCGGTCATGTTCTGTCCCTCACATTCGAGAATGCAGCAGTTTTGCTGAAATTATGGAAATTTTCGGTGGAAAACACAGAAAAAAAATTCTGTTCGAAAAATAAATGTTTTAAGAACATCACCAGAACTAGGATGAATAGAGCACGAATACTTCGCAGTTCTCAGACTAACTTCAGTTTCTAAAAAAATATTGAGTAAAAAAGTCTGCAAAAAGTAATTAAGTATGAGTTGTTTCTGAACAAAAACATTCCCACCTCATTCGTATTTCGTGGGTTCTGACATTGACTTTCGCATGGACTGAGCTCCTGAAAAAAAAAACTGGATGAAAACTTTAAAATATACAGCTAATCATTAGCCTAGCCATACAACGCAAAATCTTTTCAAAATCCCAACGTATAGAACGCAAAATCTTTTCATATCTGTAGTTTGCTCATCAGTTCATGTTCCAGTTTGACTCATGCACTTTCTGGTAGGTTGGCTGTGCTTTGAACGCACTTTTGTGCGTTTGTCAAATGAGTTCGATAGTTTACATTATATTTTCCGGGGGAACGTTTGCCTATGACCAATAAGTTAACTATTTCATAGACTAGATTCATGAAAAAGTGGGGGCCCAACGACTGTGAGATTTGTCTTCTGCTGTGCGCCCCTTAGACAACTGCTTTCAAATGGAGCAGCTACTGCTACAAAAAACCGAAAAATACCAATATACTCAAGTATAACTGTTTACAAACATACAAAAGTCGTACAATATTTTCTCAAACCTGTAAACTAGAATCTACAAATCACAGCTGCGAAAGAGAGAACAACTGTTGAATAACATGACAAGCGTAGCACTTAGAGTTGAAGTAACGACAAAAAACTGCAAACCTTTGTCCGCAAAACCAGGAACTCTATAGTAGACTACGTTGAGTTAACATCTGTAATTTGTAGATTCTAGTTTACAGGTTTGAGAAAATATTGTACGACTTTTGTATGTTTGTAAACAGTTATACTTGAGTATATTAGTATTTTTCGGTTTTTGTAGCAGTAGCTGCTCCATTTGAAAGCAGTTGTCTAAGGGGCGCACAGCAGAAGACAAATCTCACAGTCGTTGGGCCCCCACTTTTTCATGAAATTTTCGCTTTTTGTATACATGCCGTAGGTATGTGTTTTGATCTGTACGGTGCAGATGAAATTGTTTTCTCAATGAACCACTTGTCCAGTATTACCATCATTCGAAAAAAATATGACGTCAACATTGCAGTTCTAGAAACTTACTTTATCTGCCCTTCAGAATCCCAGAATACGTCATGTTTGAATGAAGTTTCATCATGAATTGAGCAATTTTAAGAAACTTTCAGCATTCTAAAACATAATTCACGTCAATTTTTTTAAAAGTTGACGTCATCTGGCCTTCTGAATTCCAGAATAAGTCATATTTAGATAAAGTTTCATCGTTAATATACCATTTTTAAGATATTTTCAGCATTTGAAAATATATGTGACGTCAACTTTGCACTTTTCAAAAATGACGTCATCTGGTCTCCAGAATCTCAGAATAGTCACTCTTAGATTAAGTTTCACCGTTAATTGACCCTTTCTAAGATATTACCATCATTTGAAAATATATGTGACGTCAACTTTGCACTTTCAAAAATAACGTCATTTGGCTTTCAGAATCCCAGAATACGTCATGTTTGGATGAAGTTTCACCGTTAATACCCCACTTGCCAACTATTATCATCATTTGAAAACATATTTGACGTCAACTTTGCACTTTTCAAAGATGACGTTATCGGGTCTCCAGAATCCTGAATAACGTCAGCGATAGAATACTTTTTACTTGAATTAAAGTCACGATGGTATCATATTTAAATTTTTATCGAAATCGGTCAGTGTTACCCTAAGTTACAAGACAGTTTGCAAGACCGACCTGACAGAGGAAGCGAGAGAGCGTGCTAAATGAAGAGACGCTGAGACTTTAATTCAAAAGGCTGTAATTTGGTGAGAAATGATTTTTTTCAAAAAAAAATTTGCGCAGCTGGGGATTGAGTAGGAATCCTATCATGACTCCAAACCTCAGCCAAATTGGTTCTGTTACGGTCTAGATAGTATTGTGTAAACGCCCGGAAGGAAGAACGGAAGGAAACACGACGGAAGTTGGCGCTCTGGATGAAGCGAAAACGTCATAACTTGGCTCAAACTCAACGTATTTCGTTCAAATTTGGAACACAACTTGCAAATATGCTTCAAAACACGTTCGATTCATTAAAAGTTTTTTTTTGCGAATTTCAGCCTTTTTATGGGAAAACTAAAAAAACGGAGGCGCGCATTAGCCGGACCAAAGACAAATCTCGCACAGCGCTTCGCGCTGCGCGCGATTCGTAAAAATGCGCCTAATACGCTGGCGGCGTATACTCCGTTTCACCAATCGATAACTTTCTACTGTAACCTTTCGAATATTCAAGGGCATTTATCTAACCAGCAAACAGACTTTTAGATTCATCGCTGACTGTGATTGTAGTAACTAATGGGAAAAACTAAATCACCAAGTTTGAACTATTTGCGATACCTCCAAGATACGGAAAATTTACTTGAAAGATTTTTAGTTTTACTGTAGAGGGCTATTCTTGCGTGAAACAGACTATAGCAATCTCTTGAAAATCTCATGACATACATCACGACCTATTCACATGAGCTTTTCATGAAATTTTGTTGATTGCTATGCTACAAAAATGAAAGTTCCCGAGTAGCTCATCAGGTATCGCATGAGAAACTCATACGAACTTCTCCTGAGAATGGGGAGTATTCTAGCCGCCTGGTCCCATCCCGCTGTGTTTAAAGTCTGAAAATTGAGTTCAAACTTCGATACAGGAATAGTAAATTACGTACGGCAAACGAAAGGATTTACGAACTCACCATAGCTTGGGAAAGGAGTAGAGACAGAACAATCAGCACAACTGTTCGCATTGGGTTCCGTGAAAATGTCAATTTGATGATAGTCAATGTGGTTCTGGAGAATCAAGATGTTTCAATTACTATATACCTGAAGAGTTTCTAAAAGTTTCCTCAATGAATCAATTATTTAACATGAGTAACAGAACATTTTTTATCAATTATATGTGCTTTCCAAAATTATAGTAACATAACACAAAATTACAGGTTGAAGTGAAAAATTAATAAACCATACAACACTCTAGAGGTGTAAAAACAGTTTGAGAAAATTCTATATTACTTATGTACTTTCAGGCGTTGGTGTATTGAACGACATTTTTGGGTTTTAATAAGTAAATAGAAACCGAGATTATTCGAGAAAAAAAATGTCGTGAGTAAGTTTTGGACCACTGACGTGTTTTCGTGGTCTCTACAACTATCTAATATGCAATGAGAACACATAAAAGAGGCGTAATGGCCTGGGCTGAGGTCAGCTAATTCGGAAGTTATGTGGTGGGATCGGGCATAAATTAACACATCTATTGAAACGTTGGAGATGTACAAAAAAAAACCTCGACAGAGAGAAACAAATTCACATAAAGATTCGGTTATGACCCAACTTGAATTGTAGATTGTGTGAAAACTCGTTTGTTGAAAACTCCCAGGAAAAAAATAAAACCACAGAAGCTTTAAACAAAATGTCCATGTTGCTTCATTTCCCGTGTTAGAAATTTCAAAAACTTTCAAGATGAAAATTTGCTGATAAACGGTATTCTGTTTTTTATATTCTATTTTGTCATCAAAAAACATTCATTTGAAGGTTTGGATTGTCGATAATATTGAAAATATGTTTATGTAGTCCCATTGACGTTTCAATTGATATTCTTTTCGACGATTATACGGATTCTTTCTTCAACGACATTTTCTTCATCTGCTCCAAGTATGTTGTACTTTTGGCCGGAATAACAACTTTGCTGCCAACATCTCCCGGTAACTTATCAGTTTTCGCTCGATTGGACTTTTTTGCTGCCGGTTTCGACGTAGAGGCTGTTTTCGGAACCGCACTTTTCTTTTCTTTGGAGGGTTCGCTGCTTCCTGACGTTGAAGCGACTGTTGAAAGGGAAGATTTTGGAGTTGGTTCGGTTTTCGGCGTTGATGGTTTCGAAGTTGTGGTTCCGGTAGTTTTTCCTGGGATCAATGTGTCTGCCTCAACTGATTTCGTAGATGAATTTGTGGTCACCGCCCTGGTTACTGGTTGTTTTACAACTGCAGTTTTCTTGCTGGTTGCAGGCGATGTAGCACTCGATTTGGACGCGATTGGTTTGCTACTCGGCTTCTGGAAAGGACACAAGAATCCAATAGCCATACAAACACAAATTATTCTTCAGTGAAAGTTTGTGTCACGTGGAATCTGGTGTATTCATTGTAGTACAATTGTTTTTTTCGGCAACATTATTTAATCAAATGCAATTTAAGGGCTTATCGAATGCAATCAAACAGCCTTGAACTTCCTGACGAGACTACGCTGTCAAACTTCACTTGGCCTCGGGTTACGAATGTGGTAAAATGCAGCCCTGCGTGAATTTTTTTTCAGTAAGAATTTAGTTTTTTAAGCAAGTTGTCATTACGATACAGGAATGGATACTTCTCTCGAAACTACAACACGAAGACTGTGAATAAGAACATTGGCTAACTACTGTAAGAGTTCAGGTAAGAATGACAAGATCTAGAACACTCACCGTATCCGCAACCGGTGTTCCACATCCCGGCGCCGGTAAAACGGTGCGTAGCTTGGTCTTCATCGCTCTCAAGGTGTCAACTATCTTGTTGGCGTCAGGTCTCGCGCCGGGGGATTCATTCCAGCAACTGAAAAGGAAAACGCATGGAATGGCACAGAATAGTTGTTAATCCAAAGATCAATCGTTCGTTTGACCGAACAATTGAGGGTAAGGTCAACCCTGTAACGCAATTTAGGGTTGGGGTGTTTGAGAAACCAACCACTGACCTGACAATCAATCGACTGAGAGCCGCTGGTCCTTTGCTTTGATCAACCTCCATGCGTAGTCCGTCATCTCTGATCTTTGTATACAACTGCTGAATGTTCTGACCGGAATAGGGTTCTCTACAAAACATGAAGTATTGGGAACTAGTTATATGAATGTGTTTAGTAAAAGATGAACTCGAAAACTCAAGATGAACTTTTTGAGTTCATCTTTTCTGAGCACATTCATATAACTATCCAAAATGTCCTAGTGACACACTATATTTTTTTCAAATAAATAATTTAATATATTGGGATAAAGATTACCTCTCAAAAAACCACGAATGAAAATGGAAACTAACAATGAACATGGGTCAACTATGTGAATCGTGTTTGAAAATCGAGGAGGTACGGTACTTGTTGTGGCGTTTTTCTTTGTTCGTAGTTTGATTGCTTTGTGTTTCATTCACAAATCACGGCTGACAACGTGTATAAGCAAGATAAAACTGCAGATCAGACATTGTCATCTCTTATGATCTACGTTTTTGCTCTGTCTTTTCCGCTAAGAGGGAGACTAAATTGCTGTCACTGTAAGAAATTCTTTTACGTACTTGTTCAACGCATTCAATGAGAGTTTTCATTTTCTCGTGACGTTTTTCATTGAAAAAAGTGAAATCATATTACAAAAATAATGTGCGCAATCAAGTCCGACTAATGAATACCGGGCTATCCCTATTTTCACACTTTCCAACGACGCTAGATCTCCACTACTCACTTTCTATGGATCACCTCCCACATTGTGATGGCAAAACTGAAAATGTCGGTCGCGCTGCCGTATTGCGACATTTCCACGTCACACGTCATCTCGGGCGACATGTATTCCAAGGTACCTCTTCTGTAGAATAGAACAGTGAAACGTGCCAAAATTGTTGGATGATTTTTTTATTCCATGGAGCAAACATAACGTTTCTCGGAAGTTATCCTATTCACGTGTGGTCATAACATAATGCTGTTAAACTTTCAGTGGAGATGGCGAGGACCATACATTCGGTAATCTCTGAATTGACGAACATCTTGTACGAAGGCTGTATTCAGGAATATTCCAAATGACCTCAAAAATGTTCAGAAAAGCCATTGTTATCTCAGAAAATAGGCGAAATGTTGGAATGTTCACTTTTTCGTGCCACACAGTTCCAATCAAGCAAATGAATTCATTAAATAAACATATGAGCTTCAATTTTAACTACTGTAACTACTTACGCAGCTGACATCAGCGTTCTGACATTCGAGCAGAGGCCGAAATCACAAATTCGAACACTCTGTAGGTCACTCGAGAGAAGAATACTGTAAATTGTTGATCAGTTAAAAATAATAACAATTGTTTGAGTTTCAATTTTCCTACTACAAAGTGTTAAATTCAAACAAATGAGAATGTGGAGGGCAAGGAACATCAGTTTTGAACGATTTTCATGTGTGATTGAATCAAATGTCTAAAGGTTCCGAGAGCAAATGGAAATGGGTCAAACGAGAGTCACGATTATAATTTTTTTTCAGTTTTTCTAGGTTTGTAGGTCAACATAGGGTTGATTTAGGCATATTTCGATTTGGTGTTTCCCATGTGTATTGAATAAAGACAACAACTCAAAGTCAATTCTCAGATTTTGTAAAACTTTCTCACTTAGCCGGTTTGATGTCTCTGTGAATGATGTTGTTGTTGTGAATATGCGCCAGTCCGGACGCCGTTCCAGTGAACCAATCGATAGCCATCTTTACTGTGTAGTCGTCTGTACCGTGTACAACTGAAAAACAACGCATTTTCATCAATTGGCTATGGTAGTTCGATCTCGACTTTGATGTACAGTAGTTTTATATGTTGTTGTTTGATCTGAAAATTGCTCACATAAATAAGGAGAATTGATCGTTTCCTACCAACAAAACTATCGTAGATCTCACAGATTCAAGTTAAACTCAAGACGATGGGCTTTCAACATTTATGATAATCGCAGTAACTTGATCGCAATCCAAGTAATTTACAAATTTAGAGCATAAAGTAGCGGGATCAGACATATCAATCGATTAAATTTAAATTTCATCAACTCTAAACCGCAGTTTTGCCCTTCTGAAAAGTTGAAAACTGACGGCATGAATTCTCTGAGCCATGCCTCCTCATGTCCTCCTCTAACTACCCCAGGTTCTGAGAATCCGCTGTTTTTGTAATTCTCTTCCATTCTATTTGATTCTGAGCGTGAATTGAGGAACTCGGGTTTCGTCATCTTAGATTGAATGAAAATTAACCAACTGTGCGAGAGACAGTGGGGCATTCGTTCCATCACGATCCCACACATGTTGACTTCTCCGACCTCGCGGTACAATCTTCCGAAGATGCGAACCGTATTCGGGTGAGCCGACAACTGATAGTAGAACTTGTTCATAAACCAATAGTTCATAGGGTTCGCTCACGAGAGATCAGGTAAATACTGTACATCTCGCCTTTTGCCGCTGTGTATGTAGTTTGATCTCGCCATATTCAAATCAAAATTCGCAAACTACGCCGTGAATACAGAACAAAAACTACAACGTAGACGTTGTCATTTCCTATAGTCGACAGTTTCCCTACGGAGACCCCTACAGTGCGAACTCAAATCTTCCAATGAAGAACTTCAAAAATGGCTGCTCGATAAGAATCAGGTAAGTTAAACTCTAAGAGCTCTGTGGTGTCACTTTGAGATTCTCAATACGAATGAGACAAAACACTTGCGTGAATATCTGTTTTTGCACATCGGCTCGTATCGAATTGAGAATTTTATTCGGAACACGATGAAATATTTGAAGGCACCTTGCAAAGCTTTTCCAGTTCGTTTTCTCTTGACGAAGCGTCAGTATTCTGGTTCCCGAAGAATTCTTTCACGGCTACAAGTCTGAAAAATACAAAATAGTTCACTTAACAAAAAACTTTATATGTGCATCTAGCTCTGAACAGCTGTGTTTGTAGTTTGATGTCTTCATATTTCTTGTGATTCGAACCAAACTACATTGCAGATTGTTCTATCCGGTACACAAGTGAATATGGGACACAAACGTGCAATTGAAGAGGTTAGCGTAGAAGTTGGATATCGAGGCATTGACTTCTAAGTATAAACACCCTCAAATTGTTGTTTTTCTCGCATTCTGTAGCGAAACTCTCTTCACACTCATTCCTTTACTAACTTGTTATGTTTTCACCCAACCAAACAATGTCTTTTCAGTCGAACCCAATTAAAATACTCATGCAAAAAATAAGAATTATCACTTAAATCTCAGTTAAATAAATGTTACAATCACTTACCCATAAATTTTGTGATTGTATACAGAGACCACTCCGAAACCGCCACTACCAAGTCGTTGTTGCAGGCTGAGTTGGTTCAGGAAGAAGTTGTTGTAGATGGGCGAGTTTCCTATCTGAAATAGTTTTTTTTCTTATTATTTCTGTTTTTATCTTAGAATGCATCATTTTTCATTTCATGAAGCTCAGCATTATTCTCCATGTTCTGCTATGATGACATCCTGGTACATTGTTGGCCTTATTGTTCACGCAACCTCTATGAATGTTTAAACACACTATAAACTCGAATCTACAATACAAAATCTTTCAGGTACAATTTCATCTTAACTACAGTTCTACACATACATCGTGGTGAAAAATTTGGTACAAATACCTGTTCTGTTTAGCAAAACAATGGTCAGAACGTTGAAACTGATACAGAAATGGATAACTTGTTGAAAACCAGAAAACTTGAAGTAAAGGGTTTGTTTAGTGAATACCAGGTTGGATAGTGTACATCAACTAGCTCCGCACCCCTACGTTTGTAGTTTTGATCTCGTCACATTTTGGTTACATGTAGATCACACTCGAATTTTTTTTTGCTTTCCCTACCTCTTCTTTGCCGGTTGCAGCCATGGTTTGAACAAATTCCACGTTTGTATGAATTCCACTTCAAATCACCACCGCCACTTCTTGAACGGACGATCGAGATAAGGCAATTTTCTGAAATTAAAACAACAAGTACGTTTTTGATGTTGCAATTTTCTGGCTGCAGTTCAGAAATTAGCTCTCAAATTTTTCTAACTAGACTCATTAGCAGCGTGCCAAAAACTGAAAATAACATTTATTTGAAGAACACCTACATTTCTTTAAACATTGCTCTGATGGCAAGTGATAAAAAGAGTGAACAACAACCGTTTACAGTTTTCATTGTTGAAAGTATTTTGACTTGTTTACGAACAGCCTTGAGGTTCCATTGTCAAAATGAGTTTAAAAAACAGAAGAATGTGGGCAGAACAAAATATTTAAGCTTAAAGAAATGAAGTAGTTGTGAAAATGTATAGTACAAATGAAAATAGGCGATAGATTTGAACAGTTGGAGGTGATTCAGATTGGCACAATGACTGATAACACCAAACTATCTGGAAGTGTATCGATAATCAT
This sequence comes from Litoditis marina, assembly GCA_964036275.1. Lineage (NCBI taxonomy): Eukaryota > Metazoa > Nematoda > Chromadorea > Rhabditida > Rhabditidae > Litoditis > Litoditis marina. The sequence continues at coordinate 31,855,057 of OZ038434.1, forward strand.
GCTGATTGAGGTATAGGACACCGACAAATCGCTTGTTTTATCACTTTTTGACGCCAAATTGATAATTGATCACACAAAAAGTGAAAAAAAGTGGGCATCTAACTAAATTTTGGTTGAATTTTGGGTCCCAATGTAGAATGCGCATGCATGTTACAAGAATAAATGATTGCCAGATTATCAATCATCTTGACTAAGACAATTCCCAGCCAATAGACCAGCTTTTGTTGTAGCGATCTCCACGAGACAGTGTGCAGGGCAGAGAGACCCAGATGTCTGCGGCCTCATTGACCTGCATGCTCCCTCGCTTTTGTAGTTTGCTAATCGCGGCAAATTCGCCGCCAATCGTTCCGAGAAATACATTGAACTATGGCCAGATTATCAAAAGGATTCCCAAACACAAAACAGCCGAAACCGAGAAAAACGGAAACTTCCGCCTGGGTTACGGAAAATCTGTCTGGTTGAAGTTTTTCAATCAACTTTATCCATTTTATTGAGAAACTAAAATAACTTCAAGTATAGCGTGATGTACATCTGTAATCTCTACAAATCGTGTGTTGTGTCTGAATCGGAGCTCGGTTGAATCTCTAGCCCCAAAATGAACAAGATAAGGTTTATGCCAGATACTTCATAATTTTCAATACATTGAACTTTGAACTCCGACAAAATTGTTGCAGGTCAAAAATCACGTGTGTTTCTCGCTTGAAACAGTAATATTATGTATTCTGTTGTTATAAATACGTGTTCAATGTGAACTAGATAACTCCTTAATAGCTAGGAAGAATAACTTAAAGCTTCGAATTTGACAAACATATTTCTATATTTGCCTATTTATCTTTACTCTTTTCTAATTTCAAAAACCACCTGTTTATAGTTTATACTCTGCGTCCCTACCTTTGTTGCTCAGTGACTCTGCAATTTGCCACTACCAGCTGACATCTAACGTTCACAAATCTCTACCAACTGTTTTAGCTTTCCGTTTTTTTTCGTTTCTGTCTTCCTAATAATGATAATAATAATAATAGGTTTATTCCACAAAAATAACACACATGTTATCAAATCAATATCCACGGGAATGACCTTAGAACCCCAAAGGGACGGGGTTATAACCCTCCCGTCTTCTGAAATGGGGAGCTGGTTCGGATTTCAGGTGATTCTCGCGTACTTTACTGTAAAGAAAGAGGCACATTAGGATATAAACAGAAACATCAATGCAATCTAGGCATGTTTTGAATTGATCTACATTTTTGAATGCAGCAATATCTTTACTTATGGTATTCCATTTTCGAACTACTCTAGTAAAATATCCATTAGTGTCACTGATAATTTTTCTATCCCGAATTGTCAATCGTAGTCTATCCCTTGGTAAACTACTGAAAGAAAGTGGATTTTCTGGCAAATGGGATAGACCCGATTGAAGCTTAAACGTCTGCAATAAATCGTATTTCAATCTCCGGTAATAGAAAGGCTTTTGTTCAACTTGCAGCAATCGATCACTGTAGCTGGTATAGGAAACACCACATTTCTGAAACGCTCTAGCAGTGAAACGTTTGAATGGTGACTCTAACATAACTGACAGATGACTATTAATGGGTGGATTGAAAATCTCTGTACAATACAGGAAAATTGGTGCAACATATAAATTGAACAAAGATATGCACTGCTCTGGCGTTTTGAACGAGAAATTTCGGAGAATTTTATTAGAGATGGCTGATGCTTTGCTAACTTGGCCGTTCACATGGGATTCAAATGATAGTTTTTCGTCTACCATGACACCTAAATCACGAATGATTTGTTTACTAGCAATTTCAACACCACTGATTTTATACTGTGCTCTGAGGTTGTTACTTCCGAGATATAAAACGTTTATCTTATTAGGTGCAAGTGGTAACCGCCATTTTTCTGACCATTGTTCAACAATGTTTACCGCGTTTTGCAGCGAACTATTGCAGGAACTGTAGCTTTTTAAATCATCGGCAAAACATGAGCAATGAACATTTTGGGGCATATAATAAAGTAAATCGTTTATATAAATCAAAAATAGGAGAGGTCCAGTTACAGTACCTTGTAATACACCAGAAGAGACTTTGAACTGATTTTGCGAAAAGCAGTTGTTAGTCTTTACCTGCGACACTCTCTCGGTCAAGAATTCTTAGAACCAGTTGACCAATTTGGTATCGAAACCGAAGTTTTGCAATTTGAATATCAGTTTTTCATGAGATACTTTGTCAAACCCCTTTTGGAAATCAAAATATATAACATCAACTGGTTTTTTATCCTTTATACTACGTTTCCAATCGGTAAGAGAAGATAGCAAAGATAGACTACAGGATCGATTCTCTAAAAAGCCGTACTGGTTTTCCGAAAACCTATTATTGAAATTTTTTCCGAACTTTGGATGCAATCATTTTTTCCATAACTCTACATACTGCCGAAGTTATTGAGATAGGTCTATAGTTATTTGGATCAGTTCTGGAGCCGTTTTTGTACACTGGAACGATATAAGCTAACTTCCACTGTTTTGGTAATTTTGAAGAACTATACGATTCAGTGAATATGAGTGAAAGAGGAAGAGCCAGTGATATCGCACACTTTTCCAAAATCAGCTGATTGAGGAAATCCGCGGATTCTGTAGTTTTTGACGGCTGTTTCAAAAGGTACGTATAGACAAGAAAGGGCGCAAATGACATTGGACAGTCTATTTTACTCTGAGCAGAAATGGAATCACGTGCACATAAAGTATTGTCAGGTTCATACACAGAAGAAAACTGAGCCGCGAATAATACAGCTGTTTGTAGGTCAGAAAACGCTATCGAGTTTTTAGATGCGAGAGGTTGTATAATTTGATGGTTTTTCAATCTACGATTGATGTGTCTAAAGAAAGAAGCAGACTTTTTACCCTCAAGAATGTTGTTTTCAAGTTTGAGCCGATGTGTAACCAGTTTCGCTCGTATCGATCTGGAAGTATCTCTATAAACCTTTTTCTGATGATCTGAAGAGTGCCATTGGCGATAAGCCAACGTCTTTTTCTTGTGAAGTGATCTAATTTCATGAGGAAAGTTTTGCGGTTTACAAGGTTTCATGATTGGAGTATGATCACGGATAACTTCTTTTCATATTGTTTGTAGTTTTCACATTCCATAGTTTGTAAACACTAATAAAAACTTTTCACACTAGTTGAATGGAACAGTTGAGTAAAAGTATGTGAGAGATGTATGGGGGCCCCCTGACACACGCCCCGCCCCTTTTAGGCCACGCCCCAAATCTACTTTTCTGGATGAGACCACGCCCCTTCCTGGATGAGACCACGCCCCTTTTGACCACGCCCCCTTTTGGCCCCGCCCCCTTTTTACCCAAGTATTTTTTAGGTACAACTTTTTTTAGGTAAAACTTTTTCAACCTAATTTTTTAGGTAAAACTTTTTCAACCTAATTTTTTAGGTAAAATTTTTTCAACCTATTTTTTCAGGTAAAACTTTTTCAACCTATTTTTTCAGGTAAAATTTTTTCAACTCAATTTTTTAGGTAAAACTTTTTCAACCCAGTATTTTAGGTTAAACTTTTTTCAACTCAATTTTCGCAGAACAAGTAAAACACCACACTTGATGACTCATTTATTTTTGAAAAGATACATAGATATTATTGTCTTTATCATTGTAGAAGCGGAGGCCACCGATTGTATGAACAGGCTCAACGGTCTCCTTAGTTCCTTTCACAACACGGGCGGGTTTCTTGGAACTGATGGGTACATTGGGATGGTTGGCTGACTTCTTGTGTTTACGGAGACTTTCGGGATGAGGAAAGCTTTTACGACAATCGACACAAGTAAACATTTTTCCAGAGACGGCGACGGGTGACAGAGGTTTCTGATCCTCAACAACGGGAGGAGGTGGAGGACTGAGAGGAATCTGAGGAACATTACCGGCAGCCATCTTGGAGAACATCATGTGCCGATTATAATTACAGTGACCCTTTTATACTTGTCGCTTCACATCTTTGCATATGTTGCGAAAACCATTTTTTTTACATGAAAATCGTTCTTTTCCAAGTATTTGTATGAAAACAATTGTTTTATGTGATCTATACTGATTTGCCTGCCTATTAGAATTAAAAACATTATACAATAATGCCCACACACATCAGATAAAAAGTGTTGTATGGGTCTTTGAAACACATGACTTATGCGTGAGGAGAACTGTTTCAGATGTTTTGCAATACTCTCGCTAACCTGAGATCCACTTGAATCAAAGTAATACGCAACACCGGTTCGGGAAAAATAACAAGCAATCCAATGTTCACCATCACTACCACTTTTGGCAGTATTCCAAACTATGCCTAAGGGCCGATCATGGGTTAGAGGAGGACAAGTATCGGCAGGAAAAACTCCAAGAAAAGTATTTTTTGTGTACCGACATTTTGAAAGTATGGAGGATATCTCTGTGGTTGACATGCGAAGATCCATTGCTATGAAATTACTGAAGAAGTTTGGTTGTTTATATATCGATTCATGTGTACAATTGAACAATATGTGCGGAAACTTATCAAGTTGACGTATTATCCTTCTTCTGGCACTCATCGACAATGTTTTTAATAAACGTCCCGTAGTAAGTAGCCTGCCCGATGCGAGTGTTCATCTTTGCACATCCGGGGCACAAGGGTACAACTGTAAACACCTCATTCAGTGAAACATTAAATGAATGAAATATGTTTCTTGAAGTTTGTAACATATAAAACTAACCTAGACCATGACACTTGTTCTCCAACTTGAGTGGCTCCATTTTTCGCCCCATTTCTATACAGAGAAGACACATGGCAACGTTGAGACCACCAGGACGGAAGAGAATGGCTGGCTGAGGTATGGCCTGATAATCGTCGAGCGTGACCTCGTCATACTTCATACAGTGATTCTGAAATAAAGTACCGCGGAACCTGAGAAGGGAAACAAGAGAGAGAGAGAGAGAGAGAGAGAGAGAGAAAGAAAGAGAGAGAGAGAGAGAGAGAGAGAGAAAGAGAGAGAGAGAGAGAGAGAGAGAGAAAGCGGAAAAATAAACTACCTTAATTTTTGTAGGCAATCGGTCGAAAGGAGTTTGCTCTACAGCGGGAACGTCGGAAGTCACAGAAGTCATCTCATCTTTGGTTTTCTATAGGTTTATAATGTTTACAAAATTGATACAAGCAGATATAGGTTAACAAGACTATGAAAAGAATAATCATGAAAAGGTTACCTTGACAGGAACAGCATTAGAAGGTGAGACGTTGCGTTTCTGAAAGAACGTAGCAAGTTCTCATTAAGAAAAATGTTAAACTTCTAGAAAATGAAAAGTATAAGAAGAAAGTTACCTTGTACATTGTAGAGAAGACGACTGGTCTGTAGGCCGATAAAGTTGGAATGATGCATGAATAGGTTTATTTCAAATAATGTTTTTGATCAGAAGCTTGATAAGGCGAACCGTGATATGTCGAGGTAGGAACTGTGTTTTGATTCGGAGACCTGATTATGACTACGAACAAGCCAACTGTCAAGAATACATTGCATATTCGTACAAGTCTATTATATTCTATTCATTTCTTCAATTTTTACTTTACTCGGGTTTCTCTCGATTTGTCGTGAATATATTACAAACACGATGGTACACATCTTTATTCAATGATAAATATAGAACGTAGGGTTACTCTGTTTCGCAAAATTGAAGGAGAAGGCCGGAATAGTTTTGGCTGTCGTTACTTTCTTCTCCGTAATTTCAGGATTTGCATTAGAGGAACCTTGCTGATTATCATAATTCATAAAATATTCACCCATCTTTTCATTCACAGCGGTTGGAGGGAGTTTTACCTGAAAAGTATTCAATCTTGACAGTTATTTGTCGTGACATAATCAGATGTTAAAACATTTCTTGATATAAATATACCTCTTCATAATACTGATAGCCAGTGCCTTCTTGATTGATTTGTTTTCGGGCGACATGTGGAGCAGCCATACTTGGAGTAGAATACAGTAGTGAATGAACCTATATCTTTCATCTATATCTAAGTATTGTTATTTCAGGAGTACCCCCTTACTAGGAAAAGACAATGTCAGGACAGGTAAGTTTTGAAATCGTAGACCAATAGTTAGGTTAGACTGATAGAATGTTACATAGTTGTAGTCTGTTCATATCTCTCAAACATTTTACATTGGTTTTAATTCATAGGGTTGTACAATTGTAGTCTACTCAAATCTATCGAACCGTAAACATTAGGCATATGCAGGAGACTTAATTAATATAACGTTGCACAAGTGTAGTTTGCTCATAGCGAACATTTAACAGTGAACACCCATGAGTAACGACACTATTGACATTTTTCTGTATCTTTATATTTCAGAAAAGAACTATCGAGGTGGTTGATCTTACTGGAGAGGACGAACGAGTGGAAGAGGTGATTTTGCTTTTTCATTGTTATTATAACTTGTATCATTATAATTATTATTATCATTATTCGTTTTAGGGTAAGAACTTTGTTACATAATCATACGTTTGTAATATTTCTGATACCCATGAATCGTTTACTCCCCTCATTCAGTACTTGAACTGTTACACTGATGCGTGTAACGGTACCTAGAGTTTGTAGGTTTACAACACCGTATGAAAATATATGTATTCCAGACGAAGAAGTCGAAAGGTCCGGTTGGGGTACCCCCGCGAGCGCTGGAGGAGAACGAGGTACTTTTTTCATATAATCTTACAAAGTATACACTGTCTATCTAGGTTCAAGAATAATAATAATTTGATTTCATACCAATTTTATAGATGGAGGCGTTTTACTGGAAGTACAAGGAAGCGTATGGGGAATTTCCAGGCCGCTTCGAGCGTTTGAGCGTGAGTTTCCAATTTGTATAATAGCAGAACATGATATACTTCTTTAAAAAAAGGCATTACCTGGGGGGAGGGGGGAATGCAATACGTTCTGTAAAATTTTGTAGTAGGTAATAATCGGAGCACACTTTTGTTTTTATTTAACGTTATCACTTCAGAGTTAATTTACGTGTATTACAGTATGAACAATGCGTAATGTGTGGGATCCCGTTCTCGGAACTGCCTTTCCAATGGCCTGCGGTGGAGACCCGAGTTCAGTCGAACTCGAAACTCGAAAACTCGAAATTTTTCAAAACTCGAAAACTCGAAAACTCGAAAACTCGAAATTTTCCAAAAACGCGACAACTCGAAAACTCGAAAACTCGAAATTTCTCAAAACTCGAAAACTCGAAAACTCGAAAACTCGAAATTTCCCAAAACTCGAAAACTCGAAAACTCGAAAACTCGAAATTTTGAACGCGAAAACTCGAAAATCAAAATTTCGGACTCGAAAAATGTCTATTTTGGGTCCAAAAACACTCAAAACTCGACTCGACTCGAAAAAAACTCGAAAATTTTCGAGTTGAGTCGAACTCGAAACTCGAAAACTCGAAATTTCCCAAAACTCAAAAACTCGAAAACTCGAAAACTCGAAATTTCCCAAAACTCAAAAACTCGAAAACTCGAAAACTCGAAATTTCCCAAAACTCGAAAACTCGATAACTCGAAAACTCGAAATTTCCCAAAACTCGAAAACTCGAAAACTCGAAAACTCGAAATTTCCCAAAACTCGAAAACTCGAAAACTCGAAAACTCGAAATTTTGAACTCGATTAACAACCCTAGTGGAGACCCAGGTACTTACAGTTTAATAAATATCTTGTTCTCTTTAGCCGGAAATGTGTATAGGTCATGGAGGGCACAAGGAATTCCGAATGAGACAGAATATTTGTGTTTCAGCAAGTGACCACACTGGCCGGGGCTCTGGAGGAGATGCTCGAGAAAGATGAACGCGAGGAGGCCGAGAGAGAGATGCTGTGCATAGAAAAGGCTGTGAAAAGAGAGGAAGCCGAGGAAGAAGCAGAGGAGGAAGAGACAAAACAGAAATGGGTACGTTATTGACATTTCAGGCAATAATGAAGAGGTGCGGCATGTTACTAGTGTAGTCTCATTGAAACATGAATCTTTGATGTATTTAATAATTTATACATGTTCTAGTGGGAGGCCTTGCTTCAAATGGTGGATCCTGAGAAAGAGCGGGCTATTGAAGAGGAGCATGAAGTACGTAGCCAGGTATGTGAATGTCTGAAAGAGAAAGAGAGTTTAAGAGAGAGAGAGAGAGAGAGAGAAAGAGAGAGAAAGAGAGAGAGAAAGAGAAAGAGAGAGAGGGAGAGAGAGAGAGAGCAGGATAGAGAGATAGAGAGATAGAGAGAGAGAGAGAGAGAGAGATAGAGAGAGAGAGAGAGAGAGAGAGAGAGAGAGAGAGAGAGCGAGAGAGAGAGAGAGAGAGAGAGAGAGAGAGAGAGAGTACCTAGTTATATTACATATATATTTTAACAATGAATTTTCAGTCCACGCCCCGCTGTACAATCGATGACAGCGATGACGAAGAAGACGACGACGAAGAAAGCGAAATCGATCTGGAGGAAGAGATTCAGGAGCCTGAGGTCGATTTCTGATTTCCGAGTATTAATAAATACATGCTGAAAACCAGTGTTCTATTCTGTATATTAGAAATGAGTGAACGATTGATCGTGGTTAGCAAAAACAGCTGAGTGGCGAGATAGGGCATCGTAAAAGAGGATGCAGACGAGGCGCGCACTGCTAGAGAGTATGGCAAAAGACCAGAGTATAGACATCTACGTCTACATATAGTTAACAAAACGCATTTAAATAAACGGCGTGAACACACGGAGGACAAATGATGAGACACTCTGCGCGAGAGAGAGAGAGAGACATAGATATCTCCAGAAAAGAAACTAAAACATGGTCAAGACTGTAAAAATAGAGTGGGGATCTAAAACTACCGGCAATTTCTTAAACTTATACTCCATTGTATAAGGCTCAGAAGGAAGGCTTTACACGATCAACATTTTTCTAGCAAGGTTTTTTGCAGGAGGAGCGGGAAGAAAGAGGAGAAGGTCAAGGTGAAGAAGAGGAAGGTTTAGACAGATCAATGACCGAATCTGAATGGGAGGCTCTGTACGAAGCTGAGGTGAGAAACATGACCAATTCGTTAATGAGAAGTATATCGTTTAGTGGGAAATTGAACCGTCTTATAGGTCTTGAACACAAAGTATTTTACAGGAACAGCGACCACGTGAGATGTTCCCGAACCTTTTCGAAGAACCACAAGAAGCCGAACAGCAGGGAGGGTCCCGAAACATCACCACCCTGTACAGTTTTGAAGAATTAACGGCTCGAAAACGCCCCAACCGGAACGAGATGAGTCGTCGAGAACTTCTTCTAACTTTTGACCCCTCCATCGATTCTATCCCCAACGTGGAAGAGGTGTACGCAGCCTGCTTTATTGATGTAATGACCAAAGTGTTCCGAGGAGCGGATGCGGACATGTTGGTGGGTATGGAACTGGACCATCCGTCATGGAACGATTCATTTTATTTCTCGTATCGGCCTATCGCCGCATTCACGACAGCATTCTTGAGAGAGGAACTTACAAATCATCGACAATCGGCCCGAGGTATTGGAGCGATTGACAATAAGGTGAGTACAATATTTTAACGGTTGAAATGTTCTTTCGGTATACGTGTATTCTAGTTGTATTCACATATTACAGCTCCGGGTGACAATCGTGGGTATCAAGAGGCTTCGAGGGTCAGGACGTCCAACGATGGGCACTATAGTCAACCAAACTGGAGGTGTGTGTACAATCGAGAGTTAATTAATGATATTACCAAAAATCGAGGATTATTGTAATAAGTTCTTTACAGGACGTCCGGAAAACTGCCCAGAACCTAGAGATGCCAACTGGCGCAACGTCACCAAAAACAGAGGTCAGTGAAAATTTTACCCTGCTTTTCAACGTCTCAAGACATTTTCAAGTATACGTCAAAGGGTTGAATGGTTATTTTATCGGTTATATTTGAGGGGAGTGGTCAAATGGTGGTTCTAACACTTTTCTCAATAATTTTATATCTTTGAATGTGGTAGCTTATTTTCAGTGGCCAAAAACTGCCTCCTACATGCAGTAATTCAAGGGATTGCATACATCAATCTCACGGCCTCGCGCAACAGTGCGAATCGACGCAGATGGACAGCCGTTTGCCGTGTGGATGATCGACACCCTATGCATTCACGAGAAGTACGCACTGAGGCGGAAGATCTACGTCAAAGAGCTGGAATCGCTACCCAGATAAACTTCTCGATGGAACATGTTGAGGCACTACAGAGGCACTTGTACGGAGAATATCAGCTGATGGTCATCAATGACAATTTTGACAGCGATGTGGTATTCCGCGGACCTTTCGCTGGACGACAGAACGTGTTGGCGCTACTGTTGAAAGATGGCCATTACCAATTCATTAAACACTTGGCGAAGTTCTTCAAAAACAACTTTTACTGCACCATGTGTGATGTGAGGACCCACGAGGCACGAAGACATTATACCTGTCCTCTGCGTTGCCGAAAATGTCTCCGTGAAGGCTGTGAAGAGGTCGTTGGAGAACGAAGACGGTGTCAGATTTGTACCATCACCTTCGAGAGCCAGGCCTGTTTCGACGCACACAATCAGAGAGGTGGGACATATTCAAAATATTTAGCATTTTGTTTCATTGAATTCGTTTAATTTGATTAGTTTTCTGCTTAAGAGAGGGAACTTAGCAATGTCTATTCCAGGGCCTCGAGGGGGCCGCACTCGTTGCTCAGAGACCAAACCATGTCGACTGTGCCACATTCCCTACTACACCGACCGCAAAAATAACCATACTTGTGGATTTTCCTACTGCAATCGCTGTCACACTGAGCGCGAAGCCGGTCATACCTGCATGATGAGCCCCTCCACCCTCAATGAGAAGAAGATCACCGAGAAGAGAATCTATTATGATCTGGAGGTATGTTAATTGTCTACTACAACCATTCAACCAAGACCAGCTATAGAGCTATATAGACTAATAATTGTAAACTAGTACATGACGTTTTCAGACCATGACGGTGGAAGAAAATAATCGGGCGTACCACCGCGTAGTTCTGGCCATGGCTCTTCGATGCTGTTCGTCGTGTCGAGACAATGTGCCTACCACGTTGCAAGAGTCGAAAGAGCTTACCTGTACAAGCTGCTCACCCGATGGCCAACGTTTTTGGTCTTTCGATTGCGTACAGTCTGGAAATGAAGATGTGGACGTAATGACGGTCTTTGGAAATTGGCTCGTCAACAAGCATCACAAGGGGTTCACAGCTGTCGCCCATAACATGAAGGGGTACGTTACAATACTTCACCTTTTTAACATTTCTCAAATAATAATAATTTTCCAGGTACAATGTTTAAGTTTTCGCATATTCAACATTTCTTGAAACACGTGTTTTCAGGTACGATGGCCAATTCATCTTGCGACATATATTCGCAGATGGTACCCCTGCTCCTAAGGCCTTGGTCTGCGACGGGACCAAAATCAATTTCATCTCTATCGACGGCATGCGGTTTCTCGACAGTTTCAATTATGTTCCTGCCGCCTTGTCTACCTTCTCGAAGACGTTCGGAATTCCAGAAATCGTCAAGGGGTAGGTACATTTTAGTTGAATTATTATTATTTTTACATTATTTTCAGCAACCTCGATTTATAGTTAGCAAGACCTGAATTAACTGTCTAATAGCGTTAACTGACTTTTCATTCTGTCTTGCAGAGAGTTCCCCTTCAAGTTTGTGAGGCCGGAGAATTTCGACTATGAGGGCCCGATGCCCTCTAGAGACGAATATGGAGTGGACCAGCGCCCAGAGGAGAAGAGAATCAAGTTCGAACAGTTCTATCAGGAACGTCTGAATGCCAATCAGCCGTTCAATTTCCGTCGAGAGCTTCTTACCTACTGCTGTGCCGATGTGATCTTGTTGGCCGCTGCCATGAATAAGTTTGAGAAAAGTTTCCGAGAGAAGACCAATGTCGTTTTATTTGAAGAAACGGTGACTTCCGCAAGCGCTGCCGTGAAAACATTCCGCAGAAATCACCTCCCCCTGAACACGATTGTTCTGGATGCAAGTCTCGAAGGAACATCCATCAAACAGAGTGTGATTGCTTCGAGATACCTGGCCTGGATGCAGAAGACAGAGACCGAAAATATCTGTACCGGAGACAATGTGGGAGAGTACCAGGTAAGACATCATCGTCAGTTTCACGATCCATTTTTCCAACGCAAATTCCACTATGTGTAAAAGAGTGATATATATGTGAACAAGTACTAATGAAATGTTTATAGATTCCCAACACCCAGTACCATGTCGACGGGTTTATCCATCGTTGTGTGGATTATCCGAACGGGCTTGCCATTGAAATCAAAGTTAGTTTTTGATACATTCACATTATTTTCTACACTCTTTCGAAATTCTCTCTCGAAATGAAATTCTTCAGAATGCCGGGCTGAAATTTCTGTATAACATGTAACATCTATTCGTTCAGGGGTGCTTCTGGCACGCTCATGACTGTAAATACGCGGCACACAAGAAGATGCACAGTGGTTTGACGGCACAACAAATTCGGGATCGTGATGCGGTCCGGGAAGCGATCATAGAAGCCCATTGTGACCTCAAAGTGGTGTACGAGTGTCAGATAGACAAGGAGCGGCAGTCAGATCGAAGTCTCGACGAGTTCCTCAAGAAGAATCACCGTCAGGTTAGTAAGAATTTATCACAAGCTTTATTGAATTCCCCAGGGAGATGATAAATTCATTTGACCGGTTTCTAGGGTCCTGTAATCGCTGCCGAAGCGCTGTTTGGAGGAAGGACGGAGGTGATCAGGATGAAAATGTGTCCTGGAAACTCTGTCGGCAAGGAGATGTCCTATAAGGACTTTACGAGGTTCGTGAGATCAAATTGATGCATCAAATTAAAGTGATTTTTCCATTTCTTAATTGACTTATTCAGCTTGTACCCGGATGTCATGAAAAATTGCCCGTATCCGGTTGGTGCAGCACGGGCCGTTCATCCTAGGGACATCGCTGTGCCAATTCGCTCGGTGGAACAACCTGCAAATCACCAGTGAAAAATATTTCTCCAAAACAAAAACATCTAAGCAGTTTAATAAATATCTTGTTCTCTTTAGCCGGAAATGTGTATAGGTCATGGAGGGCACAAGGAATTCCGAATGAGACAGAATATTTGTGTTTCAGCAAGTGACCACACTGGCCGGGGCTCTGGAGGAGATGCTCGAGAAAGATGAACGCGAGGAGGCCGAGAGAGAGATGCTGTGCATAGAAAAGGCTGTGAAAAGAGAGGAAGCCGAGGAAGAAGCAGAGGAGGAAGAGACAAAACAGAAATGGGTACGTTATTGACATTTCAGGCAATAATGAAGAGGTGCGGCATGTTACTAGTGTAGTCTCATTGAAACATGAATCTTTGATGTATTTAATAATTTATACATGTTCTAGTGGGAGGCCTTGCTTCAAATGGTGGATCCTGAGAAAGAGCGGGCTATTGAAGAGGAGCATGAAGTACGTAGCCAGGTATGTGAATGTCTGAAAGAGAAAGAGAGTTTAAGAGAGAGAGAGAGAGAGAGAAAGAGAGAGAAAGAGAGAGAGAAAGAGAAAGAGAGAGAGGGAGAGAGAGAGAGAGCAGGATAGAGAGATAGAGAGATAGAGAGAGAGAGAGAGATAGAGAGAGAGAGAGAGAGAGAGAGAGAGAGAGCGAGAGAGAGAGAGAGAGAGAGAGAGAGTACCTAGTTATATTACATATATATTTTAACAATTAATTTTCAGTCCACGCCCCGCTGTACAATCGATGACAGCGATGACGAAGAAGACGACGACGAAGAAAGCGAAATCGATCTGGAGGAAGAGATTCAGGAGCCTGAGGTCGATTTCTGATTTCCGAGTATTAATAAATACATGCTGAAAACCAGTGTTCTATTCTGTATATTAGAAATGAGTGAACGATTGATCGTGGTTAGCAAAAACAGCTGAGTGGCGAGATAGGGCATCGTAAAAGAGGATGCAGACGAGGCGCGCACTGCTAGAGAGTATGGCAAAAGACCAGAGTATAGACATCTACGTCTACATATAGTTAACAAAACGCATTTTAATAAACGGCGTGAACACACGGAGGACAAATGATGAGACACTCTGCGCGAGAGAGAGAGAGAGAGACATAGATATCTCCAGAAAAGAAACTAAAACATGGTCAAGACTGTAAAAATAGAGTGGGGATCTAAAACTACCGGCAATTTCTTAAACTTATACTCCATTGTATAAGGCTCAGAAGGAAGGCTTTACACGATCAACATTTTTCTAGCAAGGTTTTTTGCAGGAGGAGCGGGAAGAAAGAGGAGAAGGTCAAGGTGAAGAAGAGGAAGGTTTAGACAGATCAATGACCGAATCTGAATGGGAGGCTCTGTACGAAGCTGAGGTGAGAAACATGACCAATTCGTTAATGAGAAGTATATCGTTTAGTGGGAAATTGAACCGTCTTATAGGTCTTGAACACAAAGTATTTTACAGGAACAGCGACAACGTGAGATGTTCCCGAACCTTTTCGAAGAACCACAAGAAGCCGAACAGCAGGGAGGGTCCCGAAACATCACCACCCTGTACAGTTTTGAAGAATTAACGGCTCGAAAACGCCCCAACCGGAACGAGATGAGTCGTCGAGAACTTCTTCTAACTTTTGACCCCTCCATCGATTCTATCCCCAACGTGGAAGAGGTGTACGCAGCCTGCTTTATTGATGTAATGACCAAAGTGTTCCGAGGAGCGGATGCGGACATGTTGGTGGGTATGGAACTGGACCATCCGTCATGGAACGATTCATTTTATTTCTCGTATCGGCCTATCGCCGCATTCACGACAGCATTCTTGAGAGAGGAAGTACCTGGGTCTCCACCGCAGGCCATTGGAAAGGCAGTTCCGAGAACGGGATCCCACACATTACGCATTGTTCATACTGTAATACACGTAAATTAACTCTGAAGTGATAACGTTAAATAAAAACAAAAGTGTGCTCCGATTATTACCTACTACAAAATTTTACAGAACGTATTGCATTCCCCCCTCCCCCCAGGTAATGCCTTTTTTTAAAGAAGTATATCATGTTCTGCTATTATACAAATTGGAAACTCACGCTCAAACGCTCGAAGCGGCCTGGAAATTCCCCATACGCTTCCTTGTACTTCCAGTAAAACGCCTCCATCTATAAAATTGGTATGAAATCAAATTATTATTATTCTTGAACCTAGATAGACAGTGTATACTTTGTAAGATTATAAGAAAAAAGTACCTCGTTCTCCTCCAGCGCTCGCGGGGGTACCCCAACCGGACCTTTCGACTTCTTCGTCTGGAATACATATATTTTCATACGGTGTTGTAAACCTACAAACTCTAGGTACCGTTACACGCATCAGTGTAACAGTTCAAGTACTGAATGAGGGGAGTAAACGATTCATGGGTATCAGAAATATTACAAACGTATGATTATGTAACAAAGTTCTTACCCTAAAACGAATAATGATAATAATAATTATAATGATACAAGTTATAATAACAATGAAAAAGCAAAATC
Organism: Litoditis marina; assembly: GCA_964036275.1. Taxonomy (NCBI): domain Eukaryota; kingdom Metazoa; phylum Nematoda; class Chromadorea; order Rhabditida; family Rhabditidae; genus Litoditis; species Litoditis marina. The sequence goes on from OZ038434.1 coordinate 31,870,601, forward strand.
ACCTCTTCCACTCGTTCGTCCTCTCCAGTAAGATCAACCACCTCGATAGTTCTTTTCTGAAATATAAAGATACAGAAAAATGTCAATAGTGTCGTTACTCATGGGTGTTCACTGTTAAATGTTCGCTATGAGCAAACTACACTTGTGCAACGTTATATTAATTAAGTCTCCTGCATATGCCTAATGTTTACGGTTCGATAGATTTGAGTAGACTACAATTGTACAACCCTATGAATTAAAACCAATGTAAAATGTTTGAGAGATATGAACAGACTACAACTATGTAACATTCTATCAGTCTAACCTAACTATTGGTCTACGATTTCAAAACTTACCTGTCCTGACATTGTCTTTTCCTAGTAAGGGGGTACTCCTGAAATAACAATACTTAGATATAGATGAAAGATATAGGTTCATTCACTACTGTATTCTACTCCAAGTATGGCTGCTCCACATGTCGCCCGAAAACAAATCAATCAAGAAGGCACTGGCTATCAGTATTATGAAGAGGTATATTTATATCAAGAAATGTTTTAACATCTGATTATGTCACGACAAATAACTGTCAAGATTGAATACTTTTCAGGTAAAACTCCCTCCAACCGCTGTGAATGAAAAGATGGGTGAATATTTTATGAATTATGATAATCAGCAAGGTTCCTCTAATGCAAATCCTGAAATTACGGAGAAGAAAGTAACGACAGCCAAAACTATTCCGGCCTTCTCCTTCAATTTTGCGAAACAGAGTAACCCTACGTTCTATATTTATCATTGAATAAAGATGTGTACCATCGTGTTTGTAATATATTCACGACAAATCGAGAGAAACCCGAGTAAAGTAAAAATTGAAGAAATGAATAGAATATAATAGACTTGTACGAATATGCAATGTATTCTTGACAGTTGGCTTGTTCGTAGTCATAATCAGGTCTCCGAATCAAAACACAGTTCCTACCTCGACATATCACGGTTCGCCTTATCAAGCTTCTGATCAAAAACATTATTTGAAATAAACCTATTCATGCATCATTCCAACTTTATCGGCCTACAGACCAGTCGTCTTCTCTACAATGTACAAGGTAACTTTCTTCTTATACTTTTCATTTTCTAGAAGTTTAACATTTTTCTTAATGAGAACTTGCTACGTTCTTTCAGAAACGCAACGTCTCACCTTCTAATGCTGTTCCTGTCAAGGTAACCTTTTCATGATTATTCTTTTCATAGTCTTGTTAACCTATATCTGCTTGTATCAATTTTGTAAACATTATAAACCTATAGAAAACCAAAGATGAGATGACTTCTGTGACTTCCGACGTTCCCGCTGTAGAGCAAACTCCTTTCGACCGATTGCCTACAAAAATTAAGGTAGTTTATTTTTCCGCTTTCTCTCTCTCTCTCTCTCTCTCTCTCTTTCTCTCTCTCTCTCTCTCTCTCTCTCTTTCTTTCTCTCTCTCTCTCTCTCTCTCTCTCTCTCTTGTTTCCCTTCTCAGGTTCCGCGGTACTTTATTTCAGAATCACTGTATGAAGTATGACGAGGTCACGCTCGACGATTATCAGGCCATACCTCAGCCAGCCATTCTCTTCCGTCCTGGTGGTCTCAACGTTGCCATGTGTCTTCTCTGTATAGAAATGGGGCGAAAAATGGAGCCACTCAAGTTGGAGAACAAGTGTCATGGTCTAGGTTAGTTTTATATGTTACAAACTTCAAGAAACATATTTCATTCATTTAATGTTTCACTGAATGAGGTGTTTACAGTTGTACCCTTGTGCCCCGGATGTGCAAAGATGAACACTCGCATCGGGCAGGCTACTTACTACGGGACGTTTATTAAAAACATTGTCGATGAGTGCCAGAAGAAGGATAATACGTCAACTTGATAAGTTTCCGCACATATTGTTCAATTGTACACATGAATCGATATATAAACAACCAAACTTCTTCAGTAATTTCATAGCAATGGATCTTCGCATGTCAACCACAGAGATATCCTCCATACTTTCAAAATGTCGGTACACAAAAAATACTTTTCTTGGAGTTTTTCCTGCCGATACTTGTCCTCCTCTAACCCATGATCGGCCCTTAGGCATAGTTTGGAATACTGCCAAAAGTGGTAGTGATGGTGAACATTGGATTGCTTGTTATTTTTCCCGAACCGGTGTTGCGTATTACTTTGATTCAAGTGGATCTCAGGTTAGCGAGAGTATTGCAAAACATCTGAAACAGTTCTCCTCACGCATAAGTCATGTGTTTCAAAGACCCATACAACACTTTTTATCTGATGTGTGTGGGCATTATTGTATAATGTTTTTAATTCTAATAGGCAGGCAAATCAGTATAGATCACATAAAACAATTGTTTTCATACAAATACTTGGAAAAGAACGATTTTCATGTAAAAAAATGGTTTTCGCAACATATGCAAAGATGTGAAGCGACAAGTATAAAAGGGTCACTGTAATTATAATCGGCACATGATGTTCTCCAAGATGGCTGCCGGTAATGTTCCTCAGATTCCTCTCAGTCCTCCACCTCCTCCCGTTGTTGAGGATCAGAAACCTCTGTCACCCGTCGCCGTCTCTGGAAAAATGTTTACTTGTGTCGATTGTCGTAAAAGCTTTCCTCATCCCGAAAGTCTCCGTAAACACAAGAAGTCAGCCAACCATCCCAATGTACCCATCAGTTCCAAGAAACCCGCCCGTGTTGTGAAAGGAACTAAGGAGACCGTTGAGCCTGTTCATACAATCGGTGGCCTCCGCTTCTACAATGATAAAGACAATAATATCTATGTATCTTTTCAAAAATAAATGAGTCATCAAGTGTGGTGTTTTACTTGTTCTGCGAAAATTGAGTTGAAAAAAGTTTAACCTAAAATACTGGGTTGAAAAAAGTTTTACCTAAAAAATTGAGTTGAAAAAATTTTACCTGAAAAAATAGGTTGAAAAAGTTTTACCTGAAAAAATAGGTTGAAAAAATTTTACCTAAAAAATTAGGTTGAAAAAGTTTTACCTAAAAAATTAGGTTGAAAAAGTTTTACCTAAAAAAAGTTGTACCTAAAAAATACTTGGGTAAAAAGGGGGCGGGGCCAAAAGGGGGCGTGGTCAAAAGGGGCGTGGTCTCATCCAGGAAGGGGCGTGGTCTCATCCAGAAAAGTAGATTTGGGGCGTGGCCTAAAAGGGGCGGGGCGTGTGTCAGGGGGCCCCCATACATCTCTTATGTGTTTTACACATTTGACGTGATTCCACCACTACTAACCATAGTTCGTGAATATTTAGTTGCGAGCTGACCAAAGAGTGCTGATCTTATTCTTGTTGATCGAAATCGGCGACAAGAAACGAGAATAACTTCCTATCAACACTAAAACGAGGTGTTCGAACCGTTTTCTGTAAAAACCGTAACGTCTATTTGTAAACATGTTAGTCGAGGGTAATTCGGTCAAATTTGCACAATATTTCGTTGCTTGCTAAACTGAAAACTTACACTTGCTCCAATACCCTTGCTCACCCTCCACTTGCTATACCTCTAATGATAAACCCTTTTATTATATGATCATATTCTTTAATGTCATTATTGTATTATTTCAGCCTTAATGTCAATCTTTTATAATTTGAGCCATGGTAGTATAAAGTACGATTCTCTTGCCCGGAAAAAACCCCGAGAGGATAAACAACATGTGGTTTGGATGGTTTCCAGCCAGCTGCTCACTGATTAATGGATCTTATTGACCGACCCCAAAATCAGAGTAACGGAGAAATTTATGAAAAATTATGAGGGAAAGTACATTCAATCATGTCATTTGGTTTGCACCCATATTTGAGAATCGTTGACTTGGTTTTCCGCTCATATTTGAAGTTATGAATATCGTATTTCCTCTCTCTGTTTTTACAGTCAAATTGGGTACTTCTTTCAACCAGGAATTATGCGAAAAATCGATTGTTTCTATTATTTTCCCCATAAGTCATGTTTAATTGAATGTTTTTTGTTAGTTTCAGCTTCCACGGTGTAGTTTCTCGCACTGTAAATGCGCGCTTGTCACTAATACGGAATATTGAAAAAAGTATTTGTCCAGCTTGTAACAATGTAAGCACCACATTTGAATATCCGTAAGCTAAGACTGTTTCTCAAAAAGGAACCGGTCATTTGATTCAAATACTCGTAACTTTGTGTCACATCACATAGAATACCAATTTGGACTGGAAACAACCATTTTCGAAATTTTTCCTGCCTATTTCGCCAAAAACCACCACACACGACTCAAAGCGCAGGCTGCCGGCGGTTTGGCGGCAGGCTGCCGGCGGAGAAACCGCGGGAAACCGCGGCGTGCCGGCAGGCTGCCGCTTACCGCCGGCGGCCTGCCGCCAAGCGGCGGTCAGTTGGCAGGCTGCCGGCAGCCTGCGCATATTGGGAAGAAATTTATTGAATTCAGGCTACAGTTTCATAAATGATGGCTTTATTTCAGTATTTCAAAACAACGACAACAAACAATCGAAATAAGGTCTCCAACGGGAATGAACAATAAACATAACGGTAAAATGAATGAAAAATAAATAAGCGTGAGTGAGAAAATGAGTGAGCTGAATGGAAACGAGAAAACGTGAAACTATGTGGATATGTAAGCAGCTTTGAAAACTAGAATGTGGGCCTACCGGACATAAATCAATAATTTTAGAATTTGATAATTGTTCGACTGCGAGCCAGACTGATGAGGGCGCAGTAAGAGAGTCCTGTTCGAGTTCTAGGTGCCGTCGTTGGCGTATGCCCTGAAATAAATGTATAAATGAAATAAACATACTCCAGCAAGGTTGCCCGAATAGTCAGAAAAATTCGAAAAACGGACTACTTTTTAGCGGAAAAGATGAAAATAGGTTTACTTTTGATGAAAAATCTTAAATTTTCACGTGTTTACATCTGAAAACGGATATATTTTCGTCGTTTAGACACACCTCACTGTTGTATGAAAACGAAAGAAAACGAGTTTTCACAGCTGTCCAACTCTCACTGTGACAAATGCTTAGATGACAATTGGCATAACTGAAACCCCGGATATAAATGGTCATATTCAGCCGGTCTCCTAATCTAATTGAAAGAGATAGAAGCGTGAGTTGAAAGTGGTTGTATGTCAGAAAGGAACCAGGACCCTGTTTTTCGAAAAAGAGAAATACTGCGATTTTTTTTGGTTTTGACTTGTCTGCGAGTGTAGCTAATGCTAAACAGGTTGCAGAAACACATAAACGCATGTATATACTCAGAATTATAGGTGCGAATATTACATAGAACATACCTCATATCCTGTTGATCGTGACCTTCTGCGGGTAGTATTTCTGAGAATCTTGTCTCCGTGATATCCGAGAATTGAAGCCGGCGGCTGGCATGCCTGAAAATGCAAACGTAAATAGTCTTGTTCAGCGTGCAATAAAGGAGACAAGGGATACCTAGATATCGCGTATGTTTCATGCCTCGACCAGATAATTCATGTCACAAAAACATTTGGAAACATGCGAAGTAATGTCATCGGAATACGCGAAATGTCTTGATTTTCGGAGGAAAATATCAAATTTCCCCTGAATTAGGCGTAAAGGAAGCCGACTCGTTGCATTTTGTTGTGGCAATCCGGACAACGTTATGAGTGTACGGTAAGAAAAAAAGCACTCAACTTTAATGAATCAATTATAGTTAATAAGAAAGAACCCCCCCTCCTTCTCCAACACTCCATGAAAACTGCTGACATTGTAAGATTCTGTTTTGGAGTCTACTGCCAAAAAATGTTATTAACTATGAATAAGCTCAGAAAATATCGTCATTCGTCAATGAAGTCAATGTTTTTAGAGCACAGTCGCAATTTGAGTTCCAAACAGTCAAGGTGATAAAGTTTACTTGTTAACATTTTTATTCTTTTTGACCAATTATTATCGAATATCGAATTATCATAAAAAACGTGAGAGGTGAGAAGTACACAAGACCAACTAACCTTTGTCACATCATTAATTCTCTGCGCTCACAAGACAGGGAAATGATGATGCTGCAAAACTTCACCAACTGAGGGCGCCCATTTCTGTAAAAACAATAATCAGAGCACAAATACACAACAAATAATGAAAAAAGACACGCGCATACACCAATAAGGTGCAACTATTTCGTTTTTAGATTAAAACACGTGCAATCAATGTATTTGCATCAAAAATGGATAAATTCCTCCGTTTTCGGGTGACAAGGAACCCTCCTGATTTTTTTCTGACTGTTCGGACAAACTAACAGATCAACACTCGAGTCAATTGAAATCATAAATTAACTCCTTTTATTTGCGATTTTGAAATTAAATAAATCAGGAATCCAAGAAACAAAATGATGCATGACAGGCTAGGTTCAAATTTGTGTTCAATCAGAGCAAGATGATGCTTGCTACTGTTTTTTCTCATCACAAACAGGTCCCATCACATACATTTGAGAAAATTTCGAAAAATATGAATCGTATCGCACGGCTTTTTCGACACTAAATCTCCCCGTTACCCACATTCAGAGCCGTCTAATAGATAATTTTCCTTCGATTTCATTCCATGGGAACAAAATGTGGAAAACAAAACAGATATTCTGAAATGTTAGGCATATTCAAACTGAAATCACTAACCTTGTGGACTTGTGGCTAACCCGCTAATCGTAGAGCAGGAGAGACACTTCACGCATAGCCGATATATGTGGCCCGGTTACCTGCAATATGAGTTCAAAGTGAGCAGACATTTACAATTTTTGGATGACTCTCTAAAATAAGGGAGACAGAAAGAAAAATGGTCTAAATATATATTTTTAGGTGATCAAAATCATATTTTTTGTTCAAAATCCAGATAATCGCACTATTTCGACGAATTTTTTAGCTATTATCTGAATATTTGGAGTTATTCATGAATTTTGAGTGACCAAAGTTCAGACGTCGTCTAGGGTTGTATACGTCTGAAAGTGAGGTTTAAGTTGAAGCCAATTGGGTTAGATTAGGGGGGGGGGCATAGGAGGAACAGAACATGAACGAATGTGCGGAACAATCAAAAAGTACATGTTGCAGAGAGCAAAACGATATGAATCAAAAGTAAATCAACAGTTATATATCATTCTTAGTACACTTATTCATTGATTTCACTTATTCTTTCTTTCTACTAACTTATTGGTACTGCTGATTCAATTTCCCCCTCCCCTTAGAACATCAGAATTTAAAAAGGCCAAAAATAAGGCCATTCAAACTAAATTTCAATACATTTTGCTGGAAGAAGCAAAAGCTCGGCCACTGCAACCGAGCCTTTTTGAACAGTTCACTCAGTACCTGCTTCCCAGACGATTTTATAGTAGATACCCACCTCATTAACATTAACTCCGGATATTGACGCTTGAAGCCGTCCCTCATAGCAGCGATTCATATATTTATCGTCCTCTCTGCTGAACTCAAGTAGCAAGTAATTGTCCCTGAAATTTGCCAACAATCACCACATCACCTTTAGAGACTGAACTTAATTGGAATAAACTAATGAGGACGTGTTGCTTTTATAAAACAATCAAAGACAAAAAAGTGTTCGATGTGTCGTTCAATCGTCGTACGTATGGCAGCTTTTTTCAGTAAATTCTGCTCTGCGCATAACAAGTTGACTACACAAAAATATTCATTTCAAAATAACTCAACCTACATAATCATGTGTGGTTTTCAAGAAGTAAATTTCAAAACTACGTGAAAATCGCAAAATGCAGCCAAAAGCAAGCAGAGAAAACGACCACAAGTGCAAACGCTTTCCAACGTACATAATAAGCGACACACTACACTACAATAACAAAAATATTTCAGTTACACTCAAAAAAGACAACAAAAATTAGTAAAAAGTGGGGGAACCAACAAATGTGTGAGTTGTGTTTGGTTTGACCTCGATATCAGCAAAAAGTGAACGATACGAATTTCTGTGATACTGTAGCAGAAGTATTCTGCAAAAATAGAACAATACAAATGTTGCACAATGGTTCACGAAGCCCGCATGATACTTCAGAAATTGCCGAAGGGTATTTCATGTGTACTTTGACGACATGCGTGCGTTGTGAACCATTGTGCAACATTTGTATTGTTCTATTTTTGCAGAATACTTCTGCTACAGTATCACAGAAATTCGTATCGTTCACTTTTTGCTGATATCGAGGTCAAACCAAACACAACTCACACATTTGTTGGTTCCCCCACTTTTTACTAATTGTTCTATTTTTGCTAGTTGTACTCCTACAACTTCCTATGTTGCCTATTCACAGAGTGGATCGTGTGAACTCAATATATTATTATGGAAATCTTAGTTTTGTGTGTGCACGAAGCCAAATGCAGACCATAAAATTGCTGGTGCTGTAATATAACGCTATTTTAACGCTAAGTTACTGGCTCTGTGACTATCAACAACTGAACGAAAACGCTAAACGTTCCGATTGACATGTACACCGCTTTTAGCGGCGATAAGCGAACGGGATTGGCACCATTGAGCAATCTACAATTAGAGACACCAAATCACTTACAATATAGCCATTATTTCCGATACCACATGAAAAACCTTCATGTTGAAACTTTCTTGTTTTTCGTTCCAGCGCCAATTGGCACACATGTCTGGCGCCAGAACGAAACGAAATTTTCTAGGTTTTTGAGCTACCAGTACACACTACATGTGTCAATTACTGAATGGAGCAATATTCAAACTATTCAATTGTCAGTTCGTGTGTTTTGTTTTGGCGCCATTTGGCGTCTGTTCCGAGCCAGAAGATAAAATTCGGCTTTGAATTTGTGGATCTATATTTCACATTGGAATATTCCATATCTGTTAACTTGAAACAGTTTGATAGACGATAACTGCTATTTTTCCAACTTTGGCGCCAACTGGCGCCAGCGCACAATGCCAACAGAACTTTTTTTGATTTTCAGATTGAGCATCTTACTTGCCATGTGATAGTTATTTAGTGTACCGAATTTCAGACGATTCCATTGACGCTGTTGTGAGTTTGGGTTTTGGCGCCATCTGTCGCCTGGTTCGAGCGCCAGAAGAAAAATTTCAGTTTTGGAAGAAGACTTTCACACTTTTCACCAAATTATTCAATTTCTATTAGTGTTCAACATTTTAGTTGATGATAAATAGTGTTTTGCCGTTTTTGGCGCCTATTGGCGCCAGCGCCGGGCGCCAATGATGATGTATTCATCTCATATTTGGCGCGACGGGCTAACTTCTGTATTATAACTCATGTTCCAAATTTCAGCTAAATCGGTTCGGTAGTTTTTCCAATAGTGGTTTTGGCGCCTATTGGCGCCCGCGCCCGGCGCCAATGAGGAGCTATACATCTCATATTTGGCGCGACATGCTAAATTTCGCATTGGAACTCATATTTCAAATTTCAGCTAAATCGGTTCGATAGTTTTTCCAATAGTCATTTTTGGCGCCTATTGGCGCCCGCGCCCGGCGCCAGAGATTACATATACATTTCATACTTGGCGCGACGAGCTAACTTTTGGCATAGAATAGATATTCCAAATTTCAGCCAAATTGGTTCAGTAGTTTTTCCACTACGATGCGGACAGAATTCCGTGAGGGAGGAGGGACGAGGGAGGAGGGACGAGGGAGGAGGGACGAGGGACGAGGGACGAATTACGGCGGAACTTTTCAACAACGACACGAAACCATAACTCAGGCGAAAATAATCCGATTTGGCTGAAATTTTCACACAATGTTCAATTCGTGATTCTCTAACGTTCTCTCCTTTTAGTTTTCAAAAAAAGGATATGTTTGAAGATTTTTGGTAATCAAAAGGAAAAAACGAGTCCGCAATGGCCAAACCAAAGACAACTCACGCAGAGCGCTTCGCGCTCCGCGCGATACAAAAAATTATAATGAAAACGATTAAAATATCGGCAAATGAAAACTACGACGTATAGTTAATTACGTTCAAGTTGTAAACCGCGGGCGTGATGACCGCATTGGTCGTTGGATTTAAATCACGGCAGTGATAAGACTTCTCGCAGAATTGAACTCCTGATCGGATTGCGTGTTCATGTGAATAATCTGTGAAGCATCTTTGGTTTCACACAGAAGTACTTCATTCTTTCACTTCGTAACTACATAGTCGTGCCAAGCTTTATATTTATTTCACCTAATAGATGGCTAAAAGCGTATCACATTCACTATCATAATCATGAATTGTTATAATACACATGAATTTCGAATACACTGAACCATTCGAACACGAATCTCTTAGTTGGACGAATGAAGACCTTATGTTTTTGATAACCATTTTTTCAGGTTACCTCGCAGGTAACCGGTAAGTAACTTGAAACCAAAAACCGGTTACCTGTTTTCCTAACGCACATTGAGGCTTTGAGGAAACCTGCAAATTTGGTCCCAAAAAATCGGTTAGGTTACCAAAAAACCGGTTACATATAGAATTCACCTGCGGAGGGCAAGTATTTCGCAGTCATTAAAATGTCTTATTGTGGGTGAATTCTATATCTAACCGAGTGTTTTGGTAATGGAACCGGTTTTTGCTAACCAGTTTTTCAAGTTAGCTCAGTAAGTAACCGGTTGGTGACCTAAAGTGAAAAACCGGTTACCTGTTTTTCTAACGCAAAGTATTGTTTTTACCGTTAGGTCGTACGGTGACCGAAATTGAGTTTTAGGTTACCTTAAGGTAACGAGAAAAAAAGGTGTACCACAAACCGGTTAGGTTCCCTGTGCTCCTGGGTAATGTTTACCAACTAAGTAAGAATAAAGCTGATGAGGAATTTGATCTAACGTTACTAGATAACCAAGTTGGTTACTTTGGTTAATTGGTTAATTTTAGGCTTATGCCTAGACCCGAGATCGGTTAGCGAACATGTTACCGAACTGGCAGATATAACTCTTACCAGATAACTAAGTGGTTACTTCGGTTATCTGGTTTGCTCTTGGATCATTATCTAGTTTGCACCCGGCAGTCTGCCGGCAGACTGCCGGCAGGCTGCCGGCCTCCTGACAAATATCATTATCTGGTTTGCACCCAGCAGCCTGCCGGCAGCCCGTCGGCGGGCTGCCGGCAAGCTGCCGGGCTCCTTAATTGCCGGCAGCCTGCCGGCAGGCTGCCGGGCTTCTTAATTGCCGGCAGCCTGCGCTTTGAGTCGTGTGCATGTTTGAAAACCAATTGAGTTCAGACTAGTCACTAAGCGAAAGCTGACGAACTAAATTCATAATGCTCAGTTTAGATTGTTTTATCGGTTTCACCTTTGTTGTCAATCTCAAATATCGGAGAATCTTATAAACAACAGCTGTTAATGCTTCCAGCCCCTTAGATTCCACTATTCCAGATTTTTATTATACAATTTTGATTACTTTCCGGTTTGAGGAGAACTAAACAAGAATTTTGGTCTGTTTTCTCATTATATTTGTTGTCTTACATTTTTTCTCTTTTTTATTCATTTCTCTCGCTCGCTCTCTATCTCTCTCTTCATCTCTCTCTCTCCCTCTCGCTCTCTCTCTCTATCTCTCTCTCCCTTTCTCCCTCTCTCCATCTCTCGCTCATGAAGTTGGTGATCTTAGCTCAAAACATCCCTTGGTTTCGCAACCGTTTCAACACTTCTTTTCAGGTTCTCAAAGAGACCAGCCAAATCAAGGACATGTTGGAATGGAACAGATATAGCTGATCCCTTCTTCAAGGTGAGTCGATCACAAAACCTCTGCATTGAAGTTGGGAAAAAAAGAAAATCTAATCGTTCTGATGGCCATTTGTCGCATTACGAAAGTGAGGGCTTTGTCTCCTGCAGCAAGGTGTACCGATTCTTGAAAATACTTGTTTTCTCTATTCAAATACGTGAATACATACAACTGACGGAGAAATACAAACCGTTCCAGTCGTACAACCAAACCAAGTGCTGGGAAAAACCAAATTCTCTTCAACGCGCGGTGAGCGAACGAGTATGTTACGATGTTCAGGGCTGATGGCTGGACGCGGGCATCGCGAATTTTTTCTGACTTGGTTCACGACGCTCCGCACAAATTTAATGTTCGCACTTTCAAATAATTACAGGCAAGGTGGAATAGACGGGCACTGGAAACCCAAGACGAAGAAGTGTTTCACGGCCAGCCTAAATTTCACCAGAAATCGTTGTTCTGGCGGTCTTGCGCATTCACAGACAAGACTGCAAGCCTTCTTGGATGATCACTTCAACACAAGACATCTAGAGTAACAAAGGCATACTGGTTGCCGAATTTATCCAAACATGAATGAATGGAGCGACCATTGAATACGACTATCTATGGAACTGATTGTATCAAGATAGTTCACAAATATCTACTATGATATATTGCTGGCATACATCCAGCTGGAAGAGTGCCACATATATTGGTTATTGAGTGTTCAACGTATGAAGATCTTAGCATCGTGATTCAAATGAATCAGATTGGCTGTTTTCACAACTACATCCGATTTGAGAATGAAACTGCCGATGTCAAAGCTGGACAGTCTTCGCAATCCTGCACCAACCATCGTGCAATATGATTGGTGCTGTACTTGACTGGATCAAGCGAGACAGTATAGAAGGAGCCGAGAACAGACCTCCAAACAGCTTTCTTCAGAGAGGCAGCCCTGGCTTCCCCTGCTTCTCATCCCTTCTGTCAGACAGATTGCGCATCTCGGACACCTTCGCCACCGATCTGGTGTCCGTCACTCCTTTCTGTCATTACCTGGTATATTGTATCCTTCGAATAGACCAGACACAACTTGTTCTTGATTCGTTCATAAACTCGACACAATGAACCGCTACACCTGATAGTAAGCCTCAGACATTCGTTACCAACGCGCGTCAGGCACGCTTGTTACATGCCAAACTGCTGACATATATGCAGCTGGAACAGTACCACATAGACTGGTTGAACTGTGACTACATGAACAAATGTCAGAATACGAGTATTTACGAAACTATAACAAAAAGTGTCTACACCAACCATGGTGCAAGTTAATCGGTGCAGTCCCAGATTGGTCAAACAGCATCAAGACAATGGCGATGCTGGAGGTGAGCCATTGGGCTCCCTGCCGAATGAACGAGACGATCAAACTCACTAGCTGATCATACCCAAGACGAGAACAGTGAAAGGAAGCCAGCAGGGTTCAGCGGCTGGAGCATCTGACGCTCTTCCAGGTCCTAGCAGACAATACTATGGGAAGAGAGCTGAAGGCGCAGAAGCGAACTAGACTGTGCGGGGCTGACCGCCTCATGCTCGCCTCGTTGGCAGTTGAGACCAAGCTGGAAAATCTTCGCAGACTGCTAAGGATCTACTCGACCTACCAGGCGATCCTGACAAATAAGGAAGACTCGGAGAAGGACATAGTCCGGATCGACCATTTCTTTAAGGATTTTCTCTTCGAAGCATCCTACACATTCACGACATTGAGAAGACAAATCTCATACGACCTGCAGAAGATAGTTTACGACAAAACTCCACGACGATATAAGAAACAGTTCCGGGGAAGAATAACAAGAATTCTGGAACGGGCTGAGCGAGACACCCAGACAGAGGAATAGTACGAGAAGACGGACCCGTCGGATTGGGCCGACTGGACGGACGGTCGTTGTGACCAACTCACCATCGCATGCAGCAGTCTAGCGAAACACGATATCATCACTACACCTATTAGAAATCATAGACAATATTCATCGTAACACACGCATCAAGCTTGTTACTTACTAAATTGCTGGCATATATGCAGCTGGAACATATCTCGTATATGGTTTAACTGTGAATACACACGAATTCGGATAGGATTTCTGCCTTCTTTAGTCAAAAAGGAGGCAGTTATAGCAGAGATGAAAGAATGGAACCCGTTTGAAAGAAACCAAACCCGAGTGAATGGAAATGGACTAGGAAGACAACCTATGAAGTAAGCAAGGTGCGCGTTGCTGCAGGTTTTGGTAGAAGAAGCGGAAGATGGTAGACCAGAAGGAGAAGTCATTTGCAGCTTGTACGTATCTGAGAGGGACATCCTACGCACACTAACAGAAGAAACCGACTCGAAAACATTCCTCAAGCTGGTAGAAGCTCTAGCTATAAAAAGGGCCCATTGCTACAACAAAGAAAAGGACGGCGAGTCAGGAGCCCAACTAGACGTAACTCATATATGGGGAAAACAAGGTGAGAGGTGTATATTTATACCAACATCTAAATGGATACCCTACAAGTGGACACCCTGTCCCTATACTTAGTATACCCTACAAGTGGAGGCATTGGTCACCATAATTGTATCACATATAAAACCTGTAGTCTAACTCATATATCAAATTTTCTGACTCGTAGTTTTCTCTATAGACAGCTGACCGTTATTGAGACCCTCTACGTAATACTTCTCTGGCCTACTCTAGCATCTGCAACACTGTAGGGCACTCTCTACATCTCTCTTACCTCTCTATCAATCCTCCTCATATCTTGGGTCAACATATTCTCATTCCGTCAGTATTATTATATATTCTCCTTGATCTTTAATGACCCAACCTTCTCTATGTCCTTTGACGCCCACAAACAGTGTATTCCATTTATTTCTCATAGGCACGAGCACCCATGTTTAGGTCATAAATCGTATACTACAGACATTATAGTAGATCATTATTTGAGTGTCAACAACGGTCCAATTGCTTATTAGTGTAATAAACTTGCATACAACCCTGGTTATGGTTATAAGGACGTACCGCACATTATGAATAAATACCGCTACACCAGAAACACCCCATAATGGTAAGCAGGGTGCCGAGAGTTATTCAGAGTGACTCTACTTTCCCACCGGCACCTCTGCTATAGTTTCATCAATGTCAACCATATAGTCCTAATTGCTCTCAAAAGAGATGCTCATTCATAATTTCGGGGGTTTCATTAGTAAAGGCGATGTTAGTTAGAGTTAGTTGGACAGGTAAAATGAGACAGGAACAGGTACCACGACGACAGCAAAGAACGATCTTCAAAGATCAGCAACAACAAGGACAAACGGATTCACACCCGTGAACAAACAATCCCCCTAATACAACTACAATTTCTGCCGTTGTCTGGGTCTCGCCACTCTCTCGCCCCAGATAAACGCGCAGCTAAATCTGAACTGTTTAATATAAACAGGAAAGATTGATGGATTCACGAGATCAGAGCAGTTGGCCGGAGCTCATGAGAAATTGAAATAATACCTTGCAATAGCCGAAAGTGCAGATCAACACGTCCCGATCCAGACAGTATGAAAGGAGACCCTATATAAGGAGCCCGAAAGGGATCACCGGATCTCCCTGTTTAGAGAAGCAGCCCCGGCTTCCCCTTTCACCTCCTTTTTCTCTTTTCTTTCTATCTGGCAGACCGTTTACCCGGACACCTTCGCCACCGCTCCGGTGCCCGTCATCCCGCTCTGTCATTACCTTATGTCACCTACTCTGAATAAACCCTATATTACCCAATCTGTTCGAGAGTTCTTTGTTAAACCTGACACGATATTACCGCTAGACCAAACAGTACAACTTTGGCTTTTCGCATCGTAACAACGTGCGTCAGGCACGCTTGTTCCATATTTAAGGAACAAAATAAAAACAATTGAGAGAGAGAAAGAGAAAGAGTTTGAGAGACATATAAAACTAGGATTTAGTTGTAATTAAGAAATATAGAATTAAATTCGTTCATATGTTGAGCATAGAGGTAAATCTACCCAACTGAAGCTACACAATCCTAGAGGTCCGAACCATATTGGAACGCGTCGTTTAGGCCAGCTCACGATGGGAAAATTGGCTAGAGGTGGCAGTTGTGGCAGAAATGAAGAAGTGACACCTGTTTGAAGGGAATAAAACAGGAAGGAATGGAAATGAACTAGTAAGCGAACCTTTGAAGTTGGTTACGTGCGCTTTGTTACAAGTTTTGGTAGGAGAAGCAGAAGAAGGTGGATCGGAAGAAGAAGTGATTAGCGACACGTGATTGAGATGTTTCCTACGCACACTAGCAAAAAGGAGAAGCACGGAGACATTACTCGAACTAGTGGACCCACGCGCTACCCAAAGGGCCCAATGCTACAATGAGGAACAAAAAGACGAGTGAGAAATCCGACTCAACGTAACCTCTGATGAGGTAATCTAAGTGGCTACCCTACAGGTGAACACCCTGTCCCTATACTAGTAGAAGATTCAATTTGACGGTCAACTGCAAGAGGCATCCAGTAGGCTAAAATGAAGAAACAACGGAAATCAGACGATCGAAGACGAAGGAAGGCCTGGTCGCATCTACTTATTGATGAATATTCACACATAACTCTTAGTTGCTTCACGACCCGCGAACATATTCGGAGGATGCAAAAGAGCATGCAACTCTAGTCTAGAACGTGGCAAAGCGCATAACCTTTACTATGAGAGACTCAAGGTTGACAACAAATTCAGTGTTGTTGTTGTAAGATCTTACGCCAAGCGATTAGCATTTTTCAAAAACGTTCGTTCATTCGTCATTTCTTCCTATTTGTTGTACACGAATTATCCAAAACATACTTTCATTTTCATTACAATTTTTCACATAGATCCCCATATCTCATAATCTGATGTGTAATCTGATTGTCATCGTTTTCGTTATGACAGCAATTCATCCTGGAAGCACCTCTCAACAGATGATCATGTCAGTTGATGGATAAATCTATGTTTTTTTCTTTCGTCATTCGTTTTTTTCTCTAAAACATATATTTGATCTCAGTTTGGAAGTGCTTACGATTGTCGTACAGAATAATGCAAAGCATAATGTTACATAAAGCTGTTGAACGAAGTTAGCCGAGTCCATTCAAGTTGTTTTATGTTGATTGTTTTTGCAACCAATTTTTGGAGTCCACTAAACTTGACGTTTGAACAGTAGCTTCCGTCATTCGGTTCATCTTCTCATTCGATCAGTTTGTTCGATATTCGTTTTTGGTGTTCGATATTCGTTTTTGGCACCGGTTTCCTTGTCAATAAAAACTTCGTCGCAAAAATCAAAGGCTTCTGCCCCGTGAACTCAAGAGTCTCCTACCTAGATGTTGAATGCCGTTCCTATACTTTGAGAATCATTTCTGCCTATGCTCCAACCAGTTCATCAACAGATATCGATTATGGGCTGTTTCTCGCTGATATCAACACAATTCTATCTGGTTGCCACAACAAACTGATCCCTCTCGTAGCCGGCGATTTTAACGCAAAACTGGGAAACAAACACAACAACGAAGTTCCGTTAGGACCCTACGCCTACGATTGTCGAAACTCGCGCGGAGAGATACTGTTAAACTGGTTACAATGCAATGGCAACCGCTCGTGGAATTCCTTTTTTCAAAAACGAAAACCGCGCACGTGGACGTGGCGATCACCCAATGGTCTGACGCACAATCAAATCGACTACTTCATATCCCGTCCCACTTTGAACGTGTTAGACGTATCCGTGTTAAGTGGTTTTTCATTCGATACCGATCATCGTTTGATTCGTGCAAAACTGCAAATGAAAACAAAGAGAAAACAGACCAATCCGAGACAAATACCAACCGTCAGCCGCGCCCTGTTTCATTTTGGAATTTCCAGTGATAACAGTGGTATGAACACAACAAGTACGGAAATCTACAACAACATGAACAGAAAGCTAAGAACCGCCTATGATGTAGCAACAGCTTGGTCGCGCCCGGATCCATTCATCTCGCAGAAAACCTTGGACCTTCTTCACTTGCGTCGTTCGTTTCAAAATGACACAACTCCAACCGGTAGACTACAGTTCGTGCAATACAGCAAATTGGCTAGATGGAGTCGCAAAGAGGATGTTCGTAAACGTCGGGATCATCGGCTACGAAATGCACTACAAAATGGATCCAGTCTAAGAAAAGTCATGGACGACGGAAAACGGAGAAGAAACAGACTAGTTCATCTCCGAGATACCAATGGCCTTCTGAGAAGTGACGCACGAGGTCTATCCGATGTTGTACAAGGCTTTTACAATGATCTGTACAAAAACAGAAGTCAGCAACACACCACAATCTTGCCGTCTGAAGAAGCCGTTCCACCTTTTCTCGAGTCCGAAGTTCTTCTCGCTGATGCTGATTCCTGAGGTCGTATGCATGAAAATCCCGGGCCGGGTGAGGATGTGTGCTTGGGCTCGATTTGTCCCGGGGTGGCTATCCCGCTGTGTACCAAGCATCCTACCCGAGTTCACATCCCGGTCGGGATGCAAATTTCATCCTGATGTCAAATGCTCATTTATGAGATGAGTAAACTGAGTAGTTTCCGTAAACATGAGGTTTAGTTTATATGCAGGAGGTTTGAAAAATAGTATTATTCATCAAAAACGTCCCTGTATCACATCATAGCCTTCTCTAACAAGTTTATTAGTGTTTTCATAACTTCAATTATAAAAATTTCGTGAAACATCCTATTAATTGCAAAACGAAAAACATCGGATATCAATGTTGTTTTTGATAAAATAGCGTAATATTGCTACACATGACACGTCTATTTCGAACACATCCCGCCCGGATCTCCGTGACGTGCAGCGCAAGGTGAGTGCGGGAGGGGAGGTGTGAGGTTCCCAACCCCATAATTAACAAGTAAGAAGTGGGAGAGAATATGTTCATTAGAATGTAAATCAAAGTATTGAATCATAAAATAGAAATCCTAGTCGTGTCGATGGACATGCGTCCCCTCTCCTCGTTCTTGAGCGTGGCGTCCTTTCATCTTGTTGTTCTGTAAACATAAGGATCATTCAATGGCGAGATCTGAGATAACAATGGTTTCTCAATGAGATGGGAATGATGACAAGTATATGAAAGTTATGTGAAAGAGGAAAACTGAATAATAAGGATACTTCATTTGTGCTTTCGCAGTGCTGGACCTTTAGTCTGCTTACGCACTACTACTTATATACAGGTGGAACGTGCCATGTTGAACGGGAAATTGGAAGATCGCCTTCCTTGTTGGTGGAATCAATGGGTTAAAGGATGTGTCCTTGTGGCGACAAAACTCAAGTTCTCTTTTTGTTCCAGAATCTCTCAGATAAATTGAGATCGATCATTGTGCCTGAATGGCGGCCATTTGATGAAAACCAAAGCAGTGGGCGTCCCGTGGTTCGATGGGGAGATGAATTGGTCCTGGTCGTACAAAGTTTAAACTGTGCAATGAGAAAAGGTTGTGTCCGTCCGCCCAATGTCCGAGGCGAAGAGATATTGAGAATGTGCAGAGACCGCAATACCTGGACTGGATGGCCATAAAGCATAAAAGAACAACATATTGTAACAAAATGAAGTGAATGAATACATCTTACTTTTGCTATTATAAAGTGGAGATCAACTTACAGCAGCTAGCAGCGACTTTGATGTATTGGTGTTCTGGATTATGACAACTTTCGTTTGTGTAAAGGTGCAGTTGTTCATGACGTTCATAGACATCTGGAAACGTAATATAAACAAATTAGTGAAAAGTGGCGGACCAGGAAGTGTGTGATTTCTGTTCGGTTTCACCGTTTTCAGCAAAAAGTGAACAATACGAGGTAGGGGGTGTGCAACAAAAATAGAACAATACATAGGTTTGCACAACGGTTCACAACGTACGTTCAACCACTCATACACTCAGGCTGAAATCAGGATTTTTGTAATGATTTTTTTATGAACCGTTGTGCAAACCTATGTATTGTTCTATTTCTGTTGCCCACTCCCTACCTCGTATTGTTCACTTTCTGCTGAAAACGGTGAAACCGAACAGAACTCACACACTTCCTGGTCCGCCACTTTTTTCTAATTGTTCTCTTTTTGCTAGTTGTACTAGTACAATTACTCATTGAATATAACAATCAGAACGAAATTTGAAAATTGGTGACTATTAAACATTCTGACTACTGGGCGATTTGAGTTCTCAAACGGTGTGATCTTGGTTTTACAAATTATTTTTTGGCGCCAATTGACCTCTGAAATTGGCGTGTTTGGCCAAACTTGTGAAAACCACAAAACCGTACTTTTACACCTATTTCATGCAAATCTGAGTTTTGTGAAAAATATGAGTCATTACAGTACAACGCAAGCCTTCACTTATTTGGCGCCAACGGGCGCCAGCGTTTAGCGCCAATAATCATACATGTTACTCCAATTGGTGAAAAAGAACTGGAACGAACGGTTTTGACCAATTAGCACAGTTTCCGACGATTTTTTGTTCGGAAACAATATTCTCAAATTTAGCGCCAATTGGCGGATAAACGGGCTTTTTGGCACCAAATGTCAAAGAAATGTGGATACTCAATCCGCTTGTCAACTAAATGTATAGTTATGACCACTGTGAACGAATCCGGTTGTTACCCTACTTCGCTAGCGTCGTTCTCATTTAGCGCCAATAGGCGCCCGCGTTTGGCGCCATCTGATAATAATGGCACCATGTTGTGGGAATCAGGTTGAACCTACTTTTATGACATCTGTGCTGTGCGAAATTTCGAACATTTTATTTCATGGGAACACCTATTTTCCAGCTTTTGGCGCCTGTTGGCGCCCGCGCCAAGCGTAAGACATAACGTGACACCACCACACTTCCGGGGCCGCGCTGACTTTGGAAATGACATATGTGCGCCAAATTTCAGGCGAATCGGTCCAGTAGTTAAAAAAGTAATTTTCTATGCGGACATTGGACGAGGGACGAGGGACGCGATTTTGGCGCCGATCATCGAAAAACTTCGGGTACACGAGTCGTATTTGTCAACTACATTCGTAGTACTGACCTCTGTGCCGTTACCCTACTTCGCTTGCGTTGTTCTCATTTGGCGTCAGTGGGCGCCAGCGTTTGGCGCCAAATACAAGCCAAGGCACCGTATTCTGGTAGATGGTTCAAATTCACTATTCGGACCTCACACGTTTTTTAGCTTATGGCGCCATCTGGCGCCCGCGCCGAGCGCGAGACATAACGTACCGACCCCCAACTTTCGGCGCCGAGCCAACATTGGGGTTCACATGAGTGTGCCAATTTTCAGTCGATTCGATTAAGTAGTTTTTTCAATACTATGCGGACATGGGACAGGAGACGGGAAACATGAGACGGGAGACGGAAGACGAGGGACGAGGGACAACGGAAAATTTCATAACGACACGAGAACATAACTTTTTTCAAACTTGACCAATTTCTCCAATTTGTTCATAGAACATGTCACGATCTACGATCTGATAGATCTCTAGCTCTCTGTTTTTTTACATTCCAAAAAAAGTGTTATATTTGAAGACTTTTGTGGTTTGAAAGCTGATCATGGGTGCGCAATGGCCAAACCAAACACAACTCACACGCAGCGCTTCGCGCTGCGCGCGATGTGACATTTGGTAGAATTTTGTGCCAAGGGTTCATTGAGTCAGAGCTATCTGTGTGTATCTGTTGAGTGCTGAGCTTCAACAAAAGTTGAACGCTGTTATAGTGTTATATTTATTTGGAACAAGATTATTTCTTGAACAAGATTATTTCTTGATGATATTATTTTTTGGAATTTTGTGGTCAGTGAAAGATGCCACGGTTATGTTAAAAGAAATTGGATACGCAACTCCTGCTTTTGTTCGTCTTAATTCATTCTCAGTCGCTCCGTGACCTTAATCAGAATGCGTTATCTTTCCTGAGCGTCTCCATTATCTTTTCAACTAAATACCATTGTTCCTAAGCTGGCTGTCCTAGAAACAAATATTAGTACGGCTCCGAGAGAGAATGAAAAATCGTGGGAATTTTGCATTAGGTACAATCATTGCCCTGCCGTTATTGTTCTCACGTGAGATGTGTGCAGCATCCTCAACAATTCGGTCAAAATAGTTCTGTGCTGTATTAACTCATATGTATTCTCCTTAAACTTAAATGAAAATCATACAGCTGGAAAATTCGCGCTGCCTCAGCGTTAGACAAAACCATTGTTTAAACTGCTACAAAAACAAGCATGTGCACATTAACATATTTCACTTATTGACATATTTATTCATTCACGTCGCTTCCTTACAAGGCGTTGCCGTTTGCCAATAACTTAGCTAGTCAAAACTGTGGGGAAATGAGTTAATAAGAACGTGAATGGGTGATGGTTTGATTCATATCTTGGACTTCTTTGTATAAGTATGAACTGTACTTACTGATTTGATCGATCCTATATGTCGATAGCAGATGAGAGGGTCTTGACAATTATTTAATTTAGGAATAATATATTGTACCTTATTGTTTTCAACTCTACCACGCACAATGGATGGTTTTCGTCCGGCTAATGCGTCTTCAACTCCTTTATTCATCTTCTCTTGTTTGGAAATAACCTCTGAAATTGGTAATTTTCTAATTCTCCAGGTAAATAACTAAATGAGAGTTTGTGAGTTTGCAACACTGCAATTATTGTGTCTCTCGCTTTGCGCGCTGGTATCCCGGTGGTATGTGAGAGCAGACGAACTTGGCCAATTACACGTGCAAACGGGTTGCATGCGACCAAAATGCAACCAGGTTGGAGTTGTACGAAACTATTGGCTGCTTTCAAATGCAACCAGATTGCATCTCAAATGCAAACAAAATCTCTTTTCATAGCCTTAATATCTCACTGTGGACAAGTTCGGTTGCATTTAAAAGCAACCATTAGTTTTGTACACACTGGTTGCATGTAGGAACCGCCGACCAACTCGTATAGTTTGAGCAGGCTGAAATCGAAAACTAAGAACGAACGTGATGAAACTAACGGTTTCAAATTATGACCTGTTCTCACCTATGAGTTGATAATTGACCGTCCTGTATCTGAAAGCGTCTTCTTTTCTACAAATAGAACATGAACTTCCTGGGCGAAGACAGGATTCACACATGGAATGGCCGCAAATTCCGACCAGGGGACGGACCTTTCTCTCATCTGGAAAATGGACAAACGGTCACTTTGGTAGAGGGCGGGGTTTGACGAGGGGCCAAATCATCTGCGCGTCTGCCCCCATTTGATCTACACACTAACTCGTCTGCTGGCAAGTAATCAACCACCGCTCATCACGCATCACTCAACAATCGAACCCTCTGCCCCTCAAATCGAACACAAAAGCAAGAGAGCATGGGAGTCCATGAGACCGCAAATAGCTGCATCTCTCTGAAATGCACACTCTCTCGTCGGTGCCGCTAAAAGAAATTTTCAAACGTTTCTTGTCTTACCAAACGGTGAAATGCAGATAGGACATTCCAACTCCATTTCGAATCGCAACAATATTCCAAAAACAATTGAAAATGGCTGATCCAGAGAGTGAACGTAGTGAACTTGTATTGGTAGAAGGCTTCTTGTGGAACATTCGATAAGAAAAGTTGTTATCACAGCAAAATTGATTAGTCTTCTGTCAAAAATATTTTCGATCAGCCAAAAATGCCAATCGTCGAACGGTTCAATTTTCGAAACACGAAAATAGTATGAGTACAGTTTCAAGACTTCATGCAAAAGTTCACAAAATTGTTTTCGGACACATATTTCTTAGTCATTCCAAGACAGGTAGCACAGAGTGCAGACAGTTTTAGCTGGGAGTGTGGTGATTTTGAAAAAATTGAAGTCGATTGGCTCATAAGTACAACTTCGAACTCCATAAACACCCTCGGGACCCTCAGGATGTAATGTACAGAAAGCACCCTATCCAAAAACGTTTTGCTCAATAGAAAGATTCATGAAGCTAGACATTAATGAAAATAACAATAAACATTTACCAATGAAAATTGTCGGTCAATTATCGAATTGATAAATAAATAAGCATTAATGATGGTCTGAACGCCAAACTTGCTCGTTTATGAACAAATCATCGATGGTTGTTTTCCCTGTATTGATGAAGGACGATCATGTGGTCCAATCCCATCAGTCCTTTGGACTGCAGTAAATTTTTTGATTGCAGTTTGAAGGACCGTTGACACGGAATTGGCCCACATCACATAGTCGTCCTGCTTTGAACCGACAACCGTTTGCTGATTCAAAAATAATCAGTTGAAGTTCCACAAAAACTATAGCAGGGAAAGTTTAAAAAACAACCGGTAAAACTAAACGTCACTGGCTCTATTATGAATTTAGAACTATTCCAAACTAAGCACTGCCCTTTCAGTTAATTTTCAAATTGTGGACGACTCCAGCACCTTTGTTATTATTTTTTTATGAAAAAGGCGCGAATATGAATCATCTTCGAAAAAGATGGCCATTTGAATATTATGCGCCGCCCGTCCCGAGTACGAAATGCTTCCGAACACACTATTACGACGATTGACCTGAGAGATCAAACTGTTCAGGGAAAGTTTAGGAGGAACGCAAAACAGTTTGGTGAGAGGTTTCATCAGATTTATATGCTCTTTTTCACTGAACTTTTTGACGGTGTTTCTTCGCTTGATCTAGTTTTCGTGGTTCTTTTTGAAATTGAAAACATGGTATTGTGGTAAGAAGACCGACCAAAAACAGCTTAACATCAAACTCTGCCAATCTACTCATTCGATGGTGACCAAATAAAAACTTCTAGAACAACTAACGATTACTGCGTAAAGATTGAAATATCAAAAACGCTAGGCTGAATCCTTCAGTGCTGCCTGCTGTGACATTACAATCATTATGTGATGTTCATCTCATGAGGTGGGCAGATCACGGTCGCAACTTTGGGGCAGTTTACTTTGTGAGAAGTTTTCTCATATCTCTAGTTGAACGTGATCTCATATTCCATATTTTTTTAATCAATTTTCAAGTTATTCTGTACCTTTTCCCAGTATTACTGCACCACAATGTTTCAGTGAACGATGTTGTTGCCCAGAAAGTAGAGGGTTCCTATCCGATTCCCTCTGCTGTTACCGTACTCACAATAACCTATACTGCTTCGATTATATGTATACTTTGTGGAGGATTCATTGTTCAGGCGAATAAGAGTGGTAAGCCAATAGCGTATACTGTTACTAGAGACCAACAAATTAGCTTTTAGAAAAAAATGCTAGCTGAATAGGCTTGCTTCACGTTTTTTTTCAAATGTTCGGCATTCACGGCATTATGTTTGGTTCTTTTCAGCCATTATCCCTCTAAAGTTGTTGAACAGCGCAAATGATTGATATTTCTTATTTTCGGACTTTTTCTTTTTACTCGCTTTCTTTCAAGTATGTGCACGCTCCTCTAGTTTTATTTGAAAATGTTATGATTGTAGAAGTTTCAGTCCTTCAACATGAAATTAATTACACCACCAGTTGCAATATTGGATCGACTTGTTTCATAGAATTCAATCTCACCTGCTCTTGGAAGGTGGGTAGTTTGTATTCCGATTATTCAAAAAAAAAAACAGTTTCCGAGGAAAAGGGAGTGTTCCGGGCAGTTCTGAATTCAATTCCTGAATTGCGTTTTGGTTTGAAAATTGCAAGAATCCTGTATTACAACTAATCAATACACGAGTTTGTTCACGTTTTTGGCTTTTACGTGTTGAAATGTTGAAAATGCACTTTTTTGATGAATAAAACGATTCAGGGTCCGGTGTTTTTCTATTACAAGTTGAAGAATTATCATGTCACGCATCGCCGTATGAGTCAAAGTTACTGCGCTGGACAGTTGGAGGGAGAAGTTATCAGAGACTGGAACACCAGCAGTTGTGGAGAGGTATAGTCATCAAAATTACTACTTTAAACCTAGTTATATTTTTTGCACGTTGATTAATGTACATTTTGTACATATATTTTGTAACATCTAGGCGCCTTTTTTTTGAAATAAATATTATTATCACTCCTACCACTGCTCCATGCATTTGGAATTTTAAGTTATTTTCGCGCTGTTAGCGAGAAATGTTTGATCTTATGTAATTTCACACTGAACCAAAAAAAGGTTGAAAAGAGAAGTTATCAGAGACTGGAATACCAGCAGTTGTGGAGAGTTATAGTCATCATCACTTATAACTAGACTCCTACAGTTTGCATTTGGAGATTAATACTGTTTCCACTGTGTATTTGAGCAGGCAGGGAAATATGAATCAGTGTATGTTTTTCTGTATTATCACACTGAATCAAAACAAGTTGTAAAGTGATTACAAACTGGGACACGATCACTTGTGGGGAGGTATAGTCCTCTACAGTTGTATTTATCACTTCGTTTTGGAGTTTGGATCTAGGTTATCAGGGTTGTAGTTTGACCAACGACCTTTGTATATAAGATACATGTACTTTTTTTCACAACTCTGTACACCCTTTACGCTCTACTTTTGCGCAATACTTACGATATCATCACTCTTACTTTGATTCCCTCACACATTATAGTTTACCGAGCGAAAAATGTGGACTGTCAATGTGGCAGAATAGGAATGACAAAAACTACAATTCCCTCGCTTATTAAATTGCCGGAACACCATATATTACAGAATCCAGTGAGCCGTTGGTTGTTCAATTCTTCTAAAGTGGTTTGGGAACATATACAGAATTCTAACGGAAAACTATACGCTCCCGCCGGGACACTGCCAAATATAATGTTCAATGGTACTAGTTTATATTTCGACAAATCCATACTGCCATTTTTGTCTCTATTTTCAGGTCGTATAGTCTATATTGTTCCTACTGTCCTACTGAGACTCTTCCTATAGTACACATTTGAACTTGAGAATTTCTCCTTTCGGGTGTAATTTATAACACATTTTGCAAACGGCAATTTGAGGAGAATAGAAAGTTCGTTAAACAGATAGGTTTCTCGGAATTATTAAGGGCCTGAAGTTCTGAATTTATACTGTGGTAGAGAGAAGTACTTAAGGCTTAAGCTTACTGATCTCAGCACTCAACGCGATCCGAGATACTACTTGTATCTCTGGTTTTCGCTGTTGAACCATTCACTTTCTATAAATGTGAGCAACACACGAGCAAAAACTTCTCTTTTGACCATTTCTCGGCATGTTTGCAAGTTGTTGCAGTGTTTTGAACGCCTGACATATATTGTTGGCCCTTTTCAATGCAGGTTTATAGGGTGTATCTCTGTGGTTCCATTTTGCTGTGTTTGTAGATTGATACTCCAAACTACAACTTTCAGATACTTTCCGAGTTCACTATCTTCACTCGAATCTCGGATCAATCGAAGTACCGATGAGTACGGAAAATATACTTTCTTATAGCGAGATCTTGCATTTCAAATCCTCGAATGAATGCCCGTGCGAGAACAAGTGCGACTGTCCAATGGTTTGTTTTACAATAATTGTACTGTAGAAAAAACCTTGGTTGTTTTCATCAACTCTCACTGATTACCAAGTTCGAGATCACGTTTTGATAAATTTTAGACTGTTTTCGGTTCTATTTCCTCGCTCGGTTCAAAAATTGGTTCCAGAGTTCCAATTTCGTTAATCGAACTACATACTTTTCTTGAAAACTATTTTCCCACGTGGTACGGTAATTCAGTAACCGTTAACTATGGACGCGATATACGACAATTCGACCGTTCGGTTATATAATGCACGGTCCTATATATTTCTCTGTTTTGGTCTCGATTTACTTCTACTTGCAGTTTCAAAACAAGGTTAAGCCGATGAATTGGAAACGACACCCTTGTGAGATGCCCGGAGGCTATCAAAATGTGGACTTTGTAGTTTGGATGCGTACCGTAAGCTACAATCCTTTCAAGAAAATGTATCGCAAACTCGACAAAACCAGCCATGAAATATTCAGAGAAGGACTACCGGAGGGATCTTACGTTCTGGAAATTGAGAATAGTTAGTTTGCTATTAAAAATTACTTGGAATGGATGAAATGGTTATTTTAGTCAAAATTGAGGATCTTATGTTTCGAAAACTTAGAACTGTTAGTTTTCTCTCAGAGATTGTTCAGAATATAGAAACGGTTATTCCAAGCACAACTAAGCTTATTATGTTGCAATAATTAAGTAGTTTTACACCCAGAACCTGTTTAGAATGTTTAAAAGTTATTCAAACCAAAAATAGCGTCTTTGGTGTTTCTGAACTACATTTTCTACATGATTGAACTACATGGTTCTAAAGGTCGAAAACAGGACCACTCAACGTTCCTATTACTCTAGATGTCATGAACACCAAAGTTCATTCACACAGCAAGACTTTCTTTCTTGCTCTTTTATTGATAAAGTTCAGACTACCCGGTCCCGGAAATCCTGGGTGCAGAAAAACGATTTCTTCTGATGCGCCCGTCTTGGTATGGACAGTACGACTTCTACCTTCATCCACTTCTGTTTTTCGTCGGCTTTTTCTATTTCATAGTTGCTGTGGCGTTCACAGTCATTCACTGGAAAACAGGAAAAACGTGAGTTGATGAGTCGTAAGTTCGATTTGAAGCTAGTTTGGTCTTGTAACATTCGTGTTCCGATGAAATTGAACTGCCACAACCGAAATTGAAAAACTTGTAGACGTGCATAAGTTTGTACAAACCACGAGCATCGGTTTACCTATTCTCACTTGCCTTGTATGATTTTACACATGAAACAATGGATTTCTATGTTCTAAACCTTCGGTTTCTTTGTTCCATTGTTTGGACGAAAAATTAGGAGTACTATGACTATTCACGAGAAGGTAGCATTCTGATGAGAAATCGTGCACTCTCTCATTGCACTGTTCTGAGTTCTGGTGTGTTTCACAAGCTCTACGTGACTGTGCATTTGACTAACATTATCCGCACGTTCCACGTTTTACCAACGAGCAGGCACAAACGATGTATCTTGCACGATAGCGCTGTGTTTGTAGTTTTATCCCGGTGATCGTCGTTCGAAGCTTGTGAATTATGGTGGGCATGGAAGTTGAGTCACAACCAATACACATGTGCTGGTTTCAGTTTTTTTTCTAAATTCGTACTTGATACTTGAAGCTCAATGAGATTTTCAGACAAGAAGAACTGTCCACCTTGGAAGGAGAAAAGAAGACAATCTGAAGTTAATTTTTGTTGCAATAACACCTTTAATTATTCGTTTTTATTGCCTTTCCAAGAGTTCAACAACCAACAATTCTAAGAATTATGTTGCTCGACAAACACTTACAATGAAATTACATCTGTGCATCAAAAATAAAGAATTAAAGATATGTATAGGAAAAGATGTTGAAATAATATTACCACGAAGCTATTTATTGTTGGGAAAAATGTTAAGTAAGTAGAATCGAATGATTGCTTTGGGTTGTACAGATGAAAATAAGCTTTCGTAATATAAACATAGTGAAACGAGGGTAAGATTTCAATGAAACGATTTCAATAAATGACTATGGAAATATAAGGGGAGGCTAACAAGAATTTAACGTTTTTTACGAGAAGAACTGTTTCAATCAGAGTCCTGCTGCGCTGCTCGTTCGGCCTTCTTTCTGTGGTAATAATCACGTTGGTACGCGTTTCTTGCCAAACGTTTTTCTTCAGCGGCTTGAGCTGCAAATGAAGCAGAAGCTGCCTGCTGGGCCGCTTGAGCTTCCGCTTTTCGAATGGCGTAGCGCTCTCTTTGGTAGGCGTTTTTGGCAAGTCTTTTTTCTTCAGCCGCCGCCGCCGCCGCTGCCGCAGCCGCGCCGGACGAAGAGCCGCCTCCCGTTGAAGATTGTCGAGGAGACGAACAGAATCCCGCTGAAGAAAAACTGTCATCGTAGTTAAATAATCGCTGTTGCTGCGGTGGTTGGTACATGGATCGCATGGACATCTGACCCATTTCCTGCTGTAATTGTTGTAGCATTGCTTGTTGAAGTTGCGACTTTATGCGACTCTTCTCTTGGCGGTCCCTAGAAACAATCGATATTTCAAGGGTGAAAAAAAATGAAGCTGGAAAATCTAACTCTCTGAAAACTTGAATACGCAAAAATTCACAAGGTTGACGATTTGAACTAAATTGCCGTTCTGAAAACACTCAAAATTTTTCCTGAAAAAACTCAAAAATATTCGAGTCTTCTCGGTGGAGGATTTATTAATCTGAAACTGATTCACTGACGTAGTAACTATAATTTCAGGTGGAACCGTACAAGTACATGCACGTTTTTTCGTTATACGTACTGGGAACAGAGACGTGCGTGTTTTCAAAGCTTCACGTGAACTCGGTAGTGTACAATAGTTGAAAAATGACAAGTTGAGTAATTTACTGAAGTACACAGTCACAACTATAAGAAACATTTACCTCTCATCCTGTCTCCTACGCTCTTCTGCCCTCTCACGCTCTTCTCTGGCTCTGCAACATACACGTTCACAAATTAATATGTATAAACATATAAACTTATTTATACACATGTTTTACTAACACGAAAAATGAGAGAAAAAAACACCATCAAGTTTGTTATCAAAACTTCCAGCGACTTAGATGAAGAGACGCTGTGCATACCTAAATTTATTTCAAGATATGAACATCAGTTACTCGGAATGCGGACTGGGTTGACTGGTATGTCAGTTTTGTTATCCTCTCGTTAAGTTATCATCAAACATGGTTACATGCGAATATAGGATTTGTCAAACCGTTGTGGACACCGTACCATTGATTTTGTATAGGACGGGGTTTGGCGAGCGGCCAGTTCGTCTGCGTATCATTGATCTACACACTCTCTCAACTGCTGGCAGATAACCAACGACCGCTCGCCCCGCGTTGCTCAATCAATTGAACCCTCTGCTGTCTTTATGGGGGAAATGGCGACTATAGCGCCTCTCACTTTCTGATGTGTTATACAACCAGAATCTTTCGCCCTCCACACGAGAAACATGTTGAAAACAGTATTGTTAAAAACTCAGAAACGTGCAATTACAGGGTGCACAACTTTCCATTAGAACGCTACTTTTACGTGCTGGTCAATTTACTCATACTATAGGTGAATCCAACAAGGTTCACCTTTCCTCCGCCTCCACGCGTCTCTGGCGCTCCTCCTCCCGTTGTCTTTCCGCCTGCTCCGCACGTGCCTGCGCCTCGCGTTCTTTTTGCAAGGCCGCTTCGCGCGCGCGGTTAGCTTCAAGAATTCTCTGTTGCTGTTCTTTTTGTTGACGAATCATCTCGGCTTCCCTGGCTTTGGTTTCGGAAATTCTTCGGTTGTCTCGGTCCATTTTGTTGTACATAGCCTTGAACAGTTTTCTTAAAATATTGAATCTAATCAAAAAACATGTAAAACTTTAGTTTTCTATTGATTTTTGATTTCGATTTTTTGATCTTCTAGATGTTTTTTTTTTTTCAAATTTTTTTCTGCCGTCTCACCTCGAGTTCACGTTTTCCAATAAGTGTAGCTTTGTGAGAGAATCCACTCAAAATATAGTTTCGAGAAATGTCACGCGTGAATCAGAAAAGGCGCCAAGACGTGTGTCGTCGTCATACTCGACTAAAACTCGCTTACCGTAATTTTCTCTGTGAGCTGCACTCGATACTTTCCACTGAACGTGGCTCCGCCCATTTTTCTGGTACATTGGAAGTTTTGAGTGGCGTCAGACTGAAATTTGGTTTGTTTTAATCTATTGCATGAACAGAAGGGTAACTGATCGGAACAAAAAACTGAATGAAGTTGAATCAAAACGAAGTTTTTTCATGGTTTTGGCGAAGATTTTCAAACTTAGGTGTGAATGACACGTATGGGAAGCCGCAAAAAACGCTGACCATGCGGTATAGTCGTCGCCCACGGAAAGGCGGTAGGGTACTGTATATCTCACTTTCCGCTGTGTACGCACACAAGTTCCCGATTCCGAAGCTGACTGGTTATCTGCTCTAATAGCGCAGTGGTTAGCGCACAGGCTACAAATCTTTTGCTCGCAGGTTCGATTCCGGTGAGCGACAAAATAAATAAATTTGGCACTCACTATAACTTAATGCGAGGTATGAACGGAGTCTAACCTGAGCCTTTGTGTGAAAGTCGAACAAGTTGGGAACGAATGAGTTGCCATCGAAAACCTGAAATATTTTTGCGTTATTCTTGAGAGATCAATTTATTTGTGTTTTGCGTATTTCTCGAGAAGATAAACTTGATTTAAAAGTACAAACTACAAATTCTTACGGACTGGTCTTACGGGCTCACCTTTGTTATTATGCTTATCGCAAATTTTTTGATAGAACAAGAAGTATACTTTTTTATTTCTTTTCACCTTACTTTCTTGTTCCATTAGTTCCCTTAACAATATCATCTTTCCACATTCCGTTCTAGTTATAAATTATCAAACAAATTTCATCTCACGGTAACCTGAACTATCCATACACTAAATTCGTTTAGCCAACCACTTAGAGCTAAAATTACAGCGAAAGAACAAGAGAAAATATGGGTAGGATCCCAGCTGGAAAACGGAACTAAAATCAGAGTGAAACATGGGAATGGTGGAAGAAAAGCCCTGTCTTACTTTCGTCATCGCAGATTCGTACAGATTCAGCGCTTTCGCTAGGGCTGCTGCATTGTTAGCCTCAGCAGTGGCCTGAAAAGTTCAATAAAGATAATGTGAAGCTTATTGAACTATAGTCCGTTTCACGCAACAATAGCCGTCTACAGTAAGATCATAAAACTTCCAAGAGAATTTTTCATATCTTGCAGGTATTTTGAATAGTTCAAACTTCGTGATTTCTCTTTCCATATTGGCTACTACAAGCATAGAGAACAGTGAATCTGAATTTATATTTGTTGGTTAGATAAATGCCCTTGAACGTTCGATAGATTACTGTAGAAAGTCATCGACTGGTGAAACGAACTATACAATAGATTGTAGGTTTGAGAAATGTATATCTACTGAACTAGATACACAACCGACAAATTTTTGATTTCACTGAAATGCTCCATTGCGGAATCGCGAAATTCGAGATAATAAGTTATATTTGGCTGGCATCCACGTTCTGATTTGGGTGTTTTTTTTCTGTGAAAATATGGAACTCGGGGAATCTCTTGTTTTGAGATATTAGATTTTGTACAGAATGCTCGTCACACAATCCCTAAACTATTGCTGTTATCTAGAAGTTGTGATAAACTTACAGCTAGCAGTGACTTCGGGCTTGGAGTGTCTTCGCTCATGAAAACTTTCATATACACCTGAAAACGTGATATAAAACCAAAGGTATTTTTTTTGAAACACTGCAAATCTTACACAAATGTTCACAGTATATTTGTTACTTCTTGAGGCGAGTACTGAGCACTAGAATAACAATCACATAATTATCGAAACGATGAGTGACATCTTCATCTTCAGACTGAGCATATATTTTCATAATAGTTCTCATAATGATTCTATAATGCTGTTCAATAGGAAGAAGATAAAATATAATGTTTGGGTAAGAATTGTCTGAGAGATATTATATTGTGAAGGTAAACATAAAATATAATGAATAAAACTTAGAATCCACGTGTGTGAGATAAAATTAATGTTTACCTTGAAGTACTCGAAAAGTTCCGCACAGGTTATCTCGTTCCCGTTGATTTTCTTCGGCGAGAGTGAGTTTCGATCGAAAACTAGTCTGGCCAAATCGCAGACATTGGTGCGGAACTCATCTGCCATCTCTGTAAACATATAAGTGAAGTTGATATCATTTCTAGTCTGACTCCTACAGTGCACTCATACACACTCTGAATTTGTCAACGTTTCATTTGAGTATACTTGTTTCTGGTATGAACTGCTGTCTCAAATCGGTTATAGTTCGTTTCATTCCCACTGAGACCTTTTGGCACAGAGTCAAGATTTTCAGATGCCAATTTCTCAGAGAAAACATGAGTATTCTGAAATAATTTTTCGTTTACGTGTTCCTATGAAACTGAACAATCGCCAACAGAAATTTGCAATTTTTTGAAAAACTACAAAATTGTGAAAAATTGACTGGAATATTGGAATATTCATTGGCACGCAGTCTCAGTGGGAATGACCGGAGTTATAGCACCGCTGCTAGGGGTGTTCCAGAAAGATTGGTCGAAACACAGAATATATTCTTGTTCACTGGGTTTGTAGTGTGACTCCCGAACACTCTGGACTTTGTTTACTGATTAAACTACAATTTGAGTTTGGTCGTTTCTTTAACTAACACACTCTGTCTTCTACCGGTGAACAATTGAGAGTAGCGCGTAATTCTTGACTACAAAATATTTCTGCTGTTCAGTTCACGACATGATGCCGTTTCCATTGGGAAACCGTATTTTATGTACCAATCATTTCCTTTGAATTTTTAGTTCAATTAATTATTCTTTTATATTATATTTTCTGGTTTGGTCATTTGAGGAGAATAGGTTTCTTCGTTTGACAATATGTGCGCAACAAACGTCAATATTATTGTTATTATATTATATTGTTGCTTTTCCACCAGTTGCCGGGTAATAAATCCATATTCGCTCACCTCAGCTGTGAGGCCAATTTGTCTCACACGCGACCGCCTGCTGACCTCTCTCATTATACAACACATATAGCTTATACGATACACTTTCGTATCTCTAGAAGGGAATAAACATTTATTTATGGTCATTACTTTCTTACTTTTTGTTGTTGTTTGAACCCTAAGCGGTGTGAACATTCAGTCCAGCGTCCAGTGCGTACAAAACAGGTAAATTTTGGCTCGCTCCTGATCATTGTTATAACAATTATTTGAAATTTACCAGGTTCATATTTTAGTTGTTTGAATTGTACATAACATTCAGAAGTTTTCGCGTTGTTTTGGGATGTTCTCGAACAAATCTGACAGTTTTGTTCTCTTTCTATTTTTTTTCCAGCAAGCCTGATATTTTTTTAAATAACAAAAACCTATCGGTTTTGTTATTTATTGTTTTTGTTATTGAAAAAACTTGGCCGTTCTGTTTTCTTTATGTTTTTTGAACAAACTTGACTTTTAAGTTCTTTCCCATGGCTTTTTGTAGAACAAACCCTACATTTTGTTCTCTTTCCGTGTTTTTCTGTTTTCGAACTAACCTTGCATTTTCTATTTTTTTCTTCTGTTTTCGTTTTTTAACCAACCTGGCAGCGTTCCGTCTCTTCCCGCGCATCTAGCCACTTCTCTGCCAGGATGGGGCAGGAGAAAACAGGAAACGGAGGAGAAACTGTTTTTGATCTCACGACGAACATCTCCCAGCTCCGACGGCTTGTTGGAAGATTCCTGAAAGTTTTCGAATGATTTTAAGTAAATTTATCTCCAAAACTAATCTCTTGAAAGAAAAACGTTTGTTTGAGTTTCGTATTGAGTGGTGTAGCTAACTATGTTAGCCATCGTTTGAGTAGGTGACAGAAATTCCAAATCAAAGTTTGATCACTTACTTTCAAAACTTCCGAAATGTAATCTTGACCTCCATCGGCGCCGAAATCATCTTCGAAATCCCAGTCACGTACCAGGAATTTGAGAGCCTGAAAAGATTCAAAAAATTGACATTTTTTTTCGAAAATTACGTACACAAAAATATAAATTAGATGAATTAGATAACTCACCTGAAAAGGTGTAAGGTCGCTTTCGTTCAAAGCGAGCTTTCCATAGTCGGTGAATAACTGCAGAGTGTGCAAGTCACTCTCTTCAATTTGTCGCGTGAGATTGAAGATCTGAGAAAAAAAACTGTTAGGTTTGGTTTAGATTTTATCCAACGGGTCGGAAAAGTAGCTCAATTTCATCATAGACGTTCAAATCGCGCGGAGCGCGAAGCGCTCTGCGTGAGTTGTCTTTGGTTTGGCCATTGCGGACTCGTTTTTTCCTTTTAATTAACAAAAATCTTCAAACATAATCTTTTTTTGAAAACTAAAAGAAGAGAACGTTAGAGAATCAAGAATTGAACATTGTGTGAAAATTTCAGCCAGATCGGATTATTTTCGCCTGAGTTATGGTTTCGTGTCGTTGTTGAAAAGTTCCGCCGTAATTCGTCCCTCGTCCCTCCTCCCTCCTCCCTCCTCCCTCCTCCCTCGTCCCTCGTCCCTCCTCCCTCACGGAATTCTGTCCGCATCGTAGTGGAAAAACTACTGAACCAATTTGGCTGAAATTTGAAACATCTATTCTATGGCAAAAGTTAGCTCGTCGCGCCAAGTATGAAATGTATATGTAATCTCTGGCGCCGGGCGCGG
This sequence comes from Litoditis marina, assembly GCA_964036275.1. Taxonomy (NCBI): domain Eukaryota; kingdom Metazoa; phylum Nematoda; class Chromadorea; order Rhabditida; family Rhabditidae; genus Litoditis; species Litoditis marina. The sequence goes on from OZ038434.1 coordinate 31,906,485, forward strand.
GCGCCAATAGGCGCCAAAAACGACTATTGGAAAAACTATTCAACCGATTTAGCTGAAATTTGAAACATGAGTTCTAATGCAAAACTTAGCCCTTCGCGCCAAATATGAGATGTATAGCTCCTTATTGGCGCCGGGCGCGGGCGCCAATAGGCGCCAAAAACGACTATTGGAAAAACTATTTAACCGATTCAGCTGAAATTTGAAACATGAGTTCTAATGCAAAACTTAGCCCATCGCGCCGAATATGAGATGTATAGCTCCTCATTGGCGCCGGGCGCGGGCGCCAATAGGCGCCAAAAACCACTATTGGAAAAACTACCGAACCGATTTAGCTGAAATTTGAAACATGAGTTATAATGCAAAAGTTAGCCCGTCGCGCCAAATATGAGATGAATACATCATCATTGGCGCCCGGCGCTGGCGCCAATAGGCGCCAAAAACGGCAAAACACTATTTATCGTCAACTAAAATGTTGAACACTAATAGAAATTGAATAAATTGGTGAAAAGTGTGAAAGTCTTTTTCCAAAACTGAAATTTTTCTTCTGGCGCTCGAACCAGGCGCCAGATGGCGCCAAAACCCAAACTCACGACAGCGTCAATGGAATCGTCTGAAATTCGGTACACTAAATAACTATCACATGGCAAGTATGCTCAATCTGAAAATCAAAAAAGTTCTGTTGGCACTGTGCGCTGGCGCCAATTGGCGCCAAAGTTGGAAAAATATCAGTTATTGTTAATCAAACTGTTTCGAGTTAACAGATATTGAATATTCCAATGTGAAATAAAGATCCACAAATTCAAAATCGAATTTTATCGTCTGGCTCGGAACAGACGCCAAATGGCGCCAAAACAAAAACACACGAAACTGACAATCGAATAGTTTGAATATTGCTCCATTCAGTAATTGACACATGTAGTGTGTACTGGTAGCTGAAAAACCTAGAAAATTTCGTTTCGTTCTGGCGCCAGACTCGTGTGTCAATTGACGCAGGAATGAAAAAAAGTTTCAACGAAGGTTTTTGATGTGGTATTGGAAATAATGGCTATATTGTAAGTGAGTTGGTGTCTAATTGTAGATTTGTCAATGGCGCCAATCCCCATCGCTTATCGCCGCTGAAAGCGGTGTACATGTCAATCGGAACGTTTAGCGTTTTTGTTCAGTTGTTGATAGTCACAGAGCCAGTAACCTGCGTTATATTACAACACCAGCAATTTTATGGTCTGCATTCGGCTTCGTGCACACACAAAACTGAGATTCCCATATTAATATAATGAGTTCACAAGATCCACTCTGTGAATAGGCAACATATGAAGTTGTAGGAGTACAACTAGCAAAAAAAGGACAATTAGTAAAAAGTGGGGGAACCAACAAATGTGTGAGTTGTGTTTGGTTCGACCTTGATATCAGCAAAAAGTGAACGATACGAATTGCTGTGATACTGTAGCAGAAGTATTCTGCAAAAATAGAACAATACAAATGTTGCACAATGGTTCACAACGCACGCATGTCGTCAAAGTACTCATGAAATACCCTTCGGCAATTTCTGAAATATCATGCGGGCTTCGTGAACCATTGTGCAACATTTGTATTGTTCTATTTTTGCAGAATACTTCTGCTACAGTATCACAGCAATTCGTATCGTTCACTTTTTGCTGATATCAAGGTCGAACCAAACACAACTCACACATTTGTTGGTTCCCCCACTTTTTACTAATGTTCATATAAATTGTATTCATCGAACACCATTCGGAACACTCGGGCATCGCTTGGTTGATTTTTTTCAACAATGCCCTGCCATGCTGACTACGAGTTATTTTTCACTTTTTTTTTTCACCCCTGTGAGATGCCCGGAGGCTATCAAAATGTGGACTTTGTAGTTTGGATGCGTACCGTAAGCTACAATCCTTTCAAGAAAATTTATCGCAAACTCGACAGAACCAGCCATGAAATATTCAGAGAAGGACTACCGGAGGGATCTTACGTTCTGGAAATTGAGAATAGTTAGTTTGCTATGAAAAATTACTTGGAATGGATGAAATGGTTATTTTAGTCAAAATTGAGGAACTTATGTTTCGAAAACTTAGAACTGTTAGTTTTCTCTCAGAGATTGTTCAGAATATAGAAACGGTTATTCCAAGCACAACTAAGCTTATTATGCTGCAATAATTAAGTAGTCAGTTTTACACCAGAACCTGTTCAGAATGTTTAAAAGTTATTCAAACCAATAATAGCGTCTTTGGTTTTTCTGAACTACATTTTCTACATCATTGAACTACATGATTCTGAAGATCGAAAACAGGACCACTCAACGTTCCTATTACTCTAGATGTCATGAACACCAAAGTTCATTCACACAGCAAGACTTTCTTCCTTGTTTTATTGATAAAGTTCAGACTACCCGGTCCCGGAAATCCTGGGTGCAGAAAAACGATTTCTTCTGATGCGCCCGTCTTGGTATGGACACTACGACTTCTACCTTCATCCACTTCTGTTTTTCGTCGGCTTTTTCTATTTCATAGTTGCTGTGGCGTTCACAGTCATTCACTGGAAAACAGGAAAAACGTGAGTTGATGAATCGTAAGTTCGATCTAAAGCTAGTTTGGTCTCGTAACATTCGTGTTCCGTTAAAATTGAACTGCCACAACCAAAATTGAAAAACTTGTAGACGTGCACAAGTTTGTACAAACCACGAGCATCGGCTTACCTATTCTCACTTGCCGTGTATGAGTTTACACATGAAAAAGTGAATTTCTATGTTCTCAATCTTCGGTTTCTTTGTTCCATTGTTTGGACGAAAAATTAAAAGTAATATGACTATTCACGTAAAGCTAGCGTTCGGATGAGGAATCGTGTACTCTCTCATTGCACTGTTCTGAGTTATGGTGTGTTTCACATGCTCTACGTGACTGTGCATTTGACTAACATTGTCCGCACGTTTTACGTTTTACCAACGAGCAGGCACATACGATGTATCTTGCACGATAGCGCTGTGTTTGTAGTTTGATCCCGGTGATCATCGTTCGAAGCTTGTGAATTATGGTGGGCATTAGGGTTGTTAAAAAATAAACTCGAACTCGAAAAACTCGAAATAAACTCGAAATTTCTCGAAAAACTCGAAATTTCGAAAACTCGAAAAACTCGAAACTCGAAAAACTCGAATTTTCGAAAACTCGAATTTTTGAAAACTCGAAAAACTCGAAACTCGAAAAACTCGAAATTTTCAACTCGATTAACAACCCTAGTGGGCATGGAAGTTGAGTCACAACCGATACATATGTGCTGGTTTCAGTTTTTTTTTCTGAATTCGTACTTGATACTTGAAGCTCAATGAGATTTACAGACAAGAAGAACTGTCCACCTTGGAAGGAGAAAAGAAGACCATCTGAAGTTAATTTTTGTTGCAATAACACCTTTAATTATTCGGTTTATAGTGCATTTCCAACAGTTCAACAACCAACAATTCTAAGAATTATGTTGCTCGACAAACACTTACAATGAAATTACATCTATGCATCAAAAATAAAGAATTAAAGATATGTATAGAAAAAGATGTTGAAATAATATTACCACGAAGCTATTCATTGTTGGGAAAAATGTTAAGTAAGTAGAATGTAATGACTACTTTGGGTTGTACAGATGGTAATAAGCTTTCGTAATATAAACATAGTGAAACGAGGGTAAGATTTTAATGAAATTAAGATTTCAATGAAACGATTTCAACAAATGACTATGGAAATATAAGGTGAATCTAACAAAAATATAACGTTTTTTACGAGAAGAACTGTTTCAATCAGAGTCCTGCCGCGCTGCTCGTTCGGCCTTCTTTCTGTGGTAATAATCACGTTGGTACGCGTTTCTTGCCAAACGTTTTTCTTCAGCGGCTTGAGCTGCAAATGAAGCAGAAGCTGCCTGCTGGGCCGCTTGAGCTTCCGCTTTTCGAATGGCGTAGCGCTCTCTCTGATAGGCGTTTTTGGCAAGTCTTTTTTCTTCAGCCGCCGCCGCCGCTGCCGCAGCCGCGCCGGACGAAGAGCCGCCTCCCGTTGAAGATTGCCGAGGAGACAAACAGAATCCCGCTGAAGAAAAACTGTCATCGTAGTTAAATGACCGCTGTTGCTGCTGCGGTTGGTACATGGATCGCATGGACATCTGACCCATTTCCTGCTGTAATTGTTGTAGCATTGCTTGTTGAAGTTGCGACTTTATGCGACTCTTCTCTTGGCGGTCCCTAGAAACAATCGATAATTCAAGGGTGAAAAAAATGAATCTGGAAAATCTAACTCTCTGAAAACTTGAATACGCAAAAATTCACAAGGTTGACGATTTGAACTAAATTGCCGTTCTGAAAACACTCAAAATTATATTTTCCCTGAGAAAACTCAAAAATATTCGAGTCTTCTCGGTGGAGGATTTATTAATCTGAAACTGATTCACTGACGTAGTAACTATAATTTCAGGTGGAACCGTACAAGTACATGCACGTTTTTTTTGTTATACGTACTGGGAATAGAGACGTGCGTGTTTTCAAAGCTTCACGTGAACTCGGTAGTGTACAATAGTTGAAAAATGACAAGTTGAGTAATTTACTGAAGTACACAGTCACAGCTATAAGAAACATTTACCTCTGATCCTGTCTCCTACGCTCTTCTGCCCTCTCACGCTCTTCTCTGGCTCTGCAACATACACGTTCACAAATTAATATGTATAAACATATAAACTTATTTACACACATGTTTTTACTAACACGAAAAATGAGAGAAAAAACACCATTAAGTTTTTTTATCAAAACTTCCAGCGACAGATGAAGAGACGCTGTGCATACATAGAATAGAATAGATTTATTCAACATGTGACTTTCCACATTTTGAAATGTGGCACTCCAATTGTTGGATAAAAGAAGGAAAAAATAGATGGAAAGAATGGTATCCCTGTTACGCGCTCGTAGTTATAGATGGATGCAATTAGCAGTGTGGTACGATTGAACGGTGATTGTACCTGTTTTTGTAATGACGTAATTATTATGAAACACTTTCGGGATACCTCAATTTATATAGATTTGGTGTCCGTACTATAAGCATTCTCCACAACTACATCATTACTTTATAGTATTGTACTGTTTTCTACCGACCTGAGCCGCAGACTGTAGGGCGCGCGAGAGAGGGTAGGGAGACATGAGACGCAGACTGTGAAACGTAAGGATGCTATTTGACCTATATCTTTTGAAGCAGTAATGTGTTTGTTCCAAATTTTTGCATGCGGGTTTAAATGGGCGCACTCCATATTCCCTCCAAATTTCAGCTGAATAGCTCCACGTTGAGGTGTTCCGGAATCGCGTATTTATGGGTAAGCAGAATTCACCGCGCACTGCGAAATTCCGCCGCGTGCTGCTGAAGATTCCAATTGAAATCGATCGAAATCACAGCGCGCGGTGAAATCGAGCCGCCTTAAATACCTACGAATTAAGAGAGTTGGCAAATCTTTGGAATATTCTCAAGATTTCGGTAAAAGGACAAAGGAATAGCGTAGTTGATATTGCTGTTAGTTTGTTAGGTATAATTAACATTTTAAAAGTTTAGGAACTATTGAATAAAGTTTTTAATAAAACGGAACTCTTGTAGTATTTGAATGTATCGCTAATGAACACCTCGTTGAACCAGGTTATGAAAGGTAATAAAGTTTCCTCTGCAAGTCTTGAGTAGTTGGAGGAACTACTTGTTACTTAGAATAGTTGAGTCTTGCAATCGTTGTTGTTCCGTACAAATGTTGCAATCGTTGTTGTTCCGTACATAGGAACTTCTAGCCGACAGTTAAGACACTGGTAGAACGGTAGTAATAGTTAAACTGTGGTGATATGGTCGTAAACGTCCCGCGATTTAGTAGTAAACTTCTGGTAACGTTGAATGACGATTACTACCAGTAAATCGGTTATATATCTCAAGTAACTCCAAAACTGAACTAGATATCTAATACCAGATGTGATACCTACACTAGATACGGATGTCTGGGAGACTGCTCTGCAGGCTTCTGGCTGTTTTTGGTTTAATCACCCAAGTTTGAGGTACTTTTCACCTCTTATGCGAGCTCAGTATTTAGTACGTGGGGACTAGATACTAGAAGGGCCATAAAAGGATAATTGAATTTTGTTTTATAAAATAAATAATTTATTAAGTGTTTTATATTCGATAATTCGAAATAATTGTACTGCTGTTTTACTGCAGTTGAACTACAGCTTTACTGGCGTTTTACTGCAGTAGCGACACCGTACTACTACCGTTTTACGGCTAGCGATACTGCAGTAACACTACCAGTAAGACGGTGGTAGTACGGTGTCGCTACTGTAGTAGAACGCCGGTTTTATCTTTACAGTGTACAAATGTTGCAATCGTTGTTGTTCCGTACAAATGTTGCAATCGTTGTTGTTCCGTACAAATGTAGCCCCTATTTGGAGGATCTGTCGATATTTCATGGAATATGCTCGAAATATGGTTTCTTTCAAACTTACTCAGATTTCTGCCTTTGAAATGGGATTGATTCCAGTCTGATCCGTAATTTTTCGAATGGGGTTGACTAACTCTAATTGGTACAACAGGCGATTTAACAAGGCTCTGTTAACAGGGCTGTTTACGTGTTTACTGGGCTGTTTACATGTTAACTGCCAGCTGGAGCGTTCGTAAGCAAGCCGAGTGGATACGTTTTTCGAGCAAAATTATCTTCTATTTGTAGTATTACAAAACATAACATATCTTATTTTAACAAACAGACAAACTGTTTATTATTAAAAGAAAACATGACATATCTTATTTTAACAAACAGACAAACTGTTTAGTATATAATATATAATAGTTAATCGTTTATGAAAAACCGATTATTCCGATGTTCGACTTTCGAGCGCTTTTGAAATTTCGATTCGATTTCGATTTTGCTTTCGTAAAGATGTTCGTAAAAATGGTAAAAAAAACGATTATCTCGCGTTTCGCTATTTTCCAAATTTTTTGTTTTTTGATCAAATATCGAAATTTTGATTTTGCCCGGAATTTTTTCAACAAAAAAAGCCTATCCAAGTCGAAGAAGGGCTAATCAACAAATTATTGAGATTACCAACTATGAGAAAAGATGAATACTGCATAAAATGAATCTGTACGAAAGATGAATCTAAAACTTACAAATTCTGTACGAAAGATGTATCAAAAACTTACAAAAAAGATGCGCACTGCGAAGATACAGTAACCTCTCATCCGCAGTCAACTACGAAGATACGGTAGTATTCACCGCGTGCTGCGAAGATACAGTAACCTCTCATCTACGAAGATACGGTAGTATTCACCGCGCGCTGCGAAGATACAGTAACCTCTTATCCGCAGTCAACTGCGAAGATACGGTAGTTTTCACCGCGCACTGCGAAGATACAGTAACCTCTCATCTGCGAAGATACGGTAGTTTTCACCGCGCGCTGCGAAGATACAGTAACCTCTCATCCACAGTCAACTACGAAGATACGGTAGTATTCACCGCGTCCTGCGAAGATACAGTAACCTCTTAATCGCAGTCAACTGCGAAGATACGGTAGTATTTCACCGCGCGCTGCGAAGATACAGTAACCTCTCATCTACAAAGATACGGTAGTATTCACCGCGCGCTGCGAAGATACAGTAACCTCTTATCCGCAGTCAACTGCGAAGATACAGTAGTTTTCACCGCGCACTGCGAAGATACAGTAACCTCTCATCTGCGAAGATACGGTAGTATTCACCGCGCGCTGCGAAGATACAGTAACCTCTTAACCGCAGTCAACTGCGAAGATACGGTAGTATTCACCGCGCTCTGCGAAGATACAGTAACCTCTCATCTACGAAGATACGGTAGTATTCACCGCGCGCTGCGAAGATACAGTAACCTCTCATCTGCGAAGATACGGTAGTATTCACCGCGCGCTGCGAAGATACAGTAACCTCTTATCCGCAGTCAACTGCGAAGATACGGTAGTATTCACCGCGCTCTGCGAAGATACAGTAACCTCTCATCTACGAAGATACGGTAGTATTCACCGCGCGCTGCGAAGATACAGTAACCTCTTATCCGCAGTCGACTGCGAAGATACGGTAGTATTCACTGCGCTCTGCGAAGATACAGTAACCTCTCATCTACGAAGATACGGTAGTATTCACCGCGCTCTGCGAAGATACAGTAACCTCTCATCTACGAAGATACGGTAGTATTCACCGCGCACTGCGAAGATACAGTAACCTCTCATCTACGAAGATACGGTAGTATTCACCGCGTGCTGCGAAGATACAGTAACCTCTTAATCGCAGTCAACTGCGAAGATACAGTAGTTTTCACCGCGCACTGCGAAGATACAGTAACCTCTCATCTGCGAAGATACGGTAGTATTCACCGCGCGCTGCGAAGATACAGTAACCTCTTATCCGCAGTCAACTGCGAAGATACGGTAGTATTCACCGCGCTCTGCGAAGATACAGTAACCTCTCATCTACGAAGATACGGTAGTATTCACCGCGCGCTGCGAAGATACAGTAACCTCTTATCCGCAGTCAACTGCGAAGATACGGTAGTTTTCACCGCGCACTGCGAAGATACAGTAACCTCTCATCTGCGAAGATACGGTAGTTTTCACCGCGCACTGCGAAGAACAGTAACCTCTTATCCGCAGTCAACTGCGAAGATACGGTAGTATTCACCGCGCTCTGCGAAGATACAGTAACCTCTTTATTCGCAGTCAACTGCGAAGATACGGTAGTATTCATCGCGTGCTGCGAAGATACAGTAACCTCTCATCTACGAAGATACGGTAGTATTCACCGCGCGCTGCGAAGATACAGTAACATCTTATCCGCAGTCAACTGCGAAGATACGGTAGCTTTCACCGCGTGCTGCGAAGATACAGTAACCTCTCATGTGCGAAGATACGGTAGTTTTCACCGCGCACTGCGAAGATACGGTAGTTTTTACCTAGTGCTGCGAAGATAGAGTAAACTCTCATCCGCAGTCAACTACGAAGATACGGTAGTTTTCACCTCGTGCTGCGAAGATACAGTAACCTCTCATCTACGAAGATACGGTAGTTTTCACCGCGTGCTGCGAAGATGCAGTAACCTCTCATCCGCAGTCAACTGCGAAGATACGGTAGTTTTCACCGCGCACTGCGAAGATGCAGTAACCTCTCATCCGCAGTCAACTGCGGAGATACGGTAGTTTTCACCGCGCACTGCGAAGATACAGTAACCTCTCATCCGCAGTCAACTGCGGAGATACGGTAGTTTTCACCTCGTGCTGCGAAGATACAGTAACCTCTCATCTACGAAGATACGGTAGTTTTCACCGCGTGCTGCGAAGATGCAGTAACCTCTCATCCGCAGTCAACTGCGAAGATACGGTAGTTTTCACCTCGTGCTGCGAAGATACAGTAACCTCTCATCTACGAAGATACGGTAGTTTTCACCGCGCACTGCGAAGATAGAGTAAACTCTCATCCGCAGTCAACTACGAAGATACGGTAGTTTTCACCTCGTGCTGCGAAGATACAGTAACCTCTCATCTACGAAGATACGGTAGTTTTCACCGCGTGCTGCGAAGATGCAGTAACCTCTCATCCGCAGTCAACTGCGAAGATACGGTAGTTTTCACCGCGCACTGCGAAGATGCAGTAACCTCTCATCCGCAGTCAACTGCGGAGATACGGTAGTTTTCACCGCGCACTGCGAAGATACAGTAACCTCTCATCCGCAGTCAACTGCGGAGATACGGTAGTTTTCACCTCGTGCTGCGAAGATAGAGTCCCCTCTCAAAGGAAGTTTCTTCCAGGGGGTGAGGAGGGGATAATAGTATCACAGAGCAATCTTATATTGATTTCTTTCCTTCATAGTAATCGATTTCGTTCTACATCAATCCACATTACAGGACGCCAGAAAACCAATATTGAGAAATGACGTTCTGGCCGGTTGCGATTGTTCAAGGGAAATTTCCAGCTTCATGGTGGCCAAAACGTCAGAAAACTGTTAGGTTTTGGTCGGTAATGGCGCAAGCGTGTGCTTTGGCACTACAGTTGTTCAACATATTCTAATTAGTAGAACGTCCCCTCACCGAAGGCTGAAACGAATTCTGTTGTGTTTGTAGTCTGATTGTCTGTTTTTGTTACGTGAATTATGATGTGTAGAGATCAAAGTTCAATCAATACTCATCTTTCTCCCTACTAAACCGATTGGAACACGGTCCCCTGTTTCTCTTTATTGCTCATCGGATACCCCGAGTGAGCTTTCCATAAATTAGGTGAAAAAACTCATCTTTCGATAGCTTTCCCTCAAGTACCGTAAGATACTGGTTTTAAGCCAGCGTCAATAAGAAATTGAGTTGAGCCGTTCTCTGGTTTGTCGTATCTAATACGGGTTGGGCAGCAGACGAGAGCGGTGAGACGCAGACAATAAGCGAGTGCGACTTCTCATAGATTTGGGCCAGTTCCTTATTTAAGCACTTTTTTCGTTAACAGCGCCTGCTAACCACTAGGTAGCCGTAAATTTGACTTAAAAGAAGTTGTAAAAAGGGTTACTATAGGGTTAATAAAAAATGGTTAAATGCTTAATTGTAACTCGGTTAACAGTTAAAGTGGGACAATCCAATCCCGAAGCATCGGTCCTTTGCACTGCAATTAAAAAAATTGCAATTTTAAGGACTGAAGCGTTGGGATTGGTTCACATAATTGTTCTTATTTAATAGGTAGGGATTTGCGAGTTTTGCGGTTCCTTGTGGATTTTGGCTAGTTTTTGAAGTCTCGCAAAATTCTGCGATGAAAACAGGAAGTCCTAGAGTAAAAGTGAAAGTAACAACAGGGATTTTTCGGCTAAAACAAAAAAGTGGGGGGCAAAAGTGAGATGTTGCCCGACAGCCGGTTGAGTGCTATTCACGTGAGCTTTTCACGTAATGCGCGTGCCGGGCTTTCTTTCTGTGGAAATCAGATTGTGGAACTGTTGAACTACTGTTCGATTGGCATTCTGGCTTTTTCGAATTCGAGCTCTTCTGTGTTGAAGGTAGAAAGGATAGTCGTTTTCAAACTATTTGAATAGTCTCAGAACCTGGATAATCGTTCAACTACGCCCACGTTGTTACGTTGTATCCCATGTGTGTTGAGTTGAATTTGTAATAATCGCAGTTAGATTACTTGAAGAAGGCGTTTCCTTACAATCTGAAATTCACGAATCTTCAAAAATGTCAACATATCCCTTAAGATGTTCCACCGTGAATAAAGATTCGAATAGGAATTTAGCATAATTTGCACAATATCGGGACTGTTTCTCTTCAAATCTTGGCTATTCTCGCAGTAAACTGCGAAGATTACTGTACATAAGAATTATTTTCATTCGTTTATACTGATTATAATTCACGTTTGCATGACTTTTTATCTCAATAATGGCAACTATATCTGCTCGCAGTATACTGCGAGTAATCTATTCGCAGGAAACTGCGAATAAAACAAGTTACGTAAATACACTAAAACAATGACCGGCGTGTACATAAAGTTCATTCTAAATAGGGTTCTTTAATAATATTTCACGTTTACATAACTTTTTCTCTCAACATGACATTCGATTTCGCCTGTGTTAGTAGTTAGATCCCAGATTGCCTAATTCTTGATGTGGTTGGAGACGAAACCACAACGATGACTTGGTCACTATCTATAGCTCACTATCAACTCCCCGTGCCCAGTTTGAATGTAGTTTTGTAATCGTGCTAATATTTCGTTTTCGCTTGATGCTTGATTTCGGTGTCGGCGCCAGATAGTGTGGTTAGACGTGAGAGGCGCAGACTGGAGGGCGCGCGAGACAGTGTAGTGAGCCTGGAGACGCAGACTGTTAGTATTGCACTTTGAGACTCCGCCCATTTGCTGCTGAACATGGTCAAGTGTGAATCGAATTTTCAATTTGGTGTGAAACCGTATCGTGAACGAGAGCTGTTATAATTATCACTTTGAAAAAGTTACTAGATTGTTTTTTTTTGTGAAAGTTAGAATGTTAGACTGTTGAACAACTTTTCGTTTGGCACTGTGGCCCTCTCGAACATTTGCTCATTTGTCTGACTATCTAAAGTGTTCATTGTTAGTATAAATGTTGTTGGTTAGCCTGGAATTCTCTTTCCTTGATCACTTGCTGTTTTTTCTTTCTTTGTTATTTTTCTTCATAGCCTTTTTCTTCTTATCATTGTCTTGCAAATGTTTCTCTAGTTCGATTCATTTGTAATCACTTGTCCCTATTTATTTAAATGTAAGACTTAATATGTTATTTAATATTTTCTATTATGGTTAAACATGGGTATAATTCCCTCGCTAGCACTCTCTCTTTCATTCTCTCTCTCTCTCTCTCTCTCTCTCTCTCTCTTTCTCTCTCTCTCTCTTTTTCTCTCTCTCTTTTTCTCTTCCCCTCTAACTCTCCCCTCTCTTTGTGTTTTCCATTC